>JAWHQI010000031.1:0-2400000 GCA_033032865.1 Dactylorhiza incarnata
TATCTATCCAAAGCGATTGAAGGTGAGGCCGCGCGGTCTGCCTGTGACCGCGTGGCGGGCTAACTTCTTCAAGGCTGTGCCGGTCTGGTGTTACCGCACAGGATCTTAGTCACGCGGTCTCTGTTCGCGGTCTCAGGAGGAGGCTGGTATGCAAACAGGTGCACGCGGTCTATGTTTGCGGTCTCAAGAGGAGGCTAGTATGCGAACAGGTGTTTACGGTCTTGCGGCGAACATGTAGTGTTTGCGGTCTCGAGCAAACACTGGTGGTGGGCGGCTTCTTGGCGGTCTGGCGATCTCCTATGGAGTCGCGATCTAACTGAGGGAGTGGCGATCTCCCACGGTCTGGGGTGAAGCCGGCGAGCTCATCAAATGAAGCAGAAAGAACTGTTGCTGATCGCACGGGTTGACCTGGCTGGTCACGCGATCTGAAGGTGGTGATCCTATCTCATAGGGCGGTGACTGGATTAGGTCCCACGCCTATAAATAGGAGTTACTATAGCAGCAAAACATACACACCAAGTGTAAGTTGAGTTTTTTCCTAATTCCTGCGGTCTGTATTATTGTGATCGGGCGGTCTGCTGATTGGACTTTTCTTGTGCAGCTTCTGCGGATAGTGCGGTCTGCAACGATCACATCTTCCTCTGAAAGTGTTCGGGTGGTCTGCGGCTTGCAGTGTGGGTTGCTGGAGTTTGGGAGAATCAGTAGAGTTCGAAAGGAGGGTGCTGTCTGCTCAGCGGTCTGAGGTGGTGTTCTGTAACCGACAGTGTTGTGCGGTTAAGCAACTTGCAGAGATCGGCAAGGAGACCGAGCGGTCTGGAGCAGACTCATTTATCTTCCTTCAAGTTTTTGTATTTTCCTCTTTGGTTTTGTATGCTGGCGAAATCATGTCTCGCCAAGCATACCTCATCCTGTAATGAAGTTTAAGCTATCAATAAAGATTACTTGTTTGCCTCCATTTGTTTCTGGTTGTTTGGCTTGAATCTCTAAGTTGTAACTTTCCTGCTCACTCCATAAAGGTCTACGGAAAATTTTCACATGGTATCAAAGCGAGGTTGGAGTGGATAGAGCAGTGAACAACTTAGAGTAGCCATCGCCTTTGTGAAGAAGGAACCAGTGGTAGAGCAATGGAAGGGTGGTTCTGCAAGAGGTCGTGGGATTGAGATGCTTACATCGACTAACTTCAAGAAGTGGAAGATGTGTATGCAGAGCTATCTTCTGGGTGAGGACCTCTGGGAGGTGGTTGGAGGAGACAGCACGGAGGAAGTGTTAATGGTTGGAGATAACCAGCATGAGGCGAGGAACTGGAGGCGGCTAAATGCCAAAGCTGAGTTCACCCTGAAGAGGGCAATATCACCTGATCTGTTTGATCACATCTTGGGGTGTGCATCAGCTGCAAACATTTGGAGAGCCCTGGATGGGCTGTTTAACAAAAAGAATGTGGCAAGACTTCAATTCCTGGAGAATGAGCTGGCCAGATCGGCTCAAGGTGACCTTTCTATTTCTACGTTCTTCTTGAAGATGAAGAACCTGTGCGCTGAGATTTCAGCGTTGGATCCCGACGATCCAATTTCTGAGGCGAAGCTGAAGAGGGACATCATCCGTGGCTTGCGGAAGGAATATGTTGCCTTTGTGACGTCGGTGCAGGGCTGGGCAAATCAGCCGTCTCTGCTGGAGCTGGAAAATCTGCTTTCTTCGCAAGAGAGTCTGGCAAGGCAGATGGAGGGGGTGCTAGTGTCTGGGGGAGATGGCGAAGTTCTCTTCACGGGAAAGAAGAAGAAGTGGGATAAGAAGAAGTCCGCTGGAGGAGGCAATGGGCCTTCAACTTCTGGACAGCGGGAGAGGAGCTATGCTCCTAAGGCTGAAGGGAAGAAGAAGGGGGAAGGTCCCAAGTGCTTCAGGTGCGGAAAGGTTGGTCACATCAGGAAGGAGTGCCGGGTGAATCTTCAGCCCAGGCATGCTGCTGCAGGAAAGGGGGAAGCTGAAGCCAGGCAGGTTGATGGAGGATGGGGAGGAGCCTTCTCGGCTTCTGTTGGAGGTGAGGCTCCTATCAACTATCAGGAGGACTGGATTGTGGACTCGAGGTGTGGTCATCACCTCATTGGAGACGAGTCGAAGCTTACTTCTGCGCAGCCCTACTCAGGTAATGATGCTATTATTACTGCTGATAATATTGTGCATTCTGTAGAGAAGGTGGGGGTTATTTCCTTGGGCAGTGATAGGGGGCCACTAACCTTGAAGAGTGTCTATCATGTGCCCGGAATGAGGAAAAACCTCTTCTCCGTGACCAATGCTGTCGACGCTGGGTATCACGTTCTGTTTGGCCCAACATAAGTGAGGTTTCTTCGGAATGTAGAGACAGTGAAGGCTGAGGTAGTTCATGTGGGGAGGAGAGCTAAAGACTTGTTCGTTTTATCGACAAGTTCTTATGTTGACAAGATGCAGACGAATGATAGTGTCGTGATATGGCACGAGAGGTTGGGGCACGTAGGAATGGATAAGCTGAATGCTATGGCGGTGAAAGGTCTGGTCAAGGGCCTGCCTAGTCTATCCTCTTATGGTGACGGTCATGTTTGCGCTGAATGTCAGTTCGGTAAGTCACATCGGCTTCCGTTTGACAAGTCACAGATAAGGAGTAGTGTGTCGTTGGAGTGCATCCACGGTGACTTGATGGGCCCGACTGCTACCCCAAGCCTCGGAGGTAGCAGATATATGCTGGTGTTGATCGATGATTACACCAGATATGTCTGGGTATATTTCTTGAAGGGGATGACGAAGGTGTTTGCCAAATTTGTGGAGTTCAAGGAGCTCGTGGAGGGTCGGCTTGGACTGCGGGTTAAGAAGCTGAGGACTGACAACGGAGGGGAGTTCAACTCTGGTGAGTTCTCTACTTTTTGCAGGAAAGCAGGCATCTGGAGGGAGCTTACTTGTGCGCATACTCCACAACAAAATGGAGTTGCAGAACGGCAGATCTGTCATCTGACGGAGACCTGCAAGTGCTGGCTGCATGCCAAGAGTATCCCAAAGTCCTTCTGGGCGGAGGGAATGTCTTTAGCTGCCTACATCATCAATCAGATGCCTCTTAGTCCCATCAATATGAAGACCCCACATGAACTGATGTTCAAGGAAAATCCAAGTGTGGCACACCTTCGGGTGTTTGGTTCCACCTGCTATGTGCATGTTCTAGATGCGCTTCGGACGAAGCTAGATGTGAAAGCAAGGAAGCTAGTCTTTGTGGGTTATGATGATCGGAAGAAGGGCTGGAAGTGCATGGACCCCGAGACGCGGAGATTTGTTGTATCTCGCAACGTCGTGTTCGACGAGGTGACATCTTACAAGGGGTATTTGATGGCGCAAATCTCGCACACCGCTATAGGTGGTGGCTAGACTGCGACACGAAACGGCAGTGTACCGATCGTTCAAGTAATATAAAACGAGGAGTAAATCCCCGAATATCGATCTCAAAGGAACACAGTAAGGTGGAGTTAACTATTGAGGAGGACTTGAGATTGAAGTCCTTAGGTCGATGTTTCACGAAGGTGGGTGGATTGGTTTTTGAAAAATAAAATAAAAGCTATAACTACTCCTATGCAATGCTGCTATGCAATGCTTCGCTTAGCGGGATGGAGACTAGGCAGGCCTTGAGCGCGCTGCGTCGCAAGGGCGGATGGATGAGTAGGCAAGCGGAGTCGAACTGTGCAGGCCTTGAGCGCACTGCTTCGTTGGGCGAATGGATTACACGGGCCGCTATGCCACGCTTCGCTAGGCGGATGGAAGAGTAGGCAAGGGGATGGAATGGTTCGCACCGGCGGAGTCGGAATGGATTACACGGGCCGCTATGCCACGCTTCGCTAGGCGAATGGAAGAGTAGGCATACGGATGAGGGTCGCAAGCACCTCATCGACAAGCACACCACTAGCAATTGCTAGTGCTGCACACGAACGTGACGGCGGGATGGAGGATGGAATGGGGCGCTCCTCACTTGCATAAACCACTCATATCAATTTTACATTAACATGAAATACAAAAATAACTTGATAAGGTTTAAGCAAACATTGTTCATACACCCAAACTATAAAGGAAAATGATACTACAGTATAAAGGGGGTTTAGATTACAACCAAAGCACAGAGACTCATAGGAGGTTCACGACCGGAATCTAGGGTTGTCAATCCTTGTCCGGGCTCGGGCTCCAACTGCCGTCCGGGATCCGGAAGAGCTGTCACCTTCTTCTATTATACCCGTCTTCTCCGTCAATCTTCTCTAGCCACGATCTCACCGGAGAACTTCATATATGCAGCAGGAAATCCCTTGAAATGGAGCTTTGGAGATGCACGATCAATGGAGGAGGCCTAGAGGATGCTCCGGCTTGAGATTTGCAAGAGAATGGCGGCCGGAGCTCCTACCAAAGGTGGGCGGTGATGGAGAGGCGAGATGGGCACTCTGGAGCAGGAAACGGCGCTGAAATAGACCTAAAATACGGATTAGGGTGAAAGGATTCGTGAAAACGCGTATTTATAGAAAGCAGAATTTTGAGCGCGCACGGTCAGTGGCGCACGACCAGTGACCGTGCGTGAAGGAATGCCTGTGATAGTGCGCGAGGAAACTGTAGGATAGTCCCGGACTGCAAAATGGCGCACGATAAGTGGCGCACGACCAGTGGTCGTGCGCACTTTATCCAGTGGTCGTGCGAAGTGCCGGACAGGCCCATTTTAAGTGAGAATTAATGCACGGTCAGTGGCGCACGACCAGTGGTCGTGCGCACTATGTCCAGTGCTCATGCGCAGTGTTCCTATGCAGTTTTTGCGCACCGGAACACTCGCACAACCCCCGTATCAACATGAAAGATCGTCGGGCCACGCAAATGGGCATTCCACACATTCTCAAATATAGAAATTAAATTGCAACATAAAGCATGAGCAAGATAATCATAAAAATACACCGAAACGGGCCTAAAAGTGCACATAACATGGAATATCAAATATGAATGGAAACATGCCTAAAATGTAGTGCAAAGACTAGATAATCGGCCCAGATGAGTCCATAAATATGTATATAAATGGGACTCATCACACCCCCAGACTTACCTGTTTGCGCGTCCCGAGCAAAATATCTCCCATGTGGACTAGAAAAATCATAAGCTGGCGTAGTAATTGAATATGCGTAGTACCATGCGAAGTCGCTTACTCGCACTTGTAGAAATTTTAGTAGAAAAATCTTTTAAACATGCAAAGTAGATTAACATTTTCTAAATTGCGTATCTACTTATTATTATTGCTCGTAATTTGAATCGCGGTGAATCCTTTGGTCACGCATAGGTGGAAAGTAGCTTGATCACTAAGTGGAATATTACTAAAGATCGAAGATCAGGACAATCTCCAAAGAAATCCATCAATGACGATGGCCATAAGCTTGCCCGTTCACACTCTCTCCACGACACTGGTTACGTTCAAAGTGCAAATCAATAGGACTTTAGGTTATGATTTAGGGTTAGGCTACGGAGTGGTAAACAATGATAAATGTGGGGGATTAGCACACATAACCCAAATGAGCTCGCAATAAAAACACTATCCCAGCAATAATAAAAATGTGTACACCACACCCCCAGACTTAAACATGAACTTATGGGGGGTGTACACCGCCTATTTACATCTCTTTGCACATTTTTTTTTTACTTTCATTTCTTTTCACATTTTTCTTTTCAACTTTATAACTTTGCACAATTAATAACAAAGACAGCTATATCTTCAATAACGCATTTCCACCACAATCACAAATATACACCGCATCAACACCCAACCCTTTTTAAATGCAAAAATTGCTTGAGCTCATAATTTGGTGTGCAATTAGGATAGTCATTTTGGCTTTGGCGAATTGAAGGTGGAGCTGAATCAAGAGGTGGCGGTTAGGAACAAAATGGCTAAGCAAGGATAGAGCGTGTAGGAATGGTGCAAAGGCTCAACCGGGCCAACGAATGGCCCATATCACACTTGCACAAATGAACTAACCTATACCCATGCTTCAAGAGTCGCTAGGGGAAAGTTCTTAGCCACCGAGAAAGAATATCCTTCCTCCCGACTCGAGCAATACATCACTAGTGATCGCATACACACTCACCTACACTACCATCAGATTCTACTGGATTCACAAATTACGAGTAGAATAAACAGTAGTCACGCAATTAGAAAATTATAAAACTACATGCACGAGAAAAAGCTAATTCTACACGAATTCTACACGTAACACGAGCACTCGACTAGGAGCACTACAAGAGTCGACATGTTACTTCACAACTCAATCCTATGCCAGCACAAAAAAAAACTTTCCAATCGAACATGAAAAATTGGGTTTGACCCAAGACGCTCAAAACAAGTGAGTACGCGATCAAGTGGGTGTAGTGATGTGCATGGAAAAAGCTGAAAATTATTGAATTTTGAAAAGTTAAAATGAAATTTGCTTTTGGTATGCAGATGAAGCGGTGCACGAGCATGTGGGTAATAAAGTTCGTTACACTCTCCCCCAGACTTATGACATACTATGCGTGGAAATAATATAACATTACAATCTAAAGCAAGAAGAGGGGAAGAGGTTACCCAATGCTCAGTAAATGAGCATACCAGAAGATTGGCGTTAAACTCTGAAAATTTCACTCCAAGAGTCCGCCACCAAAGAAATTGTCGCACACCTGTAGGAAAAAGACTCCACACAAAAATATATATATAAAACTAAACTATTAGCGTATTAGAGAAATAAAAACAAAAGAGACTTGGGTTGTCTCCCAACAGCGCTTTTGTTTACCGTCCTTAAGCTGGACTTAATACCTATATTAAGCAGTTAATAATATTGTCTAAACATAAAAGAGAAAACTAAAATATCCTAATTATTACAAGCATGCCAAAAAGATCAACTGTACGTTGATTTAAAGTGCTAACTGAAAATAAAAGAGATGGGCCCGAAGACCCAACAACAGCAGTCAAGAGGATCAGGAGCTTTCCATCTCCATATTTCATCTATCTTCATCCTCTTCCTCTCCTCCAATCTGCGGTCATGGATGAAGTAGCGTTTACCACCCTGCACCCAGTCTTTCAAGGAAAACGCAGGCAATGATGATGAGGTGGAATAGGCGATGGATTTCATCATTGCCGTTTGCTTTTCCTTCCAAGACTGCCACACAGAATTGCCAAAAAATGGGTCTAGATATTCATGCACCTGCAGAGGGGTAAATGAAATATCAGACAATAAAGTAGGCGAGGAAGCAGGAAGGATGAATTTATCAATATTAGCATTAAAAGAGGGATGATTAGGAAATAAAATAGATGAACTAAAAGGTTCAAATAAAGGAGGAGTGGCCCCGGTGTCACTCCTGGCAGGTTCCCAAGCCTGATCATTGTCAGTGTCATAAGAATCAAAATGAGGTGCATCTGAGAACTCGAAGGAATCAGTGGTGCGGCAGATCTCCTTCAACAATGAAGAGGTGCACAACTCCTCATCAGAAAGGTCGTCCTCGTCATCCCACTTCGATTCAGCTTGGAGGTCCAGAACATCACTCTGCAAATAATCTTCGACAGGATCATAAAAAAAAGGTGTAGAAAAATCATGCAAAGAAACTAGAGGAACATCAGAATTAGAAAGTAAAATATCAGGTTCCTCCGCAAAAAGATCTGGAAGCACCTCCCCACTAGAGAGAACACTCTCCTCATCCCACTCTGGTTCATCATGGAGCTCCCAAATCTCACCTTGTTGGCCATCAAATGAATCATCGTCATCACTAGTAGTAAAGCCATATACAGGGAGCGAAGAGTCCATGCAAGAAATAAGCTCGGGGGTTGAGGGCTCGATTCCCTCCACAGGTAAAGACTGAGCGATAGGGACTTTGTCATCAGGATGTGAAGGACTGCAGTCGGGAATTGGAATAGGTAAAAGACTGGGGCAGTCCTTCAAAACATGATTTTCACTTTTACAAACTAAACAAACAAAGCCCTTACGATACGTAGCATTTAATTCCCTCATTTGATCGATATAAGCGCTCATCTTGTCATAAATGCTAGGTTCAGTCCAGGAATACATTTTTTTGAAGGATGCAGATATAACAAAAATTGAAATTCTTTGCAAGAAAATCTACACAATCAACTAAAACTACTTCGGAACAACTTGCCTAAAAAAATTAAACAGGAAAGGGGGAAATAATAAAAATAAGAAAAGCAAAAATTAAATAAAAAGCAAACAAAATAACAAGAGGACTATACACAATGGAAGAACTTCTAACTCTCGTCTCCCTTGTCAGAAACTCACACGACTGTGTTCCCCGGCAACGGCGCCAAAAACTTGATGGCGCAAATCTCGCACACCGCTATAGGTGGTGGCTAGACTGCGGCACAAAACGGCAGTGTACCGATCGTTCAAGTAATATAAAACGAGGAGTAAATCCCTGAATATCGATCTCAAAGGAACACAGTAAGGTGGAGTTAACTATTGAGGAGGACTTGAGATTGAAGTCCTTAGGTTGATGTTTCACGAAGGTGGGTGGATTGGTTTTTGCAAAATAAAATAAAAGCTATAACTACTCCTATGCAATGCCGCTATGCAATGCTTCGCTTGGCGGGATGGAGACTAGGCAGGCCTTGAGCGCGCTGCGTCGCAAGGGCGGATGGACGAGTAGGCAAGCGGAGTCGAACTGTGCAGGCCTTGAGCGCACTACTTCATTGGGCGAATGGATTACACGGGCCGCTATACCACGCTTCGCTAGGCGTATGGAAAAGTAGGCAAGCAGATGGAATGGTTCGCACCGGCGTAGTCGGAATGGATTACATGGGCCGCTATGCCACGCTTTGCTAGGCGGATGGAAGAGTAGACATACGGATGAGGGTCGCAAGCACCTCATCGACAAGCACGCCACTAGCAATTGCTAGTGCGGCACACGAACGTGACGGCGGGATGGAGGATGGAATGGGGCGCTCCTCACTTGCATAAACCACTCATATCAATTTTACATTAACATGAAATACAAAAATAACATGATAAGGTTTAAGCAAACATTGTTCATACACCCAAACTATAAAGGAAAACGATACTACAGTATAAAGGGGGTTTAGATTACAACCAAAGCACAGAGACTCATCGGAGGTTCACGGCCGGAATCTAGGGTTGTCAATCCTTGTCCGGGCTCGGGCTCCAACTGCCGTCCGGGGTCCGGAAGAGCTGTCACCTTCTTCTATTATACCCGTCTTCTCCGTCAATCTTCTCTGGCCACGATCTCACCGGAGAACTTCATATATGCAGCAGGAAATCCCTTGAAATGGAGCTTTGGAGATGCACGATCAATGGAGGAGGCCTAGAGGATGCTCCGGCTGGAGATTTGCAAGAGAATGGCGGCCGGAGCTCCTCCCGAAGGTGGGCGGTGATGGAGAGGCGAGATGGGCGCTCTGGAGCAGGAAACGATGCTGAAATAGACCTAAAATACGGATTAGGGTGAAAGGATTCGTGAAAACGCGTATTTATAGAAAGCAGAATTTTGAGCGCGCACGGTCAGTGGCGCAAGACCAGTGACCGTGCGTGAAGGAATGCCTATGATAGTGCGCGAAGAAACTGTAGGATAGTCCCGGACTGCAAAATGGCGCACGATAAGTGGCGCACGACCAGTGGTCGTGCACACTATATCCAGTGGTCGTGCGAAGTGCCGGACAGGCCCATTTTAAGTGAGAATTAATGCACGGTCAGTGGCGCACGACCAGTGGTCGTGCGCACTATGTCCAGTGCTCGTGCGCAGTGTTCCTATGCAGTTTTTGCGCACCGGAACACTCGCACAACCCTCGTATCAACATGAAAGATCGTCGGGCCATGCAAATGGGCATTCCACATATTCTCAAATATAGAAATTATATTGCAACATAAAGCATGAGCAAGATAATCATAAAAATACACCGAAACGGACCTAAAAGTGCACATAACATGGAATATCAAATATGAATGGAAACATGCCTAAAATGTAGTGCAAAGACTAGATAATCGGCCCAGATGAGTCCATAAATATGTATATAAATGGGACTCATCAGTGTTCTGGTGTTGAGCTACCAGAAAGCAGGGTGGAGGAGCCGGAGAAGGCTGTGGAAAATCTTCAGGTGGAGCTACCTGGGTCACCAGGTGGTCCATCAATATCTAGTTCTGAGACAGAGGCTTCTGGCTTAGGAAGCAGGGGGAGCGATGCTCCTAGTACGTCCAGAAGAGAAGCTAGAGAAGCTAGAGAAGAAGCAACTGAGGATACTGCGAGTAAGGGGAAGGCGTTACGGAGATCAAAGTGAGCTATCATTGCCCCTGATCGCTATACAGGAGGAAACATGGTGAGCTTCGTCTCATGTTTCTTTGTTGGTCCCTTGGATGAGTGGGAGCCTTCGAGCTTTGAAAAGGCCAATGGAATGGAACAGTGGGAGTCGGCTATGCAGGAAGAGATGAGTGCTCTTGAGAAGAATGAGACTTGGTCTCTGGTGCCCAAGCCTAAGGGCATCACCCCTGTGACATGCAAGTGGGTCTACAAGCTTAAGAAGAAGGCTGACGGCAGTATCGAGCGATATAAGGCTCGCCTTGTAGCTCGGGGTTTCTCGCAATAATACGGTGAAGACTATGAGGAGAATTTCAGTCCGGTGGCAAAAATGACTTCATTTCGGGTTATGATTGCCTTGGCGGCGTGTTGGGGGTGGAAGATCTGGCAGCTCGACGTAAGGAATGCGTTCTTGTATGACGAGATTGACAAGGACATCTTCATGGTCCAGCCACCAGGCTTCGTATCTGAAGATTTTCTGGAGCATATCTGCAAGTTGAAGAAGGCCCTGTATGGGCTGAAGCAAGCGCTGAGGGCGTGGTACGGAAAGATCGCAGAGTATCTCTTATTCTGCAGGTTTGGTGCTTCAGAATCAGACTCAATCTTGTTCGTCAAGAAGAGCGGGGAGCTTCAAGTCATCGTGCTGCTTTACGTCGACGATATGATCGTGACGGGGAATTCGAAGGAGGAGGTAGCGCAGCTTTGGGCTGAGTTGTCCATCAGGTTCGAGATGAAGGATTTAGGTGAGCTGCACCACTTCCTTGGACTCGAGGTGCAGAGGAAGGAGAGTGGAGTGCGAGTATCCCAGGCTGGATATGCGGAGCGGATCGTGGAGAGGTTCGGCATGAAGGAAGGGAAGTGCACTTCCACACCTCTGGAGAAGGCTTTGAAGTTTCGGAAGGATGAGGGAAGGATTCTACAAGATCCGTTGGTGTTCCGCGCTCTGGTCGGGAGCTTGATCAATCTGATGATCACTAGGCTGGATATTGCATATGCAGTTGGCAGAGTGAGTCGGTACGTATATGGCGGAGCCACGGATGCCTCATTTGCTAGCGGCCAAGAACATTCTGAAGTATGTCAAGGAGACCTCGGATATGGGTCTCCTTTATAAGAGGGATACGGGTTTCGAAGTGCATGGGTACATGGACGCTGATTACGGGGGAGATTCAGATGATCGGAAGTCGACGTCTGGATACGTCTTCATGGCGGGCCCCACGGCTATATCATGGTGCAGTAAGAAGCAAGATTCCGTGTCGGTCTCAACCATGGAAGCGGAATACAAGGCTTCGGCCTTGGCAGCTCAGGAAGCCATCTGGCTTAGGAGGTTGGTTGGATACATTCATAAGGAGGTTCAGGGTCCGACTCTGCTCCGCGGCGACAACGAGAGTGCTCTCAAACTGGTTACTAATCTAGTTTGTCACGTGAGGACCAAGCATATCGAGATCGAGAATCATTTCATTCGTGAGAAGGTGCTGGAGGGGTCTCTTTCGGTCAAGCATGTTAGGAGTCAGGACAATGTTGCTGATATCTTCACAAAGGCGCTAGCAAAGGGGCCGTTCACACGGCTAAGGAGCCTACTGGGGCTGTTTTCAACTTCCCACTTCAAGGGGGAGTGTTGAAAATGTTGAGGTGGAAGTTTTGTGGAGTTTTTGGATCTGGGCAGTCTGGGAGGAGGTCGGGCGGTCTGGTGAGACCGCATGACCTGGCGATCTGTTTTGCAGTCTGGCTTGTCTTAGCCTAGCCGCAGTCTCCTGGCATGACTGCTGGTATCTATCCAAGGCGGTTGAAGGTGAGGCCGCGCGGTCTGCCTGTGACCGCGTGGCGGGCTCTTCAAGGTTGTGCCGGTCTGGTGTGACCGCACAGGATCTTAGTCGCGTGGTCTCTGTTCGCGGTCTCAGGAGGAGGCTGGTATGCGAACAGGTGCGCGGGGTCTCTGTTCGCGGTCTTAGGAGGAGGCTGGTATGCGAACAGGTGCTCGCGGTCTTGCGACGGACAGGCAGTGTTTGCGGTCTCGAGCCAACACTGGTGGTGGGCGGCTTCTTGGCGGTCTAGCGATCTCTTGTGGAGTCGTGATCTGACTGAGGGAGTGGCGATCTCCCGCGGTCTGGGGTGAAGCCGGCGAGCTCATCAAATGAAGCAGAAAGAACTGTTGCTGATCGTGCGGGTTGACCGATCTGGTCGTGCGATCTGAAGGTGGTGATCCTATCTCATAGGGCGGTGACTGGATCAGGTCCCACGCCTATAAATAAGAGTCACTATAGCAGCAAAACATACACACCAAGTGTAAGCTGAGTTTTTTCCTAATTCCCGCGGTCTGTATTATTGTGACCGGGCGGTCTGCTGATTGGACTTTTCTTGTGCAGCTTCTGCGGATAGTGCTGCAACGATCACCTCTTCCTCTGAAAGTGTTCGGGCGGTCTGCGGCTTGTAGTGTGGGTTGCTGGAGTTCGGGAGAATCAGTAGAGTTCGAAAGGAGGGTGCGGTCTGCTCAGCGGTCTGATGTGGTGTTCTGTAACCAGCAGTGTTGTGCGGTTAAGCAGCTTGCATAGATCGACAAGGAGACCGAGCGGTCTGGAGCGGTCTCATTTATCTTCCTTCAAGTTTTTGTATTTTCCTCTTTGGTTTTTTATGCTGGCGAAATCATGTCTCGCTAAGCATACCTCATCCTGTAATGAAGTTTATGCTATCAATAAAGATTACTTGTTTGCCTCCATTTTTTCTGGTTGTTTGGCTTGAATCTCTAAGTTGTAACTTTCCTGCTCACTCCATAAAGGTCTACGGAAAATTTTCACAGTCTTGTCCTTAACCGGGGAGGGTTCCAGTAGGGCCTTGCGAGGCATTACGGGGGAAAGAGTGTTAGGTTAAGCGTCGTCTTTTGTATGCATATGGGATTAACACCCCAACCTACGGCCTGTGTGCAGCTCCTCATGTCCATCCGTCTCTTAGTACGGGGCTATAGTGTGTAGACATATAGTTATGGTATATTATTCTTGGGTATACTCATATTATATTCATTGCATGAATATTATCTCACTCTTTATACTTAAATCATACATATTTGTTTTTGTTCTAACACTGCATCTTGTGTTTCCATATTTTATTATTTTGAGCTTAAATGATTTTACAAAACACAAGTATTTGAAAAATCATCGAAAACATACTTAAAAGAGCCTTCAAATCATCTCTAAAAAGTCTGAAATTTCAACTGAAGGAAGACCTCTTTATAATACAAATGAATTTTGAAAAACATTTTTCAAAAAATTAAGAAATGCAGTTTTGTCTCGGCGTTAAGAAGCTAATGCCTGGCGTTAGCTCCTTTGCTCCAATTTTTTTTTTGTTTTGAATAATTTCTGGCATTATTTTAATATTTTGTGTGTTTTATTTCTCTGTTTGTAAAAAGTTTCCTTCTTTTTATTTCCTTTAAAACAAAATTTTATTTCTTTTCAAAAAAAATATGTATTTTCTCATGCATTATTTTGGGTGTATCTCTCTGGCATAGAATATCATTTACTGAAAGGTCTATTAAAGACTTCTAAGTTTTCCAGAGAATATATATAAAAAAAACAAATACAAAATTACAAAACAATTTCAAAGAACAAAAATATGTTTTTTTCTTTATGTGTGTTTATTGTTTTGTGCATATATAAAAATTCAACAATTTATAAAAACTGATTATTATTCATTGTCATTATCAAGGATGATTAATTATATCAATTAAAGATTAAATACAATGTTTAATTTAACTTTCAAGTTTCTTAAAAACATTATTTTGTATTTGTCATGCCTTGAAAATTATCTTGTTATGTGCAATGAAATTGATTGTTCATAAACATGTGTAGAAACGCTTAGCATGCCTCTAAGTATGAGTAATGTTTGATAATGATTCATTCACTCACTTATTTTTGATAACATACATGTGTTTATAATCTTATTCTTGCATGATTGTATAATGTAAGACCCCAAACCAGAGTGATAAGTTGCTGGAGAATTTATCACTGTCGCCAGGCGACAGTGGCTGTCGCCCGGCGACAGCGATGTCGGGTGGCGGCTGACGCTGGCGACATAGTGACTAGGGTCATGCAGCAGTGCTGCTGACCGGTCAATGTCGGTTCTTAACGCTGTCGCCCGGCGACAGTGGCTGTCGTCGGCGACAGCTCAAAAATGTACTTTGCATCAGAAATCGTGCCCATTGATGGGGCATTGACTTTGGGGGCTGGTTTTGCATTGATTGGCTCGGTGAGGCCTTGAAAGGCCGAAAAATCCCATTTCCTTCTCTTTATTCCTTAAGTGTTAAGGAGGAGAGAGAAAGAGAGAAAGAGGGAGAGCTTGGGGAAGAAGGGGGAATAGGAAACCCTAGGCTTGGAGTTGAGTTTGGTGGAGCTACACTCCCCCGATCCCCTCATCGTTCGTGGCTACGCGTAGAGGAGGGCGAGGCGCTCCTTTCCATCCGCGCAAATCTTCGAGAATGGGCTCGAAGCGACGTCTAAGGGTAACGAACTTTTCTACCACCTTTTGGACATGCCTTAGTCCATTCCCTTGCATCGTTGAGGCCCCTACCCAAAAGGGTGAGGTCGTGGCCTCCGACGGGTCGATTCGTGTTATCCCCGTCCAGGTTTGCATACATATAGAGTCCGTGCGTAATACAGACGTAGGCGCACTGTGTGAAGCCCATCCATGACGGTCCGTCCGGATTGGTGATGCCTTGTGGTATTGTGCGTGCTCGGGGGAAAACCCCGTGTTGTTATCCTGCTACGTAGGACTAGAAAGTGCTACTGCATGCGCAGCAACGCCCGGGGGTGTGCCCCGGGGAGCACCCGAAGTTAAAAGGCAGAAATGGAGTTCTGTCTAGCTGTCGCTGGCGACAGTGACTGTCGCCTGGGCGACAGCTCCCTAGAATTGGATTCTGATGAATTTGGGTGTTCTGAGGCTAGGGAGTGCTACTGCATGTGCAGCAATGCCTGGGGGTGTGCCCCGGGAAGCATCCATGGCTAGAAGCCAAATTAGGGTTTGTGCACTGTCGCTGGCGACAGTGAATGTCGCCTGGGCGACAGCTTCCCAGACTGAGTTCTGGTGATATTGTTGTGCCCACCTGTTGAGGGGACCTGAGGCCGGTGTATCCGACCTGTGGGGGGTCCCTGGTGGATGACTTAGCGGCCCGTGGAGCCGGCTAAATGAGAATACCTGGGCTAAGGGGACGCCATACCCGCTTTTCGTGTTGTACAACGAGAGCTGTGAACAACAGGCATTTGGCGAACCTGAAACCGCACCATTGTAGCACCTGATTAGTAAGTCTCAGATAGCATGTCGGGAGGCAATGGGACAGAGTCTTCGGACTACGATATGTTCACAATTAGAGTACGGAGGACCCTGGTATTCGGGTCGCCGACTTTAGCCTCGAAGGGCAAAGCCATCAAGAGTGGATGGTGGTGGAAGGCGTAGTACACCAAAGAGTGCCTGAGAGCACGAGACGTGGAGGCCATTCCCACGTTTGTGATGTTGCATATGTACGAGCTGTGGTGGACTTTGCTAGTCGCACTCTTTTATATATATGTATACTGTTGTTGACTGTTTGCAGGGACGGTAAGAACTGCCACCCCCTCGAAGGGGTGGGGTCGTTATATTTGGTCAGCTTTAGCTGTCCGTTGCCCTATTTTGCCACCGTCTTTGGTGGGCTTGTTGTACAGGAGCTGGACCGAGCGGGAACTTGGCGGGCTGAAGCCCCTACGCTGCTGCGGCCCTTGAAGGCCTTTTGTCCTTTCTTCTGTTTTCATGTATGGCCGGCCTGCGCGCCGATGTTGGCAAACTGTAAGGCCGTCGTGCCTCTTTTGTATGTTGTAAAACATTTTATTCCAAGTTAATAGAAGTGGACATACCCGAGTTCGGGTCTTGTGGTTTATAATTCTGTCTCTCTCTCTTTTACTTCCGCATAGAATGCTCTGAGTTAGGCTCCGTGGTATAGTGTCGTTGTTATCTAATTGAGTGACGTTCCCATTTGTTTTATAGTATATGACGTGGGGCCCCGGCCGGACCTTCTGCTATATGCTTTCGAACGGATGGGGGTGTTACAAATTGGTATCAGCTTCTAAGGTTCCGTATCCTTCTAAGGAATTCGTGGGCGAATTCTTTTAAGGGGTGGTGAGTACGTGTGTGCGCTACCGTTGAGACGTAAAATAAACCCAAAAATGTCCACTTAGGAATAAAATGTAACAACAAACCAACAATTATTGCATGATTTTGGAACCTGAGTGTTCCTTTTGTTGTTAGTTGCGACTGTGCTGCCGCCTAACCGTGTGTTGCACTTGTGTAGGGCACTCGAAGTGCAGCGGGACCGTCGCGTCCCCGTGATGTGCATGAGAGTAGTGGGTCTGCTGAGGCCCCTACAGCTCCATCTGCTGAGTTGGTTCGGCTAGTTACTGAAGCCGTTCTAGCTGCGTTGAATGGCCAGCCTGAAAGGCAAGGCCAACCGCCAGTGCAAGAGGTGGCCGCTGAGCCACTACGAGTGGAGCAAGTCCCCGTGAGGCGTGCTCCTGAGCAGCAGCTGAAGCACTTTCTGGGATTCTGACCTCCTCCGTTTACCGGGGTGGAATCCCCAGCTGAGGCCGAAGACTGGTTGTCGCATGTGAAGCGAATTCTGATAGCGACACAGTCGGAGGAAGCGCAGAAGGTGACCTTTGCTTCTTTCTTGCTAGAAAAGGAGGCTAGGCGGTGGTGGGATGAGGTTGAGAGGCGCCAGTTTGCGGGAAGGCAACTGGTTGATGTGCGGATGGAAGAGTTCTCGAGAATCTTCCTCGCAAGATATGTTCCTCAGTCGCAGCAGATCGCGATGGAGAACCAGTTCTTGGCTCTAACTCAGGGTGGTAGGCTGGTTGATGACTACTTGCATGAGTTCACCCGCCTCGGGCGCTATGCTGGAACTTCTTTCGATGATGAGGAGAGAAGGGTGAACAGGTTTTATGGAGGTTTGCATACTGAGTTGCGGCATCTTCTGACAGGGCCGTTGACGCAGGGTTTCACGACCCTCATTGGTTCAGCTCGAGCCCTTGAGCAGGACATGCTCAGTGAAAAGGGCAAGGCGGTTGTGGTCGAGGCAGTGCCGGAGGGCAAAGCTCCGAGTGCGTCAAAGATGCGGAGGTTGAGTCGCTGGAAGAAGGCTCGAGTATCTGGGCCAGCTCCCTCTGCTTCGGGCGCGTCGTCTGGACGCGGCCCACTCACTTGTTTCACTTGTGGCAAGCCTGGCCATTTCTCTCGGGAGTGCCGCAGTGGGATTCCAAGGCCATAGAAGAAGGCGGGGCCAACTTATTCTGAGAAGGGGAAGGCAGCTGAGTCCACTGCTTCCCGTATGGCTCCGCCGCAGCCTAGAGTTTTTAGTCTTGACCAGCAGGAGGCTATCAAATCCAAAGACGTCGTGACAGGTACAATTTAAGATACAGTCTTTACTGTTTTATATACCTGTTTTAGTGTTCATGCTAACATGTTTGGCGGCATAGGCTATGTGCATGTTTTTGGCGTTCCTGCGAGAGCGCTTTTCGATACTGGAGCTTCGCACTCCTTCTTATCGTCGGACTTCGTCCAACGTATTGGTGCGCCGTCGATTGCTTCTGCAGATGGACTGGAGGTCCTACTGCCGAATGGATATTCGATGCGTGTGGAGAGGAGTTGCTGTGTAAAGGTTCTAGTTGGTAGTCGGGAGTATGACCTGAAGGCATCGTTACTCCCCCTGGTTGAGTTCGATGTTATCTTCGGCATGGACTGCCTGTCGGAACAGCGTGCGTGCATCGATTGCACCACCAAGGAAGTGAGGTTTGGGCAAGGTGCCGTCCGTGAGACGGTCTTTGCGGGCATGCGTGGATTGAGCAAGATGCTGATGTCTGCTCTCTAGGTGTCCAAGGCAGTGCGACAGGGAGCAGAGTTATTCTTTGCTCTTGTGGAGGCTTCAACGCCGAGGCCCAGCCTAGCGGATGTTCCGGTAGTAGCAGAGTTCCCGATGCGTTCCCGAGCGAGCTCCCCGGTGCTCCCCCGCAGAGGGAGATAGATTTCACGATTGAGTTGGTGACAGGCGCTAAGCCTGTGGCCCGCTCGCCGTATCGTATGGCTCCGAAGGAGTTGGCGGAGTTGAAACTGCAGTTGCAGGAGCTGCTTGAGCAGGGCTACATGCGTCCGAGTTCCTCACCTTGGAGTGCACCGGTCCTCTTTGTCAAAAAGAAGGACGGTAGCCTGCGGCTTTGCATCGACTACCGAGAGCTGAACAAGCTGACGGAGAAGAACAAGTATCCCCTTCTGAGGATAGATGATTTGTTCGACCAGCTCGTTGGGTCGACAGTATACTCGAAGCTGGACTTGAAGTCCGGCTATTATTAGGTGCGGATCAGGGAGTGCGATATTCCGAAGACTGCCTTTAGTACCAGGTACGGGCAGTATGAGTTCACCGTGATGCCGTTTGGGCTGTCTAATGCGCCCTCGGTGTTTATGGACTTGATGAACCGGACTTTCCGAGAGTACCTCGACCGGTTTGTGGTCGTCTTCCTGGATGATATACTAGTCTACTCTCAGTCCGAGGAGGAGCACAGTGATCACCTGCGAGTAGTTTTGGAGGTGCTGAGGAGGAACCAGTTGTATGCCAAGTTCTCGAAGTGCGAGTTCTGGCTTCCTTCCGTGGCGTTCTTGGGCCATGTGGTTAGTGGTTCTGGGGTGGCGGTAGATCCGATAAAGGTTTCGGCCATCAGGGAGTGGCCTGTCCTTTCTTCTGTGGCAGAGGTCCGTAGCTTTCTCGGGCTGGCCGGTTATTACAGGCGCTTCGTGGAGAACTTCTCCCGGATCGCGCTGCCTCTTACGACGCTGACGCGGAAGATGCAGGAGTTTATTTGGACGCCCGCGTGTGCGCAGGCTTTCGAGGAGTTGAAGCGGCGGCTTACGACAGCTCCGATCTTATGTTTGCCTTGCGGCATAGAGGGCTACAAGATCTACACCGACGCTTCTGGGAGCGGCCTTGGCTGCGTTCTGCAGCAGCATGGCAAGGTTATAGCGTATGGCTCTCGCCAGCTGAAGGTGCATGAGCGGAATTATCCGGTCCACGAATTGGAGTTGGCGGCCGTGATATTTGCCCTGAAGCTATGGCGGCATTATGTGTATGGCTTGAAGATCGATATCTTCACGGACCATAAGAGCCTGAAGTACCTTCTGACGCAGAAAGGGATGAATATGCGGCAGCAGAGGTGGATGGAGTTCCTGGGGGACTTCACCTTCGAGATCCACTACACTCCCGGGAAGGGGAATGTTGGTGCGGATGCACTCAGTCGCAGGGCTCCAGCGCAGGCTAACTGGATTCAGATGCATGATGAGCACCTGATACGTGACCTGGAGGCCTTGGGTATTTCTTGCGTAGAGAAGAGGTGCAGTGCCGGTGCCTGTTTGAGTTGGTTTGAGGTGCAGTACGACCTCGCTGAGAGAGTCCGCCAGGCTTTTGAACTCGATCCGAGTTTGAAGCGCTACGCGGAGGAGGCTGGTGGTGGGTCGGATGCCCAGTTTCAGGTTCGGGACGGTTTGCTGTGGAGAGGCGACCGTTTGTGCGTCCCCAAAGCGGGAGAGCTGCGAGATGAGTTGATGAACGAGGTGCATCGTACTAGGTATTCAGTTCATCCGGGGAGCACGAAGATGTATAAGGACATGAAGGTCCTTTTCTGGTGGCCAGGTATGAAGAGGGACATCGCTCACTACGTGGCCAAGTGCCACACTTGTGCGCTAGTGAAGGCGGAATGTCAGAAGCCCGGTGGCTTTTTGCAGTCATTGCCTGTTCCGCAGTGGAAGTTTGATGACATTTCCATGGATTTCGTGCATGGGTTGCCGAGATCGCAGCGCGGGAACGATGCCATCTGGGTAGTTGTAGACCGGCTGACGAAGGTGGCACACTTTATCCCCAACCGGAGGGATGACTCGGTGGAGAAATTGGCAAAGTTTTATGTTGATACTATAGTGCGACTGCACGGTGTGCCCCGTAGCATCGTCAGTGATCGTGATGGACGCTTTACTTCGAGCGACTGGAGGCTAGTCAACCGTCTTTTGGGTACGAAGCTGCAGTTTAGCACGACCTTTCATCCTCAGACGGATTCCCAAACTGAGCGTACAAATAGGACGATGGAAGACATGCTCCGGATGTGCGTCCTGGATTTTGGCAAGGGGTGGGAAGATCACCTCTTTCTTGTCGAGTTCGCGTACAACAACAGCTATCAGGCGAGTATTCAGATGGCGCCTTTCGAGGCCCTCTACGGCAGGAAGTGTCGCACTCCCTTAGCTTGGGCGGAAACGGGCGAGACGAAGCTCTTCAAGAGGAAAGACGTCGAAGAGGCGACTTCGACGGTACGGTTGATCCGGGAAAGGCTTTTGGTTGCGCAGGATAGGCAGGCGAAGTACTATAATGCGAAGCACCGCGACGTCCAGTTCGCCGTTGGCGATTGGGTTTACTTGAAGATCAGGCCGTTCAAGGGTGTATCCAGGATTCGACGCTTGAAAAAGCTGAGTCTGAGATACCTTGGACCGTTTGAGATCATCGAGCGCGTCGGTGAGGCGGCTTATAGGCTTGCACTATCGGCGGAACTGAGCGGGCTACACGATGTATTCCACATCTCCGTGTTGCGGAAGGCAGTGCAAGAGCCTACGCGGGTGGTAGCGGCGGATCAGGTTCCCGTGGATAGCGGGCTTGCGACGGCGGTCAGGCCCGTTAGCATCGAGGATGCTGAGGTGCGTCAGCTGCGGAACAGGGCGATCCGTATGGTAAAGGTCCGTTTGGACAACTGCGGTCGCGAGGAGCTCTCATGGGAGCGTGAGCAGACCATGTTGGAGGAGTTCCCCGAGCTGTTTCGGTGACGCTTATCTCTTCTTTTCCCCCTGTATGTAAAGACTGTTTTGATATGTAAATATATGCGTGTTTTTACAAATTTCGGGACGAAATTTATATAAGGAGGGGAGGGTTGTAAGACCCCAAACCAGAGTGATAAGTTGCTGGAGAATTTATCACTGTCGCCAGTGGACAGTGGCTGTCGCCCGGCGACAGCGATGTCGGGTGGCGGCTGACGCTGGCGACATAGTGACTGGGGTCATGCAACAGTGCTGCTGACCGGTCAATGTCGGTTCTTAACGCTGTCGCCCGGCGACAGTGGCTGTCGCCGGCGACAGCTCAAAAATGTACTTTGCATCAGAAATCGTGCCCATTGATGGGGCATTGACTTTGGGGGATGGTTTTGCATTGATTGGCTCGGTGAGGCCTTGAAAGGCCGAAAAATCCCATTTCCTTCTCTTTATTCCTTAAGTGTTAAGGAGGAGAGAGAAAGAGAGAAAGAGGGAGAACTTGGGGAAGAAGGGGGAATAGGAAACCCTAGGCTTGGAGTTGAGTTTGATGGAGCTACACTCCCCCGATCCCCTCATCGTTCGTGGCTACGCGTAGAGGAGGGCGAGGCGCTCCTTTCCATCCGCGCAAATCTTCGAGAATGGGCTCGAAGCGACGTCTAAGGGTAACGAACTTTTCTACCACCTTTTGGACATGCCTTAGTCCATTCCCTTGCATCGTTGAGGCCCCTACCCAAAAGGGTGAGGTCGTGGCCTCCGACGGGTCGATTCGTGTTAACCCCGCCCAGGTTTGCATACATATAGAGTCCGTGCGTAATACGGACGTAGGCGCGCTGTGTGAAGCCCATCCGTGACGGTCCGTCCGGATTGGTGATGCCTTGTGGTATTGTGCGTGCTCGGGGGAAAACCCCGTGTTGTTATCCTGTTACGTAGGACTAGAGAGTGCTACTGCATGCGCAGCAACGCCCGGGGGTGTGCCCCGGGGAGCACCCGAAGTTAAAAGGCAGAAATGGAGTTCTGTCTAGCTGTCGCTGGCGACAGTGACTGTCGCCTGGGCGACAGCTCCCCAGAATTGGATTCTGATGAATTTGGGTGTTCCGAGGCTAGGGAGTGCTACTGCATGTGCAGCAATGCCTGTGGGTGTTCCCCGGGAAGCATCAACGGCTAGAAGCCAAATTAGGGTTTGTGCAGTGTCGCTGGCGACAGTGAATGTCGCCTGGGCGACAACTTCCCAGACTGAGTTCTGGTGATATTGTTGTGCCCACCTGTTGAGGGGACCTGAGGCCGGTGTATCCGACCTGTGGGGGGTCCCTGGTGGATGACTTAGCGGCCCGTGGAGCCGGCTAAATGAGAATACCTGGGCTAAGGGGACGCCATACCCGCTTTCGTGTTGTACAACGAGAGCTGTGAACAACAGGCATTTGGCGAACCTGAAACCGCACCATTGTAGCACCTGATTAGTAAGTCTCAGATAGCATGTCGGGAGGCAATGGGACAGAGTCTTCGGACTACGATATGTTCACAATTAGAGTACGGAGGACCCTGGTATTCGGGTCGCCGACTTTAGCCTCGAAGGGCAAAGCCATCAAGAGTGGATGGTAGTGGAAGGCTTAGTACACCAAAGAGTGCCTGAGAGCACGAGACGTGGAGGCCATTCCCACGTTTGTGATGTTGCATATGTACGAGCTGTGGTGGACTTTGCTAGTCGCACTCTTTTATATATATGTATACTGTTGTTGACTGTTTGCAGGGACGGTAAGAACTGCCACCCCCTCGAAGGGGTGGGGTCGTTATATTTGGTCAGCTTTAGCTGACCGTTGCCCTATTTTGCCACCGTCTTTGGTGGGCTTGTTGTACAGGAGCTGGACCGAGCGGGAACTTGGCGGGCTGAAGCCCCTGCGCTGCTGCGGCCCTTGAAGGCCTTTTGTCCTTTCTTCTGTTTTCATGTATGGCCGACCTGCGCGCCGATGTTGGCAAACTGTAAGGCCGTCGTGCCTCTTTTGTATGTTGTAAAACATTTTATTCCAAGTTAATAGAAGTGGACATACCCGAGTTCGGGTCTTGTGGTTTATAATTCTGTCTCTCTCTCTTTTACTTCCGCATAGAATGCTCTGAGTTAGGCTCCGTGGTATAGTGTCGTTGTTATCTAATTGAGTGACGTTCCCATTTGTTTTATAGTATATGGCGTGGGGCCCCGGCCGGACCTTCTGCTATATGCTTTCGAACGAATGGGGGTGTTACATATAATGTAATAACATAAGTAATTAAAATGCTTAAATAGATTACCTACACAACATTGATTTGGTTATTACAATTCTTTGTCTTTCATGCACTTATTCTTTAGAGAAATGTTGTTTCAAATTCAAATGCTATGTTTGCAAAACAAGTGAATTCAGAGTCCTTGGTCATAAAAATCAAAATTAAATAAAAATAAAAATATATGACAAGGAAAACTCCACCTAAGAATTGTAAAGTGTCTTATAGCAAACAATTTTTATACCACTTCCCTTAGTACACCGGATCAAAAAAATAATGCTAAAAAGTATAAAAGTGATCCCCCAAGCACTACTTTGCACCCTGATAAGTCTTAATAAGCATTGTGTGTGCAGAGCACCTTGGTAGTTGTACTATTTATTCATGTGCATTGAAATATTATGGAAGTAATAGTATTTTAGTATTTTAATGTTATGTTATTTCATTATATAAGTCATATGTTTTTTATTGATTCACTTACATACTTTATCAAAACACTATTTTGTACACATCATTATCTTTCATAAAACTTCTAATCATGAGAATTGGATACTGATGCTCATCTATACTATTCTCTATAAACTTAAGTAAATGCACTAAATAGCAAAGCATGATCGCTACAATGTTTATGTTTACTTGAAATGCAAAATTTTATTATATTGTAGTTTTTGTATCTTTTCTTGATATTATGAAACCATGCTTGCAATTTTATCTTAATAGAATAGCATCTCTTAAATCTTTAACTGAAACATCAACTTTTCAAATTTAAAACTCATTATCCTTTATATGATTTTATCTTCTAAAATGATGTTTATGTTTAAGAGTGCTTATTATATTCTTCTGTTAAGTTTACCATTTATGCTCATTCATGTCTTTTTCTTAACACTGTGGTATTCTATTTTTTCAACAAGTGGTATCTTAAAATAGAATGCTTACTTTATCATGTCAGCTATGTTGCTTACTACTATATGTTCCATCATGCTTATATTTTTCTCAACAAGTAGTATTTAACAAGATTTTGATTGCATCCTATTTTTCTTCTCGACATAGAACATATTACTCCTTATTGCACACTCTCACCTAAACCTTCTTTTGATACTAACAAAAGTGGAGAATAAATTACAAAAATCTAATATTTAGGGGGAGTACATTATAATGATTTCAAACTCAAAGAAAGTATTTATGTAGGGGGAGTAGTCATATAGGAGGTGCATACACTATCATACGCTCGATCATGACAATCCTTCAATAAGTGGTTCTTAATCAATCTTAGTAGATATACACTCATCCCTACCCACTTTTGCTAATAACCAAGGGGGAGAAGAAATTGAGAAATCTAGTCAAATAGATATTTAGGGGGAGTAAATTATAAGAGAACACTTATATAGGGGGGAACTTCATATAGAAAGAGTATGCATTATCGCTTTCAAATCTATCATGCTTTTAACATGTTATTCATGCATATCTTATTACCGCACTTATCTATAAACACAAACTGTCTTAATCTCGTTAATTTCTCATACAGGTATTTGTTATTATCAAAAGAGGGAGATTGTTGGAGTCAATGTTCTGCATCTCTTGGTTTGAGAATAACAAATACCGTATTGTATTTGATCTTCTATTTTGTGTGTTTATAGTGTGCAGGTTGTACAGGAATAATAGCTACACATCCCTATGAGTAGTATACTGAATGGAGATGACTCTCTGGAAAGAGAGCTAACGCTCTGCGTTAGTTGTTAACGCCCCGCATTAACTTCCGTCGAGAAGAAATGTCGTCGAGAACAAGTCTGTCGAGAACAAGTCTGTCGAGAAGCCAGAGACAACGCCATCGTTGACTCTTAATGCACGCGTTGAGTCCACGAATCTGCCATGATCATGACGGTTGCATGATCTCAGCCACGACAGTGCACGTTAACTAACGCTGGCGTTAACTCTCAACGCCAAGCGTTAGCTCTCGTGCCTATTTAAAGAGCAGCCCCTCTCATTATTTTATTAGATGATTCAAGATTTCTGAGTATTTTAAGAGAGGCTCATGTACAACAATTGAGAGAACTCATTTGGGCTATCATGAAGATCTAAAGAGGATTTGAAGGAGAAGGTCTACAACGCATATTCCATATGAAGGACGATCGTTTTAAGAACGCCAACATCTACATCGCCTTCGTCTTCACCTTCAGAATTTCTTGGGGAGTTTTGCTTTACTTTTCTTGTAATCTTTTATTTTATTCTCTTTGTATTTGGGTGTGGAGAAATCGTTCGGGGAGAACATCGGATTCCTGGAAGGATTCCGTGGGTAAACCCATCGCGGTTGTTGGCGACTAGGTCCTTGTGCGGCTTAGGGGGTAATTCGCTGCCTTGTGCATGGTGACTAGGTCGAGGGTAGATCTAGGGGGTGGCTAGAGGCCTTATTTGGGGATAGATAGGCTATAGCCAACCGGTCCTTAGGAGAAGGACCGGTGAAACAACAAAAAGTGTTTTTACATATTCTCGCCTTCATTTTTAGCGTTATAGAAATCAAACATTTGTGTATTCAATTTATTATGAAATAAAATCATGTCTTTTAATGATCTATACAATTGATTTTATTTCCTCTTCAAGAATGTTTTAATTTATATTTTCATTAAAGTATTAAAATTAACATTTGTGTAATTATCTTTGAAATACAATAATCGTTTTCATTATCTCTAATTTTCAGGAATTGTATTTCATTTAAGATTTCATAAGTAAAATCACTGTGGCAATCTTCTTGTGCTAAGGAATATTTTCTGGAGAGCTAAACCCAGAGTTAACACTTAACGCTAGGCGTTAACAATAGTTAACAAAAAGTTATGTTTCTCTTGTTTAAAAAGGAATCTTCAATACAATCTTTTCTGAGATATCAAATATATTTTCTTATAAAATATTCCTAAACTTTGGTCACAAACTTTGATAAATTTAATTAACATTTAAAATTCCATAAAACCCTTATTCACCTCCCCCCCTCTATGGGCGCCGTAAGATCCAACAAAGGGAACTCGCAAAACATATGTATATCTCTGCAAAAGATATGAAGAACAGGTATATAAAACATAGAATACGCGAGTGCCTGAAGGGAACTCACAAAACACTGGTATATCTCTGTAAAAGATATGAAGAACAGGTATATAAAGCATAATATATGCGAATACCTGAAGGGAACTCGCAAAACACATGTATATCTCTGCAAAAGATATGAAGATCATGTTTATACAACATAGAATCGCAAAACACATGTATATCTCTACAAAAGATATGAAGAACATGTATATAAACATAGAATTGCAAAACACCTGTATATCTCTGCAAAAGATATGAAGAATAGGTATATAAAACATAGAATACGCGAGTACCTGAAGGAAACTCGCCAAACACTTGTATATCTCTTCAAAAGATATGAAGAACAGGTATATAAAACATAGAATACGTGAGTACCTGAAGGGAATTCGCAAAACACCTGTATATCTCTGCAAAAGATATGAAGAACAAGTATATAAAATATAGAATATGCGAGTACCTGAAGGGAACTCACAAAACACATGTATATCTCTACAAAAGATATGAAGAACAGGTATATAATACATAGAATACGCGAGTACCTGAAGGGAACTCGCAAAACACTTGTATATCTCTGCAAAAGATATGAAGAACAGGTATATAAAACATAAAATACACGAGTACCTGAAGGGAACTCACAAAACACATGTATATCTCTGCAAAAGATATGAAGAACATGTATATAAAACATAGAGTCGCAAAACACCTGTATATCTTTGCAAAAGATATGAAGAACAGGTATATAAAACATAGAATACGTGAGTACCTGAAGGGAACTCGCAAAACACATGTATATCTCTCCAAAAAATATGAAGAACATGTATATAAAACATAGAATACGCGAGTACCTGAAGGGAACTCGCAAAACACATGTATATCTCTACAAAAGATATGAAGAACATGTATATAAAACATACAATACGAGAGTACCTGAAGGAAACTCGCAAAACACCTATATATCTCTGCAAAAGATATGAAGAACAGGTATATACAACATAGAATACGTGAGTACCTGAAGGGAACTCACAAAACACCTGTATATCTTTGCAAAAGATATGAAGAACAAGTATATAAAACATAGAATACGCGAGTGCCTCAAGAGAACTCGCAAAACACCTGTATATCTCTGCAAAATATATGAAAAATAGGTATATGATGACAAGTAATAAAAATATGTCAGGTACCTGAAATAACTTTGCTGATACTTATTTTTATCCATGTTTGAAGTGTATAAGAAATACCATCTCATTCATAGATGATTATGAACGCTTATTAATAATCACTTGCTTTGATGTTTGCTAAAATAATATCTCTGTGTGAAGAAGAGAGATAACGCTCATGTCTGCAGAAGGAGAAAACCAACATTCTAATATCATCATATTCTCACATTACCAGAAATATGAGCATAACTGATATAGCTGGATGATTTTTGACATTGATTATTATAATATTGCTAATGATATCACGCCAGTTGATGCCCAACTCAATATATGATTTGCAAAATCTGAAGTCATAAATAGATTAATCATGAAACCCATAATTCCAGAAATCCAAGAATCCCGACATGAAGAAAATATGGGATTTTATGGTACCTGAAGAATTAGTACCTAACAAATAATTGGTACATACTAAATTTAGCATGTTTCTCTTGCAAATAACATCAACCTAACATCAGTTGTTAGTAGTCCATCACAATCAATCCATTATCAAATGGAAACGCCTATATTCAAGCAAGGCAAGTCAAATAACTCGACAGAAACATCATTGTAATCAATGACAAACAATCATAGAGAAATAGAGAGAGAGAGGGAAAGATGCACAACCCAAAAATGATCAAAAGGGCAGGTGCGGTCATGCTGCAGGAGATTCATCGGCATTGCTTTCCATCCCACTATAAATCTGCGAATAATACTTGCGCGATGTGGTCTTGGTGGATTTTACAACCCCAGAGGAAATAAGCAGAGGTGGTATATCCACCCTTCACATCAAACATAAAACAACAGAGGTGGTAATTCCATCCTTCACATCAACACAGTTTTTATAAGTACTAAAGTAAACAGCAGGAAGTAGAGTAATGAAAAAAATCTTAAGACATAATTGGATAAAAGTCTGCAGTGAAGGATACGACGGTTGGTATGGATATGAGATTTAATATATCTGACTGCTGAGAAGGTCTTTGTAATGATGGCTGCTGATAGGACCTGAGTTACTGATATGCTTATTACAAGTAATGCTAGAAAAGAAAAGATGCAGAAAAACTCCAAACAAAATAAGTGGGAGGTATATGAAACAAAAAATAAAATGACATTTTATCTCATCTATACTCTATGCACTTCTTTTATTGAATGAAAAAACCCTTTGTTTGTAAAATTGCTTCTGGTGGAGGATAGATTGTCATATTATTGAGCAGGATAGTCTTGTAATTTTCCTGCTTCCCATAGTTCATCTACTAGCTTCCGAAGAGCTCGACAATATTCTGTATCATGACCAATGTCTGAGTGATATTTGCAGAAGAGTTCTTCATGGTGATACTTGGCCTTTGATCTCATAGGGCGGGGAACTCTAAACTCTTGCATGTCTTGAATGATCATAAGAACTTTTTCCATGGGAACATTGAGCTGAGTATACTCTCCTGGATAGTTTTTGAATTCAAGTGTACTCGGATTGTAAGACTGGATTGGACAAGCTTCCAGAAATTTAGGTGATACGTCTTGCTTTTGGTGTCGAGTAGGTATATTCTGAGGAAAAGAGTAAGATCTAAAGTATTCATCTCGCTGGAAATCATGTGACGAAGACGGATGATGATAATAAGAATTCTTTTGTCGTTGTTGGGTCCTTCGATTCAGAGAAAAAGCGTAATTAGGATTTGTTGCCTCTCCTTGAATAAATTGATTTGCTATTCTGATAAGATGTCTGTAGGTTTCAGGTTCATTTACGCTAACTTCAAATTTCAGAGAACCTTCTTGTATTCCATTTATCAAGGAGATTTTATACAAGTCCTTATTAACATCAACAATTTCAAGAATTTCCTTTTGGAACCTGTCAACAAATTGAGCAAGAGTCTCATTATCTCCTTGCTTGATTTGAAAAAGAGATGTTGGGCCTCTCTTTCGCTTCCTGGAGGTAGCAAACCTCAAGAGAAGTGCTCTTCAAAGATCGGCGAAGCAATTGATTGATTGAGGTGGCAGCTTATAAACCATTCTCTAGCTTGACCGTCAAAGGATATAATGAATAATTTGCACTTAATCCCATCTGGAATAATCCTTAATGAGATAGCAGATTCAAAGGATTGAAGATGGCTGAGAGGGTCTTCCCCTCCAGAGAATGTTGGCAAACAAGGTTCTCTCAACCCATTAGGAGCAGATTCCCAATGAACTCTACTTATAAAGGGAGAAGGATCCTCCACTTCAACAATAATGGGAGGATTTGAAGGATAAGCAGCATTAACAGGGGCCGAAAAATAAGCACAGTCCTCCTGAAAGCTTAGCACTTCTGCTAGATGTTCTTGGGCAGCTGATCTGAAGTGGTCAGGGCAAGCAGTTGTGAACTCCTCAAATTGAGATGGTAGATGAGCGATCGGATGTGCAAATCTTGCAGGAGGAGGAGGAGCTTCCTCAAAAGGAGCTTGAGGTGGCAACTGCTGGAAGAGGGTGACCAAGGATTTGTTTAAGGGTTCGAGATGCTGAGCGACCTCGCGATGATAATTCCCAAAGGCTTCCCAGATGATTGATTTACCTGGGATAGATTGAACTGGATGCTGGGCAAACTCGCGGTCAGCCATGGCTAATTGCTCGCACAAACCAAAATTGCTGAAATTGTCAAAAGAGAAAAGTTGTGATATATTCTAAACGGAGTTGAATTTGAGCAATCTGAGGGAACAAAATGAACTTGAACTAATAAACCGGTTCTCCATTGGATGGGATGATATCGAGCCTGTCTCTAGAAGCTATTGTGGGGTGAAAACGGACAAACGGATCAAAAGTTATGGTTGTTTTAAGTTTGGGTGTCATTCTCGGCAAAATCCCGCATCTTCATCGCAACTGCCATTCATCAACCACTCAAGATCTAAAGGTCGCGTGTTGAATGTTCGAACCAAAAATTCATCATGTCCACACTTGCTCAAGATAGAGAAGGAGGGGGTGATTATTAAGGTGGTCTTTTACTTTGAGTCACGGGTGAAGGAGTGAGAGTGGAGAAAAAGAGATGGATGTGAGCAAAAAAGAGGTCACATGGGGAGATGAGAGCTGAGGGAGATCACCTGATGAGAGGGAGATCGCCCAGGCAAGGGGGAGATCGCCCAAGCAGGGGGGAGAGGTCACCGCAGTCTCAAAACTGGAGACCGCTCTAATCACTAGCTACAAGCTGGAAACCCATCCCCGTCCTCTTTCTAGTACTCATGCCCCTCTATTTATAGGCGTGGGGGCCTGCCCAAACGGGAAGGTCTAGAAATGACGGGCTGCCTAGGAAGCACGAGACCGACAGGGGAGATCACCTTGCAGGAGACGAGACCACCTGGAAGGGGTGCTCGCCAGGGAGACCACCCGGAAAGGGAGCTCGCCAGGAAGGGGAGCTCGCCAGGGAGACCTCTCGGAAGGGGAGCTCGCCAGGGAGACCGCCCGGTAGGGGATAAGACTGCCCAGGCAGGGGAGCTTGCAAGGAAGTCCGCCCGAAAGGGGAACTCGCCAGTGAGACGAGAGAGACCGCTCGGAAGGGGAGCTAGCCAGGGAGGCCGCCCAGAAGGGGAGCTCGCCAGGGAGACCGCCCAGAAGGGGAGCTCGCAAAGGAGACGAGAGAGACCGCACACGATCTGCGAAATTGCCTGGTACCTGAAAAAGGTCAGCTTGGAGAGGATCGCCAATTTCTGGGTAAATATAGGAGAAGAGTCTGGACAACGCTATCGATAAAGGGCATGCAAATGAAGTCTTGCAGTCAATAAACCTTACACATGCAATTACAGAAGAAATAACCGTGCAGAGCATCATGTAGTCAACACCAAAGAAATCGACTTTAGGCATACAATCAACAAAGAACTTATGCAAATTGAACTATGCAATCGCAAACAGATTATGCATTGAATGAAATTGACAAAGGCGACAATTGACTTAGATTTGTGCAGTCAGCTAAAATAACTTACTATGCATAAGAAAGGGGACTATAGGGCATGCAGATGACACGAAGTCTCAAATCATGCAAATGATAAATTCAAGCGGTCGATAGACTGAATGCATGCAGTCACTAGGTAGAATGCATGCAGCAAAACACTTAAACCAAGCAAAAGTCTCATGCAGTTGATAAAGAAACTTGGTCAAAAATTATGAAGCACTCTGTCACAAAAACATAAGATTTACGAAACACCCCAACGGAAACAAAGAAACTCTTAAACATACAGCCCTCAAAACCGAAATTTTGGCGGGAGCTCTCGACAATCGACGGGAGGTCCCGTCGATCGATGGGAGGTCCCGTCGATCCTCACTTAACAGGAGGTCCCGACGATCAATGGGAGGTCCCGACGATCGATGGGAGGTCCCTACGATCGACAGGAGGACCCATCGATTCCCTCTTGACGGGAGGTCCCGATGATCGATGGGAGGTCCCGTCAATGGACGGGAGGTCCCATCGATTTTTACTTGAGATCTTGTCGAAATTGATTTCCTGGCTCTCTCGACGATCGACGGGAGGTCCCGTCAAATTTTACTTGAAGTCTACACAAAATTCCTCCAAACTTCCCAAACAAAGAACCCACTCCATAGAACAAAGAGAAAGATAAATAGTTGCTCCTACCTTAACCAGAAAACTAACCCAAGGCAAACAAAGAATAAATCATGCTAATTGCATTAAAGGAAGAGAAACAAGAAAAGAAATACTGCAACTTGCATACCATTGAAGAAGGTTTTTGCTTATACTTCAACCAGATGGATTTAGGCAAACTTTTTGACGAACAAAGCGAGAACACTCGATGAAAATTACATGACTCACTCGACGAAATTATCGAAAACATCCGGCGAATGACACGAAGCTATTCGGCGAAATAAGTTTCACTCGACAAATTGTTCTTGAACTTAACACGAATTCTGCTAGAGACAAAACCCGAAATTTTCTGACGGGTCTACCATTTATTTTCTTGCCTAAACAGATAAAAGAAGAGGAAAAGAATAGAAAAGTAACATGAAAGTGGAGAAGAAATCAAACCGCCACTTGCCTTAACCTCAAACCACCAAACTTCGTCCTCTCAAGCCCTCCACGCTAAGGATCGACTCAAACACGGGCTAAGCACAAAAAATCTATGAAGATTTGGCAAGAAACGAAGGTTAGAGTCGCTAACCCCAGCGCTAAAAATCCACGAAATGAACAAAACTTACCACACACGTGAAGAGCACAACGAGAACTTTCCAGATCTATACTCCGACGAAGATTTCGTGCACCAGAGCTCCGGGGGTGGCGATCGGAAGCTCCACGGAAGCAGCTCTCTCTCTCTCTCAAAATCTCTGGCTCGGCGATTCAGGAAGGAAGAAGAAGAATTATAATATATATAGAGATATAGTAGTATGAATAGTAGTAATAATAATAATAATAATAATAATAATAATACTAATAATATTAATAAGAATAAGAATAAGAAGGGCTGAACCAAAGTCGCTGATTCCAACGAAATTTGCACCGAAGACGAAAGTCGGCGGTACGAATTCAACAGAGAAGTCGAAATCAAAATCCGACGGGCCATTCTCGAGATATAAATTTTCGAAGTTTATGGCGAACGATAAACCTACAAATCTTTGAAAAACCACTGAGGCTCTAATATCGCTCGGATCGCAATGAAACTTCAACGAGCCTTTCAAAAATTAATTAATTTGATTTTCCAACGTAAAATTTTCCAAATCCGGTACACTTCAAAATTTGGTCGACTTGACCAAACAGATGCGAAAATGCGCAAACAACGGTGCACAGATAACTCCGCACTCACATAACGCCCTTACGTCATTATGACGTCATAGAAAGGTTAAAATAATTCCTAAAAATTCAGGGGCGTTACACTAAACACACCCTAGTAGTGGCGTGCAGTCTTGACCGTGCCCGGTGCTGACTAAGCGCAAATCGCGGGCCGGCGGATTCCTCCACCCCTATGATCATGGGTTGGACTTTGACCCTAACTCCACTTCTCCTTAGTGGAGCCCCATCTAAATGCACCCCGTGAGTGCCTATGAATCTATGGGTGCACATCATAAGCCCCCCAAACCTTCGGCGTCCGGATTACTGCGTGGAGGAGTTCGGAGGTTTTACTATCTTCTTTGTGGCGGCTTGGATTGGAGTCATTGTCGAAGGACGAATGCGAGGTTGCTTTCACTTCATGTTATGCAGTCTCTTCTCGATTCGTACAACATTGTGTTGGCGTTTTTGCGTCTTGTGCCTCTATTTTCCTAGTTATTTTTGAAGTATCGTCTTGTTATGCAAAACGTTGTAGTGATAACCTGGTGTCTTGTGACTCCATTACTCCATATGGAGTTTCTTCCGGCGCGTTTGGTTAAAGGGAGGACATGCCCAGAAGTCAACGGTGAAGAGTGTTAGTCTTCAAACCGAGGATAACCGTACGAGAGACAGGCCCTTACGGCTATGGGGAAATGGGCCCCGAAGTCAACGGTGAAGAGCGTTAGTCTTCAAACCGAGGATGACCGCATGAGGGACAGTCCCTTACAGTTCTAAGTCTTATTATGACAGTCCGAACGCGCGGTGGCGAGTAGATCAAGCAGTGCGGTGGCGAGTTGCCCAAGCAGCGCAGTGGCGAGTTGCCCAAGCAGCGCAGTGGTGAGTTTCCCAAGCAGTGCGGAGGCAAGGTGCCCAAGCAGCGCGGTGGCGAGGTGCCCAAGCAGCACGGAAGCGAGTTGCCCAAGCAGCGCGGTGGCGAGGTGCCCAGCAGCGCTGAGGCAAGGTGCCCAAGCAGCGCAATGGCGAGGTTCCTAAGCTGCGCGGAGGCAAGGTGCCCAAGAAGCGTGGTGGCGAGGTGCCAAAGCAGCGTGGTGGCGAGGTGCCTAAGCAGCGCGGAGGCAAGGTGCCCAAGTAGCGCAGAGGCCAGATGCCCAAGCAGCGCGGTGGCGAGTTGCCCAGGTAGCGCTGAGGCAAGGTGCCCAAGCAGCGCGGTTGCGAGGCGCCCAAGCAGCGTGGAGGCAAGGTTCCCAAGCAGCGCGGTGGTGAGGCGCACAAGCAATGCACAGGCAAGGTGCCCAAGCAGCGCGGTGTTGAGGTGCCTAAGCAGAGCTGAGGCAAGGTGCCCTGGCAGCGCTGAGGCAAGGTGCTCAAGCAGCGCTGAGGCAAGGTGCCCAAGCAGCGCTGAGGCAAGGTGCCCAAGCAGCGCAGTGGTGAGATGCCCAAGAAGCTCGGAGGCGAGGTGCCGAAGCAGCGCGGTGGCAAGGTGCCCAAGCAGCGCGGTGTCGAGGTGCCCAAGCAGCGCTGAGGCACGGTGCCCAAGAAGCGTGGTGGCGAGGTTTTCTTTTGGGTATACTTAGTTAAGATTGTCGTACTCGACGCTTATCCTCCACTCGCGAGAGGCCTCTTCTCTTCACCACATTGGCGTGTTTGCTTCTTGGTGTTAGTACCGAAGGTCGTGGCCTTAATTTTTGTAGCCTCACTTTAGATGATTTGTATCGCTAATAGAGCCAGAAAGTAGGTGTAATAATTTTGAATACACAATGGGTACATGCACACAAGTACAATCTTGTGTCTTACTATTTTAAAAGCAAAAAACTGGAAGAAGCAAAAAATGGAAATTGATAATAGATGAAACGTGGGATGTGCGCGCTCTACTAGGGGGAAAGTTCCCCTTCCCGGTACCTCTGGCTCATTCGCGGCGAGGTACGACGTTGTCCTCTACTGGATTGTCAGCCTAAGGTTTGTGCTGGTTCGGGACTTGGTTTAGCAAAACCTTCTGAGGAGTCCTTTCCAGACAAGATGCTCGATTTCCTCCTTCAACCGGTTGCAGCCTTCAGTACTGTGTCCATGCCCGTGATGGAAGTGGCAATATTGTGATTGGTTTCCTCTATTTGGCGCAAGCGGCTCGGTCCTGCGAAGCGTGTCGCTATCATGGATGGCAAGAAGAACGTTAGTTCTTGTAGTGTTCAGGGGAGTGTAGTCCTGATGCTGGCGAGATCCTCGGTCTCGGATTGGGTTATCGTGATGCTTGTTGTTCTTATTGAGTACAGTCTGCGGCAGCGGCTCCACTCTCTTCCTCTTCGAGCTCCCCTCGAACTACTAGCGGTGCGCTTCAATTGTCTCATCAGCTATTTTCTGGGCCTCGACTCGGTGAACGAGGTCTGGGTAGCTGAGCATAGTTTCCCGCATTAGTGCGAAGTAGAAGCCACCGGGGCAGAGCCCCCAAGAACAACGCCCCGCGGGATCTCGGGATCAACTCCCGAGATTTGCCTGGCCTCTGTGGTGAAGTGGCGAAAGAAATCCATAAGAGTTTCTCCGTCGTTCTGGCAGATTCCTGAAAGATGAGAGGCGTCTCGGACAATTCTGCGATTAGCGATGAACTGGTCTGTGAATTGTCGCGCCATCTCTGCGGAGATGTATTGCTCCTTCTTACAGAGAGTGGAACCAAGTGCGTGCTTGTCCTTTTAAGATTGCTGGAAACACCTGGCAGAGGAGTTGATCTGGAGCGTCGTAGATTCTCATGATAGTAGTGAAATGGTCGACATGCTCCAGTGGGTCATCTGTCCCATTGAATGTCTCTATGCTGGGGAGCTTAATGCCATGGGGTACTGGCCAGAACGTGAAGCGCTAATAGGGAACCGTTGTGCAGGGGACGAAGAGCAAAAGTTGTGCGTCGCCCAACCTGACCGTACTCTTCGGCTATTACGTCGCGTATTTCTTCTCGAGTGTCCCTTGCTACTTCTCGCGGAGGGCCAATTCTTTCTTGGCGTTGGTGATGGTGGGCGCCTTCTAGCGCTCGAGCGGGATGAGCGGAGCTTGCTGTATCCGAAAGTTCTTCTTGGACATTATCTTCCCGAGTCGCTGTAACATCCCAACGTTGAAATAGGGTCTAGCTGGTTCAATTTAACCCTTGTAGGAGCTTAGGTCGGGTCATAGGAGCACCACGACCCAACCTTCACCACATAATTGTGGTCATTTAGAGAAATAACGGCTTTGGGTAGCATTGTGCTTCGCCACAACACCGAAGTAGTTTAATGAGCATACATGCTCCGAATCGACTTCCATCAGTTGCATTAGACTCGTATGGTCGATACGAGTGCAACGGAATCGTTTCGTTCCAAACTGAGGTCATTTGTTGAACGTGACCGTTCTGAGTATCATAGCGCATCACGACGACGCAGTTTTAGAATATGGAGCATACATGCTCTGAATTGACTTCCGTCAATTGTGTTAGACTCGTATGGTCGATACGAGTTCAACGGAATTCGTTTCATTCCAATCCGAGGTCATTTGGTGAAAGTGATCGTTTTGAGTATTGTAGCGCGTCACGACGACACAGTTTTAGAATATGGAGCATATGTGCTCCGAATCGACTTCCGTCAATTGCGTTAGACTTGTATGGTCGATACGAGTTCAACGGAATAAGTTTCGTTCCAATCCGAGGTCATTTGGTGAAAGTGATCATTTTGAGTACCGTAGCGCGTCACGACGACGCAGTTTTAGAATATGGAGCATACATGCTCCGAATCGACTTATGTTAGTTGCGTTAGACTCATAGGTTCGATACGAGTGCAACAAAACTTGTTTCGTCCCAATCCGAGGTCATTTGCTGAAAGTGACCGTTTTGAGTACCGTAGCGCGTCACGACGACGTTATTTTAATATAATGAGCATAAATGCTCCGAATCGACTTCCGTCGGTTGCGTTAGACTCGTAGGGTCAATATGAGTGCAACGGAACTCATTTCATCCTAATTCTAGGTCGTTTGGAGAAAACGACCATTTTGAGTAACATTGAGCGCCGCAAAATGTCATTTTAGAATATTGAGCAAACAAGCTCCAAATTGAATCCTGTCAGTTTTATTAGACTAGTATGGTCGATACGAGTGCAACAAAATTCGTTTTGCTCAATTTTGACTTCATTTAGTCATGTAATTAAAATAAACGTTCGTAAATTATACGAAATCTCGAGATACATACAAGTTTGATTTCAACCCCGTCACATCAATAATGACTCGACACTCGACGACGCGGACCTATGTTGACTTTGCCATGCTCGGGGGACCCACTTTGGGTTGACTTTGGTCAAAACCCCCCTTATAAATGAATTTGAAATTGGTGTAAGTTCAAATAATCTAAATGCACCCCAAGCCCACCAAGCCAACTCCCCTCTCCCTCTTTTTCTGACGTGCACACATCCCCATGCAAAATAGTGGTGGAGGAAGATATTTTCAAGCTTACTCTTAAGCTAAACCCTAGTCTCTCTTTCTCTTTCTCTCTCCATCCACTTAGCCCAAACATTCCAAAAACAAAACCACAATCCCCATGCTGTCACTGGATTGTCTAGCAGCAGTCCCGAGGAAGCCAAGTGTTGGAGCATGCGTTCCACACTCTTCCGATTTGAGAATAACAAATCCCGAATGTATTTGATCCTATTTTTTATTAATGGTGTGCAGATAACAGGTGCAAGAATAACATGTTTGCAATTGGAGCAAAATACCGATTTTCTAGAAATTGGAGCTATCGGATTTCCGACAGCAGTACCGGATTTCTGACAGCGCACGATTTCTTCCATTTCTCCGATCTCTACTCAAGGTTTTAGAGCTATCGGATTTCCGACAGCAGTAACGGATTTCCGATAGTGCACGATCTTCCCGTAACTCTACGACGTGCAGCAATTACGCAAGCTAAGGGATATCCGATAGTGCTATCGGATATCCGACAGCCCACGTCTCAACCACAACTCAATCGCGATCGCCACTCTCCGCAAAAATATCGAATACATGGGACACGTGGCACCTCTGGAGCTATCGGATTTTGGCGATAGCTAGCTAACAGATGGCGTTATCTATCTTTTATACAAAAGGGCTCAGAACTTCATTTAATTCAAGTTTTCAGATCTCCAAGTCTTTTCCGGAGTGCATATGAACCATAAAGCTCCAGAACCTCATCAACTCCCATTTGTGCTTAGAAGGTTTGAAATTGAAGACGAGATCGCACGCGCTTCTACATCAACGATCATCTCGAGGCTTCAACCTTCCTTTCAGAGATCTGAATTTCTAGGGAGTTCTTCATTTGATCTTGTATTTTCATTTATATACATTTCACTTTGTATTGTAGGGAAATCGTCTCCTTGTGCGTGATGTCTAAGTCCTTGCGTGGCTTAGGGGAAAATCGCTTCCTTGTGCGGAGCGTCCAAGTCCTTGCGTGGCTTGGTAGGAAATCGTGGCCTTGTGTGCTACGTCTAGATCTTGGGAAGATCTAGAGGATAGGCTTGGGCTTGGTCTAGGGAGAGACAAGTGATAGCCTTCCGATCCTTGGGAGAAGGATTGGTAAACTCAAATTGTTAAAAGTTTATTATCATACTTTGTGCCTTGATCTTAAGCATTGTTAAGATCATTTTTATTGTATGTGAATTTCATGATTAAAAAATTATGACTTTTTCTTTAATTGCAAATTTGGTTGCTTAATCTTTAACTTAGAAATTTGTGTTTGAACTAATTTAAAAAATTACATTGGTTTGAAAATTTTTATAAGTGATTTTTAGAAAAGCAAAATTTGTTTTAAAAATTCTTAAGTAAAAAATCTTCTTTTAAAAAGGCCCTTATTCACCCCCACTCTAAGGGCGCCACAAGATCCAACACGTGGTATCAGAGGTAGGTTACTCCAAAACGGTTTAACCACCGGGAGTAATGGTGCACAACGATCACGCGTTCGTTGAGGGGCAAGGAATTAGTAGGCCACCACTTTTTACGGGCACAGACTATAACTATTGGAAAACCCGAATGCGGTGTTTTCTAATAGCTCTCGACATAGAAGTTTGGAATATGTTCGAGACGAGTTATACTTCCCCAATAATTGTTGTGGGAGATGTAACTATGGACAAACCCAAAGACAAGTGGGATGACAATGATAAATTAAAATGTAAGAACAATGCAAAAGCCATGAATGCTTTATTTTTGCGCACTAGATCACACTGAATTTAATAGAGTTTGTGCTTGTGATACTGGATTTGAAATTTGGAATCTTTTAGAAATTACTCATGAAGGTACTTCGCAGGTAAAGGATTCAAAGCTATTTCAACTGGAGTCAGAGTTTGAAAGATTCAAAATGGTGGTGGATGAAGAAATTGATACAATGTACACGTGATTCACTAAAATCGTGAACGATTCAAAGGTGCTGGGAAAGGTTTTATCCAATGGAGATTTAGTAAGGAAAATCTTAAGATCACTTCCCCCGAAGTTCAATCGTAAAGTGACTGCAATTTCTGAGTCACATGATCTTAAGACCTTACAATTGGAGAGCCTCATTGGGAATCTAAAAACCCATGAAGTGGAGTTGAAGATTCAAAGCCAAGAGTACAATTTGGAGCCCAAAAAGAAGATCTTGGCGTTGAAATCTAAAAAGGAAATTGAAAGTGAGACTGAAGAAAGTGAGGAAGATGAAGAAGGACTGTTTGTGAGGAACTTTAAGAAGTTTATGAGAAATCCTGAGAGGAGAAACTCATTTAGAAAAAATTTCAAAAAGAAGGATTTTTCCTACAACAAAGGCAAAGGAAAAATGGATGATGAAGAAGAACGTCCGCTACCGGAATGCTATCATTGCAAAAAGATTGGACATATAAGAAGCAAGTGCCCAAAATATCTGAGAGAGCAGAAAGAGAAGAGGTACGATAAGAAGTTCAAAAAGAAGGTTCTGAAGGCGGAGACTTGGGATGACACAACTTCTGAAGGCTCAAGTGAAGCAAGCGATGAAGATAAAGAAGAAGCAAATGTATGCTTGATGGGGAAAGAAAATGCGTCATCTGACGATGATAGCAGTGTCCAAAGCGACACTGAGGTAACTCCTCCATCTTATGATGATTTATATTCTGAATTTATGAAAACTTGCAAATTTTTGGATAAAAGCCTAAAGGAAATCGATTTTTAAAATGTGAAAATAAAGATCTTTTGAAAGTAAATAAAAAGTTATCAAATGAGTTGAAATCTATTGGGAAGGAGAAGGTAATTTGTCAAGAGTGTGATCACTCTTCGACAAGGATAAAAGAACTTGAAAACACTATTTCTAAGTCCGATCAAAAAATTGATCAACTTCTAAAAGAGAAAAAGGACTTAGAAAAGGTTGTCAAAACTTCTCATTCTCAATTAGAGAATTACAAGAAAAATTTTGCAAATCGATGTGGCATGATAGTAAAAGAAAATTCAATTTTAAAGTCCAAAGTAAATGAATTGAACATGGCAATTGGAAAATTTGGTGTTGGAAAAAAAATCTCTGGATATGATTTTAGGCAACCAATGCCATGGGTCTGCAAAATTTGGACTAGGAAACGTTTCTGGAAGCTATCGGAAAATTCCGACAGCTGCTGTCGCCAGCGACAGCTCCAGGTTCAGAAAACCTCTTTTTCAAAATAAAAATTTTTCTAAGTCCACACATAAAGATGTTTCCTCCAGCAAGAGTCCAGAGAAACCATTAAAGAATGATTCCTCACTATTCATTGCATGTGCCAAATGTCATCGATTTGGTCACATCTCGGACTTATGCTGGAAGAAAGGAAAAGTTAGTGTTAAACAAATCTGGGTACCTAAGGCTTCCACCTATACCATGGGAGGGGCCACTTGGGTAACCAGATCTTTACTCTCATCATCTTTTTAGATGTCCGTGCAGGCTAGGAACAAGGAAGACGTGTGGTATTTGGACTCTGGATGTTCAAAACACATGACAGGCGATAAATCAAAGTTCCTTAGCCTAGAGATGAAGAAAGGTGGAACAGTGACATTTGGAGATAATGGCAAGGGTAAAGTCAAAGGCATTGGAGTAGTAGGTAACGAAGAATTTAAAATTTCAAATGTTTTATATGTTAAAGGTTTGAAACATAATTTAATTTCTATTAGTCAACTATGTGATAAAAATCTAAATGTTTTATTTGACTCTAGCTCAAACCTTTGCAAAATTATTGATTCTAAAACAAACGAAATCGTACTTACTGCACCAAGAATAAACAATGTCTATACAATCACTTTTCATGATTTATCTCATTCTACACTTAAATGTTTTATTTCAAAGAATGATGAACTTGAATTATGGCATAGGCGACTAGGACATTCTAGTGCTAAACGAATAGTAAAGCTTTCAAAGAATAAAATAATTAAAGGTTTACCGAATTTAAATGGAAAGATTTCATCATTGCGTTCACCATGCCAAAAAGGAAAGTTTATTAAATCATTGTTTAAGAGCAAAATGTTATTTCTACTTCTAGACCTTTACAGTTAGTACATATGGATTTATTTGGTCCAATTACACAAAGTCTAGGAGGTAGAAAATATACATTTGTTATTATTGATGATTATTCTAGATTTTGATGGACACTGTTTTTAAATTCAAAATTTGATGCTTTTGATGAATTTGTAAAACTAATTTCATGTATTCAAAATGAACTGATTTAAAAGTAAAATGCATTAGATCAGATCATGGAGGAGAGTTTGATAATGAAAAATTTATTTCATATTGTAATGAATTTGGGATAAAATACGAATTTTCCGCTCCTCGCACACCACGGCAAAATGGTGTAGTGGAGAGGAAAAATAGAACACTTCAAGAATTAGGACGTACTATGCTTTGTGAATTTAAATTTTCAAAATATTTTTGGGCCGAAGCGGTTAGTACTACATGCTATATTATTAATCGTGTCATGATTCGTCCTACATTACAATTAACTCCTTATGAAATTTATTAACCAAATGTATCTTACTTTAAAGTTTTTGGTTGTAAATGCTTTATTTTGAATACAAAAGATAATTTAGGTAAATTTGATGAAAAATGTGATGAAGGAATTTTCATTGGTTATTCTTCAACTAGCAAGACCTATAGAGTTTATAATAAACGTACTAAAGTGGTTGAAGAAACTATTCATGTAAATTTTGATGAAATATTTCTTGTGTAGAAAATACTAAAGTTGCAGGTAATGAGAAAAATGAAGAAGATGTGGAACAAAATCTGAGGAAAAATGATGATGATGATGAAGAAAAAAGTAGAGAAAGAAGACGAAAAAGATGGTGAAGAAGAAGAAGAACAAGGATATGTACCTCCAACCGAGCTAAGGTTCTCAAAAGATCATCCACAAGAATTTGTTATTGGAGAACCATCACGTGGGGTACGTACACGTTCTAGTTTACATGAAAGTTTTTTAAATTTATGTTTTGTCTCTAATATAGAACCAAAAGATGTTGCCACCGCTTTAAATGATGAATCTTGGTTTTTAGCTATGAATGAAGAACTTAACCAATTTGAAAGAAATAAAGTTTGGACTCTCATTGATAGACCTAGTGATCATCAAGTGGTAGGAGTCAAATGGGTTTTCAAAAATAAATTAGATAGTGACTCTAGGGTCACTAGAAACAAAGCTAGGCTTGTAGCGAAAGGATATAATCAAATTGAAGGGGTGGATTTTGATGAAACATTTGCACCCGTAGCACGATTGGAAGCAGTTAGAATTTTTGTTGCATTTGCTAGTCATAAAAGATTCTAATTGTTGCAAATGGATATTAAAAGTGCATTTTAAACGGGTTGATTGAAGAAGAAGTTTATGTTGAACAACCCCCAGGATTTATAAATGAAAAATTTCCTAATCGCGTATATAGATTGCTAAAAGCTTTGTATGGTTTAAAATAAGCACCACGAGCATGGTATGATAGATTGACTTTATATTTATTACAAGATGGTTTTAAAATGGGTGGTGTTGATTGTACACTCTTCATTAAGCAAGTTGATGATAATTTAATTGTTTTACAAATTTATGTTGATGATATTATTTTTGGAGCCACTAATGAAGAGTTTTGTAATTATGTTGTAAAAATGATGGAAAGTGAATTTGAGATGAGTATGGTAGGAGAATTAAAATATTTCTTAGGATTTCAAATTGTTCAAAAACATGATGTAGTTTTTATTAACCAATCAAAATATATTCATGATGTTTTAAAATGATTTGGATTTTAAAATCTCAAACAAGCAAATACTCATATGAGTGTATCTTTAAAATTAGGAAAAGATGAAAATGGAATATCTATAGATCAAACTTTATATAGAGGCATGACAGGTTCACTTTTATATTTGACTGCATCTAGACCAGATATTATGTTTTCAGTTTGTTTATGTGCTAGATTTCAAGCTAATCCCAAAGAATCTCATTTAAAAGCGGTTAAAAGAATCTTTAGATAATTAATTGGCACATCTAAACTTGGTTTGTGGTATCCACACAGTGGTGATTTTACTTTATTTGGTTATTCTGATTCTGATTATGCCGGTTGTTCACTAGATAGGAAAAGCACTAGTGGCACTTGTCATTTTTTAGGCCCTTCACTTATCTCTTGGTCGATTAGGAAACAAAATTATGTTGCCCTCTCAACCACCGAGGCTGAATATATCGCACTTGGTAGTTGTTGTGCACAAGCTCTTTGGATGAAACAAACATTAGAAGATTTTAATATTAAACAACAAACTATTGAATTATGGTGTGATAATAAAAGTGCAATTGATTTAACATACAACCCGATCCATCATTCAAGGTCTAAACACATTGATGTGAGACATCATTTTATTAGAGATCATATTAAAAATAACCACATTAAAATTTCATTTATAGGCACGGATAATCAACTAGCGGATATATTCACTAAACCGTTACCGGATTCCCGTTTTTCTATGCTTAGGCTAGAATTGGGAATCCTAGACATTTCACAATGATTATATCACTACTTATAACCTATAAAATTAAAAACATCACAATAGCTATACATTTTAAAAAGAAAAACTAAATCTTAAACGATCAAAACATAGACATTCACCAACATAAATCATGTCCAAATATTAAAAATTATTAATCTTGCATAAATGATTCTTCATGTGTTATTTTTCGTAAAAATAGCTTAACACATGATTATGATGTTCAATCTTAAGTTATCATTGTAATGACACTTTCATATAGGAATTAAGAATTGTTTTCGCATGCCTCTAAGTATAAGAAATCTTTTATCTATGACAATGAGCAATCACAAACACTTACTTTGCAAATACATGTTAATAAAATTTATTTTATACATACATCATGATTGATCGAACATAACAAAACACATTTCATAAATGCTACCTTCAACTTTGCTACTTTGCACTTATTCAAATTATACCATTTTTTGCATGCAAGTGAATTCGGAGATCCTTTACATACATAAATATTCAAAAAAAAAAAACAAATTCAAATGCAAAACATATATTTTGCCAAAAAATTTGAAAGAAATAAATTAAAAAAAATTGAAAAGGATCCTCCACCCAGCACTACTTAGCCTCCTGATAAGTCTTAATGAGCATTGTGAGGTTAAGCACCTTGGAAAGAATTGTAAAGTGTCTTGTTATGCAAAAACAAAATGGTCCTTTTATGTATACTTGCAAAGTTTCTATAAGTTCATAAGTTTGACTTTATGTATATTTATGTTATGTTTAACAATTCCATGATCATGTATATTTTAAATATATTCATATGTATTCTTTCTCAAAGTATCACTACTACACTTCATTGTTATTTATAAAATTTCTTCTTATGAGAATTGGACCGAAACGATTCAATATTCTATCTGCTAATGTGTCTTTCTCTGATAATTGAACTTGAATCTCATAATGGTTAAGTATATTTGCTTTATGTATATTGATAATAGATAACTAGAATGCTTGGCCTCATCTCTAAGGTTTCCTATCTCGATATCATATCACTTACAAAGCTTCCGCTAGTGTACTCCAACTTTCCCTATATTCTTTCTTATTTTCTACCATATCTCTATGATACTCCTTCCTCGTCTCTATTCATTGCTTTTGATAATATCAAAGGGGGAGAAGATAATAAGAAATCACTTAAATCACTTAAAATACTTAATTAATACGCGAAGCATACATGTAGGGGGAGTTTATATGTCGGGGGAGAATATTTTTAGAATGAGCTAATATTAAGGGGGAGATCATATTAAGGGGGAGATCATGGAGATCATATGTTCACACTTGTGGACACATGATATACTTTTCAATATCTCTATAGGATTTATTTGATTTCTTTTTATAAGGATTTGTTATTATCAAAAGGGGGAGATTGTTGGAGCATGCGTTCCACACTCTTCCGATTTGAGAATAACAAATCCCGAATGTATTTGATCCTATTTTTGATTAATGGTGTGCAGATAACAGGTGCAAGAATAACATGTTTGCAATTAGAGCAAAATATCGATTTTCCAGAAATTGGATCTATCGGATTTCCGACAGCAGTACCGGATTTCCGACAGCTCACGATTTCTTCCGTTTCTCCGATCTCTACTCAACGTTTTAGATCTATCGGATTTCCGACAGCAGTAACGGATTTCCGACAGTGCACGATCTTCCCGTAACTCTACGACGTGCAGCAGTTACGCAAGTTAATGGATATCCGATAGTGCTATCAGATATCTGACAGCCCACGTCTCAACCACGACTCAATCGCGATCGCCACTCTCCGTAAAAATGCCGAATACATGGGACACGTGGCACCTCTGGAGCTATCAGATTTTGGCGATAGCTAGCTAACGGATGGCGTTATCTATCTTTTATACAAAAGGGCTCAGAACTTCGTTTAATTCAAGTTTTCAGATCTCCAAGTCTTTTCCTGAGTGCATACGAACCAGAGAGCTCCAGAACCTCATCAACTCCCATTTGTGCTTAGAAGGTTTGAAATTGAAGATGAGATCGGACGCGCTTCTACATCAACGATCATCTAGAGGCTTCAACCTTCCTTTCAGAGATCTGAATTTCTAGAGAGTTCTTCATTTGATCTTGTATTTTCATTTATATACATTTCACTTTGTATTGGTAGGGAAATCGTCTCATTGTGCGTGACGTCTAAGTCCTTGCGTGGCTTAGGGGAAAATCTCTTCCTTGTGCGGAGCGTCCAAGTCCTTGCGTGGCTTTGTAGGAAATCGTGGCCTTGTGTGCTACGTCTAGATCTTGGGAAGATCTAGAGGATAGGCTTGGGCTTGGTCTAGGGAGAGACAAGTGATAGCCTTCCGATCCTTGGGAGAAGGATTGGTAAACTCAAATTGTTAAAAGTTTATTATCATACTTTGTGCCTTGATCTTAAGCATTGTTAAGATCATTTTTATTGTATGTGAATTTCATGATTAAAAAATTATGACTTTTTCTTTAATTGCAAATTTGGTTGCTTAATCTTTAACTTAGAAATTTGTGTTTGAACTAATTTAAAAAATTACATTGGTTTGAAAATTTTTATAAGTGATTTTTAGAAAAGCAAAATTTGTTTTAAAAATTCTTAAGTAAAAAATCTTCTTTTAAAAAGGCCCTTATTCACCCCCCCCTCTAAGGGCGCCACAAGATCCAACACCAAGTGGGGGAAGATATTTCCAAGCCTAATCTTAAGCTAATATTCATCCTAAGCTAACCCAAGGCTAACCCCTCCCTCGGTTTGGCTATAAAAGGAACCCCCTCCCTCCAGAGCAGGGGACCTTCCCTCAAGCCCAATTCGAGCCCATCCAAACCCCTGCCGAAGCCCCACCTCGCCTGAGAAGGAGAAGCCGAGCTCCGCCACCTCCACCACCCTTCCATGGCAACATCGTCGGAGGGCTCCCGGAGGACCCCAAATAGGGTGGGATCCTCTCCTCCCTCCCAAAATTTCTGACGTCTTGCATGTGAGCTCCGGCGGACGAAGCGCCGCCTCCGCCTCCCTCCTCTCCTCCGTCTAAAACGGGAAAGTAAACAGCTCTGGGGGTGGCCGGCGGCGGCAGGCCACCAGACCACCGCCGGAGGTAGTGCCCGCCCCCTTGGAGTCGACCGGGGGCAGAGACATGGCCGGTCGGCGTCCGGCTGGCGGCGGGGAAGGCCCACAAGGTAGGCGGTGCGTACAGGAAGATTTCAGTTAAAATTTTTATAAAAAATTTATAATTATATTAATTATATCATTAGATTTTTCTGTGCCCTATAGAAAGCCTAAATGCAAAAAAGTTGAACATCAAAGTTGTGTATGTCGGTGAGGAGAATCTCCAGAAATTTTTTGAGATTTTTGTGTCATGATATAGTATTTTTAATAATTAAAATACAGTGATATTTTGAGTTTTTGAATTATCAGGGGGATCAAATGAGATCAGAAAATTATAAATAAATATGGGATATTACCAAAGTCCATATACACCTGTGAAAATTATTTAAGAATTTTCAAAAGTCATTATGATAATTTATTGATTTAATCAAGCTGGGTTCTTTACTTGTAAAAATTCCAGGGGGGGATTTTCATAAGCCACATAGCTAAAAAAATTATATAGTGTAACTTAGAGGATGACACGGCCCATGAAAAATAATCAGAATTTTTCATTGACTCCTGGTATTTTTCAAGAATTAAATAACGTAAAAAGTGTGGTTTAAAAAAAAAATACTAAATGTCTTTAATCTTGGTGTAAAAATTTAAGGAAGTCACTAGAGATCATTAAGCTTAGTATCTACCCTATGGAAAAGTTTGGAATTTTTTAAAGTTGTCTCCTAGGAACAGAGATGGAACAAAATTTTCCTCCTATAAACGGAGATGGAATTGAAGCCTCCTGATTATGGAATGATGGACTACTAACCTTTTTATTCTATTGCATTTTCTTTTACTCCAGTCTCGTACTGGTCCCGCTCCTTTCAGTTTCAGTACCTTCCATTCAGTTTCTTTTTAGTTTTACTCCAGTCTCGTACTGGTCCAGTTCAGTTACTGCACTGTATTTCAGTTATTGTACTTTATTTCATTATTGCCAATAATTTAGAGTTGATATGAAGATGGCACATTCCTTCAGAGTCAACCATAAATAGTGATGAACTAGCCGCCGCTTGTAGAGCAGAGTGGACAGATCGATGTTTTAGCTTTTCTTTCATTATTGACTATAATTTAGAGTTGACGTGAAGATGGGACATTCCTTCAGAGTCAACCCTAAATAGTGTCTAACTGGCTGCCGCTTGTAAAGCAGAGCGTATAGATCGATGTTTTGGCTTTTCTTTCATTATTGCCTATAATTTAGAGTTGATGTGAAGATGGGATATTGTTGGATTTTCTGAGGTGATCTCAAAGCAATCAACAGTTAGTCTTACTGCCAACGCAATATGAGCCTATAGGGTCACACATAAAAGTGTTTGGAGAAGTTGAAGAAAGGATTGTGTTGGCCTCACTCATATTGGATATGTGTGGAGGACCAATCCTATGACTGTTAGGAATTGAATTGAGAATATCTCAAATGGGGGAAACGAGTACTATTGATGAATCGTCTAAATGGTTTAGATGAATTCTATAGAACTTGGTAAATTCGGCGAAAGTGTTTCGACGAAAGGATTTATATCGACGAATTCGTCTAAAGGGTTTAGTCGAAGATGACAATTCGTCGAATGTATATAGTCGAATATGATAATTCGTCTAGACTATTTAGTCGAAACTATCTGTTCGAATTCGTCTAAAGGGTTTAGTCGAATATAACACTTCGTCCAATGTATATAGTCAAATATGATAATTTGTCTAAAGCGTTTAGCCGAATTATTATGTATTTGACGAATTTGAATCCTGGCAGAAATGTTCTATTTTTCCACTGGTCTGCAGATAACCTGTTTTTATGACTTGTGTATAAAAGCGATGAGATTAGGTCATAAACAAGATCGAGCCTTTTCGCGATTTCTGAAGAGCCGACTCGGAAGTGTTCCGTCGTCCCCGTCCGATGTCTTAGAAGGGGAAGCCCCTAGAGAGCCGACCGGGAATGCTTCGAGAGCAGACAAAGATGCTTACAAGAAGTATCAGGATGATACCTTAGATGTGGAATGCCTCATGCTTGCTACCATGTCCTCTGAGCTTCAGAAGCAACACGAGAGCATGTGTGGTTATGAGATAATCGAGCACCTCAAGAAAATGTTCGAGGGGCAAGCTCGGCATGAGAGGTTTGACATATCCAAGGCATTATTTCAGTGCAAAATGGGAGCTCGAGACACAGTAGGGACTCACGTACTCAAGATGATTGGGTATACAAAGAACCTTGAAAGACTGGGTTTTCCCTTGGGCCAAGAGTTGGCCACAGACCTGATCCTGCAATCATTGCTGGACAATTATGAGCAGCTCGTCTTGAACTATAACATGAATGAAATAGACAAGACACTGCCCGAGCTCCTAGGCATGTTGAGAACTGCTGAAAATAATGTGAAGAAGGTCAAGCCTACGAGCCCCATACTGATGGTGCATAAAGGTAAGGGCAAGACTAAAGGATCCAAGAAGACGAAGATAGGATCTAAGTCTCATCTTGATCCCAAATCTTCTACAGTGAAAAGGAAAGGTCTGGCGAAGGAAGGAAAGTGCCACCACTGCGGTAAGGCAGGGCATTGGAGGCGGAACTGTCCCCTCTACATTGAGGATCTGCAAAAGAAGAAGGGAAGTGTGACTTCCACTTCAGGTATTTACATTATAGAGATAAACCTTTCTACTCCTTCATCCTGGGTATTGGATACCGGATGCGGTTCTCACATTTGTACAAATGTGCAGGAACTGAGAAGGAGAAGATTGCTGGGTAAAGGGGAGGTAGACCTGCGCATCGGAAATGGAGCAAGAGTTGCTGTCGTTGTCGTTGGTGTCTATTATCTTTCTTTGCCCACTTGGCTTGTAATAGAATTAGATAACTGTTATTTTGTTCCATCCATAACTAGAAACATTATATCTATATCATGTCTTGACATGAAAGGTTTTCATTTATAATTAAGAACAATTGTTGTTCGATTTTTATGAATGATGTTTGTTATGGTGTAGCCCAATTGTTTAATGGTTTATATGTTTTGAACTTTGACCATCCGATCTATAATGTAGAAAATACTAAAACACTAAAACCAAATGACTTGAATCCTACGTACCTTTGGCATTGTCGTTTAGGCCATATAAATGAGAAACGCATATCCAAGCTCCATAGAGATGGACTACTGGACTCCTTGGATTATGAATCATTTGAGAGATGCGAGTCATGTTTATTAGGCAAGATGACGAAAGCTCCTTTCATTAGTTGCAGTGAGAGGGCTGATGATCTCTTGGGTATAATACATAGTGATGTATGCGGACCCATGAGTTCTACGGATAGAGGTGGGTTCTTCTACTTCGTTACATTTACTGATGATTTCAGTGGATACGGATACGTGTTTCTTATGAAGAACAAATCCGAAACCTTTGAAAAGTTCAAAGTGTTTAAGAATGAAGTAGAGAACCAACTGAAAAAAGGATAAAAGCACTCCGATCTGATCGAGGTGGCAAATATCTAAGTCATGAGTTTCGTGATCATCTGAAAGAGTGTGGTATTGTATCACATCTCACTCCGCCCGGAACACCTCAACATAATGGTGTTTTTGAGAGGAGAAATCGTACCTTGTTAGACATGGTGCGATCGATGATGAGTCAAGCAGATTTGCCTGTTTCCTTTTGGGGTTTTGCTCTAGAGACTACTGCTTTCACACTAAATCCAGTTCCAACCAAAACGGTTCAAGAGACACCATATGAGATATGGACTAGGAAGCGTCCTAGTATGTCGTTCATTAAAATTTGGGGCTGTGAGGCATATGTACGACGTCAAATGCCTGACAAGCTGGAATCCAAATCGGATAAATGTTATCTAGTGGGGTATCCTAGGGAGACCAAAGGATACTACTTCTACCTGCCGTCTGAGGGCAAAGTGTTTGTCGCAAGGACAGGTGTCTTTTTGGAGAAAGAATTCTTATCCAGAAAGACTGCAAAGGTAGAACTTGAAGAAGTTCAAGAACCACAAACAATGAACGAACTAGATTGGAACATGAGCAAGGACTACAACAAGTTGTAGCTGGAGAACCTGCTCAAGAAACACAAGTCCTACGTAGATCTGGTAGACCAAGATTTGAGCCTGAGAGATATGGATTTCTCGTGTCTCAAATAGGTAATGTGTTGCTTATGGATCATGATGATGAGTCTGCAACCTACCAAAATGTTATGAATGGTCCTGACTCCGAGAAGTGGCTTGAGGCCATGAAATTTGAAATGGACTCCATGTATGCAAACCAAGTTTGGACCTTGGTGGAACCACCTAAAGGGGTACGACCCATAGGATGCAAGTGGGTCTTCAAGAAGAATACCGACATGGATGGGAATGTACAGAAATTTAAAGGCCGGCTTGTGGCTAAAGGTTTCAGGCAAATTCATGGTGTTGACAATGATGAGACCTTTTCCCCTATGGCCATGGTCAATTCCATCAGAATTCTACTTGCTATTGCTGCGTATTATGACTACGAGATCTGGCAAATGGATGTCAAAATGGCTTTCCTTAATGGAAACCTCCTTGAGGAAGTGTATATGACACAACCCGAGGGTTTTGTATCTCCAAGTGAAGCCACTAAAATATGCAAGTTTAATCAATCCATTTATGGATTGAAACCATCTTTTCGAAGTTGGAATCTTCATTTTGATGAGAAAATCAAAGAGTTTGGTTTCATCAAGAATGAGGATGAGCCTTGTGTTTACAAGAGGATTAGTGGGAGCTTTATTGTCTTCCTGATATTGTATGTAGATGACATATTGTTGATCGGGAATGACAATCCGACCTTATAAATTGTTAAGAACAACCTAGGGAACTGCTTTTCTATGAAATACTTGGGTGAAGCGACTTACATACTTGGTATTAAGATCTATAAAGATAGATCGAAGAAATTGCTGGGTTTGACCCAAAGTACATACATTGAGAAGGTGCTGAAGCGGTTCAGCATGCCTGGGTCCAAAAGGGGATTCTTACCCATGTCTCATGGTGTGAGTCTCTCCAAGGACCAGTGTCCTAAATCTTTGGAAGATAAGGACCGCATGAAGTTGATTACATATGCTTCGGCAATTGGATCAATCATGTATGCAATGTTATGTACGCGACCCAATGTCTCTTATGCTTTAAGCATGACGAGCAGGTATCAGTCTGATCCCGATGATGGTCACTGGATTGCTGTCAACAATATCCTAAAGTACTTGAGAAGGACTAAGGATATGTTCTTGGTGTATGGTGGAGAGGAAGAGCTCGTTGTAAATTATTACACGGATGCAAGCTTCTAGACTGATAGGGATGATTCAAAGTCCCAATCAGGTTTTGTGTTTTGCCTTAATGGAGGAGCTGTAAGCTGGAAGAGTTCCAAGCAGGAGACAGTTGTCGATTCTATGACTGAGGCCGAGTATATCGCTGCTGCAAATGCGGCAAAGGAGGTTGTGTGGATTAGGAAATTCATCAGTGAGCTTGGTGTAGTTCCTAGCATTGTTTATCCCGTAGTTCTCTACTATGACAACAATGGTGCTATAGCCCAAGCTAAGGAACCTAGATCTCATCAGCGCTCCAAGCACATACTTCAGCGGTTCCATCTTATTCGATAGATTGTCGATCGAGGAGATGTGAACATTTGTAGAGTACCGACTGAAGAGAACATAGCGGATCCACTGACAAAGCCTCTTGTGCAAAAGAAACATGATGGTCATGTTAGATCAATGGGTATTAGACACCTGAATGATCGTCTTTAGTGGGAGCCTTGTGGATTGTATGTTTGTTGGTTGTTTATTCATTTGATGAATTGTAATATATACTGTGTTTTTTATTTTACATTTATGGCAAGTTCTTATTGTTATGTCAATAGTTTCTATTTGATAGATTAATTAACATAATAAATGCCCTTATAATGTTTGCTTACATAGGAATTCAAGTACATGACTTGAATGTGAGGGCCTATGTATAGCAAGAAGCTTCATTCTTAAATGGTCCCTAGTCGGAGTATCATCTTAGAAGTTGAAGGGCAATGATGATACGTTAGAACTAGCATGTGCGTTGACTGATGACCGGTTTTCACAGGTCATGATATTGTGATATCAAGTCATCACATGAAGTTGTACTGGACAGATCCACCTTGAGACTACTTTGTGGATTGTTATATGAACGTGTGACAAGTAGGTCTCAACTGACAATGGTGTTTGTAGTTCTTTGACCTGAATTCACAGCGTTAAGTGAGGAAGAGCGTACTTTGATACCATCTAAAGTCTTCATTGAGAAAGGTTGATGATAAGTGTAGTTATTGCGTATGTTACGATTCATTTGGGTGTTTGTGTGTGGACAGATATGGGATTTGTCCTCCTTTATGACAGGAGTTACATCCATGGGCCCCTAGATGGAATGAGACTAAGAAATGCATGGTCATGCTGGATTGAGCCAATATGTGATATTGAGCTTACCACTCTCTTAAGGTCTATTCTAGATCAGGAAACTAGGATTGAACAATTATGAGGGTGACACGGTCCATGCCTCTAGTTCTATCCGGATGTAAGGGACAAATTAACAAAACAACATTGATACATTGGTTAAGACTGGCTTATTGAGTTATGAACTTGTATTGCTTGGGATGCAATGATGTATTGCTAGATGTCGCTCATTGTTTGTGAGACTTTTGTTGACACTTTGTGATCAAGTGGGAGAATGTTGGAGTTTCTGAGGTGATCTCAAAGCAATCAACAGTTAGTCTTACTGCCAACGCAATAAGAGCCTATAGTGTTGGATCGTATGACGCCCTTAGAGGGGGGGGGGGGGGGGGGTGAATAAGGGTGTGTTTAAAATATTTTTTTTTTCTTAATAATTTTTAAACATATTTTAATTTACTAAAAAATTACTTATAAACACTTTCAAACCAATGCAATTTTTGTATTAAACCAAACACAAATTTCTAAGATAAAGATTATGCCACCAAATATGTAATTAAAGAAAAAGACATAATTATATTAATCATGAAATTTGCATACAATAAAAATGATCTTAACAATGCTTAAGATCAAGGCACAATTATGTTAATAAAATATTCAACAATTTTGGTTTACCAATCCTTCTCCCAAGGATCGGAAGGCTATCACTTGTCTCTCCCAAGACCAAGCCCAAGCCTATCCTCTAGATCTTCCCAAGATCTAGACGTAGCACACAAGGCCACGATTTCCCACCAAGCCATGCAAGGACTTGGACGCTCCGCACAAGGAAGCGATTTTCCCCTAAGCCACGCAAGGACTTAGACGCCGCACGCAAGACGACGATTTCTCCAACGATTACAAAATGAAAAGTGAATGAATGAAATACAATATGAAAAGAACAACTCCCTAGAAATTCAGATCTCTGAAAGGATGGTTGAAGCCTCGAGATGAACGTTGATGTAGAAGCAAGCCCGATCTCGTCTTCAATCTTCAATCCTTCTTTGCACAAATTGGAGTTGAAGAGGTTCTGGAGCTCTCTGGTTCGTATGCACTCAGGAAGGGACTTGGAATTCTCAAAAGCTTGCAATGCACGAACACAAGGAGTCAATTTATAGAAATTTGTTGTCGCCTGGGCTACATTGACTGTCGGAATTTCCGACAGCGCTAAACTGTCGTCGTAGTGCTGTCGTGCGTGCAGTTGCTGTAACCTCCGAGCTGTCGCCTGGGCGACATCGATGTCAGATTTTCCGACAGCGCAAAACTGCCGGTCGTGGTGCTGTCGTGGGCAGTTGTTGTAACCTCCGAGCTGTCGCCTGGGCGACATCGCTGTCGGATTTCCGACAGCTCAAAACTGTCTTTCGTCGTGCTGCCGTGGGGGAAGTAGTTGTAACTTCTCTGCTGTCGCCTGGGCGACATCAGCTGTCGGAATTTTCTGACAGTGAAATTTTCCTACACTCAAATTGAGCTCCAGCAGAAATGTGAACATCTCATACCTGTTACCTGCACACCATTAATAAAAATAGAATCAAATACAAACAGGACTTTGTTATTATCAAACTGGAGGAGTGCGAAACGCATGCTCCAACAATCTCCCCCTTTTGATAATAACAAATCCGTATAAAAAGAAATCATGTCTATTTAGGTTGTTGATTTGTAACATATGGTGTCTGCACAAAAATAACATGATATATTCCTCTTAAAATAAATAATCTCCCCCTAGATGAATGCTCCACCAAAATGAATGCTCCCCCTAAATTAATGCTCCCCCTAAATGTTAAAGTAAGTTGAAATGATGTATTGTTTATGTGGAATATTTAGGTGTAATAGGTTTTTGATTTCTTGAATATACTTATAATTCTTCCCCTTTTGGTATTAGCAAAAGATAATATGGGACAAATAAGTAGCTCGTAAGGGAAGAAATAGGATGTAGAAAATAAGAGTAAGCGGAAGCACTTGCTGGGAAAATGATTGAAGGTTTCGAATGAATAGTAATATGCCATAATATTGAATAAACTCATGAAGAGACGGTATAGCCATATGAAGTAATAAAATAAAATAACTTATACATGATTAAGGTCATTTGAAAGTATCATAGAAAGACACAATAATGTATAGAACTTTGGAATATATTCGGTCCAATGCTCATGAGATGAATGTTTATATAACATAATGATGTGTACATGTGATACTTAGATCAAACATATGAAGTTATTTAATGTACATGATCATTGAAATGGAGAACATAATATAAGCATATAAAGACAACTTTGACCTTGAAGATATAGCATAATAAGAATAGAATACCATTTTTCTTTTGCACAAGACACTTTACAATTCTTTCCAAGGTGCTTAACCTCACAATGCTCATTAAGACTTATCAGGAGGGTAAGTAGTGCTTGGTGGAGTATCCTTGTATTTATTTTAAACTTTTTTTTTTATTTTGATCACATATGTTGTGATATCTTAATTTTGAGATATTTATAATTTTTTAATTGACCAAGGATCTCCGAATTCACTTGAATCGCAAAAGATGGTGTATATTTTGATGTGCTAACAAATCAAGGTTGAAAGTAGTATTTATTAAGTGCTTTTGTATTATGTTAAAGCAAATATGATTCATGTATATATTAAATAGAAAGACATACGTATTGATCAAAAGAAGTGAACGTGATAGTTCATTATGATATATAAACAATTTCTTATTCCTAGAGGCATGCGAAAACAATTTCCAATGGTCTAAATAACTAAGTAGGAGTGTCAATATGATGATAGCTTGGAAATGAAATTATATAATCATGTAAGAGCCATTTTTTTTAAAATTAAAAAACACATGGTTTGTCATCAAGTCATGAGTGGAAGTATTAATAATGACATATAACTATTGTAAAACATCAAAGGGACCAAAAACTGAAGATTGAGCAAATCGGGAGCTGTCAGAAATTTCTGACAGTCACTGTCGCCTGGGCGACAGCCAAAATTATAAATACCGCTTTAGACTGAGTCAAACCCTATTGTGCATCATTTTTCTGGATTGAAGGGCGAGAGAAAGCTGTCGGAGGTCGGCGACAACCTAGAACTAAGGTATGGTTTTTGGATTTTTAAGTTTTTGAGTCAAAATTTTTTAGGGATTTGTGATTTATGAAAGGAGAGAAGAAGGAAAATGTGGTTTTCATTTTACTATTGTTGAATGGTGTAGATCTTTGAACTTTTGTGTTTTAAAAGTGTAGATCTAGTGTAAAGCAAGTGGATCATGTTGGATCTTGGTGAAAAAATGTTTTGTTTTTGTGATTTTTGTGGTTGAAGTTTTTTATTTTTGACATGGTTGAATTGGAAAAACTGAAGCATTCCTTTTGAAGAGGGTTGAAGAAGATGAATAGTAAAGGAGATGTTAGAAGATGTAGTTTTTTTTTTAAAAAAATATTGTTTTTTTTTAAAACTTGATGTTGTAATAAAACTTGATTTTGAGTAGATCTGGAAGTGTATAAAAAAACTTTCTAGAAAAGTTCACTGGAGTGCTGTCGGAATTTTCCGACAGTCACTGTCGCCTGGGCGACAGTGTTCCAGTGCACAGGACTTGTTTAATTCATTTTTGTTTTGATTTGTTTGCAGAATGGCTTCCAGTTCTAATGCACGAAGGAGTACATCTGAAGATGCGCATAGTTCGTATCAAGTTTACCCTGGGGTGGAGAAAGCCATAGTTGGAGTAGCGAAATATGTTGAATTTGATTCTCCGAAGCACGATCATATCTATGATCGTCTTGCGAATGCAGGTATAATTTCAGTAATCACAGCAGATTCCTTCTCATCCTTTTTGATTCGAGAATTTTATAATCATTTGGAAGACCCGAGTTATACTAAATTGGATGGGGGAGTGAGATCTAGAATCCAGGGTCAACATGTGGAAATAACACATGTTGATCTAAGAGAGGAATTCGGTCTTCTTATGAGTGAAAATATGCCGGATATAGTGGAGAGTTATAGAAAGGATAGAGATTGGACCCTTGTAAACATGAGTTTACATGGGAGTCAAAAGAAGACCTTAATCACTGAAGTTTCTTCACTCACTCCGGATGCATATTTAGTTCAAGATATACTAAGGAACTCGGTTATGTTAAAAAGTGGAGATACAAGGAGTATCACGGCACAGTTGACGCTGATTACGTACTTTATTATGGAGGAGGAATCTTTTGATGTAGCGGACTTCATACTTTCCCAGATCCGGTATGCTTTTAGATTAAAACATCCAAAATGGGTGAAGATTCATACTCTGCCTATGGGGGCTATAATTCAGCGTATACTATATAAGAAGTATGGATGGATAGTTCAAGATTAGTACTATGATGATTGTTTTCCTGAGATATACTATACGGGGACTATGAAAGTGAAGAATACGCATAAGAAGCCTCACCCTGGAGTAGAGATTAGAGAGCCGACAATTTCTAGGGGAGGTTCACTAAGGGAGTCCATTGATGATCTGCGTGATTCCTTTGAGGAGTACAAAAAAGAAGTAAAGAAGGACCGCAGTAGAATGCAGAAGTTTATGAAGTTTCTGGTGAAAGGTCTGAAGTTGAAGCCCACTCCGGAAGAAGCGGCCGAATGGCAAGTTCCAGATGAAGAACCGCCACGCCAATCGGTGAGGCGGACTCGACGTGGTAAGGCCATGAGACGAGGACCTCCAGAAGACTGTCCAGAGAGCATAGAAAAATGGGAATCCGGTAGTTTCATCAGGCTGCTGCTTCTGACTGATGTCAGAAATTTCCGACATCCACTGACGCCTGGGCGACAGTGAACTTCTTCAGATTTCGTTTTCTGTTAATGAACTTGATCCTATGTTGATTTCTATTATTTTTTGTGGAACAATTTTATGTAATATTAATTGTGTGAATTTTTGTTAAGTCATTTCAAATTCTATGGTTTGATTTAAAATTTAGTTTTTCGTTTTAAAATGTATAAGGTTTGTGATGTTTTTTTTTAAATTTTATAGGTTTTAAGTAGTGATATATTAATTGTGAAATGTCTAGGATTCCCAATTCTAGCCTAAGCATAGAAAAACGGGAATCCGGTAACGGTTTAGTGAATATATCCGCTAGTTGTGAATCTGTTCCTATGAAATTGATTTTACATTACCCCTCTTAATATGATCCCTTATAAAATGATGTCGGACATCTATATGCTTAGATCTAGAATGTAATACGGGATTGTTAGTTAAGTCTATAGCACTTTTATTATCACACTTTAATTCTACACCATTTTGTTGTATGCCAAAATCTTCTAACGTTTGTGACATCCAAAGAGCTTGGGCACAACAACTACCTAGTTCAATATATTCGGCCTCGGTAGTAGAGAGGGCAACAGAATTCTGTTTCCTACTCGACCATGAAATAAGTGAAGGGCCGATAAAATGACAAGTGCCACTAGTGCTTTCCTATCTAAAGAACATCCCACATAATCTGAATCCGAAAAACCATGCAAAATAAAGGAATCATTATGAGGATACCATAATCCTAATTTAGATGTTCCTAAAAGATATCTAAAAATGCGTTTCACCGCTTTTAAATTTGACTCTTTAGGATTAGCTTGAAATCTAGCACATAAACAAACGACAAACATAATGTCAGGTCTGGATGCCGTTAAATACAATAAAGATCCTATCATACTTCTATAAAGGGTTTGTTCAATTGAAACACCACTTTCATCTTTTCCTAATTTTAGTGAAGTACTCATAGGAGTGTTTGCATGCTTTAGATTTTCAAATCCAAATCTTTTTAACATATCATGAATATATTTAGTTTGACATATAAAAATACCATCATGTTTTTGTGTAATTTGAAAACCTAGAAAATATGAAAGTTCTCCAACCATGCTCATTTCAAATTCATTTTTCATAATTTGAACTATTTCATTACACAACTCTTCATTAGTGGCTCCAAAAATGATATCAACATAAATTTGCAAAATAACTAAATCATGATCAAATTGCTTAATGAAGAGTGTAGAATCCGCACTTCCTATTTTATAATCGTGCTTTAATAAATATTGAGTTAATCGATCATACCAAGCACGAGGCGCTTGTTTTAATCCATAAAGCGCTTTATCTAATTTATAAACATAATTTGGATATTTCTCATTTACAAAGCCAGGGGGTTGTTCTACATAAACCTCTTCTTTTATATACCCGTTTAAAAATGCGGTTTTGACATCCATTTGATATAATTTAAATCTTTTAAAACAAGCAAATGCAAGAAATATCCTAACCGCTTCTAATCTTGCTACGGGTGCAAAAGTTTCATGAAAATCTACCCCTTCGATTTGTGCATAACCTTTTGCAACTAATTAGGCTTTATTTCTAATAATTCTAGATTCACTATCCAATTTATTTTTGAAAATCCACTTAACTCCAACGACAGGATGATTTTTGGGTCATTCTACAAGATTCCAAACCTTATTACGTTCAAATTGATTAAGTTCTTCATTCATAGCTAAAAACCAAAATTCATCATTTAAAGCGGTGGAAATATCTTTTGGTTCTATTTCAGAGACAAAACAAAGGTTTGAAAATAAAACATGTAGCGATGAATGAGTACTAACCCCTTTTTGCGGATCTCCAATGATAAGCTCCTTTGGATGATCCTTTGAAAACCTCAATTCACTTGGAGGCTCATATTCTTCTTTTTCTTCTACTTCTCTATCTCCTTCTCTTTCTTCTTCTTTTCCTTCTTCATTTTCTCCAAGTTCTTCATCATCATTCTCCACCGTGGGAAGGGATTCATCTTCTTTTCCTGTAATTTTCTTTTCTACACATGAAGCAAACTCATCAAATCTAACATGAATAGATTCTTCAACTATTTTTGTTCTTTTATTAAAAATCCTATAAGCTTTACTAGTTGAAGAATAGCCAATAAAAATACCTTTATCACATTTTTCATCAAATTTTCCTAAGGAATCTTTAGAATTTAAAATAAAACATTTACAACCAAAACTTTGAAATAAGAAACATTTGGTTGTTTATTAAAAATTAATTCATAAGGAGTTAATTTTAAAATAGGGTGAAGCATTACTCTATTAATTACATAACATGCCGTACTAACCGCTTCAGCCCAAAAAGATTTTGGTAATTTAAATTCAGATAGCATCGTACGGGCTAACTCTTGAAGAGTTCTATTTTTCCTCTCCACAACGCCATTTTGCTGTGGTGTGCGTGGAGCGGAAAATTCATGTTTAATTCCTAACTCCGTACAAAAAGAAATAAACTTTTCATTTTCAAATTCTCCTCCATGATCCGATCGTATGCGTTTTATTTTTAACTCAAATTCATTTTGAATACGCAAACATAATTTTGAAAATTCTGAAAATGCATCGGATTTGGAGGTTAGAAATAAAGTCCAACAAAAACGAGAATAATCATCAATCAATACAAATGTGTATTTTCTACCTCCTAAGCGAGAAATTCCAATTGGCCCAAATAAATCCATATGTATTAATTGAAGTGGCCTAGTGGTAGAAATTATGTTTTTACTTTTGAAAGATGATTTTGAAAATTTTCCTTTTGGCAAGGCACACATAGTGAAGAAGATAAATTTCCATTTAACAAAGGTACACCTTTAATTAATTATCTTTTGAAAGTTTTGTAATCAACTTGGCACTAGTATTTCCAAGTCGCCTATGCCATAAATCTAATTCTTCATTTTTTGATAAAAAACATTTTTAGTTAGAATTTGAAAAATCAAGAAATTTAATCATATATACATTATGACATCTAGGTGCGGTAAAAACAATTTCATTTGTTTTGGAATTAATAATTTTGCACAAATTTGTAGAAGATTCAAATAAAACATTTAAACCCTTATCACATAATTGACTAATAGAAATCAAATTATGTTTTAATCCTTCTACAAATAAAACATTTGAAATTGAAAATTTTTCGTTACCCACAACTCCGATGCCGATGATTTTTCCTTTTCCATTGTCTCCGAATGTAACAACTCCTCCTTTCTTCATCTCCAGGCTAAGGAACTTCTCTTTATTGCCTGTCATGTGCTTTGAACATCCTGAGTCCAAGTACCACACGTCTTCTTTGTCCTTAGCCTGCCAACACACCTAGAAAGAAGAGGTGAGTAAAGATCTGGTTACCCAAGTGGTTCCACCCATAGTATAGGTAGAAGCCTTAGGCACCCAGATTTGTTTAATTTTACTTTTTCCTTCCTTCCAGCAAGAGTCCTTAGTGTGACCAAATCTATTGCATTTGGCACATGTAATGTATTTAGAAGAGTATAACTTTTCTGGACTTTTACTGGATGAGGATGCAGTATTTGACAATTCATTAACTTTAGAATTTTTAAAAATGGATTTTCTGGATTTTTCACTATCGTCGGCGACAGTGGTTGTCGCCGGGTGACAGCTTCCTGACGTGTATCCGAGTCCAAACCTTCCAGATCCATGGCGTTGGTATCCTAAGATCATATCCAGTGATCTTCGGCCCATTCCAAATTTTTTCATGGCTAGTGTTAAGTCATGAATCTGGTTTCTCATTTCTGTATTCTCGGATACTAGATTTACGCATCTACGTTCAAAAGATTTCTTTCCCTCATGGACTTTGGAAATTGAATATTTCAGATCTCTCTCTAAAATCTCATTCTTTTTAGTAAGAATTTTTATTGTAGAATGAGATTTGGAAAGAGATTCTTCAAGTTCTTTAATTCTTCCCAAAAAGTGATCACACTCTTGGCAAGAAATATCTCTTTTTCCAATAGTCTTAATTTCCTTTAACAATTTTTTGTTTTCTTTAAGTAAAATTTCATTTTCAGATTTAAGAAGATCATTATCTTTTAAACTTTTTTCAAAAAATTTGCAAGTCTTTAAAAATTCAGAAAATAATTCATCATAGGTTGGAGGAGTTACCTCAGTGTCGCTTTGGACACTGCATTCGTCATCAGATATGACGCTCTTTCCCATTAAGCACATGTTGGCCTCCTCTTCTTTACTTGAGTCTGAACTGCTTGCATCCTCAGAAGTAGTATCATCCCATGTTTCCGCCTTCAACACCTTCTTCGACCCTTTGTGCTTCTTTTCTTTAAGTTCTTTTAAGTACTTTGGACACTTGCATCGGATGTGTCCTAACTTCTTGCAGTGATAGCACTCCGGTGGCGGTCTCTCTTCCTCCTCATCGCCTTCCTTTCCTTTTTTCTTCCTAAAAGTCTCCTTCTTAAAATACTTCTTAAACGAATTCCTCCTCTCTAGATTTTTCATAAATTTTCTAACAAATAAACTTTCCTCATCTTCTTCTTCCTCCTCAGAATCACTAGTTTCTTCCTTCTTAGATCTTAGAGCCAATCCCTTCTTCCTTGGCTCCATATACTCTTATTGTTGAATCTTCAATTCAACTTCATGAGTTTTCAAGTTCCCAATGAGGCTCTCCAATTGTAAGGTCTTAAGATCATGTGACTCGGAAATTGCAGTCACTTTAGGATTGAACTTCGGGGGAAGTGATCTTAAGATTTTCCTTACTAAGTCTCCATTTGAGAACACCTTTCCTAGTACTTTTGAGTCGTTCACGATTTTTGTGAATCGTGTGTACATCGTATCAATTTCTTCATCTACCTCCATTTTGAGCCTTTCAAATTCAGACTCCAGTTGAAATAGCTTTGAATCCTTTACCTGCGAGGTACCTTCATGAGTGATTTCTAACAGATTCCAAATTTCAAATGCAGAATTACTAGCACAAACTCTATTAAATTCAGTGCGATCTAGTGCGCAAAATAAAGCATTCATGGCTTTTGCAATGTTCTTACATCTTAATTTATCATTGTCATCCCACTTGTCTTTGGGCTTATCCATAGTTACATCTCCTACAACAACTGTTGGAGAAGTGTAACTAGATTCTACCATATTCCAGACTTCTATATCTAGCGCAATTAGAAAACAACGCATACGTGTTTTCCAATAATTATAGTCTGTGCCCGTGAATAAAGCTGGTCTACTTATGCCTTGCCCCTCAACGAACGCATGATCGTTGTGCGTCATTACTCCTGGTGGTAAAACCGTTTTGGAGTAACCTCGCTCTGATACCACTTGTTGGATCGTATGACGCCCTTAGAGGGGGGGGGGGGTGAATAAGGGTGTGTTTAAAGTTTTTTTTTTTCTTAATAATTTTTAAACAGATTTTACTTTACTAAAAAATTACTTATAAACACTTTCAAACCAGTGTAATTTTTGTATTAAACCAAACACAAATTTCTAAGATAAAGATTATGCCATCAAATATGTAATTAAAGAAAAAGACATAATTATATTAATCATGAAATTTGCAAACAATAAAAATGATCTTAACAATGCTTAAGATCAAGGCACAATTATGTTAATAAAATATTCAACAATTTTGGTTTACCAATCGTTCTCCCAAGGATCGGAAGGCTATCACTTGTCTCTCCCAAGACCAAGCCCAAGCCTATCCTCTAGATCTTCCCAAGATCTAGACGTAGCACACAAGGCCACAATTTCCCACCAAGCCACGCAAGGACTTGGACGCTCCGCACAAGGAAGCGATTTTCCTCTAAGCCACGCAAGGACTTAGACGCCGCACGCAAGACGACGATTTCTCCAACGATTACAAAATGAAAAGTGAATGAATGAAATACAATATGAAAAGAACAACTCCCTAGAAATTCAAATCTCTGAAAGGATGGTTGAAGCTTCGAGATGATCGTTGATGTAGAAGCGCGCCCGATCTCGTCTTCAATCTTCAATCCTTCTTTGCACAAATGGGAGTTGAAGAGGTTCTGGAGCTCTCTGGTTCGTATGCACTCAGGAAGGGACTTGGAATTCTCAAAATCTTGGAATGCACGAACACAAGGAGTCAATTTATAGAAATTCGATGTGGTCTGGGCGACATCGACTGTCTGAATTTCCGACAGCGCTAAACTACCGCCATAGTGCTGTCGTGCGTGCAGTTGCTGTAACCTCCGAGCTGTCGCCTGGGCGACATCGATGTCGGATTCTCCGACAGCGCAAAACTGTCGGTCGTGGTGTTGTCGTGGGCAGTTGTTGTAACCTCCGAGCTGTCGCCTGGGCGACATCACTGTCGGATTTCTGACAGCTCAAAACTGTCTTTCGTCGTGCTGCCATGGGGGGAAGTAGTTGTAACTTCTCTGCTGTCGCCTGGGCGACATCAGCTGTCGGAATTTTCCGACAGTGAAATTTTCCTATACTCAAATTGAGCTCCAGCAGAAATGTGAACATCTCATACCTGTTACCTGCACACCATTAATAAAAATAGAATCAAATACAAACAGGACTTTGTTATTATCAAACCGGAGGAGTGCGAAATGCATGCTCCAACAATCTCCCCCTTTTGATAATAACAAATCCGTATAAAAAGAAATCATGTCTATTTAGGTTGTTGATTTGTAACATATGGTGTCTGCACAAAAATAACATGATATATTCCTATTAAAATAAATAATCTCCCCCTAGATGAATGCTCCACCTAAATGAATGCTCCCCCTAAATTAATGCTCCCCCTAAATGTTAAAGTAAGTTGAAATGATGTATTGTTTAGGTGGAATATTTAGGTGTAATAGGTTTTTGATTTCTTGAATATACTTATAATTCTCCCCCTTTTGGTATTAGCAAAAGATAATATGGGACAAATAAGTAGCTCGTAAGGGAAGAAATAGGATGTAGAAAATAAGAGTAAGCGGAAGCACTTGCTGGGAAAATGATTGAAGGTCTCGAATGAATAGTAATATTCCATAATATTGAATAAACTCATGAAGAGACGGTATAGCCATATGAAGTAATAAAATAAAATAACTTATACATGATTAAGGTCATTTGAAAGTATCATAGAAAGACACAATAGTGTATAGAACTTTGGAATATCTTCGGTCCAATGCTCATGAGATGAATGTTTATATAACATAATGATGTGTACATGTGATACTTAGATCAAACATATGAAGTTATTTAATGTACATGATCATTGAAATGGAGAACATAATATAAGCATATAAAGACAACTTTGGCCTTGAAGATATAGCATAATAAGAATAGAATACCATTTTTCTTTTGCACAAGACACTTTACCATTCTTTCCAAGGTGCTTAACCTCACAATGCTCATTAAGACTTATCAGGAGGGTAAGTAGTGCTTGGTGGAGTATCCTTGTATTTATTTTAAACTTTTTTTTTTATTTTGATCACATATGTTGTGATATCTTAATTTTGAGATATTTATAATTTTTTAATTGACCAAGGATCTCCGAATTCACTTGAATCGCAAAAGATGGTGTATATTTTGATGTGCTAACAAATCAAGGTTGAAAGTAGTATTTATTAAGTGCTTTTGTATTATGTTAAAGCAAATATGATTCATGTATATATTAAATAGAAAGACATACGTATTGATCAAAAGAAGTGAACGTGATAGTTCATTATGATATATAAACAATTTCTTATTCCTAGAGGCATGCGAAAACAATTTCCAATGGTCTAAATAACTAAGTAGGAGTGTCAATATGATGATAGCTTGGAAATGAAATCATATAATCATGTAAGAGCCATTTTTTTTAAATTAAAAAACACATGGTTTGTCATCAAGTCATGAGTGGAAGTATTAATAATGACATATAACTATTGTAAAACATCAAAGGGACCAAAAACTGAAGATTGAGCAAATCGGGAGCTGTCGTAAATTTCAGACAGTCACTGTCGCCTGGGCGACAGCCAAAATTATAAATACGGCTTTAGACTGAGTCAAACCCTATTGTGCATCATTTTTCTGGATTGAAGGGTGAGAGAAAGTTGTCGGAGGTCGGCGACAACCTAGATCTAAGGTATGGTTTTTGGATTTTTAAGTTTTTGAGTCAAATGTTTTTAGGGATTTGTGATTTATGAAAGGAGAGAAGAAGGAAAATGTGGTTTTCATTTTACTATTGTTGAATGGTTTAGATCTTTGAAGTTTTGTGTTTTAAAAGTGTAGATCTAGTGTAAAGCAAGTGGATCATGTTGGATCTTGGTGAAAAAATGTTTTGTTTTTGTGATTTTTGTGGTTGAAGTTTTGTATTTTTGACATGGTTGAATTGGAAAAACTGAAGCATTCCTTTTGAAGAGGGTTAAAGAAGATGAATAGTAAAGGAGATGTTAGAAGATGTAGTTTTTTTTTAAAAAAATATTGTTTTTTTTAAAACTTGATGTTGTAATAAAACTTGATTTTGAGTAGATCTGGAAGTGTATAAAAAAAATTCAAGAAAAGTTCACCGGAGTGCTGTCGGAATTTTCCGACAGTCACTGTCGCCTGAGCGACAGTGTTCCAATGCACAGGACTTGTTTAATTCATTTTTGTTTTGATTTGTTTGCAGAATGGCTTCAAGTTCTAAAGCGCGAAGGAGTACATCTGAAGATGCGCATAGTTCGTATCAAGTTTACCCTGGGGTGGAGAAAGCCATAGTTGGAGTAGCGAAATATGTTGAATTTGATTCTCCGAAGCACGATCATATCTATGATCGTCTTGCGAATGCAGGTATAATTTCAGTAATCACAGCAGATTCGTTCTCATCCTTTTTGATTCGAGAATTTTATAATCATTTGGAAGACCCGAGTTATACTGAATTGGATGGGGGAGTGAGATCTAGAATCCAGGGTCAATATGTGGAAATAACGCATGTTGATCTAAGAGAGGAATTCAGTCTTCTTATGAGTGAAAATATGCCGGATATAGTGGAGAGTTATAGAAAGGATAGAGATTGGACCCTTGTAAACATGAGTTTACATGGGAGTCAAAAGAAGACCTTAATCACTGAAGTTTCTTCACTCACTCCGGATGCATATTTAGTTCAAGATATACTAAGGAACTCGGTTATGTTAAAAAGTGGAGATACAAGGAGTATCACGACACAGTTGACGCTGATTACGTACTTTATTATGGAGGAGGAATCTTTTGATGCAGCGGACTTCATACTTTCCCAGATCCGGTATGCTTTTAGATTAAAACATCCAAAATGGGTGAAGATTCATACTCTGCCTATGGGGGCTATAATTTAGCGTATACTATATAAGAAGTATGGATGGATAGTTCAAGATTCGCACTATGATGATTGTTTTCCTGAGATATACTATACGGGGACTATGAAAGTGAAGAAGACGCATAAGAATCCTCACCCTGGAGTAGAGATTAGAGAGCCGACAATTTCTAGGGGAGGTTCACTAAGGGAGTCCATTGATGTTCTGCGTGATTCCTTTGAGGAGCACAAAAAAGAAGTAAAGAAGGACCGCAGTAGAATGCAGAAGTTTATGAAGTTTCTGGTGAAAGGTCTGAAGTTGAAGCCCACTCCGGAAGAAGCGGCCGATTGGCAAGTTCCAGATGAAGAACCGCCACGCCAATCGGTGAGGCGGACTCGACGTGGTAAGGCCGTGAGACGAGGACCTCCAGAAGACTGTCCAGAGAGCAGCGGGGCTGGTTATGAGGATTCTGAGTAGTTTCATCAGGCTGTTGCTTCTGACTGAAGTCAGAAATTTCTGACATCCACTGACGCCTGGGCGACAGTGAACTTCTTCAGATTTCGTTTTCTGTTAATGAACTTGATCCAATGTTGATTTCTATTATTTTTTGTGGAACAATTTTATGTAATATTAATTGTGTGAATTTTTGTTAAGTCATTTCAAATTCTATGGTTTGATTTAAAATTTAGTTTTTCGTTTTAAAATGTATAAGGTTTGTGATGTTTTTTTTTAAATTTAATAGGTTTTAAGTAGTGATATATTCATTGTGAAATGTCTAGGATTCCCAATTCTAGCCTAAGCATAGAAAAACGGGAATCCGGTAACGGTTTAGTGAATATATCCGCTAGTTGTGAATCTGTTCCTATGAAATTGATTTTTACATTACCCCTCTTAATATGATCCCTTATAAAATGACGTCGGACATCTATATGCTTAGATCTAGAATGTAATACGGGATTGTTAGTTATGTCTATAGCACTTTTATTATCACACTTTAATTCTACACTACTTTGTTTTATGCCAAAATCTTCTAACGTTTGTGGCATCCAAAGAGCTTGGGCACAACAACTACCTAGTGCAATATATTCGGCCTCGGTAGTAGAGAGGGCAACAGAACTCTGTTTCCTACTCGACCATGAAATAAGTGAAGGGCCGATAAAATGACAAGTGCCACTAGTGCTTTTCCTATCTAAAGAACATCCCGCATAATCTGAATCCGAAAAACCATGCAAAATAAAGGAATCATTATGAGGATACCATAATCCTAATTTAGATGTTCCTAAAAGATATCTAAAAATGCGTTTCACCTCTTTTAAATGTGACTCTTTAGGATTAGCTTGAAATCTAGCACATAAACAAACGGCAAACATAATGTCAGGTCTGGATGTGGTTAAATACAATAAAGATCCTATCATACTTCTATAAAGGGTTTGTTCAATTGAAACACCACTTTCATCTTTTCCTAATTTTAGTGAAGTACTCATAGGAGTGTTTGCATGCTTTAGATTTTCAAATCCAAATCTTTTTAACATATCATGAATATATTTGGTTTGACATATAAAAATATAATCATGTTTTTGTGTAATTTGAAAACCTACAAAATATGAAAGTTCTCCAACCATGCTCATTTCAAATTCATTTTTCATAATTTGAACTATTTCATTACACAACTCTTCATTAGTGGCTCCAAAAATGATATCATCAACATAAATTTGCAAAATAACTAAATCATGATCAAATTGCTTAATGAAGAGTGTAGAATCCGCACTTCCTATTTTATAATCGTGCTTTAATAAATATTGAGTTAATCGATCATACCAAGCACGAGGCGCTTGTTTTAATCCATAAAGCGCTTTATCTAATTTATAAACATAATTTGGATATTTCTCATTTACAAAGCCAGGGGGTTGTTCTACATAAACCTCTTCTTTTATATACTCGTTTAAAAATGCGGATTTGACATCCATTTGAAATAATTTAAATCTTTTAAAACAAGCAAATGAAAGAAATATCCTAACCGCTTCTAATCTTGCTACGGGGCAAAAGTTTCATCAAAATCTACCCCTTCAATTTGTGCATAACCTTTTGCAACTAATCTGGCTTTATTTCTAATAATTCTAGATTCACTATCCAATTTATTTTTGAAAATCCACTTAACTCCAACGACAGGATGATTTTTGGGTCATTCTACAAGATTCCAAACCTTATTACGTTCAAATTGATTAAGTTCTTCATTCATAGCTAAAAACCAAAATTCATCATTTAAAGCGGTGGAAATATCTTTTGGTTCTATTTCAGAGACAAAACAAAGGTTTGAAAATAAAACATGTAGCGATGAACGAGTACTAACCCCTTTTTGCGGATCTCCAATGATAAGCTCCTTTGGATGATCCTTTGAAAACCTCAATTCACTTGGAGGCTCATATTCTTCTCTTTCTTCTACTTCTCTATCTCCTTCTCTTTCTTCTTCTTTTCCTTCTTCATTTTCTCCAAGTTCTTCATCATCATTCTCCACCGTGGGAAGGGATTCATCTTCTTTTCCTGTAATTTTCTTTTCTACACATGAAGCAAACTCATCAAATCTAACATGAATAGATTCTTCAACTATTTTTGTTCTTTTATTAAAAATCCTATAAGCTTTACTAGTTGAAGAATAGACAATAAAAATACCTTCATCACATTTTTCATCAAATTTTCCTAAGGAATCTTTAGAATTTAAAATAAAACATTTACAACCAAAAATTTTGAAATAAGAAACATTTGGTTGTTTATTAAAAATTATTTCATAAGGAGTTAATTTTAAAATAGGGCGAAGCATTACTCTATTAATTACATAACATGCCGTACTAACCGCTTCAGCCCAAAAAGATTTTGGTAATTTAAATTCAGATAACATCGTACGGGCTAACTCTTGAAGAGTTCTATTTTTCCTCTCCACAATGCCATTTTGCTGTGGTGTGCGTGGAGCGGAAAATTCATGTTTAATTCCTAACTCCGTACAAAAAGAAATAAACTTTTCATTTTCAAATTCTCCTCAATGATCCGATCGTATGCGTTTTATTTTTAACTCAAATTCATTTTGAATACGCAAACATAATTTTGAAAATTCTGAAAATGCATCGGATTTGGAGGTTAGAAATAAAGTCCAACAAAAACGAGAATAATCATCAATCAATACAAATGTGTATTTTCTACCTCCTAAGCTAGAAATTCCAATTGGCCCAAATAAATCCATATGTATTAATTGAAGTGGCCTAGTGGTAGAAATTATGTTTTTACTTTTGAAAGACAATTTTGAAAATTTTCCTTTTTGGCAAGGCACACATAGTGAAGAAGATAAATTTCCATTTAACAAAGGCAAATCTTTAATTAATTTATCTTTTGAAAGTTTTGTAATCAACTTGGCACTAGTATTTCCAAGTCGCCTATGCCATAAATCTAATTCTTCATTTTTTGATAAAAAACATTTTAAGTTAGAATTTGAAAAATCAAGAAATTTAATCATATATACATTATGACATCTAGGTGCGGTAAAAACAATTTCATTTGTTTTGGAATTAATAATTTTGCACAAATTTGTAGAAGATTCAAATAAAACATTTAAACCCTTATCACATAATTGACTAATAGAAATCAAATTATGTTTTAATCCTTCTACAAATAAAACATTTGAAATTGAAAAATTTTCATTACCCACAACTCCGATGCCGATGATTTTTCCTTTTCCATTGTCTCCGAATGTAACAACTCCTCCTTTCTTCATCTCCAGGCTAAGGAACTTCTCTTTATTGCCTGTCATGTGCTTTGAACATCCCGAGTCCAAGTACCACACGTCTTCTTTGTCCTTAGCCTGCTAACACACCTAGAAAGAAGAGGTGAGTAAAGATCTGGTTACCCAAGTGGTTCCACCCATAGTATAGGTAGAAGCCTTAGGCACCCAGATTTATTTAATTTTACTTTTTCCTTCCTTCCAGCAAGAGTCCGTAGTGTGACCAAATCTATTGCATTTGGCACATGTAATGTATTTAGAAGAGTATAACTTTTCTGGACTTTTACTGGATGAGGATGCAGTATTTGACAATTCATTAACTTCAGAATTTTTAAAAATGGATTTTCTGGATTTTTCACTATCGCCGACGACAGTGGTTGCGCCGGGTGACAGCTTCCTGACGTGTATCCGAGTCCAAACCTTCCAGATCCATGGCGTTGGTATCCTAAGATCATATCCAGTGATCTTCGGCCCATTCCAAATTTTTTCATGGCTAGTGTTAAGTCATGAATCTGGTTTCTCATTTCTGTATTCTCGGATACTAGATTTACGCATCTACGTTCAAAAGATTTCTTTCCCTCATGGACTTTGGAAATTGAAGATTTCAGATCTCTCTCTAAAATCTCATTCTTTTTAGTAAGAATTTTTATTGTAGAATGAGATTTGGAAAGAGGTTTTTCAAGTTCTTTAATTCTTCCCAAAAAGTGATCACACTCTTGGCAAGAAATATCTCTTTTTCCAATAGTCTTAATTTCCTTTAACAATTTTTTGTTTTCTTTAAGTAAAATTTCATTTTCAGATTTAAGAAGATCATTATCTTTTAAACTTTTTTCAAAAAATTTGCAAGTCTTTAAAAATTTAGAAAATAATTCATCATAGGTTGGAGGAGTTACCTCAGTGTCGCTTTGGACACTGCATTCGTCATCAGATATGACGCTCTTTCCCATTAAGCACATGTTGGCCTCCTCTTCTTTACTTGAGTCTGAACTGCTTGCATCCTCAGAAGTAGTATCATCCCATGTTTCCGCCTTCAACACCTTCTTCGACCCTTTGTGCTTCTTTTCTTTAAGTTCTTTTAAGTACTTTGGACACTTGCTTCGGATGTGTCCTAACTTCTTGCAGTGATAGCACTCCGGTGGCGGTCTCTCTTCCTCCTCATCGCCTTCCTTTCCTTTTTTCTTTCTAAAAGTCTCCTTCTTAAAATACTTCTTAAACGAATTCCTCCTCTCTGGATTTTTCATAAATTTTCTAAATTTTCTAACAAATAAAATTTCCTCATCTTCTTCTTCCTCCTCAGAATCACTAGTTTCTTCCTTCTTAGATCTTAGAGCCAATCCCTTCTTCCTTGGCTCCATATACTCTTGTTGTTGAATCTTCAATTCAACTTCATGAGTTTTCAAGTTCCCAATGAGGCTCTCCAATTGTAAGGTCTTAAGATCACGTGACTCGGAAATTGCAGTCACTTTAGGATTGAACTTCGGGGGAAGTGATCTTAAGATTTTCCTTACTAAGTCTCCATTTGAGAACACCTTTCCTAGTATTTTTGAGTCGTTCACGATTTTTGTGAATCGTGTGTACATCGTATCAATTTCTTCATCTACCTCCATTTTGAACCTTTCAAATTCAGACTCCAGTTGAAATAACTGTGAATCCTTTAACTGCGAGGTACCTTCATGAGTGATTTCTAACAGATTCCAAATTTCAAATGCAGAATTACAAGCACAAACTCTATTAAATTCAGTGCGATCTAGTGCGCAAAATAAAGCATTCATGGCTTTTGCATTGTTCTTACATTTTAATTTATCATTGTCATCCCACTTGTCTTTGGGCTTATCCATAGTTACATCTCCTACAACAATGATGCAGCACGCCCGGACCACCTGCTATTATTGCGGTGTTCAAGGCCACTATGCCTTTGAATGCCCAACTAAGACTAAGGCCGTTGCCCTCTTAGACATGGCCGCCGACTCTACTGATTATGTATACGAGGCCGCCGAGGAGAGCGACCCCGATGGGGTCCCAAGCGATTTGGAAGACGATCCCCCCCTCATGATGATGCGTTGTATTCTGACCACTCCACGTCCGCTAGATGACTGGAAGAGGACGAGTATCTTTTCTCTGATCTTTAAGAGTGGTGACAAGCTGTGTAAGCTCATTATAGATAGCGGTAGCTGTGTGAACGTTATCTCTGAGAATGCCGTTAAGCGTATGAATCTGACCACAGAACCACACCCCACACCCTACCAGGTAGCTTGGATTAGCAAGGTTACCGTCCCGGTTAGCAAGCGTTGCCTGGTCCCTCTTACCTTTAAATCTTACACGGATGAGGTCTGGTGTGACGTCCTTCCCATGGACGCGTGCCACGTGTTATTAGGCCGCCCTTGGCTTTATGACCGTGACGTCACACATTTCGGTCGAGCCAATACTTATGAATTCAAATTCAACGGTAAGACCATCACATTGAGACCGACCGTTCCGAAGGAGCCGGTAGCTTTGGCTAAGGACACTACTGTCCCAGCCGAGAGGAAGGCTTTGAGCCTAGTTAGTAGGAGAGAGTTCGTGAGAGGTTCTTTTCTTGAGGGAGTTATGTACGCATTAGTTCTTATGAATGCGAAGGGTGAATCAGAGGCATTAAATGATTTGCCTAAGGAGTTACGGGTACTTTTAGACGAATATAAGGACGTGTACCCAGACGAGTTGCCTTCTGTGTTACCTCCATTGAGGAACATACAACATGCGATAGATCTTATTCCGGGTTCGTCCCTGCCGAACCAACCCCACTATAGGCTTCATCCCGCGGCCCACAAAGAGCTGCAGACTCAGATCGAGGATTTGATGAAAAAGGGATTCATCAGGACTAGCATGAGTCCTTGTGCGGTGCCAGCTCTTCTTGCCCCCAAGAAGGATGGTACGTGGCGGATGTGTGTTGATAGCCGCGCTATCAACAAGATCACTATCAAGTACCGATTTCCTATACCGCGCTTAGATGACCTTCTAGATGTCTTGTCGGGCGCCACCATATTTTCTAAGTTAGATTTACGAAGCGGATACCACCAGATAAGAATCCGCGAGGGAGATGAGTGGAAGACGGCGTTTAAGTCTAAGGACGGGTTATACGAGTGGCTTGTGATGCCCTTCGGGCTATCCAATGCCCCCAGCACATTCTCCCGAATGATGACGCATGTCTTTCAGCCATTCATGGGGAAGTTCGTAGTCGTCTACTTCGATGACATTTTGGTATACAGCACTTCGACCACCGAGCACGTCTCCCACTTGAAAGTGGTTCTTTCCACCCTACGGAAGGAAACTTTATTTCTGAATCTCAAGAAATGCACGTTCCATGTTTCGGAAGTGGAGTTTTTAGGCTACATCGTGGGAGCGGAGGGCATTAGAGTTGACCCTAGCAAGGTTAAGGTGATTAAGGACTGGCCCGAGCCGACCACGATACGTGAGGTGAGGAGCTTCCATGGGTTAGCAACTTTCTACCGTCGTTTCATCAAAGACTTTAGCAGTATCATGGCCCCCATTAGCGACTGCATGAAAAAGGGTGAGTTTACTTGGACGAAGTCCGCCACCTTCGCTTTCCAACGCATCAAAGAGCTTATGACTGAGGCACCCATCTTACGTCTACCTGACTTCTCGAAAGTCTTTGAGCTTACTTGTGACGCTTCGGGCGTGGGAATAGGAGGTGTCTTGAGTCAGGAAGGACACCCTGTGAGCTTCTTTAGTGAAAAGTTGGCGGGCGCTAAATTAAATTATTCCAACTATGATAGGGAATTTTATGCGGTCATTAGATGCTTGCACCACTGGCGGCATTATCTCCTTTCTAAGGAGTTCGTGATCCTCTCCGATCACGAAGCTTTACGATTTATCAATGGCCAACATAAAATCAGCCCGCGTCACGCTAAGTGGGTATCCTTCCTACAGGGTTACACTTTTAATCTTAAACATCTTAAGGGAGCGGACAATCGGGTTGCGGACGCTCTTAGTCGACTAGCCCTCTTAGTCACCACTATGGAAGTTCACGTTGTCGGGTTCGAACGAATCAAGGATGAATACGCTTCATGCCCGGATTTTCAGGAGTCGTACCTATCTGCCCAGGATAGTTCCCCCACCACTATTACTGCCTTCGTTATCAAGGATGGTTATCTCTTTAGGCATGGGAAATTATGTATTCCGCAGTCATCCCTACGTCTCCATATCATCTGGGAACTACATAGTGGCGGGTTGAGTGGCCATTTCGGTAGAGATAAGACTATTACCCTGGTTGAGGAAAAGTTTTATTGGCCAAAGTTGAAGGCAATGGTAGGACGGGTAGTGAGTAGTTGCCGTACTTGCCAAGTTTCCAAGGGCACCAAAACCAACGTCGGGTTATATACTCCGTTGCCTATACCATCCGTGCCTTGGGAGGATGTGAGCATGGACTTTGTCTTAGGCCTACCCACCACTTTTCGTCGTCACGATTCTATCTTCGTAGTTGTGGATAGGTTCTCTAAAATGGCCTATTTTATACCGTGTACTAGAACCGACGACGCATCTCATATCGCAAAGCTTTATTTTAAGGAAGTTGTTAGTCACCGAGGAGTGCCGAAGACAATTGTCTCGGATAGGGATGTTAAGTATACGAGCTACTTCTGGAAGAAACTTTGGATCCTAATGGGTACCAAGCTGTTGTTTTCCTCCGCCTATCATCCTCAAACCGATGGGCAAACTGAGGTGGTTAACCGGAGCCTAGGGAACCTTCTTAGATGTCTCGTGAATGATCATAAAGGCACATGGGATCTTATTCTTCCCCACGCTCAGTTAGCCTACAACAATTCCAAAAATCGGTCCACCGGTTTGTCGCCAAATGAGATTGTCCACGGGTACAAGGCCCCTGTGCCTCTTGACTTAGTTCCCTTGCCCCCAACATACAAGGCAAGTCAATTTGCACAATCCTTCGCCCAACATCTTCACGACCTTCATGCACGTATACGAGCTACCTTGACTGCTCAGTATGATTCTTATCAGGCACACGCCAATATACATCGGAGAGTGTCACACTTCAAGGTTGGCGATTTGGTCTTAGTACGACTAGTTCCCGAACGTTTGCCATCTGGCACCGTTAGAAAGTTAGCACTTAAGCGCGCCGGCCCTTTTCGGATCATCAAGAAAATAGGTGACAACGCTTTTGTTTTGGATTTGCCTGCCGAATGGGGAATCTCCCCTATTTTTAACGTCTCGGATTTAACGATGTTCGTATCGCCTCCACATGAGTTGAGTTCTTTGACGTCTTCTCCTTCCACCAAATCTTCTTATGGGTTGGGGAGTGGTAGTACGGATGACCTCTCTCTATCGGTTCCCACAGGTATTTCACCGGATGGTAAGTCGCATACTTTTATTCCTACTGCTGATATGTTTCCCAGGTTTCCGAAGACGTTTCTCACTCCAGACATGATACTGTCAGCGGAGCCACTTACTACCTCGGAGGGTGCTACCTACCGCTTCCTCATTCGTTGGCGTGATCGCCCTCCTTCAGACGATTCTTGGGTCCTCGCGACAGAGCTTCAACGACTGGATGCTGATCTTCTCCGCCGCTACATTTCGGACCACGCATCGGAGATGCTTGATTTTGAGTGGGGGAGGATTGATGGCGCGTCCCCTCCGACACTCCTTGATGATGATGACCCAGCTGCCGAGGCGCTGCGCCATAAAGATCTGAGGTGTCGTGATGATGCTGATGGACGACCGCGTTATAATCTCCGCCCGCGGCGTACCAAAATCGCCATGAAGAATTAGACTTTTATTTCATGCACTTTTATTTTATATTAATAAATATAAAATTATTTCATAATAAATGATAATTTTATATTTATTAAAGTGATTGTAATTTTAATTTTGAACTCTTATTTTCATTTTGGTGTGTATTTAACCATTCGGGTGGATGAGATTTCATCTCCATCATGGATGGTTAAGATGTTTTGTAAACTCCTATTTAAAGGGGTCTTATGTTGGAATGAGGATCATTGAAGATTAAAAGCCAACCCTAATTTCCCCTTGGAAATTTCGGCCAAGGAGGTGCTCCCCCTTGCCGCCCCCCTTCCTCTTGGTGTGACTCCAAGGCCGCCTCCCTCCATCCTCTTCGGTGCGATTCCGGCGAGACTTCCGCGGTGCGACTCCAAGGAAGAAAGGGTGCTTCTCCATTCGGTGCGACGCCGGTGGAATCGTGGAGAGAGAGATTCTCCCACATCTATCTTGTGTGATCTTCTTCTTGGTTGGGTAACCTCTCCCCTTTGAGATTCTTTCTACGATTATTTTGTGGAGGTTTTGTCGAATCGTTTTATCCGCGGCTTTAATTTCTTCGCTTGCAAAAATCTGAGATCTAAGCGTTGTTATTGAATCTCTTGTTGTTCGGATCGGGTAGATCCAGTGCGTGAGCGAAACTCGGCCTAGCCTTGGTTTGCTCTCCAAGATTGGCGCACTTAACGCTAACAAGGGAGTTAATCTCAACTAGGGCTTAATCGCCGCTTGAATGTTCACCGCCGCTCCAAAATATTGCCGCTGCATTTTGTAAAGAAATCGATTGATGGAATAGATGCTTGTGTAGGTGCGGTGAGTTGTGTGCTTGTTGGAGAGGTAGGTCTTAAGGACGTTGTATCGAGTCCGGCTAACGGTGAGTTGTGTGCTTGTTGGAGAGGTAGGTCTTAAGGACGTTGTATCGAGTCCCGCATATTAATTTTCTATCGGATTTGGGAGCCAACCGACCCCTTTTGTTCGCTCTTGGTCGGAGCCCTCCTATGTTGTTTTACTTTTTGTGATGAATATGTTTCCGTTAGCGTAACGTCCACGTCGTCACGATATCCCTACATCAAACAACTGTTGGAGAAGTGTAACTAGATTCTACCATATTCCAGACTTCTATATCTAGCGCAATTAGAAAACAACGCATACGTGTTTTCCAATAATTATAGTCTGTGCCCGTGAATAAAGGTGGTCTACTTATGCCTTGCCCCTCAACGAACGCATGATCGTTGTGCGTCATTACTCCCGGTGGTAAAACCGTTTTGGAGTAACCTCGCTCTGATACCACTTGTTGGATCGTATGACGCCCTTAGAGGGGGTGTGAATAAGGGTGTGTTTAAAGTATATTTTTTTTTCTTAATAATTTTTAAACAGATTTTACTTTACTAAAAAATTACTTATAAACACTTTCAAACCAATGCAATTTTTGTATTAAACTAAACACAAATTTCTAAGATAAAGATTATGCCACCAAATATGTAATTAAAGAAAAAGACATAATTATATTAATCATGAAATTTGCATACAATAAAAATGATCTTAACAATGCTTAAGATCAAGGCACAATTATGTTAATAAAATATTCAACAATTTTGGTTTACCAATCCTTCTCCCAAGGATCGGACGGCTATCACTTGTCTCTCCCAAGACCAAGCCCAAGCCTATCCTCTAGATCTTCCCAAGATCTAGACGTAGCACACAAGGCCACGATTTCCCACCAAGCCACGCAAGGACTTGGACGCTCCGCACAAGGAAGCGATTTTCCCCTAAGCCACGCAAGGACTTAGACGCCGCACGCAAGACGACGATTTCTCTAACGATTACAAAATGAAAAGTGAATGAATGAAATACAATATGAAAAGAACAACTCCCTAGAAATTCAGATCTCTGAAAGGATGGTTGAAACCTCGAGATGACCGTTGATGTAGAAGCGCGCCCGATCTCGTCTTCAATCTTCAATCCTTCTTTGCACAAATGGGAGTTGAAGAGGTTCTGGAGCTCTCTGGTTCGTATGCACTCAGGAAGGGACTTGGAATTCTCAAAAGCTTGGAATGCACGAACACAAGGAGTCAATTTATAGAAATTCGCTGTCGCCTGGGCGACATCGACTGTCGGAATTTCCGACAGCGCTAAACTGCCGCCGTAGTGCTGTCGTGCGTGCAGTTGTTGTAACCTCCGAGCTGTCTCCTGGACGACATCGATGTCGGATTTTCCGACAGCGCAAAACTGCCGGTCGTGGTGCTGTCGTGGGCAGTTGTTGTAACCTCCGAGCTGTCTGTCGGATTTCCGACAGCTCAAAACTGTCTTTCGTCGTGCTGCCGTGGGGGGAAGTAGTTGTAACTTCTCTGCTGTCGCCTGGGCGACATCAGCTGTCGGAAATTTCCGACAGTGAAATTTTCCTACACTCAAATTGAGCTCCAACAGAAATGTGAACATCTCATACCTGTTACCTGCACACCATTAATAAAAATAGAATCAAATACAAACAGGACTTTGTTATTATCAAACTGTAGGAGTGCAAAACGCATGCTCCAACATATAGGGTCGCACATAAAAGTGTTTGGAGAAGTTGGAGAAAGGATTGTGTTGTCCTCACTCATATTCGATATGAGTGGACCAATCCTATGACTGTTCGGAATTGAATTGAGAATGTGTTGTCCTCACTCATATTGGATATGAGTGGAGGACCAATCCTATGACTGTTCGGAATTGAATTGAGAATGTCTCAAACGGGGCAAATGAGTACTATTGATGAATCGTCTAAATGGTTTAGACGAATTCTATAGGACTTGGTAAATTCGGCGAAAGTGTTTCGATGAAAGGATTTATATCGACGAATTCGTCTAAAGGGTTTAGTAGAAGATGACTGTTGGGTATTGTATCCACAATAGCCCTGATTTGAAGAAGTCCCCTTCAAACTAGGATGAATTGTAATTGTATTTGATTATGCACTTTAGCTGTGTTGTGACAGGTCATTCCACTCTAGGTACAAACCAATGTCAGGTTTCAATGAGTCGTCAAACACAGGCTTGTGCAATGTAATCCCTCATTGTATAGACCAAAGTGTTGGCTCATGTGAGATCTCTCTATTGGGATGTACCTCATTTCCTAAGTGCAAGAGAAGGAGGACTGGAGCTGATGGTGAACTTTTCATAGAAAGGGATTTTTCCCAAGTAAAATTCGGTTATATCATTCAGAAACATATAGTCGAATTCGACTATATAGTTGGGATGGATATAATCGAATTCGGTGAATCATAGTTCGAAATTTCCTTGAAGAATTAGAATAACCGAATTCGGTTATTGCAATTCGGTTATATCATTTAACCGAATTCGATTCGGTTATTTCCATTCGGTTATACCATTTAACCGAATCGGTCTGCAGTAATTCTTCCGGTTCGTTTTTGAATGCGCGTTTCCTAGGGCTTCTCCTATGTACAGTACACGTGGAGTTAGATCCATAATTCGCGCTTATGACCGTTGGAAGAAGTCTCTATAAATACCTAAGGATTATTTCCAGATAACCCTAATCGAGAATTGAAAAAGAAATCGCAAATTACTTCTGACGGCCGACTGTTCTCACGCAAGTGTTTCGTCTCCGACAAAGCCAGCGATTCTTGTTTCGTCTTCTAAAGATTCAATCGACAAGATCAAGATCCGATTAGCTCTCATCTTCTGTTGATCAAGTCGATTCAAGTTCTCAGATCTAGCTTCAAATCGTTTTCAAGATTTCTTCATTCTTCATTCACAAAGGACTGAAGTTCACTGCTAAGAAGAAGAAATCTATTTCTCAAGATCTGAAGAAGAACTTCATCTGAAGTTTAAGAAGATTGTTTCCAATCTACGTTGTGTTGTAATAAACAATTTTATAAACTTTGTAGGAAGCTTGCTTCCGAGTGTTGTGTAGATCCTTGGTTAAGGATTGAGTTGTAGGAGTTGTTGTTACTCCGAGTTGTAGGAGTTCTTACTCCGAGGTGTAAGATTATTTTAATCTGAGTTTGGTGAAGTAGCCGAATCTAGCCTCGAAGAGCTAGATAGGCGAGGCGGGAAAGAGGAGTACCCACATCGGGGAACCTCTATAAAATCCTTGTGTCTGTGCTGTGCTTTATTGTGTGCTTTTCTGTGCTATATTTTTAATTCCGCGTAAAGACATAAAATCCACCTATTCACCCCCCTCTAGGTGATTTAGGCCGCAACTAGATACTTTCAATTGGTATCAAAGCAGGTTGTTCGCTATAAGGTTAACACCTTGAACAAGACCTCCTTATCTAGTTGCCTGAGCAAGTATGTCTGGCATGGATAAGACCAAGGATTCCGTCAAGCTTCCAGTCTGCACAAAAGAGAATTTTCCTATGTGGAAGGAGAGAGTCAGATTCTTCATGGAGGCTGCTGATCCAAGAATATTTCAGATTGTGGAAGAAGGTCCTCATGTTCCTATGAAACCATCTTCCATAAACTCTACAATTATGGTCGCCAAGAAGATGCTGGAACTCACAAAGGATGAGATTGCACTGGTCTCTCTGGATAAGAAGGCAAAGAATATCATTGCAGGTGCAGTCGATGATTCCATGTTGCAGAATCTTCTTCACTACAAGTCCGCCAAGGAAATGTGGGACTCTCTGGTTGTTCTGATGGAAGGAACAGATGAAGTAAGGGATGATCGAAGATCATTGCTGAACCAAGAATACGAAGCCTTCAAGCAACGCTCTGGTGAATCCATTTCTGATACTTATGAGAAGTTCTTTAAGATCGTAAATGGTCTTAGGAACTATGATCGTGAATTCACTACTGGCGAACTCAATGATAAATTCCTAAGATCCCTGACCAAAGAATGGGACACTAAAGTTATAGCCATTAGAGAATTCGGAAAACTCGGATCAACGGAGCAACAAATGTTGTTTGGGAAGCTCTTGTCCCATGAATTGAAGTTGAACACCCGTAAAGCTGAAGAAGAAGGAACCAGAGCCTCTGGAAGGGAGAAGTCCACTGCACTTAAAGCTGTACGTTCAAGAAAAGGCAAGGCTCTCTCACCTGTCAGGAGATCCTCCTCTGATGAAGATAAATCTGATGCTAGCCCCTCAGGCTCAGAAATGTCAGATGAAGAGTTCTCCTTACTCTCCAAGCAGTTCAAAAAGTTCTTTAACAAACAAAGGAACTCGAGAGGTCAAACCTCGTCTTCTCGTCATAGAAGATCAAACCGTAATGAGGATCATCACAAAAAGAAGCATGAAAATGACAGGTATAAATCTAAACCTAGTAAACATTCTTCTAACGATATCGTTTGCTATTGCTGTAATAAGCCAGGACACATGATTGCGGAGTGTCCATACAAGAAAAAGGAAGGCTCAAAGAAAGAGGATAAGAAATCCTACAAAGGTAAAAGGAAAGAAAAGAGCCTTATTGCAAAGAAGCCAAAGACTTTGAGTGACAGCGACTCAGAGGTGTCAAGCACTGATGAAGAAGCCTACTTTGGGCTTATGGCACAAACGGATGATGAAGCAAGCGACACCTCATATAAGGCAAAGGTAAATCTTCATACTCCTCTTTCTGCCTCTGAGTGTGAAACTGCATCCAGAGCAAATGAAGACTATTATTCACAGGATGAGTCAGAATTAATGACTCAATACAAAGCTCTTTTGCAAAGTTTTGACAAATGCCGCAAGGTTGTCAGATCTCAAGCAAAGGAAATTGTCTCTCTCAAGAACGTGGAATCGGCTCTGAGAGAGGAAATCGAAAGATTAACTCCCCTCGGAAATGAAGTCCAATCCTTGAAGGAGGAATTAAGAAGCTCTACTGAATCATCAATTCTGAAAGAGAAACTTATAACTGAACTGGAAGAAAAGCTGGTGGCAGAGAAGAAAATATCAGAAAGCTTCAACAAGCCAAAAAATGTTCTTCCTCTTATTTATAAGTTCTCCACTCCTGGGAAGGCTAGTGGCATTGGTCATGAGGCTGAAAGTAGTAAGGCTGCCGAGATAAAAGCCAAAAGAGGTAAAGGGAAGGCTGATCAAAGTCAACCTTCATTCAAGAAGGTGGTTTTTCCGACAAACCCGCTTGACTTTGAAACATCCTATGGTCATCTCACTAGACCAATACCTGTTGAATCTAGCAATAGATATCAGGGATGGAGCCGACCTCGAAACTTTGACTCGACTCCTTTCAAGGCGCCTTATGAAGAAGTAATTCTCAAAGACCATGGTCCATTTGTTCATGGATCAGTTGCAAAGAAAGCACTAAAAGTTAAATCTGTTAGTGCTAAGCCTAATGAGAAGGTGGAACCCTGTGTTTGCTGCAAACACGAGGCATCCACCTCTAAGAAGGTTGCTCCTACTAGACCTCCCGTTCAAAAGGTAAAGCAGGAGAACAAGAGAAGGTACAACCGATTTGATTGTTGGTGCTGTGGCAAAGTTGGTCACTTCGCCATAGATTGCTGGTTTAATTACAGTTATGTTAAGACCCCACGAGGTAACAATGCAAGAGTGACTCCTCGCACTGTTAACACTCAAGTTGGTGGTCATCTGACAAGAAGCCAAGGACCCAAATCTGTTTGGGTTCCTAAGGGCAATTGATTATTGATTGCAGGTATGTCCAAAGGCCAATTCAAATCCAATATGGTACTTGGACAGTGGATGTTCTCGGCACATGACCGGAACAAGAAGTTTGTTACAAGAGTATACACCCGTGAAAGATGGTCCAAAAGTTATTTTTGGCGGATCTGATCGGGGAATCACAAAAGGCTACGGTATGATCACTAATGGTACAGTCTCTTTCACAGACGTGGCTTATGTTAAAGGATTACAACATAATCTCATTAGCATAAGTCAACTTTGTGACAAAGGCTATATGGTAGAATTCTACAAGGAAAAGTGCTTAATAAAGTCGTCTGATACGTCAGAAACTATTTTAACAGGCACTCGGAGTAGAAATATCTTTTGTTTAAATTTTCTTTGTTTAGACTCTTCTACACCAGTGTGTCTTTTAGCAAAAGATAGTGCATCTCTCTGTGACCAGTGGCACAAGAGACTAGCACATATTAATTTCAAAACAATAAGTATGTTATTCTCTCACAACTTAGTTCGTGATGCTCCAGATGTTAAGTGCATTAAAGAGAGACCTTGTCATGCCTGCCAAATGGGTAAGCAGACTCGGGCTACCTTTAAGAGCATTATTGGCAAAGATTCCACCAGATGCTTATATCTGCTCCATATGGACTTGTTTGGTCCCATGCCAATCCGAAGTTTAGGAGGCAAGTCTTATACGTTGGTCATTGTCGATGATTACTCACGTTTTGCTTGGGTATTCTTTCTAAAACACAAGTCAGACACCTATGATTCTTTCACCTCATTCGTCAGGCAAATTCAGAATGAATTAGAATGCTCTGTGGTCAAAATCAGAAGTGACCATGGTACAGAATTCAAGTCTGGGGCTATGACCGAATTTTGTGAAAGCCTAGGTATCTTTCATGAGTTTTCCTCTCCTCGTACTCCACAACAAAATGGAGTAGCTGAGAGAAAGAATAGAACACTCATAGAGGCTTGCAGAACAATGTTGAGTGACTCTTCTCTCCCAGAATACTTCTGGGCTGAAGGAATCAACACTGCCTGCCACGTGCAAAACAGAGCACTAATCAACAAGAACCATCATAAGACCCCTTATGAACTCCTGAAGGGCAAGAAGCCAACCTTGTCTTATTTTAGAATCTTTGGCAGTAAATGCTTCGTGCTTAATAACGGGAAATATTACAAAACTAAGTTTAGTGAAAAATGTTTTGAGGGTATTTTCGTAGGATATAGTAGCCATAGTAAGGCATATAGGATTTTCAACAAGAAAACCCTGGTTGTAGAAGAAACTTTTAATGTTATATTTGATGAAACTAGTATGCTTCAAAGCAGTTCTTCTAGTGTTTTTGTTGAAGATGCAGATGCAAGGTTCAAGGACATAAACTTGGAAGAAGCTGTAAAGGAAGATGCTCCAAAGTCTGTTGAAGTCAACATTCCATCCGCACATGAGGAAGATGAATCTCAAGAAGATGAAGATGTACCGGAAGTGCAGGAACTCCGTGGAAATCCAAATGCTGGAATGATCCGACACTTAAGGGACCATCCTGCAGAGCAAATTATTGGAGATACCCATGTTGGTGTAAGAACAAGAAGAGGTACAGCTAATGAAGTTTTACACTTAAGTTTTCTTTCACAGGTTGAGCCAAAGAAATTCGATGAAGCAAAGAACGATGCTTCATGGATCATAGCAATGCAAGAAGAACTCAATCAATTTAAGAGATGCAAAGTGTGGACGCTTGTACCCAGACCCAAAGGACAGAATGTCATTGGAACAAAATGGGTATTCAGAAACAAGTTGGACGAGGATGGTGTGATCATCAAAAACAAGGCCCGACTTGTTGCTCAGGGGTATAGACAAGAAGAAGGGATCGACTTCGATCAAACTTTTGCTCCCGTAGCAAGGCTTGAAGCGATCAGGTTGTTTCTAGCGTATGCTGCTCACAAAGGATTTAAAGTCTATCAAATGGACGTGAAGTCAGCCTTCCTTAATGGTGATATAAAGGAAGAAGTATACGTAGAACAACCCCCAGGTTTCGTAGACTCCTCATTCCCTGATTATGTTTATTTTCTTCGAAAAGCTTTATATGGTCTCAAGCAAGCTCCCCGTGCTTGGTATGAGACGTTGTCTAGCTTCCTCCTTGAAAACAAATTCACAAGAGGCAAGATAGACAAGACATTATTTCTTAGGGAAGTAAAAGGCAAGATTTTGCTAGTGCAAATCTATGTCGATGACATTATTTTCGGATCTACCGATGACAACCTCTGCAAAAAGTTTTCCAACTTAATGCAAGGGAAATTTGAAATGAGTAGTATGGGAGAGCTGAAGTATTTCTTAGGACTTCAGGTAAAGCAATCTGAAGATGGAATTTTCATCTCTCAGACAAAGTTTACCAAAGAGTTAATTAAGAAATTCGGAATGGAGAACGCAACCTCTATGAGGACTCCAATGGGTTCAGCTATGTCTCTAGACAAGGATGAGAAAGGGAAACCTTTTGATGAAACCAAGTTTAGAAGCATAATTGGATCCTTGCTCTACCTTACTGCAAGTAGACCGGATATAATGTTTTCAACATGTGTTTGTGCTAGATTTCAGGTGAACACTAAGGAATCTCACTACTCAGCTGCAAAGCGGATTTTGAGATATCTTAAAGGCACACCAAATCTTGGCTTATGGTACCCAAGAAGTAATGATTTCGAACTCACTGGTTTTTCAGATGCTGATTTTGCAGGAAGCAAAGATGACAGGAAAAGTACTTCAGGAACGTGCCAATTCTTAGGAAAACGGCTCATCTCCTGGAGTAGTAAGAAGCAAAATTGTGTTGCTATCTCAACTGCTGAATCGGAGTATATCTCTGCAGGCAGTTGTTGTGCACAATTGCTCTGGATAAGGAACCAACTTGAGGATTACAACCTAAAGCTCAAAGAAATTCCTATGTACTGTGATTCATCAAGCGCCATAGCAATTGCCAACAATCCCGTGTCTCACAGCAGGACAAAGCACATAGAGATTCGTTATCACTTCATCCGAGAGCATGTGGAGCACAAGGACATTGATCTTAGCTATGTCCCGACGGATCGGCAAATTGCAGATATTTTCACTAAGCCGCTCGACGAATCAAAGTTCAATTATTTCAAAATGGAGCTTGGTATGTTAAACAAAGACTCTTAGAGACTCTCAGAATCTCAGAAGTCAAAAAGATGTTTTGTCGAACCTTCATTTAACCGAATTCGGCGATTGGTATCGAACCTTCATTTAACCGAATTCGACTAATTTCCTTTAGCCGGATGACGAATTTTCTGGAATTCAATTCTTCCCTAAATGGAATTCGAAAGGTCACGGTTCAAATCTCAGGTACGCGCTCTCTTTAAATCTTCATAACACTATATAAATGTTTCTTAAGAGAGAAATACGAAACCCTTGACTTCGAATCGCGCGGCTCTTCAACTTCCGATTCGTGCGTCAGTTCGTGCTCCTCTTCTCCGACCGACGATTGATAGTTTCCATCGATTCATCGTCTTCTTCAACCGACACTCAACTGGTTCGTCCGATTCCTCATCTTCTTCAACAGATTCTTGCTCGACATTCCCTTGCAATGCCTAAGAAATCGTCAGAGAAGCTGCTCTTCGGGAGTGAGCTAGTCAGAACTGGTTTCGACACCTCAGTTGATGAATTCAGAAACATTGTTCTCGTTCTTGAGGTGGCCGGTCTGGGCTATGTTCTAGAACATCCCTGCAAGGTGCTTGAATCAGAAGTTCTAAAATTCTTCAAGCATGCAGAACTGAGAAAGAGAGGGTCTGTGATAAAAAGCAGGATTGGTGATGTCCAAATCAAGATTACTTCTTCAAGTCTGACCAAGCTTCTCAAGCTACTAGAAGTTTCAGAAACAGATACTCTATCTCCAAAGGATTTCAAACAAGCTCTCCGGTTTTGTGGTTTGCCCAAAGGAACAAAATCCATTTATCGAAAGCAGATGAATGAGGAAGGAAAATTGCTATCTGATATTATGGGAAAGGTTCTCCTCTGTAAAGTCGGCTCTCACGACTATCTCTCCAATGAGATGTTCAAGTTGCTGGGTTCAGTTATCTGCAGAAAAAGGGTTGACTGGGGAAGAGTGTTATTTGACAGAATCTCCGCTAGTTTAAATACCCCAAATTTTGGGAGAATTCTTTCTCTATATCTCTACCGTCTGGATAAAACAAGATTCAGCATGAAGAATGGAACTCCCCTCCATCATTTCAAAAGAATTGACTCCTCTATGATTGAGAGGTGGTCCAGGAAAGTTGGTGAGTCAAGAGTGATATCTCCCAGGGCTCCAAAAGTTAAGAAAATTCCCCGCACTGAATATGACAGTGAAACAGAAAGTGATCCATCCAGTCAGAAGGACAGTGAACAGGAAGCTGAGGAACACCATGAGAACCTAGATAGTGAGAAAGAAAATGAGAAGCAGGGTGAAGACCTGAATGAGAGAGAAGGTGAACCCTCCAAGGGGGAGTGTTCCAAGCTGCCTGAATCTAATAAAGAAGAAAATGCTGATAGCCACATCGACAGTAATGGAGATGATGAAGGGGGAGATGATCCTGATATTGATGCTGTGAAGACAGGTCAATCAGAGAAAAGTCAAGCTGTTCCTCCTGAGGCTGCTATCCCCGCTCAAATTGAGGGGGAGCATGTTCATTCTGATCTCTCTGCTCCTGAAGAAGATAAGCAAGAGCAGGCAGACCTTCCTACAACCCCTGAACATGTTACTATCCTCATAGAAGATAACAGTGCTGCAGGGCCCTCTGCCTCAACTTCAAAAGTTAAGGGAAAATCTGTGCAAGCTCCCAAGGTGCACAAAATCCAAATAACAGTCGAAGACAGGAGAAATGAAGAACCCTCTCCTCCTCCAGCTCCAAATGAAGAAACTCTTGATACTCAACAGTTTTATCACTATATGAAGGATGTGGATTCAGCAGATTTCCTCGTAGCAGAAGATGATTTTGGAATCTCTTCTCGCTTGCAAAATCAACCTCCCTCTGCCGTCGACTCAATGCTACTTAGTATGGAAGAAATGCTTGTCAAACAGAAAAAGTACTTTGAATTTGCCATTCATCAAATCTTTGACAAGACCAGAGCTATAGACAAAGGTATGGGCAATCACTTGCAATCTCTAGCTCACAGCATGGACAAGGTAACAGAAAAACAGGATGAGTACTTCTCTCTGGGTGCATCCTCCCTTAAGTATGTTGGGGATGGATTACATGCCGTTTGTGAGAATACTACAAAGCTCTCTGAAAATCAAGAGTACATGTTTCAGCATGATCAACAGGGAAGATCTTCAGTTCAGAACTCTCTACAGGCTATCAAGACAGAGATCATCCAAACCCTAACTGAAGAAGTCAGAAAGGGGGAGGAAAGACTGCATGAACGAATTCAAACTCAAATCTGGGACTTAAATAGAGAGTTAGAAGGAAGGATTCAAGAATCTCAGTTAAATGTTCAATCTCAGATTGCTGAAGTTTCAAGAAGTATTGATAGCAAATTTCAAGACCTATATGGTTATCTGCACCAAAATCAGGTTTGGTTGCATAATGAGCTATCAAGAGGCTTTGCCTATGGTTTCCAAGGGACAGGTCAATCTTCTGCGCAGCCAGCATTTCCTTCTGAAGTATTCCATCCGGACATTCAGGTTGCTGCTCCGTCTGAACCTCTTATTCCTCCTGAAGTTTATCATTGGTCAGACGATGAAGAAGAATTCTCCAGGAAGAGAGCTAGAGTTGATCAAGGAGGATCAAGCTCAGGTGGTTTTATGCATGATGCTAGAAGGGCTGCAGGTCCCAGACTTCTAGAACCAAGAGCACCTCATCCCAGGAAGATTGTTGGAGAACTGTGGAGTCCGGAATCCAGGAATATTATTTTGGACACTTATAATCTTGTTATGAACTCAAATGAGTCTGTCGACAATCACTACGATAGAGATGAGATCCACAAATGGGAGATGGCTAGGCTCAAGAGAAGAATTCACTACAGGAACCATCAAGATGATGAAAAGCCTCCTTCTCCTCCTCCAAGATACTATCCAAAACCAAGGGCATATTTTACCAGACAATTGAAGAAAATTCAAAAGGAAAAGACAAAAGAGAAATGATGGATGCTTGATCGCTAGACTCTATTTCTCTTTTAAGAACATTTATATATTGTTGTCTAATTAATTTTTGGTGGACTTAAGTTTTTGTTTATGATGACTATATATAGCTTCATAGTTCAGTTCTTTACTTGCTTATATTTATTTTTCTCCTAGCAATTCACCTCAGTAGATAGGGTTCTGACTTCTTCAAATAGGGGGAGATTGTTGGGTATTGTATCCACAATAGCCCTGATTTGAAGAAGTCCCCTTCAAACTAGGATGAATTGTAATTGTATTTGATTATGCACTTTAGCTGTGTTGTGACAGGTCATTCCACTCTAGGTACAAACCAATGTCAGGTTTCAATGAGTCGTCAAACACAGGCTTGTGCAATGTAATCCCTCATTGTATAGACCAAAGTGTTGGCTCATGTGAGATCTCTCTATTGGGATGTACCTCATTTCCTAAGTGCAAGAGAAGGAGGACTGGAGCTGATGGTGAACTTTTCATAGAAAGGGATTTTTCCCAAGTAAAATTCGGTTATATCATTCAGAAACATATAGTCGAATTCGACTATATAGTTGGGATGGATATAATCGAATTCGGTGAATCATAGTTCGAAATTTCCTTGAAGAATTAGAATAACCGAATTCGGTTATTGCAATTCGGTTATATCATTTAACCGAATTCGATTCGGTTATTGCCATTCGGTTATACCATTTAACCGAATCGGTCTGCAGTAATTCTTCCGGTTCGTTTTTGAATGCGCGTTTCCTAGGGCTTCTCCTATGTACAGTACACGTGGAGTTAGATCCATAATTCGCGCTTATGACCGTTGGAAGAAGTCTCTATAAATACCTAAGGATTATTTCCAGATAACCCTAATCGAGAATTGAAAAAGAAATCGCAAATTACTTCTGACGGCCGACTGTTCTCACGCAAGTGTTTCGTCTCCGACAAAGCCAGCGATTCTTGTTTCATCTTCTAAAGATTCAATCGACAAGATCAAGATTCGATTAGCTCTCATCTTCTGTTGATCAAGTCGATTCAAGTTCTCAGATCTAGCTTCAAATCGTTTTCAAGATTTCTTCATTCTTCATTCACAAAGGACTGAAGTTCACTGCTAAGAAGAAGAAATCTATTTCTCAAGATCTGAAGAAGAACTTCATCTGAAGTTTAAGAAGATTGTTTCCAATCTACGTTGTGTTGTAATAAACAATTTTATAAACTTTGTAGGAAGCTTGCTTCCGAGTGTTGTGTAGATCCTTGGTTAAGGATTGAGTTGTAGGAGTTGTTGTTACTCCGAGTTGTAGGATTTCTTACTCCGAGGTGTAAGATTATTTTAATCTGAGTTTGGTGAAGTAGCCGAATCTAGCCTCGAAGAGCTAGATAGGCGAGGCGGGAAAGAGGAGTACCCACATCGGGGAACCTCTATAAAATCCTTGTGTCTGTGCTGTGCTTTATTGTGTGCTTTTCTGTGCTATATTTTTAATTCCGCGTAAAGACATAAAATCCACCTATTCACCCCCCTCTAGGTGATTTAGGCCGCAACTAGATACTTTCAATGACAATTCGTCGAATGTATATAGTCGAATATGATAATTCGTCTAAATTGTTTAGTCGAAATTATCTGTTCGAATTCGTCTAATGGGTTTAGTCGAATATGACACTTCGTCGAATGTATATAGTCGAATATGATAATTCATCTAAAGCGTTTAGCCGAATTATTATGTATTCAACGAATTTGAATCCTGACAGAAATGTTCTGTTTTTTCCCTGGTCTGCAAATAACCTGTTTTTATGACTTGCGTATAAAAGCGATGAGATTAGTCATAAACAAGATCGAGCCTTTTCACGATTTCTGAAGTGCCGACTCGGAAGTGTTCCGTCGTCCCCGTCCGCAGACCTCGCCCATTCGTCGCCGACTGTCACTGCCTCCCCTCCAACGGACCTAGCAGTTCATGGGGACGCAGAGGGCTGTTCTTCTCCGACCCATACCTTGTTCGACAAGGCATTGGGGTTCTCCTTCCTTGTGTGGATCTCTGTAGAGGGCTGATACATTTCGGTGCTTGGAACTCGAAGTTCGTCTACCTGATTTCTTCTTGGAGCATCTTGGTTGAGTATTGACTCAATCCCGCAAAGGTATATCGCATTTTGCTTTCCTAATCTCTTGATTCATAAAATCTGCAAGATGCTTACTCTTTGGGTTGTTCTAGTAATTTCTTCCGCTGCGCACATTTTGATGTGTTCATATCATTATGAATAGTATAGAAAACCCAACAGATATTCCTTCAGAGTCAACCCTAAATAGTGTCGAACTGGCCTCCGCTTGTAGAGCAGAGCGGACAGATCGATGTTTTGGATTTTCATTCATTATTGCCTATAATTTAGAGTTGACATGAAGATGGGATATTCCTTTAGAATCATCCCTAAATAGTGCCGAACTGGCCGCCGCTTGTAGAGCAGAGCGGACAGATCGATGTTTTGATTTTTCTTTCCTTATTGCCCATAATTTAGAGTTGACTTGAAGATGGGGCATTCCTACAGAGTCAACCCTAAATAGTGCCGAACTGGCCGCCACTTGTAGAGCAGAGCGGACAGATCGATGTTTTGGCTTTTCTTTCTTTATTGCCCATAATTTAGAGTTGACGTGAAGATAGGGCATTCCTTCAGAGTCAGCCTTAAATAGTGCCGAACTGACCGCCGCTGGTAGAGCAAAGCGGACAGATCAATGTTTCGGCTTTTCTTTCTTTATTGCCTATAATTTAAAGTTGACGTAAAGATGTGGCAGTCCTTCAGAGCCAACCCTAAATAGTGCTGAACTGGCCGCCGCTTGTAGAGTAGCATGACGAGTTAATATTTTGAAGTTTTGTTCTTGTATTGACAGTAATATAGATTTGACGGGAATATATTGTGCTTTCGAGAAATAATCCTACTGGAATATATTGTGTCGTCGAGAAATATTCCTACGGGAATATATTGTGCCTTCAAGAAATATTCTTATGGGAATATATGGTGCCTTCGAGAAATATTCCAACGGGAATATATATTGTCTTCGAGAAATATTCATACGGGAATATATTGTGCCTTCGAGAAATATTCCTACAGGAATATATTGTGTCGTCGAGAAATATTCCTACAGGAATATATTGTGCCTTCGAGAAATATTCCTACGAGAATATATTGTGCCCTCGAGAAATATTCCAGCGAGAATATATTGTACCTCTGATGGGAAATGAATGTGCCTTCAGAATATGTGCCTTGGGAGAATTTCCGATGGCCGATGAGTTTTACTCTAAGGCAACCCGCACGACGGACAGTCCGGGAGGGGCAACCCGTGCGAAACAAATAAAACTACATGGGTCTGAGATCGTATGCAGGATGATACGGAGTACGTAGGCGGTGGTCGTGGGAAGACTGTATCAGCCCAATAAGAGTCCAAATATCCCCTCCCTTATAAATGTTATATTATGTTTGTTGTTAGTAGGGGCTGGATTCTTTTCATGGCTCTAATAACTTGTCTTTAGCACAGGTGACAGGTGCGGGTGGGAGACAGCCCCCAGGTGTAGATGAAGCCACAAAGCAGGCTACGTCAGGTATAAGTCCGTTAAGTTGCATCTGCTTTTGTTGTGCCCAATCTCATGGTATATATATAATGATAATGAAGCCTTGATGGATAGGATTTAATGCGGCAGCGATATTGATATTACTCATACAGGTCTTGAGTTTGAGGTTTCTGTGATGGTTAATCTTCCGCTATAAATCATGTCTTCCGCTAAGTGATATAAAGTGCACTCTGTAATGACCTATTCCACTAGATTACAGCTTCCTTACTCTGTTGGTGTATAGTAACTTTCGCTTAACATCACCCCAATGCGTGACACCAGAGTGTTCAAGGTAGGGAGTTGGAAAAGAAAGTACCTTCTCCCGCCATGGTCGCTTCGGTGTCATGCAAAAAGGGTGGTGTGCGATAAGATCCCCAGATCGGACCGCCGATTTGGGAGGGGGGTCTTACAAATGATCAGAGCGCAAACAATCTTTTCGACCAAAATTGATCACAGAAATAACTCTTTCTCCACCGGTCGTTATTACGTGGTTCAGGACGAACCACTGCAGCGGAAGCGGTGGTGGACCTTAAAGGTTAAAGTTGACAGCAAACTTGGCATATATATGTGGATCAACACTTAAATATCATTTACCACATCTGATCTCAAATGATGATTTACTTTATCCCCATAAAACACTTTCGTTAAACCCTACAAACGACCACTTCAAATTTTGAGCCCCGGGTTTATGCCTTTTATTTTTATTGGGATTAAATTCTCATTTTCAAAATTCCATTCGAGGTACACGAATCAAATGGAATTTTGTGTGCAATGTGAGGATTTTATTAATAATTTCAACCCCAAGTTTAAGCCTCTTTGTTTTATTGGGATTAAAATTCTCGTTTTTCAAAATTTCATTTGAGGTAAGCTAATCAAATGAAATTTTGTGTGTAGATGGAGAATTACTCTAACGATTGCAACTATGAAGTATGTTTTGACTTTACATAACGTTTATCAATTTTATGATTTGTTTAAAATAAAGTCGTGCAATCATAGAAGAACTATGATAAAATGTTAGTCTGTTCAATAACGTCAATATTTCAGGAACTAATTACTGAGGCGATGCGCTGAATTGATGTAAATTAGTAGCAAATTTAGAAAAGCTTGTATGCACCCCATCCTAGGAGTACATTGTTAGCATTCGTGGGGCTTGCGATATTTGCATATTCGGCCAGACGGAAAGCCTCGTTAAAAAGGGTAAGCCACTGCGGACCCGAATGTGCTAGTTACATGTTTTATTCATTGCTTTTATTGTAAATTGCTTGCGATGGGAAAAGTGGCGGGTCGGTCATGCCCGTAGACCATACGTACTAGTGCGGGAAGGTTGACGACCCTAGGCGACATGGAGATGTGCACCCCGGGAGCTCGGTTGTATCTTATATGCCCCGATGGGTCCCACCGCTGGTTGGCCAAATTCAGTTATTGTCGGGCGTCTCCTACATCTAAGAGTACACGGGGTTGTACGTTAGGGCATGGGTAGTGTGGTACATCCACACCTAGAAGTGGCAGGACTGGCCACTGTCACCGACGGCCACATCGGTGAGGCCCGCGGGGTTCGCTACCCTGCTGGAAAAGAAGCAGTCAAGCTATGTCAACATAAGGTGCAAACTGGTAAACTATGGTATGTGATTACTATGGCGGGTCTGTCATGCCCAAGGACCGTTCGTACAGGAATGGGAAGTTGACGACTCATGGAAAACTAGGGAGTGTGTGAACCAGGGGAGTTCATTTATTATTTCCCTGGAGGGTCCCTCCCTGGATAGCCGAATTTCGTATTTGTCGGATGTCGCTCACATCCAAGAGTACACGGAGTTGTACGTTGGGGCCTGGGTAGTGCGGTACGTCCACACCCAGAAGTGGTAGGACCGGTCACTGTCACCGACGGCCACCTCGGTGAGGCCCATGGGGTTCGCGACAATGCTGGAAGAAAAGCAGTCAGACTGTATCATCGTAGGGAATTGTGATGAGTTGTGAGTAATCGTTATGCATGGCTTGCATACGCATCATTTGCATCAAAACATACATATTTACATGTACCATTAACATATAAGCTTCGTATGGGAGTTGGTTATATGTTCATGGATCTACACTATCTATTTGCAATTCTTATTTGTTCCACTAACATATAACCTCTATATGGGATACGGTTATATGTTGATGGGTTTTACAAATGCTTATATAAGTTGTAACTTTTATTTGTCCCACTAACATATAACCTCCATATGGGAGTCGATTATATAATAATAGGTTTATACTGCTTATCTTCAGGATACAACTGATAAAATTTTGCGTACACACCTTGGAGGTATTCGATTTTGCTAGTATTACTTACTCGGTATAATTATCTAAACTTGTAATTCATTTACGTACAACTTGCCAGTGCGAAATATTCTCACGAACAATATATATATATGTGTTATGACGGAGCAGAAATGGCTACGGTAAAACTACCCCCTAGTTCACTTAAGCTACATATATATTACACGGCAGAAGCAATCAACACGACTCATTAGATATCTTTATGTTGGAACATGGTCTTCCACATCTCCTACATTTGAGAATAACAAATCCTATGTGTATTTGATCTTTTATGTTTAAAGTGTGCAGGAAAAAAAGTCCATAAGACTCAAGGAGTCCATAAGAAGGTTGCCCCCAAATTTGAGCCATCAAATCCAACATTCCCACTAGCGTCGGCGGTAGCACCTAGCGCCCAGCGCTAGCGATGATTAGCGCAACTTCAGGAGCACATATATAAGGAGCTAGTGCCTGGCGGTAGCCGATTGCGCAGGCGGTAGCGTGGAGCACAGAAGGCAAGAGAGAAATGTTTCCTCAGATTGAAGATTCTGCCGCGCAGAATATGTCCTAATACGGGATAGCGCCGGCGGTAGCGCTAGCGCGGGCGCTAGCGCTAAGGCTATAAAATGGACCCTTCTCTTCTCGTTTTGCTTTGCTGATTCCTGAGAGAGGTCTTGTGCCAGAGTTTCAAAGCCTTATATGGCCGAGAGTTGATCTCCCATCAAACGCTTAGAGTTTCTGAAGGAGGACTTCGTCACGCTACATCCGAAGAGGGATCGCTTAAACCTCGCATATCCTATAGCGATCGTTCATCTCCGACTTCAGAAGTTTCTTAGAGGGAGTTATTAATATTGTTGTTGTTATTTTATTTCATATCTTTTGTAACCGTTAGAGAATTCTCCTCGTGTTGGTGACTAGGTCTGGGTAGGACTTAGGGCAGAAATTTGCCTCATGTTGGCGACTAGATCTAGGTTAGGTCTAGGGGGTGCTCGAGGATATATCCGGGGAAGGGTTGGCTAGAGCGGCTTAAGGCCGTATCCAGGGAAGGAAGGGCTAAAGCCAACCGGTTCGTGGGGATACGAGTCGGTATAGAAAACAAAAAGAGTCTTTCATATTTCGCTTTGATTTCTAGCGTCATTGAAATCTAATTTTGTAATCAATTTTATTAATAATAATCATGTCTATCTTTGTGTAATAGAATTGATTTGATCTTCATTTCTCTAAATTGTTTACTATCCTCTCCTTCATTATAAAACAATTTAGATCTTTATTCAAAATCACGATTTTGATCTTTTATCATAAGCAAGTATTTCAAAATATAATATAAGTTCTTAAAACCCTTATTCACCCCCCCCCCCCCCCCTCTAAGGGCGCCTACCATTCCAACATGTGGTATCCGAGCTAGGTTTTATTCCAATCGGCTTAACAACTAGGAATAATGGCGTCTCATGATCTCGCTTCTAATAGTGGGGCAAATTTTTATGAAGAAGAAAAATCACTAGCACCACCTTTATTTAAAGGGACAAATTATAAAGGGTGGAAGATTCTAATGGAAAGGTTTATTAAAACTTTAGATATCGAATCATGGAATCTAGCAATAGTAAGACCAGAGGATGAATCAAACAAAAAGGAACGTCATCTAAATGCAAAAGCCAAACACTATTTATTTTGTGGTCTATCAAATGAAGTTTTCAAATTAATATATTGTTTTTCTAGTGCATACAAAGTATGGAAATTTCTTGAAGAAATGCATGATTCTCCTTCTACAGGTATGGAACAATCGCAAGAACCGGAGAATATGAAAGCTTGCACAAGTCTTCAAGAATGCTCCTCTCATGACGTATCAATGGAGCACACATCAAATGGAAAAGAAAAAATCCCATCTTTGGAAGAGGAATGCCAAATAGATGAAGACAACAAAGAAAATTCGTGCTCAAATCTCACAACATCCAAAAGCACTGTAAGGAAATCAAATCATCTTATTCTTTGCAATTCTATTTCTACTTTACAATTGCTACAAATTACAAAGCGCAAAATTATGAAATTAAAAAATGTGAATTGCAAATTGCGCTTAGAAAATAAAAATTTAAAGCCAGAGTTAAAGTAGAATCAAAATCTGATTTATCTGGCTTTACTCATGTCACTTCAATTGAAAATACAAAACCTTGTTTTGATTGTAATGATATTAAAGAAAAATTTAAGGAACTTGAAAAAGAAATTATTTGTATAAAAGAACATAATGAAAAATTATCTTTAGAAAATTCATCTTTAAAAAGTGATTGTGCTACATGCAAAAGTTATAAAATTGAAATTGAAGAAATGGATGAAACATTTGATGAATATAGAAATAACTATCAAAATCATATTGATTCAATTGTTTCCACTCTTAAAAATAGCACAATCGCTTATAATAAAGCTAGACATAATTTAAAGATCAAGAATGATGAATTATAATCAAAAATCAACTTGCTTAGGAAAATTGTAAATACAAATTCACAATATCAAACTATATCTAAAAATAAGTTGAATATGAATATGAACATCTTAACAAAGTTTAATAATGGGAGTAAGGAACATAAATGATTTGTAAATCAATATCAAAATCACCATTATTTACAAAATCATGTTTCTCCCAACCTAAAATTAAATGCCAACAAATTTCCTTCAAATTATAAATTCAAAAATCAGTTTGATCCAAATATTCAAGTAAATGGTTATGGAAATTTGAAAACTAAGAATAACATTAAACCAATGTTTGAATGGAGGCCCAAAATTAAATATGAAACATTAACTTCACATGAAAGGACCCATTCATCACTAACTACCCATAAACATACACGATATATTTGGGTACCCAAAGGAACCACCACACTTGGTCCCCTTTGGATACCTAAATCTCTTATTCATTAAGTATCACAAATGCATGAAGTAGAATATTTTCAAAATGAAATATACAATTTTCTACTTCATGATATGCGTTAATGTCTTTCTATTTTTCTTTTTGTTTTCTTATTTTTTTAAGCTATCATGTTATGGTCATCTTATATATTATAGGAAATATGATCTTATCTCTTAAAACTTAATGAGTTTATAAATCAAATTGATTAAAATTCAAAATTATATTTAATTTTGGTGACCTATCTATTATTCTTATACTCATTACCTATATATATATATATCATATAGTATTCATATAAAATTGAACTATAATTTGCTATGAGATATGTTAATCAAGATTAGGCTATTAAGCTCTATAACCCACATCAACCAAATTAGAGAAACAACATGATCAAAAAGAAAGATCAAGATCTAAAAGAAAGCTCAATTATCAATATGTTTTTGCTTGAATTATATGATTACATATCATGGTTGGTGAATTATGTGTGTATTGTGATTTATTTTAAGTTTAGACCTTAGAATCATCTTGATATCAAAATCAAATAGAATGTTCACTTCATTCTAGGTCTATAAGTTGAAACACTATCAAACTTTGCCATAACATTAATCTCAAACTTATCATACTAACATTATCACCTAAAGAATATTTGTGTCTATGTTAGGCTTTATATGTTTACCAAGATATACAGGCTGGGTATTATTATCTAGGGCGTATCCATGATATTCTTTGCATAAACATCATACTAATCATTTAAATTATGCTTATATGGCTTATTCGAACATGATATCTTGTGCTTACATCTCCTATCATTTTAAACTTACACCATAATTGACAAATATAAGCCTTAGAAAAATTAAAATGAAGATATAATATAATTTACCTCATGCAATGTTTATTTGGTAAAGTCATATACAAAATCGCTAATGTTTCATGCAATTTTGCACTATCTAGACATCTCCAAAATTTTTAAAATTTATGCATGAAACTACTCTTGGGACACTTAATCAAGATCCATAATCAGAATTTCCAAAATCTTGAAAATTAGTGTATTGTTTGCCGCGCTGGCGCTAGCGCCGGCGCAGGCTCGAGTGTCAAATTTTTGGTGTTTTTGTAATTTTGAAAAATTACTAAAAATATGTTATTTTATATGTACTACCTATTTTTATCTTTATGCCATTGTGTGATTTCATAAAAATCAAATACAAAATTCCAAAATTCAAAAATATAAAAAAAAATTATGTCTTTGCTTATTTCTTTAAGGTTTTATTAAAATAATAAAGATTTCTATGTTTCATTCCTTTGGTAAAAATGACAAGCATGTTCTTTTAGAGTTGGCTAAAAATGTTTAATTTAAAATCTCAAGTTTTCTAACATTGTTTTGGCTTGTCATGCTTAGATTTTATTCCTGTTATAAGCAATGAAAAAGTCTATAGTGAATTATGTAGGATTGCGTTTGTATGCCTTTAAGTATGAGTAATGTGTTATGTTTGATAATTATCTCTTTACACTCGCACTTTTTGGTAGACTACATGTGCCCATAATTCCTAACCCTGCATGATTGTGTAGTGTAGTAGCTTACAATATTAAGATGTCTATCTCTATTACCTACGCATTATTCAAAACCTTGTTGCACATATAGAAGTGAAATTACAAAATTATAAGTGTTTGCAAAAAACAAGTGAATTCGGATAACTTTGTCTTGCTCAAAAAAATTCAATAATAAAATGACAAAGATAACTCCACCAAACACTACTTGAATCTCTTGATAAGTCTTCATAAGCATTGTGAGGTTGAGCACATTGGAAAGAATTGTAAAGTGTCTTGTGCAAACTACTTTAATACACTTCTACTATGTACACCGGATCACAAAAAAGGAACTCTTATTTGAAAATAAAATATGTAATCCCCCAAGCACTACTTCGCTCCCTGATAAGTCTTAATGAGCATTCTGTGGGCGAAGCACCTTGGTAGTTGTACTTTTTTGTGCTTTGTATCAAATCTAGAATTGATGTGTAGAAGTAGTTAAGAAGATTACATGCTTAATAATGTTTCTTCTTCACTATATAAGTCATGTGTTTTGGATTATATCACTTGTATACTTTTATCAAAACACATTTTATACACATCATTATCTCTCATAAAGCTTCTACTCATGAGAATTGGACTCTAATGCTTCTTTACATAAATGCTCTAGAAAGCTTTAGTAAAAGCACTAGATTGCAATGCATGATCTCTATAATGTTTTTCCTAGCTTGAAATGCAAATTAATAACATTATAGTCATTATCTTCTGGAATATGTGTAATCATGCTTGCCTTAGTAGTTTTTTTAAAAATAGAACTCCTTGACTATTGCAATGAAAACCTTATTGAAAATCTTACTTGCTTACAAAAATATTCCTTCAAAATATTATCTTTAACTTGGATATTTATATAAGATTAGATTTATCCAAATAACATCATTTTTATGGCATAACAACTCTTATTACTATTATGATATTTGAACTTCCAAATAGATGTTGTCTTTGGATAAATAATTTTATAGCCTTCTTGCTTCAAATCTCTCAAAAATTATGCTATAAACCTTAATGTTTTTAATAGAAAAATGATTTACAAAAACATCTTCTCCTTTTGAATTTAACTCCAATTATCTTTTTATGGATCATCATTGATTACAATAAGATGTTTCGTGTATTTCGATAAGTCTTCTGCATCATAACCATATTATTGTGTTACCTTGCACTTTCATGCTTATTTAAAGTCTTTTATTTTGTGTGCATCCTCACTTGAATCTTAACATTCCTTTCTTTCAACAAGTGGTAGACTTGCTTGGAAACTTTATATTGGTTGCTTTAAACAAGAATAGTTTTTATGCTAAAAACTCTGATTTATTTCTATGAAAATATTGTAATACTAAAACTCTGATTTATTAATGGATTTCAAATTAGCTCTGTGACTTTTTTCTTTAAAAAATTCAAATAAAAATATAAACCCATAGGCTATGAACGTATCATTAGAATTAAATGATTAATGTTTCCAATAACTATTATCCATGATTACATATCTCACCATAGCGGGGGCATAGGGTTGTAGACATTAGATAACCTGACCTCTATGTCATGTCTTGTATTAACCGGGGAGGGTTCCAGTGGGGTCTTGCGAGGCACTACGGGGAAAGAGTGCTGGGTTGAGTTTTTTTTTCTAATGTTTGCATATGGGACTAACACCCCAACCTACGGCATGTATATGCAGCTCCTCATGCCCATCCGTCACTTAATACGGGGCTAAGGTGTATAAATATTGTCAGGGTAGATTGGTTATTTGGAAATCATTACCTTTTTATGCTTAAAACTATTATATAAAGGGGAAAACTAACATTATAATATTGATTACTTGGCAAATGTTATATTGTTCATCTTTAAGCTAAAAACTCTGATCTATCTCTATAAAAAATATTCTAAAACTCCTTATCATTTCATTCTCTCTAAAAGCTCGATCATGCCTTTATCTTCTAATCAAAACTTTTCTGTGTTTTGCTTCCTTACCCACTTTTGTTAATAACAAAAGGGGGAGATCTTCCATGATAAATAAAATCCGCTATCAAAATGAAAAACTAACTTGATTAATTATAGATGATAGCTTACATATTAGGGGAGCATTCACTTAGGGGGAGCAATTCTAAAATTTTACAATCACTATTTATCGTAAGTCATCACTCTCTCACACACACAAGTAGGTTACATCATGCATATATTAATGCTCTGATTTATCATTAATGGATTTGTTATTATCAAAAGGGGGAGTTTGTTGGAACATGGTCTTCCGCATCTCCTAGGTTTGAGAATAACAAATCCTATGTGTATTTGATCTTGTGTGTTTAAAGTGTGCAGGAAACAAAGTCCATAGGACTCAAGGAGTCCATAAGAAAACCACCCCCAAATTTGAGCCATCAAATCCAACATTCCCACTAGAACCGGCGGTAGCACCTAGCGCCCAGCGCTAGCGATGATTAGTGCAACTTCAGGAGCACATATAGAAGGAGCTAGCGCCTGGCGGTAGCCGATAGCGCAGGCGGTAGCGCGAAGCACAGAAGGCAAGAGAGAAATGTTTCCTCGGATTGAAGATTCTGCCGCGCATAATATGTCCTAATATGGGATAGCGTCGGCGGTAGCGCTAGCGCTAAGGCTATAAAATGGACTCTTCTCTTCTCGTTTTGCTTTGCTGATTCCTGAGAGAGGTCTTGTGCCAGAGTTCTAAAGCCTTATATGGCCGAGAGTTGATCTCCCACCAAACGCTTAGAGAGTTTCTGAAGGAGGACTTCGTCACGCTACATTCGAAGAGGGATCGCTTCAACCTCGTATATTCTACAGCGATCGTTCATCTCCGACTTCAGAAGTTTCTTAGAGGGATATTTTAATATTGTTGTTGTTATTTTATTTCATATCTTTTGTAACCGTTAGAGAATTCGCCTCGTGTTGGCGACTAGGTTTGGGTAGGACTTAGGGAAGAAATTTGCCTCGTGTTGGCGACTAGATCTAGGTTAGGTCTAGGGGGTGCTCGAGTCCATATCCGGGGAAGGGTTGGCTAGAGCGGCTTGAGGTCGTATCCAGGGAAGGAATGGCTAAAGCCAACCATTTCGTGGGGATACGAGTCGGTATAGAAAATAAAAGGAGTCTTTCATATTTCGCTTTGATTTCTAGCGTCGTTGAAATCTAATTTTGTAATCAATTTTATTAATAATAATCATGTCTATCTTTGTGTAATAAAATTGATTTGATCTTCATTTCTCTAAATTGTTTACTATCCTCTCCTTCATTATAAAACAATTTAGATCTTTATTCAAAATCACGATTTTGATCTCTTATCATAAGCAAGTATTTCAAAATATAATATAAGTTCTTAAAACCCTTATTCACCCCGCCCTCTAAGGTCGCCTACCGATCCAACACTTTAGACTCTTAAAATTTTGGGATCGTTCGACACTTTAGTTGTCTAAAACACGGTCCGTATGAAAAATTTCTTTGTTTTATTTGTTTCTAACATCCCAACTTTGAAATAGGGACTAGCCGGTTCAATTGAACCCTTGAAGGGGCTTAGGCCGGGTCATAGGAGCACCACGACCCAACCTTCACCACATAATGGTGGTCATTTAGAGAAATAACGGTTTTGGGTAGCATTGTGCTTCGCCACAACACCGAAGTAGTTTAATGAGCATACTTGCTCTAAATCGACTTTCGTCAATTGCATTAGACTCGTATGGTCGATACGAGTGCAACAGAATACGTTTCATTCCAATCCGAGGTCATTTGATGAAAGTGACCATTTTGGGTACCGTAGCACGTCATGACGACGCAGTTTTATAATATGGAACTTACGTGGTCTGAATCGACTTCTGTTAGTTGCGTTAGACTAGTATGGTCGATACGAGTGCAACGGAATTCATTTCGTTCAAATCCGAGGTCATTAGGTGAAAGTGACCATTTTGAGTACCATAGCGCGTCACGATGACGCAGTTTTAGAATATGGAGCATACGTGCTCCGAATAAACTTCCGTCAGTTGCGTTAGACTCGTATGGTCGATAGAGTGCAACGGAATTCATTTCGTTCCAATCCAAGGTCATTTGGTGAAAGTGACCATTTTAAGTTCCATTGTGCATCACGACGACGCAGTTTTACAATATGGAGCATACATGCTCTGAATCAACTTCCGTCAGTTGCGTTAGACTCGTAGGGTCGATACGAGTGCAACGGAACACGTTTCGTCCCAATCCGTGGTCATTTAGTGAAAGTGACCGTTTTAAGTATGGTAGTGCGTCACGACAACGCTATTTTAGTATAATGAGCATGCGTGCTCCGAATCAACTTCTATCAGTTGCGTTAGACTCGTAGGGTCGATACGAGTGCAACGGAACTTGTTTCGTCCCAATCCGAGGTCGTTTGGAGAAATCGACCATTTTGAGTAACATCGAGCGCCGCAAAACGCCTTTTTAGAATATTGAGCAAACCAGCTCTGAATTGAATCCTGTCAGTTTTGTTAGACTCGTATGGTCGATACGAGTGCAATAAAATTTGTTTTTCGCTCAATTCCGACATCATTTAGTCAAGTAAATAAAATAAACGATCGTAAAATTATACGAAATCTCGAGATACGTAAAAGCTTGATTTCAACCTCGTCACATCAATAATGACTCGACACTCGACGACGCGAACCTATGTTTACTTTGACATGCTCGGGGGACCCACTTTGGGTTGACTTTGGTCAAAACCCCCCTTATAAATGAATTTCAAATTGGTGTAAGTTCAAATAATCTAAATGCACCCCAAGCCCACCAAGCCAACTCGCATCTCCCTCTTTTTCTGATGTGCACACATCCCCATGCAAAATAGTGGTGGAGGAAGCACTACAAGATGTAAGACCCCTTTTTTTTTCTTTTTCAAACCCGGGGTCTTATGCCCAGAACTGTCATTTTGCGGTGACACCCTCACTCGGGAAGGTCGCCACTACAAAATGCTGATCCTGCCGGCCTTATCGATCACAGAAAAAGTAAAAGTAACAAACTAGAGAAGAAGCCAAGTCCACATCACATAAATAGTAAATCATCATAAAAGGATGTCCATAGAAAGTAACTGAAATAAAAGATAGAAATAACAAGGGCTCCTGCCCGATACATCAAATCCTCACTACAAAAACACTCGCGGAAGCAAATCAACTAGTAGTAACACTCACGGATCCCGACACTGGTGCTCCTGTGCTAGACTGTCCCGCCTCCATCTGCTCCTACCTCTGGTGCTGCTCCGTCCCCGTGGTCTCCTAAAATGATAAGGTCCACTGACCGTTAGTCAAAAATGTTGGAACATGTTTTTCGAACTCCTTGGTTTGCTAATAACAAATCTCGGGTGTGTTTGATCCTATTTTTTCTATGGTGTGCAGGTATAATAGGTATGCAACTATGATAATTATTGTTTGGAGCTCAGATTGAATAGTCCAGAAAATTCACTATCGTCGGCTACACCTAGATATCGGAATCCGACAGCCCAGCGGTTTTCCCATGATTCTGCAGTTTCGTCCACTGTCGAAATTCTGACAGTGATATCGGAATCCAACAGCCCACATTTCAACCGAAACCATCACGCCGCGCAAAAACTTCGTTCGCATGGGACACGTGGCAGTTGTAGGAGATAACGTCGGCGGACGACAGTTAGATGTAGTCGACGACATCAACGAAATATATATTGATTCATTTTTCATGGAGGAGAAGTTACACACCATTTTGGAGTACCAATTCCTGAGTGCATTTCGTCCAGAGAGCTCCAGAACTCCGAGAACTCCCATTTTGGCAAGAACGTTCAAGAGCGAAGAAGAGACGGTCTGTGCGCAGTATCTCAGGCAACCTTTGTAAGTATTCGACGCCGTCTTCAAAGCTGTGGATACAGGGATTTTTAATATCTTAATCTCTATTTTGTAATTCATTTATTCATCTTGTAATCCGTAGAGGAAATCGCCGCCTTGTGCGTGGCGTCTAAGTCCATGTGTGGCTTAGGGGAAATTGCTGACTTGTGCGTGGCATCTAGGTCCTTGTGAGGCTTAGGAGTAAATCGCCACCTTTTGTGCAGCGTCTAGATCGCGGAGAGATCTAGGGAGAGGCTAGTAGCAAGATCTAGGAAGAGATTCGCTAATAGCTGGCCGGTCCTTGGTTGAAGGACTGGTAAATTGAAAAGAATTGTATTTTTATCATAGCTTTGATTTTAAGCTTTATTAAGATCGACAATCCTTTGTATTCATCACTTGTGGAAATAAAATTTGATTTCCAATTTCTCATGATTTTCTAAGTGCTTATATAGGTTGTGTAAAAATCTACTTGTTTATCCGTTAAAATTATCATAATATATTAGAAAAAATTCAAAGTAAATTTTAGCCCTTATTCACCCCCCCTCTAAGGGCACTGCAAGATCCAACACTTGGTATCAGAGGGAGGTTACTCCAAAATGGTTTTACCACCGGGAGTAATGGCGCATAACGATCACGCATTTGTAGAGGGTCAAGGGATTAGTCGACCACCTTTATTCACGGGCATGGACTATAACTATTGGAAAACTCGTATGCGTTGTTTTCTAATTGCACTAGAGTTTAATTGGAACCCTGAAGACACATGAAGTGGAACTAAAAATCCAACAGCAAGAGTACAGTGTGGAGCAAAGAAAGAAGGCATTAGCACTAAAGTCTAAGAAAGAAGTTGAGAGTGAGACTGATGGAGATGAGGAAGAAGATGAAGAAAGTTTGTTTATGAGAAAATTGAAGAAGTTTATGAGAAATCCGCAAGGGAGGAACACTTTTAAGAAGTACTTTAACAAGAAGTATTTTTCATATAAGAAGGGAAAAGGAAAGAGTGAAACTGAGGAAGATGATGAGCGTCCACCACCGGAATGTTATCATTGTAAGAAAATTGGACATATAAGGAGCAAGTGCCCAAAGTTTCTGAAAGAGCAAAAAGAGAAAGGGCAAAATAAGAGATACAAAAAGAAAGTTCTAAAGGAGGAAACATGGGACGACACATCATCGGAAGGAGAAAATGATTCAAGTTCCGAAGGTCATGAAGAAGCAAATATGTGCTTAATGGGAAAAAGCGATGCATCATCTGAGAACGATTGCAGTGTCCAGAGCGACACTGAGGTAACTCCCCCAACTTATGATGAGCTTTATGATGAATTTTTCCGTACTTGTAAATTTTTTCAAAAAAGTCTTAAAGATGTTGATAGTCTAAAATCTGAAAATAAAATTCTTTCAAAAGAAAACAGAAAACTAACAAATGAATTGAAAGTTCTTGAGAAGGAGAAGATTGCTTGTCAAGAGTGTGATCGCTCTTTGATAAGAATTAAAGAATTAGAACTAGAACTTTCTAAATCCAAATCCAAAGTAGATTTTTCTTATCAAAGAAAAGAGGGATTTAGTAAGATCTTTGAAATCTTCTTATTCACAATTGGATAATAGCAAGAAAGGATTTTCAATTCGGTGTGTTATGTTAGTCAAAGAAAACACCACTTTGAAAACTCAAGTCCATGATTTAAACCTGGCTATAAATAAGTTTGGAGTTGGCCGGAAATCACTGAATATGATATTAGCCAACAAATGCCATGGAACTGCTAAGTTTGGACTTGGATACGTTGTTGGAGGCTGTCGGAAAATGATAGACAGTGAAAATTCCAGTAAATGGAAAGTTAATAATGAAAATAAGTATAATACTACTGCTGCAACATCCTCTTCCTGTAATAGTCCACAGAAAACTTTGAAAAGAGTGTCATCTCTCTTTGTGATGTGTGCCAAATGCAATAGATTTTGTCACATCACGAACTCATGTAGGAAGAAGGGATCATGTAATATTAAGCAAGTCTGGGTACCTAAGGCGTCCACCTATACTATGGGAGGAACTACTTGGGTAACCAGATCTTTACTCTCATCATCTTGTTAGGTATGCAGGCAGGCTAAGGTTAAAGAAGATGTGTGGTATTTGGACTCTGGTTGTTCAAAGCACATGACGGGCAATAAATCAAAGTTCCTTAGCCTGGAGATGAAGAAAGGAGGAGTTGTAACGTTTGGCGACAATGGAAAAGGAAGGATCATGGGAATTGGTGAAGTTGGTAACGATTCTTTCAAAATCTCTAATGTTTTATTTGTTAAAGGTTTGAAACACAATTTAATATCTATTAGTCAATTATGTGATAGAGGCTTGAATGTTTTATTTGAGTCATCGTCAAACCTTTGCAAAATAATAGATTCAAAAACTCATGAAGTTATTTTCACCGCACCAAGAATTCATAACGTTTATATGGTTACCTTCCATGAACTTTCTCATTCATCACTTAAATGTTTTATTTCAAAGAATGATGAGTTAGAATTGTGGCATAGGCGACTAGGACATTCTAGTACTAAACTTGTAGTGAAACTTTCCAAAAACAAATTGATTAAGGGTTTACCACTATTAGATGGAAAGCTTTCTTCATTGTGCTCGCCATGTCAAAAAGGAAAATTTACAAAATCATCTTTTAAAGGCAAAAATATTATGTCTACTTCTAGGCCTTTGCAATTAATTCACATGGATTTGTTTGGTCCAATTTCAACTCAAAGTCTACGAGGTAAAAAATATACTTTTGTCTTAATTGATGACTATTCTCATTTTTGTTGGACTATTTTTCTAGTATCCAAATTTGATGCGTATATTGAATTCACTAAGCTATGCACTCGCATTCAAAATTAATTAGATTTACAAATTAAATGTATACGATCAGATCATGGTGGTGAATTTGATAATGAAAAATTTATTTCATATTGTACTGAATTTGGGATAAAGCATGAATTTTCCGCTCCTCGTACACCACAGCAAAATGGTGTAGTGGAAAGGAAAAATAGAACACTTTAAGAACTAGCACGCACTATGTTATCCGAATTTAAACTACCAAAATATTTTTGGGCCGAAGCTGTTAGTACTGCATGTTATGTTATAAATCGTGTCATGCTACGTCCTATGTTGAAACTTACTCCATTTGAATTATATTTTCAAAAGAAACCTAATGTATCTTATTTCAAAGTATTTGGGTGTAAATGTTTTATTTTAAATACAAAAGATACTTTAGGTAAATTTGATGAAAAATGTGACGAAGGTATTTTCATTGGTTATTCTTCAACTAGTAAGGCTTATAGAGTTTATAATAAACGGACTAAAGTAGTTGAAGAAACAATTCATGTTAAATTTGATGAACTTGTTCCATGTGTAGTGGAGAATAAATCTGCAGGCGATGGTGAAGAACTTCCGTTGAAAAGAAATGATGATGAAGAAGACATACTTGAAAATGAAAAAGAAGAAAAAGAGGAAGAAGTACAAGACGAAGTTGAGGAATTTGTGCCACCAAGCGAACTTAGATTCACTACTGATCATCTGCAAGACTTGGTCATTGGAGAACCTACAAGAGGGGTAAGTACACATGCTTCTCTACATGATTTATTTTCAAACCTTTGTTTTATTTCCAACATAGAACCAAAAGATGTTTCAACCACTTTAAATGATGAATCTTGGTTTTTAGCTATGACGGAAGAACTTAATTAATTTGAGCGAAATAAGATTTGGAAGCTTGTAGAAAGACCTAGTGATCATCCTGTTGTAGGAGTAAAATGGATTTTCAAAAATAAATTAGATAGTGAATCTCGGATTACTAGAAATAAAGCTAGGCTTGTAGCAAAAGGTTATGCTCAAATTGAAGGAATAGATTTTGATGAAACCTTTGCACTCGTAGCACGTCTTGAAGAAGTTAGGATTTTCAATGCATTTGCTAGTTATAAACGATTTAAATTATTACAAATGGTTGTTAAAACTGCATTTTTAAATGGGTGCATTAAGGAAGAGGTTTATGTCGAACAACCACCTGGCTTTATTAATGATAAATGTCCTAATCATTTTTATAAGTTATATAAAGCTCTTTATGGTTTGAAACAAGCACCCTGAGCATGGTATGAAAGATTGATGCTCTATTTATTAAAGAATGATTTTAAAATGGGTAGTGCTGATTGTACACTCTTCATTAAGTATGTCAATGATGATATAATTGTTTTGCAAATTTATGTTGATGACATTGTCTTTGGATCAACTAATGAAGAGTTATGTAATGATGTTGTTAAAGTGATGAAACATGAATTTGAAATGAGCATGGTAGGAGAACTTACTTATTTTCTCGGTTTTCAAATTACACAAAAACATGATGGCATTTTTATTAATCAATCTAAATACATTCATGATATGTTAAAGAGATTTGGTTTTGACAATCTTAAACATGCTAATACTCCTATGAGTGTTTCATTAAAATTGGGAAAGGATGAAAGTGGAATTTCTATAGATCAAACTTCATATAGAGGGATGATTGGATCATTATTATATTTAACCGCTTCAAGACCTGACATTATGTTTGTTGTAGGTTTATGTGCTAGATTTCAGGCTAATCCAAAAGAATCACATTTAAAAGCAGTTCAACGTATTTTTCGTTATCTAATTGGTACTTCTAAACTAGGTTTATGGTATCCACATAGTGATAACTTTATTTTGCATGGCTATTCTGATTCTGATTATGCTGGGTGGTCACTAGATCGCAAAAGCACTAGTGGAACTTGTCACTTTCTCGGCCCTTCACTCATTTCTTGGTCGAGTAGGACACAGAATTCGGTTGCCCTCTCCACCACCGAGGCTGAGTATATTGCACTTGGTAGTTGTTCTGCACAAGCTCTTTGGATGAAACAAACTTTAGAAGACTATAACATTAATCATCAAACAATAGAATTATGGTGTGACAACAAAAGTGCTATTGACTTAACAAACAACCCAGTACATCATTCTAGGTCTAAACACATCGATGATTGCCATCATTTTATATGATATCACATCAAACAAAATCACATTAAAATTTCATTTATAGGCACTGATTCGCAACTTGCCGATATATTCACAAAACCACTTCCTGATTCCGGCTTTTCAATGCTAAGACTAGAATTGGGAATCCTAGACATATCAAATTAAATATCCAAATTAAATGTCAACAAAAACAAAAACAACAACAACAAAATTTTATTTCAAAAATGCTAACTCCACACCATGTGATTAAAACATCATTAAATTTCATCAAATTCACACCACCTGAAAGTTTCATACAAAAACTAACCGAAGATAACTTCTCCATATAAGTTCCAATACAAAAATCTGAAAGAAAATTAAAACATCACTGTCGTCCACGACATCTAGCTGTCGCCGATGACATCTACCAGGACATCATTATCTGTAGAAAAACACTCAAAAATCTCTGCTCTCAGCACCACTACTCTCTGCCTAATCCCCTCTGGAGATCTGACCAGCATCTCTTCCATGTCGCATTCGTCTCATCGACTGACGCGGCGGCTCTGGTTCCGAATCTTCCCATTCAGCGGCCTCAGCAGGTGTAGGCTTCAGCTTTAACCCTTTCACCAGAAATTTCATAAATTTTTGCATCTTGCCCATCTTCTTCTTCACATCCTTCTTATGCTCCTCAAACGACTTCCTGTGCTCCTCAAACGACTTCCTATGCTCCTCAAGCGAGTCCCGTAACTCATCCACAGCTTCGCGTACCAAACCTCCACGTGAGATTCGTGGATTTCTAATCTCTACCGATGGCTCATGCTGAGATCGACTAGGTCGCATTGTTTCCGTACTAAAAATACCGGGAATACAATCATTCAAATAAAATTCTTGGTTTATCCAAGAATATTTCTTATATAATATGCGTTGAATGATTGCTCCCATCGGCAAGCTATGCACCTTCTTCCATGTTGGACTCTTCAATCTAAATGTATAACGCATAATAGATAATAGTAAATCTGCATCCTCGAAAGGCTCTTTCTCTAAAATATAATACGTCACAAGACTAAGTTGTGTCGTAATACTTCTCGAGTCACCTGCTTTGTACCAAAGTATTTCTTAGGATTTCTTGCACAATTTTTGCATCCAGTGTGAGCATCGTCGTTGTCGTAATTAAATTCCTCATAGAATTTATGTGCAATACCAAATTAAGGAGCGTCCAATCTCGGTCTTTTCTATAATTTTCTACTATGTCCATCACATTTTCACTCTCAATCAGTCCAAATTCATTTCTCAAATCTATATGAGTAATTTCCACATACTGTCCTTGGATTTTCGATCTTACACCACCATTCAGATCCGTATATGTTGGATCTTCCAAGTGATTGTAAAACTCTCTAATTAAAACTGATGAGAATATATCTGGAATTATGACCGAAAGTATACCTGCCTCGGCGAGTAGAAAATATAAGTTTTCATGTCGTGGAAGATCAAACTCCAGAAACTTTTGCTACTCCAATTAGTGATCTTTCAATGCCCGGATAAGTTTGATACGACGAATGAGAGTCACTAGAAGTACTTCTCTGTGCTCTAGAACTTGATGCCATCTCTTTACTCGACCAACCTTCACATCAAAAACAAAAAAAAATTATACCGACACTAAAATGTAGCATTTCATTCTTCCAAATCTAAAAAAAATAATACAAAACCCTACAGAAAATGACTCCCAGATCTGCCTTCCTTGGTCTCGCGACTTTTTATGCTCTTTTCGCTGTCGTCGACGGCAGCTAGATGTCGTTTTCTGACATCATCAAAAATTAAATTAAATTCTAAACTTAATACACATGAAATCTAGTATTTTCTTAGATCTACACATAAATCTCAGATTTCTTCTCAAAACTTCACAAACACAAAATGAACTACTTAAACCAAGTTTTAATTTCAAAAATTATCACCAAAATTTATCACAAACCCATACATTATCTTAGATCTAGGATTTCCTTTCTAAAACTTCACAAAAACAAAAGGAATCCTTAAATCAAGTTTCAATTTCAAAAATTTCACCAAAAATTAACAAAAAACCATAAACTTACCTCAAAACTTGGATTTCCGGCTACTTCCGACAGTAGCTCTCGTGCAAACCCTACAGTAAATGCCTCCCAGATCTGCTTTTCTCAGATTCGCAATCTTTTATAGTTTTTTCGATGTCATCGACGACACCCTTAAAGTCGTTTTCCGACATCCTAAAAAGGTCAAATTTCTTTTGAAAATTTTTTAGTTTTCAAAAATTACTCAAAAAATATTTCCTTTTATATGCACTATTTTGTTTTGTATTTCTGGCTATTTTGTAATTTTTGTTTTATTTTTATTATGAAGCATCAATTTAAAAGTTCGCACATCCAAATTTGTTTTTTCTTCTATTAAACAAATTTAAAAAAAAATATGATCTTTATTGCTAATATCAAGCATGAATGAATTCTATTATTTAGAATTATTTACAATGTTAAAATTTATTCCTTCAAATTACTATGAACATTATTTTGTTTATCATGCTTTGATATATTTATTTAAAGTGCATCAATTGTATTGAAAAATATGTGTAGAACCAAGCTTAGCATGCCTCTAAGTATGAGTAAATGTATTATGATTGATAATGATACCTTTCACTCACCTATTTTGGTAATCAACATGTGTGTTTAAATCTAAAAATGCTTGTTTGTGTTTTGTATTTGTACAATAAATTGTTACTTGCATAAGTTTATTACCTACACTACATTTGAATTGCACTTATGAAATTTTGAAAAGTGGTTAAGTTTCAAAAATTGTGGGTTTGCAAACAATTGTATTCGGAGAATGTTGTCGCATAAATGTGAACAAAAAAATTATATATGTAGACAACTATAACTCCACCAAGCACTACTTGAATCTCCTGATAAGTCTTCATAAGCATTGTGAGGTTGAGCACCTTGGAAAGAATAGTAAAGTTTCTTGTGCAACCCTTGATTAATACACCACTTTTTATAAACTAGTGTGCATTAAAGTGTGTGAACGTTAATTTACTTATGTTTTATTGTGCACTTTACTTTACATATGTCATGTATTTTGTGATTTAAATCAATTGTTTACATTACCCAAAATACACTTATGTGCACATCATTATCTTTCATAACACTTCTTCTCATGAGTATTGGATTCTAATGCTTTATCTATACTACTCTTTATATCATAAATGCACTAAATAACCTAGCATGATCTCTACAATGTTTTGGTATCTCTTGAACTTAAAATAAAGTAACATTGTAGTATTTTTTTTTGATATGTTCATTTTCATGCTTGGTATCTTTATGAAAAAATATGAGATTTCAAAGAGGTTAAAACATCTTTACCTTTTGAACTTAACACTCATATTTTTACTTATGCTTTTCATACTTACAAAGTTTCTTATAATCTTCCGCTTTCTTACAACTCTTATCTTTTTATTTGAAATCTTTTAAATATATTATGCTTAAAATATTTATCATTATCTATATTACAAAAGCTCGATCATGCTTTATCATTTATAAGAAATGCCTCCTTACTACCATCACCCTAGCTTCTTTTGATAATACCAAAAGGGGGAGATTAATTTAAGAAATCTATATAGGAGAAATATAGAAGAATACTGGGAGACTAATTCATGTAATCAATCATTTAGGGGGAGTAATACATAAATTGCATTTATGTAGGGGAGCATAAGATAGAGGGAGTATGCACATTATCATGCATTATCATGCATAGCAAATACTATAGTTGCACTTTAATGATTTCTTTCAAAGTGGATTTGTTATTATCAAAAGGGGGAGATTGTTGGAACATGTTTTCCGAACTCCTTGGTTTGCTAATAACAAATCTCGGGTGTGTTTGATCCTATTTTCTCTATGGTGTGCAGGTATAATAGGTATGCAACTATGCTAATTATTGTTTGGAGCTCAGATTGAATAGTCCAGAAAATTCACTGTCGTCAGCTACACCTAGATATCAGAATCCGACAGCCCAGCGGTTTTCCCACGATTCTGCAGTTTCATCCACTGTCGAAATTCCGACAGTGATATCGGAATCCGACAGCCCACGTTTCAACCAAAACCGTCACGCCGCGCAAAAACTTCATTCGCATGGGACACGTGGTGGTTGCAGGAGATAACGTCGGAGAACGACAGTTAGATGTAGTCGACGACATCGACAAAATATATATTGACTCATTTTTCATGGAGGAGAAGTTACACACCATTTTGGAGTACCAATTCCTGAGTGCATTTCGTCCAGAGAGCTCCAGAACTCTGAGAACTCCCATTTTGGCAAGAACGTTCAAGAGCGAAGAAGAGACGGTCCGTGCGCAGTATCTCAGGTAACCTTTGTAAGGATTCGACGCCGTCTTCAGAGCTGTGGATTTAGGGAGTTTTCACATCTTAATCTCTATTTTGTAATTCATTTATTCATCTTGTAATCCGTAGAGGAAATCGCGCCTTGTGCGTGGCGTCTAAGTCCGTGTGTGGATTAGGGGAAATTGTCGACTTGTGCGTGGCTTCTAGGTCCTTGTGAGGCTTAGGAGTAAATCGCCGTCTTGTGTGCAGCGTCTAGATCGTGGAGAGATCTAGGGAGAGGCTAGTAGCAAGATCTAGGAAGAGATTCGCTAATAGCCGGCTGATCCTTGGTTGAAGGACCGGTAAATTGAAAAGAATTTTATTTTTATCATAGCTTTGATTTTAAGCTTTATTAAGATCGACAATCCTTTGTATTCATCACTTGTGGAAATAAAATTTGATTTCTAATTTCTCATGATTTTCGAAGTGCTTATTTAGGTTGTGTAAAAATCTACTTGTTTATCCGTTAAAATTATCATAATATATTAGAAAAATTTCAAAGTAAATTTTAGCCATTATTCACCCCCCTCTAAGGGCGCCGCAAGATCCAATAAAAAAGACTAAGCGAATCCCCCACCCCTCCCCCGGTGACTCCTAGGCACCGTGCTGGAAGGATGAAGTGGAGGACAACAAGGGGTATAATAATAGCAGGTGACAGTGTACAGGGAATGTCTACACTACACATGTATATATATATAATGGAAACAGTAAAAGAGCATGGTAAGAGCAGGTAAAGAATAAGTAAAGTGCAGTAAATAAAGACATGTATATAATAGAAAAGTAACCATTGACCAAGGGGTCGTTTAGCAAGGCATATCGTATAAGAAGTCCCATAACCGACTTATACGATAGGGGTAGGGGTTGAAATGCAATGTTTATGATATGTCATGCAAGGTATGCAGTTAAATGTTATGTACACACAAGTGCAACTCACACACTACGACTCTATGCGCACAGACCTTTAGTTCCCCCTTTTTGGAGCTAGCAAGACTCCCAGGATACTCCCGTAGTGGCAAACGGAAGCGGTGGGTTGGGCCTCGCCCACCTCTAGGTTGGTATTTGCACTACCTAACCTAGACCTAACATACGCCTCAACGCTAAGAACACAACAGGGGAGCTCCTACGTACTCTTGCTGGTCAAACCACCAGACTTGTCTTGGTAAAAGGGTTATCCACTCTTACCGAGCCCCAGCATTAATGTCGGTGCAACGTCCATCAACACTAAGGACCCACCACCTTATGCACATGCAAACATTTTTACCATCTATCACTGAGCCATAAACTCCCCGGCCTAACCTGCCCGTCATCATAACCTTCCGGGCCAATGGCCCGCCGGACCAACCCGTCCGTACCAACAAGCATTACTGAGTCACAAGCTCACCGGACTAACTAGTCCGCTGCTTCAACCACCGAGCCTACCGCTCGTACAACCAAACTAACTAACCTCCCGTAACTACGGGGTGTGGGTGTGTGTATTATTAAGTTAATCTTATACATCAAATTATTCCATAACCCAATTAAAATTAATTTAAGATATAATGGCTGCCCTACACTAGGGACCAGTCCCACCAAAATGGACCTACAGGGAGCTACATAACTCCTTTTGGGGTGAATTAATTTTAAAATAAACTAGACTCCGAGGGCTACAACTTTTATGTTGGGCACTTTTTCATTTGAGGGGTTCTAGTAGTTTTAATAATTATAACAAAATACTGCAGGAATAATAAATTAAACTAAAATTCTGCTTTCGACGGAATATGATCTGCGTTCGACGAACTATGTTCTGTGTTCGACGAACGCCATGCTTCAGTATTCTTGATGAAAGCCGATCTTTGTTCGGCGAACTAATCCAGTTCGACGAATTAATTCCGTTCGACGAACTCCGTGCTCAGTTCGTCGAACTCATCTATTAGATCGACGATCTCCAGAATGTGTTCGACAAACGACATTCCGTTCGACGAACTCTGGTTTCCGTTCAACAAACTCAACTATTTTATCTATTTTCTGGGTGAATTAATTCTGTTCGACGAACTCAGCAATCAGTTCGACGAACAGCAGAGTGTGTTCGACGAATGAATTCCGTTCGACGAACTCCGGCCTCTGTTCGACGAACTCAACTATCTTATCTATTTTCTGGGTGAATTAATTCCGTTTGACGAACGCCGGGTTCCGTTCGACGAACTCAACAATCAGTTCGACGAACACCAGAGTGTGTTCGACGAATGAATTCCGTTCGACGAACTCCGGACTCCGTTCGACGAACTCAACTATCTTATCTATTTTCCGGGTGAATTAATTCCGTTCGACGAATTATTCTTCTACTCAGATCGACGAATTAATTAAACAGGAATATAACATAATCATGAAATAACATTATAACATATAACATAATCACGTAAATCTGACGGCTCGCAGTCATCGTCCCCGTTGGATGGACGGCGCGCGACAGCCCATCCTGGGCTCCTTTCGGGATGATTTCCCGGCCACATGTGCCGCTTCCCGGACAGCCAATGCCACCACCACCTACGTTGAGGTGGTGGCCGATGATAGGGTGTGGTTGGCCAGCCGGAGGTGGTCAGAATCGGGTTTCAGAGGAGGGGAAAGAGAGCTCAATCCGAGCCCTTTCGGAAGCACGATCCGAGCCCAATTGAACTCGGACCAAGCCCCAAATCATGAAGAGATCTAGCACTAAGGCAGAGGAGGCAGATCAGACCTGTGTGGGGGCTTGGTGGCACGTGTTCCGGCAAGTTTCCATGGCCGGAGGGGGAGCTTTCGGCGCCATGTCAATTCTTGCTTCTCGGGCTCAATTTCTTCAGAGAAGAGGGGGGTTTCACTCCTTTCCGTCTTCTGAAGGTGTTAAGGAGGTCAATATGGGGGAGGGGAAGAGCCTTGGCATTAATTGTCGTAATCACCATTAATGGTGATTTTTGGTTTCTTATGGGAGGAAATGATTTGGTCATCAATTAGGTCGGAAAAAGGGCTGAAACTTCTCTTCTCCTCAAGGGTAGATGAATGGTGTCATAAATTGGGTTTATTTGGCCATAAATGCCATTCTCCTCCTCTCTCCGCCATTTTGGGGAAATTAGAGCTTTCTCTCTCCTGGCTGAAATCCTTCAAATTGAATGGCCAACTCAGCAGCATTCAATCTCCATTAGGTGGTGGACCACACCAATTGGGTCTAGCCCAGGTGTGTTGGGTTCAATTTGGGTAAAATAGGTCATTTTGACCTAAATTTAGGCTAAGGTTGACTTTGGTCAAATTGACCACTTGGGTTGACCACAATGGGTGGGTAGTGACCCATTTGACTCCCTTGTGAGTTAGGAAGGCTTAGGTGGAGTCAATTTGGCAAGGTGAGGGTGAATTGCCCCTTAATATGGCACTTTGACCAAATTAGGGCTAGAGTTGACTTAGGCTAAATTGGCCAATTTAGAGGTCCCATGATGAGGCTTTTTGGTCCATTAGGTTCCTAATGACCCTATAAGGGTAGGGGCAAGGTCAATTTGGCATGGTGGAGGCCAATTGACACTAATTGAGTTAGTTTGACCAATTTTAGAGTTAAGGTTGACTTTAGCCAAATTGGCCTCTTTGGTTGACCCCCAATAGGTCCCTAGTGCTCCAAGGAGACCCCTAATGGGTTAGGGATACTATGGTGGAGTCAAGGTTCAAGGAAAGGCCCCAAAATCCAACCCTATGCTAGGTATATGAAAACTGCTATATGCAGACCACTGGGATTTCTCCCTCTCATCCAAGCTCACATGGTCTTAATCTCTTCTTATGGTTTTGTTGTGACCTAGTCATGACAAAACCAACTTAGGGGGTCTAGTTGTTTGGGGGATGTTACACAAGAAATTTGGCTTTTAGTGACAAAAATTTTGGTCACTAAATATTGCGGGTTCACTAAAGACATTTAGTGACCGAATTTAGTCTGTCACTAGGTGGTTGCAAAATGACCGCCACAGAATGTATTTAATGACCAAAATAATTTTCATCACTAAATGTTTATTTTTAGTGACGAAATAATTTCCATCACTATTTGTTTTTAGCAACTAAGATTTTTTTCGTCACTAAATGTATACTTTTAATGACAATTATTCTCCGTCACTGAATATTTGTTGTGACCAAAATAATCAGTCGCTAAATATATTTAGTAGCCAAAATATCTTTGGTCACTAATGTGTATTTTTTGTGACAACCAATCTCGGTCACTAAAGGTATTTAATGACCAACAAATTTTTTGTCACTAAACATATTTATTGTCCAAAGCATTATTTGTTGTTGAAATAATACTTTTTGTGACCAAATTAATTTAGTTATTATTTATTCACAATATCATACACAATAATAGAGTTTCAAATTGCTAAAAGAAACTTATTGCAAGGAGAATTTTTATTTTTATTTCATTAATAAAAAATGAAGGTGGGAGATAGCCCAAACCCTTCTATACAGACTAATGAAACTTTTATCCCTCTATTAAAGTTAATACATTGAAAAAGAGAGCTATATGCAGAAGACCTAATGCCTAATTAGATGCTGCTTATGGAACCATCTCACTTTTTCTTCACAAACAAGTAGTGACGTGGAAAGAAGAAAACTTGCACTCCTCTTCCCCTCTGCAAATGACTAAAGAAGTTTGCAACTACATGATTGAAGGAGTTGGACCGCATCGGAGTAAATTAGATCTTTGTTCTTCTCCAAGTAGCTGCTTGTGTCATACAAGACCTGATATAATTAGCTATATATTAGTCATATAAGAATCAATATATCATTGCATATAAGTAACATGTAAAATAGTTCAAACGGGACAATTCTAAGAATCACTTCAGAAGAGGGTCAGAAGAAAGCATGCATTATATATACCAATGTAAATGGAGATCGGCTCTGTTGTTGTAGAGATGGGGAAAAGACAGAAAACAAGTGAGCAAATGAAGAATCCAGAAATTTTATCTTCTTTCGGTCTTAGAAAACGAGCTCCAAAAATACTGTCTAATGCATCTTTCTCTTGCATTTTGTTATTTCAGTTTAGCAAGGCATATTTCACAAATCAGCAAACATTATGATCCTCATAAAGAAGGTTTAATTCCTGATCTGGATGGTTGTATATCTTTCATGCAAAGAAGGTTTAATTAACCAAATGACTTGGGGTGGGCTAATTAGGCAAAGAGATTTTTCTTTTTACCTTTCAGATTTCAGGGAGGGAGATTGGGTCAAAGAACCAAGCCCAATGAGTAGTGGATATGCATACAGTCAAAAGAATGAAAAAAAGAGACTCTTTGACTTATCCAGGTCAACATTCCAACAAGCATTAATGAATTCAAAGTCATGAATTGCCCCCCAAAAAAGCCAACACCACACAAACATGTTCACATAGGCAATTAAGAAGTCAAGGAATTACACAACTCACAGTGTTCCAGCAACCCTTGTGCTAACATGGGTCATATTTGCAGGAAGAAGCTTCGCCAAACCAAAATCTGATATCTTAGAAAAACATCAAGACCCTCTTTGCGTGCATCATTAGACCATTGCAAGTGTAGATCCCAGCATCCTGAAGCTTTTTAATATCAAGACCTTCTTTTTAATATCAAGTGTAGATCCCAGCTAATTATGGGATATAACACTCCCTCTCAAGATATCAGAAAAACTGCCATCGTTGTGTTTCGCTTCATATTCCCATGCAAGCATTTCCTTGTGTAACCTAGCAGAAAGTGATGCATAAATTAGATGCAATAAATTTATAGAGAATAATTAAGACAAAGGTAATGCATGGCATGCATTCAACATCAAGCAAAATGTGTCGCCCTGCTGGCAAGTTGTGGTTGAAAATGGTAAAGCGGTAATTTCATTATTATATTTTAATTTCATTATAATCCTAGACGCCATTCCGATCCCCCACTCGGAAACCTGAAAGCTCCTCCATGATAACATTTAATTGGAATTAAGCTCAAAAATATATATAACAGATCAACAATATATAATAAAATGCATGTGTTTGTTTCTCTTAGATACACACAAATTTCTCTAGGGACATTTTTATCCCACCGAAATGAAGTTTGAATGCCAAAAAAACCTCCTATTAAATCGAGTTTTAATCTCCATGATGAAAGAAGTTTGTTTCTCTTAGATACATATTACATCCTTAATTTGCGAGATAAACAACAATATTGTTGCCTTTCCTTAACGTATGAGCGCACTGATCATGAAATATAGTAAAAAGTTGTTTGATATTCGTGAGGATATGCTAGAATTTCTACATAAATTTAGCACTGTGAACAGATGTTCAGCAAATATTTAAGGCTTTGAAGCTAACATGAAATATATATGATAGCAAATATAAGTTTCATATATATGATAGCAAATATAAGTTTCATATATATTTACTAGATTATTATAATGCTAACATGAAATAAATATATTTGGCTCTTTTTTTATTTAAAACCACATTTAAATTTGAATTTAGGGTAAATAAAGGCTTGGCGCCAATAGTAGACTGACATGAAACGCGACTAGGGCTCCGTTTGGCGCGGCGGTGGCGGTCATGAAAGCAGTGGTTATAAACTACCGTTTTTTATTTCCAGACCTAACCTAAGGAACTTCATCCACTTTTATGTTCAAATCTAGTCTTATTTTCTTGGTGCCGGCCGTAACCGTTGTCATGCCAGTGTTTTTGTCTAAACTCACAAAAACAAAAACACCGCGCCAAACAAAGCCTAGTTCTCAACCCCTCAACCGAGGAAAAACATCCTATGGTGACCTAACGTAAGTTTTTGGCATATACTACTCTAATAATATATTGATGTCATTAACTCTAATTGCAATATAAGCCCACACGTGAACAAGATAATATAAAAGCACTTACAGTAATAGTACGGACAACACCTCCACTGGCTCCATCGCGAGCAATGGAGAGCGAGACGGCCTTCACCACCAATTTTTGTACGTGAATAAATGAACGAATATGAAACTCTATCTCCAGTTTGCCAAAAAAACAAAATCTGATGTTTACACATCATCAAGCCTCTAAAGTAGAGCATAAAATCAGTGGAAACAGTTCTCTAAGTACACATCATACCTCAGCTTCATCCTTGCTCATCCCATCCTTCCATGCTTGATCAAAAAATCCATACAGGTAGCTGGAGCCAGAACCTGCAATTATGCATAAACTTTTATAGTGCTTAAGGTGATGCAACAGTAAAATAAGAAGATTATAACAGCAGAAGGCTGCTCACTAGGCCAAAGTCATCTCTATCCTATATGATTTTTTAGGATGAGAGGGCTATTTTTGCAGAGTTGAAGATGAAAATTTGAGGCAGAGCCAGTTTAGTTATGAGTTATCGAAGAAAGAATAAATTGCCTCAACCACTGGAGTCATACAAATGATGGCTCCAATACTGAATCTGTATTCTGTTTTACTCATCCATGAAATGCAATGATCACAAAATACCTACTAGAACATTTGGTTTGCCCTTAAAGTTGTTATCCTCGGTTCTTCATCCAAAGGAGAAACCTTATCATATTCTGTTTTGGGTGGAGAGAAACTCTGACGAGCAAGATATTGCTAGAGAAGCGTTAGTTTGTTTGAAAACAGACATTTCACAGTTTTCCTGATAAATTTAACTCAGGCAACTTACAGGGAATAAAGCATGCCTCTCCTTATTGTAGACAGGATGTCTATCCCTATCCTCGAGATTTTGTTGTGCCTCATAACACCTGGAAAAACATTTATAATATGTCAAAGGTAGAAAACTTTAACTGAGCATGTCATCAAATAATTTACAGATATACTATGCAGTCACAAACAGTCCTCAAACAAACTTCTTCCACTATTGCCCGACATCAGATGAAGTTAAAACTCCATGAGCGGAATGAACAATCTTACTGCACAGGATACAACAATAATCACAGCAAAAACTAGATTCATTACAACAAATATCACAAGCCTTGACTTTCACATGGCAATCATTATCTTTCACACTTTTGCACATTCCATTTCCAACTTTACAGTCTCCAGGAATAACAAATTTGTAAAATATGACAATAATATTTATGATGGCAGTACTCTTTATGATGATGATTCTCTATACCTGAATCCTCTAGTTTTCAAAAGTGTGACAATCACGGCAAAGATTTCTAAAGTAAAAAATATTTGAATAAAATAATAGGTAGATTCGTAATGTCAAGAAGATCAAAAAATGGTTTGTAAAAAACATATTGCATGAAATTAGGGAATTAAGCAAATTTGTAAAATATGACAATAATATTGGTGAAGATTAAGTTGAAGATGGCATCATCATCACAACTAGCCAAAGATCATTTAGCTAGTATTGTCCATCTGATCCTCTAGTTCTCTTCGTTCCATGAAGGCAATCATCCGTGCCTCCATCTGCTCCATGCGTGCCTCTCTTTTCTCCATTCGTGCCTCTCTCTGAGCCACTCTTTCCACCATTTCTTGAATACGTACAGTCATCTCCGCTTCTACTTTAGTTCGTATTTGTGCTCGAAGACGTTGTCCATTAGTACTTTCACGGTCCAATGGCTTTGGTCCTGGCCCCATTCCGGGAATATAGCATGATCGTTTACCAAGTACTATTGTGTAGGCTTCTTCCGTAGTCAATTTGTCTTCTCCTTTGTCTCTTTTTTGTTCCTCATGAAGTTCCAAAAGTTTATTGTACACCTCCTCTACAGCTTCATCGGTCCATTGATTTTGTTTACCCTTTCTAGTTTTCTCCCACAATCGTACGTATATAGGCAATTGTTGATCTTCATGTGCAACTTGCCTCTACATTTAGAAACCAATAAGAAAAAATTAAAGTATAATGACAATTTGTAAACTATATCATAATTATATAAAACTTTAAAATCTTACTAGTTCATGTACTGTTCGCTCTATAGACTTTGTGCCAACATGAGATTTAATTTTTTGGTGGCTCCTATTTATTTTGTTTACATCACTAATTTTCTACAATGAATCAATAAGAAAATAAATATGTTAGTAATATTTAATTGAACAAACTAATTTGTAGATTACCAATAAAAAAAATTTATTGTTTATGTTTTCAATACCTTGAACTTCGCACTTCCCCAATAACCAATTAGCCAACTCCATTAATCGGGATTGATTTATTTAGGGCAATGATCACGCCTTTGTGCATCAGTACTCCAATTTAGATAATGATCACTATGCAAACGAGCACGCCAAACATTATAGATTCGGCGAAGTGAAGATATAAGGTCATCGATGACATGATTCTCATTTGGGAGACTGAATTCAGTCTAAAAACAACATAATACATGTTAAAATACGTCTTCATAAAAGAAAATATAATGTTCAATATTTCATATATTTAATTGTAAGAATTTCATTACTTACATAGATAATATCAACTATTTTATCAATTATATAAACTGGAATATGGGACCATTTCTCCACATTCAAAGGAGCATATAACCTTACAATGCGTCCACTCCTTGTGATAAGCTCTTGAGATCTTTCACCAACTATTCTGCGAAGGTCCGTGGGAATCTGAACTTCTACCTTTTCCGTACAATGATATTTTCTCTTAGACCATCCAATCCCAATGGTCGGACCACGTGTTCTTTTCTTAATTTCAAATGTACCTGTTGATTTACATTTCAATGTTAAAACACTTAAAAATTAGTGAATTTAAATAAAAAAAGTTGTAGAACCGATATTACCATGCCTGAGATCTGTTGAATCTGAATGTACACGATCAGCCTCAGGCTCGATATGATCAAGTACATACCCTAATTCATTTGCATTCCCTTCTTCGTTTATCAAATCTCGGTCCAACTGAAGTGATGAATGTGGGTGTATTGGTGGCTGATGGTAGGATGTAATACTTGTAGGTTGTGTTGTTCTTTCTTTTATAGATTGTGTTGCATCTAATTTGGTAGATTGATGCGCTTTATATTTTATATGTTTACGCGTTTTATCATTCACATTATCATGATGATTAAATGAACTAGCTAAAGAGCAAATACGTGTTGCAGTGGTTCGTGGGTGAAATTTGGATGAGTTAGCTTGCCAATCCAGTGGATTGTGACTTTCTACGCGAGAATCTTTAACTTTAGCGCTAATCTTTAGCTTTTCTGCCATATATTCTTCTTAACTACCTGAAAGAAGATATGATATTCAAAATAATTAAACTAAAAAACATGATTAACAATAAATGGAATGAAGTTAATTTCATATCTTTTGATTAACATAAACAAATATGAAAAACAATGGAGTTGCACACATCAAAAATACATATTTGACTTTAAAAAAAAATATAAACAAATATGAAAATAACAAAAAAGGATAAAAAATAGTACTAAATGTCCCCATTTTCTACATCATCCACAGAGTCATCAATAGTATCATCATCGATGTCTTCTTCGTTCAGAGCTCTTCTTAGACATGATTGATCTCTTTTTTTAATTGTCATAGCTTCAACATCAGTTCTTTGCAATAAAATTCCAGTGCCATCATCATCTATGGCAATATCAAGCAATGGGCTTAACCCAACATCTATATCATACAAATGAATTTCTTCTTCATTGAAGTCTTCATTGTCTTTGGAAGGAAAATCATAAAAGTGACGAGGCGTTGTCTTAATTACCAATCTCCAATCCTTATTTTTGTTATCGGCTACATAAATAAGGATTGGAGATTGGTAAAATATAAGGTTCATTGCTGATCTCTAAAACACATTATATAAATTGGCAGATACAATTTTAGTCTGGTAGTGGTCTACTACATAGAAGAGAGCATTTACTTTCATTTTCAAAAATAAACTATATTCAGATATCATGAGATACGAATGAAGAAATCAGCGGTAAAACAGTAACTAGCAAATTCTGAAAAGCCTTCAGATCATATTATGAATTATGAAGTAAAATTGGTTATATTGAGTTCTGTTTGGCTCCATATTGAGTTCTCTTTGGCTCCATAAAACAGTCAGATCATATTAGAATGATACACCAGAGTGTCACTTGCAGTCCAGAAAAAAAAAACAAAATCGAATCATCGAATGGGAAGACAAATCTTACCCCAGGGAGGCACTTGCAATCAGTCAGTCAGGAAGGGATTAGGGACAGATTCTGCAAGTTCAGGCCACAAGCATTCAACCAAGCAATTCACTTTTGTTGTTATGCATCCAGAGTTCAAAAAAATTAGGAAATGGAAGAAAAATATCAGAGTAACTGAGTAAGGAATTGAACATAATTTCTGAATCACAGAATGAAATAGCCTACCTCCCCTGATTTCACGAAACAGATTCGTAGCCTGCTCGTCCTCGCCGTCGACACGTTGTCTCGTCGATGTCTCGTCTTCGTCCTCGACGAAGGAGTTGGGGACTAGGCGGGGATGCTCGTCTTTGTCCTCGATGATGCGTCGTCTAGGTCTCTAGGAAGCGTGATGGAGGAAGGCGTTCGTCTGAAGAAGTTAGGGCACGCAAGGGATAAAATCGCTACTTTGATAAAATGGTTGCTTTGATAAAATTGCGTGGAGGGGAAAGTGGCGGAGTGCGGAAGGAGTGCGGAACGTGTGCTGATCGAAAAAATTAATAAGAAATAAAAAATAACTCCAAAAATGAAATATAAAAATTAGAGCACCTACTCAGTTTTATTGTAAAAAAATATATAAGGTATGTTTGGAAGAGCTGAAGTTGATTGAAAGCGAGCTGTTTGAAATGAATTTGAAAGTAAAAACTATTTGGGTGAAATATTGTTTGCAAAGTTGTTTATAGTACAATAATACTCTTTAGTAAAAATGAAATTTTTGTGACTATTTATTTCAAATTAGTATAATCGTCAAATGTAAGTGATACCATAAACAGTTTGAAAGCTAAACTTCAAATCTATATGACATACAAAATAAAATAAGTTTTTATATAATTATAAGATCAGACAAACTTTTTCCGTACTTTCGGCACTAACTTCACAACTTGTGATCACTAAAACGCGTATTATCTAAAGGATTTAGCACATAAATATTAGATTATTTGTCAACAATAGTTACGGAGTATTAACCATGAAAACCATCTAGTAGTTTCACCCATTCATCTAGTGCTGACTGAGGTGCTTTCTACAATCCATCAAACAACCACCAATGATCTTTATAGATTCTATCAATTGTGTTCCGAAAAGACTCCAATGATGTTTTCATGAGAAAGAATAATTTTAATAAAAAATAAGAATTTTATAGGCATATGAAGGGCATTTTCATTAGGAGAGACTAAATGAATTTTTTCATGAAAGAAACTACAAAATTTGATAACTAATGTATTTGATCACTAAATAAATAACTTCGTGACTAAATTATTTTTGGTTACTAAATACTTTAAAAAAATTATTTTTGTGACTGAACTTATATTTCGTCACTAAATCTATGTTTTTAGTGACCAAATGTTTATTTGGTCACTAAAAATATGTCTTTAGTGACGAACAATATTTCGTCACTAAAGAGATGTTTTTAGTGACGTAATATAATTCGTCACAACATTTTCATCAATAATGTCAGTTTTCTTGTAGTTTTTCAAGCTTACTCTTAAGCTAAACCCTAGTCTCTATTTCTCTTTCTCTCTCCATCAACATAACCCAAACATTCCCAAAACAAAACCACAATCCCCATGCTGTCACTGGATTGGCTAGCAGCAGTCCCAGGGCAGCAAAGTGGGGGAAGATATTTCCAAGCCTAATCTTAAGCTAATCTTCATCCTAAGCTAACCCAAGGCTAACCCCTCTCTCGGTTTGGCTATAAAAGGAACCCCCTCCCTCCAGAACAGGGGACCTTCCCTCAAGCCCAATTCGAGCCCATCCAAACCCCTGCCGGAGCTCCACCTCGCCGGAGAAGGAGAAGACGACCTCCGCCACCTCCACCATCGTTCCATGGCAACATCGTCGGAGGGCTCCCGGAGGACCCCAATCAGGGTGTGATCCTATCCTCTCCTCCCTCCCAAAAATTCTGACGTCTTGCTTGTGAGCTCCGGCGGCCGAAGCGCCGCCGCCGCCGCCTCCCTCCTCTCCTCCGTCCGAAATGGGAAAGTAAACAGCTTTGGTGGTGGCCGATGGTGGATGGCCACCGGACCACCGCAGGTGGAAGCGCCCGCCCCCTGGGGGTCGGCTGGGGGTGGAGCAGTGGCCGGCCGGCAGTGGGGAAAGCCCGCAAGGGCGGCAGTGCATACAGGAAGATTTCTGTTAAATTTTTTATAAAAAATTTTATAATTATATTAATTATATCATTGGATTTTTATGTGCCCTATAGAAAGCCTAAATGAAAAAAAGTTGAACATCAAAGTTGTGTATGTCGGTGAGGAGTATCTCCAGAAAATTTTGAGATTATTGTGTTATGATTTAGTATTTTTTTAATAATTAAAATACAGTGATATTTTGGGTTTTTGAATTATCAGGGGGATCAAATGAGATCAGAAAATTATTAAATAAATATGGGAAGTTGTCAAAGTCCATGTACACCTGTGAAAATTATTTAAGAATTTTCAAAAGTCGTTATGATAATTTAATGATTTAATCAAGCTGGCTCCTTTACTTGTAAAAATTCCAAGGGGAGATTTTCATAAGCCACATAGCTAAAAAATTTATATAGTGTGCCTTAGAGGATGAAACGGACCATGAAAAATAATCAGACTTTTTCATTGATTCCTGGTATTTTTTAAGAATTAAATAACGTAGAAAGTGTGGTTTTAAAAAAAAATATTAAATGTCTTAAATCTTGGTGTAAAAATTTGAGGAAGTCACTAGAGATCATTAAGCCTAGTATCTACCCTATGGAAAAGTTTGGAGATTTTTAAAGTACTCTTGTTATATTGGGGAATTTATTTGGCGGTTATGAGAGCCTAAATAAATTAGCAAAGACCGTTTATACCTCAAAAAGCCTTGCAAAATTTATGATAACTCTTTAAGGATGTCATCAGCCTAGGATAAAAGTTGGATGATTTTCGGGTATGGTTTACTATTTTAATGATTTTAAAATAGAATAATAACTCAGGCTCGAAGCGACGGGAGGCCTTATGATTCACCGAGCTATGTTTAAAGTAATTCCCGGATATCGGAAATTGTCTTTGGAGAATTTAAGGAACTCATGATATTGTCCCTCAAGTTCGCTTAAGCCATGTTTAAAAGGCGCAATTAAAACCTATGATCGGACTGTAATTAAAGAAATAGAATTTGGAAGAGACTCCTGTGAACGGAGTTGCCTCTTGCGAACGGAGAAGCCTCCTAGGAACGGAGATGGAACAGAACTTTCCTCCTATGAACGGAGATGGAATTGAAGCCTCCTGATTATGGAGTGATGGACTACTATCCTTTTTATTCTATTGCATTTTCTTTTACTCCAGTCTCGTACTGGTCCCGCTCCTTTCAGTTTAGTACCTTCCATTCAGTTTCTTTTCAGTTTTACTCCAGTCTCGTACTGGTCCAGTTCAGTTACTGCACTCTATTTCAGTATTTCAGTTATTATACTTTATTTCATTATTGCCTATAATTTAGAGTTGACGTGAAGATGAGACATTTCTTTAGAGTCAACCCTAATAGAGCCGAACAGGCCGCCGCTTGTAGAGCAGAGCGAACAGATCGATGTTTTGGCTTTTCTTTCATTATTGCATATATTTTAGAGTTTACGTGAAGATGGGACATTCCTTCAGAGTCAACCCTAAATAGTACCGAACTGGCCGTCGTTTGTAGAGCAGAGCGGACAGATCGATGTTTTGACTTTTCTTTCATTATTGCCTATAATTTAGAGTTGACATGAAGATGAGATATTCCTTCAAAGTCAACCCTAAATAGTGTCGAACTGGCCGCCGCTTGTAGAGCAGAGCGGACAGATCGATGTTTTGATTTTTCTTTCCTTATTGCACATAATTTAGAGTTGACTTGAAGATGGGGCATTCCTTCAGAGTCAACCCTAAATAGTGCCGAACTGGCAGCCGCTTGTAGAGCAGAGCGGACAGATCGATGTTTTGGCTTTTCTTTCTTTATTGCCCATAATTTAGAATTGACGTGAAGATGGGTCATTCCTTCAGAGTCAACCTTAAATAGTGCCGAACTGGCCGCCGCTGGTAGAGAAGAGCGGACAGATCAATGTTTCAGCTTGCTCTACAAGCGGTGGCTTGGGAGCGGAAGATGTGACAGTTCTTCACAGTCAACCCTAAATAGTGCTGAACCAGCCACCGCTTGTAGAGCAGCGTGGCGAGTTAATGTTTTGAGGTTTTGTTCTTGTATTGACAGTAATATAGGTTTGACGAGAATATATTGTGCCTTCGAGAAATATTCCTACGGGAATATATTGTGCCATCTGTTGAAACCGATTTCTCGGTCTCTTGTGAAGCTCGGGCCCTCAACAAGTTGAGGGGTAGCTAGGCCTTACTAGTCCCTCGGAAGGAGCAGACTGGGGACTCAGAAACAGACTAAGAACTTAGTCACAGCAATGAGGTCCCACCAGAAACCCGGAAGATCGTTGAGCGCTTCCCCTGCCAAGCCAAAGCTGATAATTGGGCACCTTGGAGAGCTAGAGAGCTAAACCAAAGTAACCAAAGGAGGAGGAAGCTCAGAGAATTGAGATTGGAATCCTCTCCCAAGGTGCCCTTTAAGGTCTATTTATAGTTTTTTGCTCGTGGTCTATCAATAGCGGAATTCCGCCTTTTGGTTTTACTAAACGCACCCCAATTTGGCATGCTAACAGCTAAACTCCGCTGTTTGGAAAGGCTAACGGCAGACCATCAAGGGCAGAGGGGTAATTTTTCCTCCTTAGCCTATGGGCAAATGACCTGCGAGAAGGAGACTTGCGAGGGCTCCCGCGAGTCACCTCGCGAGTATGGCTCGCAAAACCTCTCTTAGACGAGCGCTCTGCGAAGACTCCACGCGTGCCTCTTCTGGCGACATCCACCGAGGCCAGGTCTCGCATGCCTCCCTGCGAACTCCCTTCGGCCCTGAGTAAATCTGCTGAACTCGCTGGAAAATTGAGTTCGTCGAGCTGAGAAGCAAGTTCGTCGAACTAAGGACGGACTTCGTCGAACGTCGATTGAAGTTCGTTGAACACGGAAAGTTTGGAAAGAATCTGGCTCGCCTGCTTTCTCGCGAGCGGTTAGCGAGCACCCGGCTCTGGCTCGCCTTCTTTGTTACTTATACACTGAACACAGTTAAATACGCCGAACTCAAACTAGAGTTTGCCGAACTGAAGACAAAATCCGCTGGACTGGCTGGGGATTAAGTTCGTCACACAGGGAAATGAGTTCGTCGAACTGAAACGTGACGCAAGTTCATCAAACGCAGAATGGATTTCGTCGAACGCTGATTGAAGTTCGTCGAACACGGAAACTTGGAAAGAATCCGGCTTGCCCAGAAGACCACCGCAAGAGGGCCGCGAGGATCTGGCTTGCGTGCCTTCTTGCGAGCGGTCGGCGAGTGCCCGGCTCGCCCGCCTTCCCACGCGCGAACTTTGAGACTGGCTCGCCTTCCTTGTCACTTCTTTTTCCCCTCTCTTGGCGAATATTGGGGTTGTACAGCGCCACTCGCGACTCTGGCCCATTCGCGCTCACGTGGCTTTCGCCGCGAGTAGTCCTTGAAGCACTGCGCGGGGGGCACCATACGCGAGTGGTCTGTGAGCGCCCCGCCCGCTGTTGGCTCTCGCCAAGGTGGGATCGCACCTGGCTTGTCCCCACGCTAGACTTCTCCCGGTTGAAGTTTGACTCCAGCTTGATTTCGCCTTCTCGTTCGAGGCGAACCCGAGGTTGTACACAATCCCCGCTCTTCGCGAGTCTTAAGCTAAACTCGCGAAGAATCAACCAACTCTCGGCGTTCGTTGGATGGATGCTGACCTGGCAGGAATATTTTGGTGGGGCCCAGCCTCCCTGCTATAAATATCATCGATCGTAGTCGACGGGCGCCCCCTTTCGCTTTCACCAATTCTCGCTGCTCTGTACTGTAGCTGTTTGAGGATGCCTATTTCTGAAGAGACCCGGGCTTGCATCGACGCGGCGCGAGCTTTTGAGCACGCGGCCCTCACTAAACCTGCTCATTGGGCTCCGAAGCCATCTTCCCCAAGAATGCTAAAAGCAAAATCAGTCTGGCGCCAGAGCGGGAAAGATAGATCCTTGGCCCTATATCCGTCCCCTGACCTTCTACTCGCAAATCAGGTACTCAGGTCGGCAAGCTGACCCACCTCCTTTTCTTGCTGATATATACCTTTTTCCTTTCAGGACTCGCTTCTATCGGGGAACCTGACGAACGAAATCCGAGTGGACGCTCGCCCTGCTATCCCTCGGGGGGGGGCGGCGCGGAGATCCCAGACTTGGGCGTCCCCGTCCTTCGCTCGTCTTTGCCTCAACACCGTAAGCCTTTTCGCACAATTCTTTAATGAACTCGTCGTGTTGCCCCTGTGACCTTGTCTCTCGCAGAGTCTCCTCTCGCGACTCCCGAAGAACGAGCCGCTCTCTCGCTCTCACAACTTCCTCCCAAGTTAAATATCTCTATCCCGGGGTAAACTCTTCTGGACCAAGCGAATCCTGAGAATTTGCATCTAGACGCCGTCCAGGGTGAGGCCCCCGAACTTCGCCTCTCAGGTTTAGGTAAATCGGTGACCCTGCCCCACGGAACTTCCTTTCAGGGGCGGCCCGGCTCTTCTTGTGCTCATCATGGTAAGGCGACTCCTAACTCGCCCGATCAGCCTAAAGCAGTCAGTTATCGATCTTTCTCTTCTTTCTGACGACCTCTCCCTCTCGCAGGCCCTCCCGAGAGTTCCAGCGACTTCGACTTGGGGAAAGAGGAGTTGTCGCCCCTCCCTTTGCTGGAGGAGATCGATGCCTTCCTCGGCGACCCGCTGGATCCGGTGATGATGAAGAGGAGAACCTCAGAGCTTTTCAAGAAACATGGGTGGATGTTGCAAAACCTGTACAGTTAGGTGAAGAAAGACGGGGAGGCGGCGGAGGAGCAGATTGCCTCGCTTTGGGATGAATGTGCTTGGCTCCAAGCCGAACTGCTGCAAGATTCTCGCGAGGAGGTTACTTCCCCGGGGGTGCACCTCGTGCGAGTGATAGACCATGCTCTCTTGATTCAGCATGAGGCCCGTGCTGCCTAAGCGTATTATTACCCCAGGAGACCGCCTAGCTCGGGGGCGCGAGGAAGAGGCCGATGGAAATGGATCCAATACTGATCCCCCCCTTTCCCCCCGCACTCGCGTTCCTTATCTACTCAATAATTTCCCTCTCTTGTTTTATGGTATCTGGACGATTTATGCCCTAGAGTGGGGATCCGAACACCTCTCGCTCGTACTAGCGAACTCTTCTTATTTGGGTTTGTGCTATACCGCATCGTATTTGCCTTTTCTTTTTATTCATATTTATGTTGCTCTTGCCGCGCCTGCGTATTTGCCTAGCGGACAATATGCGCTTCTTACTTAGTCCTTCTCTGCCTCCTATCGTTCGAGTACGTAACTCGCAAGGGCCCGCCTAACCTGCAAGGGCTCGTGCCCCCTTACTCGCAGCGTTGTTTTTATTGTTTGTGAGTCAATATTTTCAGGTTGTCGCGAGCGAGTCTGAGGGAGGGAGGCGCTCATTTTGAGGTACACCATGACGCGCTTTTGCTATCTGCACCCTCCGGCGCTTCGATTACTCCCCACCGCCTTTGTTTTTCTATAAATTAGGCTGGCATTTATGTCTAACCACCGCTCTGATCGTCTTCTCCCTTCTCCTCTCTGCCTCCTCGCTCTCGCCACCTCTCTTTGTGCTCGCCTCTCTCTTTGCAGGAAAACAATTGGTGGCGATAATGCGGACACCGAAGGCCGGGCCAAGTGTGCGGGGACTTTTCGCGAGCATATTTTCCTGAACTGCTCGCTCACGGAGAGCGAGCATCACCTGGTCGTGGCGTACTATATTTCGCCCGGATTTCTCGCCCGGCTGCCTACGGACGAGGATGCGATAAACTTTACCTTCGCAGATGAGCTTGCCATCCCGGTGGCTCATTTCGAGGCAGGCTTGCGTTTGCCCTTCTGGCCGAAGATTAGCCAGGTACTCGCTCCTCCCTTTCGCCTTCCCATTGCATACTCGCGTGAAGTTTTCGTTTGACCATTGGTTGCGAACTATTCAGATACTCAATTATTTTGGCATGATCCCGGGTCAGGTGACCCCCAATGTCGTTGCCATGATGGTAGCCTTCGCGTGCTACTTGCCAGAGGAGCGGGTAGAGTTCAGCCTACCCGTCTTCCGCAAACTATTTTCCTTCAGGGCGAACAAGGATGGGACTACTTTTTTCGCAAGCAGCCACGCCAAAGTTCAGGAGACGTTCAACAAGAGCCATTATTGGCCCCAAAAGTTCGTCATCGTGAAGGGTCCATTCGGCAACGTGCCCTTCTCGCCCATCCAGCGATCCAAAGCCTCCTACTGCCCCCCCGACGCTCGGTGGCCATGAGGCCGATCTCTTCAAGCACATGTCGACCAACTTCGAGGTGGTCTACCTCAGGAGAAACGTCGACTCGCTTCTTCCCGTGCCGCCAGGAGTAGGTTCGGCTCGCGCTCGCTCTGCTAATTCTTGTATTGCTTCTTCTTTTCCTAACTCGAGTTACCTCTTACTCGCAGGAGAGCGAGACCTCCCGCTCAACCCCGCCCCCTCACGCGAAGGTGGGGCATATCTCGTCTGCCCTTCAGCTTGCCACCTCCTCCGACGAGCTCTGTCGAGAGCCTATCCCCACTTCGACCCCAACCTCTCTTAAGCGGCCCGCTCCTGCGAGCCGCGGGTCGAAGTCTCTACCCCCCCCCCCCCCCCCCCACCCCCCAAAGAAACCGAAGACGCTTCCTCCGACTAAGGGATAGGAGGTCCTTAAGGTCCCATCCGGGGGAGGTCGCCCAGCGACCCGGCCCAAGGAGAAGGTGTCCAGCGAGCCCTCTATGTTGGTGGCCGACACCTCGAAGGTGCCTGATCCATCACGCCACCAGAACTATGGCTTAGGGGTCAAGCATCTGGACTGGGCCGGCACGACTCTGCTGGTCTAGGACGAGAAGACCAACGGGCCTCGATATCGACCCTCCTCCCCTCCTGGGTGGAGGAGAATAAGGTTGGCAGCGACGCTTTCGCCCTGTCCTTCGGCCTTTATGGGCGGGATGACGCGAAAGAGTTTAACTTGATGGCCTCTCGGGTACTCGCTCATGAGAGCGCGCGGTCCCAACTCCGCTCTCTAGAGCTCGCCCATATGCTGGGTTGGCGCAACTTCCAGCTGGAGAGAAACTTGGAGGAGCTCATGCGCGAGCTGAGGATCGCCACGAAGGAGATCGCGCGTCTGAGGCAGGAAAAAAGCTCTGAGGCTCTTCGGGAAGAGTTGAAGGCCGCGACCGAGGAGGTGGCCGGCCTTAAGGAAAAATTAAACATCTCGGACGGCCTCGTCGCCAGCCTCCAAGGTGGGATGGTGAGTTTTTGTTCATTCGTCTACCCCTTCTTATCCTTCAATACTTGCGCCTAAATCTTTTACTTGCAGGATGCCGAGACTTCCAGTGAGCTCCTTACTCGCAACACCGACCTAGCGCAGCAAGTGGAAGGGTTGAAAGACCTGAACCTCGAACTTGCCCAGGCCGCCCTCCCGCCCAGCCCCAGGTCGCTAAAGGCCAAGCAGCAGGAGCATAAGACAGAGATGCGGGAGGGAGCACTTCATGCGGCGACGTTGGCCTTCCGCAACCTCAAGCGGTCTGGCTTGCTTATGGTGGAGGTGGCGAAGCTCACCTTGGAGGACTTGATCCCGGAGATGTTCCTGCCCACTACACCCTCTGAGAGGAGCGAGGGCGAGCAATCCCCGGATGAGTCATGATTTTTCGATGTTTTGATTTTCTTTTTAACTTTTTTGGTTGGCGAGAGCGCCACGGAACTCTGTAAAACTTTTGGACGAAAAATAGAAATGATATATATTCTTCGCCTGTTAATTACTTGCTTGCTGCCTTTGTATATTTTTCCTTTAATCATTGCTCTCGCTCCTTTTGTTATTAGCACAGTACTCGTAGTGCTCGCTCTCGCCTATCTCTCGATCGCTTAGCTCAGGCGTTTGACACACGATTTATCTCCGCTTTCTCGCCCTTCTGCCTCTCAGAGGTCGCGGTTTCTCGGGATCCTCCGTCGTATCTCCCTTTCGCGAGGAACACGCCTTCTACCCTTTAATCCTTGCGAGCGAAGCTTTTACCTTGGTTTCTTTCACAGTCTTAAAGGCTGAACAACTTCTTCCATGTCTAACACCTCTGCGTCAGCGAGTACCCAGTCGGTCTATCTGGGGCGGCTATTTCTTTGTTGCGAGGGCCCTGTTGATCGAGGTGTCCCTCGCCTTATGTGAGGGAGTCGGGTTTTCTTCCCCAGTTATGCGAGCTCGTCTCCACCCGGCGAGCGAGACGTCCTTCTTCTGGTGTAACTTGACTCCGTCTCGCAGCCTACTCATTTTCTCGTGCTGGTGTAACTTGACTCCGTCTCGCACCAGAGAACTTGCCACTTGCCAGCCTCTCCAGAGAACAACCTGACCCACCGTCTATGAGAGCCCGGCAGTGGAATCGATCTGGGGCATTCCAGCACCAAAGAACTTGTCACATGCCAGCCTCTCTAGAGATCGACCTGACCCACCGTCTATGAGAGCCCGGCAGCGGAATCGATCTGGGGCATTCCAGCACCGAAGAACTTGCCACTTGCCAGCCTTTCCAGAGATCAACCTGACCCACCGTCTATGAGAGCCCGGCAGCGGAATCGATCTGGGGCATTCCGGCACCAAAGAACTTTCCACATGCCAGCCTCTCTAGAGATCAACCTGACCCACCATCTATGAGAGCCCGGCAGCGGAATCGATCTGGGGCATTCCAGCACCAAAGAACTTGTCACTTGCCAGCCTCTCTAGAGATCAACCTGACTCACCATCTATGAGAGCCTGGCAGCGGAATCGATCTGGGGCATTCCAGCACCGATGAACTTGCCACTCGCCAGCCTCTCTAGAGATCAACCTGACCCACCGTCTATGAGAGCCCGGCAGCGGAATCGATCTGGGGCATTCCTGCACCAAAGAACTTGTCACTTGCCAGCCTCTCTAGAGATCAACCTGACCCACCATCTATGAGAGCCTGATGGTTTAAAATTTAAGAAGTTTTGCAAAACCTTTTTGTGATGAGATTAGAATTAAGCGGGCGTTTTCGAGGAGTTTCGCGAGTACTCCTACTTCGAGAAACTAACTGTTATCCAACTTTGATGAATAGAAGTAACGGTCTTTCCTTCTATCGGAATATCGACGATTACGCCCCGGCTACGGCGCCGAATTCTCTAAATATGTAAATAGAAAAGGAGAGAGTTTTGCAAGTTTTTGTAATTATTTATCCAAACTAATCTTTTGATGAAGGCAAGCGCACCTTATCACGTATAGTATAGGATATTTTTTTAGAAAATATCAAGGTCGTATTTTTCCAAGGATGTGTTGATTATTTTTACTTTTTAAGAACGCGCTATTATTTAATCGATGAAACGAGTGATTAATTTTATAAAGTTAAAAGAGCGATGACGATGATAATTAAGCGACTACGTGCGTTAGCGAAAACAAAGAAACAATTATAAGGAAAAAGAGGTGCACACTAAATTAAAAACACACGCACTCTACGGAATTGAAATGATAGAAATTAAAGGACATAAATTGCAATCTCTACACGAATGGGTAGATGAGAAGTAAATGCGTGAGCGAGTTCTACCCAAACGGGCAGAGGGGAAATAAATGTGGTGCAAGTTCTACCCAAATGGGTAGACGTGAAATAAAAGCAATCTCTACCCGAACGGGTAGAGGAGAAATAAATGCAGGACAATAATAAAAACTACACTATTAAATTAAAATCTAAGTTAACAAAAACAAAATTTATCCACCTACACACACACACACACTTACAATAAATGAAAAACTAAATTAAAAACAAAAGCAATAAAATTTACACTCATACACTCACACACACAACAATAAGAAAAGAAAAACAAGAAAAATAAGAAGAACAACAAGAACAATAAGAACAAGTAGAACAAAAAAAACTTTTATATATATATATATATTCATATTACAACTTTTTAAAGAAAGTCTAAACTTGGGGAGCTTAAACAAGAGCAAGAAAATACATAAAAAAACTCACAAACACTCACACAAAAAAACCTCACTAGAACACTCAAGAAAAACTCACAAACTCTTACTTAGGTTCTAATTTTTATGAACCTTTAAAATAAGGGAGGAGCCCCCTTATTTATAGACAAGAAGGTGGGCTGGAATTAGCAAAAAAATCAGATATTTAGGACCTAATGGGAAGCAGTTGGAGGTTTTAGAAGGAGAGTGTGCTGGACAAGCTTGCTGGAAGGAGGGCTGGCGGGTTGGGGTGCGAATAGCAGCTGGAAGCTGGCGGGCGTAGAGAGGTTGGCAAGTTTGACTTGAGCACTGGTCTGGTCTCAGCGGGCAGGCTCGTCTCAGCGGTTCGGGCTGAGTCTCAGCGGCAGGACTGGTCTCAGCAGTTGTGTGGGATTAAATCCAGCGCAGCGGAGAGTTCATCGAACGCAGTGGAGAGGTCGTCGAACGCAGTGGAGAGGTCGTCGAACGCAGTGGAGAGTTCGTCGAACGCAGCGGAGAGGGATTCGGTGAACGTCGCTCGGGGAGAGTTCGTCGAACCCAGCACGGGGTTCGTCGAACGCGGCGCGGGGTTCGTCGAACGCAGTGGAGAGTTCATCGAACGCAGTGGAGAGGTCGTCGAACGCAGTGGAGAGTTCGTCGAACGCAGCGGAGAGGGATTCGGTGAACGTCGCTCGGGGAGAGTTCGTCGAACCCAGCGCGGGGTTCGTCGAACGCAGCTCGGGGAGAGTTCGTCGAACGCAGGGCGCCTTTCGTCGAACACAGTTTGCCTTTCGCCGAACGCATGCAGACACATATATATTATTATTATTTATTATATATACATATATATATACATATATATTTCATTATATTTATACTATATACATAATTATTACTATGTTATTATTATACTAAACTACTATATTATATATATATATATTCACAGAATTTTTATATTAATACATATTCAATAACTAACTTAATTATATTCAATATATATTTAAATACTTTATATATTTCTATTCACATACTTAAATAGTTCCTTTTTACCTATAAATATATAAATATAAAAATTAGCTAAAACAAATTATTTATTCAATAATTTATATGAAATATGTACAATATTACCCAAAATTATGCTAAAAACTATACTAAAAATATGCATAATTTTACTATTCATCAGAGCCCGGCAGCGGAATCGATCTGGGGCATTCCAGCACCGAAGAACTTGCCACTTGTCAGCCTCTCCAGAGATCAACCTAACCCACCGTCTATGAGAGCCCGGCAGCGGAATCGATCTGGGGCATTCCGGCACCAAAGAACTTGCCACTTGCCAGCCTCTCCAGAGATCAACCTGACCCACCGTCTATGAGAGCCCGGCAGCGGAATCGATCTGTGGCATTCCAGCACCAAAGAACTTTCCACTTGCCCAAGAACTACTTCAAAATATATGTATTGAGTAGGAAACATACAAAAGTCAGTTACAAAAAATTGTTAAGGATAAAATCTCTTCAAATCATCCCCACTCCTGGCTCGGCCGAGAGATACCCCTTCCACATCCTGGAGGTGGTACCCCCGACTTGAGCACTTCGCTTACTATGCAAGGCCCTTCCCAATTGGGCTCTAACTTACCTACAGCGGCTCCTCTCCCTGCCGCATCTACCTTCTTCAGGACCAAGTCTCCTTTCTCGAATTGCTTTATTTTGATATATTGATCAAAGTACCGGGCCATCCGCCTCTTGTCTTCCACCTGTCGGACAGTAGCGAGGTCCCGGAGCTCTTCCACCAGGTCCAGGGACAACCTTTGCTCGACATCATTTTCTACTAGCCATTCTTCATCTTCTTCGCCCGCGGTGATCACCCTGGGGGTTTTGATTTCGAATTCTATCGGGAGGACGGCTTCGGACCCATGAGACAGTTTGAAGGGGGTCTCCCCTGTGGCCGTGTTTGGAGTAGTCCTCAAGGCCCACAAGACCGAGGGCAGCTATTCTACCTAGTTTCCCCCGAGATTTCCACTTTCTTCTTCAGCAGGTTGACAATTATTTTGTTCGTTGCCTCCACCTGACCATTACTCATCGGGTGGTGGACCGATGCGAACCTGAGGTCTATGCCAAGTTGGGTACAGAAACTAACGAACTCCTCGCTGGCAAATTGTGGTCTGTTGTTCGTCACTATGGCCAACGGCATCCTGTGCCTGCAAATAATCTCACCCCATACAAAATTCCTTACCACTTGGGACGTTACCTTGGCCAGTGCTTTCACATCTACCCACTTGTAGAAATAATCAATCATTACCAATAGGAACCTCCTTTGGCCACTAGCTTGCAGGAAAGGACCTACCAGGTCCAAACCCTAAATGGCGAAGGGCCACGGAGCTGTGATAGTCCGGAGCCTTTGAGCTGGGAGAAGTTGGAGTGGGGCATATAGTTATTATTTTGAACACTTTCTTGCGAATCCCGCTACATCCTTGCTGAGGGTAGGCCAAAAATAGCCTTGCCTCAGCACTCTTCCCTCCAGGGTCTGGCTCCCGGAGTGACTGCCACACTCCCCCGAGTGGATCTCTTCGAGGACTCTAGGGACCTCCTCCTCCGATAAACAACGAACCAAGAGCCCCGAAAGTGTTTTTCTATATAGTCCTCCTGCATGTAAGGAATAATAGGCCGACTTGTACCTGAAGCGCCGTTTATCTGCGTCCCCTTCAGGGAACTTTCCCGATGTCAGGATGGTGACGAAGGGATCCATCCACGATGCTCACTAATCCACCTCCATCAACTCCCCTTCTTCGATGGAAGGTCGGAAGAGTTCCGCTACTGTCCCTCCAGCCCGAGGACCGAACTTGGCAAGGAGGTTTGCCGGGGTGCTCTCCTCCCTCGGCACATGTGTGATGGAGAAAGTGCGAAATTGGCCGATGACCCCCTTAACCTTCTCCAGGTAGCGTTGGAGGGTCGGCTCCCTTGCTTCAAATTCTCCCCTGATTTGGCACGCCACCACCATGGAGTCCGTTGAGACCTCCACGTCCTGCACTCCCAGCTCCCTGGCCAGCCGCAGGCCCGCTATCACTGCCTCGTACTCGACCTGGTTGTTGGTAATTGGGAAATGGATGCTCAAGACCTGCTCGATCTTTGTCCCTTGGGGGCTTATCAGGATGATTCCCCCTCCATAGGAATATTTCCCTGACGCACCATCCACCAGCATCTTCCATGCCACCGGGGGAGGTGATTCATGCTCCTCCACTTCAGTTGCGTAGTCCGCCATGAAGTATGCCACCGCTTGTGCCTTTATTGACGTCCTAGGCACAAACGTGATGTCGAACTCACTTAGCTCCACTGACCATTTGGCTAGCCTCCCCGAATGCTCCACCCCTTCCATGACTTTGCGAAGCGGGTGGTCGGTCACCACTTTGATTGAGTGTGCTTGGAAGTATGGCCTGAGCTTCTGAGCCGATACCACAAAGCGAAAGCCAACTTCTCCAAGATTGGGTATCGGAGCTCCGCCTTCCTCAGCACCCGGCTGACGTAGTAGATGGGGAACTACCTCCTCCCTTCTTCCCGGACCAACACCGAACTTACTGCTTCAGATCTTATCCCCAAGTATAAGGATAGATCCTCCCCTTGCCTTGGTCCCTTGAGTAGGGGAGTCTGGGTGAGCTGCCCTTTCAAAGCTTGAAAAGCTTCCTCGTATTCTGAAGTCCACTCAAACTTCTTGTTTCCCCGTAATACCTTGAAGAAAGGAGCACACTTCTCGCCCGCCTTGGAGAGGAACCTGCTGAGTCCAGCCAATTTTCTCGTGAGGCGCTGAACCTCCTTCGCGTTCCTTGGCGACCCCAACTCCAAGATGGCTTTAACCTTATCTGGGTTAGGCTCCACCCCTGCCGGGGTGAGCAAGTGACCTAGGAACTTTCCCCTGCTAGCCCTGAAGACACACTTCAGGGGGTTGAGTTTCATCGTGTACTTCCGCAAGGTCCCAAAGGTCTCTTCCAGGTCTTGGAGGTGAGACTTGAGATCATGAGGTCATCAACATAGACTTCCAGGTTTCTTCCCTTCTGCTCTCGGAAGACCATGTCCATCATTCGTTGGTACGTAACCCCTGCATTCTTGAGCCCAAAGGGAATAATCTTATAACTGTAGCACCCATCTCCTGTGATGAAGGAGACATCTTTGATGTCGGGGGGGGGGGGGGGGGGGGTGTGCATTCGGATCTGATGGTAACCTGAAAAGCATCTAGAAAAGACATTACAGGGAAACCGACGGATGAATCAACCAGCGCGTCGATTCTAGGCAAGGTGTAACAATTCTTGGGGCATGATTTATTAAGTAAGGAAAAATCGATACACATCCTCCACTTACCTCCTCCCTTTTTTACCATCACCACGTTGGAGACCCAGCCTGGGTACTGGATCTCCGATACAAAACCCGCCAGTATGAGCTTACTCACCTCCTCTCGGATGGGTCCCTCCAACTTGTCTGTTGTGGCCCTCTTATTTTGACGAATGGGCGGGTGCCTGGGTCGAGGTTGAGGTGATGGCAAGCCACATCTGCATCGATCCCGATTATCTCCGTGGATCTCCAAGCGAAGACAACCATGTTTTCCTGGACGCAAGCCAGGATTTGCTTCTGCTCCTCGAGGTCGAGCTCCCCGCTGATGCGGACCTTCTCCGCCACCCCAGCTCGGGTGGTGACCTCGAGCTCTACGACTTCCTACACGGCTTCTAGGCGGGACTACTCTCCCCAAACTTCTTCCTTCTCCTCTTATTCTCCTTCCTGGACCTTCATCACCTCTTCCGCCCCTTCCTCCTGGGCCCGACTCTCTACCTCTTCCTTCTCCTCCTCCATCGGCTCCTCCGACCCTTCCTCCCCTTTCTCCTCCTCTACCTCTCCGAGACCCGCTGGCTCTCCCACCTCCTGATCCCATTTCTCTGCCTCGGTCATCCAGTAGATGGTGTTGACCGCCGTCATGTAACACTGCCTTGCTACCTTCGGATCCCCTCTTACCCGAATCTGGACTCCCCTTGAGCTGAATTTGAGGCATTGGTGGAAGGCGGAGGGGACACAGTGGAAAGCACTGATTAGCGGGCGTCTGAAGATGGCGCTATAGCTGCTGGGCGCATCCACTATAATGAAGCGGCAATTCCGAGATTGCCCGCCCAGGACCACATGGAGCCCCACTCCCCCTCGACCTCCTTCCTCTCTCCAGAGAACCCAAACAACGGGCCATCCGAGGCCAACACCCTCTTGGCTTCCACCTTCATCTCATCGAACGTCTTCTTGAAGATGACATTGATGGAGCTTCCATTGTCCACGAGAATCCGGGACACCATTCTCGTTGGTAGCTGTTGGGCTACATGCAAGAGCTGGTTGGTTGATGAAGAGGTCGGCTGGTTGGTCTGCATCAAAGAGGGCCGGGCTGCACATACGGAGATGGCGTGGACTTCATGCAAAGGTGGCGGCAATGGCGCGGACGTGGCGTTGCGGCGAGCATGGCGTTGCGGCATGAATATTGATGGCGCGACGATGGCGTTGCGGCGACGATGACGGCATGGATGGGCACATGACGACGAGCGCGACGATTTCATGCAAAGGTGGCGGTGACAACATTCCTTCAAAATAAAATAAAACGTTAGTTTTATGAGAAATTAAAACAAAGTAACAACATGAAATAATAACATTGCATGACATAATTAAAATATAACAAACATTAGATACAACAATCATAAAATAATGACAAAAATCATAACATAAAATATAACAAACATACATTACAACAATATAAAATAACACACATACAATAACAACAATAAACATAAAATAACAATAATAAATATAAAATAACAAACATAACACAACATGACAACATAAAATAACAACATAACATAACAAACATAAAATATAAAGAAAATATAATTAAACTAGGGAAATTTATACTAAACTAACCTAAAATATTATGACTAAAAACTACTTATCAAACTCCCCCATGCTTAGGCTTTTGCTATTCCAGAGCAAAAGATGAGAAAAATTTATAAGATAATTATAAAATTTTCAATTTAAAAAAAAATTTACTTGCACCATAATCTAGCCAAAAATAAAATTCAGGGATTTAAGAATTAAGTCCTAAATTATGAAATTAAAATGAAAAGAGAGAAATATTTAGCCAAAACTTCTCTAATAAATTAACTAGCGTTCAAGATTGAGTAAAATGCAAACAAGGTTAGATTGAAATTATAAAAACCATAACTTACAAGAAACTTAAGGAAAAAATGCAACCTACTACTTATGCTCTCCCAATATTTTAATTTAAAATCTAGACAATGATATTGGCTAAGAGGTTTGGGAAGGAAATAAACATGAAGAGGTCTTTGATTGGAGGTGATCATCAATATTTTTTTTTCACACCCCACTAAATTTTTTAAATAAAATATATATGTAATACCAGAAAATGATATACTAACATCCTATCACTTCCCACGACATATATGAACTTTTAATTCCTCTCTTCATTTTTGGGTTGCATATGTTTACCAGAGAATAAGGAACTAACATCTCCTTATTCCCATGACATATGATCTAACAATAAAAAAGAAAAAGGAGAATTGGGGTAAGGATAAGAGGTTAAAGAAAAAAAAATTTAGAAAATAAACTAAAATACTAGAGAGCAACACTAGTAGATTGAAATTTCCTAAGAATCTAAAAGATTGAGGTAGAAATAACTAGAATCCAAAGTTGTTTTGCAAAACTACTACAAAATTGAAACTACTTAAAAAAATAAGAGAAAATGATGCTAAATAAATTACTCTAATCAAGTTAAAATCATAAGATATTTCTTAAAACTAAATCACTAAATATTAGATTTAACTAAATATGATGAAATAAAAGATTAGCAAATCAAAAATAATAAAACTGCTTATAACCAAACTCAAACTTTATTTCTAAATACAACAAAAAGACTAAGCAAGGGGTTTATTATATTTTTGGATTTTTTTTTTGAGATTTTTCAATTTTTTTTTGGATTTTGAAATATGATCTTTTTTGGAATTTTTGATTTTTCTAATTTTTTTGGGTTTTGCATTTTTCAAATTTTTTTGGATTTTTGATAAAGCTAAAGAAACAATTTTTTTTTATTTTTCTTTGAAAGACTTAAACAGAAAAGGGAAAACACTCCCCCACGCTTAAAGTTCAACATTGTCCCCAATGTTGAATAGTAAGTATGAAGAAATGAAAAGACAAGAAGAAAAGAAGAAGGGAAATGAACATGTCCCTGATTTGGAGACGGAGCGACCACAACGAATACCTGAAAAACATGTTAGAACAAAAATAACAAACAAAACTAAATACAAAACAAAGATACAACAACCATAAAGACACAAAAGAACAAAACACAAAACAAGGACACAACAACCACACGGAAATATTTTTGTAATTCTTTTTTTTGAATTTTTTTTTATTTTTAAACAAAAATAAATTGGAAAGATATTTTTTTTCGTTTTAATTAATCTTGGACTTCCCGAGATCTGCCCTATGAGGGGTTTGCAACGGTACTAGAGGCTGTGATGAGAATTCAAGCCCAAAGCGTCTTTTCCAAGAATTTAATTATAACAAAAAAAAATTTGGTGAGGGAGGGGGAGAGAAAAAAAACAAAAATGATAAAAGTAATAGCGTTCGCTCTTTTCAAAATATCGACAAAATATTCCCCGGCAATGGCGCCAAAAACTTGATAAAGATTTTTTTTTTCTCCAATCTATACTCGATTAAGGCAAGTGTACCTATCGAAATATAGCATAGGATATTAAAAATATCAAGGTCGTGTTAAAACACGGGTCTGTCGAGTACTCCTACTTCGAGAAAACTAACTATTATTTTATCGATGAAAGATTTACGATAATTTTATGATTAAAATGAAAATGCGAAATAAGAAATCTAAACTTGAATAAAACAAACTTCGAAATGAAATAATAATGATAGCTTATAAACGTCTACTCCGATCCTTGACCGTGGAGATTCCCGAATTATGAACGCACCTCTCTCGAGGGTTACGTCCACCTGAGATTAGGTTGATCGACCGAACTCTCGTTCTAATCGAAACCCTTAAAACTCGCTTTAACGAGGTGAATCCCGCTATAGGATTTGACTCCTATCCAGAAGATTTTCGTCATCCTCTCTCGAGGGTTGCGAGCAACTCTTTTTATTCGTGAGCGATCAATTCATACGCATGAGCCTCTCGGCTAACTAGAATATGAAATCAGATACGAAAGTTCACACATCGACATATGAACCCGATATAAATCACGAATAAATCGAAGGTTGAAAAGAGCGAATATAAGAGAGAGAGATTTTTATTTCATTCCAAAATTTGCAATAACCAAGGTCTACATATTATACTACTTGCTATAAAATAAAAAGAGTACATGAAGGAAGAAACAAATTTGCTAAAAACAAAATCTAATTAACATTGCATGAAACGAAATTACATAAAATAAAATAAACAAACTAAAATCTACAATGAAAGGAAAATAGAAACATCTCTACCCAAAAGGGGTGGAGCAAGAGAGGAGGAAAAGCTTGGAGAATGAGGACATATATATAGGTGAAGGGGAAGCTTCTAGATAGAAGAAAGATGCATGAATGGTGTTTAATGAGGGAGATAAAGAGGAGGAGAGAGAATGGTCCTCATGCATTGCATTTAATTTAAAGAGAAATAAAATAAAATAGAATATTAAAAGGGAAGAAGGGGGGATGAATGAGAATTAAAATAGAAGGAGAGAGAAGAAATAAGAGGAGATGAATGAGAATAAAAGAAGAGAAAAGAAAATTAAATAATAAAGGGGAGAGAGAGAAGGGAATATTTCGGCCATGCATGGTAATAATGAGAATGATATTGCATGCCAAGGTGGCTGTTTCACGTTTAGGGTGAATGGTTGGGCTACATGCAAGAGCTGGTTGGTTGATGAAGAGGTCGGCTGGTTGGTCTGCATCAAAGAGGGCCGGGCTGCACATACGGAGATGGCGTGGACTTCATGCAAAGGTGGCGGCAATGGCGCGGACGTGGCGTTGCGGCGAGCATGGCGTTGCGGCATGAATATTGATGGCGCGACGATGGCGTTGCGGCGACGATGGCGGCATGGACGGGCACACGACGACGAACGGGACGATTTCATGCAAAGGTGGCGGCGACAACATTCCTTCAAAATAAAATAAAACGTTAGTTTTATGAGAAATTAAAACAAAGTAACAACATGAAATAATAACATTGCATGACATAATTAAAATATAACAAACATTAGATACAACAAACATAAAATAACGACAAAAATTATAACATAAAATATAACAAACATACATTACAACAATATAAAATAACACACATACAATAACAACAATAAACATAAAATAACAATAATAAATATAAAATAACAAACATAACACAACATGACAACATAAAATAACAACATAACATAACAAACATAAAATATAAAGAAAATATAATTAAAACTAGGGAAATTTATACTAAACTAACCTAAAATATTATGACTAAAAACTACTTATCACCTGCCTCCACCCCAACTGTTGGGGTCTTCCTTGCCCTCCATAGAAGTTACCTCCTCTCGGGGCGTAACCTCTTCCTTGACCCTGCATCCTCCCGCCATGCTGCCTCCATCCCCCCTCCGGGGCCCGGGGCTCTTCACTTCTCCGCACCTCCTGCTGCATGACCTCCGGCTCAATGAGCTTTGCTAGCCTCTTGGTGAGCTTCGGATTGGCCTCCTCACTCTCGACTTCCTCCGCCACCCTCTCCATCAACTCCTCGTAGGAGACGGGGGCCTTTCTCTTCAGTCCCATGTTGAAGAAGCTCTCCCTTACCAACGTGAATGCGGGCTGAAGGGAAAACCCGGGCATCTCCTGGGTGAGCAATACTTCTTCCTGAAACCGATCCGTATAATGAGCCAACGACTCCTTGGGGTCTTGCTTCACCTTGAAGAGGGACTCGGTGTCCTTCTTCCTCTTCTTAGAAGTTGAAAACCGCAACAAGAAGCTCCTATGCAAGTCCTCAAATGCGTAGATTGATCCGACAGGGAGTTGGTGGAACCACTCCCGGGCCTTCTCTTTTAGGGTGACGGCGAAGAGTCGACACTTAAAGGCGTCCGACATCGGCCCGATAGAAACCGAGTCCTCGAATGACTGTAAGGGCTGGACTGGATCGTCCCGGCCGTGGTAGTAGACCCTGTCCCATTCCCTGAACCCTTCCGGAATGGGTGCGGAAAGCACCAGCTCGCAGAAGGGGCTTCCTCCACCTGCTATCCTTTCTTGGTCCACTCGCCCCCCGAGCTCCCTCGCTAGGCATGAACTCACTGGGGCCATGCTCGCGAGGGCCACACCTGCCGGAGCCGCTACTATGGGTGTCGCGCCCGCCAGGATCGCGCTCGCCTGCCCCGTACCCGCCTGCACCGCACTCGCCTGCGCCGCGTTCGCCTGCACTGTGCTCGCCTGCGTTGTGCTTGCTGGCACCAAACTTGCTGAACTGTCGAACAGAACTCACCCCTCCAGGTCCTGCACTGACCCCCTGGCCACCTCCTTTTCAGCCCTTCCTCCCGGGGCATCCTCGCCAACCGCTGCTGGAGGATGGAACACCTGGACTGCCGGGGTCACGAACTCGTTATGCAATGCTGCGATCGTGAACCCGAGGGTGTCGAGTACTTCTCTCCTGAAATCCGAGAAGATCCTTGCCGTCACCGCAGGGAGTGATCCGCAGAACTCCTCGCCCTGCTCCTCATCTCCTGCCATGTCCCTTCCTTGGAATTTTCTTGGACTAACCGCACTCCACGCTCACCGCACCAAAATGTTGAAACTGATTTCTCGGTCTATTGTGAAGTTTGGGCCCTCAACAAGTTGAGGGGTAGATAGGCCTTACTAGTCCCTCGGAAGGAGCAAACTGGGGACTCGGAAACAGACTAAGACCTTAGTCACAGTGTTGATGCAAAAATTGCCTTCTCCGCGACTCGTGCTTCGAAAACGAGAATGGGACTGTGGATTGCCATCTACTCGGTCCTTAGCTGTGAAAAATGTTCTTGCAAAAGAAAAGGTTAGTGACTAAAAAGTGGTTTGGAACAGACCGAAATTAAGTGAGATAGAGCGAGATGAAAATTGAGACCGCTTTGCTCCAGCAATCACCCTCTTTTTCTCTTTACCCCCCCCCCCCCCCCCCCCCTCCAAAAGTCCTTTTCTAGGGAGCCCTTCCCCCTATTTATAGATGTGGGGCTGCCCAGACGGGTAGCTTTTGAAAATACAGGCTGCCCGAAATTTATGAGAAGTTAGACAGAGGTGAGAGGGTTACCTGTTATGCAAAGAAGTGAAATCAGACCGTGCGAGCTTAGGACTGATTGTCGAATCAGAATGACGAGATTCATAAGACGATCTTGTTAGCCAGGCCACACGATCTAATTAAATCGGTCTCATATGTTAGACCGTGCGGTCTCCTTAAGACAATTTGATGCCGCGATCTTCCGGGTGAACATAATCCCCGCATATTTTCAAGTTCCGAGGTGCTTCGAAAATGTTAACACCAGGCCGCGGAGATCGCAAAAGTTTGGAATATTTTAATCTTTTTCTTCAGGCTATAAATAGACCCGGGGGTTCCTTATATTTTTTTGCCAATAGTGAATCCTGGAGGTAGAAATCTTTCGGGCGGTCTAGAGTTTGAACTTACCTCAATCCCGATCGATCATGGGTTTGTTAAAAAGTGTGGAAGCTGAGAAAGGAGTCATTCATTCGGTGTCTTCAAGAAAATCTCCCTTAAAAAGGGGGAAAGATGATCGTATCACCTTTAGGAAACTCATCTGAAAAAATGTTGAATAAACCTTCTGCTTTGGCGACTTCAAATTTTTTGGACCTTACAGATTCATCTTCAGGAGCTAAAGAGAGACCAATCGAACAGGAAACTTGTCTTCTGCTGGAATGTATTACAAAGATAACTCAGCCAGCGTCATGGAAACGGTATCTTTAGCTAAAAAGATGAGACAACAAATCATAAATCGGGGGTTTGAGATAAAAAAGGACAAATTGAAGCTTCTTGTCAAGACCCTTGAAAGACTTTATTTAAGTGTAGCAAATTACCTAGAGGGGGGGGGGGGGTGAATAGGTTGTTTTTAAAAACTATTTGCAGTTCTTGATTATAACCTAAAAGAATGATCAGAGCTTTCAAGAAAATGAACACACACAGAAAAACACACAAAATTTTATAGTGGTTCCCCTTATCTTGGGTAATCCACTTTCCCCCTTCTCCCCTCTAGCAGTGTGCTAGATAGGGTTTATATCTTCTCCAGGTCTCAGACCACAAACAGGTCTTACAGCTCAGATCACAATAGATCTTACAGACTCAGATCTTAACAGATATTACTTTATCAGATCTCAGCAGATCTTACCAACTCAGATCCCACCAACTCAGATCTCCACAGATCCTACCTCAGCCTTTATAATTATAGGCTTACAGCTCAGATTCACCTCTGAATCTTACAACTCAGATCACACCTGATCTTACAACTCAGATCCTTGACAGATCCTACACTCAGATCTGACAACTCAGACCCTACAGGAATTGATAAAGATAGTAACAATACTTAGACTCAGATTCTTCAAAGTGTTGAGTCTTCTTGATCTGCCTGAATGATCAGACAGAAATCTTCAACAAATCAGCAGCAGCAATTTGGTCTTCTTGATTTATCAGGCTGTGATGACTGTTCTTCTTCTTAGAAAGACAGATTCTTCCTTCTTAATCTTCTCTTTTCAGAAAGATGTATCAGCACTAGATTGCTGAGAGAATTCTTCAAGTTATAACAGTTCTGAAAGAGGAGACGACTTCTTCAGATTCTTTCTCAGACTTTCCCTCAAAATGATGGAGAAGATAATGGCTTTCGAAGATAGGAATGATCGACTAGTGAACCCATAGGTCATGTCTTCTATTTATAGCCCGCCATCTGCAACATCTGTTACGCTCCTCCACGTCAGCACGACGCTAAGTCTTCAATGGTCTATAATGGCTTCAGAAGAAACAAAGGCTCAGCTAGCTGTAGATGAAATTTCTCAGCTCAGAGCTTTTATAGAAAAAGGCGTTGAGCACTGTGCATCTCTGTCGATGCTTTTTATCTGTAGGAGTCGAGCAATGTATAGGGGCTCGGCGCTTCTTAACTGTGCATTCATATCTAGACTCCTTTTGTTGGCGTCGAGCTAACTGAAGTTTGGTCGACACTTCTCATTCCACGGCGTCGAGCGATATACTTTGGCTCGACGCTTCCAAACTTGGTCTCAGATCTTCAGCGGCGACCTTGTCTACTTGAGCAGCAGACATGGGTCGACGCTTTTGGGTCACAAGCGTCGAGCGATGTGTGGTGTCTCGACGCTTGTGAACTTGGATGAATTCCTTGAGCACTTTGCTTGACCTGATCTCCTGCACAATGATTCTAGAGAGTATATCAAATACATTCTGAGGTATATCTTTGACTTAGGAATGGACTTCTCCAAATCTAAGACATTGTGGACAATGGTCCCAACAATCTCCCCTTATTTGAAGAAGTCATAACCTCAGTCAATGATATATCCCTCTTTACAAAGATAATCAATATTTTTATACAGGTAATCAAAATATAATGAGTATAATACCTTATAAAATTAGATTACCAAAACATTCTATCAACAGAAATTATCTCAGACATGATTTCTCATATAAGCACAATGTCACAAACAGTTTAGAATAAAGCATGTCATGATAAGAAAAGAATCACATCACAGGCATGTATATATATGATAATAAAAGATAATTTACTCTGGGGGCTCATCAATATTGTTCAAGGATATATCAAATACATTTCTCTGAGAGATCTTAATAAAGATTAGAATCCTAATGCTGTTCAGGATCCTTGAACTCTATTCCTCTTTTGACTCTCTTGGAAAGGACTTCAGCAACCTCTTTTCTTCTCTTGAAATAACCAAACGGCTTTGGAAAGTATCTGATTGGCTCCTTATCACCTGCCTGAACCTTCCCAGCCAATTTGTCAGCCTTGAATTTTATTTTCAGCTCCTCTTAATCCCTGTGCTTCAACCATTCAGCTTCAGAATACCATTTCCCTCTTTTTTCTGGATTACCTTTCACAGCTTCCCATGCTGTCAGAATCATTTCTCTTGAAGAGGGAGACCAATGTTCAAAATCGACCCTTGATTGAACTTCCTCTCTGAACTTCCTTTTGCTGGATTCTACATGTTCACTGGTAAAGTTCTCTCTCTTGCTTTTATCCTCAGGACTATACATTTTGGCAATTTGCTTTTGGATTTGAGTAAGAGATGCTGGCTTGGTCTCAGAAACTTGATCATTATCATAATCTATGGGAGGATAGCCAAACGTTTCTCTTATAGAATTAGAGGTCCACACAGCATGCTCAGAGCTGGCTTTAATCATTGACCTCTCCCCCTTTAGGACTTCTTCAACTATATGATCTCTTATAACATTCTTCTGAAACCTGACTTGGCCCTCCAGATGATGTATTCCACTTTCAATGGTTTTCTTGACCTTAAGGAGATGGTCATCTATGGTATCTGTATTCAACTTTACTTGATCTTTTAGAATTGAAGAGCTCTCATCAATTTTAGCTATAATAGCAATATCATGTTGTTGCAGTCTAGCTTCTATCTTAGCTGTACCTGTAAGAGTTTGTGCAACTTGTTCTTTGTACAACACTTGCATATTGTTACTTAAAATTCCTTGATTTGTTTGAACATCATCTACTGTCTTTGAGATACCTGTCACAACCCGCATTTTCTCCGAATGTAAGAATATCAGAGTAAGAGAAAATACGCGTCATGATGCCACGTCATGCAGGAGACAACTGCAGACGCTCAGGCGGAAACCTCTTACTTATTAATTCAAATCATGATCACATGGAAATTTATCATTTGGGAACCATTTATTAGAGTTTTAGGGGAAGAGTTGTGTCTCTCAGCTCGTGGATCAACTAGTCCACCAAGAAAAAATATATTATATTTGCAGCGAAAATACTTGATTTGACTTATTTTAAGGTCCTATATGCACGTGATGATAGGACATAAGGTAAATGATATGCTCATGTCTAGGCGTAGTATAAGTGTAGAAAATACCTTTAGGTCACTTTAAATATAAGGGTTTTGCAGTTAAAATGATGTGATATGGAGATGAAGAAAGTCATTTTATAACTATAATGCACCTAGACATAAATCATCCCCAGAGATTAAGATGTATCAGATCATAAAGTAGTGGCATAAAACTGGCAAATAAACTATAAAGTACCAAAAGAGGCACAATGGGCGCCAACAAATTGACACTAACCCATTGGCCTAAACTAGTATGTCTGAACAAGAAGAAAGCTGACTACAACAACTACCTCGCAGCAGCGGGGTGAACAGCTACCAAAACTCTGAACTTCAGGCTACACCACTAGCCGTTACGGCTCTGAACCTGAGGCATTCAATAAAACAAAGAACGCCTCAGCAAGGAATTACAAGTGGCAGAAAACTAGCAGAAAAACAAGCAAGGCATAAGGGGTACCAACCCAAGCCAAATTTACCGAAAGAGAGCTCCAAACAAAGAACCAACAAGCATCGAGTGCACTATATACCAAAAGAGGAACAAACATGATCATTTATTTAGTTTCATCAATTAAAGAGACTGATCAGCTCAAATTATACGGGAGCGGTTAACTACCTCCGCTACCCAAAGCCCAAAACCAGGTGGGGGTACCACTAGACCCAACCACCCAAACACGACTACCGTGCAAGGCTATAACATTCCCCCACTATCCCCCAAACACGACTACCGTGCAAGGCTAAAGACAGTGGTTCTTAACAAATTTAATCTTTAATTAAAACACGGGGCCTAATCCGGAATAACAACACCATAACACTCTAAGAATAGGGTAATATATGAAGAAAATGGCCCAAAACTTCGATCAGAAGGTTCAGGGATTTCTTGAGTAAAAGTCTGTATTTCATGAGAGGAAGTCTGTAATTTCATGAGAGGAAGTCTGTAATTTCATGAGAGGAAGTCTGTAATTTCATGAGAGGAAGTCTGTAATTTCATGAGAGCCAGTCTGTAATTTCATGAGAGCCAGTCTGTAATTTCATGAGAGCCAGTCTGTAATTTCATGAGAGCCAGTCTGTAATTTCATGAGAGCCAGTCTGTAATTTCATGAGAGGCAGAATGATTTCTCGAGAGGCAGAAAGGATTTCTCGAGAGCCAGAAATGCTTCCTCGAGAAGCAGAAAGGATTTCTCGAGAGCCAGAAATGCTTCCTCGAGAAGCAGAAAGGATTTCTCGAGAGCCAGAAATGCTTCCTCGAGAAGTAGAAAGGATTTCTCGAGAGCCAAAAATGCTTCCTCGAGAAGCAGAAAGGATTTCTCGAGAGCCAGAAATGATTTCTCGAGAGGCAGAAATGATTTCTCGAGAAGCAGAAAGGATTTCTCGAGAGGCAGAAATGATTTCTTGAGAAGCAGAAAGGATTTCTCGAGAGGCAGAAATGATTTCTCGAGAGGCAGAAATGATTTCTCGAGAAATAGCAGAAACCGAAATTTTCGAGTAAAAACTGATGATTTTCTTGACAGCAATTTAATAGTTAAGTATATAAGAGGAAGTTTGATGAATCAGGGGAGAACAATAAGGAAGTTATAGGTTTTGCATGACAACAAATCAACACTCCAAGACTTAAGTTAAACCGTGTGACATGAAATCGACACAAGCGAAACAATGCTTCGAGAAACGAAAGAGAAGGAGGAGGAAGCCACTTGCCTTAAACCTCGCAAACTCGAAGATCTATGCTCCGAAAGCTATGGATCGGCTAGGGAAACACACGAGCACAGATTTCTGAAACTTTTCGGATCAAAAGGAGGGGTTAGGTCACCACCAAAGCTCCCAAAACTCCACGAAACGAGAAAGGCTTACCGCTAGAATGAAGATCTCGCCGAGAGCTTTCCAAATCTTCAAACCAAACTCGATTCCGACCACTACAGCCCTAGGAATCGCCGGTTGAAGGCTCCACGAAGCTCCGCTCTCGCCCTAACCCTCGGCGGCTGCTTTTGATCGAGGAAGAGGATGAATAGGGAAAGGGGAAGGCTTTATGCTTATATATAAACCTAAATTTATTATTTAAATAATTAATTAATTCCCCAATTTACTTAAACTGCGAGGGCGACCAAAACACCTCGGATTTCTATGAAACTCGCACCCTAGCTGAAAAACGGCACTACAAATCCAACGGCGAAGTCAGAATTCCATTCCGACGAGCCAAACTCCGGATAAAGCCTTCCGAAGCTAAAATCTTGATATCCACTCAAAATCTTCACTTTAACTCGAAACGACGCGAAATCTCGCACGCTTGACCTAAATCACAAGCTTTAACTAAGCTAAAACTCGAAACACTACCAGACGAGCTGACATAACGCCCTTACGCCAAAATTACGTCACAGAGGGTACGTAAAATAATTAACGAAAATCAGGGGCGTTACAGTCACTCCCCCTAAAAGGAAGTTTCGTCCCGAAACTTGAAATCCAAGGATCAAGAAAGATACAGAAACAATTCTAAGGATACAGGAAAGAAGACTTACCCGAAGTCTAAGAGAAGAGGCTAGGATGAGTCTCTCTCATAGCAGACTCCAATTCCCAAGTTGCGCTTTCGACACCCTGATTCTTCCAAAGAACCTTAACCATTGGAATCGTCTTCCTTCGCAACACACGCTCCTGAGTCTCCAAGATTCGGACAGGCTCTTCGACATAAGAATGATTGGGTTGCAAAATGGGCACTGAATCAAGAACAAGCCGATCACTACGCAAACACTTCCTCAACTGGCTTACATGAAACACATCGTGAACATTAGGGAAGGAAGCAGGCAAATCCAATCTATACGCTGACACTCCGATGCGCTCAACAATCTGGAAAGGTCCCACATACCGGGGATCCAACTTGTGGTTCCTTCCAAACCTCTTAACACCAGGCATCGGAGAAACTTTCAAGAACACCCTGTCTCCAACGGCAAACTCTAAATCCACTCTTCTTCGATTCGCATACTTCTCATACCGCTCCTGAGCAATACAGAGCTTCTCGCGGATGTGAGTCACAGCGACATTCATCTCTTCCAAAGCCTCTGGGCCTAGCAAGGGACTCTCACCAACCTCGGCCCAAAACAACGGAGTCCGACAACGCCTCCCATACAGAGCCTCAAACGGGGCCATTTGTAGGCTTTCCTGATAACTGTTGTTATACGCGAACTCCATCAATCCAAGCCGCTTATCCCAAGCTCCACCATGATCTAAGATATAGCACCTTATCATATCTTCCAAAATCTGATTTACTCTTTCTGTCTGACCATTGGTTTGGGGATGATAAGCGGTAGAGTACCTAAGGTCAGTACCCAAGGCTCCCTGCAAACTCTGCCAGAAACGAGACGTATACCTTGAGTCTCGGTCCGACACAATGCTCACAGGCACACCATGCAATCTGATAACTTCGTCCAAATACAGCTCTGCTATTTTCTCCATCGAGTATCCAATCTTAAATGGCACAAAGTGAGCACACTTTGTCAAGCGATCTACTATAACCCACACCGAGTCATGACCACTGGGAGATCTCGGCAAACCGGTAATGAAGTCCATCGAAATACTCTCCCACTTCCAGCTTGGAATATCTAACGGGTTCAACTTACCTCCAGGCCTCTTATGATCTGCTTTCACGCGCTGACAAGTTAAACATTCAGACACATACTTCGCTATATCATTCTTCATACCCGACCACCAAACGATCTGCTTCAGATCTTTATACATTTTCGTGGAACCAGGATGATAGGAAACACTAGAATCATGCGCCTCGCTACAGATCTTTGTCCGAATTTCTCCCAACGCGGGGACGCAATATCTACCTCGGTACCTCAAAGTATCCTTATCATCGATTGAAAAATCTGGCAATTCTCCTCTTTCAGTTCTACTTCGAAGATGCTGCAAGTCAGGATCTTCCTTCTGATGCAGCCTAGTAAGGGCAACCAAGAAGGCTCTTCAACCTCTAAGCTCGAAGGTGCGGTACAACTACCGACTGAGATATCCATCAACATAAACTCCTCTACTAAGGACTGCACTGAGAGATTGAAGATATGTGCGGTTTTCCGGCTCAGGGCATCGGCCACCACATTAGCCTTACCCGGATGGTACAGAATATCCACCTCATAATCCGCCACATACTCCAACCACCTCCTCTGGCGCAGATTTAGCTCCTTCTGGGTGAAGACATACTTCAGACTTTTATGATCCGTGAAAATCTTGCATGACACTCCATATAACAGGTGTCTCCAAAGCTTCAAAGCATAGATCACTGCGGCGAATTCTAAGTCATGCGTAGGGTAATTCTTTTCATGGACTTTCAATTGTCTAGACCCATAGGAAATCACCTTTCCTTCTTGCATCAAAACACATCCTAAACCAATGTGAGATGCGTCCACATAAACGGCATACTCTAATCCTTCGATCGGTAAGGCCAACACTGGATACTACACAAACGCCTCTTTAATTCTTGGAAGGCCTCTTCGCACTTATCGCTTCAAACAAAAGCAGTATTCTTCTGGGTAAGCTTAGTCAAGGGTGCGGACAGCACTAAAAATCCTTGGACAAATCTCCTGTAGTACCCGGCCAACCCTAAGAAACTCCTTATCTCCTTAGGCGTCGAAGGCGTCTTCCAATCCAAAACAGCAGAAATCTTTGCTGGGTCTACAGAAATTCCATCTTTGCTTACCACATGACCCAGGAAAGACACTTGCGAAAGCCAGAATTCGCACTTACTCAACTTCGCATACAACTTGTGCTCTCTAAGAGTGGACAATACTAAGCGCAAATACGTAGCATGCTCCTCAGCACTTGTAGAATATACCAGCACATCGTCGATAAAAACTACGACGAAATGATCCAGAAAATCCTTGAACACACGGTTCATCATGTCCGTAAACGCAGAGGGTGCGTTTGTCAAGCCAAAAGACATAACCAGAAACTCAAAATGACCATACCGGGAACGAAAGGCAGTCCGGGGAACGTCCGACTCACGGATCCTCAACTGATGGTAACCCGACCGAAGGTCAATCTTTGAAAACACCGTGCTACCACGCAACTGATCGAACAGATCATCAATCCTTGGCAACGGATACCTGTTCTTGATGGTCACTTTGTTTAATTCTTTATAATCTATGCACAACCTCATAGAACCGTCCTTCTTTTTCACGAACAAAACTGGAGCACCCCAGGGAGAAGAACTTGGCCTGATGAAACCACACTGCAACAACTCATCTAACTGAGTTCGCAACTCTTCTAACTCACGCGGGGCCATACGGTACGGTGCCTTAGCAATAGGACGAGTACCAGGCTCAAGATCAATAACGAACTCCACATCTCTAACGGGCGGGAGACCAGGGAGATTAGCAGGGAAGACATCGGGAAACTCTCGCACCACCAGAATATCCTCGATACACGGCGAACCACTAACAGCTTCTACTACAGAAACAAGGTAAGCCAAACAACCGGAAATTAACAGTTTCCGAGCACATACCGCAGAAATTATCGAAGAACTCTGGTACGGAGAACCAAAAATGCTCATGGGTTGATCGTTGTCCATCACGAAGTCCAGACGCTTTTCCTTGCATCGGATGACCGCATCATAACTGGACAACCAGTCCATACCCAATATTACGTCAAAGTCTTCTAAGTCCAACACTTTGAGATCAGCAACAGCCAAGAAATCTCCTAAGAGAACGGGGCAACTTCGGACGCACTGGTTCGAGGACACCAGATCATCAGAAGGGAACTTAACGAGGAACGAATCGTTGCCCAGCTCAGGGGTCAAACGGTGATGCTCAACGAAGGCCCTTGCTACGAACGAATGGGTAGCACCCGAATCGAACAGAACACGCGCCCAACGATTCTTTACCTTAAATCTTCCTATAAGCGCAAAGAGAAACTAGTCTAATACAGCGAACTAAAAATGAAACAAGACTAAACAGTTGTCTTAAGGTCTAACCTGCGATCACTTGGGTCGAAGACTGCGCTTGCTCCTGGGTTAACACGTTCAGCTTTCCTCTTCCCCTATCCTGATGCTGCGGCGGCGGCAAGGTTCGAAGCGGAACAGGCTGCAATGGGGGTTGAATCAGCGGGCATTGGAACTTCATGTGCCCCTTCTGCTTGCACTGGAAGCAGACTTTATCTTTGGTCCAACACTGGGCCACATCATGCCCTTTCTGCTTGCACAATTGGCAGAGCACCTCACCCTTCGGAGCACCCTGGATTGCTAGCACTTGCTGCTGCTTCCGAGCTCCCTTCCTCTTGAAACATTTCTCAACTGGATGGTCGGGGCGGCCACAGAAGCTACAAACCTCTCCACTCCTTTTCTTTGGAGCCGAGCTAGATACCTTGGGGGTCTCTCCCTCTTCGACTTTCCTCTTGTCCTTTTTCATTAGAGCACCCCGATTCTTGGCATTGTCGATAGCCTCGACTTTCAGTGCTGCTTCTACCACTTCAGCATAACTTTCAGATTTATAAGCACTCGCCAACTGCTGAATATCGCTACGAAGACCTCCAAGAAATCGCTTCATTCTTCCTGCCTCAGAAGCCACTAAATCTGGAGCAAATCTGCTCAACTTACTGAACTCGATCTCATACTCACTAACCGTGAGTTGTCTTTGCTTCAGGTGCAGAAAATTATTCATTAAACGGTCTTGCTCGACCGACGGCAAGAATTTCTTTAACACCATCGCCTTGAACGACTCCCACGAACATCCACCCACGAGATTTTCCCTCTCCCTAATCCACCAGCTCTTAGCAATTCCTTTCAGTTGGTAAGCGGCGACCATCACCTTTTGGTCTGCAGAGATTCCTGAGTACGAAAACATCTCCTCAATGGCAACAAACCAGTCATCTAATGCCATGAAATCTGCTCTTCCGTCAAACGTAGGAGGTCCCAACCTTTGAAAATGCGAAATAAAATTCATTTCTGGTGGTATCGCTACTGGGGGTACCAAGGGATTAGGAGGAGTAGGTACAGTCTGTCCTACTACTGGGGCCTGCACAACGGGTTGCTGCCTAGCACCGGCAGCCAACAACGCCTCAACCTGCGACTGCATCGCAACCATCTGCCTAGCCAGAGTCTCATTGCTCTGGCGCATCTCAAGGCTTCCTTACACTAGAACTACACTGCTTGTTTCAGAACATACATGTACAGTTACTTGCCATTTCCACTACCTTTCTCTGGGATATTTTCATGATGATATGCTAAATTCAGGAACGATACTACATCGTCCCACTTGACTCATGTGCAAGGGGCATGAATGCATGAATTTTCTATTCGTTTTGAAATCATGTGTGTACGTGTGTCATCATATAAGTCTTTAACTTCGCACGTGTGCTTATGCAATGATATGTAAAGTATGTTGTGCTATGCATTCTAATAAAGGCCTTAATGCATGTTATGAGCGGCGTACACATGTAATATTATGCATCCCATACTACATAATATTGCATGTAACGAAAGAGAAAACGTGCTAATGGGCATCCATGTGATGATGGTTATGCATCCCATACTACATAACCGTCACATGTTGCAACCTATGGTGGATCCATATACAAACACATATTATGCATCCCATACTACATAATATGCCCCGTATACTTCTTATCATGCTATGAGTGTAGTGTTCATGCTTCGGCCAAGACGTACTGATGACACATCGGTGTGTGTATGCAATGAAACCAAAAAAAAAACTACTAAACTATATCAGAATTTGTTGCCCGACCAACTTGTCGAACAACCTCGCTCTGATACCAACTGTCACAACCCGCATTTTCTCCGAATTTAAGAATATCAGAGTAAGAGAAAATACGCGTCATGATGCCACGTCATGCAGGAGACAACTACAGACGCTCAGGCGAAAACCTCGTACTTATTAATTCAAATCATGATCACATGGAAATTTATCATTTGGGAACCATTTATTAGAGTTTTAGGGGAAGAGCTGTGTCTCTCAGCTCGTGGATCAACTAGTCCACCAAGAAAAAATATATTATATTTGCAGCGGAAACACTTGATTTGAGTCATTTTAAGGTCCTATATGCACGTGATGATAGGACATAAGGTAAATGATATGCTCATGTCTAGGCGTAGTATAAGTGTAGAAAATACCTTTAGGTCTCTTTAAATATAAGGGTTTTGCAGTTAAAATGATGTGATATGGAGATGAAGAAAGTCATTTTATAACTATAATGCACCTAGACATAAATCATCCCCAGAGATTAAGATGTATCAGATCATAAAGTAGTGGCATAAAACTGGCAAATAAACTATAAAGTACCAAAAGAGGCACAATGGGCGCCAACAAATTGACACTAACCCATTGGCCTAAACTAGTATGTCTGAACAAGAAGAAAGCTGACTACAACAACTACCTCGCAGCAGCGGGGTGAACAGCTACCAAAACTCTAAACTTCAGGCTACACCACTAGCCGTTACGGCTCTGAACCTGAGGCATTCAATAAAACAAAGAACGCCTCAGCAAGGAATTACAAGTAGCAGAAAACTAGCAGAAAAACAAGCAAGGCATAAGGGGTACCAACCCAAGCCAAATTTACCGAAAGAGAGCTCCAAACAAAGAACCAACAAGCATCGAGTGCACTATATACCAAAAGAGGAACAAACATGATCATTTATTTAGTTTCATCAATTAAAGAGACTGATCAGCTCAAATTATACGGGAGCGGTTAACTACCTCCGCTACCCAAAGCCCAAAACTAGGTGGGGGTACCACTAGACCCAACCACCCAAACACGACTACCGTGCAAGGCTATAACATTCCCCCACTATCCCCCAAACACGACTACCGTGCAAGGCTAAAGACAGTGGTTCTTAACAAATTTAATCTTTAATTAAAATACGGGGCGCAATCCGGAATAACAACACCATAACACTCTAAGAATAGGGTAATATATGAAGAAAATGGCCCAAAACTTCGATCAGAAGGTTCAGGGATTTCTTGAGTAAAAGTCTGTATTTCATGAGAGGAAGTCTGTAATTTCAAGAGAGGAAGTCTGTAATTTCATGAGAGGAAGTCTGTAATTTCATGAGAGGAAGTCTGTAATTTCATGAGAGCCAGTCTGTAATTTCATGAGAGCCAGTCTGTAATTTCATGAGAGCCAGTCTGTAATTTCATGAGAGCCAGTCTGTAATTTCATGAGAGGCAGAATGATTTCTCGAGAGGCAGAAAGGATTTCTCGAGAGCCAGAAATGCTTCCTCGAGAAGCAGAAAGGATTTCTCTAGAGCCAGAAATGCTTCCTCGAGAAGCAGAAAGGATTTCTCGAGAGCCAGAAATGCTTCCTCGAGAAGCAGAAAGGATTTCTCGAGAGCCAGAAATGCTTCCTCGAGAAGCAGAAAGGATTTCTCGAGAGCCAGAAATGATTTCTCGAGAGGCAGAAATGATTTCTCGAGAAGCAGAAAGGATTTCTCGAGAGGCAGAAATGATTTCTCGAGAAGCAGAAAGGATTTCTCGAGAGGCAGAAATGATTTCTCGAGAGGCAGAAATGATTTCTCGAGAAATAGCAGAAACCGAAATTTTTGAGTAAAAACTGATGATTTTCTTGACAGCAATTTAATAGTTAAGTATATAAGAGGAAGTTTGATGAATCAGGGGAGAACAATAAGGAAGTTATAGGTTTTGCATGACAACAAATCAACACTCCAAGACTTAAGTTAAACCGTGTGACATGAAATCGACACAAGCGAAACAATGCTTCGAGAAACGAAAGAGAAGGAGGAGGAAGCCACTTGCCTTAAACCTTGCAAACTCGAAGATCTCCGCTCCGAAAGCTATGGATCGGCTAGGGAAACACACGAGCACAGATTCCTGAAACTTTTCGGATCAAAAGGAGGGGTTAGGTCACCACCAAAGCTCCAAAAACTCCACGAAACGAGAAAGGCTTACCGCTAGAACGAAGATCTCGCCGAGAGCTTTCCAAATCTTCAAACAAAACTCGATTCCGACCACTACAACCCTAGGAATCGCCAGTTGAAGGCTCCACGAAGCTCCGCTCTCACCCTAACCCTCGGCGGCTGCTTTTGATCGAGGAAGAGGATGAATAGGGAAAGGGGAAGGCTTTAGGCTTATATATAAACCTAAATTTATTATTTAAATAATTAATTAATTCCCCAATTTACTTAAACTGCGAGGGCGACCAAAACACCTCGAATTTCTATGAAACTCGCACCCTAGCTGAAAAACGGCGCTACGAATCCAACGGCGAAGTCAGAATTCCATTCCGACGAGCCAAACTCCGGATAAAGCCTTCCGAAGCTAAAATCTTGATATCCACTCAAAATCTTCACTTTAACTCGAAACGACGCGAAATCTCGCACGCTTGACCTAAATCACAAGCTTTAACTAAGCTAAAACTCGAAACACTACCAGACGAGCTGACATAACGCCCTTACGCCAAAATTACGTCATAGAGGGTACGTAAAATAATTAACGAAAATCAGGGGCGTTACAATACCTGCTTGTGTCTCTTTAGTAGCCTTTGATGTCTCTTTGATTGCATCAAGTTGTTCAGTTGTGTAATCCACTGAGGTACCAGCTCTTTGGAAATATTTTACCCTTTCCTTTCTCAGAGCAGTCATCTGATGATTAACTTCAAATCTAACCAATTTCATCTGGAAATCCACTTCATTTTTCATTTTTGTCTTATTTTCTTCAATATACTGTTCCAATAATCTTCTTTGATTATTGAGCAACACCTCCAGCTGAGGTAGTATTGGACTTAGATCCACATTGATTTCTCTTTCCATCACCTCTACTGCTTTCTTCTCTGATGAAAGAGTCATCTCTCTGGCTCATATGTGAGCTAGAAGATTTTATCTTGATCACCTTCTCATCCTCTTTCCTTGTGACTTCAGGCTCTCCTTCCACATTCATATCATCAACTGCAGGATTCTCTTGAGCAGGGACCTCAGGCTGATAGTACCCCTCAAATGGTGCATTGTCTTGATCAAGATTTTCTTGAGTTGGGATTTCATCTTGAGGCTCCCCCCTCAATTTCTGCATTGTTAAGGTCATTGTTGTCTGGAGAAGGGATCTCATCCAAAGCCTCCCTCTCAACTGCTGCCTTGCTAATTTCAGAATTATTCTGAGCAGGGATCTCATCTGGAGCCTCCCTCTCATTTTGAAAATTTCCTACAACTCTAGCAGGGGATCCAGGGTGACTTCCTCTCTCTTCTTCTTCTTTCTCATTCTCATCTTTTTCTTTACTGAACTTGTCAACTCCTTCCAGTAATGGATCAGTACCTGTTGGTGTGTCAGGAGTACTGTCCCTAGGTTTGTTCCCTTCTTCTTCTTCAGATGATGTGAGATTAGGATCATGAATTGGAGAGGATCTTGATTTTCTTTTGGAAGAGGATGAGATTGAGGAACTTGAAGAGACCTTCTTCTTCTTTTGCTTCTTAGCTTTCTTCTGCTTGGGAGAAAGTTCTGCTGGTGAATGATTTGATAAAACTCTTTCCCATCTCTCTATCATTCTGATGTCCATTTTCTTCATATGATTTATCTTGGATCCAAGTTTGTTATTTAAAGAATCTGGAATGATTTTTACTAAATAGAGAGATAATATCCTACCCATGTTGGGTGCTTGGATACATTCGATTACTCTGTCAAACACCACCCTCCCCCAATCTGTTCTCAAAGTATGAATAATCTTGGTCAGGAGAATAAACATTTTCCTGGAAATTTTATCATGAGATACAGTCTTGCATAACAGAACCTTTCCGATCACATCTGTTAGCAGTTTTCCTTTTGAATTCATTCCTTTCCTAAGTATACTTCCAGAGATTTCATGTGATGTTTCAATTCCGCACCAGACTTGTGCTAATCTAATCTGCTCAGAACTCACTTCTTCTTCTACTTCATTACTTTTTAATCTTGGCAGTTCTAGTGCCTTAGCGTGTCTTGAAGGAGAAATCTTAATCTTCTTACCATTTACAGTAGTTGTAAGCTTTGAATTGATGGTGTCTATTACTATATTGGAGTAAAGTTCTAAGACCTCTCGTTTCCAAATTAGAGTCGATTCAGATAGCACAAATTCTAGTCCTGCTTTGTAGATTAGCTCGATGGTTGATTTGATTTCTACTGGTGCTGATTGGAATCTATTTCGAACAAGCTCGCCTCCTTCGTAAAGGTAATCACTGCTCTTGGGAGGCATTGTAGTTGTTGATCAAAGAGTGAAAGAATTGATGGAGAAATTTTCTAGGGCAGATAATTTTGAATTGAGAAATCTAGGGCATATGTACTAACGAAGTGTCTTCCCTATTTATAGATTTTCTAATTCAAGAAGATGAATAGCCGCGCGCCGGACTTGTTTAACAAGATTTAATCAAATGGTTCAAATTTAGCCTCTCGAGATGCCCTAGCTATGTTTGCACAAGCGTTGACATAGCTCGACGCCATTTCTCCTCGCTCGACTCCAGGTTTCTTCTCGACGCCAGGTATCTTCTCTCGACGCCTGATATATCTCCACTCACCTTTTAGGACTTAAATATTATTTTCATTTATTTATTTCATTTTCTATACTGATTTGAGAATTGTCATTTATTTTATCTTTATTTTATTTAATTTCAAGACAACTTTATTCCATTTTTAGCATTCCTAATTCAATTTTGAAGTTATTGAATTTTGTTTCATCCAAGGGTTTAGTGAATATATCAGTAACTTGTTTGTCAGTGGGGACATATTCAATTATGATATCTCCATTTTCTACATATTCTCTAATGAAGTGATATCTAATTTCTATGTGCTTAGTTCTGTTATGTGATACAGGGTTATTAGCTATAGCAATAACATTAGTTGAATCACAATATAAAGGAGATTTACTTAGCTGAACTTTATAGTCTTGGAGTTGGTATTGAATCCATAGTAGCTGAGCACAGCAGTTTCCAGCTGAGATATACTCAGATTCTGCTGTAGAGATAGCTACACTGGTCTGCTTCCTGCTACTCCAAGATATTAGTCTTTTGCCAAGGAATTGACATGTGCCTGATGTACTTTTTCTGTCTTCCTTGCATCCTGCAAAGTCAGCATCTGAAAAACCAGTTAGTTCAAAGTCATTGCTTCTAGGATACCAAAGGCCAAGATTAAGAGTACCCTTCAGATATCTCAGGATTCTTTTGACAGCAGTGTAGTGAGATTCTTTAGGATTCACTTGATACCTAGCACACACACATGTTGAGAACATAATGTCTGGCCTGCTAGCAGTTAGGTAGAGAAATGAGCCAATGATGCCTCTGTACAAGGTTTCATCAATAGGTTTCCCTTTGTCATCCTTGTCCAGTGACACATTGGCTTCCATTGGTGTTTTCATGACAGTGGAATTTTCCATTCCAAACTTCTTGATAATCTCTTTGGTGTACTTGGTCTGAGAAATGAATATTCCTTCATCAGACTGTTTCACTTGGAGTCCTAAGAAGTATTTGAGCTCACTCATGCTGCTCATTTCAAATTTTCCTTGCATAAGGTTTGCACACCTTTTGCAAAGGTTATTATCAGTTGAGCCAAAAATTATATCATCTACATATATTTGTACTAGAATAATATGACCTTTAACTATCCTTAGAAACAATGTCTTGTCTATTTTCCCCTTGAGAATTTGTTCTCAATGAGAAATCTAGATAATGTCTCATACTAGGCTCTAGGTGCCTATTTCAGACCATACAAAGCTTTTAATAAAAGATATACATGGTTTGGATGAGTAGAGTCAATAAAACCTGGGGTTGTTCTACATATACTTCCTCCAGTATAGTTCCATTAAGAAATGTTGACTTTACATCCATTTGATAAACTATAAATCCAGTATGTGCTGCAAATGCCAGGAATAGTCTGATTGCCTCCAATCTTGCCACAGGAGCAAACACTTGATCAAAATCTATGCCTTCCTCCTGTCTGTATCCTTGGGCAACCAACCTTGCTTTGTTTTTGATAATCACACCATTTTCATCCAGCTTATTCCTAAATACCCATTTGGTCCCTATGACTTTGTGTTTCTTTGGTCTTGGAACCAATATCCAGACCTTGCATCTTTCAAATTGATTTAGCTCTTCTTGCATAGCTAATATCCATGAAGTGTCCTTATTGACTTCATCAAACTTCTTAGGCTCTATTTAGGATAGAAAGTTGTGATGCAAGGCCTCATGTATTGAGTTTCCTCTTCTAGTTTGCACACCTTCATTTAGATTTCCTATAATCTGTTCTTTGGGATGATCCTTCAGATGTTTGGTTGCATACCTCCACCTCTCATTTTCCCTTTAAGATTCTGGTGCATCTGTTTGAGTTGGTTGTTCTAGAGGTTCTGGATGTTGTGGTTCTTCAACAGCAATAGGTTCTTCATACATGTCTTCTACTTGAGACTCATCCTCTCTAGTAACAATTATAGTCTCATTAGTTTCTTCAATATCCTCATTGTGATGTTCATTGATATTCATCTCCTTCAATTTCTGTGTAGAACCTGCACTACTAGATAAACTTCCCAGATCCTTATAAATAAGGCTGGTTTCACCAAATACAACATGTATAGATTCTTCTATCCTATTTGACCTTTTGTTGAAAATTCTATAGGCTCTACTTTGAGAGTTATAGCCAACAAAAATTCCCTCATGTGCTTTTTCAGCAAATTTAGTGAGATGGTGCTTTCTATTATTTAATACAAAGCATTTACTACCAAATATTTTGAAATAGGCTAAAGTGGGTTTTCTACCTTTCAACAACTCATAAGGGGTCTTATTCAGTCTTTTGTTGATAAGAGCCTTATTCTGCACATGGCATGCTGTGTTTACAGCTTCAGCCCAGAAATACTCAGGAAGAGAGGAGTCACTTAGCATACTCCTACTAGCTTCAATGAGAGTTCTATTTCTTCTCTCAGCAACCCCATTTTGTTGGGGAGTTCTAGGAGATGAGAACTCTTGTGAGATGCCTAGATTTTCACAAAATTTGGTCATAGCACCTGACTAAAATTCAGTCCCATGATCACTTCTAATTTTAACTACAGAATTTCCTAGTTCATTTATGATTTGCCTAACAAAGCTGGTGAATATTTCTAGAGTATCTGACTTGTGTTTAAGGAAGAATACCCATGTAAATCTGGAATAATCATCAACAATTACAAGGGTGTAAATCTTTCCTCCTAGGCTATGGATTGACAGTGGTCCAAATAAATCCATGCGAAGTAGGTATAGACATCTAATGGAATCTTTCTCACAAATTGGTTTAAGGATGACTTGGTCTGCTTACCCATTTGACAAGCATGGCAGGGACCTTCCTGCACACACTTCCACTTAGGCCGAGCTCTCACTAGGTCTTTTGAAATAAGCTTATTTATAGTCTTATAGTTTATGTGGGCTAACCTTTTATGCCATTGAACACTACTATAGACTTTATTCTCTGCTACTAAGCATATGGAGTTTACTTCATCAGAACATATAAAGTTTAAGCAGTAGATATTGCCACTCCTAGTGCCTGAGAGAATTATTTCATTCTCTTTCTTAATCAGGCACTCATCCTTGTGAAATGAAATGTCATACCCAATATCACACAATTGACTTATGCTGATGAGATTGTGTTGCAATCCATCAACATGAGAACCTTTGGTGATGGTGACAATTCCATTTGTAATTTTACCATAACCTTTAGTTTCACCTTTTTCAGACCCTCCAAAGATAACCTTTGGTCCATTCTTCACAGGAGTATAATCATTCAGTAGACTTTTTGTTCCTGTCATGTGCATAGAGCACCCACTGTCCAAGTACCAGATGAGAGGTTGATTGGTCTTTGGACATTCCTGCAAGAAGAAATTACCTTTTCTTAGGAACCCACACCAAGTTGGGTCCTAGAACCTTGTTAGTATGAGCTGGAATATTTAGTTGTTGTATAATCCTTGGTGCTGTGAAAGTTGTCATAGGTCTGAGTACTTGTCTCCCAGAGCTGAATCTTGGAACAGTTGGATTGAACCAACAGTCAAGAGCAAAATGTCCAACCCTTCCACAGCACCAACATTCATATCTGTTATATCTCCTTGGAGGTCTTCTCACTTCTTTAGGTTGACTCACATTTTGCTTAATTGCCTTATTCAAAGGAGCTTTGTAAGTTGTCTTAGTGAAATTTACTTGTTTAGTTTTCTTGACAGCAGTGGTTTTCACTACAGGTCTTAGTTCCTCTCTTTTGAATTTGGTGTTTGCTTTAAATACAAAGGAGTCATGATGAGTTAATACTTTTTCTTTGCATAGAGGTTTGGCATCATTGTTACTTGGTTGAATTGAGTCATCTTTGCTATTAGAACATTCTGTTGGGTTTTCTATACCCCTTCATAAGGGATGACATATCAAATATGCGCAGCATAAATGAACAAGAACAACCCAAAAAGAGATCAACGGATCTTGCGGTTTTCATGATTCAATAGAGTAAGAAAGCAAATACAATATACCTTCGCGGGATTGAGTCAATACTCAACCAAGGTGCTCCAAGAGAAATCCGAAATCTGCCTTTGAGTTCTTCAAGGATCGAAATAGATCGATCCCTCTACAGAAGTCCACACAAGCGATGAAGAACCCTAGCTTCTTATCGCACAAGAACTCGGTCGGAGAAGGAAGCTCCCAACGTCCTCACGGACTACTAGGTCTGATCCAGAGGAGGCGGCGACCGGCGGCGGCGACTAGCGGCGGCGGAACGTCGATCGGCGGACGGAACGAGAACAGCCGGAACACTTCCGTCATTTCTCTCTCGCGAAAAGGCTCGATCTGAAAAACCATCTATTTCGAAGCCCTAATCACGCCCTTTTATACGCAAGGCATAAAATCGACTATCCGCAGACCAGAGGGAAAAACAAAAAATCTGTCCAGATTTACATTCGCCGAATTCGACTAATCAAATTAACCGAATTCGGCTAATCACTATAACCCAATTCGGCGAAACCATTTCGACGAATTCGACTATATGTAAATTCGGCTATATAAATTCGGCGAAACCCTTTAGCCGAATTTGCCATTATCCGAATTCGTCTAAACCCTTTAGCCGAATTCGGTTAATGCCATTAGTCGAATTCGTCTAAACCCTTTAGCCGAATTCGGTTAATGCCTTTAGCCGAATTATCTAGTGTAAATCCGTTCGTTTAAACACTTTAAACGATTTCCCCTTTTGAGACATTCTCAACTTGATTCCAAGCAGTCACAGGATTGGTCCTTCACTCATATCCAATATGAGTAAGGCCAACACAATCCTTTCTCCAATTTCTCCAAACGCTTTTATGTGCGACCATATAGGCTCATACTGCGTTGTCAGCAAGACTAACTGTTGATTGCTTTGAGATCACCTCAGAAACTCCAACACATTCACCCTTACAGAACTTCTGCACAACTTTTTGATCATGCTCATTTGTAATAAGCATGGCTTTGTTGAATTTTATAGGTTGCATAAGTGCCTTGTCATTATTTTTAGATTTACTTTCTACCTTTCCATTGTATCCTATCCCAGATCTGTATTGTGCAGAAAATGTGTCTATTATGGGAAGGATAGTTTGTGGTTGTGAGAACTTTGCCACAAGCTTCCTTTCTGCTAGGAGTTTTGCCTCAAGTTCTTTTATTAATTTCTCCTTAGTGGATAAAGTCTGAATGTGAATAATAGACATGACTTTTAGTTTGCTAAGTTCTTTGTTTACCTGATTCAGCCTCTCAGCTGCCTTAGAGTTTTGGGAATTAGTTTGCTTTAATTCAGATATTTCTTTTTGTAGCTTTTTGTTATGCCTTTTGCTCTTTTTAAGTGCTTTAAGAAGTGACTGATATTTCTCAATAATTTCATCTTCATGAAAGTTAGATTTTGAGTCATTCTCATCAGAAGAGAATGAATTTATTTCAGGTTTAGAAATAATTTCAGGTTCAGAATCAGAATCAGATAAAGGAGTTTTATCAAGTACCTTCACATTAGAAATTATCTCCTGATCCTCTTCATCATTGAGTGCCATGAGTTCTGTATTTTCTTCTTCACCCTCTTCACTATCAGACCTTGATAGTGGAGCTCTTATCATAGGTCTATTATTCCGAGTGTCTTCACTTTCATTGACAGCCACCAGAGCTATGATTGCCTCTTCACTATCTGAGTCAGATGATTGAGATTCACTGTCACTCAGAGTGACTTTGCCTTTCTTGGCTATTAGACTCTTCTCATGTCTCTTGTCAGATTTGTGCCTCCTTTCATCAGACTTCTTGTTGTTCTTTCTCTTTGAAGGACAATCAGCAATCATGTGTCCTGATTTCCTGCATCCAAAGCACACAATTTCTTCTGAATTAGATTTATTGTGTTTAGAGTTATACATGTCCTTCTTGAATTCTTGTTTAAAACCCTCTGAAGAATTGTAGTGCTTCTTAGATCTGGATGACTGAGAGGGTCTAGTTTTCCAGAGTTGTTTTCTTCTGAGCATCCTTTTTAGCTGTTTGGTGAAGAGTGCCAGTTCACCATCTGATATTTCAGAATCAGAATTACTGGTCTCTGATTCTTCTGATTCAGATGGTATCCTGGGGGATAATGACATTCTTTCTTTGCTTTTCTTGGAACTTTCTGCCTTCAGAGCAATAGGATTTTCTCTGCTGTGTCCTTCCTCAGCTTTTCTGGTATTCAGGTGAAGTTTATGGGACAGAAGTTTCCCATATAAATTTTGTGGCTGAATATTTCCCAGATTTCCCATTTCCCTGATTGCACAGATCTTGATATCTCATTCTTTGTTCAGTGATCTTAAGAATTTATCATTCATCTCATAATCTGTAAAAGTTCTTCCATAGGTTTTCAGACCATTTACAATTTTGAAGAATTTCTCATAGCAGACTGCTATTGAATCTTTCTTGTCTTGTCTGAAGGCTTCATATTGCTGATTTAGAAGAGACTTCCTATCATCTCTGACTTCTTCAGTCCCTTCCATATAGACAATGAGAGATTCCCACATTTCATTGGCAGTTTTGCAATGAACTAAGTTTTGGAAGGTTGAATCCTCAAAAGCACTAACAATGATGTTCTGAGCTCTCTTATCCATGGAGGCCAGAATCACTTCATCTTTGGTCATCTCAGAATAAGTTTTAGGAGTCTTGATTCTTCCATCTGTAAATGAAACCTTCATAGGAACAAAAGGTCCCTCTAGTACAATTATGTATATCCTAGGGTCAGAGGCTTCCATGAATAATCTGACCCTTTCCTTCCAAATCCCAAAGTTTTCTTTTCTGCAGATTGGTAGCTTCATAGATGTGAATTCCTTGTTTCCTTCACTATTAGCCATCACGACTTAACAGATCTACCCTTAGAAGATCTTGTTCAGCCTGTTAAACCTTTTCTTGAACAACCTACCTCTGATACCACTTGAAAGACTTTATTTAAGGGTAGCAAATTACCTAAAGGGGGGGTGAATAAGTTATTTTTAAAAACTATTTTCAGTTCTTGATTATAACCTAAAAGAATGATCAGAGCTTTCAAGAAAATGAACACACACAGAAAAACACACAGAATTTTATAGTGGTTCCTCTTATCTTGGGTAATCCACTTTCCCCTTTCTCCCCTCTAGCAGTGTGCTAGATAGGGTTTATATCTTCTCCAGGTCTCAGACCACAAACAGGTCTTACAGCTCAGATCACAATAGATCTTACAGACTCAGATCTTAACAAATCTTACTCTCTCAGATCTCAGCAGATCTTACCAACTCAGATCTCAACAGATCCCACCAACTCAGATCTCCACAGATCCTACCTCAGCCTTTATAATTATAGGCTTACAGCTCAGATTCACCCCTGAATCTTACAACTCAGATCACACCTGATCTTACAACTCAGATCCTTGACAGATCCTACACTCATATCTGACAACTCAGACCCTACAGGAATTGATAAAGATAGTAACAATACTTAGACTCAGATTCTTCAAAGTGTTGAGTCTTCTTGATCTGCCTGAATGATCAGACAGAAATCTTCAACAGATCAGCAGCAGCAATTTGGTCTTCTTGATTTATCAGGCTGTGATGACTGTTCTTCTTCTTAGAAAGACAGATTCTTCCTTCTTAATCTTCTCTTTTCAGAAAGATGTATCAGCACCAGATTGCTGAAAGAATTCTTCAAGTTAGAACAGTTCTGAAAGAGGAGACGACTTCTTCAGATTCTTTCTCAGACTTTCCCTCAAAACGATGGAGAAGATAATGGCTTTCGAAGATAGGAATGATCGACTAGTGAACCCATAGGTCATGTCTTCTATTTATAGCCCGCCATCTGCAACATCTGTTACGCTCCTCCACGTCAGCACGACGCCAAGTCTTTAATGGTCTATAATGGCTTCAGAAGAAACAAAGGCTCAGCTAGTTGTAGATGAAATTTCTCAGCTCAGAGCTTTTATAGAAAAAGGCATTGAGCACTGTGCATCTCTGTCGACGCTTTTTATCTGTAGGAGTCGAGCAATGTATAGGGGCTCGACGCTTCTTAACTGTGCCTTCATATCTAGACTCCTTTTGTTGGTGTTGAGCTAACTGAAGTTTGGTCGACACTTCTCATTCCACGGCGTCGAGCGATATACTTTGGCTCGACACTTCCAAACTTGGTCTCAGATCTTCAGCGGCGACCTTGTCTATTTGAGCAGCAGACATGGGTCGACGCTTTTGGGTCACATGCGTCGAGCGATGTGTGGTGTCTCGACGCTTGTGAACTTGGATGAATTCCTTGAGCACTTTGCTTGAGCTGATCTCCTACACAATGATTCTAGAGAGTAGAAAAAGAAAGTCTTGCTTCCAAAAAACCTTTATCTTTTGAGGATGATACTATAGCGATGAGACAGGTCGAAGACCGCGCGACCGCTATTTCTTCAATCCGGGCTGGTAAGCCTTTCTTGACCGCTCCACTTGATATTTCTCTGCCAATCTAAATTAGGCCACAATCTCCAGCTCGGCGACGTGAGCTCATTCTTATTGAGACCGACGATATTCTCCTTAGCTCTTCGGAGCTAAAACGATGAAGAAAAGAAGGGGATCAGTCGAAAAAAAGACAGTTAGAAAAGATAGATCTTGAACGCCGAAAGCGTCCCCTTTGTCTGATTTTAGATCTTGCACCTGCGGTCTCCGAGGTCGCTCGAGATGATTTTTCTATCCATCCAGTTCCCATTTCTCCAAGTATGGGTATTATGCTTGTTAATCTTCCTCTTTCGGTTTGTAGTTGATTGAAAACTGCTTTCTGGCTGCAGGAGAAGATATGGAGGCACAAAACCTGTTGGAAAAGAGTGGTTTGATCGCTCCTCAGACCGATCTACCTCCCCCTCCACTGCTTGCATCTCCCCTTATGCAGGTGATTCAAGCTTTCCAGGCTCGGGAAAAAGATCTTGAGAAAAAATTACGAGAAAAAGATGAGATATTGCTAGCTGTAGAAGACACCATTAAAACACATCGTGCGGCCTTGGTTAAAAATGAGCAAAAATTAAATGAGCAGCGGAGATCGCTCGAACAGCGAGAAAAAGATGGTATGAAAAAGCTGGAGGAGGAGGTAATCGATCTTCGGGGAAGGCTTCGTGAATCTAAGGAGGAAACAATTTTCTTTAGAGGAAAAGTTGATGCTCTTCATACTGCATTTTCTCAATTAAGAACAGGTTTTCCTGCTCCTCTGCTCGCAGGATCGTTCAATGCTGCTCCTGATGATCGTGCGGACCAGGAAGAGGTCGTCAATTGGGAAGAGCTGAAGCGAGATGCTGGCGATCTTCAGCGATATGTTGTTGATGCAAACACGGGTATTTGTATGACGCTTACAGCGGTTAATAAGCTTCAGAACAGGGTAGCTTTCCTCGGAAAGAAAAAGGATCTTCCAAAATAGTTTTTACCAATTTTATGGTTTGTATATTTGAGGGACTTGATCAGATTACTGTGATGTGTATTTATGTTGTGGATTTTGGTCAGTTTTTTATCTATCTAATGACTCTTATAAATTTTTCTTATAGTTATGAGAAAATATATTGAGATCGTTCGGTCTGAAACTTCATCATGTAGCATTTTTTGCTTGTCTTATGCGGTCTGAATTTGCGGTCTCAATGGGTCAGGATTTTTGTAATGATTATAACTTGATTGCCTTCGTGACTATAAATATTCGGTCGGTGGCCTTATTAAATATGTTCTCCTGGAACTTTATATTTAAGCGGTCTAGATTTTCTTTGAAGAATGTTGTCCGCGCGAGCTGGTGCTTATAAAATTTTTCTTGAGATCGGGCAGCGCCCTTGCCGTCTTTCTCAAGTCGAGTATTTGGATTTTCTGAGGGATTATCCTATGAGCTCGCAGATAGTGATTCGCCTGCCCGCCGCAGGTGAGCGCCTTAATTTGTGCGGAGAGAATGAGATCGCATTTCCTATTGACCACTTTTACCATGGTTTCTGTTTTCCTCTGCCGTGGGAAATGAAACAAATTTTCAGATATTACGGTCTTGTACCTGGGCAACTCCCTCCAAACTCTATTGCATTAATTTTTACCTACATAAGCTATTTGCGATCGGTCAACGTTAGTTTCACTCTAGATCTATTTAGATCTCTTTTCACCCTGAAGATTTTGAAGGAGGGCTCGAGAAAGGAAGATTTCAAAGGCCTATTATATTTTACTTGCAGCGGTCTAAAAGTCATTAATCTCCCTAACAAGGTCCCGAATTGGGCGGAGAGGTATTTGATTTTTCAGGGGAGGTTAGGCAGTCTCCGGACACGGCCAAAACTTCGTGATGAATCGGTCTTCCGAAAACCAAAAAATCTGTCTGCTATTGAAAAGCAGATAAAAGACATGCTTAAAGAAAAAAAGGGATGATTTGGATCATTACCTGGTGCTTTGGGCTGAGGTTTCTTCCATCAGACGAAAGGATAGTGAGTTCGAGCGATCTTTATGCTTTGACTGCTTATCATGAGTTTTTGAACTTACTTGAATTTCTTTCTTATAGCGATCTTGCAAGTTCCTTCTTCTTTACCTTATGCTCCATAGGGCGAGCTTACTCAGAGGGAAAAAAGATTGAAGAAAAATTGAGACCGATACCATTCTCAGATCGCTGGCCCATCAGATTACTCTAATAAATCATTCGGTTTATATGGTTATAGGAAATTCATGACTGATCTTCAAGAGAGACTGCTCATGAAATGGGATCCTATAGGAAAACGTGTGGGGGTTTCCACGTTCCTCCCGAACTGGGGCGGTGAGCTTTCTCGCCATGCTGGAGCGGTCTCAGCTGCTTTTTATGGCGAAGAAAATTTCAAGGAAGTTTATAGTTGGGAAGATACCCTTATCCCAGATATGTGTTCGCAGACCGGTCTTAGGCATCAGGTCTTCTGTCATCACATGGGAAGGCTGATTCGGAGATATATGTTGGAGAATAAGGATGTTAAGGCTGATCTGGAAGTAATTTGAGATCGCGTGATCTGATTTCTTTCTTCTCGTTTGCTTTGTTTTGGGTGATATTGACCTATGATCTTTTCCTTTGTAGAAAACAAAGAAAGAGATGTATGACGAAAATAATCCTGCTTACCGGAAAGTGATGCTAGAAGAAATAAATGAGGCAGTTGAAATGACTATTTCTAAGTTGCGAGATAATGGTGTTCAGATTCCTGAGGATACCAGTTTCTTATCTTTATTTCCTGAGGCCACAGTTCTTCAGGCAGAAAAAGTGGATATAGTAGAAGAAGAAGAAATGTTTGATGAAGGAAAAGGGGTGGAGGAAAAGGAAAGAGAAGAACTTATTGATGAGGAAGGAGGGGAAGAGAGAGATGAAGGAGAGGAGGTTCTGGATGGGGGAAAAGAGGTAGATGGAGAAGGAAGAGAAGAAGGCAAGGATGCACCTGGAGAAAAACATGAAGGGAGAAAAGATAATTCTCTGGAAGACCGGCGGTCACACATATTGTATCTGATGACCTCGACTTTGATGGTCTGGAAGATTTCCTTAATGCTGATTTCAGCCAGCCATTGATTAGAGGCAAAGATGAGCAGAGTGTTGAAATTGTTGAAGTGGAAGTTTGGAGGGTTTTTTGGACCTGGGCGGTCTGGGAGGAGGTCGGGCGGTCTGACGTGACCGCACGGCCTGGCGGTTTGCATCTGCGGTTTGGCTGGTCTAAGCCTAGCTGCCGTCTCCTGGCTTGATCGCTGGTATGAGTCCAAGGCGGCTGAAGGTGAAGGCCGCGCGGTCTGTCTCTGATCGCGTGGCGGGCTGTTCATCTTCAGGTGTGCGCGGTCTGTCTCTGATCGCGTGGCGTGCTGTCCTCTTCAAGGCTGTGGCGGTCTGGTGTGACCGCACAGTTTGATCCAGGTTCTCTCCAGAATGCGGTCTGGTAGTTGATCGGGCTTTCTGGTGGAGTTCGAGGACTAAGGGTCTTAGTCGCGCGGTCTCAGTTCGCGGTCTCAGGTGGAGACTGGTATGCGAGCTGGTTGCTGTTCGCGGTCTCAGGAGGAGGTCGGCATGCGGACAGGAGTTCGCGGTCTGATGGCGAACTGACTGTGTTCGCGGTCTCGTGCGAAGACAGGTGGTGAATAGCTTCGGGCGGTCTGGCGAGCTCCTTGTAGAGTCGCGGTCTGCTGTGAGAGTGGCGGTCTCTCATGGCGACATTGAAGCTGGCGGGTTCACCAAAATGAAGCAGAAGTAATGTTGCTGATCGCGCAGTGTGACCGGTCAGGTCGCGTGGTCTGGGGGGTGGTGATCCTATCTCATAGGGTGGTGACTGGATCAGGTCTCACGCCTATAAATAGGACCCATCGGCAGCAATAATTATAATATACACCAAGCGTAAGCTAAACTTTCTTCTTTCCTGCGGTCTGTGTTTATGTGACCGGGCGGTCTCCTGATTGAACTTCTATTGTGCAGCTTCTGCGGATAGTGTGGGCAGCAGCGATCACATCTTCCTCTGAAAGTGTTCGGGCGGTCTGCGGCTTGGAGTTGTGGTGCTGGAGTTCGGGAGAATCAGGCGGTCTGGAGAAGTAAGCGGCTGGGAGCAGGTGGTGTTCTGTGATCATCGAGTAGCAGCGGTCTGACAGTTATCGAGATCGCAGGGAGGTCGCGCGGTCTGAGCGGTCTCAAGTTATCTTCATCATTGTATCTTCCCTTTGGTTTTTTGTGCTGGCGAAATCATGTCTCGCCAAGCATGCCTTGCCTTGTAATTTGAAGACTGCTATCAATAAAGATCAGTTGTTTGCCTTCATTTGTTTCTGGTTGTTTTGGTTTTTATCTCTAAGTTGACTAGCTCCTGCTTGCTCCATAAAGATTCGAAAAAATTCACACAGAGTGGGAGTCAGTTCGATCCAGATGAAGAGCTGAGTTCGGCGGCAAAATCTGATATTGGCTCTCTGGGAGAATCCTCTAGTTCGAGCGAACTCAGCACTGACTCCGATTCATCTGAAGATGAAGACCGACCCTCCAAGAAAAAGAAGAAGTAGGAAAAATATTTTGTTTCTTTAATGTGTTCGACTGCTGATATGGCGGTTTAAATTCTAGTTCGTTTTATCTATAATGAAAACTTTTAAATAAAGAAATAGTAAAATAGAATAGCATTTTTTCCTTGCATACCTTTATCTGATTGCAGCATCTGTCTTTGTATATTTTCTTTTCCCACCTTTTGCTATTTCATAAGAGATGGTAATAATTTTGCAAGTTATCTTTTCAATGATTAGTCGAACTCGAATTATGATCGAGTGGTCATAATACTGTTTCAAACATTTTTATCGAAGAGCTTTACTGAATACCGAGTAAGATATAGCGATCTTCGTACTGCAGATCGCACTTTGACTCCATATTTTTAGATAACAATTATTCTGGATACCGGGGCCTGGAGAGTTCTGAGACCTTTTTTTAGATGCTTCTGAATTATGTCAAGATTCTTCTGGAGCGGTCTGAATCTAGAGATCGCTCGACCTTATTTTGAGAAAGAAACCATAGCTTGAAACAATGACCACCTGTAATTTTATTTAAAGTTATGGTGCTTTTGGTAAATGACCTTGGGGGTTGAGAAGATAACAGAGGGAGGGGTATGAGATGACTTTATGGCCTCAAAATAAATGAAACAGACGAGGTGATCTTAGTACGATCATAAGGTAAGAAATATATGAAGTGACCTTTTGGCCAGGGTTAAGGAGAGTGCCATCTATATTGTCTTTTAATGGTTATTTTTAAGAAAGGACAGCCAAATAGTATTCGAGTGTAGCAGGATGTGATGGCATGTTGCCACTATTTGAAGGCACGACATAGGTGGTGTTGGAACAACCCTATTTGTGATTTGGGCTAGGATCACTATATGTTGACTAAGGACAAGTTGACCCCAATGTATAGTTTATGGGTTAAGAGTTTAGGAAGAGTTTTAGCTGTTAGTACTAGAGAATTCATTCAGATTCTGCGTTCGACAAATGGCTAGCTGCGTTCGACGAATGGCTACCTGCATTCGACGATCGGCAAGCTCTCTGCGTTCGACGATCGGCTTATATTCTGCGTTCGACAAACTGTTCAAGTCTCAGCGGTTCAGCGCTCGACGCTTGCAGTTCTCAGCGTTCGACGAACTACTATCGGCGTTCGACGAATTGTTCTCAGCAGTTAAAGAATTATAGCCAGTCCCAGCGCTAGACATTCTCAGAGCAGTGCTCGACGAATTCCAACCAGCGCTCGACAAATTCTTTACTGAAGCTCAGATCGACAAATACAGTCTCCAGATTATATTTCTTTCCATTCTCTGAACACAGATCGACGACAATAACGGCTCTCTCTACCAGATCAAGCAAGGAAAATATATTTCTTTTATTATTCCAAGATTATATCCATTGACATCCAGCAGAAAAGGACATTTCGTGGAAAAGGAAAAGGCAAACGGCGCTGCAGATGTACTATTCCCTGAATATCTTCTCAGATATAATATATTCCTTAATATAAAAATTTGCATTTATTGTCTGTCAGAGATTCAAAAGAAAATAATGAAGGAATCATAGCAGATTACATATAGCAGGTTTACACGACAGAACATATACAGAACTCAATTTCAAATTGCTGTACAGTTTTTCAGAACAGAAAAAGAAAGAAAGAAAGGAGAAAAGAAGAATAGAAAAACAAAAACATACAGATCTTCATCTTCTTCTCCTTTTGCAACAGCTCTTACATACTGAGAGCATCTTCAACACCTCCTCTCAGTCATTTGCTGCAAAGATTCAGATCAAAAGAAAGAAGAAAAAGCTACAGGAAGAAAGAAGAACATCAAAAGCTTATACAGATCTTCTTCTTCCACAAAGCAGCATTTATTTTCTGAGAACATTTGCTTTCATCTCTCAGTCATCAGCTGCAAGCACAAATCTCCAAAGAGCAACAAACAATCTGAGAAGCATTCTTGTTTCTCTGATTTATCAGCTACAGGAAGATTATCTCTTCAAGAAAAGGCTCCAGTCAATCTACTGTCAAAACAACTTCATATCAGACAGGGAGCTTTTCAACATACATCCACTAGAGTCTTCTCTCAGCATCTTGACAGAGAAGAACATCTAAACCCCTCTCTATCCCATTATGTACAGGGTTAAAACTCCCTTCAAAAGTTTACCCCGTTGGTGGCAAGACACCTGATCAAAAAATCTAGTTGGTTTTTGGGCACCTGAACAAAAGCTCATAGGTGTGAAAGAACCTGATCAAAAATCCTAGTGGATTCCTATCAAGGGTGGTAGAAGAGTAGACGTACCCAGATTTATTGGGGAACTACTATAGCTCCTTGTGTCCTCGGTATTTGTTTATTTCTCTGTGCTGTGCTGTGTGATTTTATTTATTCTATTTTTATTTAGATGATTTATATAAGCAGCTCTTATTTGGCTGTTGGCAGCCCCCATTTCTATTAGTTATAACGCGCCTTTTGAAAATATGCATTATACATGCATATTTAGGAAAAGTGTTCAACATAAAAATTGTAGATCTCATCGAGCTACAACTTTCGTGTTGAACACTTTTCCTAAATATGCACGCACAAGGCCCTAAAATCGCCCTGATCGTAATTGTAGCAAATTTTTGACGCACCTTTTGAAAATACGCTTTGTACATGCATTTTTAGGAAAAGTGTTCAACACGAAAGTTGTAGATGTCGATGAGATCTACAATTTTCGTGTTCAACACTTTTCCTAAATATGCATGTATAATGCATATTTTCAAAAGGCGCGTTATAACTCATAGAAATGGGGGCTGCCAACAGCCAAACAAGGGCTGCTTATATAAATTCCCTTTATTTATCACACACTTTGCTTACACATATATATAACACTATTTTTAATTCCACAAATAAAACTAAAGGAAAAGTTTTAAACTCTATTCACCCCCTCCCCCCCCCCCCCCCCCCTAGAGTTAATTTAAGATCTAACCTCCACTTTCAATTGGTATCAGAGGGCTGTTGATCTTATTTACAGGCTAACACCTGGATCACAAAGATCAATTAGATCTTAAATTATTTTAGAGTTTTTTTTTTATTTCACTTATTTTTTGTTTAAAAACTCATGGCACAAAACAAAGAGTATTCTAGCACAAGACATCCTATGTGCAATCTCAGTAAGTTTGCACTGTGGAAAGCAAGGATTAGGCTTTATATGAACTCAATTGATGAAGAAATTTTTAATGTGATTTTGACAGGGCCTCCAGCACCTACATCATCAACAAGTACTGATGCAGCAACAAACAACACTGCAGTCCCACCTCCTGAATGGACAGAAGCTCAGAAAAAGCAAAGAAGTGTTGATGCAAAAGCCATGAATATTCTGGCTCAAACAATGTCTGATGACATCTTTCAGAAAGTGGTGGATTGTACCTCAACTAGAGAGATATGGACCTCTCTCAACAATATGGTTGCAGGCTCTGCTGATGAAAGAAAGGACAGAAGATCTCACTTGATCTCTCTGTATGAGAACTTCAAAAAGGATGAAAAAGAATCAGTTGTAGATATGTACACTAGATTAAGTGTAATCATAAGTGAACTCAGAACACTGGACAAGGAAATCTCATTAACTGAGATCAATGACAAAATCCTAATGTGCTTCTCCAGCACTTGGGACTCTAGGATCTAGCCTATCAAGGAAGCCAGAAGTCTTAATGAGATAACTACTGAGACACTGCTAGGAAAGCTCAAATCCTATGAGCAACTCATCAAGACAAGGGAAGCTGAACAAGTGGGCACCTCCTCTTCAACAAAGAAGGAAAAGAACATAGCTTTCAAAGCTACTGAAGAAGAAGAAAAGACTCCTGACAATGAGGAATTCATGAGTCTCATAGCCAAGAGATTTTATAAAATGGCTAGGAAGGACTTCAGAAAGAAAGAGTCCAGAATAAGGGAAAAGCAAAGGTATGACAAATCAAATTCTAAAGAAGTTATTTGTTATGGTTGCAGGAAACCTGGACACTACCTGACAGAATGTCCAGAAAATCAGAAAGAAAAGAAAAAGGATAAAGAAGAGAAAAGAAGCTCCAGCAAGTCTTCCTCCCACGAACACAAAAAGAAGGGAAGAGGATTTGTAGCAGAAACCTGGAGTGAAACTGAATCAGAATCATCATCCAGCTCATCAGATGATGAAGAAGAAACAAAAGAGAATGATCAGTGCCTGATGGCAATTTATGACTCAAGCAGTGAGTCAGCAGATGCATCATCATCCAGTGATGATGAAGATAATGAAGATAATGAAGAAGAGAAGAACTTCTGCATGATGGCAATCAATGCCTCAGCCAACAATTTTGATGAAGAAGGATCAGAATCTGAAGCAGAAATTGATGCAGATCAGGTAATATCTACCTTTGATTTTACTTCAGTTGAATTCAAAGCTGAATTCAAAGTCCTATGCTTAGACTTAATCAAATCTGAGAAAGAAATAATCTCACTCAGACTTAAGCTAGCTGAAATGAATAATATAAGTGAAGAAAATATAAATCTTAAGAAAGATTTGGCTGCCTCCAGGGAACAAATTGTTCTCATTGAGAGCAAGTTGTCTGAAGCCAAGAAGTTTGAAGAATCCCTCAATGGGAGAAGCATCAAACTGATGGACATCACAAGCACAGTAAATGCTAGACTTAATATCAAACTGGGCTTGGGTGTTTCATCAAGTGAGCTACCTCTGATTAAGAAGAATATATTATCTACACCTATAAAATTCATCTCTGCTAAGAGCAAAGAGGTTGTAGATGAAGATAAAAATATTTCAAGCAAGTCTGTTATGAATAAAAGAATTCAGAAGAATTCGTAGAACGGAGCTCGACGAAAAGATTTCAATTTGTCGAACGGAGATCGACGAAAACTGAAAACAGATTTTCAGTATAGTTATTACATGAACGGCGCTCGATAAAATCATGTAAATTAGTCGAACGGCGATCGACGAACTTACCCAAATTTGTCGAACAGATACTATACAGAAAATTTCAAGAATTCTAATTCAAAACAAACTAAAAATCCTTTCACTGAATGGATAATACCTCCAAGGAGATATCATCCACAAGGCTATAAGGATCACCCTGAAATGTCCTTTATTTTTGAATATTGTGGTAAGACAAAAGGACCCAAGGTATTCTGGGTCAAAAACAACTAGTTTATTTTTCTGTCTTTGTAGGTACACAGCTATCCAAAGATAAAGGAATATTGGTACTTGGATAGTGGATGCTCAAAGCATATGACAGGAAACAAGGCCAACCTGAGAAATTATAAGGCAAAGCTTGGACCCAAAGTTGTCTTTGGAGACTCCAACTGTGGACAGACAAAAGGATATGGACAAGTCAAGATTAGAGCAGTCACCTTCAAAGAAGTATCATATGTCAAAGGTCTCAAGCACAACCTCATCAGCATAAGTCAATTATGTGATGAAGGGTATCAGGTAACCTTTAATAAATTAAAATGCCTTATTAAATCTTCTGATAATGTTATTGTTTTATCAGGTATTAGGCAAGGTAATATATATTTAGTAAATTTCAATTCATCTACATCAGAAATTTGTTTATTTAATGAATTAAGCAAACCTAGTGAACTATGGCATAAAAGATTAGGACATGTAAACCTTAGGACCATTGCTAAATTATCTAAGGACAATCTTGTTAGAGGTTTACCCTTAGGTTCATACAAGAAAGAAGGTCTTTGTAGGGCATGTCAACTAGGCAAGCAAACTAAAAATAGTTTTAAATCATTATCTAAAAGTGATTCACCTAGAATCTTATATTTGCTACAAATGGACCTTTTTGGACCTATTGCATCAAAGAGTTTAGGGGGGGAAGTCTTACACTCTAGTTATTGTAAATGACTTCTCTAGATTCACTTGGGTGTTCTTTTTGAGAGAAAAGTCAGATAACTTTAAAGTTCTTACAGACTTTCTTAAGAGCATAAAGATTGAGTACTCTACTGTAGTTGCATTGATCAGAAGTGATCATGGCACTGAGTTTGAGTCTCTTCATATGCAAGAATTCTGTGAGAAGGAAGGTATCAGGCATTGCTTCTCAGCTCCTAGAACTCCTCAACAAAATGGGGTAGTTGAAAGGAAAAATAGAACTCTAATTGAATCAGCAAGAACATTGCTTGCAGATGCTAATTTGCCCCTATCCTTTTGGGCAGAGGCTGTTAGCACAGCAAACTATGTGCTGAATAGAAGTTTGATACATAAACTTAAGGGTAAGACTCCTTATGAATTACTTAAAGGGAAGAAACCTAAAGTTAGCTATTTTAGAGCATTTGGCTGTAGATGTTTCATTCACAATAATGATAAGAAATACCTTAGAAAATTTGAACCAAAATATGATGAAGGAATTTTCTTAGGCTATTCACTAATCAGCAAGGCATATATGATTTACAATAAATCTTCTCTTAAAATAGAAGAATCTATGCATGTTTCTTTTGATGAAACTAACATGTTTTATAAGGAGAAGATTTCTTCTACCATAGAAAATCTGCAGGTACCTACATTATGTGAGCAGCTAGATCAATTAGCTTTACATAAAGAATGATTTCTGAATCCTGAACAGCAGAATACTGAAGAAAGTGAAGAAGAAAATCACCCAGATTTTGCTGAAAATTCAGTACAGATAACAGCAGATCATCCTTCACAGGATATAGCAGCTGAACAAATTCCCCAAGTGGAAACCATTGTTGAACCCACTCCAACTGTTGATCACATCACAGTTAGAGATCATCCAATATCTCAAATTATTGGTAATATTTTAGCAGGTGTGCAAACAAGACATCAAGTAAATCAGAATATGATGCACACTTGTTTTCTCTCTCAGATTGAACCTCAATCCCTACAAGATGCAGAACAAGATCTCAACTGGATCATTGCTATGCAAGAGGAACTCAATCAGTTTGAGACAAACAAAGTTTGGGAATTGGTTCCTAGACCAAAGAATTATTCAGTTATTGGAACTAAGTGGGTCTACAGGAATAAGCTAGATGCAGATGGAAACATTGTGAGTAACAAAGCTAGATTAGTAGCTCAAGGATACTCACAAGAAGAAGGAATAGACTATGATCAAACTTTTGCACCAGTTGCAAGGTTAGAAGCAATCAGAATTTTCCTTGCATTTGCTGCATACAAGAAATTCAAAGTTTATCAAATGGATGTAAAGAGTGCATTTCTGAATGGAGAAATCAAAGAAGAAGTCTATGTGGAACAACCACCAGGTTTCATCTCTCCAACTCACTCCTCTTTTGTATTTAAGCTTAAGAAAGCTCTCTATGGTCTTAAACAAGCTCCTAGAGCATGGTATGATACTTTAGCTAGTTTTCTTTTAGAGAATAAATTATGTAGAGGCATAGTAGACAAAACTTTATTTTATAGGATACATAAAAATCAAACTTTGCTAGTTCAAATATATGTAGATGATATTTTCTTTGGCTCTACTGATTCAAATTTGTGCAAAAGATTTTCTAATCTAAAGCAATCTAAATTTGAAATGAGTAGTATGGGTGAACTATCATACTTCCTTGGTCTTCAAGTGAAGCAAACACCAAATGGAATCTTCATATCCCAATCTAAGTATGCTAAGGAATTAGTGGAAAGATTTGGCATGTCTGATTCTTCCACCATGAAAACACCCATGCCCTCTAATGCTGTTGTTGATAATGATGAATCAGGGAAACCTATTGATTCAAAAGTATATAGAGCAATTGTTGGTTCTTTACTTTATTTAACAGCTAGTAGGTCTGATATAATGTTTGCTACATGCATTTGTGCTAGGTTTCAAGTTAACCCCAAAGAATCTCATTTAATTTTATTAAAAAGGATTTTGAGATATATAAAGGGTTGCCCTAATCTAGGACTTTGGTATCCAACAGCATCTGAATTTGAATTAAATGGATTCTCAGATTCAGATTATGCTGGATGCATAGTAGACAGGAAAAGCACATCAGGAACTTGCCAGTTTCTCGGTGATAGGCTTGTGTCTTGGTTTTGTAAGAAACAAACATCTGTTTCTACATTAACAGCTGAAGCTGAATACATAGTTGTAGGCAGTTGCTGCGCACAGATATTGTGGATACAAAATCAGCTCCTAGACTATGGTCTCAACTTAAATAATTCAACTATATTTTGTGACAATACTAGTGCAATATCTATAGCACAAAATCCAGTTCTCCATAGTAGGACTAAACACATAGAGATTAGGCACCACTTCCTTAGGGATAATGTGGATAAAAACAAAATTTGCCTACAATTCATCTCTACTGATTTGCAAAGAGCTGACATTTTCACCAAGCCCTTGGATGAAAAGAAACATATTTCTTTATAAATCAGTTGGGAATGATAGATGGAGATTCAATATGATAAAAAAAATTAAGATTTCTACTTACCCCTCATTCCTTATCATATCAAACTAAGTGTTTTTATTATATGAATGCCTACAGAATTATTTCTCTTTCTAGTTCCCCTTTGCACTTGATCTCTATTTTATTGTGCAGGAACAATAGCAATGACAATCTTGCATCTTCCCTACCTCCATCAAATGTCCCTTCTTCAAGGGGCCTAGCTTCAGGCCTTTCCTGAAACTAGGCACTGGGAGAAGTTTTCATGAACAAGCTCCATTTGATGCACTATTTTGCTCAGGGGGAGTTGTTCAATGAACTAAGCAAGGGAGAAAGCTGAACAACCTCCAGAACTTAGGGGGAGACACTCTCAGGAGGAGTAGCTGTATGAAGAAGCTTGATAAAGCTCACTACAATTTGCTGATTACAGTTTTTGTTTCAGAAAAATTCAGAAGTTCAGATGCAGATACAGTACAGCTACAGATCAAAATTCTATTATAGCAAATTCAGTATCAGATATTGCTACAGTTCAGCTTATCAGAAATTCAGTTCAGTTAAATATTCAGATCAGAATTCAGAATAATACAGATCAGATAAAATCAGAATTTCAGAATTCAGAAGCAGCAGAATTCAGAAAAATCAAGGTTCTGATTGTATTTTCATTTCTGTTTTTATTGAAATGTATTTTCAAAACTCATAGTACTTTTCATTTTATATCTGATAAAATATTTAAATAATATCAGATATATTTATGCTCTGTTGTTTTTGATGGTTTAGCATTTGTTTATTTTCAATTTTGTCAAATAGTGTCCTAACCCAAATAGGGGAGATTGTTGGAACAACCTTATTTGTGATTTGGGCTAGGATCACTATATGTTGACTAAGGACAAGTTGACCCCAATGTATTGTTTATGGGTCAAGAGTTTAGGAAGAGTTTTGGCTGTTAGAACTAGACAATTCATTCAGACTCTGCGTTCGATGAATGGCTAGCTGCGTTCGACGAATGGCTACCTGCGTTCGACGATCGGCAAGCTCTCTGCGTTCGACGATCGGCTTATATTCTGTGTTTGACAAACTGTTCAAGTCTCAGCGGTCCAGCGCTCGACGCTTGTAGTTCTCAGCGTTCGATGAATTGTTCTCAGCAGTTAAAGAATTATAGCCAGTCCCAGCGCTCGACATTCTCAGAACAGTGCTCGACAAATTCCAGCCAGTGCTCGACAAATTCTTTACTGAAGCTTAGATCGACAAATACAGTCTCCAGATTATATTTCTTTCCATTCTCTGAACACAGATCGACGACAGTAACGGCTCTCTCTACCAGATCAAGTAAGGAAAATATATTTCTTTTATTATTCCAAGATTATAGCCGTTGACATCCAGCAGAAAAGGACATTTCGTGGAAAAGGAAAAGGCAAACGGCGCTGCAGATGTACTATTCCCTGAATATCTTCTCAGATATAATATATTCCTTAATATAAGGAATTTGCATTTATTGTCTGTCAGAGATTCAAAAGAAAATAAGGAAGAAATCATAGCAGATTACATATAGCAGGTTTACACGACAGAACATATACAGAACTCAATTTCAAATTGATGTACAGTTTTCAGAACAGAAAAAGAAAGAAAGAAAGGAGAAAGGAAGAATAGAAGAACAAAAACATACAGATCTTCATCTTCTTCTCCTTCTGCAGCAGCTCTTACATACTAAGAACATCTTCAACACCTCCTCTCAGTCATTTGCTGCAAAGATTCCTATCAAAAGAAATAAGAAAAAGCTACAGGAAGAAAGAAGAACATCCAAAGCTTATACAGATCTTCTTCTTCCTCAAAGCAGCATTTATTTTCTGAGAACATTTGCTTTCATCTCTCAATCATCAGCTGCAAGCACAAATCTCCAAAGAGCAACAAACAATCTGAGAAGCATTCTTGTTTCTCTGATTTATCAGCTACAGGAAGATTATCTCTTCAAGAAAAGGCTCCAGTCAATCTACTGTCAAAACAACTTCATATCAGACAGGGAGCTTTTCAACATACATCCACTAGAGTCTTCTCTCAGCATCGTGACAGAGAAGAACATCTAAACCCCTCTCTATCCCATTCTGTACAGGGTTAAAACTCCCTTTAAAAGTTTACCCCATTGGTGGCAAGACACCTGATCAAAAAATCTAGTTGGTTTTTGGGCACCTGAACAAAAGCTCATTGGTGGCAAGACACCTGATCAAAAAATCTAGTTGGTTTTTGGGCACCTGAACAAAAGCTCATTGGTGTGAAGGCACCTGATCAAAAATCCTAGTGGATTCCTACCAAGGGTGGTAGAAGAGTATACGTACCCAGATTTATTGGGGAACTACTATAGCTCCTTGTGTCCTCTGTGTTTGTTTATTTCTCTGTGCTGTGCTGTGTGATTTTATTTATTCTGTTTTTATTTATCACTCACTTTGCTTACACATATATATAACACTATTTTAATTCCGCAAATAAAACTAAAGGAAAAGTTTTAAACTCTATTCACTCCCCCCCCCCCCCCCCCCCTCTAGAGTTAATTTAAGATCTAACCTCCACTTTCAGGTGGCATTCACCAAGACCTCCCTTGATGCAGTGGTGTGCTCACATATCGTCCAAGATTCGGGATATCATATAGAACCCTCTCAAATGAGATTGGTGAGCTACTGCTGCACGGAAGAGAAATCTCCCCGCAATCCGTGGTCAATGTAGGTGTTACGTGATGCGATTATTTCGGCAAGTGCACCGGTCGCGCAAGTAATAAAGTTTGGGAATAAAATCCCCGAGTGTCGGTCTCTTGAGGAATGCAGGTTGGGTGTACGAATCACGTTGTGTGACTATTGTTACACGAGCGTAAACAAACACAAAAAAGGGGGTCTTGGTTGGGTTTTCCTACTCTTAACAACAATGAAAGAAATGCGGGTCGAAAACACCGCTTCGCAAGGCGAGATGGATGCAACGGCCGCGATGCCGTGCTTCGTGAGGCGGATGGAGCGTGCTCTAGTGCGGGAAGGTGAGGGTCACCAACACCTCTTCACAAACACCGTTAGGTCTTACTAACGCGGATCGAGCACCTTGAGTGCGTGAGTGAGTGAGTGGATGAGTGGAGGCGAAGCGATTCACAAGCAAGTAATGATGAAAAGAGAAGAAACATTCATTTCATTTAAACCAAACATCATGATATTCAAGTTTAAAAGATTCAAAGATTACAACGAAGGAGAGAGGAAAGAGATAACCAATGGATGAAGACTAGCGGCCGTTCACGGCCGGAATGGTAGGTTGTCAAGCTACCTCCGGACTCGGGCGGACTGTGCTTCCGGTGTAGAGAAACTGTCACGATCTCTCTACGTGGTCCCGTCGTCTTCTACCTCAGATTTCTTCTTCTTCTCACCGGACTAGAATGGAAAACAGCGGCTTGAGGGCTTGCGGATGGTGGAGAATGCTCCCGGACAATGGAGAAATCCTCGGAATGGTTGGAGAGGACTTCCCCTTGCGTAGGAGATGAAGTGGAGGTGTCCAAGAGTGGAAATCGCAGGTGTGCGGACTGCCACCCGCGCTGCCGGCGGCTGAATAATGCCCTAAAAACGGAACAGGCAAATATATAGGCGCTGGAATGAATACTGCGCACGGTCATTGGCGCACGACCAGTGGTCGTGCGCACTGGAGTTCTGTGATCGTGCGCGCTGCCTGGGCGGAGCCTGAAATGAAAGAAATTTATAAAATACATGTTCGCACGACCAGTGGCGCACGACCAGTGGTCGTGCGCACTATCGTAAGTGGTCGTGCGATAAGCCAAACAGAACTCATAAAATGGGCGTTAAGTGCGCACGATCAGTGGCGCACGACCAGTGGTCGTGCACGATAGAGCCAGTGAACGTGCGCAGTGTTCCTGTACAGAATTATACCGGGAACACCTGCACGACTCCTGTTCCAGCATACGACACCAGTCTAGCCACTGAAGGTGGCACTTAACACTGCATGAAAACTAGTGACGAAGGTGAACAAGAAATAACACCAAAACGAGCCAAGATGTGCACCTAGCATAGAATGTTAAATAGGAATGGAAACATGTCTAAAGTGACGTGCAAAGACTAGAAAATCGGCCCAGATGAGTCCATAAATGTGTATATGATCAGGACTCATCACACCCCCAGACTTACTTGTTTGCGCGTCCCGAGCAAACGAATCCGGTGGAGTGTGAAAATGGTAGTTAGCAAAGAAAATTACACAGAGGAGTACAATGTGAAGTAACAAAAGCATGCAAATAGAAATTTAGTAAAAAGAGATTCTAACTATGCTAACTAATTTACGAAAGTACTAGAGCGTAAATAAAGATTTATCACTCAGTTGGTGAATTGTGAAGAATTTGACGATCATGCCTGGTGTGAAAGTAGCAAGCCACTAAGGAGGGTGTTGCACAAGATCGGGGTTCAGGAATAACTCCGATGAAATCCATCAACGTCGGGAACCATACGCTTGCCTGGTCACACTCTCTCCACGGCGCTAGCAAACTCGCGAGATAAATCAATAGGACTTTTAGGATTAAGATGGGGCTTAGGTTGCGGTATGATAATCAAGGGTAAAAACGAAGGCTACACAACCAACATGAGTCAACGGGACGCTGCACCAAGCAAAACCAAAAACAAAGCTCGTGTGACACACCCCCAGACTTATTATGAAAACTAGTTGTGCACACGGTCTACTCCACAAATACCAACAGATTTTCTAATACGCTCGGGAGGATAATTTTTCAATACACTTTTTTTTTAGATTTTTACTTCAATACCATATTTTTCTTTTTCTTAATCTTATCCTCCGGTTGGTTCGAAATCAGCAAACAGAGTTTATTTCTCCTTCACACACAACGATTCCAAACATCACACCAAATCTAGAACATGAGTGCATATAACATATACTTGGTTGCGACAGTGGGATAAGCTTCAGGCCTTGGTGAATGGAGGAGGAGCTGAACAAAGGGAGTGGTAGGCACAAATGTTGGGTAGCAAAGGTGAGCGAATAGGATAAGGAGAGCTAAGGCTCAAACTAGCCAAAAGGTGGCCTACATCACATTTAACTCAATGAATCGCGCGCACCCATGCTTCAAGAGTCGCTTGGGGCAAGTTCTTAGCCCACGAGAAAGATAAACCTTCCTCCCGACTCGAGCAACACACAACTAGTGCTTGAATACAACACAACACCGAGTTATCACCAATTTCATTCACATTCACCACTTGAGTAGAATAAATCTAAAACTACGCACAAATACTAATCATAAATTAAATGCATAGTAATAATCTAATTTTACTCAAATTCTATTGTAGCATGCGGATGCGACTAGAACACTGCTCGAGTCAACATCGCACTCCAAATAGTAATTCCTAAGCTAACATCCAAATTCACATTCCTAGCCAAGATAGTTTATTCGGAACTAAACAAATAGATAAGCTCGCGCTCAAGTGGGTGCACTGGTGTGTAGCATGGTATAATGATGATATTGACAACAAATAAAAAACAAACGCCTAGTATGCGGTGCAACACGTGCGCATAGTGAATAACACGTGCTCTCCCCCAGACTTAATATAAACATTATATCACAAAAACTGAAAAGCTAGGGAGGAGAAGTGTTACCCAATGCTCAGAATTGAGCATACCGGACGATTGGCGATTAAGATCAAGAGAGGTCCGCAGCATCCGCACCAAAGAACACAACACACCTGCAAGCACAAAACTAAAAAAAGCAAAAACAAATATAAAAACTGAACTAAACATGTTAGATAAAAATAAAATCAGGAAATCTGGGTTGTCTCCCAGCAGCGCTTTTGTTTTATGTCCTTAAGCTGGACCAAATACCTGTATTATCATTGTTCATAAAGTGCAGGAATTAAAAGAGAAGTTCACAGAAGCAGTTTCACAAATTCAGACAACACAAATCAGCTGTAGGCGCTCTTATGGTGCGCGTCTCCCGTAGCTCGTAGGCGGGAGGTGAAGGCTTTAGGGCCAACACTGGTGTCACCCAGTGTTTCCCTAACCTCCGCCCTCTTGCTACGAAGAGCGGCAGCGCGAGCGTCGTGCAGACGTTTCTCCTGTTTAAGTTTAGTGACAGTCGGGGACTGCCAACGTTGAAAGTTTTCAGATTTTTCCACCTTGGTGGTGGGTGGCGTCACTTCCGGCGTCGCGGTGACAACCGGATCGGCCCAAGAGATGGAGCGCTTAAATTGTTTATTACAAGAATTAAAACAAGAAGATAATGGGACAGCGTCCCGGACTAGATTCAAGTCAATATTTTTCGAAATGCAATCTTCCTCCGTCTCGGAATCAAATTCTCTCCGAAGATCTACTTCTTCTTCCTCACTGGACTGGTGCCCCTCTTTTTCTCCTTCAATTGGTTCTTTATCTTCTTCATTTCCTGCACAACTCAGAGATTCATCAAGAATAAAGAGAGGGGGAGGAGTGGATGTTTCAGTTATAGCTTTGGGGCAAGTGGGCTGCGGCACCTTATTGGGTAGGAAGACACACCCCGCAGCGAAATCAAGGGTGGCACCGCTCTCTTTCAAGAACGGCACACCCAAGATAGGGATAGAGTGATTTTCCTGGGGTCCCAACACCTGAAAATCAGCAACCACAATCGTCCCCTCAACTGTCACTTCTACATTTTTCACTTCCCCCTCAGATTGTATAACAGTCCCATTAGCAAGCACAAGGGATTTTCGATCCTCCGTGTTCATCTCAAGTTGCAATTTAGCAACGTCTTGCAACGCAATGACGTTGCGGGAGGAGCCAAAATCGCACAAAGCTCTCGTTTCAATATTATTGATGGAACAAGAAATCACTAACTCACTTGGATCAGCCTCAACCACATCGCTGAGACTCTTCCCTTGATCTATTGGGTTCTTCTCAGTGTTGCTAGGAAGGGTCCCATGTGACCGCTCGGTTAGCACTTGGGCCAATTTGCCCAGCTGCGTTTCCAAGTTTCGCATGGATGCGGTTTGGTTCACCATATTTGATGTGCCCGCTTGCATGAATTTTTCCATCATTTCCTCCAAATTACTCTTTTTTTGGGCTGGGGGGCCTTGGTTATAATCCGGGTGTGGTGGCCTCGGTTGGCTTCCGGAGGCGTAAGCATCATTTTGATGCTGCCCCGGTGCCCATCGTTGGCCAGGCGCGTTTGGGTTCCACGAGAAGTTCGGGTGACTTCTCGCTCCCGGATGATAAGCGTTATTAAAAGGTGCCCCCTTAGACTGATTTCCTACAAAATTAACAGATTCATTCAAGGTTAAGTGCGCGAAGTCACCTGATACGCTGTTACCTGAACATTCATACGCGTGGTGGCCGCCGCCTCCACATCCTTCGCACGTAATGACAGCAGCAGGCGCGGGTGTAGGAGGAAGTGAGTCGACCATAAAGAGACCACGGCCGCTTTTTGGAGCATTTCTCCCGGCAGTCCAAAATGTACTGTGGGAGGCGGTGTCGCGCAGAATCCGAAGGGCCTCCTCTGGAGTGTGATTCATCAAAGTACCACCCACAGCAGCATCGATCATTGCCCTGTAGTTGGGCTCGATCGCAAAGTAAAACATCTCAACCACATTCCACGGTTGGAGCTCATGGTTTGGGCAACGGCGGAGAAGATCGTTAAGATGCTCCCACGCCTCAGCAAGAGTCTCTTGATCAAGTTGGCGAAAGGTGGCGATCTCCCACCGCAAGCTCACGATTTTGTCGACGGGATGGAACTTAGCCAAGAACTTGGAAGCAAGAGCATCCCAGGTCGCAGCAGTCCCGGGCGGAATGGAGTGGAGCCACACATTGGCTTTGTCACGGAGTGAGAAGGGAAACAGTCTAAGCTTGACCGTGTCGTCAGCAATCCCAGCGTAGCGGAAGGTTCCGCAAATATCAGAAAACTCCGCAAGATGCAGATGCGGATCTTCGCTGGCCATCCCAGAGAACTGAGCGTTGTTCCGGATAATGTTCAAGATTGCTGGTTTAATCTCGAACTGGTTGTTCATTATATTGGGCCCAAACCCAGGATACACACTCCCAGCAGTTGGATTGGTGTAGTCTCTCATCGTGCGGGGCCGAGGCCTCGCCGCCTCCTGCTCATCTCCAGGCTGGTGTTGCCCCACGCCGGGCGCTCCCTGATCAGCATCATTTGGATCTATGTGGTCACCCATTGCCGCCTGTGCGGCTACTGCGCGCCTTCGTGCGCGAGCGGTCCGTTCGATCTCAGGATCGAAGGGTACGAGTTCCCCTGCGGCTTGTCTCTGCATGCACTATCAAAAAAAACAAAAAGAAAGACAAAGAGAATCAAAAACGACTGCTCGTATAACGAAAGTCATAACACAAGACGTTACACGCCTGCTCTCCCCGGCAACGGCGCCAAAAACTTGATGCGATTATTTCGGCAAGTGCACCGGTTGCGCAAGTAATAAAGTTTGGGAATAAAATCCCCGAGTGTCGGTCTCATGAGGAATGCAGGTTGGGTGTACGAATCACGTTGTGTGACTATTGTTACACGAGCGTAAACAAACACAAAAAAAGGGGGTCTTGGTTGGGTTTTCCTACTCTTACCAACAATGAAAGAAATGCGGGTCGAAAACACCGCTTCGCAAGGCGAGATGGATGCAACGGCCGCGATGCCGTGCTTCGTGAGGCAGATGGAGCGTGCTCTAGTGCGGGAAGGTGAGGGTCGCCAACACCTCTTCACAAACACCGTTAGCTCTTGCTAACGCGGATCGAGCACCTTGAGTGCGTGAGTGAGTGAGTGGAGGCGAAGCGATTCACAAGCAAGTAATGATGAAAAGAGAAGAAACATTCATTTCATTTAAACCAAACATCATGATATTCAAGTTTAAAAGATTCAAAGATTACAACGAAGGAGAGAGGAAAGAGATAACCAATGGATGAAGACTAGCGGCCGTTCACGGCCGGAATGGTAGGTTGTCAAGCTACCTCCGGACTCGGGCGGACTGTGCTTCCGGTGTAGAGAAACTGTCACGATCTCTCTACGTGGTCCCGTCGTCTTCTACCTCAGATTTCTTCTTCTTCTCACCGGACTAGAATGGAAAACAGCGGCTTGAGGGCTTGCGGATGGTGGAGAATGCTCCCGGACAATGGAGAAATGCTCGGAATGGTTGGAGAGGACTTCCCCTTGCGTAGGAGATGAAGTGGAGGTGTCCAAGAGTGGAAATCGCAGGTGTACGGACTGCCACCCGCGCTCCCGGCGGCTGAATAATGCCCTAAAAATGGAACAGGCAAATATATAGGCGCTGGAATGAATACTGCGCACGGTCATTGGCGCACGACCAGTGGTCGTGCGCACTGGAGTTCTGCGATCGTGCGCGCTGCCTGGGCGGAGCCTGAAATGAAAGAAATTTATAAAATACATGTTCGCACGACCAGTGGTCGTGCGCACTATTGTAAGTGGTCGTGCGATAAGCCAAACAGAACTCATAAAATGGCGTTAAGTGCGCACGATCAGTGGCGCACGACCAGTGGTCGTGCGCGATAGAGCCAGTGATCGTGCGCAGTGTTCCTGTACAGAATTATACCGGGAACACCTGCACGACTCCTGTTCCAGCATACGACACCAGTCTAGCCACTGAAGGTGGCACTTAACACTGCATGAAAACTAGTAACGAAGGTGAACAAGAAATAACACCAAAACGATCCAAGATGTGCACCTAGCATAGAATGTTAAATAGGAATGAAAACATGTCTAAAGTGACGTGTAAAGACTAGAAAATCGGCCCAGATGAGTCCATAAATGTGTATATGATCAGGACTCATCATTACGCTCAGTGTGAATCCATGGGGGTTCATGTATGATCCGGCGATATCTGCTTTGGCATGTCTTTAAGTTTATTTGTTTTAATTCATTTTGATCCCATATAAAAATATACATGGAAAAATTAGGAAAGTCAATAACTTTCGTCTCGTAACCGTTGAGATGAATACATTTCTAAGAGAGGTAGAGAGGGAATAATGAGAAGCCCATTTTAAGAGAAAAAATGTTTCAAATCATCCCCACTCCAGGTATTTGCTATTTCATTTCCGTCATAAGTGCTGAGGCGATAAGCCCCATTTTTCAATACTTCTTTTATGATATAAGTACCTTCCCAATTTGGGTTTAATTTTCCGACTGAGCTGGATCTAGCTCCTGCATCTACCTTCTTTAAAACCAGATCTCCAGTAGTGAATTCTTTGATTCTTATATTTTTATCGAAATATCTCGCCATTCTTCTTTTTATCTCTTCTTGCCTTATTATAGCTTCGTCTCTTAATTCTTCAATTAAGTCGAGGCTATGTTTGAGATCTTCATTATTATCTCCTATCCAGGTATCCTTGTTTTGCTGAGCCAATAAGACCCTGGGACTTTTTGCCTCAAGCTCGATTGGAATTAAAGCTTCCGAACCATGAGATAATCTGAAGGGGGTTTCACCAGTCGCACTTGTTGGGGTAGTTCTAAGAGTCCAGAGAACTGCCGGGAGTTGTTCTGCCCAATTCCCCCTGATATTTTCTACCTTTTTCTTGAGAAGATTTAGAATACATTTATTAGCTGCTTCTGCCTGCCCATTGCTCCTTGGATGATGGACTGATGCAAATCGAAGCTCAATTCCTATTTCATCACAATACTTAATCATTTCTGAATTGTTAAACTATGGCCCGTTATCTGTTATTATGGCCATGGAAATCCCATGCCTACAGATAATTTCTCCCCAGATAAAATTTTTTACTATCTGGGTAGTTGCTTTAGCTAAAGCTTTTGCTTCAATCCATTTGCTGAAGTAATCTATCATAACCAGAATAAAACGCCTTTGTCCACTTGTAGTGGGAAAAGGTCCTAGAAGATCCATTCCCCATACTGCGAATGGCCAGGGAGTCATGATGGACTTCAACTGCTGGGCAGGCTGATGCTGGAGCGGAGCAAATTTCTGGCATTGAATGCACTTCTTAGCATAGTTAGCTGCATCTTTCCTTATCTTGGGCCAAAAATATCCCTGCCTCAAAATCCTTTTTTCTAGACTCCGTGCACCTGAATGACTACCACACTCGCCTGAGTGTACTTCTCTGAGAACAATTGGAACTTCTTCTGAGATGCACCTAGATAAAGGAGCTAAAAAGGTTTTTCGATATAAGATACTTGAGATCAGAGAATAGTAAGCCGCTTTTAATCTGAACCTTTTTTATCTTTTACACTAGTATGGAATTCTCCTGATGAAAGATATAGCATAAAGGGATCCATCCAGGATCTTTTATGATCGATCTGCATTACTGACTCTTCCTCAATTGCTGGATGGAAGAGATCTGATGTGGTTCCTCCTGATGATAACCCGAATTTAGCTAAGTGATCTGCATCTGAATTTTCTGATCGAGGGATATGTTGGATAGTGAAACTCTTGAACTTTCCGATCTCTTGCTTTACCATCTTCTGATATTTCTTCAAGACTGGTTCTCTAGTTTCATAGGTGCTGTTTACTTGAGACGCCATAACTAATGAATCTGTTTTGACCTCGATATCTTCGATACCTAATTCTTTGGCGAAACGAAGTCCTGCTAAGAGAGCTTCATATTCTGCCTGGTTATTGGTGACTGAAAAATGAAATTTCAAAGCTTGATTTATTCTAACTCCATTTGGGTTAACCAAGATTACCCCTGCTCCTGAAGAATTTTTTCCTGAAGCCCCATCGACATAAATTATCCAAGGTATAAATTTTCTGATATCATCCTCAGATTCATTATTCGATGTATCAATTAAGAAATCAGCTAATACTTGTGCTTTTATGGCTGTTCGAGGAACATATGAGATATTGAATTCACTTAACTCGATAGCCCATTTAGCCAACCTGCCTGAGTGTTCTGGCTTTTCTAGCACATTCTTCAGGGGTAGATCTGTTACTACTTGAATTGAATGGGCTTGAAAATAAGGTCTGAGCTTCCTAGCTGAAATGATAAGTGCTAAAGCAAGCTTTTCTAATATCGGATACCTGGTTTCCGCATTTTTCAGGATTCTACTGACGTAGTAAACTGGAAATTGTTTCTTCTTTTCTTCCCTTACTGAAACTGAGCTAATTGCATCGGCTCCAACACCTAAATACAAAATAAATTTTCACCCTCATAGGGGCTTTGGAGGAGAGGGATCGATGTTAGTTGTTTCTTCAGCTGGGTGAATGTTGAATCACATTCTTCTGTCCATTCGAACCTGGAGGCTTTCCTGAGAATTCTGAAGAAGGGAGCACTTTTATCTCCTGATCGAGATATAAATCGGCTTAACCCTGCCATTCTACCTCCCAACTGCTGAACCTCTTTTGGCGACCTTGGCGGTGCCATTTCAAGAATTGCCTTAACCTTATCTGGATTAGGTTCAAGACCATCTGGAGTCAAAAGATGTCCTAAGAACTTACCCTTGTTAGCGCCAAAAACACATTTCAGCGGGTTTACCCTCATATTGAACACTCGGAGTGTTGAGAAGGTTTCTTCAAGGTCTTCTAAGTGAACTGAAAACTGTTTACTTTTGATAAGAAGGTCATCCACATATACTTCGAGATTTCTGCCTTTCTGTTTCTTGAATACGAAATCCATCATTCTATGATAGGTTGCTCCTGCATTCTTTAAACCAAAAGGCATTACTTTATAACCAAAACATCCATTGTTTGTTATAAAAGAGGTGTGAAGTATATCTGGTTTATGCATTCTGATCTGATGATAACCCGAGAATGCATCTAGGAAGCTCATGTAGTGAAATCCAACTGCTGAATCAACCAGAGAATCTATGCGGGGTAAAGGATAACAATCCTTTGGACAGGCTTTATTGAGCTTGGTGAAGTCTACACACATTCTCCACTTGTTGCCGGGCTTTTTTACCATAACTACGTTTGAGACCCAGTCAGGGTATTATACTTCCTGGATGAAACCAGCTTTGAGAAGCTTTTGGACTTCTTCTCCAATTGGTTCGGCTAGAGTATCTGCTACTGCTCGTTTCTTCTGCTGAACTGGTTTAAAAGCACGATCTATGTTTAAATGATGACAGGCTATATCAGGATCCATTCCTGGCATGTCATTTGCGGACCAAGCAAATATATCTAGATTTCTGAATAAGCAAGTTGTCAACTCTTCTTTTTCGATTTTGGAAAGTTCGGCTTTAATTGAGAGTGTTTTGTTCTCATCTCCTTTTATTGGAATAAGCTGGATACTTTGGGCTAGTTCTAAATGAGTTCCCTCAGCTCTATTTTTATCTTTAACTTCATGATCTTTTAAGATGAATTCTTCTGAAATTTCCATTTCTGACCTGAGTGTATCAGAGAGTAGGTAACCAATGTTTTTTAGAACAAATGATAAGACAAGAAATAATTGACTTGGAATCAATCTAAGCTAAATGAGGTAATGACAAATAAAAAGGGATGAAGGCAAAGACATATTTTACTGACTCATATTTACTTACAAACATTAGTTCCGAAAATGATTAAGGGGTTTATTGGTTAAGAACAAAAGAGAATTATTGTTGGTTAACAAACAAACTCAAAATTAAGTACTTCCCTTTATTCGGAACACAATGGTACCAGCACTTTCTCTTTGACTCCCAACTGAGGACCTATGTCAATGAAGCTAACTGTCCTGACATAGCATTCTCGGGCTAGCTTAGGATCACTCCTAACCCTGAACTGCTTTCCCTGGGAAGAGAATTTTAGTGCGAGGTGAAAAGTTGAAACTATTGCCCTATACTGATTAAGGATAGGTCTGCCAAAAATGGCGTAGTAGCTGCTAGGTGCATCTACTACAACGAACTCAGCTTGTTTGATGATCCCACCATCATCACGGTTAGTGAAACTCTTCCTTCGACCTCCTTTTTTTCTCCTGAGAAGCCATAAAGAGGGCCTTCAGTAGGAAGCATCTGCTTCCCAGTTTTCAGAGCCTCGAAAGTAGGTTTGAACAATAAGTTCACGGAGCTCCCAGTATCCACTAGAACCCTCTCGACTGTGAAGTTCTCTATCACAGCCTTGATGACAAGTGCATCGTTAAAAGGCTTCACGTAGGGTGGAAGGTCTTCCTTGCTGAAGATGACCACTTCTGGTGTTGGAGCGGAGGCAGAGGCAACAGAGACTTCATCCCTGAAGATTCTTGCCATGCTAGACTTTTTGGAAGATTCAAGTCCAGCACCTCCATGGATGCAGAAGAGCAGACCGTTTTCCCCTTCATTATCTGCCTCCACACATTCACAACCGATATGGAGACTGCCAATAAGACCGACATCTTCTACCTCCTGGCACTCCCAACCGACCTCAGAAACGGTTTTCGCCTTCTTCGACTGATCTTCAACTTTTTTGTTGATTAAATCTTGGAGTTTCCCTTCCTTGAGGAGTTTTTCAATCAAGAATCTGAGCGCCCTACAATTTTCAGTCTGGTGCCCTCTCGCTTTATGAAACTCGCAATAGAGGATTTGATTTCGGAATTTGATGTCGGTCTTCATGGGGGCTGGTCTTTTGAAGAAGGGTTGTCTTTCAATAATTTCCAAAATCTCTAAAATTGGAAGAGGTAGATCTGCAAAACATTCTTGCGAATTGTTAAAAAGTTGTCTAGGTTGATTAGTGGGAAGGGGTAGGTGAGGGAGACGGGCTAACGGCTGAGCCTGAGCTGGTTGTTGCCATTGGGTGAGTTGTTGATGGTTGTTGTTCGGGCGATGATGACGAAAATTCCTGCCTCGGGAGACATGAGGCTGATACTCTTGGCGGGTTGTTTTCTGATGTTGTTGAGGGTTCGAAGAAGAAGAAGAGTTGTTTCCACCCTGGTAAGCCATACTGGAGAGGTACGAGACGTATTCTGGGTTGCAGATTTCACCCTCAATAAACCTATTCACAGTTGAAATTAATTCTTGGTAAGAATTCGGCTCCTTGGTGGTGACTTTTAACTTCAAAGGGCCTTCTCGTAAGGCATTAATGAATGTGACTTGATGGAGGATGGGGCCAACATCACGGATACTTAAGATTTCTTCTTGAAATCGAGCGACGAAATGAGCTATTATCTCAGTTTCTCCTTGTTTGATTTTGAAAAGATCTGCGGGTTCACTCTTCCTCTTTCTCGAGGTGGCGAATCTTAAGAGAAATTCTCTCCTTAGGTCCGCAAAGTTGGCAACAGTCCTGGCAGGGAAGTTAAAGAACCATTCTCTAGCCTCACCTCCGAGAGAGGTTACTAACAACTTACAGCGAAGAGCCTCAGACAAGGTCCTCATCGATACTGCAGCTTCGAAAGCCTGCAGATGAGAGATTGGATCATCCCTTCCGGTGTATACTGGAAGCCTGGGCTCTCTGAAACCTATCGGAACAGGTTCCCACCTAACTTGTTCTACGAACGGAGATGGTTCTTCCAGTAAGTCAACAGAGCGAGGAGCGACATTTTCTTGAAAATTCAAGGCCCGGGCAGGACTTCCCCGGGCAGCGGCCTGAAAAAATTCCTGCCGAGCAGCAAGCTCGACTCCTTGCGACCGCAGGGGCGCGATAGGTTCGAGAATTGTGCGGTCAAAAACCTGTCCGCAAGTTGGTTGAATGATTGCAGGTGTTGCGGCCTCAACAACTTGAGATGCCAATCGCTGAGAGATTAGCTCGAGAGCTTTCCCCATCGCTTCCATCTGTTGGGCGGTCTGGAGCTGTACTCGAGCGAACTCTTGACGGGTTTGCTCGAGGGCTCGCTCAAAATGTATTTCCAAATCATCTGATGTCGCGCGACCTGCATTGGTCTGGTTTCTCAACTCTCAGTCTGACATGCTTAGACCGCTATACTTCATCGGCAAATCCAAAATCTGAAGGTCGCGTGTTTCGTTCTGTTGATGCAAAAATTTCCTTCTCCGCGACTCGTGCTTCGAAAACGAGAATGGGACTGTGGATTGCCAGCTACTCGGTCCTTGACTGTGAAAAATGTTCTTGCAAAAGAAAAGGTTAGTGACTAAAAAGTGGTTTGGAACATACCGAAATTAAGTGAGATAGAGCGAGCTGAAAATTGAGACCGCTTTGCTCCAGCAATCACCCTCTTTTTCTCTTTACCCCCCCCCCCCCCCCCCCCTCCAAAAATCCTTTTCTAGGGAGCCCTACCCCCCTATTTATAAACGTGGGGCTGCCCAGACGGGTAGCTTTTGAAAATACGGGCTGCCCGGAATTTATGAGAAGTTAGACAGAGGTGAGAGGGTACCTGTTATGCGAAGAAATGAAATCAGACCGTGCGAGCTTAGGACTGATTGTCGAATCAGAATGACGAGATTCATAAGACAATCTTGTTAGCCAGGCCGCGCGGTCTAATTAAATCGGTCTCATATGTTAGACCGTGCGGTCTTCTTAAGACAATTTGATGCTGAGATCTTCCGGGTGAACACACCGCAAGGAGGTCCCACCACAAACCTGGAAGATCGTTGAGCGCTTCCCCTCCCAAGCCAAAGCTAATGGCACCCCAACAGGAGCAGAGGGGTAATTTTGCCTCCTTAGCCTATGGGCAAATGACCTGCGAGAAGGAGACTCGCGAGGGCTCCCGTGAGTCGCCTCGCGAGTATGGCTCGCAAAACCTCTCTTAGACGAACGCTCTGCGAAGACTCCACTCGTGCCTCTTCTAGCGACATCCACCGAGGCCAGGTCTCGCATGCCTCCCTGCGAGCTCCCCTCGGCCCTGAGTAAATCTGCTGAACTCGCTAGAAAATTGAGTTCGTCGAGCTGAGAAGCAAGTTCGTCGAACTAAGGACGGACTTCGTCGAACGCCGATTGAAGTTCGTTGAACACGAAAACTTGGGAAAGAATCTGGCTTGCCTGCTTTCTCGCGAGCGGTTGGCGAGCACTCGGCTCTGGCTCGCCTTCTTTGTTATTTATACACTGAACACAGTCAGATATGCAGAACTCAAACTAGAGTTCACCGAACTGAAGACAAAATCCGCTGGACTGGCTGGGGATTAAGTTCGTCGCACGGGGAAACGAGTTCGTCGAACTTAAACGTGACGCGAGTTCATCGAACGCATAATGGATTTCGTCGAACGCCGATTGAAGTTCATCGAACATGGAAACTTGGAAAGAATCCGGCTTGCCCAGAAGACCACCGCAAGAGGGTCACGAGGATCTGGCTCGCCTGCCTTCTTGCGAGCGGTCGATGAGTGCCCGGCTCGCCCGCCTTCCCGCGCGCGACCTTTGAGACTGGCTCGCCTTCCTTGTCACTTCTTTTGCCCCTCTCTTGGTGAATATTGGGGTTGTACAACGCCACTTGCGACTCTGGCCCATTCGCGCTCGCGTGGATTTCGCCGCGAGTAGTCCTTGAAGCACTGCGTGGGGGCACCATACGCGAGTGGTCTGTGAGCGGCCCCTCCCTCTGTTCGCTCTCGCCTAGGTGGGATCGCACCTGGCTTGTCCTCGCGCTAGACTTCTCCCGGTTGAAGTTTGACTCCAGCTTGATTCCGCCTTCTCGTTCGTGGCGAACCCGAGGTTGTACACCATCGAGAAATATTCCTACGGGAATATACTGTGCCATCGAAAAATATTCCTACGGGAATATATGGTGCCTTCGAGAAATATTCCCACGGGAATATATATTGTGCCTTCGAGAAATATTCATACGGGAATATATTGTGCCTTCGAGAAATATTCCTACGGGAATATATTGTGTCATCGAGAAATATTCCTATGGGAATATATTTTGCCTTCGAGAAATATTCCTACGGGAATATATTGTGCCCTCGAGAAATATTCCTGCGGGAATATATTGTACCTTCGAGAAATTCTCCAATGTGAATTGAATGTGCCTTCGGAAAATGTACCTTGGGAGATGTCGGATGACCGATGAGTTTTACTCTAAGGCAACCCGCACGATGGATGGTCCGGGAGGGGCAACCCGTGCGAAACTAATAGAACTACGTGGGTCTGAGACCGTATGCAGGATGATACAGAGTACGTAGGCGGTGGTCGTGGGAAGACTGCCTCGGCCCAATAAGAGTCCAAATATTCTCTCCCTTATAAATGTTATATTATGTCTTTTGTTAGTAAGGGTTGGATTCTGTTCGTGGTTCTAATAACTTGTCTTTAGCACAAGTGACAGGTGCGGGTGGGAGACAGCCCTCAAGTGTAGATGAAGCCACAAAGCAGGCTACGTCAGGTATAAGTCTGTTAATACACATCTCCTTTTGTTGTGCCCCATCTCATGGTATATCTATAATGACAATGAAGCCTTGATGGATATGATTTAATGTGGCAGCGATATTGATATTACTCATACAGGTCTTGAATTTGAGGTTTCTGTGATGGTTAATCTTACGCTATAAATCATGTCTTCCGCTAAGTGATATAAAGTGCACTCTGTAATGACGTCTTCCGCTAGAATACTCCTTCCTTACTCTGTTGGTGTATAGTAACTTTCGCATAACATCACCCCAATGCGTGACACCGGAGTGTTGAAGGTAGGGAGTTGGGAAAGAAAGTACCTTCCCCCGCCATGGTCGCTTCGGCGTCATGCAAAACGGGTGGTGTACGATAAGATCCCCCGATCGGACCGCCGATTTGGGAGAGGAGTCTTACAGTCGCTGCTTCGATCAGAGCATGGTTCGGGGCATCAGAGGTGGAGCGGGAGCTCGAGGAACCTCGAGGTTCCTTAGTAGGGTCAGCATCTTAGTATAATGCTCCTCCATTTGACGCACGCGTCCTTCTAGCGCTACTACATGAGCACTTCTTGGTTCGTCCACAAGGGGCGCGTTCATGAGTGAATGCGAGGAAGGTGGGTCGACGAATCCCCCGGGGATTTATCCTTCAGTAGTCCTTGCACTTCTTCTAACCATTGTTGAATATTACTGGGAAGTCAATTTTTGGCTCTGGAACTTCTTCGCAGAGTTTTGGGAACACTTTTCCCACAGATGGCGCCAAACTATTGCGGGTCGCTCGGGTGCTCTGGTAAATCGATCCAATTGAACCACCTTATCTCGGAAGCGAACCGAACGCGCAAACAGTAAATGAAAGAAGTTACTAAATGACAAGAGAACTTTTAACGTGGAAAACCCGGAAAGGGTGAAAAATCATGCGGTCGGGGCTGTGCCGACCAAACTCCACTATCTTCTAGGGTGTTATAGATTGAAATTAAGAACTCGAGCGCGACAGGACACTGCTTGTTACAATGGTAGAGAAAGGGAGAACTACGAGGGTGACAGGCCACCTCTCGGAAAGCTGAACGCTTCTGAGAACAATAGTGAGAACAAAAGTGAAATGACTGAGTCGCCTTTCTGGACTCGAAGAATTCCCAATTGCTTAGGAAGATTGTCTTCTGAAGTGGGGGAAATCTTCAAGCACTCGAAGGAGATCTTCGATGGCCGAAGGAGATCTTCAAGCGTCGAAGGAGAACTCAGAGGAAAACTTCAATAGAGCTTTCTCGGGCGTAGAAGGCGGAGTGTCTTGAAATGAAGGCCCTGGGCTCCTTTTATAGCTTTGGCCGGGGGCAGACCGGTAATTTTGTCGTTGTAACCACCGTAACCATCGGACGGACGAATCACGTTTGTCGATTCGAAGCACACAGATCGCCATTTTTCGTAAATGACTGTTTCTCCCTTCGGGCAGTTCGGGCAAATTGGGCGGTTCGGGCACCTTCGTTGAATGTGATGAAGACGACTAACGAGACATGCAATATAAGAAATTAAGAAAGGTTAACTGCGCGCGTGTCGGGAACGCGGAATTCTGCTATTGGCGATGAAGGCAATGAACATGGGAGCGTTCTGAGCGCGCAACAAACGCGGGAGCGTTCTGAGCGCGCAACGAACACGGGAGCGTTCTGAGCGCGCAACGAACACGGGAGCGTTCTGAGCGCGCAACGAACACGGGAGCGTTCTGAGCGCGCAACGAACATGAGAGCGTTCTGAGCTCGCAACGAACCCGAGAGCGTTCTGAGCTCGCAACGAACACGAGAGCGTTCTGAGCGAATGGAGAACCAAGGGAACAGACGGGCTCCATTGGAGAGCCGTCACAATGAACACGAGGGCGCGCCCACCGAAGGTCGCGTCACTCGGGAAATGAGAAAATGTTCCTCCCAAGGAGAAAACGGGCCCCGACAGCGCCTGTCGAGGGGGTGCGGTTTCAGCCGCATCCCCCACAAGGCGCGGGGGGACTCGGCCGCACCCCATCATGGGGAGTGCGATTTTGCCGCACCCCAACATGGGGGGTGCGGTTTGGCCTCACCCACCATGAGGGGGGTGCGGTTGGCCGCACCCCCCATGGGGGGGTGCGGCCTGGCCGCACCACCCATGGGGAGGTGCGGCTTGGCCGCATCACACCACGGGTGGTTCGGGCACACCACGGGTGGTTCGGGCACACCCCTATACAAGCTACCTGCACCCCACTAGTTGGGGTGTGGTCTTGACCGTGCCCGGCGCTGACGAAGTGCAAATCGCGCGCCGGCGGATTCCTCCATCCTTATGATCATGGGTTGGACTTTGACCTCATTAACTTCACTTCTCCTTAGTGGAGCCCCCTCTAAACACATCCCGGGAGTACTTATGAATCTATGGGTGCACAGCAATTAGAATCCTTATTCTGCAAACTAACATAAGTTTTCGTTTTGGCCCAAAATATAAACTTGTGATTTTCATTTAAAGTCATTATTGGATAGTGTTTTGTCAGTAATATAACTAATGAAATAGACATGAGATACTATGTGCATATTATTTATACAGCGAATGCCAAACATTTTATTAAACTGTAAAAATGGCCTGTTGGGCCCAGGCCGGGCCCAGACTCCCTGGGCCCGAACTTTTTTGATGTCGGGCCCAGGCTGGGCCTTGCTTAAACCGGGCCCAAGCAAGGCCTGGGCCCTTGCAATATTAGGGGGCCTTGTGAGCCCATAAAATCGGGCCCAAAAAGACCCCCAAAAGCAACAGCTAGCTGCCAAAAGGGCAGCTGCTGCCGTGGTGGCAATGCTGGGCATTAATAAATGCCCAGCCCAACATTTATTAAATGCTGGAGCATTTAATAAATGCTTGCCCAGCATTTAATAAATGCTGGGCAATTTTGCCCAGCATTTATTAAATGTTGGGCAACATTAAATAAATGCTGGGCAACATTTAAACGGGCCTACTGCCCGGGCGGGCTTGGGTCTGGCCCAGGCCGAGCACCAGGCCAGGCCTTGCCCAAATAAGGGGGCCTGTTGAGCCCCCTTAGGCATGGCCTGGGCCTGGCCCGGGCCTAATCGGGCCCAGGCTAATTGGGCTCAGACCCAGGCAGACCCGGGCTGGGCAACCAGGCCCGGGCCAAATTTGCACGCCTAGGTCGAACTATATCTCGGTTGAAATATAACTTTGGTAATTATGAGTGTTCATGTGCAAATGCTGAACATTTTATTAAACTACCTCGGTTGAACTATATCTCTATTATCTCGATGCATATTTAAGGGAATTGTTAGAGGCAAATCAAAAACGGCTATCCGCACGCCAACATAACTTAAAATCCTCATCTAAAATTAGTTCCGATTTTTTAACTGGCAAACCAAAAACGGATATTCGCACACCAACAAAACTTAAAATCCTCGTCTTAAATTAGTTCCGAATTTCTCTACGGGCAAACCATAAGTCGCACACAAGCGCCAAAAACCCTCACTGATTCCCCCCCCCCCCCCCCCCCCCCCCCTCGGTCGAAACCTTCTCGCATTCTATAATGATTTGTTTATGCAGTATGTGCATGCACAATAAATGTTAATCGACAAAAAATGCAATAAGATGTATATAATCATCTTCTTATCTTTCGGAAATTTTCAAAAGGTAATATAGCATAACAAAAGGCTCTTGAGACCACAAGTTAGAAAATTAAAATTGTGCAGAAAATTTAGTGATCTTCTTACTCATGCATAAACTGAGATTATCAATTAACTTATGTGGTTAAAACATGAATGCTGAGATCCGAATTTTCATTCCTGGATAAAATCTTTGTTATTCAAAAAACTAAACTCAGTGAACCAACACTTCAACAATCCTTTATGTCTTTGTAAAATAAATTTGAGGATAACATTTTGCAGAATGTTTAAGCATAACAAGCGATTGTAACTTCACATATAGATCAAAACAATAACACACATATATCATAATTTAGAGAAGCAAGAACTCGTTTACTTACTTTTATCCTTTGAGTCACTTTAATTAGCAACTATCATCAAAACCCTCTCAATGGTGAATACTCAAACATGATTCACTGAGATTAGAATAATCTAACTAATAAAAAAACTACAATTATTTTATATTGATTAACACTATTTAAACATTTTTTGGAATCTTACTCTGAGTTGGTTCAGAGTGTTGTAATCTAAAATTTATGAGAGGTTATATCAGGGTTAAAAAAATATAAAAAATTTCTAATTTTAGATTTGATTTGTTGTTGACAATATCGATTTGTCGTTAACAGATTTACTTGCACCGAATAATTTCAAAAAGTACGTTTTTTTGTTAACAATGGTGTGCGAATATTTTTTTTTGGTTTGCCTTTAACAATTCTCTTATTTAATGCTTAGTTTGTCACATCACTGGGAGATTGTTTAGTGTGAACGGGTGTGGCGAGCACCTCCAATTCCGAGATATACAGCCTATAATATCGAGAAGGATAATTCTGCATCATTCATGCCTTGAAGTGCCACTTTCCACCGTAACAGTCCAATACATGTCAGGCCAAGCAACAATCACAAACATTTTTCTATATGAAAAATGAACGAAGCATATAACTAGTCTAGATTTTTGGAAAAAGCATTGATATTGTTGCGGGTCGCCCGGTTTTTCTCCGGTCCGGAGAAATAGACCGCCTTAGCTCCGAGTCGAATCGGGTGCGCAAATAGTCAAGAGAAAACTAAACAGCAATGATACGGAGACGTTTTAGCGTGGAAACCTGGAAAGAGTAAAAAATCACGTGGCTGGATCGGTGCCGGGCCAAAATTCACTAATTTCTTTGAGTTTACAAGAGTTTGAGCTCCCTCGATGGGTGACAGGTCACCACTCCGTTATAAGCTTTTAGTGAAGAAAAGTAGAGAAAAATATCTAAGTCCACGAAATATTGAAGTGAGCGCCCGCAGGTCCTACGAAGTATCCACGAGAGCGCTCTTTTTTGCTTTGCCTTGAGCTCACTAACGCGTCAAAGTGAGTGTTGAGCATGAGCGGACTAGAAAGGGAGCGGAGTGAATTCCGAGCGAAGGAACGATCTAAGTCTAACGTTCTCGCCGGAAAATCTCAGAGCTCTCTCTAGTCCCTTGAGTTGTTTGTCTTCAAATGAAGGCATGAGAGCCTTTTTATAGTCTTCATAAAGGGACGCGGTGGTAATTGCGCATGACTGAATCCTGGGTTGGCAAATGACGTTGCTCCGTTCCGGTCACCTGGATCACCACTTTTCACAAAATGACGAACATGCCCCCCTCCCCTCCACCCCGGGCGGCCCGGGCACGTTGCCCGGAGACGGTGGCGGTCGAAGCCGGCCGGAGACGACGGAGGCGCCGGCATGCGCGCGTGGGGCACTGGCCGCACGCGCGCGGCCAACTCCCCCACGTGTGCGCGCACACATACCGTCCACGGCGCCCGTGTACACTTGGTTTCGTCCCCCCTTCTGGGGTGTTTTTGGGCCTTTCGAGCGGGCGCAACTCGTGTGTGGAGCTCGCTCGGCCCACGTGCGCGCGCGCACATACCGTCCACGGCGCCCGTGATTGTTGTTTGGTGATCAAAGAAGTGAAGATTCTTATGTTCATTCAGTGTTCGCTGACTAGTGTTCGGTGTTCGAAGAAGTCATTATGTGATCGAATGAAAATACAGAAAAGAGACCTCTTAACTGTTAGTCAATCTATGTTCGGCGGCCAACTTTGGAGTGATTGGCGATCAGTGAGCGACCTACTATCAGTGATCGATTTGCATAGCAGAACAAATCAAATAATCAATAAGCATTCGGTTATCAGTGCAGTTCATTATCGTTCCAGAGTGTTTGTATATATAGTTAAGTATTGTAGTTCTTATTGAGCGATCATTATTCATTAGTGAAAATCAGATTCATCAATAGATCAAGACACAGAAAGAGTGCAATTTTTCCCTCTATAATTGATTTGTGAAATCGAAAGAAGTCTCTCAATCAAGATTTGAGGGATAGAAGAAAGCTCTGGGAAGAATTTTGTAATAAAGAAGAAAAATCATCTTTTCAGATCTTCCATTCAGTATTTACACATTTTACTGATGAAGCTATGTTGTTTGAAGCTTCTTGATTTATGAAAAAATATTTTTTAATACTTCATTGTACATGGTTCAAAAGATTCAATGGGTTATGACTCTCCTATGAAAAGATTCCCAGGTTACTAAATCACCTGAGGAAAGGACACATGTCTGGTGGTAGTTGATCTACCAAAATTTGGGGAACCACTATATTTCTGTGTAACTTCTCTCTATAGCTTTAGCTGCATTAACTTCCAACTATTCTATAATGCATACTTATTTAATTGTTTTAATTCTTGACTACTGTGTAGAAGTTTTTATTATGCAAAATCATAATTTTATCAAATATAGTTATAAAATAGTCTGATAAAGAACAGATAGCTTTACAATAATATGATTAAAAAGCCCTCTTTTGCAATCGACAACAGTACAGAATTATTTATTTTCAGACGTGGAATCGAAAAAGAAAGGTTCTTCTTACCAGCAATAAAAAACAGTACACACTTATTTATTTTCAGATGTGGAATCGAAAAACAAAGGTTCTTCTCACCGGCATCAGGCTCAACCTTTTTTGAAAAACCAAAAATAAAAAATGCTTAGCTTCACCAGAAGGAGAGAAGTCATGACCTCTTTCGGTAAATTCTGGACTTCAGAATCCCAGAGATTTCTGCTCTTCAATCTCAGGATTATATTCTTTATTGAGTTCTTCAATCCAACCTCCTTAGCAAGTATTCCACCTGCACTTCCTTGGTGAGGGGCATGATCCAATCTCCATAGAGTTCGGCAACTAAGCTCGGTTTGATTTTATATTCCGATGGGTCTCGGCCCCCTCCTGATCCGACAGTCACATCCTGCCCAAACACTTTGGCCTTCGCCTCCACTCTCTGCTTGATTACATCCTCCACAGATTCGTATGTCAACATTCTCATGAGTTGATCTCGATCCTGAAACGCATGGTTGGAAAATCATAATTTCATAAAATTTGAATGTTTGGAAATCTTTGGATCTAAAACCGACATGTGAGTCGCTTTGAAGTTATATGTTTGTTTTTTAGAAACTCACTTCTTGAGAACTCGGTTCACGTGCTTCTTTGGGCTGCATCCAGTTTCACGTTTACTCACCCTAGTATTAATCATATCATTACATTAATTTTGGTATAAGTTCGCATAGTCTTTAGCCTATCTCATTAGTTATACACTAATCTACTATAGTATAGAAGCAAAATAGTAAAACTAAGGGCCCGTTTGGCGCGGGGATTTTGCTCCAGTGAGTTTGGACAAAAATGCCACCATCATAAAATATGGGTTTGACATGACAATGGTTATGACCACCACCAAGAACAAAACTTATTTTCAACATAAAAGTAGATGGAGTTAGGTGAGATCGGGTGTTCACAAACGAGGATTCATAACCACCACGTTCATGACCGCCGCCCCGTGTCAAACAAACCCTAAATGTGACTTCTTAGTCCATAAGATTGAATCTAAATTTTAACCATGTTATAATGTGAATTTCAATAGTAAGAACTCGGTTCAGCCTAGTTCCAACCAAGTAAACTCTTGCACTATCTTCTAGAAGTGAGATTCAAGCACTTCCTGACACTTTCAATGAAACAATTTGGCTCTTCAAGTAACTGGCTTCACCCCTGACACTACAAAGGATTTATTTATGTATAATTTTAACTCTTGATCTGCAGATCATTGTGGAGGTAAGCTTACTAGCGCCACCAATTGAATAACTAAAAATTATTAAATAATAGAAGCTTAAAAAGACCTGGGCTCTTATAGCAGTTTGGTACAGATCAGGGGACTCCCGGAACTTTGCCTCGGCCACGAACTTCCCATAATGGATTCGCTTTGACAAAGACTGCACATGCAAATGTTAACTAAATTATCAGTTAAGGTGTTCAAGCTCGTTGAGAGGAGAAGACTAGCAAAGTGTCATGATAACTACCATAGATTGCATAAAAGAAAAAAAAATCAACATATAACTTCCTTAGAACAAGCCCGAATAAGGATAGATTCTTGCAATTTCATAGCATTAATAGAAGTGATAGAATAACCCAACCTCAGGCCACGAGGAAGGAGTACATGTTTCTTTAGTTATTCAATGAAACAACAATGATGCATCGTGAAGGTAGAAAGAACCACTTCAGTGGACATAATTTTTCAGGTGGATCGTGGATGTTCAAGAGTCTGATCAAAAGATGAAGACTATCAATGGTGGTGATTCTGAGGTCACATTGCTAAATGATGAAGATGAGATCATTAGAAGACCATAGGCAAAATCAAATCGTCAATCAGACTCCAGTGAATCACGGTGAAGAAGCCGAATAAAAATCTAGACCGTCAGATAATCTAATTGGGGTACATATATTAGGATTTTTTTAATGTATTTTTGATTTGATATTATACTCTGTACTTTATTAAGTAAACTATTTGGAGTTAGTCGAAATGGATCGCGGAATCTCTCCAAGATTGTTACATTAGTTTACTTATAAAGGAATTTGATGGTTAATGAAATTAGAATGTACATGGATGGTGCCTAAAATTTAAGAAAAGAATCACAAGACCAAATTCTCTCCTCTCCCTTAATAAAAAGAAAAAAAAATCCCCCCTCCTCCCTCTCATCTGGCATTTCCTAAGCCTCTCCAGTAACCACAAGCCCTCTTATGCGCCTCAAAGAGCCGACCTTTGCATTTCCAACATCCAGTGGACAGATTGCAAGCCTGTAGAATCCCAGCTCCAGCTATTCCAGTCCGCTAGCCTCTATTCTAGCGCCACTATTGAACTCCCTTCCAACCTACCAACCATCAGTAAATAAAGGAGGATCCTTCCAGTCCCCATTTGTAGCCACATTCAATCCAGCAGACCACCAACTAGCTGAAAACATAAAGCGAAAAAAAAAGATAATAGAAGGAAGAAGGACAAGGAGAAAAGAAAGAAGAGAATGAAGAAAAAAAAGAAAAAAATATCCCAATACCAGAGCGCCGTTCCGTGGATCATGCTAAAAACTAAAATAAGATAACAAGATTTGGAAATCTCATTTATGTATTTAGATTGCCCGCGAAAGCCAAGAAGGAAATGCAGAGGAATATTTTGAGAAAGAAATACCGTTAATCTAGTCGAGTGGGTGATCAAATTGACAGAAGACACTACATGCAATCTTCAAACACTACATCAAGTATAGGCAATCACAACTGCACCAATCCATCTCCATAAATTTATTCACTAGCAAGTGACCAGCATGTTAATATTGATAATATAAGACGAGGGGTGAGGTTGTCGACCAAAGAGTTGAAGAAAGAACGGTCTTTTAAAGTTGTGAAATGGGTTGCATAGATTGACTAAACATCAACCTATTTACCTTAAATGGCTACGCGATGCAGGGTAGGTCGACATGGGGCGGACACTTTAGATGCAATTCCAACATGTGATGTGATGATAAAGCAAGAGAAGTTCCGCTTAAAAATAGCAACAATAATTAATTACTATGAGACTAACAGAGGCCAAACATACACAAACTTTAATTAAAAAGAAGCAAACTTTGTTCACGAAGCGGCCGATGCGCAAATATTTTTAAGCGAACGCGGAATAAGGTCTGCAAATCACACAAATTCTGATACTAATAGAAAATAAAATAAACTTCCACTGAAATAGGGTGTCAAATACACAACAATAGTAAATAAGACTCCAAACTACAACTTACACATGCAGGCGACAGTGGGGGAGTGGTATATGGTGACGATCAACGGCGAGTGACTCCGTCAAGGGGTGCAGGCAGCTGGACAGCGACAAGTAGAGGCTCGGAAAGGGTATTGAGGCTGGTTAGGGGTGGTTTGGGGCGTGGGAGGGCTTAGGAGGATGGTCGGGCTCTGTTGAGTCGTGGTAGGACTGTAGGAGGCGTAATAGGATGGGGAGAAAGGCAGTTCAGCGGCTAGAGAACTGGGGAAGGGGTTAGATTTAGGACCAGGCAGCAGGTCTGGGTCACACACGCCTGGCTGGAGTGTGTGGGGGCTGAGGTAGGGGACGGCGTTGGAAGATAGGGGACGGGGGGCTTCAGGAAGGGGTGGGGCACCAAGGGAGTAGACCGGCGGTTTCAGGACTTGAATCCAAAACCATCGATAACATTGGACGCCCCCAGGTTTGGGCCCCCGGGACAATAGCTTTCCCCGTCGCATTTGCGAGAGTGCGAGGGGGTGCGGGGGCAGTGGTCGTGGTCGTGGTAGTATGGGGTCTCCTAGCCGTGGTGGTATCAGGTCGTGATGTGACCTGTCTCGGGCCGGCAGTGCACAAATATTGCTCATACTAGAGCACGAGCTAAAAAACCTGCTCAACCGTCTCAATCCTATGGGGAATCAGTTCCCTTCGAATGTCAGCCCTGAGTCTAGTCCGAAAATGGGATACAGTGACAATGGGATCCTCCAGAATATCACTTCGAACCACTAACTCGTCGAAACGTGACATGTACATCGCAACGAAAAGGGTCCTCTGTCAGAGTGCATATAGTTGATCTAAAAGCTGGTCACGATATAAAGCGGGGAGGTATTTATCTTTCAGTCACTATGTCATCTCGTCCCATCGGGTGATGGGGTAATATCGGTCCCGCTCAAGTGATCACTCCAAGCTCGACCAATACATTTTTGCCTAACCAATCAATTTCATATTGGCGAACCGCACACGCCTCTCGTCACTCATCTCAAACCAGCCAAAATAGTGATCCATGTCCATAAGCCATTTGCTAAATGCCTTCGGGTCCAGGTGACCGTCGAAGGAGGGTGTGTTAATGCGGATGCGCCGAGTGATATCATCCTCTTCTGGATTCATCCTGTGGCATAACTCACGGTAATCGTCATACTGATCATCATAGTCATAGTCGTATCGTGCGAGTGGGGCTCGATCTCTACGACCGGATGAGGGTGGGGGACGAGGTGCATTGGGAGGGCGGTGATTCCTCCCTGGGTCCTATCGATACTCGTAACCACGATGGTGATTCCCTCTCATGGGAGGAGGCGGATCTCGGCGAGGATTGTCTCTACCACGCTCTCAGGAGGGGGTGTAGCATCTCGGTGATCCTCGGGAGGCTTGTCGTCAGGAGGAGGTGTCGTTCGACCTCTAGAGTTCCTTAGCTGATTGACCCTAGTGCTAACCTAAGCGATGTCGCCCTTAAGGACGCCGAACTTGACCCCCAATCTAATCAAATCGATCGAGAACAAGTTTTTGAAATTCAGCGGATGTCATGTCCGATTGTGAACTGGCGGCCATATCGTCAGTGAGATTAGGGTTTGACATAGATTGATGATAATCTCTACCACTGCGTAACATGCAAGAGGCCCAAACCTTGGGCTCTGATACCAATTTGACGTCGGACGAATCTATAGGTGGCGAACAAGTGATGTCATAACCCTAGATGTAATGAAATCCTGGGGCTGGTGTCACTGGAAGTTGTAGCTCGACGACGAGGTCATGGGATATGAAATTGTGGCTCGCCCCACTGTCGATCAAAAGCACCACGGAGCGGCCGCAAACTGAAGTTGCCTGCTTCATAGTACAGGGACCAGTCATCCCGCGCTCCGAGTAGAAGAAGACATCGTAGCGATTGAGTTGAGATGGTGGAGGGGAAATCATATCATCCTCATCTAACTCGAAGGCCTCAAAGTCGGCCAACCTGATCGCGATTTCGTCCTCCCCCCCCCCCCCCCGAGCATTTTGAAATCCTTATTGGGGTAGTCATGTGTGGGAGAGTAGGGGCCTTTGCAGAGCAGCAGAAACACTGGCCTTTTCTACAGAGTTTTAAATACTTTTTTTTGAAAATTGCATAAGCATTACTAAAAGTAAAAAAAATATGGCCAACGGCCTACAAATACATAGTAGCGATACTATTCAGATCGTCCTTGATGATTTCAAGGAACTTTGAATTCACATGCTCAAAAGTTTCCCATAAAAAATGTCGCAAATTTGGCACAAAAGTCGGCGGGCCGGTTCGTTTCACGAGGGACAAGATGAAAGAGCACCGTGTTTAATTCCGGAAAGAAGGAGAAATCTTGATCAAAAATTCCACCATCGCTCCAAGATTCATTACGCATGCAACGAGTACAAAAGTCAATGACGTTGTGACAGTCACTTTCAATAATAACTCCCCGCCCGTCAAACATGGAGGGTTGCACCACACTTTTGATTGCAAGAATTGCCGCAAGCTCCACACGCCCCGGTTGCCAATGAAAAAAGGATGTCCCGAACGCTAACAAAAGGGCACCCGCCACATTACGGATCACAATACCAATCCCAGCCGGGGAGTCTTGATCAAGAGAACCATCTACATTTATTTTGATCCATCCAGGGGGGGGGGACCAAATGTGTGGAGACAACGGTCGATGCGACTGATTAACGCCTTAGTGTCCCTGCGATGGATAGTCATGTGCAGGCGGGAGGCATTCCAAGACCGAAAGAACACGCACAGCCGGCGTGGCAAAATCGCAGTTGTGCACCATAGCGTTGCGGGCCCGCTAATTTTGGTATACCGCATAACATAGCACACGGATAAGACCCAAGTCCGCCGAGCGAGAAGCTTCAATCAAATGAACAAATTCCTCCCATGAGCTGAAGGAAGGCATCGAGATAACCCATCACCGAAGAGTGATGGCCAGCACCTGTAATTGGGAGCATTCCCCTAAAAGGTGTGTTCGCTCCTATTCATGCGGGCAAGCCCCATGGGCAGTTGAGACCACGACGCGCAAGCCACCAGCAAGTGGGTAACGCATTCCATGCAAATCGCCACCAAAAAACGCTCTCCCTGGGCCAAAGCTTCAGCAGTTTTAGCCACACATAATTGTGCTCGGTGACCGGAATCTGAGCAGCATATGCCAGTGCCGCAATTGATTGGCCGCTGAATTGGAAATTTAGCTCTAGCCAATCCGCCTCTTTATCATTATTAATGGGAATTTGCATAATTATATCTACAAGAGGCTCTCCAAAATACATAGCAACAGAAGGCTTGTTCCTAGAACCGTCCGCTCCAATCAAGTCCACCACACCATCAATTTCTCAGGCGAGTTGCTGTTTACGAAGGTTATCCATTCTGAGATCTGTCGATCCAAAATCCACCGATGTGTTAGCGCCTTTATATTGTCGCCATTAACAACACGCCGCCAAATAAGACGGTCCAGGTAGCGCACCACGTGCTTGATAATATGCCATATCGGAGAATCACCCAGGCGAAACACCTCATCTTGCATGCTGGCATATTTAGTGGTAATAATCTATTTAAACAAGGTGTTGTTGGGTTGAAGCAGATCCCATGCAAATTTCGCTCGCAAGAGGCCTAGCCACTTCGACGTCATATGAAATCCAAGACCACCAAAATGACAAGGGATGCAAATTTTATCCCATGCGATGTAATGCATACTCCTACGGGAAGCATCTGATTGCCAGAGAAAGGTCCTTGCAAGCTTCTCAAAGGCCTCTTGAGTCCCGCGCGGCACATCTGAGTGCGGAGGTCTAAATACTCTTGGTGAGAGTGCACTGGCACCTTGGGCCGGGAAGGCGCTGGCAGGGGCCACGGTGCGGGCGGCTGGGGACTCGGCTGGAGGATAGCCCAGAGAAGCGGAAGGCTTGGGCAGATAGTGATGTCGAGGAGAGGACGATGTGTCGGCGGTCCGCTGAAGGGAACTAGAGGAGAAGGTGGTGAAGTCTTCCTTGACATAACGGGCATGCTCCATAGCCCGAGTGAGGGTATTCGAGTCATGCATGCACAGGTGTGCCCAGATATGTGGGCGCAGGCCGCCAAGGAAGGTGCATAAGTAGTGGACTGGTGCCAGCCCGGGGACATGCGTGGCCACTTCGATGAACTCATTGATGACGAACATTGCTCAAACGCTTGAAAGGGTTGTCGGCATGGCGTGTGTCATAGCGACGAATCAACTCATCCTTAAGGCCCAACCGGGAGAGGGTAGGATTGGATTGCTGGATCCAACGAACCCAGTGGAGGGTCGAGCCCTCCATGTAAATCGTCACGGGGGAACCTTCTAAAGCTCAGGAGTTCCCTGGAAGTCAAAATACTGCTCCGTACGAGCCAACAATACCATGGGGTCGGCACCATCGAAGACAATGATGTCAAGCCGGCGTTTGTGGGTTGCCGAGGGGTCGCACGGGGGTTGTAGGAGCATGAACAGGTCGGTGGTGCTGCTGGCCGAGGCGACGGATAGGGCTAGAGGAGCTGGAGGCGGCGGCGTAGCTTGCCGATTGGAAAGAAGGGAGTGGATGTCGCAAACGACAATCTGGAGGTCGGAGAGGCTAGTGTCGGCGCGATCTATGTGGACGGAGAGAGCTTCAACCGAAGGAGGAGCTTCCTTATCACACGCCATACTGCGGGTCACGGGCATTCACGGAGAACGGCGCGGGAGGCTTCAGGCGAAGGGATGTCGGTCGCGTACAGGGAAGACGGCCGGCTGTCGATCGCGTATAGGCGTGTACGGAAAGAAATTGAAGGCCCCCGGCGCAGAGAGGCGCAACACTGACGCGGAGTCAGTTCCTCACGGGGACACAAGGCTTCCGCAATTAGTGCGGGCTGTGAGTCGAGGCGAGACGCGCGAAGGAAATCGTGAGCTGAGCGGGCGCTGGAAGAGACAGGCCGATCAAATTGATAGCAAGTACATATGTAGGTAAATCATTTTGTCGTTGTGCTTGGGACGTGTGCCCGTCGTGTATAAACACGTGCATATTGTTGTCTAGGGACGGGATCGTCCGTGCTCGTATCATCAACCAAGAGTGCATATGTCGAGATCTCCAAGAAATCTAAATCGTTGTATCGATCAAATTAAGGAAATGGATACATAAATAGTAAGATCTTTGCAAAATGTAATTGGGATTAGTATCATGCATTTTAATTTTAATTAAACCACTTTGAATTAATCAATTTAGTTAGCAGAAACTCTCAAAGGTGGCTCAAGGCTACTCTCAGAACCAAGGAGTCGACTATCAAGAGACATTTGCTCTGGGGGCAAAAATGGATCCGTATGAGTCTTATTATTCTGTGTTGCTTGTCTGAGTTGGGAGCTCCACCAACTTGACCTGAACAATGCCTTCCTCCATAGGGAATTGGAAGAAGAGGTCTATTGAAATTCCCTCCTGGTGTACAACCCTGTATTCGCCGAGTGGGTGCCCGGGCACCAGGGTGTCTTTAGGCCCAGTATTTTTAAAGCACCGCCCCAGGCCAACAGGAGGGGCAGGAGAGTTATCTGGGCGTACCCGGTAAGGGGGGGGGGGGGGGGGGGGGGGGGGGGGGGGGGCGAGCGGTGGAAGCGGGCGGCCTCCTACTCGCCCAGTCCCGTAAGGGGGGAGCCGGGGAGGCAGGTGGCCTCCCGGGCTCGCCCAGCCCCTATGGGGGGCGAGCCGGAGGCGGGCGAGCCGGAGGCGGGCGGCCTCTTGGTCTCGCCCCCGCTCCAGCAGGGGGGCGAGCCGGAGGCGGGCGGCCTCCTGGTCTCGCCCCCACCCCAGCAGGCGGCGAGCCAGAGGAGGGCGGCCTCCTGGTCTCGCCCCCGCCCTAGCAGGGGGCGAGCCGGAGGCAAGCGGCCGCCCGGTCTCGCCCCCGCCCCAGCAGGGGGGCGAGTCGGAGGCGGGCGGACTCCTGGTCTCGCCCCCGCCCCAGCAGGGGGGCGAGCCGGAGGCGGGCGGCCTACTGATCTCGCCCCCGCCCCAGCAGGGGGGCGAGCCGGAGGAGGGCGGCCTACGGTCTCGCCCCCGCCCTAGCAGGGGGCGAGCCGGAGAGGCGGGCAGCCTGCCCCCACTCGCCCAGCCCCGGGAAGAGGGGGCGGTCTGCGTTTAGCGCCTCGGAGTGGCGGGATTTGGCTATTGGCAGGCCAAACTTGGGGGTATTTTCGTAATCTCGTAGGCCAGAAACTGGCTATCAGCAGACCAGTTCAGAAAAACTATAAATAAGACCCTAAGAGCACCTTTGGAGAGGACTTCTCTTTTGGTCACTCTCTCCTCATGTTTCTTTGGTGGGTGGAGAGAGCCTCCAAAGGTACCCAAGCTTAGCATTGGCTTGAGAGGGGAAGCGCTCTAAGATCTTCCGGGTGTGTGGTGGGACCTCCTCGCTAAGCCCTTGGCCTTGTTCCTAGTTCCTAAACCTTCAACCTAGCGCTCTCCCTTGGGAGAAGTAAGTGTGAGGTCACCCCTCAACTTGTTGGGGGCCGAGCTCCACAAGAGACCAAGTTATTGGTTTCATCATTATGGTGCGGTGAGCGTGGAGAGTGACCAGCACAGAAAATCTCAAGTTGAGCTCTATGGCTGGAGGTGGATCCGCCCCGGGCCACTCGGAGTCGCCGGTGGATATGGTGACGATGGAAATGTTTGAAGATTTCAAGCGGGAGGTCTTGCAGACCTTGCAGCTAGCTTTTGTCGCGAGAGGCGAAGGTGAGAGAGGAGGCGGTCCGGAGGTCCCGACCCAGCGGATGGGCGAGAGCACTCCAGGTCAGCCGCCCAGGAATGAGGTATCGGCGGGGGCAAGTGGGGAGGCATCCGGCCCCCACTCGCCTGGCCTCCAAAGAGGGGGCGAGTGGGGATGTGCCATTCCTCCACTCGCCTAGTCCCTAGGGGGCGAGTGGGGAGGTGTCATTCCCCCACTCGCCCCCTAGGTGTCATTCACCCACTCGCCCAGCCCCTAGGGGGCGAGTGGGGAGGTGTCATTCCCCCACTCGCCCAGCCCCAAGGGGGGGCGAGCGGGGAGGCATCCGGCCCCCATTCGCCCCACCCCAAAAAAGGTCGAGCAGATGCGGATGGACGAGCCGGGGCGGGGGGGAGTCCCTTTTGTGAGTTGATCCTATCGGCCCCAGTTTCAGTGGGGTTTAGGGGGTCGGAGATGTCTTACTACTCCGGCAAGGATGACCCCGTCCTGCACTTACAGTGGTTCGAGGACATAGTCTCAGTCGGGCCTGTGTCAGATGACTTTCAGTGCCGGCTCTTTGCCACCACTCTAAAGGAGAAAGCAAGGGATTGGTTCGACCAGCTCCCCGTGGGGTCTATCTATGCCTTCGAAGATCTGCGTCGAGGTTTCCTGTTACGCTTCTCGACGTCGAAGAAGAGGAAGAAGGATGCCGAGGCACTTTTCGAGATTAGGCAAGAGCCAAGGGATTCGCTGGCTCGTTACGTGGATAGGTTCCAGGAAGGGGTCCTGCAAGTTCAGGAGGTGCCCGGGTTCACCCTCCAGCTCGCCTTCATAGTGGGGCTGCGGGAGGGGTTCTTCAAGATGAGCTTAAAGCGGAAGACCCCCTTATCCTTCGAGGAATTGATGGAAAGGGCGGCGGAAGAAATTGAGAGTGAGGAGGCCAACCCGGAGTTCGCAAAAAGGTTGGCCAAGCTGAGCGAGCCGGAGGCAAGGCAGCACGGAGGGAGTATGGAAGATCCAGGAAGGAAGTTTGACCAAGAAAAAGGTAACTTCCAGGGGAGAGGTCCGCCCCCCCAGGGTGGAGGCAGGGACCGAAGGCACCCTCTCCACCACCTCAGCAAACCATGGCGATTGGCGGGGGAAGAAGGAGGAGAGCCAGGAAAGCAAAAAGGAGAGGAAGAAGAGGGGATAGGAAAACGTTACCCTAATGTGACTTCCACGAGGAGGAAGGTCACGCGACGTCCACTTGTCCTGAGTTTCTGGAAGCAAGGGGGACAAGGGGCCCGATGCAACAACAACAACATTCGGAAGAGGTCGAGGAAGACCAGGCCTGGGAGTAGGAGACCATGTTTTGGTTTCCATACTTAGTTTTTTCTACCCTTAAGTCCATGTATTGCCATGTTTCGTTTCCATGCTTAGTTTTTTCTTGCATGAATTATGATGATTAATATAATGAAAGATTTTCAAAGTACTTAGCCCCGATGCTGGGCCGCTGACCAGGCTCCCACCAAGCAGGCAGGGCCGGGAACCGCTCGGTGGCCGGAGGTTTTCAAAGTACTTAGCCCCGATGATGGCCCGCTGACTAGGCTCCCATCAAGCTGGCAGGGCCGGGAACCGCTCGGTGGCCGGAGGTTTTCAAAGTACTTAGCCCCGATGCTGGCCCGCTGACCAGGCTCCCATCAAGCTGGCAGTGCCGGGAACCGCTCGGTGGCCGAAGGTTTTCAAAGTACTTAGCCCCGATGCTGGCCCGCTGACCAGGCTGCCACCAAGCTGGCAGGGCCGGGAACCGCTCGGTGGCCGGAGGTTTTCAAAGTACTTAGCCCCGATCAAGGTTTTAAATGTCGGATGTCGGAGACATGTCGGATTGGGTTCTTAGATGTCGGATGTCGGAGACATGTCGGGGATATTTTAATGTCGGATTCCTAAAAAATATTTATATTATAGGTTATACCATATTATCTTAGCTCTATAAACTACATTAATTTGTTCTACTCAATGGACACATTTCAACTTAGTTGTATTACTTTCAAAATACTCAAATCTATCTTCAATCACCATTATCTTCTAACCATGTATCTATTTTCTATGTATGTATATCTCCATTTATTATTTTCATTTTTAAGCACTTAAATGTTGAAAAATATTTTATCATTCTTCCTCATTATTGGAAACAGAAATGATATCAACCTGCATTAAATAATGGGTTTTTTTTCTTCCATATAAACATGCAAATTAACTGTACAATACTAAGAATAAATGTGGCAGGCTTGGTGACAATGACAAAACTTCATGGAATAAATTGCAGCAATCAAATACGCAACTGATACTCCATACATAAAGCATGCAAGAAGAAAGCATTGGAAGGAGACAAGTGAAAATCAAGTATAATCCACGTGCTCGGAAATGTGCAATCAATAAAATGGGAAAAACTTAGCAAAAAACTCATCCAACGGCGAGGGCGGAGAATAAGCGGAGAGAAATCTCTGATCGTGGGACATTTAGAAATGTCGGCGACATTTAGAAATATCGGCGGCGGCCGATATATCGGATTTAATCGGATATGTCGGCCGACATAATGAAAAATGTCATAACCTTTAAATTTTCATTATGCAAGTCGTTTTTGGTTCAAACAGGACATGTCGGCCGACATGTCCGACATGTAGACCGACATTTAAAATAGTGGCCCCGATGCTGGCCCACTAACCAGGCTCCCACCAAGCTGGCAGGGCCGGGAACCGCTCGGTGGTCGGAGGTTTTCAAAGTACTTAGCCCCGATGCTGGCCCGCTGACCAGGCTCCCATCAAGCTGGCAGGGCCGAGAACCGCTCGGTGGCCGGAGGTTTTCAAAGTACTTAGCCCCGATGTAGCCCGCTGACCAGGCTCCCATCAAGCTGGCAGGGCCGGGAACCACTCGGTGGCCGGAGATTTTCAAAGTACTTAGCTCCGATGCTGGCCCGCTGACCATGCTCCCACCAAGCTGGCAGGGTCGGGAACCGCTAGGTGGCGGGAGGTTTTCAAAGTACTTAGCCCCGATGCTGGCACGCTGACCAGGCTCCCACCAAGCTGGCAGGGCAGGAAACCGCTCGGTGGCCGGAGGTTTTCAAAGTACTTAGCCCCGATGCTGGCCCGCTGACCAGGCTCCCATCAAGCTGGCAGAGCCGGGAACCGCTCGGTGGCCGGAGGGTTTCAAAGTACTTAGCCCCGATGCTGGCTCGCTGACCAGACTCCCATCAAGCTGGAAGGGCCGGGAACCGCTAGGTGGCCGGAGGTTTTCAAAGTACTTAGCCCCGCTGCTGGCCCGCTGACCAGACTCCCACCAAGCTGGCAGGGCCGAAAACCGCTCGGTGGACGGAGGTTTTCAAAGTACTTATCCCCGATGCTGGCCCGCGGACCAGGCTCCCGCCAAGCTGGCAGGGCCGGGAACCGCTCGGTGGTCGGAGGTTTTCAAAGTACTTAGCCCCGATGCTGGCCCGCTAACCAGGCTCCCATCAAGCAGGCAGGGCCGGGAACCGCTCGGTAGCCGGAGGTTTTCAAAGTACTTAGCCCCGATGATGGCCCGCTGACTAGGCTCCCATCAAGCTGGCAAGGCCGGGAACCGCTCGGTGGCCGGAGGATTTCAAAGTACTTAGCCCCGATGCTGGCCCGCTGACCAAGCTCCCTCCTACCAAGCTGACAGGGCCGGGAACCGCTCGGTGGCCGAAGGTTTTCAAAGTACTTAGCCCCGATGTTGGCCCGCTGACCAGGATCCCATCAAGCTGGCAGGGCCGGGAACCGCTCGGAGGCCGGAGGTTTTCAAAGTACTTAGCCCCGATGCTGGCCCGCTGACCAGGCTCCCATCAAGCTGGCAGGGTCGGGAACCGCTCCGTGGCCGGAGGTTTTCAAAGTACTTAGCCCCGATGTTGGCCCGCTGACCAGGCTCCCACCAAGCTGGCAGGGTCGGGAACCGCTCGTTGGCCGGAGGTTTTCAAAGTACTTAGCCCCGATGCTGGCCCGCTGACCAGGCTCCTACCAAGCTGGCAGGGCCGGGAACCGCTCGGTGGCCGGAGGTTTTCAAAGTACTTAACCCCGATGCTGGCCCGCTGACCAGGCTCCCATCAAGCTGGCAGGGCCGGGAACCACTCGGTGGCCGGAGGTTTTCAAAGTACTTAGCCCCGATGCTGGCCCGCTGACCAGGCTCCCATCAAGCTGGCAGGGCCGGGAACCGCTCGGTGGCCGGAGGTTTCCAAAGAACTTAGCCCCGATGCTGGCCCGCTGACCAGGCTCCCATCAAGCTGGCAGGGCCGGGAACCGCTCGGTGGCCGAAGGTTTTCAAAGTACTTAGCCCCGATGCTGGCCCGCTGACCAGGATCCCACCAAGCTGGCAGGGCCGAGAACCGCTCGGTGGCCGGAGGTTTTCAAAGTACTTAGCCCCGATGCTGGCCCGCTGACGAGGCTCCCACCAAGCTGGCAGAGCTGGGAACCGCTCGGTGGCTGGAGGTTTTCAAAGTACTTAGCCCCGATGCTGGCCCGCTGACCAGGCTCCCATCAAGCTGGCAGGGCCGAGAACCGCTCGGTGGCCGGAGGTTTCAAAGTACTTAGCCCCGATGCTGGCCCGCTGACCAGGCTCCCACCAAGCTGGCAGGGCCAGGAACCGCTCGGTGGCCGGAGGTTGTCAAAGTAGTTTTTCCCCCAAGATGGCTCCACTAGCCGGGCTCCGCTAGTCGGCAGGGTAGGATGGCCTCTCGGGGAAGCTAAGTGTTTTTTCCCCTGAGATGGCTCCGCTAACCGGGCTCCCGCTAGCCGTCAGGGTAGGATGGCCTCTCGGGGAGGTTAAGTGGTTTTTCCCCCGAGATGGCTCCACTAGCCGGGCTCTCGCTAGCCGGCAGGGTAGGATGGCCTCTCGGGGAGGCTAAGTGGTTTATCCCCCGAGATGACTCCGATAGCCAGGCTCCCGCTAGCCGGCAAGGTAGGATGGCCTCTCGGGGAGGCTAAGTGGTTTTTCCCACGAGATGGCTCCGCTAGCCGGTCTCACGCTACCGGCAGGGGGAGGTTAAGTGGTTTTTCCCCCGAGATGGCTCCACTAGCCGGGCTCCCGCTAGCCGGCAGGGTAGGATGGCCTCTCGGGGAGGCAAAGTGGTTTTTCCCCCGAGATGGCTCCGCTAGCCGGGCTCTCGCTAGCCGGCAGGGTAGGATGGCCTCTCGGGGAGGCTTAGGTAAATTTTTCCCGGGGTGATATGGGGTTTTCTCAATTTCCCCCAGCGCCACTCGCCGAATAGGCAGGGTTGGACTTTTCTTTCCGAGCGTGTAGCCCGCTCGAAAAGAGCGGGGATTGTGTACAACCCTGTATTCGCCGAGTGGGTCCCCGGGGCCCAGGGTGTCTTTAGGCCCAGTATTTTTAAAGCACCTCCCCAGTCCAGTAGGAGGGGCAGGAGAGTTTTCTGGGCGTACCCGGTAGGGGGGGGGGGAGCTGTGGAGGCGGGCGGCCTCCCGCTCGCCCAGCCCCATAAAGGGGCGAGCCGGGGAGGCAGGTGGCCTCCCGGGCTCTCCCAGCCCCGTAAAGGGGCGAGTCAGGGAGGCAGGTGGCCTCCCGGGCTCGCCCAGCCCCTAAGGGGGGCGAGCCGGAGGCGGGCGGCCTCCTGGTCTCGCCCCCACCCCAGCAAGGGGGCGAGCCGGAGGCGGGCGGTCTCCTGGTCTCGCCCCCGCCCCAGCTGGGGGGCGAGCCGGAGGCGGGCGGCCTCCTGGTCTCGCCCTCGCCCCAGCAGGGGTGTGAGACGGAGGCGGGCGGCCTCCTGGTCTCGCCCCCGCCCCAGCAGGGGGGCGAGCCGGAGGCGGGCGGCCTCCTGGTCTCGCCTTCTCCCCAGCAGGGGGCGAGCCGGAGGCGGGCGGCCTCCTGGTCTCGCCCGGCCCCAGTAGGGGGGGCGAGCCGGAGGCGGGCGTCCTCCCGGTCTCGCCCCCGCCCCAGCATGGGGGCGAGCCGGGGGAGGGCGGCCTCCTGGTCTCGCCCCCGCCCCAGCAGGGGGGCCAGCCGGAGGCGTGCGGCCTCCGGGTCTCGCCCCCGCCCCAGCAGGGGGGCGAGCCTGAGGCGGGCGGCCTCCTGGTCTCGCCCCCGCCCCAGCAGGCGGGCGACCTCCCGGTCTCGCCCCAGCCCCAGCCCCAGCAGGGGGGGCGAGCCGCAGGCGGGCGGCCTCCCGGTCTCGCCCCCGCCCCAGCAGGGGGCGAGCCGGAGAGGCGGGCAGCCTGCCCCCTCTCGCCCAGCCCCGGAAAGAGGGGGCGGTCTGCGTTTAGCGCCTCGGAGTGACGGGATTTGGCTATTGGCAGACCAAACTTGGGAGTATTTTCGTAATCTCGTAGGCCAAAATCTGGCTATCAGCAGACCAGTTCAGAAAAACTATAAATAAGACCCTAAGGGCACCTTTGGAGAGGACTTCTCTTTTGGCCACTCTCTCCCCATGTTTCTTTGGTGGGTGGAGAGAGCCTCCAAAGGTGCCCAAGCTTAGCATTGACTTGGGAGGGGAAGCGCTCTAAGATCTTCCAGGTGTGTGGTGGTACCTCCTCGCTAAACCCTTGGCCTTGTTCCTAGTTCCTAAGCCTTCAACCTAGCGCTCTCCCTTAGGAGAAGTGTGAGGTCACCCCCCCAACTTGTTGGGGGCCCGATCTCCACAAGAGACCAAGTTATTGGTTTCAACACCTGGGTTTACAAAAAAGGAACAAAAAGGGGTGTTGTGCCGTTTAAGAAACTCATTATACGACCTAAAATAGTCATTGAGGGCCTGGTTTGGAGGATTTCACAAGGCGTTGATCCATTTTTGCTACAAAGATGGACAATCTGATCATAGTATGTTCCCATTGTTTATGTGGATGACATTGTTGTTACAGGAAATGACGTTGATGAGATTGTGACTCTTAAAACCCAGTTGTCAAAGGAATTCGAGGTTAAAGACCTAGGGAAGCTCGGGTACTTTCTTGGGATTGAAGTTGCTAGATCCAATAAGGACATCTTCATTTCTTAGAAGGACTACTTCTAGATCATCCGAAGGAAACAAAGATGTTTGGTAGCGCTCACGTGGACACTCCCATTGAAGAAAATCACAAGATTAGTGATAATAGAGATGGTGATAGGATTGACGTGTCTAGCTATCAAAAACTGATCGGGAGGCTTATATATTCGTCACACACTCATCCAAATCCGCATACGTTGTATGAATTTTGAGCAGGCACATGCATGCTCCAAGAGCTTATCACCAGAAGCGACAAACCGTGTTTTGAGATATCTTAAGAAATCCCCTGGTCGAGGACTATTATTCTCTAGAAACAACCACTTGAGGGTAGAAGTCTTCACTAATGTTGATTGAGCCGAAATTCAGGATGATTGGAAATTGATGTAGGCCAGTACGTTCACAACGCCCGTTCGTATCGTAACTAGTTAACCACGCGAGACTAAAGAAGAATGATGCAAATGCAAGCCGCACAGTGCAAGTGCACCGGACTAGGCAAAGAGAAACACTTGCCACACGAAGGTTGCCAAACCTCTTGAGATCTCCCAAGGGCGATGAGCCAATGTTTGATCAAGCAAAAGGACCCACCCGGCCCGAACAAGCTATGCGTCGTACTAAAGAGATCCACCGAAAAATTACGATTTCGGAAAACGGTTGATCTCTCCCAACAAAAAGCGGGGTTCGCCACGCCCCTTCGAAAGATAAAAGATAAGGATGCAATGCAAGACTCGTAATGGAGAAAAACCAACGAAAAATTCAACGGTGATACGAAGATCACGCCACAAATTCCACCACACAATAATCTAAGAAAGAGAAGCACTTTGTGGATAGTTCGTTACCCGCTTGAGATTGGATTGGCCTCAAGCAACTCAAAGCCCGGTCGTCGTTCTACGGTTCCGCCGGAGTTGCGTCGTCGGTGAGAGATTTGAACATTGTTTTCGCCGTCACACCGTTGCCGGTTCACGTCAAACTACACTAGCACCTTCGGAGGAGTTATCCAAGCCGAGGAGGAGTCTTCCTTGAAGTGTGGGCTGCTTTCCGAGAGGGAGAAGGGGATGGCCGAAACTTGGACAGGCTTAGTGAGGGGCGGCCTCTTTTAGCCGAACTAGGTCAAATGAGAGGGGCGGCCTCCTTGACCGAGCCGGAGCAGGAGAGGGGAAGGGAGGGGCGGTTTTCCCTTGGCTGGTCGAGAGAAAGAGAGACACTGGAAGGGGCGGCCTCCTTGGTCGATCGAGAGAAAGAGAGGGAGAGGGAGGGTTCGGCCTCACCTTGGCCGATCGAGAGAAAGAGCGAGAGAGGGAGGGTCCGGCCTCCTTGCCGATCGAGAGAAAGAGAGGGAGAGGGAGGGTCGGCCTCCTTGCCGATCGAGAGAAAGAGAGGGACGGTAGAGAGGGAGGGAAGGAGAGAGTCGGCTAGTGCAAGAGATTAGATTAGGTTTTTTTTCTTTCATCAATTCATTCAACAATATAAAATAGGGAAGGCTTGGCCATATATAGGCCTACAAGGAGGAGCGGCTAAACGCAGCCCAAAACAGTTGCTAAACGCAGACCAAAGTAAATAAAGTCCCAAACTTGACATAAAACAAATAACCAAGTGCAAATAATTAAAAAGAGAGTGTCCGGGCGCCGAATAAGGCTCAAGGGGGGGGGGGGGGGGGGGGGGGTCCTTGACATTTTCATCATCATTCCTCATCGGTAAGGGTGGCTCCAAATCAGCATCGAGTCTCGTCCAATAAAGAGGTGGAGGGCCATCCGTAGCAACAAACGGTGTAGGCTCGTTCTCGTCCGGAGGTGGCGGCTCCAAGTACTTTGCCGCAACAGAACTCTTCTTCCACGTAGTGTTCCTAACAGCATTTGTCCCTTTCATCCATGTCCTCAGCATCAACGGATCATCAGTAGTAGTCCCGACCCAAAATAGGAAGGGGTCTTCAACAGCAACAGTAGGGGAAAGAGAGGGAATGAAGGGATGGTCCTCATCAATCCTCCCCCGCTCGAAAAGACTCACCCCAGGTTAGTCGGCACAGTCGGGTGTAGGTCCAGGCAAGAGTGCCCCTCCAAGCTTCCTGTCAAGAACAAAAGAGGTCTCGGGGACCTTGATCAAGGCATGGGAAAATGAAGGAGAAAATGTAGCACTATCAATAAAATCCATACCTCCAGAGAACACCAATGCAGTGAATAACAAACTACCCAACTCACCTCTCAACCCAACAGAAGTTTTAGTGGAGGGGAACGAGAAGGAAGTATGATGCAGTGGAATTAGGAAAAGTGAAAAGCAATTCAGATCATTAAAAATGGGGTTTGGGCCCCTCTCAGCAAAAATTTTTACGTGACCAGCAAAACTCTCCAAGAATATAATTACTCGGCGGTAATTGGGTACCCTACTGACTTTGATTTCTATGATGCCATTTGGCATCCGTTCGGGGGAAGTGTCTCCTAAATCCAAATTTAGTTCTACGCGGGATTCTCCAACAGGTGAGGTGACAACAGAGTGAATGGACCTGAGTGGGTCGGCTAACACCAAGTCATCATGTTTGGGGGAGTTAAGACTTCTTGGAACACCCACTAATTCATTATATAATGTTAAATCCAAGTTCATCCTAGGATCGGTAGTCGCATGTTGTGGGCTTGGTCGGAGATCGTCGGAGGAGTGGTCGGAGGTGGGGATGCGGGGTAAGGAGATACTATGGAGCCATGACCGCGGCTGCCTAAGCGGGGCTTGCTCGTTAGAAGGAGAGAGCTACCAATACCTCACTCAAAAGACGGGAATTAGATTTCTTCTTGCTTACCTTCATACAATACCCCTAGTGCCTTTATATAGGCTTACAATACACAATAAGACAAAAGATAATAAAAACTCCTAATATCTAAGCCCGGTGCTCGAGGCCGCCTACATAATTATAACATGAACTTACTAAAATAATTATACTAGATACGCGGGCACGGAGCCCGTAACATCTCACTCTTCCTCCAAAAAGAGCTTGTCCACAAGCTCGAACTCCATGCGGTGACCGGATCATCTGGCAGCTTGATCTCCCGCCAAAACAAAGCATGCGATCGCGTAGCGACGGCGGCCACATCGGTGAGTAGCGGCGGTGACGGTAAACAGACGAGCGACAAAAGAAATGTCTTCGGCAAGGTCGGCGGAGCGGTGATGAGCACTAGCAGCAACACGTAAGTTGGGGAAGCGACGGCCAGCAGAAGGAACGGATCTGAAGGCGGGGTCGGCGGAGCGAGGGCCGGCCACGTAAGTGCTGGCGGAAAGGCGGCCACAACGTTTGACGAAGGTGGCCCAAGGAGGGGCGGTATTACCACGGAAGGTGATGGCGGAAGGTCAATCACCGCTAAGAGTGGTGGCACATCCGCGGCCAACGGCGATGGCGAGTGCACCAGAAGAGGCGGCGGTCGGCAGGGCGGTGTCGGATTCTGAATGTGGTAAAGGAGTGCGTCGGCGTCCCGAAGGCGGGCGTCCGTGGAGGCCATGAGATCTTGTAACTTGGAACGCATTAAATCCAGTGCGGCCTTATCCGCGACACTAAACCTTAATGCCATTTAAAAAAAAGAACAAAAGATGGAAAAAAAAGGACCGGCTGGAAAGAATAGAAAAATAAGAGAGGGACCCGGGGGGGTTAAAAGGGGTGGCAGCTGTAAAAAAAAGAAAAAGAAAAAGTAGGACCCGCGGTAAACAGGACAGAAAATCCCGGCGCAGTAGAGATAGCGACGAAAGGTGTTGGTTGTTAGTGGTGCGGTGCTCGAGAAAGCAGGAGTAGGCTTGCACAGCTCGAGGAAGGCGATAGGTAACTCCGTGCAGGCCGTGCGGCTCGAGGGAGGCGGAACGAGAAGCAGCGCATAATCCCGCGTCGACGATGGGCGAGAAGCAGTTGCTGTTTGTCGTCTGCGGCTTGGATGAGGGAAAAAAGCGGGAAGGGAGAGATTGCGTAAGGGGTCGACGGTGGGGGAGAAGAGCGTGGGGGAGGTCGGCTTGCGCGAGAGGTGAAGGATACGATCCTGTAGGGGCTGCGGGAGGCGTCGATCGGCGGAGCTGCGGATGTTACGGGGCTTGCTGAGGTTGGACGAGCAGTCGGCGTCGTTGATGACGACAGTGACTGGCCGTGAATCGTCGATGTCGTCGCCTACGACTGGAGAATCTGACTGCGTGATGGGGCTGTTGCAGGGAGAGTTCGAAGACGACAGCGGGGCTGTGGAGGCCTGCGTTGGCTTGTCGGTGTTGGGGAAGAAAATGAGCGTCGACGAAGGGGACGAGAAAAACAGCGGGCTGGAATTTGACGGGCCGGAGAGGCTCTGATTTGAAGCGGCGCCGGTGCGATGTTGGCGTGCGTCGGCGGAAGAGGACCGAGAGGCTCTGATACCAAGTTGTTGTGGGCTTGGTCGGAGATCGCCGGAGGAGTGGTCGGAGGTGGGGATGCGGGGTAGGGAGATACTATGGAGCCATGACCGCTGCTGCCTAAGCGGGGCTTGCTCGTTAGAAGGAGAGAGCTACCAATACCTCACTCAAAAGACGGGAATTAGATTTCTTCTTGCTTACCTTCATACAATAGCCCTAGTGCCTTTATATAGGCTTACAATACACAATAAGACAAAAGATAATAAAAACTCCTAATATCTAAGCCCGGTGCTCGAGGCCGCCTACATAATTATAACATGAACTTACTAAAATAATTATACTAGATACGCGGGCACGGAGCCCGTAACATCGCACGAACTATAGCAGCGAGGTCTTTGGGAGATAAGAATGTTAAAAAGTTTATAACTTCATTCCCAAGACTAGATTCAAAAATGCTAGCACTCCCAAAGGGCGTGGTATCGGGAGCACGAAACCTAGGACGATCCCAAAAGTGATGGTCAACTAGCATAGGAAGGACAACCCAACGAAACCACTCATCTCGTCCCGCGGTGGTAACGGGTTCCATACCATACTTCAAGGTCGGGACTGAAGTAGGGGGGACCCAAGCAACCATAAATGGGTGACGGTTCAACGGGGGAGCTAACACTAGCATATGGTCCGCTAGCGCAGAGAATGTGCCCACACAACTATTACCAACAGATAACGAATTGGACCACTTGTCCTCCCCACTAGAAGGCACAGGAAACTCACTAGCCCTAATCCCGCGATCAAGAGTGTGAGAAGCTAATAAGGGTCACCCCACCTCTTCGGCTTTCTCACCAACATCATCAGAATCACTTGGCTCTAGTTCAGAATTTTCAACAACCTCCGGAATGATCTCGGGATGACCAACAAGAGGCTCCCGAAAGCTAATGGGATCATGTAAAGGTTGACTAATCAGGGCAACCTCAGTCTCAGACACTAAGCCAATCGTGGGAGTATTAACAGGGACAATATGGCTTATGGGCAGGATAGGACTAACCAGACCAGTCTCGGGTTTAACGGTTAGGCATAAAGTGTTCGTTTCTGAGTGGCTAATACCGTCTATAGGCTGATTTTGACTAGTGGTGTTGTAACGCCCCGGAATTTCGAATAAATTATTTGAAATGAAAATAATAACAATTATTTTAGATCGAATGATTAATTCCGTCGTAGCGATGGCGTTACCGTCGTAGGTGCGTCATCATAGTTCGTCTCGAGTTTGTGCGAGGTCGCGTTTGATCAAATCTTTATTTATCCTGGTGCACATCTTTAATTAGCATATAAAATACCTTATAAAGTCTTTCTTATCAAGTTCTCCTCAGAATTTGTATAGATGTATATTCTTAGAAATTCTTTTTATAAAACTGATGAGATATATATATATATATATGAAATTCCTGTATAAAAATTATGATAATGAGATATACATTTCTTATATAAGAAATGTTCGGTGGAATCAAAAATATATAAAAGATGCTTAGTGGAATCCATGGAATCCACTTTCCTATGTTTATAATTAGGATTTCTCATCTCTTCCGAGGGAGCTTCGTCCATTTTCTTCTTGCGACCATTCGAGAGAGAGATAAGGTCGGAGCTTAGGGTTTCGCCGGAGCGGTCGGAGGCGGGAGGATCGTGGTCACCGGGGGCTTGATTTTGTCGCCGGGGCTAAGGATCCGGGCGGCTCCTTCCTCGCTCATCGTGATCCGGCAGTTCGCTGTGGTCAAGGCAAGAAAACTCTTCCTCTTCTTCTTTTCCTCTGTTTAGTCAAATCCAGACCTGATTGTTAAATGCTAAACTGGATGATTTGTGGATTGCAAATGCTTCGTAAATACAGCCTACCTATTGCTCCACATGCTTGTACCGCCTCAATTTTGTTTTTTTTTGTTATGTTCTGTACTAGTGTTGGTGGAGTTGGAGGGTCCCTAAATGATTTTATATTAATGGCTTGCGTTGATTTTATGTTATTGAATCAAATATCTGAAAATTTAAATTGACCAATTCATACTTTTATTCGATCTATGCACCTCCAAAGCCCATATGTGCAACCCATATTTTATTAAATGGGTGAAACCTGATGGTGGACATTTAGATTGATTTAGGTGAAACCTGATTATAGGCTTTGGGTTGTTTCATATGAAATTTTGTGCTAAGCTTGTGATTACCATGCGCAGTCTTGACTAATTTCGTTTTCGATTGGCTCATCTTAGGGCCTTGTGGATGCATGCTGGTGATTAAGGTTAATGATAATCTTGTGTTCTTTTATCACCCTGGGTGATATCCCTTTCCTTTTTGCTTAACCAAATTTGGTCTTGATTATGGGATTATAGACGCCCTGCCTAATACTTGGATTCCTCCCGGTTCATATAAGTTAGTTCCTAATGCTAATCGATTTGGGTATTATATGCTAATACTTCTTGGTTTATTGGGTATTGTTGTTTAGCTTGATGCAAATTTATCGGGGCTTTGTTTGGCTAAACCTGTTGTAATGCTGTTTTTTCTTGGTGTGTAAACCTCCTATTCCTTAATAGATCTTGTGGCAAAGAGCTGGGTTCTTACTCTTGATTATATGCTTGATTCTTGCGAAAAAATTTGGAGTCATGCTCTGGACTTTCTTTTGCTACAAACCTGGATGCGTATTCTTGATTTTTGCTAAAAATCGGATGCATGGACTTGACCTTTTTCTTCAAAAATCTGTACTTATAATTGATGGTTGCTAAATCTGGATTGAGTAGGCTATTTCTAATCAATTTCATGGTTAAATCTGGATCCTTGGCAAATCTCGATTTTTCCTTTCTTCTTCTCTAAACCTGGATATCTGATTTGGATATTGCTTTATAAACTTGGGTTAAGTTGGTAGGTTCTTGATTAAATTCGTGGCTAATCTTGAATATTTCATTAGCAATGGTTTTTGCTAAAAATCTAGATTCATATATGGCCTTGGTGGTTATAAGAGAATATGGATGTCATGTTCAGCAATTATACTTATACGCTGGTTACGTTATAAGGTCATTATCACTCTCATACGAGTGGCCCAGTTCTTAAGGTCGGTTATTTTCTTTTTGTACTAAACCACACTGCGACTTCAAATGAGTTTGGATAATTTTATTGGGTTCAGCCTTGATGGCTTGGTGGGCTAATTTCCCGGAAATCTTTGTAGATAACCCCTGATGGTTTGGGGGTAGTCAGATCTTAAATTCCCTGGAAATTTCGCCTTCTAATTCCTGTCGGCTTAGGGAATTAGGCGCTAAATTTCCTGGGAATTTCCCTTGCTAGTTCTCGGTAATTCAGCGAGGCTAGCAGTTGTTCGAGAAGAGTTTGTGGATGAGTTTCTTTTTGGGGCTTCCTTTCAGCGTTTGCAACTTAAAACCACTATTCCCAACTTGGGGCCCTCTTCGAGCGTCAACCTCGTACGCTGCTAACAAGTTTTGTTGGATTTGATTGTTGACTGGTGTGTGGGTGGACGTAGGGGCCTCCACTACAGGTGTTTTTGACTGGTGTGTGGGTGGACGTAGGGGCCTCCACCACAGGTATTTTGGATTGGTGTGTGGGTGGACGTAGAGGCCTCCACCACAGGTGTTTTTGACTGGAGTTTGGGTGGACGCAGGGGCCCCCAACACAGTGTTTGTTGACTGGAGTGTGGGTGGACGTAGGGGCCCCCACCTCGGTTCTTTTGGCTTGTTGTGCAGTAGCTGGGTTTGGCTCGTTCTTTCTTCTGGCTACTTTATGGTTTCTTCTTTTCTTCTGCTGTTTTCTTGCACCCTTTGGGCTGAGGCATTCTTTTCTTATGGATGCCTCAGGTTCAGGTTTGTAGCTGCCGCCGGAGTTTGAGCGGGGTCTTTCTGTTCGTCGTCGAGGCCTTCCCTCTCTTGTGGGTAAGGATTCAGTTTCTCTTGTTGTAGCGTTTCTTTTGGGCTGTGGACTCTTCTCCCTGCGAGTTCGTGTCAGTTGTTGACGCCCGTGTGGGTTTTGCTTAGTTTACTTGCTGATGCTGCTGCTAACTTCCTTTACTGCTACTTAGTTATTTTGTGATTATACACTCTGGGGAAAGCTTATTTTGATGTATATTATAGCAGTTTCTTCTAGCATTATAAAAAGTTGATCTTTTAACTGTTTGTTGCATTTACTATTAAGTATCACATATTTGCAAAACGTAAACTTAAATAAAACTAATAACTCCTTATTATATACTAAATTTAGACCGGCGATCGCCCTGGAGACGTCTCTAGTCTTCAGTGCCGTTAGGGGATAAAGTGAACTTATTTTCTTCCGTTGCGAATGCTTGTCTTTCATAAGGTGCGGCTAGGTAAACCGCAGGGCCGAGGGACACGGCTTCCTAATCTAACAAAATCAATCTTAAAAGATAATTCTTTTATTAATTCACATCTTTTCTCGTGAAAAAGTTCGTTTGATTGCTCGCCTGAGCGTCCGTAGTTGTCCCCTACTGGACGTGGCATCACGATGCGTGTTTTCCCCCTTTACTCTGATATTAAAATTTATGTCGGGAAAATACGGGTTGTGACAGTTGGTATCAGAGGGAGGTTAGCCGGGTTGCTGGGAATGGTCTGGTTGGCCCGGTTAACCGTCCAGTGAGAATCGTCAATCATTGCATACACTCACCGATGGGTCATCGGTAGATCTCGGCTGAAGCACGAACACTACACTCATAAGCATGAAAGAAGTATACGGGGCATATTATGTAGTATGGGATGCATAATATGTGTCTGTATATGGATCCTCATAGGTGACAACATGCGACTGTTATGTAGTATGTGATGCATAACGTAGGTCGCATGCGTGTCCATTAGATTTTCTTTTTCGTTGCATGCGATAATATGTAGTATGGGATGCATAAGATCGCATGTGTACGCCGCTCATAGCATGCATTAAGGTCTTTTCTTAGTTTGCATAGCACTGCATGCATAACATAACATTGCATAAGCACACGTGCCAAGCTAGAGATCTACACGATGACACATGCACACCCATGATTTCAAAGATAATATTTTGAGTTTATTTGCATACGGTAGAGATGCACGAGGGGTAAAGGATGGTATACCATCCTGAGTATAACGTGATATTATGTATTTACTTTTCCCAGAGAAAAAAAAAGTAGTAGCAAAAGCAAGTATTTGTATGTCTCTTCTTCCTAGAGGTTTGAGTCCAGTCTTAATAGGCTGTTTGTATCAGGTTCTTCCTCATTCTCGTTGTATTCCAATCTTTCTGTGGTAACTTAGTCGCTATAGCAGCGTTTTATCTTTGTTATGTCATGTGTCTATACTACTTTGTTAGGCGAGTTTAAGGTCTGAGATTGTTGGGCGCACGTTCTTTTTGACTCTGGTGCCACTCTCTCTTTTGCGGCCAAGAAGTTTGTCGATCGACATCGCTGGGCTTGGGAGCGAGCTGATGAGTTGTCTTGTGTCAAGTACCCGTCCGGTGATTTGGTGGTGTCAGACCAGTGTATAGGGCAGTGTCCGATTATTTTGTAGGGGTTCTTGGCCTTTGCAGACTGAAGGTGATTGACTTGGAAGATTTTGACGTGATCTTAGGCATGGATTGGCTAGCCCGTTATGACGTTGTGATCCAGTGCAGGGATAAGCGTCTGGATTTCCTGATGGATGATGGCCAGCCCAGGAGCGTGTTCGGTTTCCCGCGTCAGACTTCCTCAGTCCTGTCGGTGGTCTGTGCCCAGGCTTTGGAAGAGTTCGATGGCCTTGTCTGTTTTGTTTCTGTCTTGCTCGCGGCTTGCGCATCGTCGCCTTGTGTTGAAGATATTCCTATGGTGCGGGAGTACTCGGACGTTTTTCCCGACAACCTTCCTGGTTTCCCTCCTGAGCGAGAGGTAGAGTTTGAGATAGATGTGGAGCCCGGGACCCGCCCTATTGCAAAGGCACCCTACCGTTTGGCACCGCGGGAGTTGGAGGAGCTGCGCACTCAGTTGGATGAGCTTCTACAACTTGGATTTTTTAGGCCGAGTTCGTCGTCTTGGGGTGCGTCGGTTCTGTTCGTAAGGAAGAAGGATGGGACGATGAGGCTATGCATCGTTTGCAGAGAGTTGAACATGGTCACTATCAAAAATAGATATCCGTTGCCGCGGATTGATGACTTGCTCGACCAGTTGCAGGGTAGCTGCGTGTTCTCGAAGATCGACCTTCGATCCGGTTACCATCAGTTGAGGATTCGCGACTCAGACGTTCCGCGAACTGCTTTCCGGTCGCGTTACGGACATTTTGAGTTCCTGGTGATGTCCTTTGGGCTGGCGAATGCGCCCTCTGCTTTCATGGATCTGATGAACAGGGTGTTCCGGGACTTTCTGGACCAGTTTGTGGTGGTTTTTATTGACGATGTGCTGATTTATTCTTCGAGCGAGGAGGAGCATGCTCGACATTTGCGGCTGGTGCTGTCTACCTTGAGGGCACACAAGCTGTATGCCAAGCTGAGCAAATGCGAGTTCTGGCTTTCGGAAGTATCCTTTTTGGGTCACGTGGTGGGCAAGAGCGGCATCTCTGTGGACCCAGCAAAGGTCGCTGCTGTTTTGGACTGGAAGAGGCCGTCGTCGCCGAAAGAGATCCGGAGTTTCCTGGGCTTAGCTGGTTATTATCGAAGGTTTGTGGAGGGTTTCTCAGGCATTTCCGCGCCTCTGACCAAGTTGACGCGGAAGGAAGCGGCTTTCGTTTGGAGCGAGCAGTGCGAGGAGGCCTTCCAGGAGTTAAGGAGGAGGCTGTGTTCTGCACCGGTTTTGGCTCTCCCAGTTGAGGGAGTGGAGTTTCAGGTCTACGTCGATGCTTCGCTGATAGGCCTTGGTTGCGTCCTCATGCAGGAGGGCAAGGTCATTGCGTACGGGTCGCGGCAGCTAAAGGTGCATGAGCGGAACTACCCGACGCATGACTTGGAGTTTGCTGCGGTGATTTATGCCTTGAAGCTGTGGAGGCATCTCTTGTTTGGAGTGGAGTGCAAGATCTACTCAGATCACAAGAGCTTGATTTATGTGTTCTCGCAGCGAGAGCTGAACCTGCGCCAGCGTCGATGGATGGAGTACGTGGCTGATTATGATGTGGAGATCCTCTATCACCCCGGCAAGGCAAACGTAGTGGCAGATGCCCTGAGCAGGAAGTCCGCTTCTGTTTTCGGACTCTCTGTGCAGTCCCTGGTGGAGGAGTTCTTTCTGATGAGCATCGCGGTGAAGCCCAGTGGTGGTCCATCTCGTTTGGAGGTTGAGGAGCCATCCTGGATTGTTTTGGCGAGGTTGCACCAAAAGGATGATCTGGATTTGCAGCACCTCCGGGGCAGAGCTAAGAGAGGTGAGTTGCCGGATTTCTCGATTGATGTGGAGGGTACTTTGAGATACCGTGGCAGGCTGTGCATACCCGCGGTGGAGCAGATTCGGGCGAAGATTTGTGAGGAGGCTCACGACTCCAGCCTATCCTATCATCCTGGTTCTACCAAGATGTATCGCGACCTGAAGCAGATTGTGTGGTGGCCTGGCATGAAGGGCGATATTGTGAGATTCGTGGCGTAGTGCTACACTTGTCAGCGCGTCAAGGCGGATCACAGGAGGCCTGGGGGCAAGTTGACGCCGTTGGATATTCCCTGTGGAAGTGGGAGAGCATCTCTATGAATTTCATTACTGGATTGCTGAGATCTTCGCGGGGGCATGATGCAGTGTTGGTCATTGTTGACAGGTTGACCAAGTGTGCTCACTTCGTGCCGTACAAGACTGGTTATTCGATGGAGAAGATTGCATCTCTGTATGTGCAGGAGGTCATCGGGCTGCATGGGGTTCCAGCGAGCATAGTGTCTGACCGTGATTCCAGGTATACCTCTCGTTTTTGGCAGAGTCTGCAAGGGGCCTTGGGCACCGATCTCAGGTATTCTACGGCCTATCATCCGCAGACGAATGGGCAGATGGAGAGGGTTAATCAGATCGTGGAGGATATGATCCGGTGCTATATTATAGAGCATGGTGGAGCTTGGGATGAACGCCTTGGGCTCATGGAGTTCGCGTACAACAATAGCCACCAGGAGAGCTTGCAGATGGCTCCGTTTGAGGCGCTGTATGGGAGGAGATGTCGGACTCCGCTATTTTAGGCTGAAGTGGGCGAGAAGCCTGTTCTGGGTCCTGAGGCCTTGGAAGAGATGAGCTTTGCTGTGACGCAGATCCGAGAGAAGCTGCGGATAGCTCAGGAGCGTTATGAGAAGTACGCCAACCGGCGTAGGAGTGATCTGGAGTTTGTAGTGGGGGACATGGTGTTCCTTAAGGTGTCCCCGATGGCAGGCGTCAAGAGGTTTGGAAAGAGCCACAAGTTGGACCCCAGGTATGTAGGCCCATTCGAGATCGTCGAGCGCATCGGGACTGCTGCTTACAGGTTGTCGTTACCTGCCTCTTTCCCCGGCGTGCACGACGTTTTCCATGTGAGCCAGCTGCGGAAGTGCGTCCGCAGCGATCGCCATGTTCTGGATTCCGTGCCAGTGCTGCAGCCTAGTCTGTCCTATGTGGAGCAGCCTGTTGGTATTTTGGAGAAGCAGGATCGGGTCTTGCGAAGAAAGACGATTCCTATGGTAAAGGTTCTGTGGAGCAATCATGATGTTCGGAGTGCCACCTGGGAGCTGAAATCGGTGATGAAGGAGTCTTATCCTCACCTGTTCGTCTAGTTTTCCCCGGTAATTTTTCATCTCTTGCGCTTTCCTTGTTTTGAATTGTTGTTGCAAAGTTTCGGGGCGAAACTTTTTCTTAGGAGGGGCGGTTGTAACGCCCCGGAATTTCGAATAAATTATTTGAAATGAAAATAATAACAATTATTTTAGATCGAATGATTAATTCCGTCGTAGCGATGGCGTTACCGTCGTAGGTGCGTCATCATAGTTCGTCTCGAGTTTGTGCGAGGTCGCGTTTGATCAAATCTTTATTTATCCTGGTGCACATCTTTAATTAGCATATAAAATACCTTATAAAGTCTTTCTTATCAAGTTCTCCTCAGAATTTGTATAGATGTATATTCTTAGAAATTCTTTTTATAAAACTGATGAGATATATATATATATATATATGAAATTCCTGTATAAAAATTATGATAATGAGATATACATTTCTTATATAAGAAATGTTCGGTGGAATCAAAAATATATAAAAGATGCTTAGTGGAATCCATGGAATCCACTTTCCTATGTTTATAATTAGGATTTCTCATCTCTTCCGAGGGAGCTTCGTCCATTTTCTTCTTGCGACCATTCGAGAGAGAGAGAAGGTCGGAGCTTAGGGTTTCGCCGGAGCGGTCGGAGGCGGGAGGATCGTGGTCACCGGGGGCTTGATTTTGTCGCCGGGGCTAAGGATCCGGGCGGCTCCTTCCTCGCTCATCGTGATCCGGCAGTTCGCTGTGGTCAAGGCAAGAAAACTCTTCCTCTTCTTCTTCTTTTCCTCTGTTTAGTCAAGTCCAGACCTGATTGTTAAATGCTAAACTGGATGATTTGTGGATTGCAAATGCTTCGTAAATACAGCCTACCTATTGCTCCACATGCTTGTACCGCCTCAATTTTGTTTTTTTTGTTATGTTCTGTACTAGTGTTGGTGGAGTTGGAGGGTCCCTAAATGATTTTATATTAATGGCTTGCGTTGATTTTATGTTATTGAATCAAATATCTGAAAATTTAAATTGACCAATTCATACTTTTATTCGATCTATGCACCTCCAAAGCCCATATGTGCAACCCATATTTTATTAAATGGGTGAAACCTGATGGTGGACATTTAGATTGATTTAGGTGAAACCTGATTATAGGCTTTGGGTTGTTTCATATGAAATTTTGTGCTAAGCTTGTGATTACCATGCGCAGTCTTGACTAATTTCGTTTTCGATTGGCTCATCTTAGGGCCTTGTGGATGCATGCTGGTGATTAAGGTTAATGATAATCTTGTGTTCTTTTATCACCCTGGGTGATATCCCTTTCCTTTTTGCGTAACCAAATTTGGTCTTGATTATGGGATTATAGACGCCCTGCCTAATACTTGGATTCCTCCAGGTTCATATAAGTTAGTTCCTAATGCTAATCGATTTGGGTATTATATGCTAATACTTCTTGGTTTATTGGGTATTGTTGCTTAGCTTGATGCAAATTTATCGGGGCTTTGTTTGGCTAAACCTGTTGTAATGCTGTTTTTTCTTGGTGTGTAAACCTCCTATTCCTTAATAGATCTTGTGGCAAAGAGCTGGGTTCTTACTCTTGATTATATGCTTGATTCTTGCGAAAAAATTTGGAGTCATGCTCTGGACTTTCTTTTGCTACAAACCTGGATGCGTATTCTTGATTTTTGCTAAAAATCGGATGCATGGACTTGACCTTTTTCTTCAAAAATCTGTACTTATAATTGATGGTTGCTAAATCTGGATTGAGTAGGCTATTTCTAATCAATTTCATGGTTAAATCTGGATCCTTGGCAAATCTCGATTTTTCCTTTCTTCTTCTCTAAACCTGGATATCTGATTTGGATATTGCTTTATAAACTTGGGTTAAGTTGGTAGGTTCTTGATTAAATTCGTGGCTAATCTTGAATATTTCATTAGCAATGGTTTTTGCTAAAAATCTAGATTCATATATGGCCTTGGTGGTTATAAGAGAATATGGATGTCATGTTCAGCAATTATACTTATACGCTGGTTACGTTATAAGGTCATTATCACTCTCATACGAGTGGCCCAGTTCTTAAGGTCGGTTATTTTCTTTTTGTACTAAACCACACTGCGACTTCAAATGAGTTTGGATAATTTTATTGGGTTCAGCCTTGATGGCTTGGTGGGCTAATTTCCCGGAAATCTTTGTAGATAACCCCTGATGGTTTGGGGGTAGTCAGATCTTAAATTCCCTGGAAATTTCGCCTTCTAATTCCTGTCGGCTTAGGGAATTAGGCGCTAAATTTCCTGGGAATTTCCCTTGCTAGTTCTCGGTAATTCAGCGAGGCTAGCAGTTGTTCGAGAAGAGTTTGTGGATGAGTTTCTTTTTGGGGCTTCCTTTCAGCGTTTGCAACTTAAAACCACTATTCCCAACTTGGGGCCCTCTTCGAGCGTCAACCTCGTACGCTGCTAACAAGTTTTGTTGGATTTGATTGTTGACTGGTGTGTGGGTGGACGTAGGGGCCTCCACCACAGGTGTTTTTGACTGGTGTGTGGGTGGACGTAGGGGCCTCCACCACAGGTATTTTGGATTGGTGTGTGGGTGGACGTAGGGGCCTCCACCACAGGTGTTTTTGACTGGAGTTTGGGTGGACGCAGGGGCCCCCAACACAGTGTTTGTTGACTGGAGTGTGGGTGGACGTAGGGGCCCCCACCTCGGTTCTTTTGGCTTGTTGTGCAGTAGCTGGGTTTGGCTCGTTCTTTCTTCTGGCTACTTTATGGTTTCTTCTTTTCTTCTGATGTTTTCTTGCACCCTTTGGGCTGAGGCATTCTTTTCTTATGGATGCCTCAGGTTCAGGTTTGTAGCTGCCGCCGGAGTTTGAGCGGGGTCTTTCTGTTCGTCGTCGAGGCCTTCCCTCTCTTGTGGGTAAGGATTCAGTTTCTCTTGTTGTAGCGTTTCTTTTGGGCTGTGGACTCTTCTCCCTGCGGGTTCGTGTCAGTTGTTGACGCCCGTGTGGGTTTTGCTTAGTTTACTTGCTGATGCTGCTGCTAACTTCCTTTACTGCTACTTAGTTATTTTGTGATTATACACTCTGGGGAAAGCTTATTTTGATGTATATTATAGCAGTTTCTTCTAGCATTATAAAAAGTTGATCTTTTAACTGTTTGTTGCATTTACTATTAAGTATCACATATTTGCAAAACGTAAACTTAAATAAAACTAATAACTCCTTATTATATACTAAATTTAGACAGGCGATCGCCCTGGAGACGTCTCTAGTCTTCAGTGCCGTTAGGGGATAAAGTGAACTTATTTTCTTCCGTTGCGAATGCTTGTCTTTCATAAGGGGCGGCTAGGTAAACCGCAGGGCCGAGGGACACGGCTTCCTAATCTAACAAAATCAATCTTAAAAGATAATTCTTTTATTAATTCACATCTTTTCTCGTGAAAAAGTTCGTTTGATTGCTCGCCTGAGCGTCCGTAGTTGTCCCCTACTGGACGTGGCATCACGATGCGTGTTTTCCCCCTTTACTCTGATATTAAAATTTATGTCGGGAAAATACGGGTTGTGACAGGTGTCAACATCCCTTTTCGTTGCTAAGCATAGGGGTATCGACTCAGTAGGGCTACAAATGTCCCCAGACGGGACCGATGGCTTCGTAGGCGGAGTGGACCTAAGAGATATAAGCCGACCTTGATGCATGAAGTCTAAGGTGTCATCGCGATCATCGTATATAGTATCATGGCTAGCAAGACAAGGGTGTCCTAACAACACATGGAAGTCCTTCATAGGAAGGACATCACACCAAACACGCTCAGAATAAGCTTTAATGGTGAGGGGCACCAAACATCGTTGGGACACAAAAATAACACTCTCATCCGGACACACAAGGTGGTATGGGCAAGGATGTGGTTCGGTGGTCACCAACATCCTAGACACTGCGTTCTCCGTTACAGCGTTGATATGACAGACGCTATCAACGACCAACCTGCACCACTTCTCACCGTGCTTAAAGTTTAAACGAAATTGATCTGCCGGATCACGGTCAAACCTTGTCATTGTAGGTTCATGGAATGGTTCTCTAGTCCTATGACGGAATTTAGTGAACTTCATCGGGTCCAAACCCATATGGGAGTAGTGCGGGGACAGCCCGATTCCTAAAGTTGTGCTCATAGGCTAGGGGAAGGCAAATCTGACTAAAATTTTATAGAAACGTAATTTTATTCTCGCCTAATAACTAGGGTAAATTAAGATATTTTTTTATTTTAATGCTGACAATAGAGTGAGGATTGTCCAGAAAATTTTTTATTGATTTTCGACAAAAAATTCAGATTTCAGACCGCTATTCGCACACCGCAGAAAATCAATTTTTTTTTTATTTTGATTTCAGATTTTCTTTTTTTGGAAAATATGTGAGTGCAAGTGTCCTATAAGAAAACAATGAGGATTGTGCCAATTAGGAAACCGGCACGAACCTCCCTCTGATACCAAATTTGTTGAAATTGTTGAAGTGGAAGTTTGGAGGGCTTTTGGACCTGGGCGGTCTGGGAGGAGGTCGGGCGGTCTGACGTGACCGCACGGCCTGGCGGTCTGCATCTGCGGTCTGGCTGGTCTAAGCCTAGCTGCGGTCTCCTGGCTTGATCGCTGGTATGGGTTCAAAGCGGCTGAAGGTAGAGGCCGCGCGGTCTGGCTCTGACCGCGTGGCGGGTTGATCGTCTTCAGGTGTGCGCGGTCTGTGCGTGACCGCGTGGCGAGCTGTCCTCCTCAAGTCTGTGGCGGTCTGGTGTGACCGCGCAGATTGATCCAGGTTTCTCCAGAATGCGGTCTGATGGCTGTGCAGGCTTTCTGGTGGTATTCGCGGACTAAGGCTCTTAGTCGCGCGGTCTCAGTTCGCGGTCTCAGGAGGAGACTGGTATGCGAGCTGGTTGTTGTTCGCGGTCTCAGGAGGAGATCGGCATGCGGACAGGAGTTCGCGGGTTGTTGGCGGACGTACTGTGTTTGCGGTCTCTAGCGAACACAGGTGGTGAATAGCTTCGAGCGGTCTGGCGAGCTCCTTGTGGAGTCGCGGTCTGCTGTGAGAGTGGTGGTCTCTCATAGCGACATTGAAGCTGGCGGGTTCACCAAAATGAAGCAGAAGTAATGTTGCTGATCGCGCGGGTTGACCGTTCAGGTCGCGCGGTCTGGAGGGTGGTGATCCTATCTCATAGGGTGGTGACTGGATCAGGTCCCGCGCCTATAAATAGGAGGCCACTGTTGCAGCAAGATATACACCAAGCGTAAGCTAAACTTTCTTCTTTCCTGCGGTCTGTGTTTATGTGACCGGGCGGTCTCCTGATTGAACTTCTATTGTGCAGCTTCTGCGGATAGTGTGGGCAGCAGCGATCACCTCTTACTCTGAAAGTGTTCGGGCGGTCTGCGGCTTGGAGTTGTGGTGCTGGAGTTCGGGAGAATCAGGCGGTCTGGAGAAGTAAGCGGCTGAGAGCAGGTGGTGTTCTGTGATCGTCGAGTAGCAGCGGTCTGGCAGCTATCGAGATCGCAGGGAGGTCGCGCGGTCTGAGCGGTCTCAAATTATCTTCAACATTGTATCTTCCCTTTGGTTTTTTGTGCTGGCGAAATCATGTCTCGCCAAACATGTCTTGCCTTATAATTTGAAGACTGCTATCAATAAAGATCAGTTGTTTGCCTTCATTAGTTTCTGGTTGTTTTGGCTTTTATCTCTAAGTTGACTAGCTCCTGCTTGCTCCATAAAGATTCGAAAAATTTCACATGGTATCAGAGCGAGGTTGGAGTGGTTAAGCAGTGAGTAACTTAGAGTAGCCATCGCCTTTGTGAAGAAGGAACCAGTGGAAGAACAATGGAAGGTGGATTTGCAAAGGGTCTTGGGATTGAGGTGCTTACCACGACTAACTTCAAGAAGTGGAAGTCGTGTATGCAAAGCTATCTTGTAGGTGAGGATCTCTGGGAAGTTGTTGGAGGAGATCAGACGCAAGAAATTGTCCCGGCAGGGGATAATGGAGCTGAGGTGAGAACTTGGAGGAGGACAAATGCGAAGGCAGAGTTCATTCTGAAGAGGGCAATCTCACCTGACCTATTTGATCACATCTTGGGGTGTGGATCAGCTGCGGAGATCTGGAGAGCCCTAGATGGGCTGTTTAACAAGAAGAATGTAGCAAGGCTGCAGTTCTTGGAGAATGAGCTGGCAAGGTCGGCTCAGGGTGATCTATCTATCTCCACTTTCTTTCTGAAGCTGAAGAACTTGTGCGCTGAAATCTCAGCATTGGATCCGGATGAGCCTATCTCTGAGGCGAAACTGAAGAGGCACATCATCCGCGGCTTGCGGAAGGAATATGTTGCCTTTGTGACGTCGGTGCAGGGATGGGCAAATCAGCCGTCTCTGTTGGAGCTGGAGAACTTGCTTGCATCGCAAGAAAGTTTGGCAAGGCAGATGGCGGGGGTGTCGGTGGCTGGGGGAGATGGCGAAGTTCTCTTCTCGGGGAAGAAGAAGAAGTGGGACAAGAAGAAGAAGACCGCTGGAGGTGGCTATGGGCCTTCAACTTCTGGGCAGCAGGAAAGGGGATATGCTCCCAAGGCTGACGGGAAGAAGAAGGGAGAAGGTCCGAAGTGCTACAAGTGTGGCAAGTTTGGCCACATCAGGAAGGATTGCAAGGTGGTCACCCAAGCTGGGCATGCTGCGGAGAAGGAGGAAGCTGAGGCCAGGAACATTCAAGGAGGTTGGGGAGGAGCCTTCTCGGCTTCTGTTGGAGCTTCTGCTCCTATCAACTATCTGGAGGATTGGATCGTGGACTCGGGGTGTGGTCATCACCTCACCGGAGACGGGACCAAGCTTTCTTCTGCACAGCCATATACAGGTAACAATGCAATCATTACTGCTGATAATACTGTGCATCCAGTAGAGAAGGTGGGGGTTGTTTCCTTGGGCAGTGATAGAGGGCCACTTACGTTGAGGAGTGTTTATCATGTGCCTGGAATGAGGAAAAACCTCTTCTCCGTGACCAACGCTGTAGACGCTGGGTATCACGTTCTGTTCGGCCCAACAGAAGTGAAGTTTCTACGCAATGTTGAGGTTGTGAAGGCCGAGGTCGTCCATGTTGGGAGACGGGCAAAGGACTTGTTCGTTTTATCGACAAGTTCCTACGTTGACAAGATGAAGACGAATGATGGTGCCGTAATATGGCATGAGAGGTTGGGGCACGTAGGGATGGACAAGCTGAAAGCTATGGCGGTGAGAGGTCTGGTCAAGGGCCTGCCAAGTCTATCTTCCTACGGAGAAGGTCATGTTTGCGAGGGATGTCAGTTCAGCAAGTCTCATCGACTACCGTTTGACAAGTCGCAGACAAGGTGTAGTGTGTCGTTGGAGTGCATCCACGGTGACTTAATGGGACCAACTGCTACCCCAAGCCTCGGAGGCAGCAGGTATATGCTGGTGTTGATCGATGACTACACCAGATATGTCTGGGTATGTTTCCTGAAGGAGAAGGCGGAGGCATTTGCCAAGTTTGTGGAGTTCAAGGAGCTCGTGGAAGGTCGGCTGGGATTGCAGGTGAAGAAGCTGAGGACTGACAATGGAGGGGAGTTCACCTCCAGTGAGTTTTCTACCTTTTGCAGAAAAGCGGGCATCCGGAGAAAGCTCACTTGTGCACATACTCCACAACAGAACGGAGTTGCAGAGCGGAAGATCCGTCATCTGACGGAGACCTGCAAGTGTTGGCTGCATGCCAAGAGTATTCCAAAGTCCTTCTGGGCGGAGGGAATGTCTTGTGCCGCCTACGTCATCAACAGGATGCCTCTGAGTCCCATCAACATGTTGACTCCACATGAGATGATGTTCAAGGAGAAGCCAAGTGTGGCACACCTTAGGGTGTTTGGTTCCACCTGCTACGTGCATGTTCCAGATGCTCTTCGGACGAAGCTAGATGCGAAAGCAAGGAAGCTAGTCTTCGTGGGATACGATGAGCGGAAGAAAGGATGGAAGTGCATGGACCCGGAGACGCGGAGGTTTGTTGTATCTCGCGATGTCGTGTTCGATGAGGTGACATCTTACAAGGGGTCTTCTGATGTGGAGCTACCAGAGAGCAGGGTGGAGGTGTCAGAAAAAGCTGTGGAAGATCTTCAGGTGGAGCTGCCTGTGTCACCAGGTGGCCCATCTCCTTCTAGTTCCGAGACGGGGGCTTCTGGTTCAGGGAGCAGGGGGAGCAATGCTCCTAGCACATCTGGAAGAGAAGCTAGGGATGAAGCAGCTGGAGATAATGCGGTTCAGGGGAAGGAGCTGAGGAGGTCAAAACGAGCGATCGTCGCCCCTGATCGCTATACAGGAGGAAATGCAGTGAGCTTTGTCTCATGTTTCTTCGCTGGTCCCTTGGATGAGAGGGAGCCGTCGAGCTTTGAGAAGGCCAGGGGTGTGGAGGAGTGGGACGTTGCAATGCAAGAAGAGATGGCACCTCTTGAGAAGAACGAGACCTGGTCTCTTGTGCCCAAGCCCAAGGGCACCACTCCTGTAACATGCAAGTGGGTCTACAAGTTGAAGAAGAAAGCTGACGGCAGTATCGAGCGGTACAAGGCTCGTCTTGTAGCTCGGGGGTTCTCGCAGCAATACGGTGAAGACTACGATGAGACATTCAGTCCGGTGGCTAAAATGACTTCAGTTCGGTTCATTATTGCTCTGGCGGCGTTCAGTGGATGGGAGATTTGGCAGCTCGACGTCAAGAACGCTTTCTTGTACGGAGAGATTGACAAGGACATCTTCATGGTCCAGCCACCAGGCTTTGTGTCTGAAGATTTTCCGGAGCATGTCTGCAAGTTGAAGAAGGCCCTGTATGGTCTGAAGCAAGCGCCAAGGGCGTGGTACGGGAAGATCGCAGAATATCTCTTATTCTGTGGATTTGGTGCCTCAGACTCAGATTCAAGCTTGTTCGTCAAGAAGAGCGGGGAGCTTCAAGTCATCGTGCTGCTATACGTTGACGATATGATCGTAACGAGGAACTCGAAGAAGGAGGTAGCGCAGCTTCGGGCCGAGTTGTCTATCAGGTTCGAGATGAAGGACTTAGGTGAGCTTCACCATTTCCTTGGACTCGAGGTGCAGAGGAAGGAAGGTGGAGTGCTGGTGACTCAAGCCGGATATGCGGAGCGGATCGTGGAGCGATTCGGCATGAAGGAAGGGAAGTGCACTTCCACACCTCTGGAAAAGGCTATGAAGCTTCGGAAGGATGAGGGCAGAATTATGCAACATCCGTTGGTGTTCCGAGCTCTGGTTGGGAGCTTAATCTATCTGACAATCACGAGGCCGGATATTGCATTTGCAGTTGGCAGAGTAAGTCGATTTATGGCGGAGCCACGGGTACCTCATCTGCTAGCGGCCAAGAACATTCTGAAGTATGTCAAAGCGACCTCGGACATGGGTCTCCTATACAGGAGGGATGCGGGCTTCGAGGTGCATGGATACATGGATGCTGATTACGGGGGAGATTCAGATGATCGGAAGTCGACATCTGGATTCGTCTTCATGGCGGGCCCTACGGCTATATCATGGTGCAGCAAGAAGCAAGATTCTGTATCAGTCTCTACAACGGAAGCGGAATACAAGGCTTCGGCCTTGGCAGCTCAGGAAGCCATTTGGCTTAGGAGGTTGGTAGGAGATGTCCACAAGGAGGTTCGGGAGCCGACTCTGCTACGCGGTGACAATGAGAGTGCTCTCAAACTGGTAACCAATCCAGTTTGTCACGCAAGGACCAAGCATATCGAGATCGAGCATCACTTCATACGGGAGAAGGTGCTGGAGGGATCTCTTTCGGTCGGGCATGTGCGGAGTGCGGACAATGTCGCGGACATCTTCACAAAGGCGCTGGCAAAAGGGGCCGTTCACACGGCTAAGGAGCCTACTGGGGCTAGTTTCAACTTCCCACTTCAAGGGGGAGTGTTGAAATTGTTGAAGTGGAAGTTTGGAGGGCTTTTGGACCTGGGCGGTCTGGGAGGAGGTCGGGCGGTCTGACGTGACCGCACGGCCTGGCGGTCTGCATCTGCGGTCTGGCTGGTCTAAGCCTAGCTGCGGTCTCCTGGCTTGATCGCTGGTATGGGTTCAAAGCGGCTGAAGGTAGAGGCCGCGCGGTCTTGCTCTGACCGCGTGGCGGGTTGATCGTCTTCAGGTGTGCGCGGTCTGTGCGTGACCGCGTGGCGAGCTGTCCTCCTCAAGTCTGTGGCGGTCTGGTGTGACCGCGCAGATTGATCCAGGTTTCTCCAGAATGCGGTCTGATGGCTGTGCAGGCTTTCTGGTGGTATTCGCGGACTAAGGCTCTTAGTCGCGCGGTCTCAGTTCGCGGTCTCAGGAGGAGACTGGTATGCGAGCTGGTTGCTGTTCGCGGTCTCAGGAGGAGATCGGCATGCGGACAGGAGTTCGCGGGTTGTTGGCGGACGTACTGTGTTTGCGGTCTCTAGCGAACACAGGTGGTGAATAGCTTCGAGCGGTCTGGCGAGCTCTTTGTGGAGTCGCGGTCTGCTGTGAGAGTGGCGGTCTCTCATAGCGACATTGAAGCTGGCGGGTTCACCAAAATGAAGCAGAAGTAATGTTGCTGATCGCGCGGGTTGACCGTTCAGGTCGCGCGGTCTGGAGGGTGGTGATCCTATCTCATAGGGTGGTGACTAGATCAGGTCCCGCGCCTATAAATAGGAGGCCACTGTTGCAGCAAGATATACACCAAGCGTAAGCTAAACTTTCTTCTTTCCTGCGGTCTGTGTTTATGTGACCGGGCGGTCTCCTGATTGAACTTCTATTGTGCAGCTTCTGCGGATAGTGTGGGCAGCAGCGATCACCTCTTCCTCTGAAAGTGTTCGGGCGGTCTGCGGCTTGGAGTTGTGGTGCTGGAGTTCGGGAGAATCAGGCGGTCTGGAGAAGTAAGCGGCTGAGAGCAGGTGGTGTTCTGTGATCGTCGAGTAGCAGCGGTCTGGCAGCTATCGAGAACGCAGGGAGGTCGCGCGGTCTGAGCGGTCTCAAATTATCTTCAACATTGTATCTTCCCTTTGGTTTTTTGTGCTGGCGAAATCATGTCTCGCCAAGCATGCCTTGCCTTGTAATTTGAAGACTGCTATCAATAAAGATCAGTTGTTTGCCTTCATTTGTTTCTGGTTGTTTTGGCTTTTATCTCTAAGTTGACTAGCTCCTGCTTGCTCCATAAAGATTCGAAAAATTTCACAAAATTGATGTAGGTCACTACGCTCACAACGCCCGTTCGTATCGTAACTAGTTAACCACGCGAGACTAAAGAAGAATGATGCAAATGCAAGCCGCACAGTGCAAGTGCACCGGACTAGGCAAAGAGAAACACTTGCCACACGAAGGTTGCCAAACCTCTTGAGATCTCCCAAGGGCGATGAGCCAATGTTTGATCAAGCAAAAGGACCCACCCGGCCAGAACAAGCTATGCGTCGTACCAAAGAGATCCACCGAAAAATTACGATTTCGGAAAACGGTTGATCTCTCCCAACAAAAAGCGGGGTTCGCCACGCCCCTTCGAAAGATAAAAGATAAGGATGCAATGCAAGACTCGTAATGGAGAAAAACCAACGAAAAATTCAACGGTTGAGATTGAATTCCACCACACAATAATCTAAGAAAGAGAAGCACTTTGTGGATAATTCGTTACCCGCTTGAGATTGAATTGGCCTCAAGCAACTCAAAGCCCGGTCGTCGTTCTACGGTTCCGCCGGAGTTGCGTCGTCGGCGAGAGATTTGAACACCGTTTTCGTCGTCACACCGTTGCCGGTTCACGTCAAACTACACTAACACCTTCGGAGGAGTTATCCAAGCAGAGGAGGAGTCTTCCTTGAAGTGGGGGCTGCTTTCCGAGAGGGAGAAGGGGATGGCCGAAACTTGGACAAGCTTAGTGAGGGGCGGCCTCTTTTAGCCGAACTAGGGCAAATGAGAGGGGCGGCCTCCTTGACCGAGCCAGAGCAGGAGAGGGGAAGGGAGGGGCGGTTTTCCCTTGGCTGGTCGAGAGAAAGAGAGACACTGGAAGGGGCGGCCTCCTTGGCCGATCGAGAGAAAGAGAGGGAGAGGGAGGGTTCGGCCTCACCTTGGCCGATCGGGAGAAAGAGCGAGAGAGGGAGGGTCCGGCCTCCTTGCCGATCGAGAGAAAGAGAGGGAGAGGGAGGGTCAGCCTCCTTGCCGATCGAGAGAAAGAGAGGGAGAGGGAGGTTCGGCCTCCTTGCCGATCGAGAGAAAGAGAGGGACGGTAGAGAGGGAGGGAAGGAGAGAGTCGGCTAGTGCAAGAGATTAGATTAGGGTTTTTTTCTTTCATCAATTCATTCAACAATATAAAATAGGGAAGGCTTGGCCATATATAGGCCTACAAGGAGGAGCGGCTAAACGCAGCCCAAAACAGTTGCTAAACGCAGACCAAAGTAAATAAAGTCCCAAACTTGACATAAAACAAATAACCAAGTGCAAATAATTAAAAAGAGAGTGTCCGGGCGCCGAATAAGGCTCAAGGGGGGTCTTTGACATCTTCATCATCATTCCTCATCGGCAAGGGTGGCTCCAAATCAGCATCGAGTCTCGTCCAATAAAGAGGTGGAGGGCCATCCGTAGCAACAAACGGTGTAGGCTCGTTCTCGTCCGGAGGTGGCGGCTCCAAGTACTTAGCCGCAACAGAAGTCTTCTTCCACGTAGTGTTCCTAACAGCATCTGTCCCTTTCATCCATGTCCTCAGCATCAACGGATCATCAGTAGTAGTCCCGACCCAGAATAGGAAGGGGTCTTCAACAGCAATAGTAGGGGAAAGAGAGGGAATGAAGGGATGGTCCTCATCAGAAATCCACCACCGGCAATTGTATGTTTGTAGGAGATAACATGGAGAAGCAAGAAGCAAAATGTAGTGGTCATATCTAGTACAGAGACTGAATATCGGGCTATGGCACAAGACCTCGGTGAAGGATTGTGTTTGACATATATTCTACAGGATCTAGGGATCTTTTAACACAAGTATTTCTCATTGTATTGCGATAATAAGGCAGCCATCAGCATTAGCTCACATTCAACATGATAAGACCAAGCATGTGGAAGTAGACCGACATTTTATTAAAGATAAACTTGACAAAAAAAACAGTCACTCCTTTGTTCATTCCAAAGATCAGTTGACAGATGTCTTCACCAAAGGTCTAAGATGAGATGTGTTTACCAACGATATACTTAAATTAGGAATGATAAGTATTCTTCGTCCGACTTGGGGGACAATTGAAATATTGAGCAAGTCGAGGTTATTAGTTTGACTCGTTAAATAGTGGCATTTTTAAATAAAATTTCAGGTTCTCCAATCCCACATATATGTATGGTTAGGAGCTTATGGTAATGATATGTAATTATATTCTCTCAACTCATTAATATGAAGGCATGTGTGACATTCACTTCTTTTTCATTTTTTCAATCATTATATCTCACATATCAAATATTAAATGATGATAAAGTTCATTTGTTACAAAAGTACATCATATACTAAATAGAAGCCGTGAATAAAAGTATGTAATCAGTTGAATTTCAACCCTTATCATTCATCACTTTCTCTTTCAAGTGTCTTTCTCCATATCATCATCACACTACATACAATTTTTGGGTAATTTTCAAGCGTACTCAAGCGTATCCAATAGTATTTGAAAGTATCTCTATCTGAAATGTTTTATTTATTGAAATTAAAATAAAAGGTTTCAAAGAGTTTCGGGAACGGGTTCCGAGAGTTTCCGTGAGTATCCGGGCTCCAAAAAATTTCGGGTACGGCATAAAGCCATTACAAGTATCCATGCTTCCTAGGCAGGCAACACCTAGTAGTGCAGGGCCTCAACCTGTTGTATCCACATGCAAATCCACATGCAATCGGTGGTAGGAAATTGGCACCCCACTATTAAGAGAAAACAACACATTTTGGATAAATCAATGGACAAGAGCATGCCACTTGTTCATAAGTTATTAATGGCAACATAATGATTGGAAAGAAATTAAATAAGTAACAACTAAGTTTCTATTCAAATGCCACTAAAACTTCCTTGTTGCTCTTAATGTATTAGATTTGTTTTCAAGTTTGAAAGATGTGGGCTCTCAAATTGGATGATTTTTTTCTTCTCTTATAAAAAAGGTGGTTTTTTCAACTTTGTTGATCTGAAATAGTAATCATCACAAAAGCACATGCTTTAGGTCTGAAAGCTATTCTAGTTGTTCAACTGTCTATTATAGAGTAGGCCATATTAATGAAGCTAATATGACTTACCATCAACTCCAAGAATCCTTACTCTGTCAATACTAATTTACCTGCAAACAGATTGTGTCACCAACAGCGCTTGATCCACAATTCCCATCATTTCCATTTTTTACCAATCTGGGGAGTAGATTGCCGAAGTACATTTCCCATATTGTCCTATTTATATTTATAGAATCTGCAGCACGATGCAGTACCTACAGCAGAATCAAATAAAAATTCAGGAATAAATGTTAACCAACAAAGTTAATCTATAATTGTAACGAAGAAGCTAAACACAGCCATGTCTTCCATGATTTACAGATGATGACAACATAGTGAGAGCAACTAAAACATTCTCCTACGCATTCTCCAACATCTTTACAAATCTAAATAAAACTTTTTTAATATTGAATCATGATGGAACAATTAAGTTATTTATTATGGTATGATACAACTTCAAAAATAGAACAAAATGAACTCTATATGATTGCGATCTAAACAAGTGTTTCGTTCCTGTATTTATTAAAGGACTTCCACTTCACAGAGTGAACTACCACCATATTGATCAGTAATTTCAAGACCAGATTGGAATAATCCACTTTAAGTCCATTACATTAAGCAAAGTTTCAAGGATTTCTAAAAGGACTCAGAGAAGGAGGGGGCACCAGCGTGAACATACTAGAAGCTTAAATAAAATTAATCTATTTTTTATAATTTATTTCATAAGAGAATATAGCCCAATTAAATATTAAAAAATTTATGCGGTTTTCAGCAAGAAAATTCTAGTTCATATGAAAAGTGGCTTACAAGACTTCACTTTAGAGGCGCAATATGTTAATATGCTGAATATATTATAGAAAAGAGTCTTTTCTTAGTTGCCTACAAAACAGTTGACAACTTAATTATATTCTCACTCTCAATCACAAGATAGGTAAAACTACTTGATAAGCTGGACATTCTCATTCAGAATCAAACTATAATGTTAAGAACCAATTCATAAATGTTAGAGTAGCAAGTGCAGACTAGATTAGGTAGTACAAAGATTGAAGAAGTAATCTGCATGTTAGACCAGACTAATTATAGTATTAATCCAATTAAGATGAATTAATTATGGTCTTACACTACCCGCTATACCGTCTAATTATTTACTTTCCCGTATTTTAGGTTTCAATGTAAGTTTCAAATTATGCTCACGTCTTTTAATTATCATGTGCGAGTCAGTTTATTATTAGGCGTTTTTAGTATTTTATGATAAGTCCAAATGTTCGGATTTATTACGTTGTATGCCACTATGTAATGTTATGTATAGACCCTTGAGGTCATGACTGAGAGTATGCAAGAATTAAACCAAGTTTTCATCTCTCTCTAAGTGTTTCTACTTCTCTCTAAAGTCTCTTATTCCTCATCTCCCTAGTTCCTCCCCTTCCTCCCTTCCTCCTCTTCCTCCCCTATTCTAGGGTTAGGATTGAGCAATGTTCCCCCTTCTTCCTCCTTCGACTCCTTCATCCTCCTTTGAGTGTGCTCTGCTCCCTTTGTATCCCGTTTCCACCGCCACCTTCGACGAGACTCAAAGAGGTTACGGGCTAGGCCCATAACAACTTGATATCAGAGAATTTGGTCCTCGTCTCTTCTGTTTTCCACTTCTCAGTCTCCATTCACGTGAAGAAGGGCATAGTCGTCTCGTGTCCCTACTATAGAAGAAGCCCTAAGCCAAAGTCATTGCTCGCCACCTTCCTCGCATGCACTTCTCCTGGGCGTCAAAGTTCTAGAGCTCCCAGCGAGGATTCCAGTCGAACTGTTTAGGATTCATGCCTTCTTCGTACGTGTTTCTCCCCATCGGGCTCTGCACACGATCAAAACCTCAGCCAATCATTTCATCCGCACATGACCGCCGATGCCAGAGCTCTCCATCTGTCAGCAATCACCAATGTCGTTCCTTCATAGTAGTCCCACGACTCCATTGTGCGTACCAGCAAACTCTCTGATCAGCCTCGGCGTCGGCTTTTCCTCCATTCTTGGGAAGAACTGTCAAGACCGTCCCTGCTGCGGTAACTCCTTATCGAATCGCATCCTCGTCGGCATCCAGCGGCGTTGTCCTGAGAAAGTAGGAGCAGAGCCCACCGCACGGTGCATTTCTCCCAGTGCAGTTATCGAGCTGCCAACTTTTTCAACTCCTCGAACAGCACACGCAACCATTCCCGCGTACACACTTCACCGAGAACGGTTCTCTGTCTCCCTCAACCCCCCACCAAGCGTACTTGCTCCTACTCCAAGTAATATGCCTGGCATTCTTCCCTCATCGCACATCCGCCACGCCAGATCTTTGCAGCCCTTCGTGACATCGTGAGCACAATGAAGGTCTACTGCTCGATGCAGCCTTCGCTACAGCGACGCACTACCAGGAGCTATTCTGGCGGGAAATCAAAGAGACAAATGATCAGGCCGTCCAAGTCCCGTTAGAACTTAGGGGAAAGCTCGATTTGAAGGACGGGTGGGATGTTATGGTCTCAACTCAGAGCTCCAGCCTGCTCCGTAAGAATGCTCCCGCGTGCTCTTGCTCCGCGGGAGGCGCTCTCGTGCTCCCGCTCGCTCCTACTCAGCGAGAGGCACTCTCGCTCGCTCCTGCTCCACGGGAGGCGCTCTCGCGCTCCCGCCCGCTCCTGCTCCGCGGAAGGCGCTCTCCCACTCCCACTCGCTCCTGCTCCAAGAGAGGCGCTCTCGCGCTCCCGCTCGCTCCTGCTCCGCGAAAGGCGCTCTTCCGCTCCCGCTCGCTCCTGCTGTAACAACCCTAAAATTTGAAATAATAATAATAACATCAAAGTATTATTATTGTCTATAGTTTTTGCTATCCGCACCCCTCCCCCTTTAATTCCCCAGCCGCAGCCCCGATCTCTTCTATTAATCTTCAGCCTAGGGCTTTCTGCGTCTCCCGCTCCAGCCCCGTCTCCCGCGCGCCTCCCCGTCTCCCGCAAGTGCGTGCCGATCCCGTCTCTGCGCTGGACTCCACTCCCGACGCCGACGCCTGCTGCTCCCCCTCTTGTCGGCGCCGCCGCCTCTTCCTCCTGCCGGCGCCGCCCCCTGGTCCTGCGCCTCCTCCTGCCGGCGCCGCCCCCTGGTCCTGCGCCTCCTCCTGCCCTAGCCAGCAGCCCCAGCAGCTTCTTCCGCTCCGAGTCAGCCCGCTTCTGCTCCTGCTCCTCCTGCCATGGCCATGGTCGCCTCCAACCTCCTCTCCTCAAGGACCGGCAGCCTTCTCCTCCTCCATAGGGGCCGGCAGCCACCTCCTCTCCCTCCGGCAACCCCTTCCTCTCCGTTTGGGCCGAGTTTTTGCGTGAGGAACGTCTAGGATTTCCTCCCCTCTCCTCCTTGGGCTCAGATTTTGGTTTCCTCGGGTAAGAAACTTCCTCCTCCACCCTTGATTTCAGAATTTTAGTAAACCCTAACGATTTATTCGTGCCCCTTTTTGCATTTCAGATTTTTGGTGCTTTGCTTGATCGCCAAATCCTTAGATATTCGTGCTCCCGGTGCCGTTCGTCGCTCCAATTGACGGGAACACACAAAGCCCTCTCCGATTTAGGGTTTTCCTAAGCTTAAGCGCCGCCAAATTCTGATTTCCGCGTGGTAATCTCATCTCCCCTCACATTTGAGGGAGGTAATTCCTAAACCCCCGTTGTTTAATTTTCTCGTCGTAGAAATGCTTGTGCTTGCGTAGCGAGTTGTTCAATGCCAATTTTTTCGTTCTTAAACAGGTCCGCATTATGATTTCTGTTCTTGCTTGCGCCGCTTAGCCGCCGCCGTCGGATTTAGCCTCATTTAAGGCAAGTAGAGATCCCTCTCTCTTGCAAGCATTGAATTTACTTCGCCTGTCTGTTCTTATGATTTTATGACTTCATTTTTGAATCCATGTTCCATCAAATAAATTAGATCTTAAATACCTGATTTGACTTGTTAATAAATTGAGATTTCACGCGTTTGGGATAACACGAATCTGAAATGTGAACATGAACGATGTTATTTTGATTAGTCGCCTAGATGAATAAATTCCTTATTTGATGGATAATTCAAGGAATACTAGATTTTTGAGTATGTGTAACAAGCGTCATGATAATAATAGTAATGATATCTGGTTAGCAAATATATGATCGGTGTTTCTCTATCATGTTCGGATCGTATACAAGTCTGCTTAGAAGATAATCGTGTCTTGAAATGGATCAACCTAAATGAATTGCTTGGTATCCTGGAAAATAATGTTTAATAATCTTGTTACTCGTGATTACTTGAATCCGCATGTTTCAAAACTCTCTATCGAGTTCTTTGAGTCATCAAATCTTGTTTCTTATGTCTGTCTGGTTCCAAGACTTGGTTAACTAACGTCCTATAACTTGATTCCTCCTGTTTCGCGCCTGTAAAATATACTCTTGTATATCTGAATCAGTATCTTGGTTACATGTCTTGATATGCTAGAATCCATGAAATCCTGCGCTAAATCTTTAATAACTTAAGTAAACAATGAAAGGTGGTGTTTAATCGATGCAACTCCTCGACTTGGGTTCCCTCTTGAATCCCTAACGGGAACAAAGGACCGGTCATAGCAAGCATGAACTCCCTGGCTCAAGGGTGAGGGTTCGAAAGAGCCGCCCCTTAGAGGCTACGGGTAGAAATCCTGAATTTCCGATAAGCCTTGCATCTGAATCTGAATCTGTCTGAATCATGAATCATGTGCGTCAACCAAAAATACCCACACTTTCACTTGTTACAACTTAAGTTATTACTTGATCATCTATGCATGCTATACTTCAGAGCAGTCTAATAACTCTAGATATTTCTGCTTGTCTCACTTGCTTGCCTGTTTTGTTAGCTCAGCTTCATGAAAAGCGGTACACAAACATTCTGTTTCTCCTGCTCGTATCTTATTTTGCTTATTCTTGTATATTTCAATGTTCTGAGGCTTTTCCTTCTTGTTTTGGATTTGCCTTAGTGTTCGTGCCTGCGCTGCCTGCTCTCTGAGGCCGTTCTGCGTCAAGTTTCAGGTTCTATATTTATATTTCATTTCTTTTACTGTCAGACATTTTTATTATGTAGTAATTACGATCAGCCATTTTCTCTTGTTTCATGGACAACTGCTAGGCTAAATATTATATGTACTAGATCTTGACATGTTTGCATGTTCATTCAACTGAGATGATCACTGCATAAAATAAAAATCTGTTTCAAAACTTGTATCATAAGTTTTTCTGCTAAAATGCGTGTGCACCTGTTTTAAACTAGCATAATTTAAAGCTTCCGCAAACAAAACAAGCTGTTTTTCTTCGAAAGTAACTCTTTTAAAACTATTTATTAGTATCTCTGCTTGCGCCTTAGCAGGCATGGTTTTCCTTCCGCCCATGCCTGTGGCATCACGGCCCGCCCGAAGCGCGCTCTGACTCTTGTCGAGACGGGTCGTGACAGTTGGTATCAGAGCTAGGTTTAGCATCAAAAGATAAAGTACTTTTCAATTATCAAATATTTTAAATCTCATTTTATAAATATTTATGCATACATCATTTTTCACGCACCTTGTCATTATTTGTTGTTCGCGGCTGAAACACGCACACACCCACCATAAGCATGAGTAGTATGCACACGAATGTTAAGGGAGTATGGGCAAACTTAACATTTTTGTGCATATGAATTTCCACTCGGATATACACCGCTTGCGAATATTAAATGGTTATGGGCAGTTTAATATTTTCAAGTGCGTTGGCATTAGAGTCTCAATATGCATGACATGTTAAGTGATATGGGCGCTTAACATGGCATGTGTATCCATTCATTGCATTCATATCATAAATCATTGCACAAGTGTGAAGCCAAGAACAACAATAATGATTGCACACGCATAATTTTACTATTTGCTTGACATCGCACACGATCTCATGGTTGCACTTGCATGATCATTACCTAGAGTTGTCCAATGGAAATGCTGTAATTATTACATGATTAATGTATCTGACGGTATGAAATGTGTTAGAATCTCTAGTTTCAAAATCCCGGTATTCGTAATCAGTGCTTCCTGTTCTGCTTGTCTATCGATCTCATCTGATTCTCTAGTATCTCATTCTAGTTAGCTCTTAAGCGTCAGCATCGCAAGTAAGTTACCCCCTTCGTGCAAAGATTGTCCGCTCTCGAATTTTTTAGTCTTATCCCTCAATTCCGAGCTAAGTGAAGCAATTCTTGTGTTCCCTGAATCCAATCCTTCGTATCTGGCCATACCCGCTAAGATTGTAGAGTATCAAGTACGCAAGCTTCGAAAGAAAAATCATCCTTCTTATAACTGTGTTATGAATGCACGAAAAGTCTGAGTAATCCCCTCGAAAACTTGAATCTGATATGCGAAGCAAGTATCCGCAAACTTTCTCTTGATCTTGGTGAGCCTCCGCGCTTACTTTCATTTCTGTTTCAGCGTGTTCATAGTTAGCTTCTATGTCTTGATCTGCAAATCTTGTTTAGAATGAATGGCATCTGAATCTTCGTCATGAGAGGTCTCTTTCAGGGAATCCTCAGAAAGTTTCGGGACGAAACTTCTTAAGTAGGGGAGAATGTAACAACCCTAAAATTTGAAATAATAATAATAACATCAAAGTATTATTATTGTCTATAGTTTTTGCTATCCGCACCCCTCCCCCTTTAATTCCCCAGCCGCAGCCCCGATCTCTTCTATTAATCTTCGGCCTAGGGCTTTCTGCGTCTCCCGCTCCAGCCCCGTCTCCCGCGCGCCTCCCCGTCTCCCGCAAGTGCGTGCCGATCCCGTCTCCTGCGCTGGACTCCACTCCCGATGCCGACGCCTGCTGCTCCCCCTCTTGCCGGCGCCGCCGCCTCTTCCTCCTGCCGGCGCCGCCCCCTGGTCCTGCGCCTCCTCCTGCCCTAGCCGGCAGCCCCAGCAGCTTCTTCCGCTCCGAGTCAGCCCGCTTCTGCTCCTGCTCCTCCTGCCATGGCCATGGTCACCTCCAACCTCCTCTCCTCAAGGACCGGCAGCCTTCTCCTCCTCCATAGGGGCCGGCAGCCACCTCCTCTCCCTCCGGCAACCCCTTCCTCTCCGTTTGGGCCGAGTTTTTGCGTGAGGAACGTCTAGGATTTCCTCCCCTCTCCTCCTTGGGCTCAGATTTTGGTTTCCTCAGGTAAGAAACTTCCTCCTCCACCCTTGATTTCAGAATTTTAGTAAACCCTAACGATTTATTTGTGCCCCTTTTTGCATTTCAGATTTTTGGTGCTTTGCTTGATCGCCAAATCCTTAGATATTCGTGCTCCCGGTGCCGTTCGTCGCTCCAATTGACGGGAACACACAAAGCCCTCTCCGATTTAGGGTTTTCCTAAGCTTAAGCGCCGCCAAATTCTGATTTTCGCGTGGTAATCTCATCTCCCCTCACATTTGAGGGAGGTAATTCCTAAACCCCCGTTGTTTAATTTTCTCGTCGTAAAAATGCTTGTGCTTGCGTAGCGAGTTGTTCAATGTCAATTTTTTCGTTCTTAAACAGGTCCGCATTATGATTTCTGTTCTTGCTTGCGCCGCTTAGCCGCCGCCGTCGGATTTAGCCTCATTTAAGGCAAGTAGAGATCCCTCTCTCTTGCAAGCATTGAATTTACTTCGCTTGTCTGTTCTTATGATTTTATGACTTCATTTTTGAATCCATGTTCCATCAAATAAATTAGATCTTAAATACCTGATTTGACTTGTTAATAAATTGAGATTTCACGCGTTTGGGATAACACGAATCTGAAATGTGAACATGAACGATGTTATTTTGATTAGTCGCCTAGATGAATAAATTCCTTATTTGATGGATAATTCAAGGAATACTAGATTTTTGAGTATGTGTAACAAGCGTCATGATAATAATAGTAATGATATCTGGTTAGCAAATATATGATCGGTGTTTCTCTATCATGTTCGGATCGTATACAAGTCTGCTTAGAAGATAATCGTGTCTTGAAATGGATCAATCTAAATGAATTGCTTGGTATCCTGGAAAATAATGTTTAATAATCTTGTTACTCGTGATTACTTGAATCCGCATGTTTCAAAACTCTCTATCGAGTTCTTTGAGTCATCAAATCTTGTTTCTTATGTCTGTCTGGTTCCAAGACTTGGTTAACTAACGTCCTATAACTTGATTCCTCCTGTTTCGCGCCTGTAAAATATACTCTTGTATATCTGAATCAGTATCTTGGTTACATGTCTTGATATGCTAGAATCCATGAAATCCTGCGCTAAATCTTTAATAACTTAAGTAAACAATGAAAGGTGGTGTTTAATCGATGCAACTCCTCGACTTGGGTTCCCTCTTGAATCCCTAACGGGAACAAAGGACCGGTCATGGCAAGCATGAACTCCCTGGCTCAAGGGTGAGGGTTCGAAAGAGCCGCCCCTTAGAGGCTACGGGTAGAAATCCTGAATTTCCGATAAGCCTTGCATCTGAATCTGAATCTGTCTGAATCATGAATCATGTGCGTCAACCAAAAATACCCACACTTTCACTTGTTACAACTTAAGTTATTACTTGATCATCTATGCATGCTATACTTCAGAGCAGTCTAATAACTCTAGATATTTCTGCTTGTCTCACTTGCTTGCCTGTTTTGTTAGCTCAGCTTCATGAAAAGCGGTACACAAACATTCTGTTTCTCCTGCTCGTATCTTATTTTGCTTATTCTTGTGTATTTCAATGTTCTGAGGCTTTTCCTTCTTGTTTTGGATTTGCCTTAGTGTTCGTGCCTGCGCTGCCTGCTCTCTGAGGCCGTTCTGCGTCAAGTTTCAGGTTCTATATTTATATTTCATTTCTTTTACTGTCAGACATTTTTATTATGTAGTAATTACGATCAGCCATTTTCTCTTGTTTCATGGACAACTGCTAGGCTAAATATTATATGTACTAGATCTTGACATGTTTGCATGTTCATTCAACTGAGATGATCACTGCATAAAATAAAAATCTGTTTCAAAACTTGTATCATAAGTTTTTCTGCTAAAATGCATATGCACCTGTTTTAAACTAGCATAATTTAAAGCTTCCGCAAACAAAACAAGCTGTTTTTCTTCGAAAGTAACTCTTTTAAAACTATTTATTAGTATCTCTGCTTGCGCCTTAGCAGGCATGGTTTTCCTTCCGCCCATGCCTGTGGCATCACGGCCCGCCCGAAGCGCGCTCTGACTCTTGTCGAGACGGGTCGTGACACCTGCTCCACGGGAAGCGCTCCCGCTCCCTTATGTTCCGCAAGAGGTAGTCCCGCCTATGCTTGTTCCGCGAAGCATGCCGCCATCATCCATCGCCGGCGGCGATCGCCGGCCACCACCACCAGGGAGGTTGCCCAGGCTGCCCAACGTGACCGGGGGGCAAACTCGTCATAATCTCAAAGTTGGTGATCTGTGTGCCCCAAATCAAGCATTCTCATTCGCTCGTCCAAAAATCAGCATGACGCAGTTACCAGGACACCCTCCTCAAAAACTATAAAAGGAGGGTCAAGCCTCCATTTGAGGACACTTTGTGGCATGGGAGGAAGGAGTTCTTGAATTTCCCGGCAAGGACTCTTTGAAGATCTTCACCAACTGTAAGTTTATATAGGATGTAGTCTAATTCACCTAGAGAGGGGTGAATAGGTCTTTTGATTTCTACTTGTTTGATATAGATAGTTAAAATTATTCTAAGCAAGTAATCAAGCAAACCCAGAAAACACACAAGTGTTTATAGTGGTTCCCCAAGACAGTGTGTCTATGGGTGGTCCACTTTCCCCCTTCACCCTTCTAACAGTGTGTTAGACAGGGCCAACTCCTTCAAACTCAGCTCCAAGAGCTTACAACACAGATCCCTCAGGATCTCTTAGGTTTTCCCAAACCCTACCTCAGGCACAGCAGCCCTACCTCAGAGGAAACCACCTCCTACAGCTCAGACCACCTCCAGGTCCTACCTCAAGCTGATCTCTCAGCTCTACAACTCAGGCTATTCAGCCCTACCTCAGATCTCACAGATCCTACCTCAGAGGACTCCACCTCCTACAGCTCAGACCACCTCCTAGTCCTACAACCTCAGGCCAAATAGCCCTACAAACTCAGGCCTAACAGCCCTACAAACTCAGGCAAAAAGCCCTACAAACTCAGGCAAAAAGCCCTACAGTAAAAGAGTATTTAAGCTTACTACAGCAGACAGCACAGAGAAGAAATCTCCTGTAGTTCCTGCACAGCTTGTGCTTTCTTGTAGCTGGAGATGATAATGACAGCTACAACCTGATCTTCCTCTTCAGTTGAAGGATGGAAGATCACCTTGCTCCTTCTTGTAGAGGAGCTATCTTTATCTCTCAATTTCTTCTTCCTTGTTCAGTGAGCAGGAGGAGAATGACGAGAACTGGGCCGTCAATGGAATAGTGAAGATGTTAGCACTCGACCAGCACTTCTCAAAAGTGCCATAACTCTTTCTTTTATACACCCTTGATCTTCAACGGCTCTCAGCCGTCCTTCTGACTGATATGGGAATGGTTGGTGGACCCCACAATTACTTTTGTGGAGCCTGCGCCAAAAGCAGAACCTGTCATGTCACGTTTGAACTGTCTCAGCGGTTGGGCTGAGAAGGCTTCCTCTTCTCAACGGATTCTGTCGATCTGCAGAGAAGATCCTGCGTTCGACGAACTGCAATCTGCGTTCGACGAACTCGCCAAACTGCATTCGACGAACTTCATTCTTCGTTCGACGAACATGCCAAGTCTCAGCGTTTGCTTCTGCCCCGTCTCTGCGTTCGACGAACAGCATTCTTCGTTCGACGAACTCCATTCTGCGTTCGACGAACTTCATTCTGCGTTCGACGAACACGCCAAGTTTCTTCTATCTGCAGCTCAGCTTGCCCAGATGCCTTCTCAGCGGATCCTGGTCTTGTCTCAGCGGTTTAGCTGATACAGTGAGACCTTCTGATTAAACAGCACACCTTTAAATCTATTCCATTGTATGGAATATCATCTCCCTGTACAATACTTGAGACAAAATAGAATGTATCCAATACAATATGTACTTAGCATTGTGAGTGATGCCTCTTCAAATCAAGGGAACATTGGGGGCAATATTCCCAACAATCTCCCCCTATTTGAAGAAGACAGAACATTCTCAATGCTAAGGTACATAGTCAACAAAAACATATCATGAAAATGATCTATATAGCATTCATGATAACATTGCTTCTAAAAAATAATATTGTTTAAGCATTCTATCAAAACTCATGACAGCATTCTATATTAAGTTTTGAGTAACTCAGAGGGCAATCCAATCAAAGCTAACTCTGAGTTGGTCTTAGCACTGGTCATCTCCCCCTTGCTGGTTTCAACTATTTTACCCTCTAGGGATAGGGAGGCAGCAGCTACAGACCCTGAAAGGGTTTAGAAAGCATTTTCCAAATCCCCCTTTAGGTCATCCTACATCTTCTTTGACCCTCTTAGCATTTGCCAACTCCCCCTCAACCTGAGCAGGAACTTGCTCCCCCTTAATGTGAAAACTATTATCTTTAATAGCTGTTCTTGTTCATTTTGAACCCTTTCTAGCTCCCCCTCAATGTGAGTACTATTCTACATTTAACATTCCTAGTTCAATCTTGAAAGCATTAAACTTGGCCTCATCCAATGGCTTAGTGAAGATATCAGTCACTTGACTGTCAGTGGGGACAAATTCAAGGCAGATATCTTTACATTCAACATGTTCTCTTATAAAATGATACCTTATCTCTATGTGCTTAATCCTGCTGTGAGAGACAGGATTCTTAGCAATAGAGATAGCACTGGATGAGTCACAATAAAGAGGAGATTTACTTACCTTGAGGTTGTAGTCCTCTAGCTGGTGTTGAATCCACAATAGTTGTGCACAACAGCTCCCCCTTGGCTCCCAGCCTTGCCTTGTTCTTTATGATTTTGCCATTTTCATCTAACTTGATCCTATCATGTGCCTTGAGCACCCACTGTCCAAGTACCAAATTTGGGTGAGGCTGTTACTTCAACTATCCTGCAAGAAAGAGTTTAATGATCCTTAGGATTGTGCCAACAGTCTATGGCAAAGTGTCTCACTTTACCACAGCACCAACATTCATGAATGTTATATCTCCTCTTCTGAACATTTCTTGAGGAATTAGCATTACTGTGCCTGTGTTCAGGAGGGGAAACAACTGCAGTCTTCCTGTTTCTCTCAGCAATGATTTGACTGAATGTCAATCTATGTGCTGTCTTGAAGCTCTTTGTCCTGATGGCATCAGCTTGCTTTGGCTTGGCAACCATACAAGATCTGATGCATCTGACACTAAGCAACAAGCCTTGTCAACAAATTTGACAGTTGTCATGTTCTTAGCTGAAATAAATTTAGAAGAGCTTGCATCCTTATTCTTGTATGAAGGGGCTGATGTACCAAATACAAATGGTCCATGTTGGGCCATTTGAATTTCCTCATGGGGAGCCTTCATAGCACTCAATCGCATTCCCTTTCTTCCACTATGTGAAGGATTGTTTTCCTTCCTATAGTTACTTTCATTCTTCCAGTGACCATACATGTTTTCATGGTCATACCTGTTGGAAGGAAGTAATACCTTTTGAAAGGTGGTTTGAGGCTTAGCCTTACCCCTGTTCTTTTCTCCACTCCATTCTCCTGCTTCCATTTTATTGAATCCTAATCCTCTTCTATTGGATTGAGAAGAGGAGTCAATAATAGGGAGCACAGATTTAGGCTTGGAGAATTGAGCCACTAGGCTTCTTTCTTTCACAAGCTTCTCCTCAAGATCCTTGATGACCTTGTTCTTCAGGGATATGGTGCTCAGATGGGTGATAGTTATCCCCTTCAGATGGCTAATTTCTCTATACATCTGATTCATCTTGTTAGAAGATTCAGTGCATTCTTGTTTTTCCATCTTAAGGGAATCTATCTCTTGGGCTTGCCTCTTAGCTAGCTTTTTGCTCCTTTTCAGAGCTTCCAAGAGAGCATCATACTTGTCAATCAATTGATTGACATCTACTTCAGATTCTGAATCACAATCATGAGTTGATGAGTGTGCATCAAATTCTGGAATTGATTCATACTTAGAGGAAGGGAGAGGAGTAGGTACCTGGTCAGGTGTGTCCTGACAATCTTCATCATCTGATGTTATGGCCATTAGGCCAATATATTCTGTAACATCTTCATCCACCTCCATATCACTGTCTGAATGTGATAGAGGGGCCCTGATGCCCACCTTTGCTGTAGGAAAGTTCTCATCTTCCTCAGCTGCAGGTTCTTCAACAGCAACCAGCCCAATGAGGGCTTCATCCTTTTCAGATTCTGATGAGCTGGAGTCTGATTCACTCCAGCTCCTTTCCTTCTTAGCTAGAAAGGATTTTTCTCCTTTCTTACCTCTTGGTTGATGAGCCTTCTTCTCATCCTTCTCTTTTCTCTTGACTGGGCAGTCAGCAATGGCATGCCCTGGCTTGCTGCAGCAATAGCAAACAACTTTAGAGGAATTAAATTTAGAGTTAGAGCCATACCTGTCATTCCTGGAGTGATGCTTTGACTCCTTGCGGTCCTCCTTGTTGTGATATGAGGAGGAGGGTTTGTTCTTCCATTGCTTCTTCTTCATCATCTTCTTGAACTGCCTTAAAAAGGCAGCAAACTCTTCATCAGAGGAAGAGCTATCTGAGGTGCTAGTTTCAGATTCAGCACTTCTCCTTGGAGGAGACACCATCCTGCCCTTGCTTATCTTGGAGTTGTCAGCTTTGAGAGCTACAGATTTCTCGCTTGTCTGAGCCTTTGTTGAGGTGTCCTCTTCCTTTCTTGCAGACAGCTGCATCTCATAAGAGAGCAGCTTTCCAAACAATGTGTGAGTGGGGGTCTCACCAAGCCTGGCCACTTCCTTGATAGCACAGATTTTTGTGTCTCAATCCCTTGTTAGAGATCCGAGGAACTTATCATTCAGCTCATAATTAGTGAACACTCCCACATAGGTTCTCAGCTCATTGACTATTCTGAAGAACCTCTCATAGCACATGAAGATGCTTTCCTGGCTCTGCTGCCTGAAGACTTCATACTCTTGGTTAAGGAGTGACTTTCTATCATCCCTTACATCAGCTGTCCCTTCCATATATACTACTAATGTATCCCACATTTCCTTGGCAGTAGTGCAGTGAACCAAGTTTTGAAATGTGGAATCATCAATAGCATTAACTATGATGTTCTGGGCTCTTTTGTCCATGGTGAACAATTCAAGTTCATCCTTGATCAAGTCTTTGAATGCCTTGGCCACTCTTCTAGTTGGATCTATAGTGGAGGCAGTTTGAAAGATGAAAGGTCCTTCCTCAACTGTAATGTAAATCTTTGGATCAGATGCTTCCATAAACAGTCTGATCCTTTGCTTCCATATGCCAAAGTTTTCTTTGTTGCATATGGGCAACTTCATGGATCACATTTCCGTCTTCAATCTAGAGGAGGTCATTGGATTGAGATTAGACTATTCCTTTATAGGATCTGGTCAGACAGTTATGTCTTTCTTGACTAACCTAGCTCTGATATCACTTGTAAGTTTATATAGGATGTAGTCTAATTCACCTAGAGGGGGGGTGAATAGGTCTTTTGATTTCTACTTGTTTGATATAGATAATTAAAATTATTCTAAGCAAGAAATCAAGCAAACCCAGAAAACACACAAGTGTTTATAGTGGTTCCCCAAGACAGTGTGTCTATGGGTAGTCCACTTTCCCCCTTCACCCTTCTAACAGTGTGTAAGACAGGGCCAACTCCTCCAAACTCAGCTCCAAGAGCTTACAACACAGATCCCTCAGGATCTCTCAGGTTTTCCCAAACCCTACCTCAGGCACAGCAGCCCTACCTCAGAGGAAACCACCTCCTACAGCTCAGACCACCTCCAGGTCCTACCTCAAGCTGATCTCTCAGCTCTACAACTCAGGCTATTCAGCCCTACCTCAGATCTCACAGATCCTACCTCAGAGGACTCCACCTCCTACAGCTCAGACCACTCTTGGTCCTACAACCTCAGGCCAAATGGCCCTACAAACTCAGGCCTAACAACCCTACAAACTCAGGCAAAAGCCCTACAGTAAAAGAGTATTTAAGCTTACTAAAGCAGACAGCACAGAGAAGAAGTCTACTGTAGTTCCTGCACAGCTTGTGCTTTCTTGTAGCTGGAGATGATAATGGCAGCTACAACCTGGTCTTCCTCTTCAGCTGAAGGATGGAAGATCACCTCGCTCCTTCATGTAGAGGAGCTATCTTTATCTCTCAGTTTCTTCTTCCTTGTTCAGTGAGCAGGAGGAGAATGACGAGAACTGGGCCATCAATGGAATAGTGAAGATGTTAGCACTCGACCAGCACTTCTCAAAAGTGCCCTAACTCTTTCTTTTATACACCTTTGATCTTCAACGGCTCTCAGTCGTCCTTCTGACTGATATGGGAGTGGTTGGTGGACCCCACAATACTTTTCCGCAGCTTGCGCCAAAAGCAGAACCCGCCATGTCACGTTTGAACTGTCTCAGCGGTTGGGCTGAGAAGGCTTCCTCTTCTAAGCGGATTTTGTCGATCTGCAGAGAAGATCCTGCGTTTGACGAACTGCAATCTGCGTTCGACGAACTCGCCAAACTGCGTTCGACGAACACGCCAAGTCTCAGCGTTTGCTTCTGTCCCGTCTCTGCGTTCGACGAACAGCATTCTTCGTTCGATGAACTCCATTCTGCGTTCGACGAACTTCATTCTGCGTTCGACGAACACGCCAAGTTTCTTCTATCTGCAGCTCAGCTTGCCCAGATGCCTTCTCAGCGGCTCCTGATCTTGTCTCAGCAGTTCAGCTGATACAGTGAGACCTTCTCAGCTGATTAAACAGCACACCTTTGAATTTATTCCATTGTATGGAATACCATCTCCCTGTACAATACTTGAGACAAAATAGAATGTATCAAATACAATATGTACTTAGCATTGTGAGTGATGCCTCTTCAAATCAAGGGAACATTGAGGGCAATATTCCCAACACCAACCTTCAAGCTCCCCCTTGAAGATTTCCATCAGCGCTCCAGCTCTCCTTCAAGGACTTTGGGAGGATCTTGGTTGGTCCCCAGACTAACCAGTGCGGACCCTCATGACATCTTTGATCTGTTCTGCTCCGCAGCGCTCCGCTCCAGCTGCTCCACAGCGCTCCGCTCCAGCTGCTCCGCAGCGCTCTGTCTGGGACAGCATTGCCAAGTCCCGCGTTGAAGGTGGTCCGCGAGCACACTTCACCGAGAACGGCTCCGAACTGCGGAAAAGACTTAACAAAATCTTTGTAACGAGCGGTGGCCTGTTACCCTCGAAAAACACTTCTCTCTGTAACTCGTAAAAACTAGTGCATCGTTCAGAACTGGGCAAGGCCCCGTTGTTTTTTTCCTTTCCGGGTTTTTCGACGTAAGAACCTCGTTGTCTGCTGTTGGTTCTCACTTTTGACTGTTTGCGCGTTCGGCTCACTCTCGAGCTAGGGCGATTCAGCTCGACCGGTCCAGGAGAGCATTGAACGACCCACAACAAAGTTTAATCATATTGTAAATGTTGCATAAAATTGCAACCTGAAGGCAATGTTATTTAAGCTTATCATCTATATCATAATTTGTGTGCGCATACCACACATAAAGCAAATATTGTACTACACTTCCGTATTCGTTTACAAGACCACTGACTTAAGAAGTAAGTTAATTAAGGAAAATAGAAACAGATTTCATGATATATAGATAAAAGCCAAAACTTGTTGCAGTATTTTTCCACTAAAGAATAATTATTATTATAAACTTCATAGATAAAACAATTGACATTTTTTTCTGGTGGATAATCTAGGACACCTAGTCAGACATGCTATTTGCCATGTATAAATTTAATTTGAAGTATGACACTTCTTGCTTCGCAAATTGAAAACATGTGTTAGAGACGTGCACATAAACTATGCCCACTCTAAATACGAGAACTATGGCTCATTTGTTTAATTTGAAGTTTGAAAAAATAACTAAAAGAAGATTCTCTAATTATCCATTCTACTTTAGTTAAGCAGTGTATATTAATAAAGTGATTATTTATTGTTGTTCAAAGATAAGCTACATGATCTAAATATGGTATATCAATCTCTATAATTATTAAAAGAACAATCATATATGGAAAAAATTAAATTAAACAACAGAATAAATCTATCAAATGATATTTTTTAAATTATCCACAAAACCAAACCGTAAAGAATGGGGAAAGGAAGTTACTCAAAAGAAGAAATTCATGCAAGAAGAAGGATAAAAGAAATTCTATTGATTTTTATTTTCTTAACTGTTTTTATACCTTTGGATACTGCATAGGAGGAAGCATTGGCTCAGGTAAATCTTGTGGAAAGAAAGGATGCTCATCAGGGCTCTTGTATCTTCCAACCTTGATTGCAATTGAAAGTAAATAGTGGGTCAAGACATCAAATAACACAATCTTTGAATTGACATTCTGAATAAACTATCATTTACCTTTGCATGAAGCCTTTCTGTTTCTCTAACCATGTACTCAACTAAAGATCCATGAAATCCATTCACCGAGAACACATTCTTATCATACGTATCGGCATTATAGCAATATTTGGCTCGCTCCAAAAGGGCAAATATTATGCTATCCTCCTGCCTTATTAAAGAGTGTCTAATACTTTCTAATGTCAAGATTTCGCTTTCATCCACCCTCTCCGTGCTGAAAATCATTAGAAAAAAAATCATGTAACATACTTCATAAGCACTAAAACAAATTTTCTTTCTATATCTTTTGGCAAATCATGAGCAAGTAAAATTTCAAATTGACTGAGTATAGATGGAAAACGAAATAAAAAGGTTGCACCATCTATTTTCTTTCAGGGGATCTGTCAGATTTCTCCCACTTTATCAATGTCTTCAAAAATGAAATCATGGAGACCTCATTGTGATGACATCATAAAATATCAGGAGATAATATAAGATTAGTATTAATCATCATCATTAGCCTTATTCCATATATTTGGTTGATAAGAGTACAGACTATGACACCACCTCCACACATTAATTTGTAGACCCATCAGTAGTACACATATTCACACAAGTCGCAGAAGGAATTCTATAGTGATAAATGGGGACACCTTTGACCAATTATGTTGTATCTTTATTTATGTTGTGGAAATTCGAGTAGAATGAAAAACGACACATATTTACGTGGTTCCCTCCAAAATGGGCTATGTCCACGGGCAGCAGTACTCGGATTTTCACTATTCAGAACAGAGGTGTTTGGAAAAACCTCTTTTTTGATAAAACAAATTAGGGTTAAAGTGATTTTAAGATAAGCCTTAAAATGTATAGAAAGGTTGTTTGAATTCTGTTAGTTAAGAGTCTTAGAAGGATAGGAAGTCATCAGCAAAAAGAATTCTAAGTCAAAGTATTTTCAGAGTAGCGTCGAATAGTCTTCGACGCAACGTCGAGAGTAATCGACGCATCATCGATATCTAATCAGAGCTACTCAGAGTTCTCCTTCAACAACTCAGAGTTACTCAGACTTCTTATTAACTCAAAGCTGCGTCGACTTATGAAGACCAAGTTGCGTCGACTTCTCAAAATATATACACTCAGATTTCTTCTCCACTTCTCAGAGCTGCATCGAGCTTTATTCGATTCTACGACGAATACTCTCCTCAATTAAGATAGATCTTTTCCAAGCTATTCTCAGCCCAGTCAAGAAAATTATCTCCTAGTCGTAATAACTCATTTTAAGAAAGAATTGATGACCCTTGGAACTTTATTTGTCAAAGAATAAAGGAATTTTATTTGTCAGCATTAATTATTCAGAAGAAGACAATTGAAAAGAATTTGAATTCCTTTCAGTCAGGTATTTGCCAGAGAATTATAAAAGAAAACTCTCTATTTTATCAACAAATATAGAGCAGATACAGAGACATATATATAACAGATACAGAAAATCCAGAGACATTATTTTGCTGGCCTATCTCTTCTCTTTTCTTCTCTCTCAGGATATTCTTCAATCCTGAAAAACCGATATAGCAACAAGCAAGAAATCTTCTAGTCTCCAGGAAGACAATCACACTTGCAGATCCTCTCTTCTCTTAAGGATCAATTCTCCTCTTCTACAAAGAAGCTGATGTTCATAATTCTGCCAGAACCCACAGTGCTTAAGAAGAATATTTCTCCAGATATTGTTGAAAGGAGAAAATCTTGTGAAAACTTCATTCCAATCAGTTTGGTTCTAAGAGTCTCCAGTTAAAAGACTCAGTGGTTGAGAGGCCTTGTCAAAATCTCAAGTTGTGGTTGTTGGACACCTTATCAAAAAAATTTGGCTCTAAGAGTCTCCTTGTCAAAAGACTCAGCACTAAAAGGTAGTGGAATCTTATTGAGGCAGAAGAGTAGATGTACCCAATTCTTAGGGAACTACTATGAAACCTTGTGTCTTCTGTTTTGCTTTTCTTTGTGCTTTTCTTTGTGTGCTTTTATTTTCTTGTGATTGTTGTGTTCATTAATTCTATGGTTGTGATATAATCTCGGTGTTGTGTGAATCTGAGAAAATCAGTGAAACAACCATTTAAAAATTTAAATACTCTATCCCCCCCTCCCCCCCCCCCCCCCCCCGCTAGAGTACTTCTCAAGAGATCAACTTCTCTTTCAATTGGTATCAGAGCCAGGTTGAACAAAAAAGGCTAACACCTTGATCAACAAGATCTTTGAGAACTTAATCAACAACACTCAAGCCTTTATCCCACTATAGTGGGGTCGGCTATATGGATCCTTTGTCTCCATTGTGCCCTATCTTTAGTCATAATCTCATTAATGCCTAAGTACATCATGCCTTTTCTTATAGTCTCATTCCAAGTCTTTATTGGTCTACCCCTCCCCAGTTTAATAAGCCTAGTGACTAAATTCTCACAACGCCTAACAGGTGCCTCTAATGGCCTCCTTTGTACGTGTCCAAACTGTACAACCCCGTATTCGCCGAGTGGATCCCCAGATCCCAAAGGTCCAAAAGGCACGCAAGTTAGGTCAAGAAGGGCACTCGCCCAGGTCAGCAGAGGCAAGGAAACCTCAGGGAGAGTGCGAGCCTCATCCGCAAGGCACTCGCCCGCTTTGAAGTGTGAATGCGCTGAAGGACAGGCGAGTGAGGTCGGAACCCCACTCGCTGAGTGGGCCAGGTATCAGGCGAGTGGTGCCCCCACGGACCACTCGCCCAGTGGGATCTAGCATGCGAGAAGCTTGGCGAGTGGTTCTTTCACGGACCACTCACCAAGAAGGTTTAGTGAGGAAATTACCGAGATACCTTTTGTGGGCTACCAATAGCCCTTCAGAACAGCGGAGTTAGGCTGTTAGCAGACCAATTTGGGGTGCGATTAGTAAAACCAGAAGGCGGATTTAGGCTATTTGCAGACCAGACTAGAGAATCTATAAATAGACCCTCAAGGGCACCTTGGAGGAGATCCGATCTTTTGGGCTCTCTCCTAGACATTTTTGGTTGGCTGCTAGTGCCCTCCAAGGTGCCCGGATGAGCAATAGTTTGGGAGAGGAAGCTCTCTAAGATCTTCCGGGTGTGTGGCGGGACCTCCTCGCTACAGCTTTGGGTCTGTTCGTAGTTCTTCATCCACGGCCAAGAGTGCAAGTGAGGGATAAGTAGGTGTAGGCTACACCCCCCTGTGGATCCGAACTCAAGAGACCGCTTGACGGTTTCAACATTTTTGGTGCGGTGAGCGTGGACCGTAACCTACACAGGAAAATCTCTAGCTGAGCTCAATGGCTGGAGGTGAGGAAGAAAGGTCCGGCCACTCGCAACCACCCGCGAAAGAGGTGACGTTGGAAATGTTCGAGGACCTCAGGCGCGAGATCTTGCAGACCTTGCAGCTCGCATTCACCACGAGGAGCGAGTTCGAGACTCCCGCAGTCCCGGTGGTCCCGCCCCAGCAGATAGGAGAGAACGCCCCCGGCCAGCGACCCAGGAAGGAGGTGGCGGCGGAAGCGAGTGGGCAAGATCTCCCCGGGCGGCAGCTATCCAGTAGCCCGGGGAGTGCAGAGGTCTGCGAGCTGACTCCGCGAGAGCGAACCACTCGCCGAGTGGGGGAGGGAAGCCCCTTTTGTGAGCTGATCCTCTCTGCCCCGGTTCCGGAGGGATTCAGAGGGTCGGAAATGTCTTACTATACCGGCAAGGATGACCCAGTCCTACACTTGCAGTGTTTCGAGGACATTGTCTCAATCCTACCCATGTCGGACGCCTTCCAGTGCCGGCTCTTTGCCACCACTTTGAAGGAGAAGGCGAGGGACTGGTTCCACCAGCTCCCCGTGGGTTCTATTTACGCGTTCGAGGATCTGCGTCGGAGCTTCCGGCTGCGCTTCTCAACATCAAAGAAGTGGAAGAAGGATCCGGAGGCACTCTTCAAAATTAAGCAAGGGTCAGGGGAGTCGCTGGCCCATTATGTGGATAGGTTCCAGGAAGAGGTCCTGCTCGTCCAGGAGGGGCCCGGGTTCACCCTCCAGTTGGCCTTCATAGTGGGGATGCGGGAGGGGTTCTTCAAGATGAAACTAAAGCGAAAGACCCTCTTGTCCTTCGAAGAATTGATGGAGAGGGCGACGGAAGAGATCGAAGGGAGGCTGCCAACCCAGAGTTTGCAAAAAAGTTGGCAAGGCTGAGTGAGCCAGAGACAAGGCAGCAGGAGGGTAGAAGGAGAGATGAACCCAGAGGTCGGGGGTTTCAGGGGCAGCAGCGGGATTGGGGATATCAAGAGACCAATAACTGACTAGCTTGGAGACCCCAGGAGGGACAAGCACGAGGTAAAGAAAGAGGTTATCAGGGAGGGGGAACATCCAGGGAAGGGGCAGGGGAAGGTCAACCATCCGGGATGGAGACAAGGCCCCAGGCCCCCTCCCCCCCCCCCCCCCCCCCCCCCCCCAGGAGCAAATCATGGAAGTAGGTCGAGGAAGAGGAGGAAGAGGAAATGGAAGAGGGGGAAGAGGAGGCAGGGTGGCATTGCCCTACTGTGACTTCCACCAGGAGGAAGGTCACACGACGGCCACCTGCCCGGAGTTTTTGGAGATGAGAAGGATGGGAGGTCCGGCGCGTCAGCAGCAGCCGGTGCGGAACGAAGTGGAATTCGCCAAAAAATGCCAGAAGTGCCAACTGTTCGCTCCGGTTCAACTTTTGCCGGCTCAGAGGCTAAGGAGCATCACAACACCATGGCCCTTCGCCATTTGGGGAATGGATCTGGTAGGACCTTTCCCCTAGGCAAGTGGGCAAAGGAGATTTCTCCTGGTCATGATCGACTACTTCTCGAAGTGGTTGGAAGTTAAGGCGTTGGCCAAGGTAACCTCGTAGGTGATCCGCAACTTCGTATGGGGGGGAGATCATCTGCCGACATGGGCTCCCTCAAGCCATAGTCACAGATAATGGGCCGCAGTTTGCCAGCGAGGAGTTCATTAGCTTCTGTAGCCAGCTGGGAATAGATCTCAGGTTTGCAGCCGTTCATCATCCTAGGAGCAACGGACAGGTGGAGGCGGCGAACAAGATCATAGTGAACCTGCTCAAAAAGAAAGTAGAAAACTTGAACGGGAATTGGGTGGAGCAGCTCCCTTCAGTCCTATGGGCTCTAAGGACTACGCCCAATACCGCCACCGGCGAGACCCCCTTCAAACTCAATCACGGTTGTGAGGTCGTCATTCCCGTAGAGTTCGAAGTCAAGACACCGCGGGTAAAGGCCACAGAGGGAGGCGACGAAGAATGGAGAGTGGGGAACGAAGAGGAGCTGCGACTTTCCGTATATCTGGTCGAGGAGGTCCGAGATCTTGCCGCCATCCGGCAAGAAGAAGTCAAGCACCGGATGGCAAAGTACTTTGACAAGCACGTCAGGATCAAGCAATTCGAGAAAGGGGATCTTATCTTAAAGATGGTCGATGCGGCCGGAAGGTCAGCGACGGTGGGTAAACTCAATCCCAATTGGGAGGGACCCTATGTCACTAAAGAAGCCTTGAAATCAGGGGGATACCGTCTCCAGAATGTCGAAGGAGAGTCCATCGGCCACACGTGGAGCGGTGACGACTTGAAACGTTTCTACCCCTGAATTCATGTAATGCAATGGTTTACTTTCAAACTTAGATTTTCTTGTATAAAATGCGATAACTCGGTGGTAGGAAAGTTTCAAAGGTTGGCCCCGAGCAGACCCGCTGACCAGACTCTCACCTAGCTGGCAGGGTCGTAGGCTCGCTCAGTGGCAACCCATGAGGAAGGCAAGGTAAGAAAGGAAAATCCAATAAGGGGAAGATTGACACAAGATAATGTTGGGAAATGTGCCCTGCAATGTTCCTGATTTAAAGAAGTACTCAGCTCAATGATAAAAGCATTGTGTATTTGATATTATGTCTAGTTCATGCTTGCAGAGATCAGACAATATGTCCAGTACTTCAATAACTTGCCCAAGTACAATATCGTCGAAAAAGACTCGACATATCGTCGATAAGTATATGCATGTCGTTGAAATGATATGCAGAGCAAAGCAGAGTGATCATATCGGCTATCGTCGAGGCAGCATGCGTAAGATAATATCGTTGTGACATCAACACTACATCACCTCACAACGATATCAAAAAGCCGAGATGAAGATGAAGACTCAAGCACAAACACAAGACAAGATGTCGACGATATCGTCGAAAAGAAGCCTTGACGTCGATAAGGCTAAGGAAGAACAGATATCGTCGTAAAAGAGACATTTCGTCGATAAGGCTGAACAAGACAGGTATCGTCGTAAAGAACCCTTGTCGTTGAAAAGGCTAAGTAAGACTGATGTCAACGATATCGTCGTAAAGAAGCCTTGACGTCGAGAAGACTAAAGAAGGTCAAATGAAAACGGACAGTTGCTGAAGAATGGTCTGTCTACATGATATCGATTATGTCGTCGACAAGATAAGGTGGTCACAACGATATTAAGCAATCAAGAAGATCACGTCGACATCAGTTAGATGACTTCATGTCGTCTTAAGTGCAAGTGCAGAAGGGATGTCCCGTGTCGTCGAGATATCTCTATCTGAACAAGAATTGATGAAGAAGCTAGTCCAAGAAAACGACAAGTCCTGCCGTCGAGATATTGTTCATATCGTCGTGACAATGGATATATCGTCGAGACAGATTCAAATGTTGTCAGACGCGCTGTCAGCATTTAATGTCGCCGCCTGATTGTCCAATCAGCGCGTGCTCTTAAGGTATGGGCATTTGTCAGTAAAGGACATCATAGGTGACCGTTAAGCGGCTCCTCCTTCTTATAAAAGGGAACAGTGATGCCCTAAAGAAAGGAGAACGAAGAAACGAAAAAGAATCCCGCCGAGCAATACAACAGTAAAAGCTGCGGAGAAGAATCAAGAATAAGAGGAGGAGAACAAAAACGTTCATCCAGTGTTCTCCAAGATTGCAGTCAAGCCACATCGACTGCTAAGTATCGTTCAAGTCCAGAAGCCAGTCAACATCAGGCTAAAGGAGAAGGCTTGAAGAGGATCTGTGCTTTCAAGATTCAACTCAGAGGGGTCTTCTTCAAGACAAGTAGGCAGTAGCCGATCTCCATCAGGAAGAAGAACAAACTTTGTATATCTTTATTTGTAAGGCTTGCGGGCCAAATCTGTAAGATCTGGTTTCAGATCAAAGTGTCAAGCTTGAGGGCTTGAGATCTGTGAGGCTTGAGGGCTAGAGCAGAGGACTTGTGGGTCCAAACGTGTCGAGCTTGCGGGCTGGGGTGCAGTGAAGGGACTTACGGGCCTAGGCTGCAGAGACTTGCGGGTCCAAGAGGCAAGACTTGCGGGTCTGTGTTGTATAGGGCTTGAGGGTCTGAGTGTCGAGCTTGCGGGCTCGGGTGCAGTGAAGGGGCTTGCGGGTCTAGGCTGTAGGTATTGGATTTATATTTATCTTGTAATTATGTGTAGGGCTATCTTGTAAATATGAGAATTATGAATATATATATATGAGGTCTCCTATTGGGGGAGATAACTCTTTTTCCAATTCTCCACATGGTATCAGAGGAGGTAGGGTTTCCGCCGCGCGTTCCGATCCTTGCGGCGAAACCCGATCGCTCTTCCTGCATCGGAGCCTTCAGCGCTCGGCACTTTCGTTAGCGCCCGATCGTTCTTCCTGCATCGCACGTTCCGATCCTTGCGGCGCCCGATCGTTCTTCCTGCATCGAAGCCTCCAGCGCTCGGCGCTTCCGTTAGCCTTCAGTGTGCGGCGCTCGTTCTTCCTCAGTGCTCGGCGCTCCCCAGCCCCGCAGCCAGTCGGCTTTCCTGCGCCTCCTGCTTCCGTCAAGGCCTCCAGCGCCCGCATTCCAGCCTTTGAAGTCGCCCGCCGCTTCTTCCGCCTTCTTTGATCCCCGATCTCCTTTGCGGGAGGGATCTTGTTGTTTTCTGGCGTTATGGATTCCAAGGACTCTTATGGATCCTCTACCGGACGAATTACTAGCATTCTCCTTAATGAGAAAAATTATCCTTCGTGGGCGACCTCCATGAAAGTGGCTCTCGCCGGCCGGAACAAGCTCTCATGGCTAACCGGTGGTCCTCCTATGCCCAAACCTACTGACAAGGACGACAAGAAAGCGGAGTTGGACAAGTGGTCGACAGAAAAGTACATGGTGCTTGGATGGATTCAGTGCTCAATGGAGCCCCGCATCTTCAGTCAGTTCATGCGTTTTGAGGATATCCCTGAGCTTTGGTCTGCTCTTCAGCGCACTTTTGGCCACACTCGGGTTGCTGCCCAAATCTTCGGCATCTTTCAGGATATCGCTTCCGCCACTCAGGGGGATCGTTCCGTTCAAGAGTACTTCACTTACCTTCAGGATCGCTTCCTTGAGCTCAATGACCTTGAGCCTCTCAGTGATCTGGAGTCCCCCAATGATATCACCCTTATCCGGAAACAGCGACAGCGGCGGGAGACATACCAGTTCTTGATGGGACTTCGTCCTGACTATGAGTCTACCCGTGCTCAGATTGTGGGAATGTCACCTTTACCTGATCTTCTTGAGGCCTACTCCATTGTTGCAGAGCATGAGAAACGTATGCAGCGGCAATCCGGTCTTTCCGGCACTCGTCCGACCTCCACTCTACCTACCGAGCAGATGGCTCTTGCGGCTTCGTCCCGTTCTCCCGCCCCCGGTTCTCGTCAACGGGGTGGTCGATCTGGTGGTCGTGTCTCATCTGGTGGCCGTGGCCTATCCGGTCCTCCGGGCCCCTGCTCTCATTGTGGCCGTTTATATCATGACCGCATTCGCTGCTACCAGCTATACCCCCACCTGCGGGGCTCTGAGCGCACCACTACCGGCGGTGCTCCCCGTCCCACTGTTGCCTCTGTTGAGTCTTCCGAGCCCGGCGCGCACACCTTAGGCCCCTCTGACTTCAGTCACATGCTGGCCCAGTTTCAGCAGTTTCAGCAGTTTCAGCAGACTCAGTCATCCACTGTTGCCTCGGCGTCCACTGTGCCTCCCTCCTCAGGTATCCCGTTTGCTTGCTCCGTGACCACGGTTGATCAGAATGCGTCACCCTGGGTGATTGATTCTGGTGCAACCGATCATATGACTGGTATGTCCTCTCATCTGCTTCAGGTTGTCCCCTGCTCTCACCGGGATGTGTGCCTCGCTAATGGATCGATTACCCCCGTCCTCAGCCAGGGAACCGTCTCTCTCTCTTCCTCTTTCTCCCTTGACTCTGTCCTTCTTGTCCCTCAGTTGGCTCTCAATTTACTCTCTGTTAGTAGTATTACTCGTACTTTAAACTGCTCAGTAACCTTCTTTTCTGATTGCTGTGTTTTTCAGGACCTGAGATCCGGGAGGACTATTGGTACGGGATATGAGAAGAGTGGGATGTACTACCTGGATCTACCTCCTCCCATTGCTGCTTCCACTGCCACCTGCCCACCTAGTCCTTCTACTGCTCCACCTATTTCATCATCCAGCTCGCTTTGGCATGCTCGCCTTGGTCATGCTAGCCCTCAGCGGATGTTATCTGTGTGTCCTGATGTATCTTTTGTTTTTCCTTTTCATTGTGGTGTCTGTGAGCTTTCGAAACATACCCGTAGCACATATGTGTCTTCTGTTAGCCGTGCTACCTCTGCTTTTGAGTTGGTTCATTCTGATGTGTGGGGCCCTGCCCCTGTTGTATCTTTTGATGGTTTTTCGTACTTTGTGACTTTTATTGATGACTATTCTAGATGCTTATGGGTTTATCTTTTGAAACATAAATCTGAGGTCCTGTCGGTTTATTCTCAGTTCTCTCGCATGATACAGACCCAGCACGGCAGGTCTGTCCATATCCTCCGCTCCGACAATGGCGGGGAATATACTTCTCGTTCCTTTGATATTTTTCTTCGTAATGCGGGCACCCTTCATCAATTTTCTTGTCCGGGTACCCCCGAGCAGAATGGCGTAGCCGAACGCAAAAACCGCCACCTTCTAGACTCGGTTCGTTGCCTTCTTCGGGGAATGAATGTCCCTAAGCCCTATTGGAGCGCTGCTCTCCTCACCGCCACTTTTCTTATTAATAGGACTCCTTCTCGCCCTCTTGGTGGCGTTACTCCCTACAGCCTCATTTATCCTTCAGTCTCCGCCTTTCCTATTCCTCTCCGGGTCTTTGGTTGTGTGTGTTTTGTCCAAGATCGTCGACCTTCTCGGACTAAACTTGATGACAAGGCCATCCGTTGTCTCTTTCTCGGGTACTCCACTACCACTAAGGGTTACCGCTGCTATGACCCTCAGTTACACCGTGTTATTTTCTCGCGGGATGTGACTTTTCATGAGGATGTTCCCTTCTTCTCTGCCGTGGATTTGCCTTCCCCTGAGGTCTCGACTATAGTGCAACCTCTCCCAGTCGTCCTACCTTCACCAACCACTACTTCGCCTCCTGCCCCGCCTGTCCTGTTGACTTACTCCCGTCGCCAGCGTACACTCACTTCTCCTCCAGTCCCGGATCAGCAGCCCCCTCCGGTCGCAGGTACCTCCATGGAGCCTCCTCCCTCTCCTTCTCCTGCAGACTTACCTATTGCCCTTCGTAAGGGCCAGCGTACGTGTGTTCGCCCCCCCGTTACTGAGCACCCACTAGCTAACGTTGTTTCCTACCAGCATTTCTCACCTTCTTACCAGGCTTTTGTGGCTGCTGCTGATTCTGTGCGTCTTCCTACATCGACTGCTGAGGCTCTTCTTGACCCACGGTGGGTTCAGGCCATGCAGGAGGAGATGTCTGCTCTCCACCGCACAGGGACGTGGTCTCTGGTTCCTCTCCCTCCTGGGAAACGCACAGTTGGGTGTAAATGGGTCTACACTGTGAAGTACTCTGCTGATGGTAACATTGACCGTTACAAGGCCCGTTTGGTGGCCAAGGGCTTTACTCAGGCTCCGGACGAGTTTGGTGCCACCTTTGCTCCTGTGGCAAAGTTGACCAGTGTCTGTCTTCTTCTCTCCATTGCGGCCTCTCGGGCGTGGCCGCTCTTTCAGCTCGATGTTAAAAATGCCTTCTTGCACGGGGATCTCAAGGAAGAAGTCTATATGGCTCCTCCTCCGGGGTTTTCCCTTCAGGGGGAGTATTCGGGGAGAGTCTGCCGGCTTCACAAATCTCTATACGGCCTAAAGCAGTCCCCGCGCGCCTGGTTTGAACGGTTCAGCTCCGTTATTCTTCAGTCCGGCTTCACTCAGTGTCGTGCAGACCACACTTGCTTCATCCGTGTCACTCCAGAGGGCCGTCGTGCCATTATCTTGGTCTATGTGGATGATATTATTCTCACAGGGGATGACCCCTCTGACATATCTGAGGTGAAAGACCTTGGGCCTCTCTGTTACTTTCTTGGGATTGAAGTTGCTCGTTCACGGCAAGGTATCTCCTTCTCGCAGCGCAAGTACATATTAGATCTTCTTCGGGATACTGGTCTACTTGGGTGTCGCCCTGCGAGTACTCCTATGGATACCAACCATCGCCTTCATGCCGAGTCTGGTGATCCTCTACCAGACCCCTCTCAGTACCAGCGACTTGTTGGCCGCCTGATATACTTGACCAATACCAGGCCTGACATCAGCTTCTCTGTGGGCGTGTTGAGTCAGTTTATGCACTCTCCCAGGACCTCTCACCTCGAGGCGGCTCGACGCGTTCTTCGTTATCTTAAGCGTGCTCCTGGCCTCGGACTGTTCTATCGGGCGGATAGTGCCTCTACTCTCTCATGCTTCACTGATGCAGATTTTGCTGGCTCTTTGACTGATCGGCGCTCCACTTCTGGTCTCTGTGTTTTCCATGGTGATCATCTTGTTTCATGGCGGAGTAAGAAACAACCTATCTTATCTCGCTCGTCGGCTGAGTCAGAGTACCGTGCCATGGCACATGGTGTTACTGAATTGGTTTGGCTCCGATCCCTGCTGAATGAACTTGGGCTAACTCTCGTCTCTGGCTCGACCCTCTATTGTGATAATAAGTCGGCTCTCCTTCTTACCCAGGATTCGGTGCTCCATGAGCGCACCAAGCACATCGAGATGGATGTTCACTTTCTGAGGGACCACGTTCGCACTGGGACTGTTCTTCCTGCTTTTGTCCCCTCGGCTGACCAGGTTGCTGATGCCTTCACTAAAGCTCTTGGCACTACTCGGTCTGATTTGATCATTTCCAAGCTGGGCATGATTGACATCTTTGCACCAGCTTGAGGGGGAGTATTGGATTTATATTTATCTTGTAATTATGTGTAGGGCTATCTTGTAAATATGAGAATTATGAATATATATATATGAGGTCTCCTATTGGGGGAGATAACTCTTTTTCCAATTCTCCACAGTAGGGACTTGCGGGTCCAAGAGGCAAGACTTGCGGGTCCAAGAGGCAATACTTGCGGGTTTGTGCTGTGTAGGGTTTGAGGGCCTGAGTGTCGAGCTTGCGGGCTCGGGTGCAGTGAAGGGGCTTGCGGGCCTAGGCTGCAGGGACTTGCAGGTCCGAGTTGTAAGGCTTACGGGTCGGAGACATTGGCGGAGTTTGCCGAGCCTAGCACACTGCTAGGTAGGCGCAGAGGGAAAAAGGACTACTCAAGACACCCTATCTTGAGGAACTTCTACAAGTCTTTGTGTGTTTTCTGTGCTGTGCTTTTCAATCTCTAAATCTATTAACCAGAAAACAAGAACACCAAAAGGGGAATAAAACAATTTGAAAAACCTATTCACCCCCCTCCCCCTCTAGGTGATAAGTCGACACCCATTAACTAACAAGTGGTATCAGAGCTAGGTTGTTCAAAGAAAATCTTAACAGCTTGAACAGATCTGTCAGTGGGTGTCCATTCATCATAGCTATGAAATCAAGAATAACTATTTGTTCTAGGGAGAACTTTGCCCTATGGAAAGTAAGAGCTAGAATATTCATGGAGGCTATGGATCCCAGAATGATTCAAATTGTTCAAGAAGGGTCATATGTCCCCAAGACAGTGCCAAAGAAAATAACTGAAGATGAGATCATCCTAGTCAACTTGGACAAGGAAGTCAATGATATTGTAGCTGGTGCAGTTGACATCTCAACATTTCAGAAACTGGCTCACTGCATAACAACAAAGGAGATGTGGGACTCTCTAACAGTCCTCATGTTAGGATCAAAAGAAGGAAATGCGGAATCAGTATTGCCTTCCAAGAGTCAGAAGGAAGAAAGAAGCAAGGTAGCTGAGAAGAAAGTCAGAACATTGAGGAATAGTGACTCAAGCTGTTCAGACTCAGAAGAGAATGCTGATTTTGGACTGACATTAACTTGCTGGAAGAATTTAAAGAAAAGTTAGGTCCTAAGGTGACTCCAGTTGTGGTCAAACCGAAGGATATGGGAAGATCAGAGTAGGAGAAATCACATTCAAAAAGGTAGCCTATGTAGAAGGGCTCAAGCACAATTTGATCAGCATCAGTCAACTATGTGATGGAAGATACAAAGTGATCTTCACTCAAAGTGAATGCCAGATTATATGCAATGAATCGGGTAATATAATTCTGAAGGGAATAAAGAGAGGTAACATTTACTTAGTCAATTTTTCTTCAGGTAATCCAGAAATATGTATGTTTAATATGAAAGTCAGTAATAGTGAACTATGGATAAATCTTAAGACCATCTCTAAGCTCTCTAAGGATAACATTGTGAGAGGTCTTCGCCTAGGTAAATACACCAAGGAGAGACATTGTAGAGCATGTGTAAGGCCCCGGTCTACTGTGGGTGCGCTAAATGTCCCCCAATCCATCTCCACGTATCTGATTGTCCGCAACCGCTAATTTCAACAGCGGGTTGTTGAGGCTGGGGCTTGAACCACAGACCTCCTGGATAAGGGAGCTTTAAACTGTTCTTCATCACCAACTGAGCCCCAACCCATCTCCACGGATCTGATTGGCAGCAAACGCTAATTCCAATGACGGGTTGTTGAGGCTGGGGCTTGAACCCTAGACCTCATGGATAAGGGAGCTCTAAAATGGTCCTCATCACCATTGGAATTAGCAAGCCCCAGTCTCACCAACCCGCCATTGGAATTAGCGGTTGCGGCCAATCAGATCTGTGGAGATGGGTTGGGGTCACTGGTCTGCAGACCTGTAGCGCACCCACAATAGACCGGGGCGTTACATAAAAAATGTTTTTTATGTAACGCTCCGGTCTACTGTCGGTGCGCTACAGGTCTGCAGACCAGTAACCCCAACCAGCTGGTGATGAGGACCAATTTAGAGCTCCCTTATCGAGGAGGCCTGGGGTTCAAGCCCCAGCCTCAACAACCTGCCATTGGAATTAGCGGTTGCGGCCAATCAGATCCGTGGAGATGGGTTGGGGTCACTGGTCTGCAGACTTGTAGCGCACACACAGTAGATCGGGGAGTCACAACATGCCAGCTAGGCAAACAAACAAAAACTTCATTTAAGAGTGTTTCCAAAAATGATTCCCCAAGAATCATATGCTTGCTTCGCATGGACTTGTTTGGCCTCATTGTTGTTCACAGCTTAGGAGGGAAGTCTTACACTCTTGTAATTGTGGATGACTTCTCTAAATTCTCTTGGGTGTTCTTCATGAGAAATAAGTCTGACACTTTCAAAATTCTTTCAAGATGCTTAAAACAGATCCGAAATGAACTGAATACTTCAGTAGTTATGATCAGAAGTGATGATGGCATTGAGTTTGAGTTTCATAGGATGTGTGAGGTCTATGAGAATAAAGGGATCAGCCATGGCTTCTCTGCTCCTAGAACTCCTCAACAAAATGGGATAGCTGAAAGGAAGAATAGAACCCTAATAAAAGCAAGTAGAATATTGTTAGCTGAGGCTAACTTGCCTAAGCAATTTTGGGCTGAGGCTGTTATCACAGCTAATTATGTTCTCAATAGAAGTCTCATTCATAAAGGCAAGAATAAGACTCCTTATGAGTTGCTAAAAGGCAAGGCTCCAAACATTTCATACTTCAAAAGTTTTGAAGCATTTGTTATATTCTTAATAATGGTAAAACACATTTAGGAAAGTTGATGATAGCATATTCTTGGGATACACATCATCAAGCAAAGCATATAGATGCTAGAATAAAAAGACTTCAAGAATAAAAAAATTCATGCATGTTCTATTTGATGAGACTAATATGTTAAATGCAGGGAAAAACCTGTCTTCTAGTATTTTGCAGGGAGAAAATATGTCCACCAAATTCAGAGGGTTGGATGTAAATGAAGAATCTCCCATCTCTTTAATTCCTCCTGTTGGTGTTGAGTAACAAAGGATAATGATCAGCACACGGATGAAAATAGTGCAAGCAGTGGACTGTCCAATCCAGCAAACTCTGACTGTTGCCGCATAGGAAAATCTGCCAGGATTTAAGGAAATCCAGCAAGTTGTTGCACCTATCTCTATCAGAGATGATGACATTGAGGAATCATCCCCCATCTCAAGTCATTAGTGACATGGCAACTGGAGATCAAACCACATTTTTATATTTTATGGTTTGTAAACGTCGGTTGCAGTTTCGCGCTCGACGAATGTCGATTGCATTTTTGCACTTGACGAACGTCACTTCAGGTTTGTCTCAAGCGGTACATGAGTCTCCGACACAGCGAGATGGAGGCGGGTTTCCCCGTTTCGTGAAGATGGATTTCCCACTTTTGAGGGTCTGGAGGGCCGTCTCACGTGGCTCACCCGTTGCGAACAGTTCTTTGAAACCCAACGCACACCGAAAGAGGATTGACTTGGTATTGCCTTTTTTCATCCAATGGGTTCTGCGCATCTGTGGTTCTCACAGATCCGTCGAGAGCATCCCCTTCTGGTGTGGGACGACTTCAAGAGGCAGTGCACCCTCCGCTTCGGACCCCCCTTCGCGGGAATCCCCTGGGAGATCTTATCTCTCACAGACAGTCTGGGTCCATTGATGACTACATCTAGCAGTTTCAGGTGCTCCTATCCCGCGTCCCATCTGTTCCCACGTCTCAGCAGGTGCCTTTCTTTACGTCAGGCCTCCACGAGAGACCTCACCTGGACATTGAGTTACAGTCTCCTCAGGACCTTTCAACCGCCATGAGCTTATCCCGCGTGTTTGAGAAATGCTTATTGATGGACCGCCAGTTTGTGGGTCGTCTTTCTGGCGAGGGACCCTCCAGGGGTTTTGTACCTTCTCCTTCTCCGGGTGGTACGGGAGCGGGCAAAGGTAGGGAGGGAGATGGACCGTCCACCATTAGGTGGCTCACCCCTCAGGAGATGGCGGACCGCCGGGCCAAAGGGCCTATGCTTCAATTGCGATGAGGCCTTCACTCGTGGACATCGGTGCAAGCGCCTCTTTTGGCTTGAGGTGGAGCACCCCTCAGACGAGGACTTCTGGGAAGAGGACCCAGGAGCTCCCGAGATTTCTATTCATGTCATGTAGGGACCTCATTCGGGAGATACGATCTAGCTTCAGATTTCAGTGGCGGGCCAGCCGCTGGTCGCTCTCATGGACTCGGGAAGTACACAACTTTCTTAGTGACCTCACAGCGCAACAACTTCATTTGCCGGTTACGAACCGTCCGAGCCTCCGAGTCTCCGAGTCTCCATTGCCAATGACATGGCCATGACATGCACGGGAGTTTGTCGTGCTGTGCCGGTTGTGGTGGAGGGATACCATTCTCACGTGGATTTCTATGTGATCTCTTTGCGGGGTTTCGAGGCCGTGTTGGGAGTCCGCTGGCTCCGCACCTTGGGGCCTCTTCTGTGGGATTTTGACTTGCTGACGATGACATGAGGACATCACCCCCACCAGACGGTGTGGCAAGGCCGCTCGACGCCTGCCGCCCGCAGGTTTATCTCGCTTGTGCTGACCAGACTGAGCTGTCCGACCTTGAGGCTCTCTTACAGGAGTACCACGACACCACCACCACCCCGACGGGTCTTGCTCCCTTGCGGCGCCGGGATCACCACATTTGCCTAAGGCCAGGAACTGCCCCTGTAGTGGTTCGTCCCTACCGCTACCACTTTCGACAGAAGGACGAGATTAAGCGACAGTGCGACGCTATGCTGTAGCAGGGCATCATCCACCACAACGTGTCCCTTTTCTCACTCCCGGACTTGTTGGTCAACAAGAAGGATGACACATGACGCGCGTTGATTACCGTGAGCTGAATGCGCGGACGGTGAAGGACAAGTTCCCCATTTCGGTTGTGGAGGAGCTCCTGGATGAGTTGCATGGCTCTTGCTTCTTCTCCAAGCTGGATATTTGTTCCGGCTACCACCAGGTGCGCATGGCCCCCGAGGATGTAGAGAAGATGGCCTTCCACACCCACCATGGCCAGTTCGGGTTCCTCGTGATGCCATTTGGGCTCACCAACGCCCCTTCCACCTTCCAGGCCCTCATGAACGAGGTATTTCACGGCTTGTTACGTTGCCGCGTACTTGTTTTCTTTGACGACATTGGCGACCGTACTTATGGGGATGCCCTTTCTTTATTCACACCGATTACTTCATTCTCAAGTACCTACTGGAGCAACGCCTCATCACTACCCCGCAACAGCGTTGGATCAGTAAACTGTTGGGTTTTGACTTTCGTGTGGAATATAAGGCGGGGGCCTTGAACCGGACCGCCGACGCCCTCTCCCGCCGTGATCATCAGGAGGGATCCCTGCTGGCCATTTCTTACCCGACTTCGACCATTCACCACCGCCTGCAGAGTGAGATTCAAGACACACCGATTCTACGCGAGCTGCTTCACCGCATTGAGGAAGGAAAAATGCCCTCCGAATGGACGGTCAAAGACGGCCTCATCTTGTACAAGGATCACCTCTATCTGTTAGCCACGTCACCTTTGATCCCGGATATCCTGACGGGGATCCACGACACCACTCATGAAGGGACCATAAGACCCTTCAACGGATCCGGGCGGAGTTCTTTTGGAAGGGACTCCAACGGGGGGTCCAAGACTTCATTTCCCTTTGCCCCGCCTGCCATCGCAACAAGGCCAACAACCTCCTACCAGCCGGGTTGCTCCAGCCCCTTCTCGTTCCAACGCAAATTTGGGCCGACATATTGATGGATTTCATTGAGGGGTTACCTATTTCGAAGGGCCGCTCCATCATCTTATATATAATATAAGATGGTGCAACTTCTTTAAGGCAGTGATCGCACGTGTTACCCAAGCTCAATTTATATATAATATTTTATTTTTTGCATCTTTTGATTTTTGTTAATATAATTTCTTAAAAATGTAAAAATATATATTATTTTATTGTGAATATTTTAAAAATATTTCAACAATAATGAAAAGAAAAAAAAAAGAGGTGACCATATAAAAACTATATATATGTTTTATGAATGAAAAATCATAATACAGACTCTAGCATTCGAACAGGAAAAGAAACAAAAAAAATGTAAAAAGGGGTTATGGAAAATCAAACTTACAAGCAACTCAAGAATAAAACTATATAAAATATCAAATAACAGAAAGGGGAGGATGTCATGATGCAAGCTTCTCTATACCTGGAAGCTGAAATTGCTCTTTGGATTGAATGGAGCTTATTCTCCCGCGAAACAAGGAGAAGTGACCCAAAACGGAATTTCGCCGGCGTCGGAACAGAAAAGGGAGCCGTGGTTCCCCGAGATCCGATCGCCAGCGGTTTAGCGAACGAAGACGGCGCATTCAAAAGTTTGAGATCCATTGCAGGCTACAGAAATCTTACGAAAGATAGAGCGAATACGTGTAACAGCAACGAGGTGAGGAACGCAATTTGAAAAAGGAAAAGAGGACTTCAAATTGAGAGCGACTTGTCACGCGCACAGAACCCTTAGCACCGTGACAGACTGCTTGCCTTTCACCTGTTTTATGGGCAATTCGTGGTAGGTATGGTTCTGTGGAGCCTGAGAAGCCGGCGAGAAAAGTGGTGGGTGGGTGAAGGCGTGGAAAACGGGATGTATTCCAACAAAGATGGAAATCTTTAAGCGTCCGTTCTTTTAAATGGAGTTGAGATCTGAAATTTGAATTGAAGGTTTTAATCTTGAATTTTATGAATTCAGTGAAAATTATTTTGAACTATAAATAATTCTTTATAATCTATATAAGAATTGGATAATTCCGTCCGATTCGTGTTTTTTTTCAAGTGGCGTTTATTTTCGCCCTGGGCGAGTTTCTCGCCCAAACGCTCACTTTTTTGCCAGGGCGCTCACTTTTTTGTCAGGGCGTGCATTTTTTTGCCCGATCGAGTGTTTTACACCTGGACGCACGTTTTGTGTCCATGCGCGTGTTTTTCTACAGGGCGCTCACTTTTTGTCTGTCGCGCGTTTTGGCTAGGGCGCACATTTTTCACCCGGGCGTGCGTTTTTTTGCTCGGGCGTACGTTTCCCCCTGGGCGCTCATTTTTCACCCGGGCGCTCATTTTTCGCCCGGGTACTCATTTTTCTCCCGGGTGCGTCCATTTTGGCCCAGGCGTGCACATTTTCGCTCGGGCGCACAATTTTTTGACTGGGCGCGCATTATTTCGCCCAGGCGCACTTTTTTGCCCGGGAGCGCAATTTTTCACCGGGCGCGCATTTTTCGCCTGACTGTGAATTTTTCGCGTGGGCCCGCATTTTTTCTCCCGGGCGCACGTTTTTCACCGAGGCATGCGTTTTTTTTCGCCCGAGCGTGCTTTTTTCCCCGAGCGCGTGTTCTTTAACCCGGGCGCGCGTTTTTCACCCTTGCGCACTTTTTTCGCTCGAGAACGCATTTATCGTCACAACGCTCATTTTTCGCCCGAGCGCGCATTTATTTCGCTCAAGGCTCATTAGACTCCCGAGCGCACGTTTTTTTCGCTCGGACGCATGTTCTTCGCCCGAGAGCGCGTTTTTCGCTCTGGGCTCGTTTTTTGCCCGGCCACACTTCTTTCGCCCGAGCGATGCATATTTTGCCCGGGCGCATGTTTTTAGCATGGGCGTTCATTTTTCGCCCGGGCGCGCACTTTTTTTCACGGGCGCGCACTATTTGGCCCGGGCGCGTGTTTTTCGCTCTGGCACACATAATTCTAAGATTGAATTTTATCTAACAAACGAACAACAAAATTAATAAATTCAACAATATTCTTTAATTCTGTTTATTGGTCGAACACTATAATTGGAATTAGACTAATTCCAATTCCTCAAAGATTGGAATTGATGTCAATCTCAATCTCCAATTTCAATTCCATCCAAATGAACGGTACCTAAGAGAACGTCTTTGCGATCTTGACAGATTTTTCTATACCGGCCCGTCGTCAGATTTGGAGACAACCTTGCGATCTTGACACGTGCCAAGGATATAAATTATCGCCCATTTCTAGACGTTGATATCCAAACATAAGCTGATATTTAAGAGCGTCTGTTGATATTCAAGCAAATATTTTGAGCGGTTCGTTTTTTCCTACCGGTTAAGGGCTTCCGAAACGCATTTTCCGCCGATAAACTTCGCAGAGACTAAGGTCCGGCGAGCTTTTTATGGCATTTCATCTACTCCAACTGATTCGAAGTCCTCAGCAAGTGAAGGTTGGAGCATAAATAAGTGAGACTCTTCGAAGCTCTTATTTATACCTTCGTTGTAATTCTTCCTCTCAACATAGACCTTAGACAAATGTTGACGCAAGTATTAGCGGAACTACTATATAGGATAGTTGGTTCTCATAGAATGGTCACCCGGGCGAGCAGTTTTGTGTGTTTGGCGAGTAGTTTTATTCGCTTGTTGTGTTGTTATGTGCAAAATTTCTCACATGATGAGTAATTGTGGTATCTTAGAGAGCGAAATTGCTCGCTTGGCGAGCAAAAAAGCCCGAGCGACGAGCAAATTTTCCTTGCCGTGCGAGTAAATTCCCTCGCCCCGTGAGCAAATTTATTCATCGGGTGAGCATACCTTCTGTCCCTTACTGGAGCATAAAAATGGAGTTTCTATTTGTTTCTCGGGGTCTCTAGGATGCAGTTCAAGCCGGCAACACGACACCACCTGCGAAAGAGGGCACAACTCCTCCAACACCCGACAAGGATGCGTTGATCAAGGATGCTAAAGCTCTTCTACTTATCCAACAGGGCGTCGCCAACTCCATTTTTCCCTGTATTATGGGTACTAGAAGTGCAAAAGAAGTCTGGGAGATCCTGAAAAATGAATTCAAAGGTTCAAAAAAAGTTATCTCTAATAAAGTTCAAACCCTATGACGCCAATTTGAAGCTCTCAAAATGAAAGATGATGAAACAATCCAAGACTTTTTTTCCCGCACCACCAACATTGTCAACCTGATCGGGCACCTAGGAACAACAATTGATGATTCTCAAGTGGTCCCCCAAATTCCCAGATGTCTGACCAAATCTTTTAGTCATGTTGTTTCCGCCATCAATGAATCCAAGGAACTGGAGGCTCTCTCTATTATTGAACTCAGGGGCTCTCTTCAATCTCATGAGGATCGAATCAAACAAGATGAGCTTTCCCCCTCCTTCTATTGACAATTTGTTTCAAAACAAAGTCCTCATCTCCACTGAATCTGAGTCCTCAGGCAATCTGTAACATCCTGCTAGTACAAATAATATAACAGTAGGACTGGCCGGGACCCCACGTCATATCGAGCACACTAGCTAGACGTTAGTAAGATGATAACATAAGAGAACTACACAAGAGTATCATAAGCATAAGCGGAAGCATTAAATAATATTACTTTCAGAATCGTCCATTACCCCAGGAATGAAATAAATAAGAGTTATGATCTTAAGGCCTTACATTCATACAATGTCTTTAACTCAAAACATGCATCGGCACGCAGACCGGCAATATAAGGAAAGCAGTAAAAGAGAGGTTGGCCTTCGATGGCCAACACAGCATATGTCTTCAGCCCGCTACTTTCCACTTGACTCACTAGCACCAGCACCTACACCAACATCCAATAAAAGGTAAATGAGGGTCAGTTATCAGCTGACCACAAACCACGTAACGATCCCACCCCCCCCCCCCCCCCCCCCGGCCATCTAGCCGGCTCAGGGGCGTCTAACCTACTAACTTGTAAGCAAGTCGTACATGCAATATGTAATCATAAAAGAAAGTGCAACTACACTACACATGGTGAGGTTTGAACACAGTCAATCTTCTAGGTTGAGCATCAAGGAAAGGGGAACCTAGGTAAGCACATGATGTTGGCTGGGTTCACTCGAACGATTCCCACAACCGCCTAATCAACCGCATGAGGCTAACATAACATCAAACCACAATCATCAATGTGGGTACACACGACCACACGCTACATGCTCGCAAGGCATGTTTTCAGTGTACTCTTTCACGAGTACCACCACCAGGCTAAGCTAAGAAGCTTAGTGTTCGCTTTACCGATCGGAGAAAACTCTCCCAAACCAGTCTCTCCCATGTTCCATCAGCATTTCCGAGGTTTAACCTCATGCTGAACTGCATGGTGCGGGTTCGGTTCAGCTTGTGCTCATTGCTCAAATCATCGCGATACACAACACAATGCAGGTGCGGCTTTACCTCGGCCCGTTAGCATTTAACACATACAAGTGCTACACAAAACAATGGCTACGCACGTAATCCTTCCAAGAGTACTTAGGCTACACACACATAAACCAATGAAGGCGGTACACGACCACTCCACTTCAAATCTCGTGGTGAAGGTTTGCATTCAACCACATTCCGAAAGACACCTAAATCTCAAGACCTGTAGTACAATGTCATTTCTCACGGACTCATTCTCTGGCACGCATTCTAGGTTTAACCTAAATACACGTCACAATCAAGCATCACCGATCCGGGCTAACGGCCACGGGAAGGCTTCACACAAAATGCCAAAATCTGTTCGTCTACCGGATTTCTACATGCAAACAATGTCGGGGACGGACACAATCTACCCGGAGTTCCGAAGAACTATAGGAAGTCCTACACTTCACTAATTATTGAAAGAGACAACCTCAATATGCATAGAAAAAAAATGAAAGGATCAAACATGGCCTAAGACCGGGAGGAAGGATCGTTACCCTTCCCGATCTTTTCGGTTCCATGAATCTGAGATTTCAATCGGATGGAAAGAATCGCATCGGGCTGCTCCCCGTGGATCTGGAAATGTCTCGCGATTCGGAGCTTCAGAGCTCCGTCAATGGAAAAAAAGGTCTTTGTCGGGAAAAACCCTTTTGATTTATATAACAAATTATCTTAAAGTTATTTCATCAGTTAGCTTATATTATCGACATTTTATAGAAATGGTAAAATGGTCATTAGATGTCCTAGGATGTCACACTCACCTTAGAGTGTCAAGACCAGGTCAAGATAAACACAAAATCAGTTGAGTTAAAACTTGCGTCGAATAAAAGTCGACGCAACTTCGACTAGATGTCGACGCAACTCTGACTGAAAGTCGAAGCAACATAATCTGCCTGTCGAAGTATCAAGTCAAGTTGACTCAACGTTGAAAGGAACACGACGCAGAAGGAAGAGCCTGTCGAAGCCATCATTAGAAGTCGACGCAACCTCGACTTCAATTTGACGTAGAAGATAAAGTTCAAGTCCAAGTCTTCAACTCGACGGATACGACGATATGAACTCGACGCAACGTCGACATCTGAGTTCAGCCAGAACTAAGAAGGAATTCGAAACAACTTCTATAAGAACTCAGAGGTGTGTCGATATGAAGAATGATGAAGTCAACGCAGCGTCGAATACAGTCAGAAATAGAAGTTTCTCTGTTGTCCTTTCTAATACCTTTTCAGAAGGTCTACAAAGCTGAAGATTGTTCTCCAATGGATCAGCTAGCATCGGCGCTAGCGCTACCGCCTGCGCTACCGCCTGCGCTAGCCACTCGACAAAAACCCTCCGACAAAAAATATCTCAACGGCCCGACGAAACTTCATTACCCGACGAAACGCTATCGCCTGGCGCTAGCGCTACCGCATGCGCTATCTCTTCGACGAATTCCCTTCGACGAATCCGCCTCGACGGATTCAACTTGATGAACACCATCGAAACAAGAGTCTTACTCGACGGGACAGATAACGCTTGGCGCTAGCGCTAGCGCCGGCGCTAGCTCCCATCTACGAAAGACTTGTCCTACTCCTTGAGCATTCCAACTTCTGCACTCAGCGAAACCTGGGGTGTTACAGAGCTCCATCAAGCATTCACAGTGCATTGATGAAGAATTTGTGCTTACTTTCGTCAACTGGCTTAGTGAAGATGTCAGCCCTTTGAATATCAGTGGAAATGTATTGAAGATTGATCTTACCCTTCTCTACATTGTCCCTTAGAAAGTGGTGTCTTATCTCTATGTGATTAGTTCTGCTGTGGAGAACAGGATTGGAAGCTATAGAAATAGCACTGGAGCTGTCACAAAATATTGTGGAATAGTCAAGAGAAAAGTTGTAGTCTAACAACTGATTTTGCATCCACAATATTTGTGAGCAACAGCTTCCTGCAGCTATATACTCAGCTTCAGCTGTAGAAGTGGAGACTGAGGTTTGCTTCTTGCTAAATCATGAGATCAGTCTAGCACCCAGGAATTGACAGGTTCCTGAGATGCTTTTTTCTATCAAGCCTGCATCCTGCATAGTCTGCATCTGAATAGCCTACTAGATCAAATCCAGATTCTGCATGATACCATAAGCCATGTTCATGTGTACCTTTAGATATCTGAGTATTCTTTTCACAGAACTTATGTGGGATTCCTTAGGGTCAACCTGAAATCTAGCACATATGTATGTAGCAAACATGATATCTGGTCTACTAGCTATCAGAAAGAGGAGTGAGCCAATGTACTTACCCTTCTCATCTCTATCTATAACATTATTGGTTGCCATGGGAGTTTTCATGACAGAGGCATTTTCAATCCCAAACCTCTTGATAAGTTTCCTGGTATACTTGGATTGGGATATGAAAATGCCATCTGCAGTTTGCTTTACTTGAAGACAAATAAAGTAGGATAGTTCCCCCATGCTACTCATCTCAAATCTAGATTGCATTAGGTCAGCAAACCTTTTGCATAGTTTTTGATCTGTTGAGCCAAATATGATATCATCTATATATATTTGTACTAAAAGTAGCTGATTTTATGTGCTATAGTGAAGAGGGTCTTATCCACCTTACCTCTTACAAAAGAGTGTTCCAAAAGGAAGGTGGATATGGTCTCAAGCCAAGCTCTTAGAGCTTGCTTGAGACCATATAGTGCTTTGTCTAATTTATAAACAAAAGAAGGGTAAGATGGATTGAAAAAACCTGGGGGCTGCTCCACATATACTTCTTCTTGAAGAGTTCCATTTAGGAATGCATTCTTCATATCCATCTGATAGACCTTTATCTTCATATGAGATGCATAGGCAAGAAACATCCTGATTGCTTCCAATCTTGACACTGGAGCAAATGTTTGGTTGATTTCAATTCCCTGTTGGATCGATAGGCGCCCTTAGAGGGGGGGGGGGGGGTGAATAAGGGAATAAACTTCTTTATAATTTTTTTGGACGATTTACTAAATTGTTTGGAGGAAATTAGAATGAAATAACAATTTAACTTAAAGGAAGAAACAATTGTAATTTGGAATTTTATAACTTACGCCAAATGATAGAAATCAAGTAAACACAAAAAGAGACATGATTATATTATATAAAAAAGGTGTTTACATAAATTGATTTCAATATCGCTTGAAATCGGAGGCGTACAAAGAAATACAATTTTTCCTTTTCTATACCGACTTGTATCCCCACAAACCGGTTGGCTTTAGCCTATCCTTCCACGGATAAGGCCTCAAGCCGCTCTAGCTAATCCTTCCCGGATATGGCCTCGAGCACCCCCTAAATCTAATCACCTAGAACTAGTCGCCAACGCAAGGCGAATTCCTCCCTAAGTCCTACCCAGACCTAGTCGCCAACACAAGGTGAATTCTCTAAACGGTTACAAAAATATATGGAATGAAAGTAAAGTCAATAATAATAAAAACTCCCTATATGAGATCTTCTGAAGTCGGAGATGAAGGATTGCTGTAGTATGAGCGAGGTCGAAGCGATCGTCCTTCGGATGTAGCGTGATGTAGTCCTTCTCCAGAATTCTCCTTAAGCTTTTAGTGGGAGATCCTTCTTTTTCAGTATAACATCAATGGAGTTTTGGCACAAAAATTCTCTCTGGAAGCTCTCTCAAATTTCTGGAATCAAGCCTTCAAAAATACTCCCAGCATTTCATTTTTCAACAAACGAGATCAGGCCTTGTTAAATAACCATTAGAGCTAATGCGCGACGTTAAGGTTACCGCCCGGCGTTAGTGAATCGTGTACGGCAGTTGCTGACATCGTGCATAAAGTCGGGAGCGTGACAGAACCAAATTTCGTCGAACGGGACTGATTTCGTCGAACATGCCTTCGTCGAACGCACCTTCGTCGAACAGAAAATCGCAACTGTCAGGATCGTGCAAACTGTCGGGATCATGGCAGAAACCATGTTCGTCAAACGGAATCAATTTCGTCGAACGGAACTCATAGTTCATCGAACCCAGTTTGTCAAGCTCACTTTCGTCGAGCGCAGGCTCAGTTCGTCGAACGGAACTCAAAGTTCGTCGAACGCAGCTTGTCGAGCGCAATTTCGTCGATCGCAGGCACTTTTGTCGAACGGAAAACCAAGTTCGTCGAGCGCAATTTCGTCGATCGCAGGCAAATTCGTCGAACGGAACTCCAAGTTCTTCGAACGCTCCAATTCGTCGAGCGCAGTTCAGTTCTGATTTCGTCGAACGCAGGTTCCTTCAGGTTTCGTCGAGCACCTTCAGAGTTCATCGAACGCCATCTCAGCAGTTTTGCTTCTCAGCGGTTTGCTTCTCAGCGGTTTGCTTCTCAGCGGTTGTTAACGTTGGGCGTTAACAACTAACGCGAGCGTTATCACAATTTCCAGAGAGTCTTTTCCAATTTGTTTTCTACCTATGAAGTATTGCACCTATAGTTCCTGCACACTCTAAATACACGACAAGCAAGATCAAATACAATTTGGGATTTGTTATTCTCAAACAAAGGGATGTGACACACATGTCCAATAATCTCCCCCTTTTTGATAATAACAAATCCTCATAGCAAGAAATCATTAAAAGTGATTATAGAGTATGATAAGTGTTAGAATAATAGTGCAACAATAGTATTTGATATGCATGATAATGTGCATACTCCCGCTATCTTAATGCCCCCCTACATAAATGCAATTTATGTTTTACTCCCCCTAAATGATTGATTACATGAATTAGTCTCCCATTATTCTTCTATATTTCTCCTATATAGATTTCTTCAATTAATCTCCCCCTTTTGGTATTATCAAAAGAAGGTAGGGTGAGGGTAGTAAGGAGACATTTCTTATAAATGATAAAGCATGATCGAGCTTTTGTAATATATATAATGATAAAGATTTTAAGCATAGTATATATAAGAGATTTCTAATAAAAAGATAAGAATTGTAAGCAAGCGGAAGATTATAAGAAACATCTTTTTGTAAGCATGAAAAACACAAGTAAAAATATGAGTTTTAGTTTAAAATTGAAAGATGTTTTAACCTTTTTGAAATCTCAAAGTTTTTCATAAAGATACCAAGCATGAAATGAACATATCAAAGAGAGATTATACTACAATGTTACTTAATTTTAAGTTCAAGAGATACCAAAACATTGTAGAGATCATACTAGGTTATCTAGTGCATTTCTTATATAAAGAGTATTATAGATAAAGCATTAGAATCCAATACTCATGAGAAGAAGTGTTATGAAAGATAATGTTGTGCATATAAGTGTATTTTGAGCAATGTTAACAATTGATTTAAATCACAAAATACAAGACATATGTAGAGTAAAGTGCACAATAAAACACAAGTATATTACTTTCACACACTTTAATGCACACTATTTTTATAAAAAGTGGTGTATTAATCAAGGGTTGCACAAGACACTTTACTATTCTTTCCAAGGTGATCAACCTCACAATGCTTATGAAGACTTATCAGAAGGTTCAAGTAGGCTTGGTGGAGTTATATTTGTCTACATATATAGTTTTTTGTTCACATTTGTGAGACAACATTCTCCGAATACACTTGTTTTGCAAACCCAATTTTTTTTTAACTTAACCACTTTTCTAGATTTCATAAGTGCAGTTCAAATGTAGTGTAGGCAATATACTTATGCAAGTTTTAATTCATTGTACAAATACAATACACAAGCAAGCATTTTAAGATTTAAACACACATGTTGATTACCAAAATAAGTGAGTGAAATATATCATTATCAATCATAATATATTTACTCATACTTAGAGGCTTGCTAAGCTTGGTTCTACACATATTTTTCAATACAATTGGTGCACGTTAAATAGATATATCAAAGCATGATAAACAAAACAATGTTCATAGTAATTTGAAGGAATAAATTTTAACATTGTAAATAATTCTAAATAATAGAATTCAATCATGCTTGATATTAGCAATAAAGATCATACAGTTTTTTTTGTTGTTTTGAAAATTTTTAAAAAAAGAAAAAAAGAAAAACACAAAAACATATTTTTGTATTTTTGAATTTTGAACTTTTGTAGTTGTTTTTTCATAATATGGATAAAACAAAAATAACAAAAGTCAGAAACACAACAAATAAGTAGTACATATGAACTAACATATTTATTTAGATTTTTAGAAATTTTAAAACACAGAAAAATCAGACACCCACGCTAGCGCCGGCGCTAGCGCTAGCGCTGGAAACAATACATAATTTTTTGAGAATTTAAAAAAATATGTTTTTTAATATTTATTAGGAGCCTTAAGAGTAGTCTTATGCAGAAATTTTGTAATTTTTGGATATATCTTGATTGCTCAAATTGCATAAAACATTAGCATTTTACATGTTATTCATCCTAAGATGTCTAAGACTCCTAATTCCAACCTTAACATTTGAAACCTTGCATCGGGAAGAGGTTTAGTAAATATATCAGCAAGTTGAGAGTCCGTGCCAATGAAACTAATCCTAACATTTTTCTTTTTAATGTGATCCCTTATGAAATGATGACGCACATCTATATGTTTGGATCTAGAGTGGTGTACCGGATTATTTGTGAGATCAATGGCACTTTTGTTGTCACATTTTAATTCAATAAGTTTTTGATGAAAACCAAAGTCCTCTAGAGTTTGTCTCATCCATAGAGCTTGTGCACAACAACTCCCTAATGCAATGTATTCGGCCTCCGTGGTGGAGAGTGCAGCCGAATTTTGTTTCCTACTAGACCATGCAACTATTGAAGGTCCTAGAAAATGACAAGTACCACTAGTGCTTTTTCTATCAAGAGAACAACCAGCGTAGTCCGAATCAGAGTAGCCGTGAAGTGTAAATGAATTATTGTGCGGGTACCACAATCCTAATCTAGATGACCCAATAAGATATCTAAAAATTCGTTTTACCGCTTTTAAATGAGATTCTTTTGGATTGGCTTGAAATCGAGCACATAAGCATACGACAAACATAATATCGGGTCTAGTTGCACTAAGATAGAGTTGGGATCCTATCATACCTCTATATAAGGTTTGATCAATTGAAATTCCTAATTCATCTTTTCCTAATTTAAGTGATGCACTCATTGGTGTAGAAGCATGTTTAAGGTTTTCAAATCCAAAGCGCTTAAGCATATCATAGACATATTTGGTTTGACATATAAAAATACCATCATTTCTTTGTGATATTTAAAAACCAAGAAAATAAGAAAGTTCTCCTACTAGACTCATTTCAAATTCATTTTTCATCACTTCAATAACTTCATTATACAACTCTTCATTAGTAGATCCAAAGATTATATCATCAACATATATTTGCAAAATAATTAAATCATCATTCTTATGTTTAATGAAGAGAGTATTATCGACACTTCCCATAATATAACCGTGCTTTAATAAAAATGATGTAAGTCTTTCATACCATGCACGTGGCGCTTGTTTTAAACCATAAAGCGCTTTCTCTAGTTTATAAACATGATTAGGAAATTTTTCATCAATAAAACCGGGGGTTGTTCAACATAGACTTCTTCTTTTACAAACCCGTTGAGAAAAGCACTTTTTACATCCATTTGAAATAATTTTATTCTTTTAAAGCATGCAAATTCTAGAAAAATTCTAATGGATTCCAACCTAGCAACAGGTGCAAAAGTTTCATCAAAATCTATCCCCTCGATTTGTGAATATCCTTGTGCTACTAAGTGTGTTTTATTCCTAGTGATTCTAGACTCACCATCTAATTTATTTTTAAAAATCCATTTTACACCTACAACAGGGTGATTAGATGGTCTTTCTACTAATTTCCAAACATTATGTCGCTCAAATTGTTCTAACTCTTCATTCATAGCCAAAAACCAAAATTCATCATTTAAAGCGGTAGAACCGGTTTTTGGTTCAATTTCGGAAACAAAACAGATATTTGAATATGATTCATGAAGAGAAGAGCGAGTTCTTACCCCGATGGATGGTTCACCAATTATTAATTCCCATGGATGATCTTTTGTGAATTTCAAGGCACTTGGAGGTACATATTCATCTTCCTTGGCCTCCTCTTCTTCTTTTTTGGAAGGTTCCTCATCACCATGCTCCAAAGGTTGTAAGAGATCATCCTTGTTGCCTGCGGAAAGTTTTCTACACAAGGAAAAAACTCATCTAATTTTACATTTATTGACTCTTCAACTCTACTAGTTCTTTTATTAAAAATTCTATAAGCTTTACTGGTTGAAGAGTACCCAAGAAAAGTTCCTTCATCACATTTTTCATCAAACTTTCCAAAGTTATCTTTTGTATTCAAAATAAAACATTTACAACCAAAAACTTTGAAATAAGATACATTAGGCTTCTTTTGAAAATAGAGTTCATATGGTGTGAGATTAAGAGATGGGCGAAGCATGATTCTATTCAAAACATAACACGATGTACTTACGGCTTCGACCCAAAAGGACTTAGGTAATTTATATTCACATAACATTGTGCATGCTAGTTCTTGAAGTGTCCTATTCTTCCTTTCTACAACACCATTTTGTTGTGGTGTGCGGGTGCAGAGAACTCATGTTTAATGCCTAACATATCACAAAAGGATGTAAATTTTTCATTTTCAAATTCTCCTCCATGATCCGAGCAAATGCATTTAATTTTTAAAACACTTTCATTTTGAATACGAGTACATAATTTTGCAAATTCACAAAACACATCGGATTTGGAAGAGAGAAATAATGTCCAACTATATCTTGAAAAATCATCTATTAAAACATATGTATATAATCTACCACCAAGACTTGCAGTGCTAACGGGACCAAAAAGATCCATATGAATTATTTGCAAGAGTCTTGTAGTAGAAATGAAATTTTTACTTTTGAAAGAGGATCTAGAAAATTTACCTTTTTGACATGGTGAACAAAGTGAAGGTAAAGTTCCATTTAATCTAGGCAATCCTCTAATTAAATTACTTTTGGTAAGTTTTACAATGAGCTTTGTGCTAGCATCTCCTAGTCTTCTATGCCAAAGTTCTAATTCATCATTTTTAGTGATAAAGCATTTTATAGATGATTTAAAAAGATCATGAAAAGAAACTATATAAACATTATGTATTCTTGGTGCAGTTAGTAAAATGTCTTTTGTAGTAGGATTAGATATTTTGCATAAGTTAGTGGAAGATTCAAATAACACATCTAATCCTTTATCACATAATTGGCTAATAGAAATTAAATTGTGTTTTAATCCTTTCACATAAAGAACATTAGATATAGTAAAGGATTTGTTACCAACTGTACCAATTCCCATGATCCTTCCTTTTCCGTTGTCACCAAACGTCACGATGCCTCCCTTCTTCTTTTATAGGCTAAGGAACTTAGCTTTATTGCCCGTCATGTGCTTGGAGTATCCTGAATCCAAGTATCACATATCTTCATTGTCCTTAGCCTGACTGCACATCTAGAAAGAAGATGAGAGTAAAGATCCGGATACCCAAGTGGTACCACCCATAGAATAAGTGGAAGCCTTAGGTACCCATATTTGTTTTAAAGCATTTTGTTTTATTTTCCTGCAAGAACTAGATGTGTGACCTAACCTATAGCAGTTTGCACATGAAATAAAGGGGGTTGAGACCCTTTTCTGGAAAATTTTCTTGCTGGAAGAAATTGGATTTACAGAAGAAAAACATTTTGAAAAAGAAAATTCAGGTTTCTGGTATGAGGTGCTAGCGTCGGCGGTAGTGGCTAACGCCGGGCGGTAGCCCTCTCCTCGATATTTGAGCCCAAATTTTCCAGAACCATGGCGCTGGTACCCTAAAATCATTTCCAGTGATTTTTGGCATATTCCAAATTTTTTAATTGCCATGGTGAGATCATGAACTTGTGCTTTAAGTGAAGAATTTTCTTTCACAAGCATGACACACTTATTTTCAAAACCTTTTTTTTGTTATTTTTGATTTGCAAAAGTGAGGCTTCTAATTTCCTTTCTAATTCCCCCTTCTCTTTTGTAAGAGTTTTGGCATGAGAGAGGGCTTTAGAAAGTGACTCTTCAATATCTTTTGCCAATTTAGTGTAGTGATCACACTCTTGGCAAGAAACCTTTCTCTTTTCTAAAATAATTACCTTTTTGGAAAGCTTTTGATTTTCTTTAATAAGAGATTCATTTTCACGATTCAATAAAATACTATCTTTCATATTTTTATCAAAAGCTTTGCAAGTTTCAAGGAATTCATTAAAGAGTTCATCATAAGTGAGAGGAGTTACCTCAGTGTCGCTAAGAACACTGGTGTCATCGCCGTCATTTCCATGTCCCATGAGGCACATGTTTGCTTCCTCATCTTCGCTTGATGAAGACCCGCTTGATTCTTTGGAGGAGGAGGAGGAGGAGTCATCCCATGTTCTAGCTTTTAGCACCTTCTTCTTCTCCTTCCCTTTGTGCTGCTTTTCCTTCTTCTCCTTCAAGAACTTTGGGCACTGGCTTCGAATGTGCCCGGTCGTCCTACAATGAAAGCACTCCGGTGGAGGTCTTTCTTCTTTATTGTCGCTCTCCTTTTCCTTCTTTGAGGATCACCAAAAGGCTTTCTTCATCTTCATCCTCATCCTCTTGGCACTCCTTCTTTGATGTTAGTGCCAACGCCTTCTTCTTTGTCTCCTTCTTGTATTCATCATATTGGATTTTGAGTTCTACCTCATGGGTTTTGAGATTCCCAATGAGGCTCTCAACTTGGAGCGTTCTTAGATTGTGCGATTCTGAAATGGTCGTCACCTTCGGGTTGAATTTTGGTGGAAGAGAACGAAGAATCTTTCGGACCAAGTCGCCATTGGAGAAGGTATTTCCAAGTGCTTTGGAGTCATTGACGATCTTGGTGAACCGCGTGTACATGCCATCAACATCTTCACTTTCATCCATCCGAAATTTTTCATATTCTGACTCAAGTTGGAAAAGCTTTGAATCTTTAACCTGCGATGTACCTTCATGAGTAACTTCCAAATGATTCCAAATTTCATATGCAGTAGTACATGCAGAAATTCTATTAAATTCATTTCTATCTAACGCACAAAATAAAGCATTCATAGCCTTGGCGTTATGTTTGCATTTTAGCTTATCCCTATCATCCCATTTATCTTTTGGCTTATCTAAAGTTATCTCTCCAACTACAAATGTAGGAGGAGAGTATTCCTCTTCTACCATATTCCATACCTCAATATCTAGGGTCATAAGAAAACATCTCATCCTATTTTTTTCAGTAATTATAATCTGACCCGGTAAAGAGTGGAGGTCTACTAATTCCCTGACCCTCGGAAAAAGCGAGATCATAAGACGCCATTATTCCTGGTTTTTAAACCGTTTGGAATAACCTGCCCTCTGATACCACTTGTTGGATCGATAGGCGCCCTTAGAGGAGGGGGGGGGGGGGGGCGAATAAGGCAATAAACTTCTCTATAATTTTTTTGGACGATTTACTAAATTGTTTGGAGGAAATTAGAATGAAATAACAATTTAACTTAAAGGAAGAAACAATTGTAATTTGGAATTTTAAAACTTACGCCAAATGATAGAAATCAAGTAAACACAAAAAGAGACATGATTATATTATATAAAAAAGGTGTTTACATAAATTGATTTCAATATCGCTTGAAATCGGAGGCGTACAAAAAAATACAATTTTTCCTTTTCTATACCGACTTGTATCCCCACAAACCGGTTGGCTTTAGTATCCTTCCACGGATAAGGCCTCAAGCCGCTCTAGCCAATCCTTCCCGGATATGGCCTCGAGCACCCCCTAGATCTAATCACTGAGAACTAGTCGCCAACGCAAGACGAATTCCTCCCTAAGTCCTACCCAGACCTAGTCGCCAACACAAGACGAATTCTCTAAACGGTTACAAAAATAAATGGAATGAAATTAAAGACAATAATAATAAAAACTCCCTATATGAGATCTTCTGAAGTCAGAGATGAAGGATCGATGTAGTATGAGCGAGGTCGAAGGGATCGTCCTTCGGATGTAGCGTGACGTAGTCCTCCTCCAGAATTCTCCTTAAGCTTTTAGTGGGAGATCCTTCTTTTTCTGTATAACATCAATGGAGTTTTGGCACAAAAATTCTCTCTGGAAGCTCTCTCAAATTTCTGGAATCAAGCCTTCAATAATACTCCCAGCAATTCATTTTTCAACAAACAAGATCAGGCCTTGTTAAATAACCACTGCAGCTAACGCGCGACGTTAAGGTTACCGCCCGGCGTTAGTGAATTGTGTACGGCAGTTGCTGACATCGTGCATAAAGTCGGGAGCGTGACAGAACCAAATTTCGTCGAATGGGACTGATTTCGTCGAACACGCCTTCGTCGAACGCACCTTCGTCGAACAGAAAACCGCAACCGTCAGGATCGTGCAAACTGCCGGGATCGTGGCAGAAACCAAGTTCGTCGAATAGAATCAATTTCGTCGAACGAAACTCATAGTTCGTCGAACCCAGTTTGTCAAGCTCACTTTCGTCGAGCGCAGGCTCAGTTTGTCGAAAGGAACTCAGAGTTCGTCGAACGCAGCTTGTCGAGCGCAATTTCGTCGATCGCATGCACTTTCGTCGAACGGAAAACCAAGTTCGTCGAACTCATCTTGTCGAGCGCAATTTCGTCGATCGCAGGCAAATTCGTCGAACGGAACTCCAAGTTCATCGAACGCTCCAATTCGTCGAGCGCAGTTCAGTTCTGATTTTGTCGAACGCAGGTTCCTTCAGGTTTCGTCGAGCGCCTTTAGAGTTCGTCGAACGCCATCTCAGCGGTTTTGCTTCTCAGCGGTTTGCTTCTCAGCGGTTGTTAACGCTGGGCGTTAACAACTAACGCGAGCATTAGCACAATTTCCAGAGAGTCTTTTCCAATTTGTTTTCTACCTGTGAAGTATTGCACCTATAGTTCCTGCACACTCTAAATACACGACAAGGAAGATCAAATACAATTTGGGATTTGTTATTCTCAAACAAAGGGATGTGACACACATGTCCAACATTTCCTCCTCTTGCCTATATCCTTAAGCAACAAGTCTGGACTTGTTCCTGACAATGACTCCAGTTGAGTCCATTTTGTTCTTGTATATCCATTTTGTTCAAATTATTGGGTAATTTCTTGGTCTCTAAACCAGGGACCAGACCTTGTTCCTTTCAAACTGAACTAGTTCTTCATGCATGACAGCTATCCAGTGAGGGTCACTGTCAGCCTCTTCAAACTTCTTTGGCTCATACTGTGAGAGGAAGCATTGTAGCATATGCTAATTTGTTATTTGATTCCTTGTCTTCACTCCCACTAACAAATCTCCTATGACCTGAGATAGAGGATGATCCTTTTGAGTCATCCTGGTTCTTGTTGAACTGATCAGTGGATCCACCTCCACCTAAAATTTCTCTTGCATATGGGAGCCCCAACTTCATTCTCTAGAATGATCTCTGTATTTGGTAGAGTAGGTGCTTCAATATCATCCTCATCTGCAGTAGACTCTTCATCTGAATCATTATCATCTTTCTATTTGCCTTTGTCCTGGCAAACTGATGGATGATCCCAGAAGCTGAGTCTTTCAACTTGATTTGCAAGTTGGTCTTCATCCTGCATTATATTATTGGTGGATGATTCCTTCCCATTGTAAAACATGTTTGTTTCATCAAATACCACATGCATTGACTCCTCAATTTGGAGAGAGCTTTTATTTTAGCACCTATAGGCCTTGCTTGATGAGGAATATCCCAAGAATATCCCATCATCAGCCTTCTTGTCAAATTTGGCAAGACGACTCTTTCCATTGTTTAGAATGAAGCAAGTACATCCAAAAATCCTAAAGTATGTGACTATATGTTCCTTTCCCTTCAAAAACTCATAGGGAGTCTTCAACTTGGTCTTGTGGATGTGACTTCTATTCAGAATATAGTTGGCAGTATTCACTGCCTCAGCCCAAAAGGACTTTAGCAAATTGGATTCAACCAATAATGTTCTTCTTGATTCAATTAGAGTTCTATTTTTCCTTTCAACCACCCCATTTTGTTGGTGGGTTCTCGGAGCTAAAAAGCTTTGTCTTAACCCTTCATCCTCCCAGAATCTACAAATTAATTGATTTTCAAACTCAGTACCACGATCACTTCTGATCATATCAACTTGAGTATTGAATTCAGATTGAATATGTCTAATGAATCTTAAGAGGATCTTGAATGTGTCTGACTTTGCTTTTAGAAAGAACACCCAGCTGAATCTAGAAAAGTCATCAACAATGACTAAAGTATAGGACTTTCCTCCTAAGCTCTGAGTGGAAATAGGACCAAATAGGTCCATGTACAAGAGATATATGGTTCTTGGGGAATCATTCACTCCAATTGGTTTGATTGATGATTTGATCTGCTTGCCTAGTTGGCAGGATCTACAAGGTTGGTCTTTCTTAAACTTACCAATTGGTATGCCTCTTACTAGGTTAAGCTTGGATAACTTAACTATGGTCTTAAAGTTCATATGACTAAGTCTCCTATGTCACAGTTCATTATTTTCTAATTGGGAATTAAATAAGCAGTCCTCTGACTTGACATACTCAAAATCTACTACATAGACTTGACGCTTTCTATGACCTGTCAATACAATTTGGTTAGTTGCAGGACTAACTATTTGACATAAGGACTTAGTGAATACAACTTTGTATTCACCATCACATAGCTGACTAATACTAATTAGATTATTTTGAAGCCCTTCAACATAAGCTACCATAGAGAAGGAGATTTCCCCAATCCTGAGCACAACATATCCTTCGGTCGGACCAGAATGGGTATTTCCAAAAAATATCTTAGGGCCTTCCTTGGCTTTGTAGTTTTCCAACAATTCATTTGCTCCAGTCATATGCATGGAGCATCCACTGTCCAGATACCAGTGCTGGTTTGTGGTAGAATAGTCACCCCTCTGCACAGGAAATTAAACATAAGTACAAACCCTCTCTTGCTGGGGTCTCTTTCTTCTATCATCATATGGATATATGAAAGAGTAGGTTGGTCTTTCAGTATACCCCTTAAGGTGAAGAAGGGCTGGTTTATTATGCCAACAATGTTTAGCCTTGTGCCAAATTTTAGAGCAACAAAAGCATCTATAGCTGTTAATAGGGATAAAAGAGAGAGATCTAGAAGACTGAAAATTTCTTGCTGAGAACATGCGTCAAGAAGAAATCGACACATTTTTAGAGTTGTGTCGAGTGGAATTTGACATGTCTGCATAGTTACGTCGATATTAATTCGATGCGGAATATTGGTTGCGTCGAATAGAATTCGACGCACCCTCATACTTGCTTTGAGTTGATGTCGAAGCATATGCAGAACTATATCGAGTTTCATTCGACGCATCATTAAAGCTTCGTCGAGTTCTAGTCGACGCATAATTCTTTTTATTAAGATTTTTATAATTTTTATTTGGCTTTTCTAAGGGGTGTTTACCTAGAATCCATGTTTGACTAGTGGTATTTACCCAATTAAATACAATGAGTTTATTAGGGTTACTATTTTGTTCATCACATGATTCTAAGTTGTCATTATGTTGATTTATGCTTGATCTAATGAACAATATAGGATTTTCCCAGGCAGGTTTGCTAGGGATTGGTGTGTTGATGGATGGATCTGCTCCTAGACTAAGATGTTTGAATCTCATGGTGAGATTTTGTGTAATGTCATTTAGCTTTTGACTCCTCCCATTGAGTAAGTCCCTAAAGGCTATTACCTTTGTAAGCTCTTCTTTTAGATTAGAATTTTCATTAACTAATGTTTCTATTTCTTTCTCTTTCCTATACATTTGGTTTCTTAAGTCATAGTTTACTGAATATAAATTGTCTTTCCTAAGATCTTTTAGTTATTCTCTAAGTGTGTTAAGTTCTTTTTGGATGTTAATATAATCTTGGCAAAAATCTTTACAATATTTTTTAAAGTCTTCTAAATAAAAATCAAAGTCATCAAATATAGTTACCTGACTTTCTTCAGTAGAATCTTTCAAAGCCATTAAACAAGCTTCTTCAGCTGCACTCTCTTCATTACTGTCAGTTGAGGAGGAACTTGACTCAAAATCTGAGTCACTCCAAGTTTCAGCAATGAAACCTTTACCATTCTTCTTATCTTTCCTCCTTAAATATTTCTTCTTCTGCTGCTTCTTCTTGCTGCTTTTGTCCCTTTTCTCTTCAGGACATTCTGGTGCAATGTGCCCAGGTTTTCTGCAAGAAAAGCAAGTTATTCCCTATTTAGGAGTATTATCAAACCTTGGTTTGCTTGAACTCCTCTCCTTTTTTCTGGAGTCTTCTGTCTTGACCCATCTCTTGAATCTTCTGGCCAAGAGATTGAACATCTCTTCCTCAGAGGTGGAAGGCTCTCCTTCAGCAGCTTTCAGAGCAATTGTCCTCTTCTTAGAAGTTGAGTGTTTCTCCTTTGCTTCTGACTCAACCCTATTTTTTAGTAGGAGCTCACAGGACTTGAGCTTTCCTAGGATATCATCTGTGGATATTTCTCCATGACATCTAGACTCTCTGATAGCCCAAATTCTTGAGTCCCATGTGCTTGGGAAGCACATGAGGAGTTTGTCATTAATTTCTGTTAGAGAAATTTCCTTGTCTAGTCCCTTCAGCTCATTTATGATGGTGCTGAGTCTTTCATGCATTTCAGCTACACTTTCCTCATCCTTTTTCTGAAAGTTCTCATATTGGGATATGAGAAGGGACTTTCTGTCCTTTCTTTCATCAGAGCTGCCCTCAACTAATCTGGAAAGAGATTCCCAGATTTCTTTAGCAGAGTAGTAGTTAGCAACCTTCTGGAATATGTCATCAGACATAGTTGATACCAGAATATTCATGGCTTTGGCATCACATGCCTTCAACTTCTTCTCAGCATCTGTCCATTCATTTCTAGGCACAGTTTGCTAAGTCACAGATCTACTGGTATCTTGTTTGACTGGAGCTACGGGACCTGAAATAATAACATCAAAGATGTCTTCATCAATGGAGTCCATATATAATTTTATTCTTGTACAACTCCGGTGTTCGCCAAGAGGTGAGCGGAGACTCAAGGATCAACATGCGAGATGAGTAGGAAGGCGGGCGAGCTAGGCTCTCGTAGGTTGCTCGCGGGAAGGCGGGTGAGACAGGCTCTCGCAGGTTTCTCTCGGGAAGGCGGACGAGCCAGGCTCTCGCATGTCACTCGCAGGAAGGCGGGCGAGCCAGGCTCTCGCAGTTCGCGAGAGGAGAGTCAGGCGAGAGGAACCCTTGTGGACGGCTTGCCAGTAGGGGTCCAGGGGTGATTTTACCTGGAAGCCCTTGGTGGTCTGCAGTTAGCCTCTCCAAACAACGGAGTTTGGCTATTGGCAGACCATTTTGGGCTGCGCATAGCAAAAGTGTAAGGCGGAATCCGGCTATTAGCAGACCATAAGTAAAAAAATATAAATTGACCTTGAAGGGCACCTTTGGAGGGGATCCAACCTCAGTACTCTGAGCTTTCTTCTCCCAAGGCTATCATGGTTTAACTCTCAGGCTCTCCAAGGTGCCCAGTCTCAGCTTTGGCTTAGGAGGGGAAACGATCTAAGATCTTCCGGGTGTGTGGTGGGACATCCTCGCTGCGACCAAGGGTCTGTGTCTAGTTTAGAGGCTTCGATCTGTTCCTTCTGAGGGATCAGTAAGTGCTAGCTGCCCCCCACCTTTGGGGGTCCGAGCTCCACAAGAGACCAAGTACTGGTTTCAACATTTTTGGTGCGGTGAGCGTGGAGTGCAGATAGTATAAGAAAGTTCCAAGGAAGAGACATGGCAGGAGAGGACGAGCGAGAATCAGGCTTTGACAGTTCGACACCACCCAGTGCGCTAGTGATGCTAGAGATGCTGACAGACCTCAAGAGGGACCTGCTCGGGGCTTTTCAATGCGCTCTCACCACGACACTTGGGGGTCTCACAACCCCCACATCCCAGGTGGCCCCTTCAGTTTGAGTTGGCAAGAACACCCCAGGGTAGAGGGCAAGAAAGGAGGCTGCGTCCTAGGGGCCAGAGCGAGATCTCACAGGGCGAGAGCTTTTCCCCAGCCAAGCGAGTGCATGCGGGTCCTGGCGAGTGCCATCTTGGCAGGAGGAATCCCGGCCAGTGGGGTCCCGACGAGTGGCCCCTCAGTGAGTGCGAGATTGGTAGGAGCCGGGTCGCCCGGGGAGCTCGCGGGGCGAGTGGAGCAGGTCAGGGGGAGTTCGAGGTGAAGGAGTCGACTCTTCAGCGATACCCAGAAAAGGTTAAGGGGCTTATAGGGTAGTTCCGCACCTTCTCAATTCATCATGTGCCAAGGGAGGAGAGTGTCGCGGTGGACCACCTGGACAAGTTTGTTCCCAGGGTAGGGGGCACAGTGTCGGACCTCTTCAGATCGTCCATCGAGGAGGGGGAACTGATGGAGGTGGACCCCTTCATCACCTTCCTAATGTTGGGGAAGTTCCCCGAGAAGGTTGTGGACAAGCGACGGTTAAGGTATAAGTCAGCATACTATTATTTTCATGCAGGAGGATTATACCGGAAGATGCTCTCGGGGCTCCTAGCCCATTGCGTGGCGGAGGAGGAGGTCCCGAGGGTCCTGGAGGAGATCCACTCGGGGGAGTATGGCAGCCATTCCGGGAGCCGAACCTTGGAGAGGAGAGTGCTGAGGCAAGGCTACTTCTGGCCTACCCTCAGTAAGGATGCGGCGGAGTTCGCGAGGAAGTGCTCGAAGTGTCAGCTGTTCTCCCCTCTCCATCTCCTGCCAGCCTAAAGTCTCTGGACCATCACATCCCCCTGGCCCTTTGCAATATGGGGGTTGGACCTGGTGGGTCCTTCCCCCAAGCGAGTGGTCAAAGAAAGTTCCTACTAGTAATGATCGATTACTTCTCCAAGTGGCTGGAGGTGAAGGAGCTGGCCAAGGTAACATCCCAAGTGGTTAGAAATTTTATACGGGGTGAAATAATTTGCAGGCACGGGCTTCCACTAGCCATAGTTATGGACAATGGGCCACAGTTTGCCAGCGAGGAGTTTGTCAGTTTTTGCGGCCATCTTGGTATAGACCTTCGCTTCGCGTCGGTCCACCACCTGAGGAGCAACAGGTAGGTGGAGGCAGTGAAAAAGGTCATTTTGAACCTATTAAAGAAGAATGTCGAGAACCTGAGGGGTAGCTGGGTTGAACAGTTACCCTCGGTCCTCTGGGCCTTGAGTACCACGCCAAATACCGCCACAGGGGAGACTCCATTCAAGCTCTCCCATGGATCCAAGGCCATCCACCCGATCAAGTTCGATGTCAAGTCACCTAGGGTGATCATCGCGGGCGATGGAGACGAAGAGTGGTGAGTGGACAATGAGTAAGGGCAAAGGTTGTCTTTGGATTTGGTTGAGGAGCTTCGGGATCTGGACACCATTCGACAGGAGGAGGTCAAGCGATGGATGGCCCAATATTTCGACAAGCACATCCGGGTGAAGTAGTTTGAGAAGGGGGGCCTGGTCTTAAAAAAGGTCGATGCGTCCGGAATGGGAGCCGCGGTGGAGAAGTTCAACCCCAACTGGGAGGGGATTTACATTGTAGATGAGGTGCTCAGGTCAGGAGGGTACCACCTATGAGATGTGGAAAGGGTACCCCTCAGCTTAGCTCGAAGCGGGGATGATCTAAAACGTTTTTACCCTTGAGTTTTTTATGATTTTTTGTTACAAATTCTATTCATCATATGCTGATTTCATCCCTTTTTCTAACCATGGGTCCTCAAGCAAGTGTTTGGTACCGGAGTGCCCCAGATCAATTCCGCTGCCGGGGTTTCCTTAGACGGTGGGTCAGGTTGATCTCTGGAGAGGCTGGCAAGACAGCAAGTGTTTGGTACTGGAGTTCCCCAGATCAATTCTGCTTCCGGGCTCTCATTAGACGGTGGGTCAGGTTGATCTCTGGAGAGGCTGGCAAGGTAGTAAGTATTTGGTGCTGGAGTGCCCCAGATCAATTCCGCTGTCGGGTTCTCATTAGACGGTGGGTCATATTTATCTCTGAAGAGGCTAGCATGGTAGTAAGTGTTTGGTGCTGGAGTGCCCCAGATCGATTCCGTTGTCGGGCTCTCATTAGACGGTGGGTCAGGTTGATCTCTGGAGAGGTTGACAAGGTAGCAAGTGTTTGGTGCTGGAGTGCCCCAGATCAATTCCGCTGCCGGGCTCTCATTAGATGATGGGTCAGGTTGATCTCTGGAGAGGCTGGAAAGGTAGCAAGTGTTTGGTGCCGGAGTACACCAAATCGATTCTGCTGCCGGGCTCTCATTAGACGGTGGGTCAGGTTGATATCTGGAGAGGATTGCAAGGTAGCAAGTGTTTGGTGCTGGAGTGCCCCAGATCGATTCCGTTGCCAGGATCTCCTTAGACGGTGAGTCAGGTTGATCTCTGGAGAGGCTGGCAAGGTAGCAAGTGTTTGGTGCTGGAGTGCCCCAGATCAATTCTACTGTCGGGCTCTCATTAGATAGTGGGTCAGGTTGATCTCTGGACAGGCTGGCAAGGTAGCAAGTGTTTGGTGCTGGAGTGCCCTAGATTGATTCCGCTGCCGGGCTCTTATTAGACGATGGGTCAGGTTGATCTCTAGAGAGGCTGGCAAGGTAGCAAGTGTTTGGTGCCAGAGTGCCCCAGATCGATTCCGCCGCCGGGCTCTTATTATACGGTAGGTCAGGTTGATCTCTGGAGAGGGTGGCAAGGTGGCAAGGGTTTGTTGCCGGAGTGCCCCAAATTGATTCTGCTGTTGGGCTCTCATTAGATGGTGGGTCAGGTTGATCTATGGAGAGGCTGACAAGGAGACGGTTTATGCTGATAGGCCCGGCTCGCAAAACCTCTCAAGGCAAGACTTAGAGGGGGAGCCCCGGGGGGCTCGCTCGCGCAAAGATAAAAGGCAATTACGATGAAAAGTAACTAAGATTTAATGGTTATAGAGAAACAGCTGAATGCGCGGGCAACAAAGCATTTCAAGGCGAATCCTGGCTCGCGAAACACTCGGAGAGTCTCTAAGCAACACCTAAATAAGTGAGTCAGGGGGTTCGCTAGTGCGGTAATTAATGAGTAACATTTGGTCGCGCGCAGGGGTTGTGGCGAGCAAGGTAGGGTAATGCCGACCCTGCTCGCAAGGACCCATAGTCGGCGAGCCAGAGGCGCGGAGCGATCCAAATTTTTCCCAGATGCAAAAGCAGGAAGAAAGTATATTTAACAAGCATCTACGTGAGGGAAACTATGTGAACCCCTTATTGGGTATGTGCGGGTGTGTTGTAGCGAGACAAAACGAAGGAGGTTCAATAAAACGGTGACAACCATATATTCATTGCAGAGGAAAAAGGGCGAGCGCGAGCATGACAAATTAAGGATAGCAAAAGAATCCTTGTTCATTTTCGGAAAATGTTCATTACAGGTAGCGGCGATCTCGCCATCCAAAATGGAGGTATACATTAAAAATAAGAAAATAAGTCAAGGAAGATCTTCAGATATCTCCTCCTCGCTCCCGGGACCTCCAGGCTCTGGAATTTGGGAGAACAAGTCAGAAATGACATCCTCGGTGGTAAGCTCCATCATGTCTAGGGAAAGTAGGTTCGCCCCCTTGAGGGTATCAAAGACGAGGTTTGCGACACCCATCGAGTTTTTGCATGTCGCCTCCTCCTCATCTCGCATCTTGTTGCGAGCTCCAACTCGTGGAGGAGTCAGGGGAAGCACAACCCTGGTCAGCTCGCAAATTTGAGCTTTCAGGATCGCGTTCTCCACCTCCAGATCAGCATTACGCGCGAGGAGCTGGCTCGCTGTTTCGGCATCTTGCAAAATAATAAGATAAGTCAAATAATGCGACATGAGGCGAGCGAGATAGAAAATTTTTATGAGTCACTTACCATCCCGCCTTGGAGGCTGGCGAGGAGACCCTCAGATAGGGCCTCTTTTCCCTTGAGGCGCGCAACTTCATCTGAGGCCTCCTGGAGCACGCATTTGAGCTCCCTGGAATCCCTGTCCGAAGTGAGGTACCGCCGACCCACCATGTGAACGATCTCTATGGCGTGAAATTAGGCTCACATGGCCTCATAAACTAATGGCCTGGACCTTAGGATGCCGAAGTTAGCAGCGTCCTCGCGGCCGTATAGCCCAAAGGTGATGGCGAACGCCTCGCCCCCAACTTTGTCGCACTCAACCCAGGAGGGGAGGATCGAGGAATATGAGACCCTGTTGTGATCAGGGTCCCACTCCAGCATCGGCTCACCGATCGCATCCGGGAGCTTCGCGCCGAGGCCAAAATTTCGATGGCTTGCTGGATTGAGCTCGCCCGTAGCATCCCCGACCTCATTGCTCCTCCAACATCCTTCTAACTCACGGGTGAGGGGGGGGGAGTGGGATCTCTATCTCGCATAGGTCCACTACAATATCTTTCCCCTTAGTTACGGTAGGGACTTCTTGGTCCTCTTCTTTGCCGAGGTTTGCGCGGCAGACGGGCTCACAGGTGGTGTTCGCTTCTTCCCAGAAGTCGAGCCGGCCTGGGCTAGGCATGCTTCGGCGGCTACAGTAGCGAGCGAGCTGGAAATGAGGGTTGTAGTCCTCGCGTGCGGGGTGGGGATGGAGGGGAAGATCCCGCTCTCCTGCAAAGGAGACAACGATAGGAATTAGCCACCAAAATTAAGAAAGTATAGAGAGTTCGCGAGTGCGAGTCAAACCTTCTCCTTGGGGCACCGGAAGCAACGAGTCCACTTTCTGCCGGAGGTATGCGACCTTGAAGTTTTTTCCCGCAAAGTACTGGAAGAGCTTCGCGTCATCCCCCCCCCCCCCCCCCCCCCCGAGCGAAGCAGGGGGCGATAGGTCACCTCGTCTCGCTGGAGGGGGGAGAAGGGTATGTTGCCAAAAGGTCCTTTGACAAGGATGAATTTTTGATGCCAATAATGGCTCTTGTTCACTGTCTCGCAAACAATGACATGTTGGCTCGCGAAGTGGGTCGTTCCATCCTTATATGCGCGGAAGGAGAAAATTTTTGTGAAAGACAAGCAGGCTGAATTCTATTTTCTCCTCGCGCAAATAGTTGGCGAACGCGACCACCACAATGATCGCGTTCAGGGTCAGCTGGCTCGGCAAGACGCCATAGTACTTGAGCACCTGGGAAAATCATCAAGGAAGTTTTAGCATGCCTTTTGCGATCGCGAGCAAGAAGTGCAAAGGTTGAGTAAGGTACCTGGCGCACTTCTGCCCATAAAGGGAGTCACGGCCCATTCTCGAAGTGAGTGATGGGGATGGCGATCTCGTCAGGAGACAACCCATTTATGGTAGCGGTGTTCGCCGGGCGGCGTGTAACACCCCAAATTTCATAGTTCAGCGAATTAGGCGGAGAGGTGGTGCTGCGCTCGGAATAGGCTGGAAATTTCATAGCAGCTCTTCGCGCACGACCACTGTCCCTCTTCGCGCACGACCAGTGATCGTGTGCCAGCGATCGTGCATTAATTCGCAAGGAATCGGAGTTCTGTCTCGGGTAGTGCGCACGACCATTTCTCCTCTTTGCGCACTACCAGTGATCGTGCGCCCGTGATCGTGCGCCATGTTAATTCTGCTCCGCGGTTTTAAGCGGAGAAGGAGATCGGTCCGTCCAAATCTTTTGGAATCCGATCCAATGGCTAGGATTAGAAGCTGGAGGTCTTTAGGGCTTATGAGAGGAGGTTAATCCTCATAATTTCTAAGCCTTTCTCTCTCCAAACCTAGAGGAAGAAGAAGGAGGCAAGGAAGAAGAAGGAGAGATTCCGCCATTGACGGAGCTCCGGAGCTCCGTTTCGCGAGCCGTTTCCAAATCTGGAGAGTGCAGCCCGGTGCGGTCGTTTCCCCCCGTCTAGAATCTCGGATCCATGGTGAAGAAGAACGCTCCTAGGGTAACGATTCTTCCTCCCGAACTTTGGACTTGTTATTTGTCCTTTCATTCCTCTTTCTATGTTTGCATGAGGAATCCCTTTCACCAAATGGGTGAAGTGTAGGATCTCCTCAAGTTCTTCGGAACTCCGGGTTGATTGTGTCCGTCCCCGGCATATTGCATGTAGAAAATCCGGTAGTCGTGCGAATTTAGGCATTGTGTGTGAAGCCTATTCGTGGTCGTGAGCCCGAATCGGTGATGCTTGATTTGCGACGTTGCATTTAGGTTAAGCCTAGAATGCGCGCCGGAGAATGACTCCGTGATATATGCGATAGTATTGCGGGATTTAAGCGTAGGCGTCTTGTGAAGATCCTAACGAAAGCCCCATGCTTTGCGAATGGTTGAATGCAAACCTTCACCACTAGAATTGTTGAGGAGTGGTCTTGTACCTCCTTTTTGGTTACGTGTAAAGCCTAAGTCCTCTTGTAGGCTCGGGTGTTGTAACTTATGTTTTGTGTAGCACTATCAAGTGCTAAACCCTTACGGGCCGAGGTGATGTCATACCCGCATCGTGTGTTCAATCGATGACAAGAGCACGGGAATTGGCTGAACTGAACCCGTTTCCAGGCGCGGCGGTAGAGGGATTTGTCTCTTGTAAACCCGAATGACCTTGGGAGAGGTTGCGAAAGGTGTCTTGCCTAGACCGATCAAAAGCTCTTTTTCCCACCTAAGGCGATGGCCCTTACGGTGGAGTGTTTTGTGGAATTGATGTTGTTAGACTCATGCGGTTGATTAGGCGGTTGTGGGGAACCTTAGGGTAAACCCAATCTACATCATGTGCATACCTAGGTTCCCTCATTTTTGATGCTCAACCTAGAAAATTGATTGTGCTTGAAACCTCACCTTGTGTAGTTGCACTTTCTTTATATTAGTACTTGTGCTAGTATGGCTTGCTTGCAGGGTAGAAGCTCCGCCACCCCGGGAAAAGGGGTGGGGTCGTTATAACTTGGCCAGCTGTGCTGACCGTTACTTTGTTTGCCACCGATTGGTGGAATGTTCTTATGCAGGTGCAGGTGAGCCTAGTGGGATATAGCGGGCGGTGGCCCTTTTGCTGAGTTGGCCCTTGAAGGCCAGCCTCCCTTTTCTACTTTCTCATGTATTGCCGGCCTGCGTGCCGAAGTATGTTCTGAGTTTTGTACATTGGTGAATGTAAGTCCTTAAGGCCGTAACTCTATTTTTTGGTTTCATTCCTATGATAGTGGACAGTTCTAATTGAAATGTTAAATCTTTATGCTTCCGCTAGTGTTTAGTATACTCTGTTGTAGTTCTTTCTGTTTATCACCTTTTAACTCCTAGCTAGTGTGGTTTTTATGGCGTGGGGTCCCGGCCGGACCTACTGTTATACTATTCGTACTGGCAGGGTGTTACAATTTGGTATCAGACTTAAGGCGTCGATCCGTAGTTTAGCGAATTCGGGACGAATTCCTTTTAAGGGGTGGTGTGCACGGGATGTGCATTCACCTAAAACGAAAAAAACTAATAAGAATGTCCACTTAGGAATGGAAAAACATACTTGTTTGCGGAACCTGAGCGTTCCATGATTGATGTTTGCTATGTTTTCGGTCACTAAATTGTGCCTTGCATGATTATAGGTGACTAGAAGTGCTGCGGGGCAGTCTCGACCCCGTAACACCGCTGAAAGTAGTGGGTCGTCTGAGGTGCCAACGACCACTCCTTCGGCTGAGATGATCAAGTTAGTCGCTGAAGCGGTCTTCGCGATGATCAACACTCAGTCTGGGCGGCTTGCACAACCTACTACTCCGACTCTGGATGTGGCCCCTGTAACTGTTGCTGCAGTGGAACCTGCGGTAGAGCTGAGGGTGGAACGTCGAGTTGCGCAGGTAGTTGTGGGGCGAGCGCGTGATCAGCAATTAAAGTACTTTTTGAGCCTCAACCCTCCATCCTTAGCGGGGACGGAATCCCCTGGGAGAGCTGCTGAGTAGTTGTCAGAAATAAAGAGGACTTTAATGTCAATGCTTATAAGCAAAGATATGTTGGTAACCTTAACCACCTTCCTACTTATAAGAGAAGCAAGACTTTGGTGGGAAGAAGAGTTGTTGCACAAGTTTGGTGGGAGACAACTTACCGAAATCTCTTGGGAAAACTTCCATGAGTCATTCCTTCTAAAGTTTATACCCCTAACCGAGATTCCCGCACTACAAGATCAGTGTTCACACCTAGAGCAGGGAGAACACTCAGTGGATGAGTACCTGATTGAGTTCATCAGTCTGGGTCGTTATGAGAGCTCTATGTGGGAAGATGAGGAGACCAAGGTCAACAAGTTCTACAATGGGCTGCGAGATGACCTAAGACTAATGCTTGTGGGTACAAAGTTACTCGGCTTCAACGTCTTAGTGAAAACAGCTAAATCTCTGGAAATGGATATGAAAAGTATGCAGCGCATGAAAGACTTCAATGCAAAGAAGTCAGATTTTCATGCGCCGGCCTCTCAGTCCAAGTCTGAGTTCAGAAGAAACAAGAGAAAGTTTAACTCTGTGGAAGCTAAGACTGCACGGTGTTCCTTAATTTGTTTCACTTGCGGGAAGGTGGGACACAAAGCCGCGGTGTGTCGAAGTGGTCCCCCAAAAGCAAAAAGCGGAGAAGTGGACTATGCTCGTGCGATGGGTTCAGCTCCTATGGAGAAAGCCAAGGCGGTGGAGTCTTCGATTCCCCAGTTTTCTCTAACCCAGCCGAGAGTCTACTCTTATGGCCAGCAAAAGGTCATTCAACAATGTGATGTTGCCACAGGTATGGATGATCATCTCCTAATATGATTCCTACCCCGTGTGCGGATAGAGATATAAATGTGTCCACTGTATCTGTTGACAACAAAATTTTATGTCTTGTATTTGTGTGCAATTAGGCCTTGTCCTAATTATCGACTATTCGACGAGAGCTCTGTTGGTGTGGGAGCATCGCTCTCCTATTTGTCTAAGGACTTTGTAACGCCCCAGGTTTTCTTATAATCTTTTAAGTGGGGAATGCGAGATGTTAATGTCTTAAATATAAAATTATGGTTGTGTAGGGTAAATGGGAGAGGGCGTTATCGTTTCGTGAACGTCGTCGTCGTCGTCCGGCGAGTAATTCTAAATCGAGTTATAATTGCAATATATATATATATATATAAGTGAGTATGCATGAAGTTTTATGCATGTATAGGCAAACATATTCAATTATGAAGATTCTTATGGGAAGGGTTATTTGTATGTAGGGAAATATAATTGTTATATATATATACAAATATATACGTATTTGTTCAAAGGATTATATAAAAAAAAATATAAATATACATGATGTGTGTATGTATGTATAAGGGTATATCAAGGCTCGTATATATACATATACATAATATATATACATTTGTGTGTGTGCATACAAATTATATAAAATTATAAATATATGTTTGTGTGTGTACATTTGTGTGCATACAAAAGTTTTTTTATGCATATAAGGTTCCGTTGGGTGAGGAGATGAGGAGTCCTGCAGTTTTTTTTCTTTCTTTTCTTCCCTTCCCCGATGCCGCTGGTTCCGTCGAGGGGGAGTTAGAGGTGAGCTAGGGTTTGCGCCGGAGTAACTCGGTGTCGGGCGGCGCCAGAGTTGTCGGAGGAGGAAGGATCTTGGCCGTCGGGGCTTGTCTTCGTCGCCGGGGCTAGGTCGTCTGCGAGATTGTCGCGATCCGGTGGTTCTCCGGTTCATTTGGAGGCAAGAAAACTTTTCCTTTCCTCCTTCCCTCCTTCTCTTTTGCTGGATCGTTTCCATGTTGGTAATTTCCTGGATCTTCAAGTGAGAAAAATTTGCTAATTTGTTGACAAAATCCTTGGATCAATTGGGGCTCGATCCTCTAGTTTTGTTAGCAAATCCTGTTTTTTTTATTCTTTCTTTTGATTAGGGGCTGCTAACCTCTTAAGCTATTGCTGAATTTATTGTATGGGGGCTGCCTTATAGTTTTCTCCATGGGGGGCTGCCTTTTAGCATCTCACTTTGGGGGGTTGCTCATTAAATTTTATCAAGAGGGGCTGCTATTATAAAACCTGCTGTTATGCTTGCTTTTTGGTTGGCGGCTGCCTTATTTTCTTGTCTAATTTGAGGGGGCTGCTATTATAAAACCTGCTGGATGTTTAATTCCTTTGTTGTTCATGTGGGGGCTGCTACTTAAGTGTTGATCATATGGGGGGCTGCTTCTTAAGTTAGTTTACATGAGGGGAAGTTGATGTTTATACTCAAAATTTGGTTGTTGTTGCTTGTGTTGCTTGGGGCTGCCCTGTTCTTTCTGTGAGGGGCTGCTGCTGCTTGTGTTGCTTGGGGCTGCCCTGTTGGTTGGTTTTCTTTTTGTGAGGGGCTGCTGCTGCTTGTGTTAATTGGGGTTGCCCTGTTGGTTTGCCTTCCTTGTGAGGCTGCTGCTGCCTTTGTGAGGGGCTGCTGTTGCTTGTGTTGCTTGGGGCTGCCCTGTTGGTTTGTTTTTCTTGGGGGGCTGCTTCTTATGTTGGGTATTTGGGGGCTGCTGTTACCCTCTTTCCTTGTCTAATGGGGGCTGCCTTATAAAATTTGTGATATTTCTGTTCTTTTGGGCTGCTTTGTATCATTCTTGTTGGGTTTCATTACTGGCAAAATAATTCTGCGCGCTTCGATTACAAGTAGCTAGAAATGGTCAATATTATGGTGGTTCTATTTGCTAACTCCTCGGCACACTTAATTGGCCTTGTTTTATTATTTGCTAGCTGCTATGGTTGGGTGAATCCTTATATCCCTCTTTTATATGCTAGCTGCTATATGTTTAGCTTTGTCCCGATCCTGGGCTACTCCTAGATGGTTTATTCTGGTTGATTTTGTTCCGGATCATGTTTTACTTGGCTATTCTGCATATTTACTTGGCTAAATATTGATGGACTTGTTTGCACTGGAAGGATGGGTACAGGGAACACTGGGTTCCCCCATCGCAACTCTTTTAATAGTGGTTGGTAGGATGGGTACAGGGAACACTGGGTTCCCCCACCACCACCACGGCGCCTATTTCTTATTTGGGGTGAATGTCCCCTTTATGTGTGTGGTTAGTGACATTGTTTGGGTCCGCCACCACTGGTCCATTTTTGCATTATATGCCAAGTTTAGTCATGCTCTTGCTTATCGGGCTGGTTCTATGTGGGATCTTCCTAACCTTCTATTACTGAAATCTTTATATAAGCGTATATATATATAGTTATATATATGGGTATATGTATATATATATGTATTTATATACCCCTTTCAGCTTGGATATGTCACTTGTTACTTCTCCTGCTCTTACTTTTAACTATGCTGTTTTCTTGCACCCTTTGGGCTGATGCATTCTTTTCTTATGGATGCCTCAGGTTCAGGTTCGTAGTGCCGCAGGTTGTAGAGCAGGGTTGTTCAGTTTCTCGAGTGGAGGGCTTTCCTCCCTATTAGGTAAGGATTCAGTTTCTTTTGTTGTAGTTTCCTTCTGGACTGTGGACTCTTCTCCCTGCGGGTTCGTATCAGTTGTTGACGCCCGTGTGGGTTTTGCTTAGTTTACTTGCTGATGTTGCTGCTAGCTTCCTTTACTGCTACTTGGTTACTTTGTAATTATACACTCTGGGAAAAGCTTATTTTGATGTATATTATAGCAGTTTCTTTTAGCATTATAAAAAAGTTGATCTTTTAACTGTTTGTTGCATTTACTATTAAGTATCACATATTTGCAAAACGTAAATCAAAATAAAATGATACTTCTTTATTATATACTAAATTTAGACCGGCGATCGCCCTGGAGACGTCTCTGGTCTTCAGCGCCGTTAGGAATAAAATGAACTTATTTTCTTCCGTTGTGTACGCATATTTTTGATAAAGAGCGGTTATGTAAACCGCAGGGGCCGAGGGGCACGACTTCCTAACCTAATGAAAATAATCTTAAAAGATAATGCTTTTATTAATTCATATCTTTTCTCGTAAAAATGTTCGTTTGAGTGCTCGCCTGAACGTCTGTAGTTGTCCCCTACAGGACGTGGCATCATGACGCGTGTTTTCCCCCTTTACTCTGATATTATAATTTATTTCGGGAAAATATGGGTTGTGACAGACTTCGTGTTATGAATCGAATTGTCATTTACCTTAGTCAAGGATAGATTGGAGGTAATGCTGCCCAATAGATCTCGAGTGAGCGCGAATAGGAGAAGCTGTGAAAAGGCGCGAAGATGTTCTTCACCTTGTTGAAGGATTCGGGGCCTAAGACCAGTTTTATGTTGTCCTAGTAGTAGCGGACCAAGCTGACCGAGAGGAACCGTTATCCGATTCCGAGAATCGACGACTTACTTGACCAACTGGTTGGGTCGACGGTATACTCTATGCTTGACTTAAGGTCCGGCTACTATCAGCTTAGTATTAGGGAATGTGATATTCCGAAGACAGCGTTCAGTACCCGCTTTGGGCACTATGAGTTCACGGTGATGCCGTTCGGTCTGTCTAATGCACCGTCGGTATTCATGAACTTAATGAACAGGACGTTCCGAGAGTATTTGGATCAATTGGTGATCGTCTTCATCGACGACATTTTGGTATACTCTCAGTCAGAAGAGGAGCATGTAGGGCATCTTCACGCAGTTCTGAGCACCTTGGGGAGGAGTCAGCTATATGCCAAGTTCTCCAAGTGCGAGTTTTGGCTACCGTCAGTAGCATTCCTTGGTCATGTGGTTAGTGGAGAAGGAATTGCAGTTGATCCGTCGAACATAGAAGCGATCCGAGCGTGGCCTTTGTTGAAAAACGTAGCGGAAGTCCAAAGTTTCTTAGGACTTGCCGGCTATTATAGGCGCTTTGTGGAAAACTTCTCGAGGATTGCACTCCCTCTCACTAAACTGACTAGGAAAGATCATAAGTTCGTTTGGTCACCCGAGTGCGCACGAGCTTTTGAAGAGCTGAAGAGCCGTCTGACCACGGCGCCCATTCTATGCTCGCCATGTGGTACGGAAGGCTGCGAAATTTATAGCGACGCCTTGGGGAGTGGCTTGGGCTGTGTCCTAGTGCAGTTCGAAAAGGTAATTGCCTACGGCTCCCGGCAACTGAAGGTTCATGAGAGGAATTACCCGGTCCATGATTTGGAGCTAGCGGCAGTGGTATTTGCTCTTAAGCTTTGGAGGCATTATTTGTATGGCGTGAAGATCGACATCTTTACCGAATACAAGAGCCTCAAGTACCTGCTGGATCAAAGGGAGTTGAATATGCGTCAGAGGAGGTGGATGGAGTTCCTTGGGGACTACACCTTCGACATCAAATATACTCCTGGAAAGGGAAATGTAGTTGCGGACGCGTTGAGTCGTCGGGCTCCCGCTCAAGCAAATTGGATTTTGATGCACGATGAGCATCTAATCCGCGAGCTGGAAGAAATGGAGATCATTTGCGTTGATAGAAGAGAGTCTACTTCAGCATGCTTGAACTGGACGGAGGTTCATTACAACCTTGGCGGCCTAGTTCGACAGGCATTGGAGCTGGATGAGAGCATGAAATGCTATAAAGCGGAAACCGTTGATGGGTTAAACGCTGATGTCTCCTTCGAAGATGGCCTTATGTGGAAAGAGGGCAGATTGTGAGTCCCAAACATTGGCAATCTACGGGCGGAGTTGATGTACGAGGCTCATCATACCAAGTACTCTATCCACCCGGGGAGCACGGAAATGTTCATGGACATGAAGAAACTTTTCTGGTGGCCGGGTATGAAGAAAGACATTGCCCTCTACGTGGCCAAGTGTAATACTTGCGCATTGGTGAAGGCGGAATGTCATCGTCCCGGTGGATTTTTGAAGTCCATGCCGATTCCGGAGTGGAAGTTTGATGATATCTCGATGGATTTTGTGCACGGATTGCCGAGATCACAACAGGGAAACGACGCCATCTGGGTGATCGTGGACCGATTGACGAAGGTATCACATTTTATTCCGAACCGGAAGGATGATTCTGTAGAAAAGCTAGCGAAGCTCTCTGTTGATAGTATTGTGTGGCTGCACGGTGTCCCTCGTAGCATCGTAAGCGATCGTGACGGGCGTTTCACATCGAAAGATTGGAGGCTTATCCATGAACTGTTGGGCACTAAATTGAAGTTCAGCATGACTTTCCACCCGCAAACGGATGGACAGACCGAGAGGACCAACAAGACTATGGAGGATATGCTCCGAATGTGCGCTCTAGATTTTGGAAAGAAGTGGGAAGATCATCTCTATATGATCGAGTTCGCCTACAATAATAGCTACCAAGCCAGTATACAGATGGCTCCCTTCGAGGCCCTCTATGGTAAGAAGTGTCGTACGCCGTTGTCTTGGGCGGAAACGGGCGATACTAAGCTATTAAAGCGAAAGGACGTTGAGGAAGCAACTTCGACGATCCGATCTATGTGAAAGGCTATTGATTGCCCAGGATAGGCAAGCAAAATATTACAACGCCAAGCATAGGAACCTAGAGTTCGCCGTTGGCGACCGGGTTTACTTGAAGATCAAACCGTTCAAAGGGGTATCAAGGATTCGACGCTTGAAGAAGCTCAGTCCAAGGTACTTGGGACCGTTTGAGATTGTGGAGCGTGTTGGTGATGCGGCTTATCGGCTCGCACTATCTGCAGAGCTGAGCGGTCTACATGATGTGTTTCACATTTCAGTTTTGAGGAAGGCAGTGCAAGATCCTACTCATATCGTTGCGGTCGGCAAAGTGCCGGTTGATAGTGGGTTGTCAACGAAAGTCAAGCCTTTACGCATCGAAGATACCGAAGTAAAGCAGTTGCGGAACAAGTCCATTCGGATGGTGAAAGTCCGGTGGGACAATTGCAGCCGAGAGGAGCTCTCTTGGGAGAGAGAGCAAACGATGCTTGCGGAGTACCCTGTACTATTTCTCTCAGGTAACTTATAACTGTAATTCCTGCTATTACTGTTTTCGAAATTTTGGGACGAAATTATTTTAAGGGGGGTGGAGTTGTAACACCCCAAATTTCATAGTTCAGCGAATTAGGCGGAGAGGTGGTGCTGCGTTCGGTATAGGCTGGAAATTTCATAGCAGCTCTTCGCGCACGACCACTGTCCCTCTTCGCGCATGACCAGTGATCGTGCGTTAATTCGCAAGGAATCGGAGTTCTGTCTCGGGTAGTGCGCACGACCATTTCTCCTCTTCGCGCACGACCAGTGATCGTGCGCCCGTGATCGTGCGCCCTGTTAATTCTGCTCCGCGATTTTAAGCGGAGAAGGAGATCAGTCCGTCCAAATCTTTTGGAATCCGATCCAATGGCTAGGATTAGATGCTGGAGGTCTTTAAGGCTGATGAGAGGAGGTTAATCCTCATAATTTCTAAGCCTTTCTCTCTCCAAACCTAGAGAAAGAAGAAGGAGGCAAGGAAGAAGAAGGAGAGATTCCGCCATTGACGGAGCTCCGTTTCGCGAGCCGTTTCCAGATCTGGAGAGTGCAGCCCGGTGCGGTCGTTTCCCTATGTCTAGAATCTCGGATCCATGGCGAAGAAGAATGCTCCTAGGGTAACGATTCTTCCTCCCGAACTTTGGACTTGTTATTTGTCCTTTCATTCCTCTTTCTATGTTTGCATGAGGAATCCCTTTCACGAAATGGGTGAAGTGTAGGATCTCCTCAAGTTCTTCGGAACTCCGGGTTGATTGTGTCCGTCCCCGGCATATTGCATGTAGAAAATCCGGTAGTCGTGCGGATTTAGGCATTGTGTGTGAAGCCTATTCGTGGCCGTGAGCCCGAATCGGTGATGCTTGATTTGTGACGTTGCATTTAGGTTAAGCCTAGAATGCGTGCCGGAGAATGACTCCGTGATATATGCGATAGTATTGCGGGATTTAAGCGTAGGCGTCTTGTGAAGATCCTAACGAAAGCCCCATGCTTTGCGAATGGTTGAATGCAAACCTTCACCACTAGAATTGTTGAGGAGTGGTCTTGTACCTCCTTTTTGGTTACGTGTAAAGCCTAAGTCCTCTTGTAGGCTCGGGTGTTGTAACTTATGTTTTGTGTAGCACTATCTAGTGCTAAACCCTTACGGGCTGAGGTGATGTCATACCCGCATCGTGTGTTCAATCGATGACAAGAGCACGGGAATTGGCTGAACTGAACCCGTTTCCAGGCACGACGGTAGAGGGATTTGTCTCTTGTAAACCCGAACGACCTTGGGAGAGGTTGCGAAAGGCGTCTTGCCTAGACCGATCAAAAGCTCCTTTTCCCACCTAAGGCGATGGCCCTTACAGTGGAGTGTTTTGTGGAATTGATGTTGTTAGCCTCATGCGGTTGATTAGGCGGTTGTGGGGAACCTTAGGGTGAACCCAATCTACATCATGTGCATACCTAGGTTCCCTCCTTTTTGATGCTCAACCTAGAAGATTGATTGTGCTTGAAACCTCACCTTGTGTAGTTGCACTTTCTTTATATTAGTACTTGTGCTAATATGGCTTGCTTGCAGGGTAGAAGCTCCGCCACCCCGGGAAAAGGGGTGGGGTCGTTATAATTTGGTCAGCTGTGCTGACCGTTACTTTGTTTGCCACCGCTTGGTGGAATGTTCTTATGCAGGTGCAGGTGAGCCTAGTGGGATATAGCGGGCGGTGGCCCTTTTGCTGAGTTGGCCCTTGAAGGCCAGCCTCCCTTTTCTGCTTTCTCATGTATTGCCGGCCTGCGTGCCGAAGTATGTTCTGAGTTTTGTACATTGGTGAATGTAAGGCCTTAAGGCCGTAACTCTATTTTATGGTTTCATTCCTATGATAGTGGACAGTTCTAATTGAAATGTTAAATCTTTATGCTTCCGCTAGTGTTTAGTATACTCTGTTGTAGTCTTTCTGTTTATCACCTTTTAACTCCTAGCTAGTGTGGATTGTATGGCGTGGGGTCCCGGCCGGACCTACTGTTATACTATTCGTACTGGCAGGGTGTTACAATTTGGTATCGGACTTAAGGCGTCGATCCGTAGTTTAGCGAATTCGGGACGAATTCCTTTTAAGGGGTGGTGTGCACGGGATGTGCATTCACCTAAAACGACAAAAACTAATAAGAATGTCCACTTAGGAATGGAAAAACATACTTGTTTGCGGAACCTGAGCGTTCCATGATTGATGTTTGCTATGTTTTCGGTCACTAAATTGTGCCTTGCATGATTATAGGTGACTAGAAGTGCTGCGGGGCAGTCTCGACCCCGTAACACCGCTGAAAGTAGTGGGTCGTCTGAGGTGCCAGCGACCACTCCTTCGGCTGAGATGATCAAGTTAGTCGCTGAAGCGGTCTTCGCGATGATCAACACTCAGTCTGGGCGGCTTGCACAACCTACTACTCCGACTCTAGATGTGGCCCCTGTAACTGTTGCTGCAGTGGAACCTGCGGTAGAGCTGAGGGTGGAACGTCGAGTTGCGCAGGTAGTTGTGGGGCGAGCGCGTGATCAGCAATTAAAGTACTTTTTGAGCCTCAACCCTCCATCCTTAGCGGGGACGGAATCCCCTGGGAGAGCTGCTGAGTAGTTATCAGAAATAAAGAGGACTTTAATGTCAATGCTTATAAGCAAAGATATGTTGGTAACCTTAACCACCTTCCTACTTATAAGAGAAGCAAGACTTTGGTGGGAAGAAGAGTTGTTGCACAAATTTGGTGGGAGACAACTTACCGAAATCTCTTGGGAAAACTTCCATGAGTCATTCCTTCTAAAGTTTATACCCCTAACCGAGATTCCCGCACTACAAGATCAGTGTTCACACCTAAAGCAGGGAGAACACTCAGTGGATGAGTACCTGATTGAGTTCATCAGTCTGGGTCGTTATGAGAGCTCTATGTGGGAAGATGAGGAGACCAAGGTCAACAAGTTCTACAATGGGCTGCGAGATGACCTAAGACTAATGCTTGTGGGTACAAAGCTACTCGGCTTCAACGTCTTAGTGAAAACAGCTAAATCTCTGGAAATGGATATGAAGAGTATGCAGCGCATGAAAGACTTCAATGCAAAGAAGTCAGAGTTTCATGCGCCGGTCTCTCAGTCCAAGTCTGAGTTCAGAAGAAACAAGAGAAAGTTTAACTCTGTGGAAGCTAAGACTGCACGGTGTTCCTTAATTTGTTTCACTTGCGGGAAGGTGGGACACAAAGCCGCGGTGTGTCGAAGTGGTCCCCCAAAAGCAAAAAGCGGAGAAGTGGACTATGCTCGTGCGATGGGTTCAGCTCCTATGGATAAAGCCAAGGCGGTGGAGTCTTCGATTCCCCAGTTTTCTCTAACCCAGCCGAGAGTCTACTCTTATGGCCAGCAAATGGTCATTCAACAATGCGATGTTGCCACAGGTATGGATGATCATCTCCTAATATGATTCCTACCCCGTGTGCGGATAGAGATAGAAATGTGTCCACTGTATCTGTTGACAACAAAATTTTATGTCTTGTATTTGTGTGCAATTAGGCCTTGTCCTAATTATCGACTATTCGACGAGAGCTCTGTTGGTGTGGGAGCATCGCTCTCCTATTTGTCTAAGGACTTTGTAACGCCCCAGGTTTTCTTATAATCTTTTAAGTGGGGAATGCGAGATGTTAATGTCTTAAATATAAAATTATGGTTGTGTAGGGTAAATGCGAGAGGGCGTTATCGTTTCGTGAACGTCGTCGTCGTCGTCGTCCGGCGAGTAATTCTAAATCGAGTTATAATTGCAATATATATATATATATATATATATATATATATATATATATAAGTGAGTACGCATGAAGTTTTATGCATGTATAGGCAAACATATTCAATTATGAAGATTCTTATGGGAAGGGTTATTTGTATGTAGGGAAATATAATTGTTATATATATATACAAATATATACGTATTTGTTCAAAGGATTATATAAAAAAAAATATAAATATACATGATGTGTGTATGTATGTATAAGGGTATATCAAGGCTCGCATATATACATATACATAATATATATACATTTGTGTGTGTGCATACAAATTATATAAAATTATAAATATATGTTTGTGTGTGTACATTTGTGTGCATACAAAAGTTTTTTTATGCATATAAGGTTCCGTTGGGTGAGGAGATGAGGAGTCCTGCAGTTTTTTTTCTTTCTTTTCTTCCCTTCCCCGATGCCGCTGGTTCCGTCGAGGGGGAGTTAGAGGTGAGCTAGGGTTTGCGCCGGAGTAACTCGGCGTCGGGCGGCGCCAGAGTTGTCGGAGGAGGAAGGATCTTGGCCGTCGGGGCTTGTCTTCGTCGCCGGGGCTAGGTCGTCGGCGAGATTGTCGCGATCCGGTGGTTCTCCGGTTCATTTGGAGGCAAGAAAACTTTTCCTTTCCTCCTTCCCTCCTTCTCTTTTGCTGGATCGTTTCCATGTTGGTAATTTCCTGGATCTTCAAGTGAGAAAAATTTGCTAATTTGTTGACAAAATCCTTGGATCAATTGGGGCTCGATCCTCTAGTTTTGTTAGCAAATCCTGTTTTTTTTATTCTTTCTTTTGATTAGGGGCTGCTAACCTCTTAAGCTATTGCTGAATTTATTGTATGGGGGCTGCCTTATAGTTTTCTCCATGGGGGGCTGCCTTTTAGCATCTCACTTTGGGGGGTTGCTCATTAAATTTTATCAAGAGGGGCTGCTATTATAAAACCTGCTGTTATGCTTGCTTTTTGGTTGGCGGCTGCCTTATTTTCTTGTCTAATTTGAGGGGGATGCTATTATAAAACCTGCTGGATGTTTAATTCCTTTGTTGTTCATGTGGGGGCTGCTACTTAAGTGTTGATCATATGGGGGGTTGCTTCTTAAGTTAGTTTACATGAGGGGAAGTTGATGTTTATACTCAAAATTTGGTTGTTGTTGCTTGTGTTGCTTGGGGCTGCCCTGTTCTTTCTGTGAGGGGCTGCTGCTGCTTGTGTTGCTTGGGGCTGCCCTGTTGGTTGGTTTTCTTTTTGTGAGGGGCTGCTGCTGCTTGTGTTAATTGGGGTTGCCCTGTTGGTTTGCCTTCCTTGTGAGGCTGCTGCTGCCTTTGTGAGGGGCTGCTGTTGCTTGTGTTGCTTGGGGCTGCCCTGTTGGTTTGTTTTTCTTGGGGGGCTGCTTCTTATGTTGGGTATTTGGGGGCTGCTGTTACCCTCTTTCCTTGTCTAATGGGGGCTGCCTTATAAAATTTGTGATATTTCTGTTCTTTTGGGCTGCTTTGTATCATTCTTGTTGGGTTTCATTACTGGCAAAATAATTCTGCGCGCTTCGATTACAAGTAGCTAGAAATGGTCAATATTATGGTGGTTCTATTTGCTAACTCCTCGGCACACTTAATTGGCCTTGTTTTATTATTTGCTAGCTGCTATGGTTGGGTGAATCCTTATATCCCTCTTTTATATGCTAGCTGCTATATGTTTAGCTTTGTCCCGATCCTGGGCTACTCCTAGATGGTTTATTCTGGTTGATTTTGTTCCAGATCATGTTTTACTTGGCTATTCTGCATATTTACTTGGCTAAATATTGATGGACTTGTTTGCACTGGAAGGATGGGTATAGGGAACACTGGGTTCCCCCATCACAACTCTTTTAATAGTGGTTGGTAGGATGGGTACAAGGAACACTGGGTTCCCCCACCACCACCACGACGCCTATTTCTTATTTGGGGTGAATGTCCCCTTTATGTGTGTGGTTAGTGACATTGTTTGGGTCCGCCACCACTGGTCCATTTTTGCATTATATGCCAAGTTTAGTCATGCTCTTGCTTATCGGGCTGGTTCTATGTGGGATCTTCCTAACCTTCTATTACTGAAATCTTTATATAAGCGTATATATATATAGTTATATATATGGGTATATGTATATATATATGTATTTATATACCCCTTTCAGCTTGGATATGTCACTTGTTACTTCTCCTGCTCTTACTTTTAACTATGCTGTTTTCTTGCACCCTTTGGGCTGATGCATTCTTTTCTTATGGATGCCTCAGGTTCAGGTTCGTAGTGCAGCAGGTTGTAGAGCAGGGTTGTTCAGTTTCTCGAGTGGAGGGCTTTCCTCCCTATTAGGTAAGGATTCAGTTTCTTTTGTTGTAGTTTCCTTCTGAACTGTGGACTCTTCTCCCTGCGGGTTCGTGTCAGTTGTTGACGCCCGTGTGGGTTTTGCTTAGTCTACTTGCTGATGTTGCTGCTAGCTTCCTTTACTGCTACTTGGTTACTTTGTAATTATACACTCTGGGAAAAGCTTATTTTGATGTATATTATAGCAGTTTCTTTTAGCATTATAAAAAAGTTGATCTTTTAACTGTTTGTTGCATTTACTATTAAGTATCACATATTTGCAAAACGTAAATCAAAATAAAATGATACTTCTTTATTATATACTAAATTTAGACCGGCGATCGCCCTGGAGACGTCTCTGGTCTTCAGCGCCGTTAGGAATAAAATGAACTTATTTTCTTCCGTTGTGTACGCATATTTTTGATAAAGAGCGGTTATGTAAACCGCAGGGGCAGAGGGGCACGGCTTCCTAACCTAATGAAAATAATCTTAAAAGATAATGCTTTTATTAATTCATATCTTTTCTCGTAAAAATGTTCGTTTGAGTGCTCGCCTGAACGTCTGTAGTTGTCCCCTACAGGACGTGGCATCATGACGCGTGTTTTCCCCCTTTACTCTGATATTATAATTTATTTCGGGAAAATATGGGTTGTGACAGACTTCGTGTTATGAATCGAATTGTCATTTACCTTAGTCAAGGATAGATTGGAGGTAATGCTGCCCAATAGATCTCGAGTGAGCGCGAATAGGAGAAGCTGTGAAAAGGCGCGAAGATGTTCTTCACCTTGTTGAAGGATTCGGGGCCTAAGACCAGTTTTATGTTGTCCTAGTAGTAGCGGACCAAGCTGACCGAGAGGAACCGTTATCCGATTCCGAGAATCGACGACTTACTTGACCAACTGGTTGGGTCGACGGTATACTCTATGCTTGAGTTAAGGTCCGGCTACTATCAGCTTAGTATTAGGGAATGTGATATTCGGAAGACAGCGTTCAGTACCCGCTTTGGGCACTATGAGTTCACGGTGATGCCGTTCGGTCTGTCTAATGCACCGTCGGTATTCATGAACTTAATGAACAGGACGTTCCGAGAGTATTTGGATCAATTGGTGATCGTCTTCATCGACGACATTTTGGTATACTCTCAGTCGAAAGAGGAGCATGTAGGGCATCTTCACGCAGTTCTGAGCACCTTGGGGAGGAGTCAGCTATATGCCAAGTTCTCCAAGTGCGAGTTTTGGCTACCGTCAGTAGCATTCCTTGGTCATGTGGTTAGTGGAGAAGGAATTGCAGTTGATCCGTCGAACATAGAAGCGATCCGAGCGTGGCCTTTGTTGAAAAACGTAGCGGAAGTCCAAAGTTTCTTAGGACTTGCCGGCTATTATAGGCGCTTTGTGGAAAACTTCTCGAGGATTGCACTCCCTCTCACTAAACTGACTAGGAAAGATCATAAGTTCGTTTGGTCGCCCGAGTGCGCACGAGCTTTTGAAGAGCTGAAGAGCCGTCTGACCACGGCGCCCATTCTATGCTCGCCATGTGGTACGGAAGGCTGCGAAATTTATAGCGACGCCTTGGGGAGTGGCTTGGGCTGTGTCCTAGTGCAGTTCGAAAAGGTAATTGCCTACGGCTCCCGGCAACTGAAGGTTCATGAGAGGAATTACCCGGTCCATGATTTGGAGCTAGCGGCAGTGGTATTTGCTCTTAAGCTTTGGAGGCATTATTTGTATGGCGTGAAGATCGACATCTTTACCGAATACAAGAGCCTCAAGTACCTGCTGGATCAAAGGGAGTTGAATATGCGTCAGAGGAGGTGGATGGAGTTCCTTGGGGACTACACCTTCGACATCAAATATACTCCTGGAAAGGGAAATGTAGTTGCGGACGCGTTGAGTCGTCGGGCTCCCGCTCAAGCAAATTGGATTTTGATGCACGATGAGCATCTAATCCGCGAGCTGGAAGAAATGGAGATCATTTGCGTTGATTGAAGAGCGTCTACTTCAGCATGCTTGAACTGGACGGAGGTTCATTACAACCTTGCACACCGAGTTCGACAGGCATTGGAGCTGGATGAGAGCATGAAATGCTATAAAGCGGAAACCGTTGATGGGTTAAACGCTGATGTCTCCTTCGAAGATGGCCTTATGTGGAAAGAGGGCAGATTGTGCGTCCCAAACATTGGCAATCTACGGGCGGAGTTGATGTACGAGGCTCATCATACCAAGTACTCTATCCACCCGGGGAGCACGAAAATGTTCATGGACATGAAGAAACTTTTCTGGTGGCCGGGTATGAAGAAAGACATTGCCCTCTACGTGGCCAAGTGTAATACTTGCGCATTGGTGAAGGCGGAATGTCATCGTCCCGGTGGATTTTTGAAGTCCATGCCGATTCCGGAGTGGAAGTTTGATGATATCTCGATGGATTTTGTGCACAGATTGCCGAGATCACAACAGGGAAACGACACCATCTGGGTGATCGTGGACCGATTGACGAAGGTATCACATTTTATTCCGAACCGGAAGGATGATTCTGTAGAAAAGCTAGCGAAGCTCTCTGTTGATAGTATTGTGTGGCTGCACGGTGTCCCTCGTAGCATCGTAAGCGATCGTGACGGGCGTTTCACATCGAAAGATTGGAGGCTTATCCATGAACTGTTGGGCACTAAATTGAAGTTCAGCACGACTTTCCACCCGCAAACGGATGGACAGACCGAGAGGACCAACAAGACTATGGAGGATATGCTCCGAATGTGTGCTCTAGATTTTGGAAAGAAGTGGGAAGATCATCTCTATATGATCGAGTTCGCCTACAATAATAGCTACCAAGCCAGTATACAGATGGCTCCCTTCGAGGCCCTCTATGGTAAGAAGTGTCGTACGCCGTTGTCTTGGGCGGAAACGGGCGATACTAAGCTATTAAAGCAAAAGGACGTTGAGGAAGCAACTTCGACGATCCGATCTATGTGAAAGGCTATTGATTGCCCAGGATAGGCAAGCAAAATATTACAACGCCAAGCATAGGAACCTAGAGTTCGCCGTTGGCGACCGGGTTTACTTGAAGATCAAACCGTTCAAAGGGGTATCAAGGATTCGACGCTTGAAGAAGCTCAGTCCAAGGTACTTGGGACCGTTTGAGATTGTGGAGCGTGTTGGTGATGCGGCTTATCGGCTCGCACTATCTGCAGAGCTGAGCGGTCTACATGATGTGTTTCACATTTCAGTTTTGAGGAAGGCAGTGCAAGATCCTACTCATATCGTTGCGGTCGGCAAAGTGCCGGTTGATAGTGGGTTGTCAACGAAAGTCAAGCCTTTACGCATCGAAGATACCGAAGTAAAGCAGTTGCGGAACAAGTCCATTCGGATGGTGAAAGTCCGGTGGGACAATTGCAGCCGAGAGGAGCTCTCTTGGGAGAGAGAGCAAACGATGCTTGCGGAGTACCCTGTACTATTTCTCTCAGGTAACTTATAACTGTAATTCCTGCTATTACTGTTTTCGAAATTTCGGGACGAAATTATTTTAAGGGGGGTGGAGTTGTAACACCCCAAATTTCATAGTTCAGCGAATTAGGCGGAGAGGTGGTGCTGCGTTCGGTACAGGCTGGAAATTTCATAGCAGCTCTTCGCGCACGACCACTGTCCCTCTTCGCGCATGACCAGTGATCGTGCGTTAATTCGCAAGGAATCGGAGTTCTGTCTCGGGTAGTGCGCACGACCATTTCTCCTCTTCGCGCACGACCAGTGATCGTGCGCCCGTGATCGTGCGCCCTGTTAATTCTGCTCCGCGATTTTAAGCGGAGAAGGAGATCGGTCCGTCCAAATCTTTTGGAATCCGATCCAATGGCTAAGATTAGATGCTGGAGGTCTTTAAGGCTGATGAGAGGAGGTTAATCCTCATAATTTCTAAGCCTTTCTCTCTCCAAACCTAGAGAAAGAAGAAGGAGGCAAGGAAGAAGAAGGAGAGATTCCGCCATTGACGGAGCTCCGTTTCGCGAGCCGTTTCCAGATCTGGAGAGTGCAGCCCGGTGCGGTCGTTTCCCTATGTCTAGAATCTCGGATCCATGGCGAAGAAGAACGCTCCTAGGGTAACGATTCTTCCTCCCGAACTTTGGACTTGTTATTTGTCCTTTCATTCCTCTTTCTATGTTTGCATGAGGAATCCCTTTCACGAAATGGGTGAAGTGTAGGATCTCCTCAAGTTCTTCGGAACTCCGGGTTGATTGTGTCCGTCCCCGGCATATTGCATGTAGAAAATCCGGTAGTCGTGCGGATTTAGGCATTGTGTGTGAAGCCTATTCGTGGCCGTGAGCCCGAATCGGTGATGCTTGATTTGCGACGTTGCATTTAGGTTAAGCCTAGAATGCGTGCCGGAGAATGACTCCGTGATATATGCGATAGTATTGCGGGATTTAAGCGTAGGCGTCTTGTGAAGATCCTAACGAAAGCCCCATGCTTTGCGAATGGTTGAATGCAAACCTTCACCACTAGAATTGTTGAGGAGTGGTCTTGTACCTCCTTTTTGGTTACGTGTAAAGCCTAAGTCCTCTTGTAGGCTCGGGTGTTGTAACTTATGTTTTGTGTAGCACTATCTAGTGCTAAACCCTTACGGGCTGAGGTGATGTCATACCCGCATCGTGTGTTCAATCGATGACAAGAGCACGGGAATTGGCTGAACTGAACCCGTTTCCAGGCACGACGGTAGAGGGATTTGTCTCTTGTAAACCCGAACGACCTTGGGAGAGGTTGCGAAAGGCGTCTTGCCTAGACCGATCAAAAGCTCCTTTTCCCACCTAAGGCGATGGCCCTTACGGTGGAGTGTTTTGTGGAATTGATGTTGTTAGCCTCATGCGGTTGATTAGGCGGTTGTGGGGAACCTTAGGGTGAACCCAATCTACATCATGTGCATACCTAGGTTCCCTCCTTTTTGATGCTCAACCTAGAAGATTGATTGTGCTTGAAACCTCACCTTGTGTAGTTGCACTTTCTTTATATTAGTACTTGTGCTAATATGGCTTGGTTGCAGGGTAGAAGCTCCGCCACCCCGGGAAAAGGGGTGGGGTCGTTATAATTTGGTCAGCTGTGCTGACCGTTACTTTGTTTGCCACCGCTTGGTGGAATGTTCTTATGCAGGTGCAGGTGAGACTAGTGGGATATAGCGGGCGGTGGCCCTTTTGCTGAGTTGGCCCTTGAAGGTCAGCCTCCCTTTTCTGCTTTCTCATGTATTGCCGGCCTGCGTGCCGAAGTATGTTCTGAGTTTTGTACATTGGTGAATGTAAGGCCTTAAGGCCGTAACTCTATTTTATGGTTTCATTCCTATGATAGTGGACAGTTCTAATTGAAATGTTAAATCTTTATGCTTCCGCTAGTGTTTAGTATACTCTGTTGTAGTCTTTCTGTTTATCACCTTTTAACTCCTAGCTAGTGTGGATTGTATGGCGTGGGGTCCCGGCCGGACCTACTGATATACTATTCGTACTGGCAGGGTGTTACAATTTGGTATCGGACTTAAGGCGTCGATCCGTAGTTTAGCGAATTCGGGACGAATTCCTTTTAAGGGGTGGTGTGCACGGGATGTGCATTCACCTAAAACGACAAAAACTAATAAGAATGTCCACTTAGGAATGGAAAAACATACTTGTTTGCGGAACCTGAGCGTTCCATGATTGATGTTTGCTATGTTTTCGGTCACTAAATTGTGCCTTGCATGATTATAGGTGACTAGAAGTGCTGCGGGGCAGTCTCGACCCCGTAACACCGCTGAAAGTAGTGGGTCGTCTGAGGTGCCAGCGACCACTCCTTCGGCTGAGATGATCAAGTTAGTCGCTAAAGCGGTCTTCGCGATGATCAACACTCAGTCTGGGTGGCTTGCACAACCTACTACTCCGATTCTGGATGTGGCCCCTGTAACTGTTGCTGCAGTGGAACCTGTGGTAGAGCTGAGGGTGGAACGTCGAGTTGCGCAGGTAGTTGTGGGGCGAGCGCGTGATCAGCAATTAAAGTACTTTTTGAGCCTCAACCCTGCATCCTTAGCGGGGACGGAATCCCCTGGGAGAGCTGCTGAGTGGTTGTTAGAAATAAAGAGGACTTTAATGTCAATGCTTATAAGCAAGGATATGTTGGTAACCTTAACCACCTTCCTACTTTTAAGAGAAGCAAGTCTTTGGTGGGAAGAAGAGTTGTTGCACAAGTTTGGTGGGAGACAACTTACCGAAATCTCTTGGGAAAACTTCCATGAGTCATTCCTTCTAAAGTTTATACCCCTAACCGAGATTCCTGCACTACAAGATCAATGTTCACACCTAGAGCAGGGAGAACACTCAGTGGATGAGTACCTGATTGAGTTCATCAGTCTGGGTCGTTATGAGAGGTCTATGTGGGAAGATGAGGAGACCAAGGTCAACAAGTTCTACAATGGGCTGCGAGATGACCTAAGACTAATGCTTGTGGGTCCAAAGTTACTCGGCTTCAACGTCTTAGTGAAAACAGCTAAATCTCTGGAAATGGATATGAAGAGTATGCAGCGCACGAAAGACTTCAATGCAAAGAAGTCAGAGTTTCATGCGCCGGTCTCTCAGTCCAAGTCTGAGTTCAGAAGAAACAAGAGAAAGTTTAACTCTGTGGAAGCTAAGACTGCACGGTGTTCCTTAATTTGTTTCACTTGCGGGAAGGTGGGACACAAAGCCGCGGTGTGTCGAAGTGGTCCCCCAATAGCAAAAAGCGGAGAAGTGGACTATGCTCGTGCGATGGGTTCAGCTCCTATGGAGAAAGGCAAGGCGGTGGAGTCTTCGATTCCCCAGTTTTCTCTAACCCAACCGAGAGCCTACTCTTATGGCCAGCAAAAGGTCATTCAGCAATGCGATGTTGCCACAGTTATGGATGATCATCTCCTAATAGGAGCGCGAATAGGAGAAGCTCACAAATCAATTGGACCTCGCGCTGCATCAGGCGCATCTGAACTTCGATTCGCGCGAGGTGCACCCCTGGCGAGGTGACCTCACCGCGAGCAACCTGTCGCATATCGGCAAGGAGACGCGTATTCGCGTCCTCCATGGCGGCAAAACTCTCTTCATAAGAAGTCATGTCCACCCGATTCTGGTCGTACAGTTCTCGCAGCATGAGGCCATATTTCTGGAACAGCACGGTGACCCGTCTCTTCATTTGCTCCGGATTGCTGGGGCCCCCCAGGAAGTCAGTGACTTGATTCGGAGAATGAGGTGGAGATATCTCCTCCTCTATGTTCTCTGACTCGGGGAGTGGGGTCTTGGGAACACTGCGAGGAAGAAATCAACAATAGGGGTGGGAAAGAGGCAATCGGCGGAATCTAGCTAACCTGGCAAAATCAGGATGGTACGGGCTCACTGGCGAAGAGAGCTCGGCTCACCCTTGAAGGAATCAGTGAAGGCAGGGGTAATGGATTTCCCCAGGCCAGGACGGTGCATCGTGTCGTCCGCGACCCGGGTGTCGGCAAGTAGCGACCCGCCCCGACTCCGTTGGCCTAGAACACCAAATGCCAGAGTGGGGATGGGCGATTTAAGTGGGGATGGCGAGCCCAGCGGAGTGGGGGTTTGCCTCTCCGGGGTCGTGAGAGGGGTCACTGCACAAAAGGAGTAACGCAGGTTCAGCGATCGAAGAACCATACGAGATAGAGAGGCAAACAATTCACCCGGTCGCGAGGATGGGGCTCACAGGTCGGTGGTCCCCACATCCGGGGGGGAAGTCAGTCCTCCCGGGGGATGGGATGCAAGACCCCGTTGATGATTGCCCAATGATAATTTCTCCATGGGGGAGGGTTCTACGAGCAAAGAAGCAAAGTCAGTCGAGTAAATCTTGGATTATCGAATCTTCGACATTAGAACCTGTGAGGCGAGCTCATGGTGGTGGTGGTGGGGGGTGAGACAGGGGTGATGACCCATTATCCACAGGCGATCGTCGGATGGTCTTCTCCTTTTTGATCTGAGATGGAGGTGGAGTGGGTTGCGGAGAAATCCAGGGGGCGAGCTCTGCAACTTTGGCCTTTTGGTTCGCATACGAGGCCTTGAGTCGAGCCAATGCCTCTTTATTAGTGAACATCTTTAAAAGTGAGATTAGATCTTAGATTTACTCTAGAGGGGGGGGGGGGGGGTGAATAGAGTATTAAAAAGTTTTTCACTTATTTTTATAGCGGAATTAAAATAGTGATACTTATATGTGTATTGAGTGAGTTATAAAAACAAACACAAAAAGAGCACACAACACAATACAGAAAAATAAACAAGAACACAGAGGACACAAGGATTTTATAGTAGTTCCCCAATAAACCTATGTACGTCTACTCTTCTACCACCCTTGGTAGGATTCCACTAGGTTTTTGATCAGGTGCCCTATCACCAATGGGGTTTTGATCAGGTGCCCAAAACACCAAGGAGCTTTTGATCAGGTGCTCTAACCAAACTACAGGTTTTTGTTCAGGTGCCCTGCCACCAAGGGGTTAACTTTTGAAGGGAGTTATAACCCTGCACAAGATGAGATAAGAAGGGTTAAATGTTCTTCTCTGTCAATATTCTGAGAGAAGACTCTAGTGGAATGTTGTTGTACAACTCCTCTGTCTAATATAAAATGTTTGACAGTAGATGGCTGGAGCTTTCTCTTGAATGTACTGATCTTCCTATAGCTGATGAATCTGAGAGAATAAGTTCCTCAGATTATTGTTGCTCTTTGAAGATCTGATCTTGCAGCAGAAACTGAGAGAATAATGTTGATGTTGTTCTCAGTGAATGAGTGCTGCTTGAGGAAGAAGACGAAGATGATCTGTAAAACTTTTGTTCTTCTTTTTCTTCCTGTAACCTTATGAAGAATGATATTCTTCTCTGTCGACAACTTTCTGTTATTGAGTTCCTGTAATTGTTGTGTCTTCTTTCTTTTTCTTTTTCTTTTACAATATGTCTCTGATTTGAAATTCGAATCAACAGAATAACGAATAAAATAATCTGCATTTAATATTTCCTTAGAACTGCAAGCAAGACTTTAATTCCTTTTCCTTTTTAATTAATGATATCCTTTTCCGCCAAACGGCTATTTTCTCAGGAAGAGAATGAAAAGGAATAATATAAAAAGGAAGGATATAATCCTTGACTTATCTGGAATAATAGAGCCGTTGTTGAAAGATCTGTGTTCAGAGAATATTATAACTGATCTTCTGAAATAAATCTGCTGTAGAGAAATTTTCGTCGATCTGAATAAACAAGTTCGTCGAACAGAATTTGATTCGTCGATCTCAGAGATGAGTTCGTCGACCTGAAGATATTCGTCGAACGCAGACTGAGTTCGTCGAACAGACGCTGGAGTTCGTCGAACTGAGAGAACTTATCTGCTGGCCTGGCTGGAGAACTAAGTTCATCGAGCTGAGAAAATACTTTCGTCGATCTGAACAAATTCATCGACCGCTGAGACTTGGTCAACCACTGAGACTTGGTCAACCGCTGAGACGAGTTTCATCGACCGCTGAGACGAGCTTCATCAACCGCAGAGACAAGGTTCATCGACCGCTGAGACGAGCTTCATCAACTGCTGAGATGAGCTTTTGTCGACCGCTGAGAGCATTTTGTCGAACGCATAGAGGGGTTCGTCGAACGCAGAATGAGGTCGTCGAACGCAGAACCACTGATCCGCTGAGACGTTGAGATTAAAGCAAGCCGTTCGTCGAATGCAGAATGCAAGACGTTCGTCGAACGCAGAAAGCATTTCGTCGAATGCAGTATTGAGTTCGTCGAACACAGAAAATGAATCTTTTCCTTAGTTCTATCAGCCTAAAACCTTGACCCTTAAGACTATACATTGGGGTCAACTTAGTCCTAATAAATAGATAGTGATCCTAGCCCAAATCAGTAATAGGGTGTTGGATCGATTGGCGCCCTTAGAGGGGGGGGGGGGGGTTGTCACAACCCGCATTTTCCCAAGAATATAATACATATTATCAGAGCAAGGGGAAAATACGCGTCGTGATGCCACGCCTGCAGGAGACGACTACGGACGCTCAGGCGAACACTTCTTACGAAATTTTATTAAAAACATATACATGATTGGATTAAAAGAGAAATTTTCATTTTTTTAGCTTAAGACCGCGTCCCTCGGTCTAGTGGATCATCTAGTCCACAAGTAGAAAACTATACATACGTAGCGGAAAAGAGGTTTGTTTCTTTTAGCCTACATGAGCAAGAAAATAAACATTTCCATAGATGATATGCACATATCTAGTTTTAGTATAGTAAGAAAGGATTTTTCTACGAATTTCAAAGTATGCGATCTTTATTTAAAAGCATGATATGCAAGAACGACATTTTTATATCAATAAAGTAACTACTACATCTTAGCGAAAAGGCTTCCCAGAGAGCAAGTAGGTAAAGTACTCAAAGTAACAGCAAAGCAAACAGTAAGTAATCTAAACAAAAAGCCATACGGGCGCCAACAGCTGACACGAACCCGCAGGGAAGAAGGAAAAACAGCTAAAGGAGAGACAACAACTAAGCAACTGCCCCTTACCTAAGAGGGGAAGGGCCTCGACAGGAACACAGAACGACGCCGCTCTAACTCCTGCGGCAGCTAAAAACCTGAACCTGAGACATTCATAATAAAAGAATGCCGCATCCCAAAAGGGTGCAAGAAAACCAAGATTTAGCAGCAATTAGAAATAAAAGAGTACAGAAAGGAGAACTAAGAAGGTAAACATCAATAATCTAACCACAACACGAGCCAGCACAAACGAGTGCACTCGGTAAGAGGAAAAGAAAAGCCTGCACTGAAAGGTAATAGCCAAAGCAATCAAAGCCAACCACGTGTCCGTCCCTGTGGCTCAGAGGTGATGGTTATGCATATACTATATCATAATGCCATACATAAGCATATAAGCTTATTAGAACTTGAGACTGATCAGCTCACAAGAAAACAGGGTGGTCTACTGCAACCCAAATAGCCAAACAGGGTGCTCCACTGCAACCCCAAAAAAAGCCAAATAGGGTGCTCCACTGCAAACCAAAAAGCCAAACAGGGTGGTCCACTGCCACCCAAAAAGCCAAAACAGGGTGGTCCACTGCCACCCCAAAAAGCCCAAACCCCAGTGCAGGACACCTGAGAACACTCAGAACATTAGACTACGAAGGTCATGAAGATCAAGATCCACTCACCAAAACTATCCCGGGGAATTAAACAACAAAGCATACTTAGCTCATAAATCCAACAGACCACAAGGAGGAGTGTCAGACCGGGAAAACATGATAACAAATGGTCTTAACAATAATTCAAAACGAGAGCATCAGGAAACACCTGATTCAGCAATAAATCAATAGATTAATATTCAACTTACAACAGAGTTGAAGATTTCAGCAACCCGACACCATGCAAGGCTTGGTGTCGGAACGAGACGGAGGTAACTTAACACAAAGGCCAACACCAGAACAACACACAAAGGCCAAAAGCAGATACTTGGTGAGTCTAAACTTGACTCCCAACAAATTTCTCGTAGTAGTACGATAAATAAGGCACGACAAGCACCACAAATGAACACTGACCAAATATAGGGCAACTCAAGAATGGAGCATAGCTTTATCAAAATTCTCAGCCAAAGGGACTTGAAAGGTTTGATATCAACGTTTAAGATACTCAGGAACACCCGGCAGAAGAACATATAGATATATGAGGAAGCAATTCAGAATGAGCGATGAAATTGACAGGAGACTCAACAAGAGCCGACGGGGGAAGACTTATATCAAGTCAACGAGGAGGACTTAATTCAATGATGACTAGAAGACTTCACCTCAAAGTCGACGGGGAACTTCATAGAAGATGAAATAGTTGCAAGATCATATGGTGAGCAAACCTTTTAAAATCTAGGGAAATCTTATCAGACTACCTGGTAGCGTAACCAAACAGGTATAGAAGCTACCCAGGTTCCAAGGGGGATGACAACAGGGATCAAGAACCCATAACACCAAACAAGACCCAAAAAGGTGAAACACAACTGCCACTAGCCAGTCGGAACTATGTTCATATTAAAAATGAACATATTTTATCGGGGTTGCATCGCATAATAGCTATAACGATGATCCCTAGGGTTGACGTAGACTCATTATAAAGGATTGTCCAAGGATAGGAACACATAAATAATGAGACAAGTAGACCCAAGTGGCATAAGGTAATCCACAGCCCAATAAGAATTTACAACAAAATAGCCAATCTGGATAGCTTAAAGGCAACCAAACCGCAACAATGGAGTGTATAAGGCAATATATTTCTCTCTATATTTCTCAAGTGAACCACCCCAGCAAAAGCTCAGTACAACCACAACAAGTGAAAAGAGGGGCAGCAGCCGGCCAATCAAAATAAAAGCCCCAATAGCTAACAATAAATTTGGAACTTCATGACCCGAAAAGGGAATAATAGCAACATGATCTCCCAAGTACTTTTGCAAGATGAGATAAGCAACTTTGATCAAGTAAATGAATAATTTAATGCAAGATTAGATAAATTATGGGATAAAGATCAGCATTCTGATGATGAAATAAATAAATTACTAGCCCAAATACAATCTGAAGTTAAACTCGAAACAAAAAGTGCAGAATTAGGCAGCCAAAAAGATCAATCACTGCGTGATAGACTGGACAGACTACAAGCTGATAGTGACATAATACAAAAGACATCAGCAACAGACTTATCAGATATCACTCATAATACTTCCAATGAGACTAGCAAAAAAAAAACACCAGCAAGACTTTCCTTTGATGATACTAAATAAATCATCACAACTAACCTTGACGCACAAGCAAGTATATCTGACATATTTGCCGATCAGTTCGATAGTATACAAGACAAAAAAATCATTTAACTAATCTAGCTAATAAACTTAAAGAAATGAGTAATATAATTGCTGATATATCTCCTATACCTCAAGAATATGAAGCTAAAATAACAAATATAGCAGCGACTAAAAGAAGGGGCAGCAACACAACAACAACCCCCCTTATTTAGATAAAGCACAAGGAGCAGCCCCCTACATCAACATAATGAAATTTTTTGCAGCAACATCGTTTTTTTTTCTGAATCAAAACCCAACCACAACAGGTAATGAAAACTGCGGCATTCTAACATGAACATCCCAAACAATTTGCAGCAAGGTAAACCCCAACCAGCAGAGGTACTAACCCATCAATAGCAGAGAAGTAAACCCCAACCAGCAGAGGTAAAAGAAAAGCCCAAACAGCAGAATTAAAAACCCCAACAGCAGAATATTGCAAGATAATGAAAGGGGAATGGAGGAGAAAGATGAGGAAAGGGGAGAGGAAAAGTTTCCTTTCCTGAAGACCGCTAGACCACTGCCGATCCCGACGATGGCTCACTGATCCTTGACTCCGGCGATGAAATCAAGCTCCGGCACCCCTAAACCTCCTCCGACAACTCCGGCGACGAAATCGGCACCGACCGACCAACCCTAGCTCCACGACTCGCCGGCTCCACGGGAGAACATGGAAATATCGGGGGGAAGGGGAGAATGAAAATAATATGCTGAGAGGGGGGGGGGGGTTAGATGATTATATATATAAAAAATATATATGTATAATTATATATATATATATATGTATAATTATATGAATAGATATATGCATAGTTATACGTATAATTATATGTATATTATATGTATAATTATATGTAATTATATGTATAACTTTTATATATACATATATAAGAAAAAATTTTATACGCATAACACTTATATATACTCATATATACCACTGTGAGAATATATATATCCGCATAAGCCTCTTTCTAGAAACAAAACGCCGGATAGCGACGACGCTCCCGAGACGGTAACACCCTCTCGCCTCAATGCCCTAAATTAATAATTCATTTTAGAATAATTATTATTAATTCCATATGCTTCAAATAAAATAATTATAAGAAAAACCCGGGGCGTTACAGCCACACCTCCTAACAGAAAGTTTCTCCCCGAAACTTAGAAGACACCGAACGTAAAGTACAAAGGGAGAGGTAAGCTCACACTCGCTAGATAGAAGCGCTAACCGAAAGGGGCTAGGAACAAATGCGGTTAAGATTACCCAAAAATAAAAGGACATTACCAAGAACTCAAAATGTCCAAACCGAGAACAGAAGACGGATCGCGAAACATCTGACAAGCGGATCCCCAACTAAAGGAAGCCTACACGAAGATCAGCGAAAACACCGAACTAACTTCCTTCTTCATGAACCAGGCAAGAGCACTCCAGGGCAAGGAACCAGGCCAGGAAAACGCCACACTGCAACCACTCATCCAACTGAGTGCGCAACTCTCGCAACACACGCGGGGCCAAAGGGTACGGTGTCTTAGCAATAGGACAAGTACCCGGCTCAAGGTCAGAAACAAACTCCTCAACTCTCACAGGTAGAAGAACAGGGAGACTAACGATGAAGACATCAGTGAGATCTCGCACCACAGGGAAGAAAATCTTCGATACCCGGCAAACTGCTACCAGTTTCTAACATAGAAACAAGGTAGGCAAAACAACCGAAAACTAAAGGCTCCGAGCACACACCGCAGAAACAATCGGGGAAACATTGCGCGGAAGGCCAAATAGGCTCGAGGGTTGACCGATGTCCAGCTTAAAGACCAAAAGCTTTACCTTGCGTTGGATAACAACATCAAACCTGGACCACCAGCCCAAACCCAAAAATCACAACGAAAGCTCCAGGTCTAACACCTTTAGATTAGTAAAAGCTAAGAGACCACCTAAGAGGGGAACTTAACATTAAACGAATCGCCAATCGAAACAAGGGTCAAACTACGACGCTCTATAAAAGTCCTAGCCACGAACGAGTGGGTAGAACCAGAATCGGAAGGAACGTGCTCCTAAAGGTTATATACCTTAAACACTCCTATAAGGTTGGATACGCAACTAAACGAGCGAAAACAAACTAGAACCAAAGCTGAAAGTTAATAATTAGATTAGAATCTAACCTGGAATCACCTGGGGGAAAAACTGCTCAACAATCGATAACCTAACGATGACCGCCCGCGAAGCTCTATAGCCAAAACATTGAGTAAAACTCAAATGAAAAAGAAGGCACGCTCAACATCCTCTACCTTAACTCACACAAAATTGAGATAACAAAAATCCAAATCCACATTCGCAAGCCAACGAATAAACTAGGTCAAAACCTTAACATGAAAACACCTGGGCAGAAAAACTGCGCTTGTTTCACAACCATTTGCCTCAACAATGCCTCAATACTCCGACGCAACTCCTTAGTCACCGCCTCACTAAGCGCACCTAAGGATTCAACCTCTGACTGGGGAGCTAACTCCGACGCACTACGCTCTGGAGTCATCGACTGCAATTACGAACGAACACCTCAATACACCTAACTTAAGACGCAACAGCTAGGAACCAGAATTTCCTAACTCGATACAGATCAGAAAGGAGTAGATACTTGCTCTTGCTGTTACCTTGCTCTGGGAATTTATGAAATGATGTTATGCTAAACTTAGGATGATATGTCATCATCCTGTCAACTTATGTGCATATAATATAAATGCATGAATGCCAAAATTTTATTTCAAATCATGTGTGTACGAGCGTCATCATGTATGTCTTTAGCTTGGCACGTGTGCTAATGCTATGTTATGATGCATATGCAGTGCTATGCAATCTAAAAAGGCCTTAATGCATGCATTGAGCGGCGTACACATGCGATCTTATGCATCCCATACTACATATTATCGCATGCAACAAAAAGGAAAATCTAATGGACACGCATGCGACCTACGTTATGCATCCCATACTACATAACAGTCGTATGTTGTCACCTATGAGGATCCATATACAAACACATATTATGCATCCCATACTACATAATATGCCCCGTATACTTCTTATCATGCTATGAGTGTAGTGTTCATGCTTCAGCCAAGACATACTGATGACCCTTCGGTGTGTGTATGCAATGAATGACGATTCTCACCAGGCGGTTAACCGGGCCAACCAGACTATTCCAGCAACCCGGCTAACCTCCATCTGATACCAACTGTCACAACCCGCATTTTCCCAAGAATATAATACATATTATCAGAGCAAGGGGAAAATACGCGTCGTGATGCCACGCCTGCAGGAGACGACTACAGACGCTCAGGCGAACACTTCTTACGAAATTTTATTAAAAACATATACATGATTGGATTAAAAGAGAAATTTTCATTTTTTTAGCTTAAGACCGCGTCCCTCGGTCTGGTGGATCATCTAGTCCACAAGTAGAAAACTATACATACGCAGCGGAAAATAGGTTTGTTTCTTTTAGCCTACATGAGCAAGAAAATAAACATTTCCAGAGATGATATGCACATATCTAGTTTTAGTATAGTAAGAAAGGATTTTTCTACGAATTTCAAAGTATGCGATCTTTATTTAAAAGCATGATATGCAAGAACGACATTTTTATATCAATAAAGTAACTACTACATCTTAGCGAAAAGGCTTCCCAGAGAGCAAGTAGGTAAAGTACTCAAAGTAACAGCAAAGCAAACAGTAAGTAATCTAAACAAAAAGCCATACGGGCGCCAACAACTGACACGAACCCGCAGGGAAGAAGGAAAAACAGCTAAAGGAGAGACAACAACTAAGCAACTGCCCCTTACCTAAGAGGGGAAGGGCCTCGACAGGAACACAGAACGACGCCACTCTAACTCCTGCGACAGCTAAAAACCTGAACCTGAGACATTCATAAGAAAAGAATGCCTCAGCCCAAAAGGGTGCAAGAAAACCAAGATTTAGCAGCAATTAGAAATAAAAGAGTACAGAAAGGAGAACTAAGAAGGTAAACATCAATAATCTAACCACAACACGAGCCAGCACAAACGAGTGCACTCGGTAAGAGGAAAAGAAAAGCCTGCACTGAAAGGTAATAGCCAAAGCAATCAAAGCCAAACACGTGTCCGTCCCTGCGGCTCAGAGGTGATGGTTATGCATATACTATATCATAATGCCATACATAAGCATATAAGCTTATTAGAACTTGAGACTGATCAGCTCACAAGAAAACAGGGTGGTCCACTGCCACCCAAAAAGCCAAACAGGGTGTTCCACTACAACCCCAAAAAAAGACAAACAGGGTGCTCCACTGCCACCCAAAAAGCCAAACAGGGTGCTCCACTGCCACCCAAAAAGCCAAAACAGGGTGGTCCACTACCACCCCAAAAAGCCCAAACCCCAGTGCAGGACACCTGAGAACACTCAGAACATTAGACTACGAAGGTCATGAAGATCAAGATCCACTCACCAAAACTATCCCGAGGAATTAGACAACAAAGCATACTTAGCTCATAAATCCAATAGAACACAAGGAGGAGTGTCAGACCGGGAAAACATGATAACAAATGGTCTTAACAATATTTCAAAACGAGAGCATCAGGAATCACCGGATTCAGCAATAAATCAATAGATTAATATTCAACTTACAACAGAGTTGAAGATTTCAGCAACCGACACCATGCAAGGCTTGGTGTCGGAACGAGACGGAGGTAACTTAACACAAAGGCCAACACCAGAACAACACACAAAGGCCAAAAGCAGATACTTGGTGAGTCTAAACTTGACTCCCAACAAATTTCTCGTAGTAGTACGATAAATAAGGCACGACAAGCACCACAAATGAACACTGACCAAATATAGGGCAACTCAAGAATGGAGCATAGCTTTATCAAAATTCTCAGCCAAAGGGACTTGAAAGGTTTGATATCAACGTTTAAGATACCTTGGAACACCCGGCAGAAGAACATATAGATATATGAGGAAGCAATTCAGAATGAGCGATGAAATTGACAGGAGACTCAACAAGAGCCGACGGGGGAAGACTTATATCAAGTCAACGAGGAGGACTTAATTCAAAGATGACTAGAAGACTTCACCTCAAAGTCGACGGGGAACTTCATAGAAGATGAAATAATTGCAAGATCATAGGGTGAGCAAACCTTTTAAAATCTAGTGAAATCTTATCAGACTACCTGGTAGCGTAACCAAACAGGTATAGAAGCTACCCAGGTTCCAAGGGGGATGACAACAGGGATCAAGAACCCATAACACCAAACAAGACCCAAAAAGGTGAAACACAACTGCCACTAGCCAGTCGGAACTATGTTCATATTAAAAATGAACATATTTTATCGGGGTTGCATCGCATAATAGCTATAACGATGATCCCTAGTGTTGACGTAGACTCATTATAAAGGATTGTCCAAGGATAGGAACACGTAAATAATGAGACAAGTAGACCCAAGTGGCATAAGGTAATCCACAGCCCAATAAGAATTTACAACAAAATAGCCAATCTGGATAGCTTAAAGGCAACCAAACCGCAACAATGGAGTGTATAAGGCAATATATTTCTCTCTATATTTCTCAAGTGAACCACCCCGGCAAAAGCTCAGTACAACCACAACAAGTGAAAAGAGGGGCAGCAGCCGACCAATCAAAATAAAAGCCCCAATAGCTAACAATAAATTTGGAACTTCATGACTCGAAAAGGGAATAATAGCAACATGATCTCCCAAGTACTTTTGCAAGATGAGATAAGCAACTTTGATCAAGTAAATGAACAATTTAATGCAAGATTAGATAAATTATGGGATAAAGATCTGCATTCTGATGATGAAATAAATAAATTACTAGCCCAAATACAATCTGAAGTTAAACTCGAAACAAAAAGTGCAGAATTAGGCAGCCAAAAAATCAATCACTGCGTGATAGACTGGACAGACTACAAGCTGATAGTGGCATAAGACAAAAGACATCAGCAACAGACTTATCAGATATCACTCATAATACTTCCAATGAGACTAGCAAAAAAAAAAACACCAGCAGGACTTTCCTTTGATGATACTAAATCAATCATCACAACTAACCTTGACGCACAAGCAAGTATATCTGACATATTTGCCGATCAGTTCGATAGTATACAAGACAAAAAAATCATTTAACTAATCTAGCTAATAAACTTAAAGAAATGAGTAATATAATTGCTGATATATCTCCTATACCTCAAGAATATGAAGCTAAAATAACAAATATAGTAGCGACTAAAAGAAGGGGCAGCAACAAAACAACAACCCCCTTATTTAGATAAAGCACAAGGAGCAGCCCCCCCTACATCAACATAATGAAATTTTTTGCAGCAACATCATTTTTTTTTCTTAATCAAAACCCAACCACAACAGGTAATGAAAACTGTGGCATTCTAACATGAACAGCCCAAACAATTTGCAGCAAGGTAAACCCCAACCAGCAGAGGTACTAACCCATCAATAGCAGAGAAGTAAACCCCAACCAGCAGAGGTAAAATAAAAGCCCAAACAGCAGAATTAAAAACCCCAACAGCAGAATATTGCAAGATAATGAAAGGGGAAGGGAGGAGAAAGAGGAGGAAAGGGGAGAGGAAAAGTTTCCTTGCCTGAAGACCGCTAGACCACTGCCGATCCCGACGATGGCTCACCGATCCTTGACTCCGGCGATGAAATCAAGCTCCGGCACCCCTAAACCTCCTCCAACAACTCCGGCGACGAAATCGGCACCAACCGACCAACCCTAGCTCCACGACTCGCCGGCTCTACGGGAGAACAGGGAAATATCGGGGGGAAGGGGAGAATGAAAATAATATGCTGAGAGGGGGGGGGGGGGGTTAGATGATTATATATATAAAAAATATATATATGTATAATTATATGAATAGATATATGCATAGTTATACGTATAATTATATGTATATTATATGTATAATTATATGTAATTATATGTATAACTTTTATATATACATATATAAGAAAAAATTTTATACGCATAACACTTATATATACTCATATATACAACTGTGAGAATATATATGTCCGCATAAGCCTCTTTCTTGAAACAAAACGCCGGATAGCGACGACGCTCCCGAGACGGTAACGCCCTCTCGCCTCAATGCCCTAAATTAATAATTCATTTTAGAATAATTATTATTAATTCCATATGCTTCAAATAAAATAATTATAAGAAAAACCCGGGGCGTTACATGGGTGAATAAGGGAATAAACTTCTTAATAATTTTTTGGATGATTTACTAAATTGTTTAGAGGAAATTAGAATGAAATAACAATTTAACTTAAAGGAAGAAACAATTGTAATTTGGAATTTTATAACTTACGCCAAATGATAGAAATCAAGTAAACACAAAAAAAGACATGATTATATTATATAAAAAGTGTTTACATAAATTTGATTTCAATATCGCTTGAAATCGGAGGCGTACAAAATAAAACAAATTTTCCTTTTCTATACCGACTTGTATCCCCACAAACCCGTTGGCTTTAGCCAATCCTTCCCCGGATAAGGCCTCAAGCTGCTCTAGCCAATCCTTCCCCGGATATGGCCTCGAGCACCCCCTAGATCTAATCACCTAGAACTAGTCGCCAACACAAGGCGAATTCCTCCCTAAGTCCTACCCAGACCTAGTGGCCAACACAAGGCGAATTCTCTAAATGGTTATAAAAATATATGGAATGAAAGTAAAGACAATAATAATAAAAACTCCCTATATGAGATCTTCTGAAGTCGGAGATGAAGGATCGCTGTAGTATGAGCGAGGTCGAAGGGATCGTCCTTCGGATGTAGCGTGACGTAGTCCTCCTCCATAGTTCTCCTTAAGCTTTTAGTGGGAGATCCATCTTTGGTAGCATAACAAGAATGGAGTTTTGGCGCAAGTATGCTCTCAGGAAGCTCTCTCAGATTTCTGGACTTATTGCTTCAATAATCCTCCCAGCCATTCATCATCAACAAACGAGATCAGGCCTTGTTAAATAACCACTGGAGCTAATGCGCGGCGTTAAGGTTACTGCCTGACATTAGTGAATCGTGTACGTCAGTTGCTGACATCGTGCATAAAGTTGGGAGCGTGACAGAACCAAATTTTGTCGAACGGGACTGATTTTGTCGAACACGCCTTCGTCGAATAGAAAGCTGCAACCGTCAGTATCGTGCAAACTGCCGGGATCGTGGCAGAAACCAAGTTCGTCGAACGAAATCAATTTCATCGAACGGAACTCATAGTTCGTTGAACCCAGTTTGTCAAGCTTCTTTCGTCGAGCGCCTTCAGAGTTTGTCGAACGCAGGTTCCTTCAGGTTTCATCGAGCGCCTTCAGAGTTTGTCGAATGCCATCTCAGCGGTTTTGCTTCTCAGCGGTTTGCTTCTCAGCGGTTGTTAACGCTGGGCGTTAATAACTAACGCGAGCGTTAGCACAATTTCCAGAGTCTTTTCCAATTTATTTTCTACCTGTGAAGTATTGCACCTATAGTTCCTGCACACTCTAAATACACGACAAGCAAGATCAAATACAATTTGGGATTTGTTATTCTCAAACAAAGCGATGTGACACACATGTCCAACAATCTCCCCCTTTTGATAATAACAAATCCTCTTAGGAAGAAATCATTAAAAGTGATTATAGAATATGATAAGTGTTCGAATAATAGTGCAACTATAGTATTTGATATGCATGATAATGTGCATATTCCCCCTATCTTAATGCCCCCCCTACATAAATGCAATTCATGTTTTACTCCCCCTAAATGATTGATTACATGAATTAGTCTCCCCGTATTCTTCTATATTTCTCCTATATATATTTATGCAATTAATCTCCCCCTTTTGGTATTATCAAAAGAAGGTTGGATGAGGGTAGTAAGGAGGCATTTCTTATAAATGATAAGACATGATCGAGCTTTTGTAATATAGATAATGATAAAGATTTTAAGCATAGTAAATTTAAGAGATTTCAAATAAAAAGATAAAAGTTGTAAGCAAGCGGAAGATTATAAGAAACATCTTTTTGTAAGCATGAAAAGCATAAGTAAAAATATAAGTTTTAGTTCAAAATTGAAAGATGTTTTAACCTTTTTGAAATCTCAAAGTTTTTCATAAAGATACCAAGCATGAAATGAACATATCAAAGAGAGATAATACTACAATGTTACTTAATTTTAAGTTCAAGAGATACCAAAACATTGTAGAGATCATGCTAGGTTATCTAGTGCATTTCTTATATAAAGAGTAGTATAGATAAAACATTAGAATCCAATACTCATGAGAAGAAGTGTTATGAAAGATAATAATGCGCACATAGTATTTTGATCAATGTTAACAATTGATTTAAATCACAAAATATAAGACATATGTAGAATACAGTGCACAATAAAACACAAGTAAATTAACTTTCACACACTTTAATGCACACTATTTTTATAAAAAGTGGTGTATTAATCAAGGGTTGCACAAGATACTTAACTATTCTTTCCAAGGTGCTCAACCTCACAATGCTTATGAAGACTTATCAGGAGGTTCAAGTAGTGCTTGGTGGAGTTATATTTGTCTACATATATAATTTTTTGTTCACATTTGTGAGACAACATTCTCCGAATACACTTATTTTGCAAACCCAAATTTTTTTTAACTTAACCACTTTTCTAAATTTCATAAGTGCAATTCAAATGTAGTGTAGGCAATAAACTTATGCAAGTTTTAATTCATTGTACAAATACAATACACAAGCAAGCATCTTTAGATTTAAACACACATGTTGATTACCAAAATAAGTGAGTGAAAGGTATCATTATCAATCATAATACATTTACTCATACTTAGAGGCATGCTAAGCTTGGTTCTACTCATATTTTTCAATACAATTGATGCACTTTAAATAGATATATCAAAGCATGATAAACAAAACAATGTTCATAGTAATTTGAAGGAATAAATTTTAACATTGTAAATAATTCTAAATAATAGAATTCATTCATGCTTGATATTAGCAATAAAGATCATACACTTTTTTTGTTGTTTTGAAAATTTTTAATGAAAGAAAAAACGGAAAACCACAAAAACATATTTTTGTATTTTTGAATTTTGAAGTTTTGTAGTTGATTTTTCATAATATGGATAAAAACAAAAATAACAAAGATCAGAAACAAAAAAAACTATGTAGTACATATAAAGTAACACATTTTTAGAGATTTTTTGAAATTTTGAAAAACACAAAATTCAAACAGTCACGCTAGCGCTGGAAACAGTATACGATTTTTTGAGAATTTTAAAAATCTGGTTTTTGATATTTATTAGGAGCCTTAAGAGTAGTCTTATGCAGAAATTTTGTAATTTTTGGATATGTCTTGATTGCTCAAATTGCATAAAATATTAGCATTTTACATGTTATTCATCCTAAGATGTCTAAGACTCCTAATTCCAACCTTAACATTTGAAACCTTGCATCAGGAAGAGGTTTAGTAAATATATCAGCAAGTTGAGAGTCCGTGCCAATGAAACTAATCCTAACATTTTCCTTTTTAATGTGATCCCTTATGAAATGATGACGCACATCTATATGTTTGGATCTAGAGTGGTGTACCGAATTATTTGTGAGATCAATGACACTTTTGTTGTCACATTTTAATTCAATAAGTTTTAGACGAAAACCAAAGTCCTCTAAAGTTTGGCTCATCGATAGAGCTTGTGCACAACAACTCCCTAATGAAATGTATTCGGCCTCCGTGGTGGAGAGTTAAACCGAATTTTGTTTCCTACTAGACCATGCAACTAATGAAGGTCCTAGAAAATGACAAGTACCACTAGTGCTTTTTCTATCAAGTGAACAACCAGCGTAGTCCGAATCCGAGTAGCCGTGAAGTGTAAATGAATTATTATGCGGGTACCACAATCCTAATCTAGATGACCCAATAAGATATCTAAAAATTCGTTTTACCGCTTTTAAATGAGATTCTTTTGGATTGGCTTGAAATCGAGCACATAAGCATACGACAAACATAATATTAGGTCTAGTTGCACTAAAATAAAGTAGGGATCCTATCATACCTCTATATAAGGTTTGATCAATTGAAATTCCCGATTCATCTTTTCCTAATTTAAGTGATGCACTCATTGGTGTAGAAGCATGTTTAAGGTTTTCAAATCCAAAGCGCTTAAGCATATCATAGACATATTTGGTTTGACATATAAAAATACCATCATTTCTTTGTGATATTTGAAAAACAAGAAAATAAGAAAGTTCTCCTACTAGACTCATTTCAAATTCATTTTTCATCACTTCAATAACTTCATTACACAACTCTTCAGTAGAAGATCCAAAGATTATATCATCAACATATATTTGCAAAATAATTAAATCATCATGATTATGTTTAATGAAGAGAGTATTATCGGCACTTCTGATGAGTCCCAATTATATACACATTTGTGGACTCATCTGGGCCGATTTTCTAGTCTATGCACTACACTTTAGGCATGTTTTCGCTCATATTTGTTATTCCATGCTATGTGCACTTCTAGGCCCGTTTTGGTGTTATTTCTTGTTTATCTTCATTATTAGTTTTCATGCATGATTAAGTGTCACTTTCAGTGGTTTGATTAGTGTTGTATGCTGGAACAGGTGTCGTGCAGGTGTTTCCGGTACAATTCTGTACAGGAACACTGCGCACGATCACTGGTTCTATTGCGCATGACCACTGGTCATGCGCCACTGATCGTGTGCACTTACCCCCTAAAATCTGAGTTATGTCTTCCTTATCGCACGACCATTTACGATAGCGCGCACGACCACTGGTCGTGCGCCACTGGTCGTGCGAACATTGTATTTTATAATTTTCTTTCCTTGCAGGCTCCGTCCAGGCAGGCGCACGATCACAGGATTCTAGTGCGCACGACCACTGGTCGTGCTCCAATGACCGTGCGCATTGTTTATTCCAGCGCCTATAAATTGACCTGCTCGCGAATTAGGTCGGGATCCCGCATTTTCTTCCGCCCAGCTCCGCCGTTTTCGCCCCTTCCGCAGGTTTTTCGCCCCTCCATCGCCGCCCACCATATGGAGGTGCTCCGGGCTTGTTCTTCACGCCAATCTTGAGTCGGAGCTTCCTCTCGAGCTCCTCCTTCATCCTAGCTCTCCAAAGGAAGACCTAGCCGCCATTACCATCAAGCAAGGGAAAGTTTGCAACCTCTACCGGATCGTGACACGAAGAAGACGGGCTCATTGGAGAGTAGTGACAGCTCTCTCTACCCCGGACGTAGTTGCGGACCGAGCTTCGACGCGGATTGAATACCCGGCGATTCCAACCGTGAATCTACAACGAGACTTCGGATTCGGTCGATTTCTTGCCTTATTCTTCTCTTATTGATGTGTATGTAGTTAGATCTATGTATTAAGATGAAGTTGCACTTAAACTAATTTGTATTTCTATATATTTCATGTCTATGTGAAATGTTTGTTGTTTGAGTTGCTTGAGGTGCGCCCCATTCCATCCTCCATCCCGCCGTCACGTTCGTCGCCGCACTAGCAATTGCTAATGGCGTGCTTGTCGAAGAGGTACTTACGACCCTCATTCCGTTAGCCTACTCGTCCAACCGCCTACCGAAGCATGGCATCGCGGCCCGTGTATTCCATCCCGCCTAACGAAGCAGCGCGCTCAAGGCCTGCATAGTTTGATCCATTTGCCTACTCGTCCATCTGCCCTTATGAAGTAGCGCGTTCAAGGCCTACGTAGTCTTCCATCCCGCCGAGCGAAGCTTTGCATAGCGGCATTGCATAGGAGTAGTTGTAATATTTTATTTTATTATTCGCAAACCAAATCCCCTATTTCCGCATCCATCCGCTCGAAAGGACTTCAATCTCAAGTCCTTCCTCGATAATAAACTCCACCTTACTGTGTTCCTTTGAGATCGATACTTGGGGATTCATTCCCATTTTATATTACTTGAACAATCGGTACACTGCCGTTTCGTGCCGCAGTCCTACTACCGCCTATAGCGGTGTGCTAAGATTCGCGCATCAAGTTTTTGGCGCCGTTGCCGGGGAACACAGTCGTGTGAGTTTTCTGGAGAGGGAAAACCTGAGAGAGAAGCCCTTCCATTTGTGAATTGCATTTCTTTGTTTTATCTCTTTTTATTCCATTTTCCTTTTTAATTAGGTTGCTTTAGTAATTTTTGTTAGGTGTAGTATTTTGCACAATAGCATTTTTATTTTGAATCGCATTATCTTCACACTATGTGGGCACATCTCAATATCCATTGCCGTTGGTGTGGAGCTACCTCCCAATCTAGTGATGAATGCCCTACGGAGAATGGTGGGTATAATTCTTCTCGCCCAGCATATAGAGCATCGACTTCGTCTGATACTCCATATGGTGTGCGTAAGTCTTATGGCTACTCTGCCGAGCCTTTACCATCTTACTTCTTTTCGGCTTCAGCACCCGCTGTGCCAAAGAAGCCTGCTAGGTAGTGCCGGTTTTGTCGGAGCACTGATCATGTCTTGAAGGACTGTGCCGAGTATCTTCGCCAATTGGACGAGGATGACGAGCCGGATATCCGGATCGTCCCAACTCCTAACTCTGGCATGCCTACAACATCCGGTTATGTGTCTTTGTCACCTTCACATCTTGAAGGGTATGGCATGGACACGGTCACCGGATGTGCGGCTGATCTATTCACCGACATTGCTGAGCCTATTCTCCATGTGCATCCACCACCTCTAGTGGATTCGATTCTTTGTGAGGAATCGGTGCTCGACTTTTATCCGAGCACCACTCCTCCCCCTGTTGTGCATACTATACTCGTCTCCGATGACATTGTTGAGGATGTGTCGCAGGATGAGGCTGGCGATCTATGTATTATGCCTGCTCCTATGGAGGAGGACAACCTTCTAGGTGAAGAGGAGTTTTCCTCAGCACCGGTGGAGGAAGTCCAAATCCTAAGCCTGGCCACCGTTGATCCCGCTGAATCTTGTAGCATTGATGACAATGCAAACATCATTTTACTTACCCAACCTGACGGGAGTGGGACCGGGACCACTCCCCCGATTTTTGATTATTTATATTCTTCGTCTTGTTTATTTCTTGATCCCCTTTCTTCATCTGAGCCTGTGCAGGTTGAGTCTTCACGGGTACTTCAGGAGGACTTGGAGCATTTTGCTCAAGTCAATGATGAGAGCATCCTCTTATGTGTGGAGGTTGATTCCCCCTCCGTAGAGGAAGCTCCACTCATTGCCTTTTCCTCCTGCCACTTCCCTGTTGACGACACCTTGCTAGGCAAGGATGTGTTTGGTGAGTTGAGTGAGGATATCTCCTCCTCCTCTTACTTTCTGTTTCCTCTACCTGCGTTATGTAGGTATTAATATTTGGGTAGAGGAGTAACTGTTCTGTCGCCGTATCGGTGCCCGCTACCGACATGCGTATTAGAACAGTTACCTGTTCATTTCATTTTTCATACGCCCATTAGCTAGAACCTTTAGTTTTTGAATAAGTCGTGCTGGGATGACAATAACCCCAGTAGTTATCTTTCTTTTCTGCATTTTCATTTCACTTAATCATGTTTAGTTAGTAGTATTTCTTTTTCAGTTTTCTATTTTCTTTTGTTTTTGCGGAGCTGACCCCTACAGGTATCTTTTCTGGATGGCGGATGCTGCGGCTCATTTTAGCTTACACGCCAATCTTCTGGTGTGCTCATTTCTGAGCATTGGGTACTCTCTTCCCCTAGCCCTATTTTGATTTTCCTGTCATATATTATGCGGATTGTTTAGTTTAAGTCTGGGGGAGAGTAGTTTTGTTTACCGCTCACGTGCACTATTGCACTGCATACTAGAAGATTTCATTTAAAATGTTTTGTTTATTTTCATTGCACACCACAGCAACCACTTGAGCGCGCTTAGCCATTGGCACGTCGCGAGTTGAATTTGTCTTTTTGTGTGATTTGGAAAATCATTGTGTTGGCTTAGGATTATGAGGCGGAGTAAAATGTTGACTCTAGTAGTGCTCCTAGTCGAGTGCTCGGTTGCATAGAAATTTGTGTAGATTAGACTTCTATTTATACTTATAGTTTTATATTTTTTCTACTAGTGTAAATGTTGTTTACTCTACTCAAATGGTGAATCCGGTGGAATCAAACGGTAGCATAGGGATGTGTGTAAACGATCGCTAGACACGTATTGCTTGAGTCGGGAGAAAGGAGAATCTTTCTCGGTGGCTAGAACTTGCCCCAAGCGATTCTTGAAGCATTGGCATAGGATAGTTCTAGTGCGTGAGAATGACGTAGGCCATTATTTTGGCCCGGTTGAGCTTTGTACCAATCCTAATGTCTTATCCTCGTTAGCCCCGTTGTGCCTACCCCTTCTTTTGATTCAGCTCCACTATTATTTCACCAAAACCTCTTAGTCGATCCTAGTCGCGCACCCAAGTCGAGCTTTAGTATTTTATATATTCATTCAGGGTGTTGATGTGGTGAATATTTTTGTGAAAATGTGGATGTGCTTCAATGTTTAATCTGCTGATTTTGTTGTGAAAAGAAAAAAAATAGAAAAGAGAAAAAGAAAATTGAAAAAAATGGATAAAGAAAGAAAAAGTTTAATTGAAAATAATTGTTGATTTGTATTTGGGAGTGGGCAGTGCACACACCCATTGTTAAAAAGTTAAGTCTGGGGGTGTGGTGTACTCGCATATATTTGGGTTAGCGGATAGATTATCTTTTTTGTTTATGCAAGCTCATTTGGGTTTGGTGCGTAGCCTCCATGTTTATCCTTATTTACCTCACTGAAACCCAAGCCCCATCTCTAACCTAAAGTCCTACCGACTCACGCTATGAACCAATCTAGTGTCGTGGAGAGAATGTGACCGGGGAAGCTTATGGTCACCGACACTGATGGATTTCAGTGGAGTTTGTCCCGCATCCCGATCTTGAGCAATGCTCATCTCAGCGCTTAGTTTACTTTCTCCGTATGCATGACCGGACGATTCACCGTAGTTCACCATTTTGAGTAGTTGTAATATGCTTTTACTCTTTTAGAAATATATAAACTGTTTATATAATCAGAAACCTTCTCTACTATTTCTCTTATGCACGTGAGCATGCGACTTCGCATGGTACTCTATATTGTAATTTTAAGCCATCTACTTTTCTTTCCTCGTTCGCTTAGAATTTGTTCGCTCGGGACGCACAAATAGGTAAGTTTGGGGGTGTGATGAGTCCCAATTATATACACATTTGTGGACTCATCAGGGCCGATTTTCTAGTCTATGCACTACACTTTAGGCATGTTTTCGCTCATATTTGTTATTCCATGCTATGTGCACTTCTAGGCCCGTTTTGGTGTTATTTCTTGTTTATCTTCATTATTAGTTTTCATGCATGATTAAGTGTCACTTTCAGTGGTTTGATTAGTGTTGTATGCTGGAACAGGTGTCGTGCAGGTGTTTCCGGTACAATTCTGTACAGGAACACTGCGCACGATCACTGGTTCTATTGCGCACGACCACTGGTCGTGCGCCACTGATCGTGTGCACTTACCCCCTAAAATCTGAGTTCTGTCTTCCTTATCGCACGACCATTTACGATAGCGCGCACGACCACTAGTCGTGCGCCACTGGTCGTGCGAACATTATATTTTATAATTTTCTTACCTTGCAGGCTCCGTCCAGGCAGGCGCACGATCATAGGATTCTAGTGCGCACGACCACTGGTCGTGCGCCAATGACCGTGCGCACTGTTTATTCCAGCGCCTATAAATTGACCTGCTCGCGAATTAGGTCGGGATCCCGCATTTTCTTCCGCCCAGCTCTGCCGTTTTCGCCCCTTCCGCAGGTTTTTCGCCCCTCCATCGCCGCCCACCATATGGAGGTGCTCCGGGCTTATTCTTCACGCCAATCTTGAGCCGGAGCTTCCTCTCGGCCTCCTCCTTCATCCTAGCACTCCAAAGGAAGACCTAGCCGCCATTACCATCAAGCAAGGGAAAGTTTGCAACCTCTACCGGATCGTGACACGAAGAAGACGGGCTCATTGGAGAGTAGTGACAACTCTCTCTACCCCGGACGTAGTCGCGGACCGAGCTTGGACGCGGATTGACAACCCGACGATTCCAACCGTGAATCTACAACGAGACTTCGGATTCGGTCGATTTCTTGCCTTATTCTTCTCTTATTGATGTGTATGTAGTTAGATCTATGTATTAAGATGAAGTTGCACTTAAACTAGTTTATATTTCTATATATTTCATGTCTATGTGAAATGTTTGTTGTTTGAGTTGCTTGAGGTGCGCCCCATTCCATCCTCCATCCCGCCGTCACGTTCGTCGCCGCACTAGCAATTGCTAGTGGCGTGCTTGTCGAAGAGGTGCTTACGACCCTCATTCCGTTAGCCTACTCGTCCATCCGCCTACCGAAGCGTGGCATCGCGGCCCGTGTATTCCATCCCGCCTAACGAAGCAGCGCGCTCAAGGCCTGCATAGTTCGATCCGTTTGCCTACTCGTCCATCTACCCTTACGAAGTAGCGCGTTCAAGGCCTACGTAGTCTTCCATCCCGCCGAGCGAAGCTTTGCATAGCGGCATTGCATAGGAGTAGTTGTAATATTTTATTTTATTATTCGCAAACCAAATTCCCCATTTCCGCATCCATCCGCTCGAAAGGACTTCAATCTCAAGTCCTTCCTCGATAATAAACTCAGCCTTACTGTGTTCCTTTGAGATCGATACTTGGGGATTCATTCCCATTTTATATTACTTGAACGATCGGTACACTGCCGTTTTGTGCCGCAGTCCTACTACCGCCTATAGCGGTGTGCTAAGATTCGCGCATCAACTTCCCATAATATAACCGTGCTTTAATAAAAATGATGTAAGTCTTTCATACCATGCACGTGGCGCTTATTTTAAACCATAAAGTGCTTTCTCTAGTTTATACACATGATTGGAAATTTTTCAGTAATAAAACCGGGGGGTTGTTCAACATAAACTTCTTCTTTTACAAACCCGTTGAGAAAAGCACTTTTTACATCCATTTGAAATAATTTTATTCTTTTAAAGCATGCAAATGCTAGAAAAATTTTAATGGATTCCAACCTAGCAACGGGTGCAAAAGTTTTATCAAAATCTATCCCCTCGATTTGTGAATATCATTGTGCTACTAAGCGTGCCTTATTCCTAGTGATTCTAGACTCACCATCTAATTTATTTCTAAAAATCCATTTTACACCTACAACCGGGTGATTAGATGGTCTTTCTACTAATTTCCAAACATGATGTCGCTCAAATTGTTCTAACTCTTCATTCATAGCCAAAAACCAAAATTCATCATTTAAAGTGGTAGAAACGGTTTTTGGTTCAATTTCGGAAACAAAACATATATTTGAATATGATTCATGAAGAGAAGAGCGAGTTCTTACCCCGATGGATGGTTCACCAATTATTAATTCCCGTGGATGATCCTTTGTGAATTTCAAGGCACTTGGAGGTACATATTCATCTTCCTTGACCTCCTCTTCTTCTTCTTTGGAAGGTTCCTCATCACCATGCTCCGAAGGTTGTAAGAGATCATCCTCGTTGCCTGCGAAAAGTTTTTCTACACAAGGAACAAACTCATCAAATTTTACATTTATTAACTCTTCAACCCTACTAGTTATTTTATTAAAAATTCTATAAGCTTTACTGGTTGAAGAGTACCCAAGAAAAGTTCCTTCATCACATTTTCATCAAACTTTCCCAAGCTATCTTTTGTATTCAAAATAAAACATTTACAACCAAAAACTTTGAAATAAGATACATTAGGCTTCTTTTGAAAATAGAGTTCATATGGTGTGAGATTAAGAGATGGGCGAAGCATGATTCTATTCAAAACATAACACGATGTACTTACGGCTTCGACCCAAAAGGACTTAGGTAATTTATATTCACAAAACATAGTGCGTGCTAGTTCTTGAAGTGTCCTATTCTTTCTTTCTACAACACCATTTTGTTGTGGTGTGCGTGGTGCAGAGAACTCATGTTTAATGCCTAACATATCACAAAAGGATGTAAATTTTTCATTTTCAAATTCTCCTCCATGATCTGAGCAAATGCATTTAATTTTTAAATCACTTTCATTTTGAATACGAGTACATAATTTTGCAAATTCACAAAACACATTGGATTTGGAAGAGAGAAATAATGTACAACAATATCTTGAAAAATCATCTATTAAAACATATGCATATAATCTACCACCAAGACTTGCAGTGCTAACGGGACCAAAAAGATCCATATGAATTATTTGCAAGAGTCTTGTAGTAGAAATGAAATTTTTACTTTTGAAAGAGGATCTAGAAAATTTACCTTTTTGACATGGTGAACAAAGTGAAGGTAAAGTTCCATTTAATCTAGGCAATCCTCTAATTAAATTACTTTTGGCAAGTTTTACAATGAGCTTTGTGCTAGCATCTCCTAGTCTTCTATGCCAAAGTTCTAATTCATCATTTTTAGTGATAAAGCATTTTATAGATGATTTAGAAAGATCATGAAAAGAAACTATATAAACATTATGTATTCTTGGTGCAGTTAGTAAAATATCTTTTGTAGTAGGATTAGATATTTTGCATAAGTTAGTGGAAGATTCAAATAACACATCTAATCCTTTATCACATAATTGGCTAATAGAAATTAAATTGTGTTTTAATCCTTTCACATAAGAACATTAGATATAGTAAATGATTTGTTACCAACTGTTCCAATTCCCATGATCCTTCCTTTTCCATTGTCACCAAAATTCACGATCCCTCCCTTCTTCTTTTCTAGGCTAAGGAACTTAGCTTTATTGCCCGTCATGTGATTAGAGCATCCTGAATCCAAGTACCACATGTCTTCATTGTCCTTAGCCTGCCTGCACATGTAGAAAGAAGATGAGAGTAAAGATCCGGATACCCAAGTGGTACCACCCATAAAATAAGTGGAAGCCTTAGGTACCCAGATTTGTTTTAAAGTATTTTGTTTTATTTTCCTGCAAGAACTTGATGTGTGACCTAACCTATAATAGTTTGCACACGAAATAAAGGGGGTTGAGACCCTTTTCTGGAAAATTTTCTTGCTGGAAGAAATTGGATTTACAGAAGAAAAACATTTTGAAAAAGAAAATTCAGGTTTCTGGTATGAGGTGCTACCGCCGGCGTTAGTAGCTAACGCCGGGCGGTAGCCCTTTCCTAGATATCCAAGCCCAAATTTTCCAGAACCATGGCGCTGATACCCTAAAATCATTTCCAGTGATTTTTGGCCTATTCCAAATTTTTTAATGGCCATGGTGAGATCATGAACTTGTGCTTTAAGTGAAGAATTTTCTTTCACAAGCATGACACACTTATTTTCAAACCTTTTTTGTTATTTTTGATTTGCAAAAGAGAGGCTTCTAATTTCCTTTCTAATTCCCCCTTCTCTTTTATAAGAGTTTTGGCATGAGAGAGGGCATTAGAAAGTGACTCTTCAATATCTTTTGCCAATTTAGTGGAGTGATCACACTCTTGGCAAGAAACCTTTCTCATTTCTAAAACAATTACCTTTTTGGAAAGCTTTTGATTTTCTTTAATAAGAGATTCATTTTCACGATTCAATAAAATACTATCTTTCATATTTTTATCAAAAGCTTTGCAAGTTTCAAGGAATTCATTAAAGAGTTCATCATAAGTGGGAGGAGTTGCCTCAGTGTCGCTAAGAATACTGGTGTCGTCGCCGTCATTTCCATGTCCCATGAGGCACATGTTTGCTTCCTCATCTTCGCTTGATGAAGACACGCTTGATTCTTCGGAGGAGGAGGAGGAGTCATCCCATGTTCTAGCTTTTAGGACCTTCTTCTTCTCCTTCCCTTTGTGCCGCTTTTCCTTCTTCTCCTTCAAGAACTTTGGACACTGCTCCGAATGTGCCCGGTCTTCCTACAATGAAAGCACTCCGGTGGAGGTCTTTCTTCTTCATCGTCTCTCTCCTTTTCCTTCTTTGAGGATGACCTTTTCCATCTTGCATCCTTTTGGATAAATTTCCGGAAAGTGTTTCTCCTTTCCGGATTTCGCATGAATTTTTGAAAATTCTTCACCAAAAGGCTTTCTTCATCTTCATCCTCATCCTCTTGGCACTCCTTCTTTGATGTTAGTGCCAACGCCTTCTTCTTTGGCTCCTTATTGCATTCATCATATTGGATTTTGAGTTCTACCTCATGGGTTTTGAGATTCCCAATGCGGCTCTCAACTTGGAGCGTTCTTAGATTGTGCGATTCTAAAATGGCCGTCACCTTCGGGTTGAATTTTTGTGGAAGAGAACAAAGAATCTTTCGGACCAATTCGCCATTTGAGAAGGTCTTTCCAAGTGCTTTGGAGGCATTGGTGATCTTGGTGAAGCGCGTGTACATGCCATCAACATCTTCACTTTCATCCATCCAGATTTTTTCATATTCCGACTCAAGTTGGAAAAGCTTTGAATCTTTAACCTGCGATGTACCTTCATGAGTAACTTCCAAATGATTCCAAATTTCATATGCAGTAGTACATGCGGAAATTCTATTAAATTCATTTCTATCTAGCGCACAATATAAAGCATTCATAGCCTTGGCGTTATTTTTGCATTTTAGCTTATCCCTATCATCCCATTTATCTTTTGGCTTATCTAAAGTTATCTCTCCAACTACAAATGTAGGAGGAGAGTATTCCTCTTCTACCATATTCCATACCTCAATATCTAGGGTCATAAGAAAACATCTCATCCTATTTTTCCAGTAATTATAATCTGACCCAGTAAAGAGTGGAGGTCTACTAATTCCCTGACCCTCGAAAAAAGCGAGATCATAAGACGCCATTATTCCTGGTTTTTAAACCGTTTGGAATAACATGCCTCTGATACCACTTGTTGGATCGATTGGCGCCCTTAGAGGGGAGGGGGGGGGGGGGGATAAGGGAATAAACTTCTTTATAATTTTTTGGACGATTTACTAAATTATTTAGAGGAAATTAGAATGAAATAATAATTTAACTTATAGGAAGAAACAATTGTAATTTGGAATTTTATAACTTACGCCAAATGATAGAAATCAAGTAAACACCAAAAAAGACATGATTATATTATATAAAAAGTGTTTACATAAATTTGATTTCAATATCGCTTGAAATCTGAGGCGTACAAAATAAACCAATTTTTCCTTTTCTATACGGACTTGTATCCCGACAAATCGGTTGGCTTTAGCCTATACTTCCCCGGATAAGGCCTCAAGCCGCTCTAGCCAATCCTTCCCCGGATATGGCCTCGAGCACCCCCTAGATCTAAACACCTAGAACTAGTCGCCAACACAAGGCGAATTCCTCCCTATGTCCTACCCAGACCTAGTCGCCAACACAAGGCGAATTCTCTAAACGGTTACAAAAATTTATGGAATGAAAGTAAAGACAATAATAATAAAAACTCCCTATATGAGATCTTCTGAAGTCGGAGATTAAGGATCGTTGTAGTATGAGCGAGGTCGAAGCGATCGTCCTTCGGATGTAGCGTGACGTAGTCCTCCTCCATAGTTCTCCTTAAGCTTTTAGTGGGAGATCCATCTTTGGCAGCATAACAAGAATGGAGTTTTGGCGCAAGTATGCTCTCAAGAGGCTCTCTCAGATTTCTGGAATTAATGCTTCAATAATCCTCCCAGGCATTCATCATCAACAAACGAGATCCGGCCTTGTTAAACAACCACTGGAGCTAACGCGCGGCGTTAAGGTTACCGCCCGACGTTAGTGAATCTTGTACGACAGTTGCTGACATCGTGCATAAAGTCGGGAGCACGACAGAACCAAATTTCGTCGAACGGGACTGATTTCGTCGAACACGCCTTCGTCTAACGACCCTTCGTCGAACAAAAAACTGCAACCTTCAGGATCGTCCAAACTGCCGGGATCGTGGCAGAAACCAAGTTCGTCGAACGGAATCAATTTCGTCGAATGGAACTCATAGTTCGTCGAACCCAGTTTGTCAATCTCACTTTCGTCGAGCGCAGGCTCAGTTCTTTGAACGGAACTCCAAGTTTGTCGAACGCAGCTTGTCGAGCACAATTTCGTCGATCGCAGGCACTTTCGTCGAACGGAAAACCAAGTTCGTCAAACGCAACTTGTCGAGCGCAATTTCGTCGATTGCAGGCACTTTCGTCGAACGGAAAACCAAGTTCATCGAACTCAGCTTGTCGAGCGTAATTTCATCGAGCACAGGCAAATTCGTCGAACGGAACTCCAAGTTCGTTGAACGCTCTAATTCGTCGAGCACAATTCAGTTCTGATTTTGTCAAACGCAGGTTCCTTCAGGTTTCGTCGAGCGCCTTCAGAGTTCGTCGAACGTAGGTTCCTTCAGGTTTCGTCGAGCGCCTTCAGAGTTTGTCGAACGCCATCTCAGCGGTTTTGCTTCTCAGTGGCTTGCTTTTCAGCGGTTGTTAACACTGTGCGTTTACAACTAACGCGAGCGTTAGCACAATTTCCAGAGAGTCTTTTCCAATTTGTTTTCTACCTGTGAAGTATTTCACCTATAGTTCCCGCACACTCTAAATACACGACAAGCAAGATCAAATACAATTTGGGATTTGTTATTCTCAAACAAAGAGATGTGACACACATGGCCAACATAGGGTTGTTCCAACAATCTTGACGGATATAGCGACGAACAATGAAAGAGGGAAGAGGGGGAAAATTTCATTCACCGACCCGAAAGAATGGTATTTATAGCATTGGGCATGGGGCCCACCAAAAGATTCTGGCCACGTCAGCAAGGGGCTGGCGAACACCAAGGGTTGGATGTTACTTCGCAAACCTAAGGTAGCCTCGCGAAGAGTGGGGATTGTGTACAGCCCCGGTGTTCTCCAAGAGGTGAGCGGAGACTCAAGGATTAACAATGAGAAGAGTAGGAAGGCGGGCGAGCCAGGCTCTCGCAGGTCGCTCACGGGAAGGCAGGCGTGCCAGGCTCTCGCAGGTTGCTCGCGGGAAGGAGGGCAAGCCAGGCTCTCGCAGGTCGCTTGCAGGAAGGCGGGCGAACCAGGCTCTCGCAGTTCTCGTGAGGAGAGTCGGGCGAGAGGAACCCTCGTGTGCGGGTCGCCCAGTAGGGGTCCATGGGTGATTTTACCTGGAAGCCCTTGGTGGTATGCCGTTATCCTCTCCAAATAGCGGAGTTTGGTTGTTGACAGACCATTTTTGGCTGCGCATAACAAAAGTGTAAGGCGGAATCTGGCTATTAGCAGACCATAAGTAAAAAACTATATATAGACCTTGAAGGGCACCTTTGGAGGGGATCAACCTCAGTACTCTGAGCTTCCTTCTCCCTAGGCTACCTTGGTTCAGCTCTCAGGCTCTCCAAGGTGCCCAGTCTCAGCTTTTGCTTGGGAGGGGAAGCGCTCTAAGATCTTCCGAGTGTGTGGTGGGACCTCCTCGCTGCGGCCAAGGGTCTGTGTCTAGTTCAGAGGCTTCGGTCCGTTCCTTCCGAGGGATCAGTAAGTGCTAGCTGCCCCACACCTTTGGTGGCCCGAGTTCCATAAGAGACCAAGTACTGGTTTCAACATTTTTGGTGCGAAGAGCGTGGAGTGCAGATAGTACAAGAAAGTTCCAAGGAAGAGACATGGCAGGAGAGGACGAGCGAGAAGCAGGCTTTGGCCATCCAGAGTGTAAACTTATTCAAGTTACACACTGGTGGTCTTGTTGATGCATAGTCCTTAGAACTCATATTTTTGTTTGAAAATAGTCTTTAAATATAAAAATATGTGAGAGGTGATCTTTTGATCAAGGTATTAGCCTTTTTATGATCAACCTCCCTCTGATACTAATTGAAAGTGCACAGTGTGCCTCAGAGTATCCTCTAGAGGGGGTAAATAGAGTATTAAAAACTTTTACCATAAATATGCACATACAATAAACTACTCTAACAACTATGCATTCAGCAAAAACAAGTCACAGATTAAAATAATCACAGAAAACAGAAAACAATAATAAATAAGGGGACAACACAGAAAATCAAACACATAAGGCACTGAAAAGTTTATAGTGGTTCCCCAAAATGTGGGTAGTCCACTATTCTACCACCTTGGTAGGATTGCACTAAATGTGCCCGAGTATTTTGATAAGGAGACTCTCAGAACCAACACTGAGTCTTTTGATAAGGAGACTCTTAGAACCACTGAGTCTTTTGAGAAGGAGACTCTTAGAACCACTAAGACTTTTGATAAGGAGACTCTTATAACTAACTGAGTCTTTTGATAAGGAGACTCTTAGAACCAACTGAATCCTTTGAAGAGGGATTCTTAGGACTCTTTGTCAGTTACAAAATAAGAACAGAGGAAAGAAGAAGAGGAAGAAGAATATGATTCTACTGTATGAATCCTTCAGCTGTTGTGAGCTTTTGATATTATTCAGGATCTATATAAGATGAACCCTTGCTTATGATAGTGATGAATGCAAGGTGTATAAGCTTTTGATCCTTGTGATCTCTGTACTGTTGTTTTGCTTGCTGCTATATGATTTGAAGAAGTAGAAGTGGCAGTAGCCATGTATCTGTACAGAGAAGTTCTTCTCTTTTTATCTTAGAGAACTTCAAAAGTAGAAGATGACTGAATAATGAATTGGTTACTTATGTCTTCATTCTTCTAAATACTTATTCTTTGTCGAATACTGTTTGATTTCTTTCCACTTCTATTCGGTCCTTTTAAGGAATATCCATTGGACAATTAGTATTTCCTTCTATTTATGTTTCCCGACCCGTTCATCTGATTTGAATAACTTCCAAGAATGTTTTTGTTGTACCTCTGAAATACTCCATTCTATTTTTGGCAATAAACAAGTCGTTGTAATTCAAATTTCATCTTTGAAGGACTTTGCAGAAGGATCAGAAAGGACAGTAGAAAACATACAATTTCTGTCTGTATTTGACGCTATATCGACTTCATTATGTTGATCTGATGGCACCCTTATAGGGGGGGGGGGGGGGGGTGGGGGGGGGGGGGGGGGTGAATTAGGGGTTTACTATTTTTGGCTCTGTCGTTAACGCCTGTCGTTAGATAGTTAACGCCAGGCGTTATCTCTCCAGAAAATATTTTTGCAGAAATATTCAAAGTGATTTTACTTGCACAATCTTAAATGAAATACACTTTCAGACAATCAGAGTTAATAAAATGAATATTATATATTTCAAGAAGATGATTACAAATATATAATTTCAATAACGCTTGAAATAAAGGCGACAAGATAAAAATCAGTTTTTGGTTCCTTCACTGGTACTTCTCCCAAGGACCGGTTGGCTATAGTCTATCTATCCCCAGATAAGGCCTCTAGCCACCCCCTAGATCTACCCTAGACCTAGTCGCCATGCACAAGGTGGCGAATTTCCCCCTAAATTGAACCCAGCCTAGTCGCCACACGCAAGACGGCGATTTCACTACCATTACAAGGAAAAATGGAAAGATAAAGTAAAAATAAGAATAAAAGACTCCCTAGATTGAAGAGCACTGAAGGAGATGTTGAAGATACACAATGACCATGTCAGAGTTGAAATGAGCGTCCTTCTTCAAATTTGCCATTGGAAATCTCCTTCTCACTTTTGTTCTTCAATGGTGGTGTTGGGAGTGCTCTTTGAAATAGAGATGAAAGGCTCTCTCTGAAGTATATAATGAAGGCATGGAATGCATCACTCTTGATCAAATGAAATCAGCTCTTTAAATAGGCACGGAAGCTAACACGCGACGTTAAGAGTTAATGCCAGCGTTAGTGTTCGTGCATAGAAACTGCTGACATCGTAAAACCATCGAGAACGTGGAAGTTTGTGGACTCAACGCAGGCGTTAAGAGTCAATGTTGGCGTTGTCTCTTAGTAACCAACTATTTGCCATCTCGACGTCAAGATTCGTTGAGAAGTCAACCCAATTCAACGAATGTTAACGCCAGTCGTTAACTGATAACGCGGGGCGTTAGCTCACTTTTCAGAGAATCTTCATCATTTAGTATCCTATTCATAGGGTTATTTAACTATAGTACCTTCACACTATAAACACAAGCAAGATCAAATACATAGTGTGATTTGTTATTCTTAAACTAAGAGATTTGGAACACAAGCTCCAACAATCTCCCCCTTTTGATAATAACAAATCCGCTAATAAGAAATAAAACATAATTAGAGTAGTTTTTATAGTATATGTTAAGCGTGATAATCATGCATTGTCCCCCTACGTGGATACTCCCCCTACATAAATGCATTTCCTAATGGACTCCCCCTAAATCATAGATTTCTCTAAATTATTTCTTCAATTTATTCTCCCCCTTTTGTTAAAATCAAAAGGAGGTGGGAAAGAGTAATAGGAATATAAAAAAAATGCATTAAGTAAGAATAATAGCAACTTTTAAAAAAAAAAGTGAACACAGCGAAAGCAATTTGGAACATCTTTTAGAAATTGTAAGTACAAAATATAATAAGCGTTTAAATCAAATAAGTAGATGTTTTGAATTTTAAATAACAAAAGTTGCAAGTTCATTTGTAATTTGTAACAAAAAGTAGCAAGCAAGATTATCAAAATATTAAGTAAAGATATTCTTACAATGTAAATAAAATTGCATTTCAAGTATGCACAAACATTATAAAGATCATGCTTTGCTATCTAGTGCATTTACTCATGATTGTAGAGAATTGTATAGATAAGTTTTAAGTCCAATTCTCATGAGTGGAAGTATTATAAATGATAATGATGTGTTCAATAAAGGTGTTTCATCAAAGTATACAAGTGTATAAATCAAATCACATGATAATATGAAATTTTAAGAACATAACTTGAATTGAACATAAATAACTTTACTTCCACAAATTTCAATGCACATAAAGAGTTTAATTTTTTAAGAGAAGTGGTCAAAACTTTGTTTGCAACAAGACACTTTACAATTTTTGACGGAGTTTTCCTTGTCATATATTTTTTTACTTGATTTTGATTTTTGTGACCAAGGACTCCAAATCCACTTGTTTTTGCAAACATATAAATTTATATTCTAAATACCACACTTCTCTAATCACAAGTGCATGAAGAACAAAGAATTCAAGAAAGAATTCAATGTAGTATAGGTAAACTATTTATGAGTTTCAAAGTAAATCCTTATACTACACAATCATGCAATAAGATTTAAAACACATGTAGATTAACAAAGAGATGTAAGTGAGAAAATCATTATCAAAGATAAAAACTTTACTCATACTTAGAGGCATGTAAAAAATTTAAGATATTATTCAAGGCATGATAAAAGCAAAACAATGTTTTTAAAAAACTTGAAGGTTTAAATTAAACATTGTAAATAATTTTTAAGCAATATATATAGTCATCCTTGAAATAAACATTTAAGAATTTATTAATTTTTTTTGTTTTTAATTTTTGAAAGTAAATAACAACAAAAATGAAAAAATGTTTTTTTTAAATATTACAAAATACTGCAATAAAATAATACCCAGAATTTTTCAATAAAGCAAAAAAAAATTTTGGAGCATAGAGGCTAACGTTAGGCGTTAGCTTCTTAACGCCGAGACAAGTTACTAACTTTTGACTTTTTGAAAAAAACTTTTTCATGATTCATTTGTATTATAAAGAGACATTCTTACAGTTGAAATTTCAGTCATTATGGAGTTGATTTGATGGCTCTTTTAGTATGTTTTTTTATATTTTTATTGATTTTGAAATTTTTTTAAAAGAAACATGCAAACAAATATAACAAAGTATATAAGATCATTTTGATAGCTTTTTATAAGGGTTAAAGTGACATTTTTAAGACACCTAATTCTAACCTAAGCATGTGAAAACGTGCATTGGGTAGAGGTTTGGTAAAAATGTCGGCAAGTTGTGATTCAGTCCCTATAAAGCTAATTTTAACATGTTCCTTCTTAATATGATCTCTAATAAAATGATGTCGGAAATCTATATGTTTAGATCTAGAATGATGCACGGGATTATTTTTGAGATCTATAGCGCTCTTGTTGTCACACTTTAATTCTATGTTATTTAGATAAATACCAAAGTCCTCTAACTTTTGGGTCATCCATAAAGCTTGTGCACAACAACTACCTAGTGCCATATATTCGGCCTCAGTGGTGGAGAGGGCAACAAAATTTTGTTTCCTGCTCGACCATGATATGAGTGAAGGGCCTATAAAATGACACGTGCCACTAGTGCTCTTGCGATCTTATGAACATCCCGCATAGTCTGAATCACAAAAACCGTGTAAAATAAAACAATCATTATGAGGATATCATAAGCCTAATCTAGATGTTCCGATTAGATATCTAAAAATACGTTTAACCACTTTTAAATGTGATTCTTTTGGGTTAGCTTGAAATATAACACATAAACAAACGGAAAACATAATATCGGGTCTAGCTGCGCTTAAATATATCAATGAGCCTATCATTCCTCTATATAATGTTTGATCAATAGAAATACGGGCTTCATCTTTCCTAATTTTAGTGATGCACTCATTGGTGTATTAGCTTGTTTTAGGTTTTCAAATCCAAAACTCTTTAGAATATCTTGAACATATTTAGTTTGACAAATAAATATACCATCTGTTTTTGAGAGATTTGAAATCCTAGAAAATAAGTGAGTTCTCCTACCAAGCTCATTTCAAATTCATTTTTCATCACTAAAATTACTTCATTACATAACTCTTCATTATGGCTCCAAAAATAATATCATCCACATAAATTTGCAATATAATCAAATCATTATTTACATGCTTAATGAAGAGTGTATTATCCGCACTTCCCATTTTATAACCGTGCTTTATTAAAAATAATGTTAATCTATCATACCAAGCATGTGGCGCTTGCTTTAATCCATAAAGCGCTTTTTCTAACTTATACACATGATTAGGAAATTTTTTACTCACAAAACCGGGGGGTTGTTCTACATAAACTTCTTCTTTTATAATCCCGTTCAAAAAAGTGCTTTTAACATCCATTTGAAATAATTTAAATCTTTTAAAACTCGCAAATGCAAGAAATATTCTAATTGATTCAAGGCGAGCAACGGGTGCAAAAGTTTCATCAAAATCTACCCCTTAGATTTGTGAATATCCTTGTGCCACTAGTATAGCTTTATTCCATATTATCCTAGAGTCACCATCTAGCTTGTTTTTGAAAATCCATTTGACTCCTATAACCGGATGATTAGATGGCCTCTCTACTAAATTCCAAACCTTATTACATTCAAATTGATTTAATTCATCATTCATAACTAAGAACCAAAATTCATCATTTAGAGCGGTTGAAAAGTTTTTAGGTTCAATTTCGGAAACAAAACAAAGGTTTGAAAAAGACTTATGTAAAGAAGAACGAGTACTTACCCCTTTTGACTGTTCTCCTATCACAAGCTCCCTTGGATGATTCTTTGAAAATAGTAGCACACTTGGAGGAACATATTCCACTTATTGTTCTTCTTTCTCCTCTTCTTTTTCTCCAAGCAATTCATCATCCTCATGCTCCAAAGGGGAAATGGGTTCGTCTTCGTTTCCTGTGTAATTAATATCTACACAAGGAACAAACTCATCAAATCTTACATGTATAAACTCTTCAACTATTTTAGTTCTTTTATTATATTCTCTATAAGCCTTACTAGTTGAAGAGTACCCAATGAAAATTCCCACATCAAAATTTTCATCAAAATTTCCTAGTGCATCTTTAGTGTTTAAAATAAAACATTTTCAACCAAACACATGAAAATAAGATACATTAGGTTTTGTTTTAAAATGTAGCTCATAAGGTGTCAATTTTAAAATTGGACGAAGCATGACACGATTAATGATATAACATGAAGTATTAACCTCTTCGGCCCAAAATGATTTAGGCAACCCATATTCACTAAGCATAGTGCGTGCTAGCTCTTGAAGGGTTCTATTTTTCCTCTTCACTACACCATTTTGTTGTGGGGTGCGAGGAGCGGAAAATTCATGTTTAATTCCAAAGTCGTCACAAAAAGAAGAAAACTTATCATTTTCAATTTCTCCTTCATGATACGAGTGTATGCATTTAATTTTTAAATCAAGTTCATTTTGAATACGAATGCATGGTTTAGTAAATTCAAGAAATGCATCGGATTTGGAAGATAGAAATAAAGTCTAACAAAATCTTGAAAAATCATCAATAATTACAAAAGTATATTTTCTACCTCCTAAACTAGAAGTGCTAATCGGTCCAAATAAATCCATATGAATTAATTGAAGTGGTCTAGTGGTAGAAATTATATTTTTGCTAATAAATGAATTTTTAGAAAATTTTCCTTTTTGGCAAGGCGTGCAAGGAGAAGATAAATTACCATTAAGCATAGGTAGACCTTTAATTAATTTATCGTTCGATAATTTCAAAATAAGCTTGGTACTAGAGTGACCAAGTCGCCTATGCCAAAGTTCTAATTCTTCATTTTTAGAGATAAAACATTTTAAAGAAGAATTTGAAAGATCATTAAAAGTAATCATATAAACATTATGCATCCTAGGTGCGGTGAGTACGACATCATTTGTTTTAGAATTTATGATTTTGCAAAGATTTGTAGATGATTCAAATAATACATTTAAACCTTTATCACATAATTGACTAATTGAAATTAAATTATGTTTTAAACCATCTACAAATAAAATATTTGAGATTGAAAAAGAATCGTTATCCACTATGCCGATGCCCATGATCCTTCCTTTTCCGTTGTCACCAAATGTCACCATCCCTCCTTTCTTCATCTCAAGGCTAAGGAACTTTGCTTTGTTTCCTGTCATGTGTTTGGAGCATCCCGAGTCCAAATACCACATGTCCTTTTTGTCCTTAGCCTACCAACATACCTAAAAAGGAGATGAGAGTAAAGATCCGGATACCCAAGAGGTTCATCCCATAGAATATGTGGAAACCTTAGGCACCCAGATTTGCTTTATAGCACACTATGACCCTTTTTCTTACAAGAGTTTGAGGTGTGTCCAAATAAATGACATTTGGCACACGATATAAAAGGGGATGAGACCCATTTTGGAGTTTTGGATAAACTCTTGCTGGAAAATAAGGTAACATTTAAATTTTTGAATTTATTAGTAACAAAATTAATGTTTCTGGAATTATTGCTATCGCTGGCGTTAGCAGTTAACGCTTGGCGATAGCTTTTAGAAACATATTCAAGGCCATATTTGGCACTTCCATGACATTGGTTGGACAAGATCATGTCCAGAGATCTTTTCCCAACTCCAAACTTCTTAATAGCCACAAATCATGAATACGAGCTTTGAAAGCGGTGTTTTCCGTTACCAACATAACACACCGATTCGCAAAACTCTTCTTTCCTTCTTCAATTTCAGAAAGAGTGGTTCTTAAAGTTCTTTCTAAAGCCCCCTTCTCCTTAGTAAGAAATTCAATATTGGAGTGGGACGTAAAAAGAGCTTCTTCAAGTTCTTTCACTCTTGCCAAGGAGTGATTGCACTCTTGGCAAGATACCTTTTCTTTCCCTAATTGTTTAGATAATTTTTTGTTTTCTTTTAACAATAGTTAATTTTTAGAATTTAGAAGATCAATATCTTTTAAACTTTTATCAAAAAAATTGCATCTTTGTAAATACTCAATATATAAAATCATCATAAGAAGTAGGGAGAGTTACCTCAGTGTCGCTTTGGACACTGCTTTTATCCTCGGATGTCTTGTTACTTTTCCCATAAGGCACATATTTGCCTCTTCTTCATTGCTAGTGGATGAGCCACTTGAATCCTCGGAGGTGGAGTCATCCAATGTAGCCGCTTTTAGGACCTTCTTCTTCTTCTTCTATTTTCCCATGTGCCGCTTTTCTTTACGCTCTTTCAGATATTTCGGGCACTGGCTTTGAATATGTCCGATCTTTCTACAATGATAGCACTCCGGTGGTGGTCGCTCATCATCTTCCTCGTCGCTACATCTTTCTCTCTTCGATGACGATCCCTTCTTGATGAAATATTTCTGGAAGGCGTTTCTCCTTTCTGGATTCTTCATGAACCTTTTGAACTTCTTCACAAAAAGTCTCTCCTCGTCCTCTTCATCATCATCTCCATCAACCTCCTTCTTTGACTTCAATGCTAAGGCATTCTTCTTTGGCTCCATGTTGTACTCTTGTCGTTGAATATTGAGTTCAACCTCATGGGTCTTGAGGTTCCCAATGAGGCTCTCAATTTGGAGTTTCTTTAGATCGTGTGACTCCGAGATAGCCGTCACCTTTAAATTGAACTTTGGAGGGAGAGATCTTAGGATTTTCTCACCAAGTCGCCATTGGAGAACACTTTTCCAAGCACTTTTGAGTCGTTGACGATCTTGGTACACCTTGTGTAAATTAAATCAATGTCTTCATCCGCCTCCATCCAGAATTTCTCGTATTTGGATTCAAGTTGGAAATGCTTTTAATCCTTGATCTGCGAAGTACCTTCATGAGTGATTTTTAATAATTTCCATATATCATATGCAGTTTCACAAGCACAAGTTCTAATAAATTTTGTTCTATCTAAAGCATAAAATAAAGTGTTCATAGCTTTAGCGTTGTTCTTGCATCTTAACTTGTCACTATCATCCCATTTGTCTCTTGGTCTTTCCATAGTGACTTCTCCAACAACAATTGTTGGTGGAGAGTAGCATTGTTCCACCATACCCCACACATCATTATTTAAAGCATTTAGAAAACAATGCATTCTAGTTTTCCAATAATTATAATCAGTACCGGTAAATAGTGGAGGTATTACTACTAATACCTTGACCCTCAACGAAAGCATGATCATTATGCGCCATTATTCCCGGTTGTGAAACCGTTTTGGAATAACCTTCCTCTAATACCAAGTGTTGGACCTGATGGCGCCCTTAGAGGGGGGGGGGGTGAATAAAGGGTTTACTATTTTTAAAATAAACTGACAGATTTTAATTTAATAGAAATTTTTTTTGGCTCTGTCGCTAACGCCTGGCGTTAGATAGTTAACGCCAGACATTATCACTCCAAAAAATATTTTTGCAAATGTTGAAACCAACAACTTGAGAACAAGACTTAGTCTCTGTGGAGTTCGAGCCCTCAACAAGTTGGGGGGTGACCTCACACTTACTTCTCCCAAGGGAGAGCGCTAGGTTGAAGGCTTAGGAACTAGGAACAAGACCAAGGGCTTAGCGAGGAGGTCCCACCACACACCCGGAAGATCTTAGTGCACTTCCCCTCCCAAGCCAATGCTAAGCTTAGGCACCTTTGGAGGCTCTCTCCACCCACCAAAGAAACATGGGGAGAGAGTGGCCAAAAGAGAAGTCCCTCCAAATGGTTCCCCCTTGGTCCTATTTATAGAATTCTAAACTTGGTCTGCCGATAACCACATTATGGCCTACGAGATTATGAAAATACCCCCGGATTTGGCCTGCCAACAGCCAAATCCCGCTATTCCGAAGTGCTAAACGCAGACCGCCCCCTCTCCTCGGGGCTGGGCTAGAGGGGGCAGGCCACCCTTACTGGAGCTGGGGCGAGAGGGGGAAGGCCACCCTTACTGGAGCTGGGGATTGAGGGGGCAGGCCACCCTTACTGGAGCTGGGGCGAGAGGGGGGCTGGCCACCCCTCTCCTCTCACCCCCCTTACTGGGGCGGGGGCGAGAGGGGGGATGACCGCCCTCTCCTCTCGCCTCCCTTTCTAGGGCGGGGGCGAGAGGGGGGCTGGCCGCCCCTCTCCTCTCGCCCCCCTGTTGGATCGGTAGGCGCCCTTAAAGGGGGGGGGGGTGAATAAGGGTTCTTAAAACTTAAGTTATATTTTGATTTTCTTTGAAATAGTGCGTGAATAAGAAAGTGAGAAATCAAACAAAGCAATTAAAATAAATAGAGACATGTTTAATTAATATGAAATAAGGTTTTATAAAAGTTGATTTCTATAACGCTAGAAACCGGGGGCGAATAGTAGTAAGCTCTTTTTGTTTTCTATCCCGACTCGCATCCCCACGAACCGGTGCCCATAGCCTATCCTTCCCCGGATTTGGCCTCAAGCTGCTCTAGCCAATCCAAACCCGGATATGACCTTGAGCACCCCCTAGACCTAACCTAGATCTAATCACCAACACGAGGCGAAATTTTGCCCTAAGTCCTACCCAGACCTAGTCGCCAACACGAGGCAAATTCTCTAACGGTTTACAAGAAATGTGAAATGATAATAATAAAAACTCCCTCTTGAAGAACTTCTAAAGTTGGAGACGAAGATCCGCTGTAGAATAAGCGTTGTAGAAGCGGACGTCATTTAGATTTGGCGTGAAGAGATTCTCCTTCAGAAATCCGCAGAGCTTTGGTAGGACATCAAGTTTCGGCCAAATCAGCCTCTGGAATTCTAGCACTCAATCTCTCTCTCTGATGGGTTTTTGAAACGAGAGAAGAGGGGTCCTATTTATAGCCTCAATGCTAGCGCCCGCGCTAGCGCTACCGCCGGCGCTATCCCAGATTAGGCATTATTCTGTGCGGGGGAATCTTTAATCTGAGGAAACATTTCTCTCTTGCCTTCTATGCTCTATGCTACCGCTGCGCTATCCGCTATCGCTAGGCACTAGATCCTTCTATATGTGCTCTGAAATTGCGCTGATCATCGCTAGCGTCGGGGGCTAGGTTCTACCGCCGGCGCTAGTGGGCATGTTGGTTTTGTTGGCTCAAATTTGGGGGCAACCTTCTAAAGTATCCTTGAGTCATATGGACTTTGTTTCCTACACACTTATACACACAAGATCAAGTACACATAGGATTTTTTATTCTCAAACCTAGGAGATGTGGAAGACCATGTTCGCACAAACTCTCCCTTTTTATATTAACAAATCCATTAATGATAAATCAGAGCATTAATATATAAGCATGATGAAACCTACTTGTGTGTGTGTGAGAGTGATGACTTAGGATAAATAATGATTGTAGAATTTTAGAATTGCTCCCCCTAAATACATGCTCCCCCTAAGTGAATGCTCCGCTAATATGTAAGCTATCATCTTTAAGTAATCAAGTTAGTTTTTCATTTTGATAGCGGATTTTATTTATCATGGAAGATGAAAGCGAGGTTAGATCTTAGATTTACTCTAGGGGGGGGGGGGTGAATAGAGTATTAAAAGGTTTTTCACTTATTTTTATAGTGGAATTAAAATAGTGATATATATATGTACTGAGTGAGTTATAAAAACAAATAAAGAAAATAACACAGCACAGAAAAATAAACACAATCACAGAGGACACAAGGATCTATAGTAGTTCCCCAATAAACCTGGTACATCTACTCTTCTATCACTATTCTTCAAATGTTTCATCCATCTCTTTAATTTCAATTTTATAGTCTTTACACTTAGCACAATCATTTTTCAAAGATGAATTTTCTAAACATAATCTTTCATTTTGTTCTTTTACAAAAATAAACTCCTTTTCAAGTTTCTTGTGTTTTTCTTTTAATTCATTATATTCTACACAAGGTGTAATGTTTTCAACTAAGGAGCCATGGGTAGACCGATATAACTCAAAATTTGATTCTTCCTTAACTTTTGCTTTTAAACCTTTATTTTCTAAGCGCAATTTGCAATTAGCATTTTTCAATTTCTTAATTTTTCGCTTTGTAGTTTGAAGCAATTATAATGTAGAAATAGAATTACATAAAATAAGAGATTTTGATTTCCTTACAACGCTTGTGGATGAGGCAAGATTTGAACATATAGTTCCTTTGACATCTTTTTGGCACTCAGCTTCTGAAGATAAGATTTCTTCTTCTCTTCCACTAGATGTGCACTCCATTGATCCATCCTGTGAGGAGCTTTCTTGAACATTTGTGCAAGCTTGTATATTCTCCGGTTCTTGTGATTGTTCCATACCTATAGAAGGAGAATCATAAGTTCTTTCAAGGAAATTCCAAATCTCATAAGCGGTAGGTAAATTATAAATAAGTTTGAAAATATTTTGATCTAACACACAAAATAAACTATTTATTGATTTTGCATTTAAAATAAGTTCGTTTCTAGTTAGTACGCTAGGTGGCTTTTCAATAGTAATATTCCAAACTTTTTCATCTAAAGCTTTAAGAAAATTTTTAATTAATATTTTCCACCCTTTATAATTTTTGCCCATAAATAAAGGTGGTGATAATACTTTTTCATTAATATTAAAATTTTCCCCACTAGTTGAAGCGAGATCATGATCAAGAGACGCCATTATTCCCGGTTGTTAAGCCGATTTGGAATAACCTACCTCTGATACCACTTGTTGGATCTTGAGGCGCCCTTAGAGGGGGGGGGGGGTGAATAAGGGTTTTAAAAACTTTAAACTTTAATAGAAAACTTTTGATATTTTGGTAGAGGTAAGTTAAATCAAAAGTAAAGAGATAATGAAATTAGAAATGAAATCAATTTTATTAAATAAGAAAAGACATGATTATCATTTATAAAATTGATTACAAAATTTGATTTCTGTGACGCTAGAAATCGAAGGCGAAATATGAAATATTCTTTTCGTTTTCTATACCGACTCGTATCCCCATGAACCGGTTGGCTTTAGCCGATCACTCCCCAGATACGGCCTCAAGTTGCTCTAGCCTTCCTATCCCCAGAAAGGCCTCGGGCACCCCGTAGATCTACTCCCTAGACCTAGTCGCCAACACGAGGCGAATTACTCCCTAAGTCCTACCCAGACCTAGTCGCCAACACGAGGCAAATTAACGAACCGATTGCAAAGATAAAAATAAAGACAAATACAAAAGACAAATGCGAAACTCCCTATGAGGTAGTCTGAAGGAGATGCCGAAGAATCGCTGAAGATCGTTGAAGTCCAAGCGTGCGTTCTTCGCATTGAGTTAGCGTGTTGATCCAAGCCTCCTTCGATTCCTCCTTTTGAAATTGAGTGGGAGAAGTGTTGGTCTGGAAATACGGCCCTCACAAGGTTTCTGAAGTGCTGGAATAGGTCTCTCTTCAATCAGTCATTGGAGAAGACGAAATCCACCTTTTTATAGGACTGGAAGCTAACGCCGGCATTAAGGCTAATACCTGGCATTGATCCAATTTGGAATTGTTTTGATGGATCAGATCTTTATAACGGGAAGGAGATTCTGCATCTTTGGAAACAATCATTTTAGGCAACCTTAACACTGACGTTGACTCTAACGCCTGGCGTTGAGTCAAATCATTCCAAAAGTGCTCCTGCAATCACGACAGCTTCCCTCCATGCTATTTTCATCGATCGTTAACGCCAGTGTTAAGTCCTAACGCCTGGCGTTAAACATCTTTCTCTTTTTTCATTCGGCATGCCATCCCGTCGATCGGCAGACCATCCCGTTGATCGCTAACGCCCAGCGTTAAGTCCTAACACCTGGCATTAGAAATCTTTCTATCTTTCTACTTGTGGATAGTGCCAGACCAAAATTGCAGCAACCTGGTGTCATATCTATTCAAACCTGCATGCTAAAAACACAATGGCAAACAAGATCAAATACAAGTAGGATTTGTTATTCTCAAATCAAAGGGATGCGGAAAACCATGTTCCAACAGAACATTGGCACCAACAATATCCCCCTTTTGATAATAACAAATACCTGCATGAGAAATTAGTGAGATTAAGACAATTTTTGTTTATACATAAGTGCGGTATTAAGATATGCATGAATAGCAGGTTAAGAGCGTGATAGAATTGAAAGCGATAATGCATACTCTTTCCACATGAAGTCCTCCCCCTATATAAGTGTTCTCTTTTAGTTTACTCCCCCTATATATCTATTTTACTAGATTTTGTTGGAACAATCCTATTACTGATTTGGGCTAGGATCACTATCTGTGATTAGGACTCTAGTTGACCCCATTGTATAGTCTAAGGGTCAATGTCTAAAGTTGTCTGAGTTAGATAGAACTTAGGAAAATTCCACGTTTCTGCGTTCGACAAACATCATTCTGCGTTGGATGAACTCCTTCCTGAGTTCGACGAATGTCGTGTTTCAGTTCGACGAACTTGCTCCTCTGCTCGACGAATTCAGTCTTCCAGCCAGCTCTACAGATTTTATCTCAGTTCGACGAACTCCAGATTGAGATCGACGAGCTCAACTTTGTGTTCGGCGAATAAGTAACTAAATGTTCAGTTCGATGAACTCAGCTTTCAGCTCGACGAATTCAGCTCTCTGCTCGACAATTTTCTCCTCAACTTGACATTTTCTGAAGTATCAGTTATCTATTTTTCTTCGAACTCAGATCGACTAATCAGCAACGGATCTATTCAATTCTTTTGGACTTATTCATTATCAGATAAGTCAAGATTTGATCTTTCCTTTTAATATATTCCATTCTATTCTCTTCTTTCAAGAAAGTAGCCGTTTGACATATTGGAAAAGGATAATTTCATGCAAAAGGAAAAGGAATTAATGTATTTGTGCTGAATCAGATTGCAGTTCCAAGAATAATCCTTTCTGATTATTTTATTCCTTAACCAGAAGATTTGAATTTCAAATCAGTCATATATTCTCTAAGGAAAAATGATGAAGTATGAAGACCAGTAGAGAACACACCAGTGATAGAATACAGTCGAGAGAAATACAGAAAGTCAAAAAGAATTACAGAGATCTTCATCCTCAACAGCAGCATTTTCATTCTCTGAGAACAACAAAATCTTCTCTCAGTTTTCAGCTGTTGGTTCTAATCTTCAAAGAGCAATAGTAGTCTGAGAAACCTTGTCTTTCAGATTCATCTGCTATCAATGAAGATTTTCTACATCCAAGAGAAAGCTCCATCCATTATCTGTCAAAGAAATTCTATCAAACATGGGGAGCTTTACAACACAACAATCCACTAGTCTTCTCTCAGATCTTGTTGACAGAGAAGAACTTCATAAACACCTTTTTTGTTTATTTTACCCCATCTTGTACAGGGTTTTAACTCCCTTCAAAAGTTAAACTTTGGTGGCAGGGCACCTGATCAAAAACCTGTGATTTTGTCTGAGCACCTAATCAAAAGCTCAGTGGTGATAGGGCACCTGATCAAAAACCTAGTGGATTCCTACCAAGGGTGGTAGAAGAGTAGATGCACCCAGTTTGATTGGGGAACTACTATAGATCCTTGTGTCTGCTGTGATTGTGTTTTTCTTTCTGTACTGTGCTGTGATTTCTGTTTTGCTTTTTACACTCACTCTGCTACACATATATATATATCACTATTTTAATTACGCTATAAAATAAGTTCCAAAAATTTTAATACTCTATTCACCCCCCTCTAGAGTAAATCTAAGATCTAATACCTCACTTTCAATTGGTATCAAAGATTGGTTTATTGATTACACAGACTAACACCTGAATCAAAAGATCAATTAGATTTTAAATTTTTCTAGAGTTTTCTTTTTATAAAAACTCATGGCACAGAACAAAGATTACTCAAGCACAAGACCTCCTATGTGCAATCTCAATAAGTTTGCATTATGGAAGGCAAGGATCAAATTGTATATGAATTCTATTGATGAGGATATTTTTAATTCCATTTTGACAGGACCTCCTACTCCATCAGCATCAACAAGTACTGAAGCAGCAACCAACACTAATGTTGTTCCACCTCCTGAGTGGACAGATGCTCAGAAGAAACAAAGGAATGCAGATGCCAAAGCAATGAACATATTGGCACAAACAATGTCTGATGATATATTCCAGAAGGTTGTGGACTGCACCACATCCAGGGATATCTGGAATTCCCTCAACAACATGTTTGAAGGTTCTGCAGATGAGAGAAAGGACATAAGATCTCATCTCATCTCTCAATATGAAAACTTTAAGAAGGGAGAAACTGAAACAGTGGCAGACATGTACAACAGACCCAGTCTCATAATCAATGAACTGAAGTCTTTGGATAAAGTGATCTCAATCACTGAAGTGACTAATAAGATCCTAATGTGCTTCCCCAGCACATGGGACTCAAGAATCTGGCCAATCAAAGAAGCCAGAAGCCTAAGTGAGATCTCTACTGAGACCTTGTTAGGCAAATTAAAATCCTATGAGCAGCTTATCAAGTCTAGAGAAGCTGAACAATCTACCTCCTCTCCAGCCACCAAAAAGGAGAGAAGCATTGCTTTCCAAGCAACAGAAGAGGAAGATAAAGCTCCAGGAGAAATGGAGTTTATGACCCTACTAGCCAAAAGATTTTACAATATGGCTAGAAATGACCTCAGAAAGAAGGATTTCAGATCCAAAGAAAAACCAAGGTATGACAAAACAAACTCTAAAGAAATTATTTGTTTTGGCTGCAGGAAGCCTGGACACATTCTACCTGAGTGTCCAGAAAATCAAAAGAAGGACAAGAGAAAAGATAAAGAAGAAAAGAGGCACTCCAGCAAGCCATCCTCCCACAAACACAAACATAAGGGAAGAGGCTTTGTAGCTGAAACATGGAGTGATACTGAGTCAGAGTCATCATCCAGCTCTTCTGAAGATGAAAATGATCCAAATGAAAAGGATCAATGCTTGATGGCTGTTTATGACACATACAATGATTCAGAACATGCATCATCATCTAGCTCTAGTGATGATGAAGATGAAAGAAATTTATGCATGATGGCTATCAATGCCTCAGGAAATAATTCAGATGAATCAGAATCTGACAATGACAGTGATCAGGTAATCTCTACATTTGATTTTAATTCAAATGATTTTAAAAATGAATTCAAAACTCTTTGTTTAGATTTAATTAAATCTGAGAAGGAAATAATTTCCCTCAGAAATAAGTTGGTTGAAATGAATCAACCGACTGAAGATAATGCCAATCTTAAGAAAGAACTAGCTGCCTCCAAAGAACATATTGTTCTCATTGAGAACAAATTATCTAAGGCTAAAAGGTTTGAAGAATCCCTCAATGGGAGAAGCATCAAACTGATGGACATCACAAGCACTGTGAATGCCAGACTCAATGGCAAACTGGGCTTGGGTGCATCATCATGTTAGCCACATCTTCTTAAGAAAGATATTTTATCTACTCCAGTCAAATTCATTTCTGCCAAAAGCAAAGAGGCAATAGAAGTAGGTAAGAATATCTCAAGTAAGGATATTAAGAATAAAGGAATTCAAAAGAATTCGTCGAACGACGCTCGACGAAATCACAAGAATTCGTCGAACGGAGATCGACCAACGCTGAAGACAGATTTTTAGTACAGCTATTATTCGAACGGCGCTCGACGAAATTACTTCAACTCGTCGAACGGCGATCGACGAACTCAGCCAAGTTCATCGAACAGAAAATGTACTGAATTTCAAAAGAATTCTCATTCTAAACATACTAAAAATCCCTTTACTGAGTGGATTATTCCTCCAAAGAGATATCATCCACAAGGCTATAAGGATCAGCCTGAGATGTCTTACATTTCAGATTTTTATGGTAAGACAAAAGGACCCAAGGTAGTCTGGTTCCAGAACAACTAGTATATTTTCTGTTGTGCAGGTACAAGGCTATCCAAACATAAAGGAACAGTGGTATTTGGATGGTGGGTTCTCTAAGCACATGACAGGAAACAAGGCCAACCTAAGCAATTACAAGGAAAAGCTTGGACCCAAAGTGATTTTTGGAGACTCCAACTGTGGACAAACCAAAGGATATGGAAAAATCAAAGTTGGAGCAGTTACCTTCAAAGAGGTAGTATATGTCAAGGGTCTCAAGCATAACCTCAACAACATAAGCCAGTTGTGTGATGAAGGTTATCAGGTAACTTTTAATCATTCCTTATGTCTTATTACCAATAATAAAAATATTAATGTGTTATCTGGTATTACACATGGAAATATTTATTGAGTCAATTTTGACTCTGCCAATTCAGACATTTGTTTATTTAATTCAATAAGTAAAACAAATGAATTATGGCATAAAAAGCTAGGACATATTAACATTAGAACTATCTCTAAGCTCTCCAAGGACAATCTAGTAAGAGGACTGCCTTCTGGTTCATACAAGAAGGAAGGACTCTGCAGGGCTTGTCAACTAGGAAAGCAGACCAAGAGTAGTTTCAAATCTTTATCCAAGAGTGATTCACCTAGGATTCTATACTTACTGCATTTGGATATCTTTGGACCCACTGCAATACAGAGTCTAGGAGGGAAGCATTACACTTTAGTTATTTTAGATGACTTCTCTAGATTCACTTGGGTGTTCTTTCTTAGGAATAAGTCTGACACCTTCAGTGTTCTGACAGACTTTCTCAGGTCCACCAAGATTGAGTACTCTACTCTAGTTGCATTGATCGGAAGTGATCATGGAACTGAGTTTGAATCTCTTCTGATGAGAGAATTCTGTGGAAAAGAAGGGATCAGACAATGTTTCTTTGCTCCTAGAACTCCTCAACAAAATGGGGTAGCTGAAAGGAAAAATAGAACATTAATTGAATTAGCAACTACATTGCTTGTTGATGCTAACTTGCCACTCTCCTTTTGGGCAGAGGAAGTGAATACAACAAATTATGTGTTGAACAGAAGTCTGATACACAAACTTAAGGGTAAAACACCCTATGAATTACTTAAGAATAGAAAGCCTAAGGTTAACTATTTTTAGATTTTTGACTGTAAATGCTATGTGCATAACAATGATAAGAAATATCTAAGAAAATTTGTAGCAAAGTCTGCTGAAGGTATATTCCTTGGATACTCTCTTTCTAGTAAAGCATATAAAGTTTATAACAAATCAACTCTTAAGATAGAAGTGTCCATGCATGTTTCTTTTGATGAAACTAACATATTAAATGAGGAGAGGAATACCACCTCTACCAGAGATATTTTGCAGGTACCAGCTCTATGTGAAGAGCTCAATGGATTAGATCTACAGAGTAATGATTCTCTACTCCCATCAACTCAAACCATTGAAGACAGTGAAGAAGAAGATAATTCAGAAGATCTTGCTGATAATTCCAATCAAGTGACAGCTGATCAAATCCCTAAAGAGGAAACTCTTGCTGAACCCACTCCAACTATTGATCACATCACAATTAGAGATCATCCAATATCTCAAGTTATTGGAGACATCTCAGCAGGTGTTCAAACAAGGCATCAACTGAATCAAAATCAGATGCATACTTGTTTCCTATCACAGATTGAACCTCAATCCATAAAAGACGCAGAACAAGATCCAAACTGGATTCTTTCAATGCAAGAGGAACTCAATCAATTTGAAAGGAACAAGGATTGGGATTTGGTTCCAAGACCAAAGGGCCATCCAGTCATTGACACTAAATGGGTCTTCAGGAACAAGCTAGATGATCAAGGCTTCATAATCAGAAATAAAGCAAGATTGGTAGCCCAAGGATACTCTCAGGAAGAAGGAATTGATTATGATCAAACCTTTGCTCCTGTTGCTAGACTTGAAGCTATAAGGATATTTCTTGCATTTGCTGCCTTCAAGAAATTTAAAGTATATCAGATGGATGTGAAGAGTGCTTTTCTTAATGGAGATATCCAAGAAGAAGTATATGTGGAACAACCACCAGGTTTCATCTCTCCAACTCACTCTTCCTATGTCTTTAAGCTTAATAAAGCTCTCTATGGTCTCAAGCAAGCTCCCAGAGCATGGTATGAGACCTCAGCTAATTTTCTTTTAGAGAACAAGTTCTGTAGAGGCAATGTTGATAAAACCTTATTTTTCAGGATACATAAAAATCAAACTCTACTAGTTCAAATTTATGTAGATGATATTATATTTGGCTCTACTGATTCAAATTTATGCAAAAGGTTTTCTGACCTAACGCAATCTAAATTTGAAATGAGTAGTATGGGTGAGTTATCTTACTTCCTTGGCCTTCAAGTGAAGCAAACTCCAAATGGCATATTCATATCACAATCCAAGTATGCTAAGGAATTAGTGAAAAGATTTGGTATGTCTGATGCTTCTACCATGAAAACACCCATGCCCTCCAATGCTGACAATGATGAATCAGGGAAACCTGTTGATCAGAAAGTGTATAGAGCAATTGTTGGCTCTTTACTTTACTTAACAGCCAGTAGACCAGACATAATGTTTGCTACATGCATTTGCTAGGTTCCAAGTTAACCCCAAAGAATCTCACCTTATTTTATTAAAAAGAATTTTGAGAAATATAAAAGGTTGTCCAAATCTAGGACTCTGGTATCCAACTGCATCAGAATTTGAATTAACTGGATTCTTAGATTCTGATTATGCTGGATGCAGAGTAGACAGGAAAAGCACATCAGGAACTTGCCAGTTCCTTGGTGATAAGCATGTGTCTTGGTTTTGTAAGAAACATACATTTGTGTCTACATCAACAACTAAAGCAGAATATATTGTTGCTGGCAGTTGCTGCTCACAAATTCTGTGGATACAAAATCAACTTCTAGACTATGGTATCAACTTAAATAAGTCAATTATATTTTGTGACAATACTAGTGCAATATCTATATCACAAAATCCAGTACTCCATAGTAGGACTAAACACATAGAGATCAGGCACCACTTTATAAGAGATAATGTGGATAAAAATAAAATTTGCCTACAATTTATTCCTACTGACTTACAAAGGGCTGATATTTTCACCAAACCATTGGATGAAAAGAAGCATATCTTCTTTATAAATCAACTAGGAATGATAGATGGAGATTCAATAAATTAAAAAAAATTAAATTTTCTACTTACCCCATCATTTCGTCAAACGGAGATCGACGAAACCTATTAGATCCAGAGATCGACGAAGACAGCTTGTTCGTCGAACTGAGATCGACGAAAATTCATCTTTCGTCGAACGCAGTTTGATGAAGCCCAAGGCTCTTCGACTTCTGTTTTTATTAGGGTTAGCCGAACCCCGTTCTACGAAAGTTTGAGCCTTCTCCGATCTCTCTTTATAATCAAACTTTGATTTCATTTCATCTTTGTGCCTACAGAAATTGCTCTTGCCTCCAGTTCCCTTTGCACTTGATCATTTTCTCTCTTGCAGGTACTCAATGGAAATCTCTCAAGCAATAATCTCGTCGATGAAGTTCGATGCAGGCTTTGACATTGATATGGAGTCATTTGCTCGTTCTGACCAAGTTTTCCAAGACATTCTTCAACTTTTTGAAGAACAGCAGCTGAGGAAGTTCATGACAACCAGGATAAAGCTTCCAGTTGCAGAAATAAAGGAATGGGTGCATACCATTCAGTCAATGAATGCAACAACAATTTCAGGAACAATCTCAGAAAATCAGGTCTCTCTTTCCCTAGAGATTCTATCAGATGTTTTTGGTTTGATAAATGGTAATGATGATTTAGACATTACCTCTGATGAATTTAATGTTGAATTGGAGAAAATGGGTCACTCTAGTGGAAACCCTAATCACCTTCTGAAAAAGAATTTTTCCATTGAATACAAATTCTTAGCAGATATTGTTGGAAAGGTTTTACTAGGAAAAACCTCTGCTCATGACTATATTACTAGGCACCAATTTCTTTTGATGGTGTCCTTAGTAGAAAAGAAACAGGTCAATTGGGAATGATTCTCTTTGAATCAATCAAGAAGAAGCGAGGCAAAATGAATGTTTGCTATGGCAGAGTGTTAGGCATTGTTCTTCAAGAGAAATTCCCAGACCAATTGGTGTCACCAAAGGTCTTCATTAATGCTAGCAAGAGGCTAACTTCAGCTCTCTTTGGGAAATGAAAAAGAGTGATTCCCAAGAGGACTCCAAGGGCAGAAGCTTCCAGGAGTATTTCTGAAAGCACAAGGACTGATCCAGTCACTACCCTCACCCTACCAGAAGTTCCTCCCCTTGAATCTTCAACTCCTCTTCCCTCTCAACCTCTTCAGCACACTTCTCCTAAAGAAGTTCCTCCTTCTTATTTGCCTTCTTCTCCTCCTCTCCAGACAAATCTATCTTCAGAGCTTCCATCATCATCTATTCCAGTTGATGATTCTCTTCCCCTTGATTCTCTTCCCTCCTTCATTCCCCCTCCATATTTTGACCTCTTGTCTCGTCCCCATTCTCTACCTCAATCTCCTATCCATGTGGATAATATTCCACCCCTATCAGATGCTACTAACATCTTTCTACCCTTTTCTATTCCATCTTCTTCTATCCCAACACCATCATATTCTCAGCATACACCTGATTTTGTGTATGTTGATTTCTCCTCAATTGCTGACTAGATATTCTCCCATATCTCTCCAAAGCTGACTGCTCTTCTAGATGAGAAGCTTGTTCCTATTCTGCAAGCTTTCTCTGACCTATCTTCTAAACTTGCATCCTTCCCTTCCTCTTTATCCTTTGTCCCTTCTTCTAGGGGCCTAGATTTAGGTCTCCCTGAAACTAGGCAGGGGGAGATGCTTGATGAAGAAGCTCCAAAAAATGCAGGTTCAGATATGGTTATTGATTTTGAAGCAGCTCCAGTTGTTGAATTTGAAGCAGCTCCAGTTTTTGATATAACAGAAGCTCCAGTTATTACTCTAGCTATAGACTCAGTGATTAATATTTCTATTAATCCCTCAGTAGATATTATTTATTTATTATCAAACTTCAGTTCAGTTTTCAGCAGCCTGCCTAAGCCCCAAGATTATTCAAAATCTATAGTTCTCTATACAGCTCCAATTGATTCAATTTTATTCTAGAAAATCATCAAAAGTTTTCCAGTTCCAGTTCCAGTTCAGGTTCCAGTTACAGTTGCAGGTTCAGAAAAAGTTGGCTTGGTGAATTCACCTCCAATATTTGTTTTTGATGAATCCCCCTTTCTCCTCCAACTTTTGTGTTTGATGATTCCCCTCTTCCAAAGGATTTTGAGCAAGATGATGATAATGTTCTCCAAGAACAGCAAGATGTTCAGAATGCTCTTAAAGTTCTTGATGATCTGTATGATAACCCTGCTCAGTTTTCTGATGATGATAATGATGATTCAGATGCAAAATCCTCAAAGAAAAGAAAGTCCAGAAGCAAAGCAAAGGCTGTTCCTAAACCTCCATCTTCAACAAATGATACTCCCTATTATATTTTGAACAACATACTCTTACAAAGGATTCCCCATCTTGGATGAGATTCTCTAGAAATGAGAATAACAGGAGAAAGAAAGTGAAGAAGACAGACTTCTATTCAGATAAACCAGTTAAATTTAATCATCCTCCTCCTCCTCTAGCAGCGGGATCAGCAGGGATGTCCTCCTCATCCTCTCAGAAGCCTCCTCCTTAGCATTCAAGAAAATCAGGAGATAGTCATAGAAGCTCTAGTGGCTCTCATAGTTCAAGATCAGCCAGAGCTCCTCCTTCAGGATCTGCCAGAGCTCCATCCTTTGTGTATAAGTATCATGTTTCTGATGGTTCTTTGCACATGCAAAAGAATTCTCATAAAAATTTTTCACATCAGTCTAGTGAAATTGATGAAAGGCCTCCATCTCCAATCAATCAAGATTCAGATAAGATTGCTCATATGGCTAGATATAAAGAATCAATTGCTACAGCTCAGATCAATAAAGCTAAAGCAGAAGGCAAAGATTATTCTCAGTATACTACTATGTCTAATTCAGAAGACAGTAATTTGAAAAGTACAGCTAAAGGCATCTCTTTAATGCTTAAGATTACCTAAGGTTGCACCCAGCTGCAGTGGTTCCTCATGCCTCATCTCAAACCCTGCTGGGAGATAATGACCTCTATATGAGTAAAAGAGAATCTGAGAACCCAAACAGACAAATCATTTTCAAGCCATCTTCATAGACAGAGTAAAGCTCATAAGTATTTGGTTTTGCTTATTTCTGCTTTCAGTGTAAAGTTTCCTAAACTTAAAGTACTATATTTCTTATCTGCTGAAATGAAATTTAATTTCTGTCAGATATATTTGCTCTATGTTTGTTGTTTATTTTATTATTTGATTTTGTCAAATAGTATCCTAACCCAAATAGGGGGAGATTGTTGGAACAATCCAATTACTGATTTGGGCTAGGATCACTATCTGTGATTAGGACTCTAGTTGACCCCATTGTATAGTCTAAGGGTCAAGGTTTAAAGTTGTCTGAGTTAGATAGAACTTAGGAAAATTCCAAGTTTCTGCGTTCGACGAACATCATTCTGCGTTCGACGAACTCCTTCCTGAGTTCGACGAATGTCGTGTTTTAGTTCAACGAACTTGCTCCTCTGCTCGATGAATTCAATCTTCCAGCCAGCTCTACAAATTTTATCTCAGTTCGATGAACTCCATATTGAGATCGACGAACTCAGCTTTGTGTTTGACGAATAAGTAACTAAATGTTCAGTTTGATGAACTCAGCTTTCAGCTCAACGAATTCAGCTTTCTGCTCGACGAATTTTCTCCTCAGCTTGACATTTTCTAAAGTATCAATTATCTATTTTTCTATGAACTCAGATCGACTAATCCACAACGGATCTATTCAATTCTTTTGGACTTATTCATTATCAGATAAGTCAAGATTTGATCTTTCCTTTTAATATATTCCTTTCTATTCTCTTCTTTCGAGAAAGTAGCCGTTTGACATATTGGAAAATGATACTTTCATGAAAAAGGAAAAGGAATTAATATATTTGTGCTGAATGTGATTGCAGTTCCAAGAATAATCCTTTCTGATTATTTTGTTCCTTAACCAGAAGATTTGAATTTCAAATCAGTCATATATTCTCTAAGGAAAAAGGATGAAGTAGGAAGACCAGTAGAGAACACACCAGTGATAGAATACACTCGAGAGAAATACAGAAAGTCAAAAAGAATTATAGAGATCTTCATCCTCAACAACAACATTTTCATTCTCTGAGAACAACAAAATCTTCTCTCAGTTTTCAGCTGCTGGTTCTAATCTATAAAGAGCAACAGTAATCTGAGAAACCTTGTCTCTCAGATTCATCTGCTATCAAGGAAGATTTTCTACATCTAAGAGAAAGCTCCATCCATTATCTGTCAAAAAAATTCTATCAGATAGGGGGAGCTTTACAACACAACAATCCACTAGTCTTCTCTCAGATCTTTTTGACAGAGAAGAACATCATAAACACCTTTTTTGTTTATTTTACCCCATCTTGTACAGGGTTTTAACTCCCTTCAAAAGTTAAACTTTGGTGGCAGGGCACCTGATCAAAAACCTGTGATTTGGTTTGAGCACCTGATCAAAAGCTCAGTGGTGATAGGGCACCTGATCAAAAACCTAATGGATTCCTACCAAGGGTGGTAGAAGAGTAGATGTACCCAGTTTGATTGAGGAACTACTATAGATCCTTGTGTCTGCTATGATTGTGTTTTTCTTTCTGTACTGTGTTGTGATTTCTGTTTTGCTTTTTACACTCACTCTGCTACACATATATATATCACTATTTTAATTCTGCTATAAAATAAGTTAAAAACTTTTAATACTTTATTCACCCCCCTCTAGAGTAAATCTAAGATCTAATACCTCACTTTCAGATTTCTCAATTTAGATCTCCCCCTTTGTTGTTAGCAAAAGTGGGTAGGGATGAGTGTATATCTATTAAGAATGATTAAGAACTACTTATTAAAGGATTGTCATGGTCGAGTATAGGATAGTGTATGCACCTCCTATATGATTACTTTCCCTACAAAGTTTTTTTTGAGTTTGATATTATTATAATGCAATCCCCCTAAATATTAGATTTATGCAGTTTATTCTAGTCTTTTGGTAGTATCAAAAGAGGGTTTAGGTGAGAGTATGCAATAAAGATTAATATGGCCTATGTAGAGAAGAAAAAATATGATGTAATCAAAAGCTTATTAAATAGTATTTATTGAGAAAAATATAAGCATGATGGAACATAAAGTAGTAAGCAACATAGCTGAATTGATAAAGTAAGCATTCTTATTTTAAGATACCACTTGTTGAAAAATAATAGTCATGAAAGATCATAAGTAGTAAACTTAGCGGAAGAATATAATAAGCACTCTTAAACATAAACATCATTTTAGAAGATAAAATCATATAAAGGATAATGTGTTTTAAATTTGAAAAGTTGATGTTTGAGTTAAAGATTCAAGAGATGCTATTCCATTAAGATAAAATTGCAAGCATGATTTTATAATATCAAGAATAAATACAAGAACTACAATCTAATAAAATTTGCATTTCAAGCGAATAAATACATAAACATTGTAGTGGTCATGCTTTGCTATCTAGTGAATTTACTTAATTTTGTAGATAATATTGTAGATGAGCATTTAGATCCAATTATCTTGAGTAAAAGTTTTATGAAAGATAATGATGTGTACAAAATATTTTTTTGATAATGTATACAAGTGAATCAATAAAAAACACATGACATATATAATGAAATAATACAACATTAAAATATACAAATACTATTACTTCCACAATATTTCAATGCACATAAATATATATATATATATATATATATATATTTTAAAGAGAAGTGGTGAAAATTTTGTTTGCACAAGACACTTTACAATTTTTGTGGAGTTGTCCTTGTCATCTATTTTTATTTGATTTCGATATTTATGACCAAGGACTCCAAATTCACTTATTTTTTTTGCAAACATAGATATTTTATTTTATATACCACATTTATCTAATCACAAGTGCATGAAAACAAAGAATTGAAATAACCAATTCAATGTTGTGTAGGTAATCTATTAATGCATTTTAATTATTTATGTTATTACACTACACAATTACGCAAGAATAAGATTGTAACCACATGTAGGTTATCAAAAATAAGTGAGTGAATGAATCATTATAAAATATAATACATTACTCATACTTAAAGGCATGATACGCGTTTTCACACATATTTATCTACAATCAACTTGATTGCACACAACAAGATAATTTTAAGGCATGACAAATACAAAACAATATTTGTAAGAAACTTTAAAGTTAAATTAAACATTGTATTTAATCTTTATTGATATAATTAATCATCATTGACAATGACAATGAATAACAATCAATTTTTTAATTTTTATATAAGTACAAAATAGTAAACACACAAAAAGAGAAAAACATATTTTTGTTTTTTTTTTGAAATTGTTTTATAATTTTGTATTTGTTTTTAAATATTCAAATTTAAATATTTTCTGGAAAACATAGAAGTCTTTAACAGGCCTATCAGTAAATAATATTCTATGCCAGAGAAATAAACCCAAAATAATGCATGAGAAAATACTAGAAATTTTTCCAAAAAGAAATAAAAATATTTGAGAACAAAGTGCTTACTCCAGGCATTAGCTTTTAACGCCAAAACAGAACTGCAAATTTGATTTTTTGAAAAATGTTTTTTTAATTCAGTTGTATTATAAAGAGGCCTTCTTACTGTTGAAATTTTGGACTTTTTAGAGATAATTTGAAGGCACTTTTAAGCATGTTTTGATAGATTTTTCAAATACTTGTGTTTTATAAAATCATTAAAGCTCAAAATAATAAAATATGCAAACACGAGATGCAAAGATAGAACAAAAATTATATGCATGATTTAATTTTAAAAAGTGCGATGATGTTCATGTAATGAATATAATATAAGTATATCTAAGATCAAGATACCTTAACAACAAGACTACACTCTAGCCCTGTATTAAGTGATGGATGGGCATGAGGAGTTGCACACATGCCATAGGATGGGGTGTAAATCCCATATGCATACAAAAGATGACGCTCAACCTAGCACTCTTTCCCATCAGTGCCTCGCAAGGCCCCACTGGAACCCTCCCCAGTTATGGACAAGACATGACTTAGAGGTTAGGTCTCTAATGCACACAATCTTACACCCTCGCTATTATGAGACACATGTCATAGGTTAATGATTATGGACATACTATTCGTTTTAGCTTAAGGATGGATTCATAAAATATGAGTTTGTTTTAGTTTTAGAATATATAATAGATTTTAAATCCTCATAGTAATCATGAATTTTAAAGTTCAAGTTTCTCTACTATTAATTTAGCATGTCATTATATTGATATGCTTAGCATAAATAGTAAATTGAGCATGTACCAAAAGGTGCAGCTAGGATAATAAATTTGGATGCAATATTATGCTAAATATGATAAATATATATAATTGGTTTGTATGTAATCAATCATAGAGTTTTGAATTTTCATAGACCTAGAATTAAGTGACAATTCTATTTGATTTCATATTATTGATATCAAGTTTATTCTTAGGTCTAAATATAATGAGATATACACAAACAATAGAGATGCACATCACACACACAAAACAAGATATGAAACTATAATACCAATAGCCATCGTATATTTCATAATTCCTAAGGTTGATAGAAATAGTTGATTTAAGATAATTCTTAATAGATCATGAATTATGATATATGATAATAGTGAATTTTAGCATAGGATATCAATAGATCATGGTGGAGTGTGTGAAACCATATTCATCTTATTTGTAGTTTTTAATTTTGATTTTTCTAAATCATGATTTTCCATTATAGGGGCTATCATATGCAACAATGAATGTAGAAAATATTCAAAAAGGTGCGCATTTAATTTATTAGCATAAGACACCTAAAAGCACATTTAAATCCATTTTTGAACGTAATTTCATTAGTCTTGATAATATCACTTAACAAATTTAGCATTCAATTTATAATGATAATATAAGACATTTATAGGCAATAGATTTAAAAAGGATAAAACATATAAAAAGAAAAGATAGATCACTTGAAAACATTATGACTTTATATTTAATTTAATTTAATTTGATTTGATAAACATTAGGATTAAAATGTGTAAGTCATATCCCATAAAATATAAAGTGACCATAAACATGTTGGATCAAAAATACAAAACAAACAAATGAAAAAAAAATAAAGCACATCATGAAGTAGAGTATTGTGTATTTCATTTTGATTTATTTCTACTTCATGCAATTCAATGCATACTAATAAATAATTGATTTAGGTGTCCAAAGAGGACCAAGGGTGATGATTCCTTTGGGTACCCAAATGTAGCGTGCTATTTTATGAGGAGACAAGGATGAATGAGCCATTTCAAGTGTTTCATTTTTAAGAATGGGTCTCCATTCATACCTTGGTTGATTATCTTTTAAATTCATATTATGATTATTTGACAACATTTTGTGGTGATAATTGGTTGAAAAATAATTCGTTTGAGAATTATGTTTATTGATATCGTTTTTCAAAGTAGATTGATGTTGATAATCATAAAGAGTTTTAGAATAGTCATTCTTAGAGAGTTTATAAAAGTGATGGTCTTTCTTAAGAATTGAATGTTGAAAGAGTGAGTGTTTATGGTCATTAAATAAAAAGTTATTATTAACTTTTTTATTTTCATTTCCACTCTTTCCTTTAGACCAACTCTTATAATATGAAGTTAAGCTTTTGGAATTTTGATTTATTAATAAATTAGAGATAAGAGATTGTTATTACTTGAGAAATTTTTAATACACAATTTTAATGATTCTAGTTTACTAGTTAGAGCATCATTTTCTTTTATCAATTTTTCATTATGCTCTTTTGAAGTTAAAAGACCTTTTCAGACCTTTTTCCAACACCTTGAGTTCTTTTTATAAAAGTATTATAATCAAAATAAGGTTTAGCATTTTTAATTAAAGAGCATGAAAGCGAATTTGAAACATCAATATAAGATTCTACTTTAGCATTTGATTTTAAAGTTTTATTTTATAATTGTAATTTGGAATTAGCATTTTTCAACTTTAAATTTTACGTTTAGCAATTTCAAGCATATGAAATGTAGAAATAGAATTTGTTACAAAAAGAGAAGATTTTGATTTTACATTGCTATGGAATGAAGCTAGATTTGAACCAAAGGTTCCTTTGACATCTTCTTGGCATTCCTCTTCCATAGTTGAGTTCCCATCTTCTCTTATGCTTGATGTGTAGCCTTCATTTGAGTCTTATATTGTGACGTTGCATTCCTCTCTCTTAGATTGATCTTCTTCAAAGCATGAGTCCTCATCGATTTCTTCTCTTGTATCCATAAGGAATTGCTCTTATTCATCATTTGTGGAAGGAAGACTATAAGTATTCTCAAGAAATTTCCAAACTTCAAAAGTAGTAGGAAGTGTATAAATAAATTTGAAAATATTTTGATCTAGAGCACAAAATAGACTATTCATAGATTTGGCATTTAAAAACATTTCATTTTTATTTAGAATACTTGGAGACAGTTTAATGGTAATATTCCAAACTTCAATTTCCAAGGATTTAAGAAATTTTTCCATAAAAGTTTTCCACCCATTATAATTTTCACACTTAAATAATGGCGGTGATAATGAATTTTCATTTTCATAAATTTTTTCCCTTCTAGTGGTTGCGAGATCATGAAGCGCCATTATTCTCGGTTGTGAAGCCATTTTGGAATAACATGCGTTAGATACCACTTGTTGGATCTTATGGCGCCCTTAGGGGGGGGGGGTGAATAAGGGTTTTATGGACATTAAATCTTATTTAAATATATCAGTTTTTGCGACCGAAGTTTTAGAATATTTTATAAAAAAATATATTTTAATATCTCAGATAAGATTATATTGACGATTCCTTTTTAAAGAAGACGGAATTCAATTTTTCTCCACTACCGCCAGCGCCAGTGCTAACGCCTGGCGTTAGTGATATAAGTTGAATTCCATAAGCTAATGATCAAAATGAACCTTACAATATATTTTGTTTTAGTGCTTTGATGCAAATATAATTTAAAACTTTTTTGAAGAGAAAATAAAATCAATTAAATGATACATTTGAAGACATGATTTTATTTCATAAGAAATTGATTACACAAATATTTGCTTTAATGCTTTGATGAAAATATAATTTGACACATTCTTAAAGAGGAAATAAAATCATGAATGAAGCATTAAAGGACATGATTTTATTTCATAAGAAATTGATTATACAAATGTTTGATTACTATAACACTAGAAATCAAGGCAAGAATACGAAAAACCCTTTTTTGCGATTCACCGGTCCTTCTCCCAAGGACCAGATGGATATATCCTATCTTACCCCAGATAAGGCCTCTAGACACTCCCTAGATCTAACCTCGACCTAGTCGCCACGCACAAGGCGGTGAATTTCCCCTATACCTCACAAGGCCTAGTCGCCAATAATTACGGCGAATTTCCCACAGAATCCTTATAACATCCCGGGGGGGTCTTACAATCCTTCCCAAAATCTGACGTTCTCCCCGAACGATTTCTTCACACTTGTTACAAAAGGAATACAATAAAAGATTACAAGATAAAAATAAAGTAAGAGAAACTCCTCAAGATATTCTGAAGGTGAAGACAAAGGCAATGTAGACATTGTCGTTCTTGAAGTGTTCGTCCTTCATATAGAATATGCGTTGTAGACCTTCTCCTTCAAAATCTTCTTTAGATCTTCATGTTAGCCCAAGGGAGATCTCTTAATTGTTGTAGACGAGCCTCCCTCAAAAGAATCAGAATACTGGCTTTAGAGGCAATAGAATTTTCACACATAGAATGAGAGGGCCTGCTTGTTAAATAGGCACGGGAGCTAACGCCTGGCGTTAAGAAGTTAACGCCAGCATTAGTGTCATGTACGGTCGTGGCTGAGATCGTGCAATCGTTGAGATCATGTCAGATTGTGGACACAACGCGAGCGTTAGCTCCAATGCTGGCGTTGTCTCTTTGTTCTCGACGATATTTCTTCTCGACGTCATTCCCTTCTCGACGACATCCCTTATCGACAATAAGTTAACGCAGGGCGTTAACTATAATGTGGGCATTAACTCTCTTTTCAGAGAATCATCTTCATTCAGCATATTACGTATAGGAATGTGTAGCTATAGTTCCTGTACAACATGCACATTAAAAACACACAAAATACAAGATCAAATACAACACGGTATTTGTTATTCTTAAACCAAGAGATGCAAAATATAGGCTCCAACAGTCAAGGTTTAGAAAGAAGCAAACCTCAATCTCCACTTCTACAGTTGAAGCTGAGTATATAGCTGCAGAAAGCTGCTGCTCACAAATATTGTGGATGCAAAATCTGTTGTTAGACTACAACATCTCTCTTGACAGCTCTAGTGCTATCTCCAATATTCTGTGATAGCTCTAGTGCTATCTCCATAGATTCCAATCCTATTCTCCATGGCCAAACTAAGCACATAGAGATAAGGCACCACTTTCTCAGGGACAATGTTGAGAAGGGTAAGATTAATCTTTAATACATTTCCACCGATAGTCAAAGGGATGACATCTTCACTAAGCCACTTGATGAAAGTAAGCACAAGTTCTTCATCAATGCATTAGAAATGCTTGATGGAGCTCTCTAGGTCACCTTTATTATGTACTCAAACCTATTTTTCATAGAAAGTTATTGCTGGGAAAAACAACAAATTAAAAAAATAGAACTATTTATTCAGAGCTTCGTCGAATAAAAATTGACGTACCCACGATTTCTATTCGATGATAGCTTCAAGAGCTATCAGGGATAGTTCATTTGAATAGCACTCGACGCAGCATCGAATACATATCGACGCCTACGTCGACATCATATATGTTGTCTTCATTCAGAGCCACGTTGACTTTTACTCGACGCTATGTTGACTATGCAAAAGTGCGCACTGCCTTGCTAATAGTGTCTTAGCGCGCCGTTTTCACCCCTTTTTGATGCTACTTTGAATACAACCCTAGGTTGTGATGAATCAACTTCTTTTAAGCAACTTAGGCATCAAATCTATTGTGCTTTCAAATTCTCTCCCTATCACTCTCTTCCTTTTCCTTTCTACTTCTCTCTTCCACCTTCTCTTGCAGGTACTCACAGGAGATAGATGGCATCTCTCCAAGATCAACAAGAGCTTGTTGAAGCTGTTAATCTAGCCCTAGAGACACTCTTTTCTCATTTCTCATCTATCTATCTGGAATTCTCTGACGACTGTTACAGGAAGCTGTGTACTCAACACAGGAGGTTGTAGGACCTTACTTCCCAGAAGAGGGATCTTGAAAGGGAATTGAAATCATCCATACTGCCTGCTGAGGTGTTTATATCATGTATACACGATATAAAGTAGGGGGAAGTTAGACAGCAGGCCCAGGCCGCCTCTAGATTCAGTATACATGGCGTTTCTTCACTCTCCCTATGTCTCTGAAGGTGAACTAGCTATCACCTCCAAGCTCCTTCTAGAAACTTCATCATTCTCTCCCCCAAGGATTCTGCCTTCAATACAGGGAGAGTCATCAAAATAGGGGGATACTGATTTATTTTCAGATGATAATGGCTACCTGAAGAGTGTGCAAGAGTACAATGAGTCCACTGAGTTATCTATTCCTGAGGCACAAGAGTTATGGACCCATTCAGAAGACTCGACAACAACACCATCCAAGATTGCTGATCAAGTTCCTGTAGCAGCTCCATCCTCCCTACTATAAGCTCAGATTCCTCCTGATCCTATTTCAGCACACACTTCAATTGTGCATGAACCAGCCTTCAGAGGAAGACCTCCATTCAGAGGAATGGGATATGGAGAGAACTTCAGAGGAAGGGGAAGAGGGCCTAGAAGAAAGATATAAATTTGAGAGAAATATACAAAAGAACAAAGAAAATAATTCAAGAAAGACAAGTCCTATTACAAAACCTATGAGAAGGTTGAAATCCCAGAAAATACAATGAAAGTATACACTGATCTTGGTCTAGATAAAGTCTTAGATGAACTCGGCGAAAGGGATCTACATGAGTATGAAGCATCTCAAACAGACCTAGAAGAATAGAGAAGGTTATTTATTGAAAGGTTAAAGAAAGGAAAGGATGTTGTAGAAAAGGAACAATTGAAGAAGGCAATCCAAATCCCAAGCACACTCATTGACCCTATAAAGTATGTTGCTAGGAACCCTCAAGAAAAACTTCTTGAGAATACAGGGCAAATTCACAGAGAAGGTCTAGGATGTGATAAGGATGAAACAAAACAACCTCTTCAAAAGAAAAAGAAGGTTGTATTCAAGACAACTCCAACTTCTGGAAATCTATAATAAACATTCATTGTACTAGATCCTGATGCAGAAGAGCTAGACCTAGAATAAATAAACTTGATGTCTGCTAAAGTTACTGGTCTGGGGCTAAAGCTAAATGATGTCTATCCTGAAGCTGAAGCTGATCTGGAGAAGCTTTTAAGGGACCTGAGAGAATTCAAAAACATCCAAAGAAGGCCATTCCAGCCAACTTCAAGTATGCAGAAAGAAAGTTCAGAAAGGTCTATGAGGCCTTATCTACTTTTCTCAAAAAGAGAAAGTAGATCATTTCTTTGGTAACTAACTCTGATAAACATTTATTTACATCAATCATATATTTTTTAGTTTACCATATCTTTCAGTCTATTATCTGTGTATATGTGTTTGTATTTAATTTTATGTCAAAGTTTATTAGAAATCACTTAATCAAATTGTAAAATTTGTTAAGATAGATAGTGGGAGATTGTTGTGAAAAATCCTTTTGATTTATCTAACAAATAATCTTAAAGTGATTTCATTAGTTAGGTTGTATTACCCACATTGTATAGAAAGGGTAAAATGGTCATTAGATGTCTTAGGATATCACATTCACTTAGTGTGTCAAGACCAGGCCTAAGAGAAGCACAAAATTCAGTTAAGTTAAAACTTGTGCTGAATAGAAGTCGATGCAACTTTGACTAGATGTCGACGCAACTCTGACTGAAAGTCGATGTAACTCAAACTGCCTATCGAAGTATCAAAGTCGACACAACATCGAAAGGAACTCGACGCAGAAGGAAGATCCCGTCGAAGACATCTAAGAAGTCGACGCAACTTCGACTTCAATTCGACACGGAAGATAAAGGTCAAGTCCATGTCTTCAACTCGATGGATACGTCGATAAGTAATCGACGCAACGTCGACATCTGAGTTCAGCCAGAGCTAAGAAGGAATTCAAAACTACTTCTATAAGAACTCAGAGGTGCGTCAATATTTCAAAAGATGAAGTCGACACAGCGTGGAATGCAGACAGAATTAGAAAGGTTTTCTGTTGTAGTTTCTGGTCCTTTTCCAGATGATCTGCAAGGATGAAATATGTTCTCCAATGACTCATTTATTGCCAACAATGGAATGGAGTATTCCAGAGATACAACAAAGACATTCTTGGAAGTTATTCAAATCAGATGGACGGGTCGGGAACAAAAATAGAAGGAAACATCAATTGTCCAATGGACATTCCTTCTAAGGACAGTCTAGAAGAAGAAAAAATTCAAACATGGTTTCTTCTTCTTCCTCCTCCAACCCTAAGACAGAACAGAAGAACAACTTCTCTAAATAGGAAATGATCACATCAACACTGCTGCCTCTTCTTCTACATCACATAGCAGCAAATAAACAAAAGTGCTTAGAGGATCAGGATCAAGCTCATAACCCTTTCATTCATCATATTCAGATCCTGAGATAAATAGAAGCAACAACATTCAAAGAGATAGCTTCTGAAGGATTCTTACTGAAGAATTCAATTCTCATCTTTCTTCTCCTTCCACTGTTCTCATTCTCCAACTGTAAAAGAGTTTTAAGAATTTCTCTTTCAAAGGATTCAGTGGTTCTAAGAGTCTCCTTATCAAAAGACTCAATGGTTCTAAGAGTCTCCTTATCAAAAGACTTGGTGGTTCTGAGAGTCTTCTTATAAAAAGACTCAAGCACAGTTAGTGAAATCCTACCAGGTAGGTAGAAGAGTGGACTACCCGTATTTTGGGGATCCACTATAAAAATTCTGTGTGTTCTGCATTGATTTTCTGTGCTGTCCAATTTACTGCTTTTCTGGTTTATATTTTCTATGCTTAATTAATTCTATTTTGGTATTGTTGATAGCATAGTACTTAGTTGTTATATTGTGTGTGCATAACTAGGGTATACAAGTTTTAAAACTTTATTCACCCCCTATAGAGAATACTCAGAGGCACACTGTCCACTTTCATTGTCTCTAGTGTTCTTTCTCAGTGTAATCTCCTTCAGATTGCAATCTATGCATGCTCGCTTCTTCGAGAGCTAGTCCATGCCAAAGATTACGTCAAATTCAGCAAGTGATAGTAATGATGCTTCCAAGTCAAAATCTTGATTCCCAATTCGCACCTCTACACAACTCCTCCTATCCTCGCTCATTCAAGGCCCATTGGGAATCACTACCTCCAATATATTCTGTACCAAGATAGACAAGACTCCGATTCGCAACATAAATTCCTTAGATATAAAGGAGTGTGATGCTCCAGTATCAAAAAAAGCTCTCGTCGGATAGTTAAAAAATAGTACAAAGTGTAATTACACACACAAATAAACGTATAGTCGCACATGAAATATAAATCACGTCAAGCTATAAAAGCTAAATTATAATTCATAAGTGTGACGACATCGTTTTGTCGGCTGGCTTCCTATTGGCCAAGCGAGCATACTTTCGGCTGGCTCGGAGGATGCTGGGAAGCAAAAGACTCTGCATCTTAGCCTTTCTCCACATAATTTGAACCCACCGCACGAGCATAGTCCATTGCTCGGTTTTCTGCCTTCGGGGGACCACATAGACATGCTAGGGATTTGTGCCCACGTTTTTTCAAGTGAAACATGTTAAGGGACCCCGTGCAGTAGTTTCTCCTGATACGTTAAAGGGAGCTGGTTCCACGAACCTAGACTTCCACTTGTTCTTTCTGAACTCAGACCGTTGGCACCAAAAATATACCAAGTAAACACTTGCTCAAGCTGAAGGATGGTGGGGGTAACTTTTGAGTAGCTAGTTACTTTGATCCACAAGTAAAGGGGTGAGTGGGAAAGAAAAGAGAGGGCCGCGAGAAAGCGATAAGATATGATCTACGTGCCGCGACGAATGACTCTCAAGCGGTGGGCAATGCTATTGATATAAAACCTATAATGCAATTGAAATTACATTAAGGTACATGGAAAAATAGTACAAGACTTGAAGAAAAGGGTTGGTGATTAGGAAGGAGGCCACCGAGATCGATCGGAGCTGAAGGAGACCGCCTTGAAGAGCTGAGATCACTAATGTCAGCACTAAGGTTATCATCGGGCAGTAGCTCTTGAGACCACTTAAGATCGCCTGGAAGAGACCGAGGTCGCCTGGAAGAGACTGAGGTCTCCTGGAAGAGACCGAGGTCGCCTAGAAGAGACTGAGGTTGCCCGGAGGAAGCTTGAGACTGCCTAGAAGGGGTTTGGGTCACTTGGAAGAGGCTGAGGTTGCCTCAGTCACAAAATTTGAGACCGCTCAGGCCATGAGCTAGAGGCTGGAATTCCTCCAAAAGTCCCCCCTTTCTGAGTACCCCTCCCCTCTATTTAAAGACATGAGGGCCTTCCCAAACAGACATGTCTAAGAATAATGGGCTGCCTGGATTTGCTGAGATTGCTTGCTGAGACCGTGAGGAACAAGCTGAGACCGTCAGGAATAAGCTGAGGCTGTTTGGAACAAGCGGAGATGGTTGGGAACAAGCTGATAATGTCAGGAACAAGATGAGACCATCTGGAACAAGCTGAGACCGTCATGAACAAGTTGAGACTGCCAGGAACAAGCTTAGATCGCTAGGTGCCAAATCTCTTAGTTGAGCTACCGCCGTCGGTAAGTCTTACCGCCGGCCGATAGCTATTGAGACTGTCGAGACCGTCCGGGACATACTGAGGCCGCTTGTGACATGCTAAGACTACCAGGGACATGCTGAGACCGCCTGGGACATGCTGAGATCGCCCGGGACATGATGAGACCGCCCGAGACATGTTGAGATTGCCCGGGATGTGCTGAGACCACCCGGGATGTACTGAGACCTCCCAGAACAAGTTGAGATCACCTGTGACATGCTAAGACCGACCGTAATGTGCTGAGATTGCCCAGGATATGCTGATACCTCCTAGGACGTGCTGAGACCGCCCGACTTGCTTTGGTCACCTTGGATGGATTGCCAATTTTAGGGTAAACACAGGCTTTGACTGAGAAGTCAATGCGTGAAACTCTGACTTCTTGTATTTAGGCGTTTTGCATGCTGCACCCGCTGTATATCCATTTCCAGAGATCTGGTCATTTGTACCAGAACTTGAAAGCCAAATGTCATTGGGCCTGACAGAAGCAGCCTCAACTCATCACGAAGTCCTTCATATAACTTATTCATCTTTGTCTCCTCATCTTATACCAAAGATCCCGCATAATGACCCAGTCTAGTGAACTCATGCAAGTAATTGTCTACATAGCGATCACCCTGAATTTAACGTAGAAACTGGTTTAACAAAGCAATGCGCTGGGCAGAGGGGATAAAACTCTAGAGAAACGGTTCTGAGAATTTTGCCATTGAGACATCTGTAATTTCTCTATTACCGAACTTGTGCACTTCTAGTTCCTTCCACCAAAGCACTGCCTCTCCATCCAGAAGGAAGGAGGCTAAGGTGACCATCATAACTTCTTATGTTGTTGTTTCCTTTAAAGTTCTCTTTGTTCTTGAAAGACAATCCTCTGCCTCTGTTGGGGATTCAGTCTCCGAGAAGGTTGAGGATGGAAGCTCAGATAATGCATCAGTTGTTAGTCATGACCTCGTCCCACAGCTAGAGGCTCAATTCTATGTTCCACCCTAGGCTCCACTACAGCAACAGACATTGGGTCCACATTCAGAGTAGGAGTAGTAGGATGTGCAAGCCTTCCTGGATAAGTAGTGATCGTCATGAAGACTATATCATTGACTAATCTAATCATTTTAGCAGAAGAAGTGATCCTTGTCACCTCAGCGGATGCACTACTATCGGGAGTGTTACGGGGTTGAGACGACCCCACACCACTCCTAGTCACTATAAGAGTGTAACACACAATTTAGTGACTGAAAACATAGCAAACAAACCATCTTGGAATGCTCGGGTTCAGCAAATCATCATGTTTTCATTCCTAAGTGGATATTCTTATCAATATTTTTCATTTTAGGTGAACACACATCACGTGCACTCCACCCCTTAAATGAAATTCGGCCTCGAATTATATAAACTATGGATCGACTCCTAAAGTCTGATACCAAATTCTGCACCCTGCTAGTACAAACAATACAATAATAAGTCTGGTCGGGACCCCACGCCATATTGAACACACCAGCCAGGCGTTAATAAGATGATAAACATAAACGAACTACACGAGTGTATAAACAAACCATAAGCGGAAGCTTTTGAATAAACATTAAATTCAGAATGTCCACCTACTCATGAATGTTAACTAAAGAGTTATGGCCTTAAGGCCTTACATTCAACAAATGTAACTAACTCAAAAGCATACAACTGCATGCAGGACGGCAGTACAAATAAAGTTATAAAATATTCTAGGCTTCAAGGGCCAACTCAACAGTGGGCTTCAACCCGGTATTTCCTGCCCTGCTCACCAGGACCTGCACCATCCACAAATAAGAGGTAAATGAGGGTCAGCTATAGCTGACCACAAATCGCGTAACGATCCCACCCACAAGTCATTCTAGCCGGCTCTGGGGAGGGGAACCACTCACCGGCAAGCAAGCCGCACATTCAATATATAATACAAATAAGAAAGTGCATATACACTATACAGGGTGAGGTTTCAAGCGCAATCAATCTTCTAGGTTGAGCATCAAAGAAAGGGGAACCAAGGTATGCACATGATGTTGGCAGGGTTCATCCAGAGGATCCCCACAACTGCCTAAGCAACCACATGAGGCTAACATAACATCAATTCATCGCATCACAAATGTGGGTACTCACAACCAATCATTTCATGCACACAAGGCATGCTTCCAAAGTACTCTTTCACGAGCACCAACACCACCCTAAGTTATACAACCTTAGATGGGAAAAAAGTTTTTGGCTGGTCTAGGTGAACACCTTCCACGGCCTCTCCAATGATCATACGAAATACATGAGGTTAAGACCTCTCACCGAACTGCATGGAAATGGGTTTGGTTTAGCTTTGTTAGTGCTCTTGTTGTCGTGATACATCAGCACGATGCATGTACATCTTCACCTAGGCCAGTAATGAATTAAAACATATAATTGCTACACAACTGATAATCTACGCACCTAATCCTTACAAGAGGACATAACCTTCGTAAATACAACCAATGAAGGAGGTACAAAACAACTCCACTTCAAAATTCATGGTGAAGGTTTGCGTTCAACCACAACTTAAGCATGGGGCTTCCGTTAGGCTCTCCAAAAGACACCTAAAACTCAAGTCCCGCATTTAAAATGACATATCTCACAGAGTCATTCTCTGTCACGCATTCTAGGCTTTACCAAAATGCACATCACAAATCAAGCATCACCGATTCGGGCTAATAGCCACGGGCAGGCTTCACACAAAATACCTAAATTCGTACGACTACCAGATTTCTATATGCACTATATGTCATGGACGGACACAATCGACCCAGAGTTCCGAAAAACTAAAGGGAGTCCTACACTTCACTAATTAATGAAAGAGACAACCATATGCAAGCAAAGAAAAAGGGATGAAAGGACCAAAACACATCCTAAGACCGAGAGGAAGGATCATTACCCTTACCGGTCTCTTTAGCGCCATGAGAATCTAATATTTCAGTCAGATGGAATGAACCACACTGGGCTGCTCTCCGTGGATCTAGAAATAGTTCATAATTGGGAGCTCTGAAGCTCCAGTAATGGCTGAAAGAGTCCTTCCCGTCTTTCATGATTTTCTACTATCTCGAGCTTGGAGATAGAGAGTCGGCTGAAAAGTGATCCTAAAGATTTTCTCCAAGGGTCTTTATATAGCATGAACCAAGACCTCACCATTAGGTTTAAAGCCCACGTGAAGATAGGCGGTCGCAGTCCATCAAAACAAAACAGACAAAATGACTATCTCTGTCTGTCTGTGTTGTCGAGTCACTCAATGACATAGATTTGCCTATTTCGTAGAGGCCACTCAATGACACAAAGTCCGTGTCATCAAGAGCTCTCGATGACATGTCACTCTAGCCTGTGTTATCGAGACCACTCGACGACACACAGTCTGAAGCTGTGCATTTGTTGTGCACTTCTTCTATTAACCCATAAACATAGACTTTCCACCATTTGGAAAATGGGGTATTATAGAGACTATGGAGTGCCGATTACTTGGGCTATAAGATGCTAAAAAGGAGGGTTGCTGAGCAATGAGGCCTGACTACCCGCAATGGGAACTCTTCTCATTGGTGATCTGATTGATGAAAAGAGGGTTATGGAGTCTAATATAGGTCGGGAGATGAGGTCGAAAAGAGAATGAATTTGAGACCGTTTATACAGGTCATAAACTCAGGGCTTGCCCAAATTTGCATGACTAACAATAATGGGTTTCCCGGGGTACAGGAGACCGGGGTAGAGAAGAGGGGATACATGGAGTGCAAATAAAAAACCGAGGAAAAACCCTAGATCACGCGATCATCTGGTCTTGCTAGTGTGAGGTCTCCTTTGCATTAGAAAATCTGCTAGAGACGGGGCGGACTGTCTGGGCGGTCTTCGAAATCTGTGACCATTGGGGATGGTAATCTTGATCGAAAACATGAGGTCACAAACTTACGGGCAAACATGATCCCCGCACATTTTCAAGTACTACCGAAACTTTGGAAATGTTCACTTTAACCGTGGAGATCACGACCTCTTTAAATGATGGGATGGTTATAAATATCACTTGGAGATTTCAGAATTCAGAACATTATGGGAAAAACTGCGAGCTTGTCCCTTTTGCAATCAAGCTTCTTTAGGTCGCCGCGATCTCAAAGATGGATTTGATGATGTTCTTTGACAAGGAGGCTAAAACTCAATTTTATCCTAGGTGTCCTTCTTCAAAGAAGAATAATGATAGCAAAGCATCGGCGGTCTCTAAGAAAACTATCACGGTCAAGCCCTTCAAAGTGATAGTTAAGGGAGAGGCTTCAGGCAAGGAGATCGTTGATGCTTCTGCGAAGGGGAATCAATAACCCGTGAAGAAGGGTGGAATGACCTCGGTGGTCACGAATCAAATCGATGTAATGACCACTTCTTTAGATCCGGTCGAGCTGAAGATTCTTGTGGGCACGATCACTTTTGATTATGAAAAATTGGTTGAAGTTCTTGGTAGGACCGACATTCAGTTCGGTTGGACTACTTCCACTGAAGCTATTAAGACAAAGATACAACAATATAAGCCCTCGGCTGAGTGGCACAAGCAGTAGATCAGTGAGCAGTAGGAGGCTACAAAAACAAAGAAAAGGAAGGAGACTATCTTTTCCACAAAAAATGTTAAGCGAAGAAAGAAAACTGAAGGTGAGGAGTTGACCGCCAAGACCGATTCAGTCAATCCAACTACTCTGCGTGAAGAAGTTGAAGTCAGGCATTCTCGTGAGAATGCATTTACGAAGGTAGGTGACCGGGATGATCTTATTCTTTCCCTTGTGATCTCGATGTCTTTGAGGGGGAGGATCTGGTAGCTTTTCATGACGATCTTTCTTCTAATTGCCATTATATTCCTGTTTGGTCTCGTAGGTGGTCAATCCTTTTGACGTTGAACGACTTCGAGAGGATGAAGAGGAGAAGAGGAAGATCGAGGAGAAGAAAAAAGCAGAGTAAGAAGATAAGAAGAAATTAGAGGAGGAGGAGAAGAAGAAGAAGAAAGAAGAGGATAAAAGAGGAAGAGGAGGAGAAGAGAGTAGAGGTGGAGAAGAAGAAGAAAGAAAGGAAGAGAGGAGGAGAAAAGAGGAAGAGAAGGAGAAGAGAGTAGAGGAGGAGAAGAAGAATAAAGAAGAGGAGAAAAGAGGAACAGGAGAAGAAGAGAATATAAGAGGAGGAGGAGGAGAGGAAGAAAGAAGAGGAAGAGAAGAGGAAGAAAAGAAGAAAAAATCTGATCGCGGAGGAGAAGAAGAAAAGTGAAGAGAAGATGAGAAAGATTGAAGAGGAGAAGAAGACTGAAGAGGGGAAGAAGAAAAAGAAGACTAAAGAGGAGAAGGGAAAACAAGGAGACCGAAGAAGAGAAGGAGAAGGCTGAAGAGGAGGAGAAGAAGAAGCAGTTTGAGAAGGAGAAGGCCAGGCTGACCATCAACTTGACAACGCTTTCTACTGATCAAGATGACAAGTTGATGAGGGCGGCGGCAGACCGCGTGGAAGCTATTTCTGCTCTTCAAACAGGTAAGCCCAAGGCGATCGTGAGACCGCCAACTTAACTTCCCTTACTTACTTTCAGGCCTCCATCTCTATAGGAGCAACGCGAGATCGTTATTATCCCAACAGATAACATACTTCTTAGTAATGAAGATTTAAAAAAGAGAAGAAGAGAAGGAGAGAGATCGCAAAAAAGAGAATTAAAAAGAATGGACCTCGAGCACCTTAATGGGCCAGTTCGCCTCTTGCTGACCGCAGATCTTACGGTGACCAAAGAAGTTTAAGATCCCTTGTTTGATCGCGTCCTTCTTTTCTTTACAAGTATAATATTATCTACTCGCTGTCTTACTTTCTAAATATCAATAATCAAGCTTACAGTTCTTCTTTTGAACGCAGATGTTGATGAGACCGGATCGGTACAGGAAGAAGGAGAGATTCCCCAGCCAATGATGATCCCACCGCAATTCATGGAGGTACTTAAGACAATCTTTGAAGATGTTAAAACCATGCGGTCTCGGGAGCATATGCTGGAGTATCAAGTCAGAGTTTTGGCCACTGACTGTGAGGGAAGACAACGTGCCAAGGAGGTGGAGTGTACAAATTGAATTCTTGTTGTATTTGAAGATTACGAGCTGATGATCGTTGAGCTTCGAAAAAGCCCTTGCAAGGCAGAAAAGGATGTTGAATGTTATAGAGGCAAGACCACTACGCTGACCGGTGAGAATGACAGATTCATGGATGGTCCTTCCATGACCTTGCATCCGAGAGCTCCCAGTGGTCATCATGAAGAGAGACCTACTTTTGATATTGTTATGGTTCCTCAGGAGCAGGTGGACAAATATTGTCAAGATACATCGAGTTGCGATGTCAGAAAATCAGATCTTTGCGACTACTCTGTCCGTTGTTAATGAGGTGCAAGATGTTATAACCTTCATTGGGAGAAAGCGCCAGCCGAAGAGATGAATTCTAATCTTTTTCTTTTGTAGTTGGTCGTGAGAGACATTATGATCCTAGACAATTTAATTATTTTGTAATATGTTGATATTATTTTTTTCCTATGTCGTGTCTTGAATGTTGTGACAGCGATCACTGTGATTGTGTATTGTCTATTATATTTTCTCTTCTATTCCTTGCATATTTTTTGACTACCTAGTTGAGATGATGCGATCTACCTTTTTTGTGACCGATTTTGCTGCTCTTACCTCTCACCCAGTATGCAGGTCGAGCAGTCTGAGAAGTTTGATGGGCGGTCAGCGACTTTGTCATCATGACTAGGACATCCTTGAAATCTTATAAATATCTGTGTTCAAAGTCGAAGATGTAAACGTTTGTGAATGCGGCTGTTGGGAAAAATACCCTTGTGATTTATCTTACAAATCATAATCTAGGATGTAGTACCCATGTTGTATAGAAAGGGTAAATTGGTCATTAGATGTCCTAGGATATCACACTTACACTAGAGTGTCAAGACTAGTCCAATATAAGCACAAATATCAGTTGAGTTAAACTTGCGTCGAATAGAAGTCGATGCAACTTCGAATGGAAGTCAAAGCAACTTCGAATATAAGTAGAAGTAACTGAGACTGAAGTCCAAGTCGTCGCAATGTCGAGATGTACTCGACGCAGAAGATGGAACTTGTCGAAGCAATATCAGAAGTCGATGCAACTTTGACTAGAATTCAACGCAAAAGATGAAGTTCAAAGTCCAAGTCTTCAACTCGATGGATACGTCGATATGTATTTGACGCAAAATCGACATCTGAGTTCAGCCAGAGCTAAGATTGATTTCTAAGCTGCTTCGATAAGAACTCAGAGGTGCGTCGATTAGAAGTGGGATGAATTCGACGATATATCGAATACATATCGAAATGGAATGTTTTCTCCTGTCCTTTTCTAACCCTTTTCAGAAGGTATCCAAGGATATAATTCAAAGTCTAACGGCTCATTTATTGCCATGAATGGAATGAAGTACTCAAGAGAGACAACAAATGCATTCTTGGAAGATATTCAAATCAGATTGACGGGTCGGGAAACAGAAAAAAAAAGAATTACATTGTGTCCAATGGATATTCCTTCTGAGGACAGAATAGAAGAGGAAAAAAATAAACGGCCCTATTCGACAGAGGATAATTATATAGAGGAAGGAAGAAAAACACAACTCAGGAATTCAATTGATCATTATTCTTCTTCTTCCTCAAGACAAAAGCACAGACAGGAAAAGTGAACATTTCTGTACAGGAACGAAAAACAGAGCTACTGCTTCTTCTTCTCTCTTACAGTAGGAAGCCATCAAGTGTACAAAGATTATCAGGATCACAAGCAAAACAACTCTTGCATTCATCTCTATCTCAAGCAAGAGTTAATCATATACAGATCCTAAAGAACCTTGACAGCATCCTGTGTGATAGCTGAAGAAGGATTGAAATTGAAGAATCCCACTCTTTCTTTCTCTTCTTCTTTTCTCATTTCACTTATTATAACTGAGTAAGGAGTCCTAAGAATCCCTCTCCAAAGGATTCAGTTGGTTCTAAGAGTCTCCTTATCAAAAGATTTAGTGGTTCTAAGAGTCTCCTTATCAAAAGACTCAGTTAGTGGTTCAAGTGTTTCCTTATCAAAAGACTCCGTGAGTGGTTCTAAGAATCTTCTTATCAAAAGACTTAGTGGTTCTAAGAGTCTCCTTATCAAAAGACTTAGACACTTATAGTGCATTCCTACCATGGAGGTAGAAGAGTGGAGTACCCACATTTTGGGGAACCACTATAAAACCAGTGTCTTCTGTGTATTGCTTTTTTGTGCTGTCCCATTTAATAATTCCTGCATTCTGTGTTTATTTTATTCTGGATTGGATTTATTGATTGCATAGTTGTTAGAAGTCTTATTGTGTGTGCATAATTAGGGTAAAAGTTTTAAATCTCTATTCACCCCCACCCCTCTAGAGAATACTTAGAGGCTACACTATGCACTTTCAATTGGTATCAGAACTTGGTTGATCATAAAAAGGCTAACACCTTGATCAAAAGATCTCCTCACTCATATATTAATATTGTAAAATTATTATTTTTTAATCGAGTTCTAAGGACTATGCATCAACAAGACCACCAGTGTGTAATCTTAATAAGTTTACACTCTGGAAGGATAGAATAAAATTTTATATGAACTCCATTGATGAAGAAATCCTTAATGCTATTGCTACAGGTCCCCCAACACTAGTCAGAAGAGATGCCAGTGGGACTTGACACAAGAAGCTGTCCCTAGAGAAGAGTGGATGACGCACAGATTCTACACCGCTAAAAGTGAGAGCAGAATACGGTCCGACGGTAGTGTACCGGTCGTTGTCAATTAATAAATTTGGGATTATGATCCCCGAGTATCGTTCTCTCAAGGAATGTGGAGTGGGTGAAATGATCGTGTCATGAGAAGATTGCTACGGCGAGCAGAGGAAAATAAAGGGCTTGGATTTTGGTTTCCTACTTTAACGACAATAAAAGTAAAATGTGGGTCGAAAGCACCGCTTCGCTTGGCGAGATGATTTGTAGGCCGAGATGCCATGCTTCGGTGAGCGGATGGATGGTTGGCAGGTGGATAGAGTGATCTCAAGTGCAGATATGAAGATCGCAGACACCTCTTCGGAGTCTCACCTCTAGCTTTTGCTAGAGAGGCTTAACAAGTGCGTGTGAGGGTGGATATGAGCGGAGGCGTGGCTCATTCACAACATAACAAACTCAAGGAAGAAAATAACAAGGAAAACCTTCATACATAGACAAATAATAGTGATTCAAGTTCATTAAAGCATTTAGGAGTACATTTCACAAATGGGAGAAGGGTAGAGTACACCGATAGAATTGAAGTCTCACCGTGGATCATGGTCGGAATGGCAGTTTATCAAGCCGTCTCTGTGCTCAGTCCTTGGTTGCTTCCGGGATTTTGAGGCTGTCACTAACTTTGACCTTTGTCCATCTTCTTTAGCTTGCAGCGGTGTCTTCTTCCTCCCCAAGTGGAAAATGCCCAACACCTTGATATACTTGTCGTGGATGGCCGGGAAGTCTTTCGGAACCTTAGATGTAGCTTGGATTCACCGTAGGAAGATTCCTATTGGAAGGAGATGGAAGGGAGGTGGATGGAGAGAAAAAATGGCGCAGGTGCGCGGGAGGAACTGGCGACAAATGTCCGGGGGTTGCCCCAAAATCACAGAACCTGCATTTAAATATGGAGCAGAATAAACAAGGTGCATGATCAGTAGTGCACGACCAGTGGCCGTGCGCGAAGAAATGTCACTGATCATGCAAGAATAACCTGTAGCAAAATCGAGTATGCCAAAATAGCGCACGAGTAGTGGCGTACGACCAGTGGTCGTGCACGAAGAAATGCTTCTGCCCGTGCGAGAACAACCTGTATCAGAATCCAGACTGCCAAGATAGCGCGCGATCATTGGCGCACGACCAGTGGTCGAGCGAGAAGAAATCCAGTGATCGTGCGAACCGCTCTGGTGGAAAATGGGGGAATGCGCTCGACCAGTGGTCGTGCGCCTGATCGCGTGAACAAAAACGCACGACCAGTGGCCTTTTGGCTAAAAATGGCTCAAGCCAACACCGATCGTCCACAAAACCCATGAACCTACAGGAAAACAGTCCAGACCACTAGCAGATGCATTCCACATGATCAACAGAAATAGTAAAGCATCATTGCAAAGATGAAACGTAAGAAATCACACCAAACTGGGCTGAAAATGTGCACTAAGAGTCAAATAGACAATGTAATCAAATATAAGCAAAAATGGGCCTAAAGTGTAGTGCAACGTCAAGGAAAACGACTTAGATGAATCCGGAAATCACTATAAAAACCTGGCTCATTAGTGGACTGAGGCTGAAAGAAGGTAAAGGCATGCGATGCCGAAGCCATGAATATTCTAGTATCAACAATGCCTGATGACATTTTAAAGAAAGTGGCTGACTACAACTCAGCAAATGAGATCTTGGAATCTATGTCAAGACTGGTAGAAGGCAGCTCTAATGAAAGAAAGGGCAAGTTGTACCTTCTCATATCCCTGTATGAGAACTTTCAAAAGAAGACTGAAGAGAATGTAGCTGAGATGTATGATAGGTTCAGCCTAATCATTAAAGCTAAGAAATTTGGATAAGGAGGTTTCTCTGACAGAAATCAATGATAAGCTTCTTATGTGCTTCCCAAGCTCATTGGACTCAAGGATCTGGGCCACCAGAGAGTCCAGATGTCACAGAGAGATCTCCACAGATGATGGCGATGACGCCCCGCCATATGTTCGTGACCAGTTCCTTGACGACGATGACTTGACGCATTATTTTGATCGCTGCCGCAACACTACATTTAAAGACTCTGATGGACGATGTCCCAACAACATTCATGGTGTACGCCATCGCGGCGACAACCATTTTGAAGAACTCCATCGCCACACCGTCATGACGAATGCCATCGCCGCTACAACCTTCGTCCGCGGCGCAAGATTAATAATTAATAATTATAATTATTTTTATTATAATTATTAATTAAAATTTTACCAAGCTTTGTCTTTTATTTTGGACTTTGTTTATGTCCATGTTTTATTTGAACTTTGGACTGCGTTTAGCAATGCTCATGTTTTATTTTAATTTCGGACTGCGTTTAGCCATGTTTGTTGGCTAGCCTATAAAAGGCTATCTTGTATTAGAGTTTGAGGATTATTGAATGATAAGAAAATTTCAAACCTAAACTCCTCTTGGTTTTCCCTCTCTCCTAGCCGCCCCTCTCTCTATTTCCTTCTAGGAAATTCGGCCCCCCTCTTGGCCGCCCCTCTCCCTCTTGTCTCCTTCATCTTGGCCGCCGACCACCACCTCTCCTTCCCCCTATTCTCTTCCTCCCTTAAACTTCAGCCCCCTCTCATAGTCGCCCCTTCATACTTCCTCCTCTTGGAAGTTTTGGCCAAAGGTGAAGAAGAAGAAGAAGAAGAAGAAGAAGAAGAACGACCCGTGGTTCCGGGAAATCAAGATCCGGCGTGAAGCAATCTAGGCGGATGAGTTTCTCTCCATTCGACGCAGTTCCGGTGGATCCGTAGAAGAAAGATTCGGGCGAGTGCATGCTTGAGGATAATCTCATCTCAAGCGGGGTAACGAAATTTCTACTCGTGAGAATTCCCCTCTTGTTAATTTCTTGTGGTGGTGAATTTTGGGGTGATCTTCGAATCACTTGGATAATCGTGGTTTTCTTCGATTGATTTGTGCGATCTTATTTCTTTTAATTTTTGAAGAGGATTGATGAACCTCGACTTTTTGTTGTGAGAGATCTACCTTTTTTGAATCGTAATTTTTGGTAGATCTCTTTTGGTACAACTCAAGCTCGTTCGGACCGGGTGGGTCCTTTTAGTCGGGAAGAATATTGGCATATAGCCATCTATTCAACCTCTAACGACGTGACTACCCGTACGTTAGCATCTAATTGATAATTATTGCGTTGTGGGTACATTGCGAGTATTTTTGTGCGAACGTAAATTTGGGAGCGTTAAGAGGGAACGCGTGTTTGTTCGTAGCGATCGTGTCAGAGACCGTAACCCGCATCAATTTGGTATCAGAGCTAGGTTCGTGTCAATTTCTTAATTGACGCATTCCTAAAATTTTCTTAGAACGCTGGCACACACAATCTTCACATGATTTCGTGTTCAAAATTTCAAATTTTTTAATTTCTGGTCTGCGAATAGCGGCCTAAAAAATTTATTTGTCAGCGAAAATAAAAAAAAACTTTCTGGGAATTCTACATATTTTTCTCAGTAAGAAAATCAAAAAAATATTTTAATTACCCTAGTTATTAAGCGGGAATAAAATTATCTTCATAAAATTTTGACCAGTTAAAAAATTCTGGTCTGCGAATAGCGGTCTAAAATTATTTTTTTCTTCGAAAATAAATAAAAAAATTTAAATTCTAGAAAGTCAAATTCAAAATTTGGAAACTCAAATTCAAATTTTTGAAATTCAAAATTCAAATTTCAAAATTTTGAAATTCAAAATTCAAATTCATAATTCAAATTTTTAAAATTCAAAATTCAAATTTTTAAAATTCAAATTCAAAATTTTGAAATTCAAAATTCAAATTCAAAATTCAAAATTTTGAAATTCAAAATTCAAATTCAAAATTCAAAATTTTGAAATACAAATTCAAAATTCAAAATTTTGATATTCAAAATTTTAATATTCACATTCAAAATTCAAATTTTTTGAATTTCAAATTCAAATTTTTGAATTTCAAAATTCAAATTTTAGAAAATCAAATATTTCTGGAAATTCAAAATTCAAATTTGAAAATTCTTTTTTTTTTCATGTGTTCTAGTTAGAACGTTTGTGCACTTAGACTCGTATTGTCACTCACCTCACTACGAGTATGACCTCTGACGTGTATGTTTCCCTTAGACAAAGGAATCGTTCAGTTGCAGAATACATGGGCCTTTTTGAGGACATGATGGTTAGGTGCGATATTATGGAGATGCCTGAGATAACCCTCTCATGATTTCGTAGGGGGCTCAATCCCGACATTCAAGGTAAACTCCTCTGCAACTGTCACACTGACCTAGACACTTGTTATAATGTCGCGTTGCAAATTGAGAAGCACCTAGCTCACAAGTCTAGGAGTCGTTCATTTGAGAAGGGAAAGACCATCTTAGGACCTTCCCCCTCTTTACCCCTGAGAGATAAGGACACGTTCCGGTCCGCTGACTCGAACTCGGTAGCCATCACAGTAGGGATGCCATGAACCCGCACGGTGAGAGTATTCTGGTCTGTGAGGGTCGTCCCACCAATATTATACATGATGCGGGGGGGGGGGGGGGGGGGGGGAATGTCTGACGTTCATACTGTCAAGTGCCCTGCTCCGTCAGCGACCTCGGTCTTAGTAAAGTCTCCTCCAAAATGTTCTGATCTAGTTGTTGACTTTTCTGAAAATTATGAGTTAGTGTCGTTGATTGTGCCGAACACTAACGGCAATGTCATTATTCAGGAAGATCATACCGATGATGGGGAAGTAGGTTACCCTAGTGATATGGATGAGGATCTACCATCTGATCCAGTTTTAGATTTGTCTGATGATTCTGATTTGGAGGACGTACCTAGTGTATTGGAAGATTTACCTTGCGAGGAAAGGTTAACTTTGGGTGACCTTGACGTTGAGAACCTGGAAGATATTTCTTTGATGTTATCACCTTTGCTTGAAGCTCATTATGAATTAGAAATTGTGTCAGGTTCGATTTTGTCGGTCCTCCCTTCTGACCCGTGGACTCGACCTGCAGAATTTTTAGGACATGAATTTATTATGCCGCGTCCTAGCCAGTTGGTTTTGCCTATGTTACTAGCCCCTCCGTTGGCCATGTCCCGTCGGACATGTTTTGTTGTGTTGTTAGATTTTGTGCTCGATCTTTTCACCACCCTTCGTAGATCTTACTACGCATCACCTTTGATTGACAATTTTTTTGAGTGCCCATCTACGAATTTGTTGGCGGTCGCGAGCGATTATGATTCTGTGGCGACTGTACCCCTGGAGTTAGTTTCTTCACGACGTACTTACTCATCCGGTCCAGTTTCGCCGAATGAAATCGTGCACGGTTATAAGGCACCAGTGCCACTTGACTTGATTCTGTTACCTTCATCTTATAAGTCAAGTCAATTTGCACAAGACTTTGCCTCGCACGTTCATAATTTACACAAGCACATTAAGGACACGCTAGCTACTCAATACACATATTATCAATCTTATGCTAACGTACATAAGAGAGCGTCTCACTTGAAAGTTGGCGATTTGGTTATGGTGCGTCTCATCCCTGAACGGTTGCCTTCGGTCACCATAAAAAAGTTAGCAAATCGGCGAGCGGGTCCATTTCGAATCTTAAAGCGATTAAGAGAAAATGCTTTTCTTTTGGAGTTACCCACTGATTGGGGAATCTCCCCTATTATCAATGCTTCGGATTTAACGCCATATATTTCTCCACCACTGGAATTAACCGACTGTCCGTTTGGTTCCTCTACATTTTCTAATGGGTTGGGGGTGAGCTTGTGCCCGGTTCGCTCTCTTCTTCGGTTCCTACTGGAGGTACGTCTAATGTTGATGATGAAACTTTTTCTCCTTATTTGCCTAACGCATTTCCAAGGGTTCCACGGACCTTTACTTTGTCTGACAGGTGTTTGTTGATGTCCCACTCATCGGTGATGAGTGATTTTGAGTGGATGAGGAGATTGTTGGGAAATTGTTGATATAAATCACTTAAAATGTTTGTCTAATTTGTTAAGATAAATAGGGGAGATTGTTGGGAAAAACTCCCTTGTGATTTATTCTACAAATTATCTTAATGTGATTTCATAATTTAGGATGTATTACCAATGTTGTATAGAAAGGGTAAATTGGTCATTAGATGTCCTAGGAAATCACACTTACACTAGAGTGTCAAGACCAGTCCAAAATAAGCACAAATATCAGTTGAGTTAAACTTGCGTCGAATAAAAGTCGACGCAACTTCGACTAGAAGTGGAAGCAACTTTGAATACAAGTAGAAGTAACATAGACTGATGTCCAAGTCGATGAAACTTCGAGATGTACTCGACACAGAAGACAAAGCTTGTCGAAGAAATATCAGAAGTCGATGCAACGTCGACTAGAATTCGACGCAGAAGAAGAAGTTCAAAGTCCAAGTCTTCAACTCGATGGATATGTCGATAAGTATTTGACGCAACGTCGACATCTGAGTTTAGCAAGGGCTAAGAAGGATTTTGAAACTTCTTCGATCAGAACTCAGAGGTGCGTCGATTAGAAGTGGGATGAATTTGACGCTACGTCAAGTACAGACAGAATTGGAATGTTTTCTCTTGTACTTTTCTAACCCTTTTCATAAGGTATCCAAGGATATAATTCAAAGTATAACGTCTCATTTATTGCCAATAATGGAATGAAGTACTCAAACAAGACAACAAAGACATTCTTAGAAGATATTCAAATCATATTGACGGGTCGGGAAATAGAAATAGAAAGAATTACATTTTGTCCAATGAATATTCCTTCTGAGGACAGAACAGAAGAGGAAACAAATAAATGGCCATATTCGGCAGAGGATAATTATATAGAGGAAGGAAGAAAAACACAACTCATGAATTCCATTAATCATTATTCTTCTTCTTCCTCAATCCAAAAGCACAGACAGGAAAAGTGAACATCTTTGTACACGAAAGAAAAACAGAGCTACTGCTTTTTCTTCTCTCTAACAGTAGGAAGCCATCAAGTGTACAAAGATTATCGGGTTCACAAGCAAAACAACACTTGCATTATCTCTATCTCAAGCAAGAGTTAATCATATACAGATCCTGAAGAACATTGATAGTTTAACATCCTCAGAACTTCTAGACCCCCTTAACTTCAAATAGGGTGAGACAAGTGGTGAGTGTTGTGAGTTTGTGCTAGGTTGCAACCTTAGGACACATAGGGTTAGGTGAACTCACATGTGATCTACTAAAGGGCTCAAGTCAACCTAGGTCAAACTAGCTCAACAATGAACTCACACTTGCAAATTGACTCTACCAATAGATGATAAACACTCAAAGGAATGCTATGGACCCAAAAGCCCCATCATGGAGTCAACACTTTGAACAAATTAACCAAAGTCAACATTTCTCCAATTTTGGTCAAAATCACACCTATTGGTCAAATTAGCTCACTTAGGTCTTCACCATGACTCAACCAACCTTGGGTAGTGTCAATAGACTCAAGACCATCAAATTGGACCAGTCAGCTCATTAATTGACCAAGTCAAACCCTAAAGTCAACTCTAGGTCAAAATTGGGCTAAGAATGGGTAATTGAAGGAATTAAGCTAAGCCATATGGGCTAAAGCCCCAAAGTCAGCCAACACCGAAGCCCATATGCATAATGACCAGCCTTGCCCACTGAATCCAACATGCAATGACATGCAAATGGGTAGCATGGTCATTTTCCCCTTCCTCCATTAGAGACAAAGATGATTTTGAGGAATGGAGGCCATGTGGCTCTCCATTCCTCTACCCAAAGCCCTCTCTGATATCCCCACATGAATGCCAGCCAAATTCCTGCTGGGGCAATGCCATGTGGTGGCTGGGACAAGCATCTAAGGAGGAGGCCGAAAACCACCAGCTCAAAACCATATGTACAACCCTTCTCAGCCTCTTGAGACCTTTTCATCAGCTTCAGAACGTTGAGAGGAGTGGAGCTCGTGCCTTGGAGTGAAGGAAACGATGCTGTAAGATCTCTTTTCTCAAAACCCGTTCGGGTATTTGAAAAACTCGAACCTCCCCCGCATCGTACGGTTGAGGTGGATCTTCGCCCAGAATCGCTGCCTTGCGGTGTCACCAACACTCGGGTTGGCTAACACCGCTCAGCACCGACTCTGTCGACTATACGATCATGAGTAAATATATGCCAAAAGTAAGTACAGAGGTAAAAGCATGTCCACATGTCACAACATCATATAGAAATATGATGAAAATAGAAATGTCCAAAAAGAGACAGTACAAGCAAAAAGGGCTTAAGCCCGATACATATCCAAAATGAGTACTCTCTCTCTCTACAACATGCGGAAACTACAAACTCTCAAAGCTGAAATCTAACTATCTAGTCATCAACCTGTGGCATCGTGGTAGTGTGCTGCATCCGCTGCTCAGGTCCTGCATTCTCGTCCAGCTGCGCGCGGGACAACTCCATCATCTCGGACTCCTGTTACGGCCACATCCGACCGTTAGTCATAAAGACTAAGTCATTTTGTCCTCGCCTCCCTCCCCGACTCCTAGGTACCGAGCGGGAGGAAGAAGCGGAGGACAACAAGGGGTAAACAAGGGAAGAGGTGACATGACACTATTCTAGCAAGTAAAGGTAAAGCGGTAAAACTAGCTAGCAGTATAGTGCAAATAAATGACAGTAAAGTAGAGCATGAAGTAAACAGTAATAAAAAAATATGCGGTGCAGTAAGTAAAACTAATCTACCATCACAGATTCGTACCTTAACTTATATGAACGCCCATATGATATATAAGTTAAGATGTCCAGGCAACCCATCATATAAAAGAGCCCATACTAATTTATATGATGGGGGTATCCTAATGTGTATGTTATGCTATGCTATGCTTATGGCGATTTAATGTGTTTATGCAATGTGACTCACCCACACGACTCTATGCGCACAGACCTTTATAGTTCCCACTTTGTTAGAAAGGAAGCCAACCTTTCGGGTACCGACCATCGTGGCTCACGGTGGAAGTGGATCGGGCACTCCACATCCTAGGCGGGTATGCTCACTACCAAGCCTAGACCTCACGTACGCCTCAACACTAAGAACACAACAGCGGAGCCCCTGCGTACTCTTGCTGGAATCCACCAGACTTTAAGGTCGGGGTGGGTTATTAGGGATTGTCCTCCAGAACGCGGTACACAATCTTACCGGCCCTCTAAACCTTACCCTCACCTGAGTCAACGTACTACCGTCGGTGGCATGACTAGCCTAGTACCGAAGACTCGCCACTAATTGCATAAGGAACAGGTGACACCAAGTCCACCTGAGCCTCCGGCTCAGGGACTATCACACAAGTTGCTCCAACACATCTCCTTCCCAAAGGAGATCCATACTAGCTTGCTGACCTAATTAGGCTACTCTTGCCTATAATTAAGTTAGTATTATGTTTTGGGTGAATCTTGGACTTCCCGCGGTATACCCCGTAAAGGAGCCCCCAACGGTACTAAGGATTCAATGGGCTCAACCCCACCATCCTCTTTCTCAAGAAAATTACTTTAGTTGGTGATTAACATTTAGTTCACCCCTCATTATTTCATATAATTAAAGTGACTTAGCTCAACACCCGTCCCCCCCAATTGGGTTGGACGTACCTCCACACCTCATACACCAACCCTAGCACAATCTCAATGTTAATCCTAGGTTTGACCCTCCTTGAATCATTGTGAACTATAACTTAAATACTGAATGGACATAACTTCTAAACACCACTTATGGGTCTGAATTGTCTTAAAATCAAAATTCTGGTTTTTACCAAATGCAGACCACCAAGTAAAACTAACCTCAAACCCCATAAGGGGATCCTTCTAAAAACTCATCACCACGATATGGTATAATTATAATAGACTCCCACTGACCTTAAGAAGGTGTGTTCCAATTTCCATAATTTTCCATATTAATTTGGTATTTATTAGTATTTAAAGTAGTTAAGGCCTTAAGTCAAATTACACATGATCTATCCTCAAAATGCTTCTACATGCTACCTTAAAATGATCAATAAGGTAATATTCCATAACAAGGTGGTTTACTGAGTTTCATGACCCTAGGATGTCATGTGGCCTACTAAATCCTGATAGTTGTATAATTACCTAAATGCCACTATAATTAGGAAAAATAATATTTCACATCTGAAAATTCTATAAAAATTACCAAGAGTTCAAATGGGGGTCTAAAGTCCTCTGCCAAATATTTATATCATTACCATATGATTTGACTAATTAAAATGATTCAACATCCAAGTGTAGTAAATACCAATTTCTACATGATGTACATGAAATACAATTCAACGGGCTTTCAAATAATTATCATGGGCATATATCAACAAAAAAATGACAGATAACCAAGTTTCATAATTTTGCCCAATGATTTGACATTTTTCACAATTAAATTCCTCTAAGCTAGTAAGCACTTAAAAATTCCTCCACAAGAAATAACACTTCAATAAGCCATTGCATGCTCCTAAAAACATGTCTACCATGTTCTGAGCCAAGGCAAGCACATTTGGTCATATGTCCTTCACAAACCCTAAATTGCAACCCTAAGGGTTTACCCTTAGGGTTTTAGGACACACCACCCTAATGGCTCCAAATGCTCCATTAGGGGGTGTCACATGCATTTATATATCATTACCTACATAATCATCATGATGGGAGGAGGCCAACTCACTCAACTCCCCAAAATAGCCTAAATCCTAATTTGACCCTTAAGGGCCCTCATTAGGGTTTCCCATTTTCCATATCAAATCAACTCCAAATGGAGTGAAAATTTCGGCAGGCACTACTCATGAACTAAAGAGCATGCCACCAAAATTTGGTGTCATTTGGACTTCATATGCTCCAAAAATCAACATTATTTAAATATCTTAATTACCACAAAAACTATAGGCAAAATTGCCCAACAAATACTGATCTTTGGGCAGAGGGTACCCCTAGGGTATACCTACCCATGGTTAAAATCTCAGCTTAAAAGCTTGAGAGATCTAGGCTAAACAAATATTTAAGTGGGCTGTCCTAGTGTAGGACCAGTCCTAGTAAAACAGCTCCCCAGGGAGCTGTGGGTCACCAAATGACCTGAACTCAAGCCCTAATGAAAGCTAAGGTCAAGGCCTACAACTTTCATGTTGGGCTTTTGCTAATTCAGTCATTAAGTGCCCCTAATTAATATTAGAAGGAGGCTGCCCACTAGAGGGTGAAATGAATCCAAAACCTTAAGTTAATTCAAATAAATAAGGCGCGCACGAATCTTGACGCAGATCCAGCGGCCAGGGAGTCGTCTTCCTCCTCCAGCCAACGACTGAGATCGAGCCGTGCTGGGCGATGTCGCGACCGCGATTGCCGGCGATCCAGCCACCACCACCGCCTGCCAACACTACTGACACTTTCGTGGTGGTCGGGGCTACCATTTACCGGTGACTGGGGGCTGGAGGCGGCGGTTCCCGACGATCCCAGGCTTTCCATTTCGAGCGGAAATACTCAGTTTTAAGGAATGGATTCGGGCTCAATTGAGCCCGATCCTTCTTCGTTTTGTTATAGAGAGCTAGCATGGGGGGAGTGGAGGAGAAACGAACCGTGATTGGGGCGTGGCGGTGGCTCCGGCGGCGGTTCACCATGGTTTTGCTTTGCTCCGGCAAGCCTGCTCCCGACTTCGATTCTCCGTCTATGGACTTGCTCCAGGTGTCGTTCCCGACTGCTCTCTCCATTCTGAAGCTGATGGTGTGGCTGGAATGAGGTGGGGAGACTTCTATTGCTGGTTTTGAATCCAAGCCTTCTCAGATTGCTCCTTGCTGCCACCCTCCTGCACCCCTGTCCTTGCTGGGCCTTCTGGTCTCCTTCTGAGGCTTAGTAATCAAGGGTGGAGTGTCCAACATTGATTGGAGGTGGAGTGTTAGAAGGGGATTTGCTTTAACCTTTATCTTTTGCCTTTTTAATTACTTTTGGTCCCCCCTCTCATTTGGTTATTCAAACCCATGGTTTGGGCTCAGTCCAAGGCTGATAAGGGGGTGTCCTAAGTCCATAAATAATTGGTTAATTGATGGGTGTTGGGTTCCATTCAAATTAGGCTTAGAATTCACCTTACAGAGCTATGTTGACCATGGTTGACTTTGGTCAACAAGGTGAGTGGGTTGACCCCACATGGGGGTCATGGGTCCCTTGACATCACCCAACATTGGTTGGTCCATGGTGGGGCCCCAATTGGTTTAATTTAATCAAAGGGTGTGGATTTGACCAAAATTAGGTAAAGTTTGACTTTGGTCAATTTCATGCAATTGGGTCCCACCCAAGTGCAATTTCCATCCTATTGGTCTCCCTTAGTAGTTAGGGCAACATATGTGAGGTCAATTTGGAGCATTGAGGATCAATTGACCTAGTTGAGGGGCTTAGGGCTAGGTTGGTTTTTGAGCTTTGGTGTGCACTTAGCCATTTCCACCCTAGCCTAAGGCCCTAGTGGCCACTCATCTCACCACTATGCCCTAACATTTCCAATGTGTCTAGCAGGATTGGGGATGTTACAAATCCTAATAAATAAAAAAAATATTTCGTCGCCGAATTTTAAGATCGGGTCTACAGGTTCTACGCAATATATGGTAAAAAGAAATTTGCAAGGAGGTTTAGGTTGTACCTGAAGTGAAGAGTTCCGGGTAGCGTTGTTGCATGAGGTCCATGGGCTCCCATGTGTGCTCCTATCGTCTGTGGTTGGACCACAACACCTTCACCAACGGTACACTCTTCCGCCGCAGGACTCGGACCTCCGTATCGTCGATCCGGATGGGCTCTAGTAGGACTGACCGATCGGGCGCCACCGGGCCTGATGTAGAAGTAACATGCTGCTCAGGACGAAGCAGGGCTCTCCGAAGCGAAGAGACGTGGAAGACGTCATGCAGGTTCTCCAACTCCGGCGGTAGCTCCAGCCTGTACGCCAAAGGACCGATCCGCTCCAGGATCAGATAAGGCCCCACGTACCATGGACTGATCTTCTCGTGCCCCCGCACTCGAGAAACCCCGTGAATAGGCCGAATCTTCAAGAACACTCCCTCTCCCACCTGGAACTCCACCATACGATGCCTCGCATCATAGTACTTCGCCTGTCTGCTCTGGGCCTCCAGCATCCGCTCCCTGATCAGCCTCACCTGCGCATCCGTCTCCTCAATATAATCTGAACCTAACGACCTCGGGTCCTCGTTTTGGATCCAGGAAAGTGGCGTGCGGCACTTCCTCCCATACAATGCGGCATAAGGTGCCATCCCAATGCTAGCCTGGTGACTGTTGTTATATGAAAACTCTATCAAGGGCAACAGTCTCTCCCAGGGCTTGCCGGTATCTAAAATGCACAAACGTAGAAGGTCCTCCATAGTCCGGTTGGTGCGCTCAGTCTGACCGTCAGTCTCTGGATGAAAAGCCGTGCTGCATCAACACTGCTCCCAACCCCTGAAATGATGCATCTGTGTAAACCTGAAATCCTTCCTTCCCAAATGGAAGGGCGAGGATGGGGGAAGAGGTGAGTCGGCTCTTCAGCTCCAAGTAGGCCGCCTCACACTGCGGAGACCAGACGAATGGGGCATCCTTATTGGTCAAAGAAGTGAGCGGAAGTGCAATCTTGGAGAACCCTTCCACAAACTTCCGGTAATAGCCCGCCATCCTAGAAAGCTCCGCACATCTGAAGCTGACTGCAGTCGAGGCCACTCCTGAACAACCTGCACCTTGATCGGATCCACTGCCAGTCCTTCTCCACTGATGATGTGTCCCAGAAAAGCCACATCCCGTAGCCAAAACTGACACTTGGAGAACTTCGCATACATCTGGTGCTCTCTCAGCTTCCTCAATATTAGGACCAGATGCCCAACATGCTCCTCCTCCGTCCTGGAATATACTAGGATGTCATCGATGAACACAATAACGAAGATGTAGAGAAAGGCCTCGAACACCCTGTTCATCATGCTCATGAATGCTGAGGGGGAATTAGTGAGCCCAAAGGGCATCACTGTGAACTCATGCAATCCATACCTGGAACTGAAAGTTGTCTTCGGTATGTCCTCCTCTCGAATCCGCAGCTGATAGTATCCTGATCTCAAGTCGAGCTTGGAGAACCAGTGAGCTCCCTGCAACTGATCAAAGAGCTCGTCATTCCTCGGTAACAGATAGGTGTTCCGTACCGTCAACCTATTGAGCTCTCGGTAATCTATACATAATTTGAGCGTTCCATCCTTCTTCTTCACAAATAATACTGGCGCTCCCCAAGGTGAAGAGCTCGGCCTGACGAAACCCGCATCTACCAGCTCCTTCAACTGCACCCTAAACTTTGCCAGTTCCTTGGGTGCCATGCGGTACGGTGCCCGAGACACGGGCCTCGCTCCTGGCACCAGCTGAATCTGAAAATCTACCTCTCGATGCGGTGGCAGTCCGGGTAACTTCTCCGGGAATACGTTGGAGAAGTCCTGTACTCTGGGAATGTCTGATAAGGAGGCCTCCACCTCCGCCATCTCGAAGCATACCAGATATACCTCGTCGCCCTGCTCGTGGGCCTTGACTACCTGAACAGATGATAAAGAAGAGAGGGAGATCGGTCCAATACCTTCGAACGTCGCGAAGGTGGTATCGTACCGCAACACCACTCTCTTGGCTTGGCAGTCTATCTGGGCGTGGTTCCAAGCGAGCCACGTCATGCCCAAGATAAGGTCGAAGTTGGCGAGCTTCAACACCAAAGCTGGAGCATCGAGTGTTAGGCCGTCGATGGTCACCTTCAAGGTGCACATGGCCGTCGCCTCGATCTCTGATCCATTGGGGGAGGCGCACCCTCCTGGTGGGTCCCGTGTAATAATGGATTTGGTCCAAGCCCTCATCAAAGTCTTCGGAAACAAAGTTATGTGAGGCACCAGGATCGAATAGGGTGTGGGCGCGCTTGCCACACACCACTATAATGCCTGGGGAAGGTGGGTTGTTTGTTCAATTTCTAATCTAGAAGGTTGAAAATGCAGGTAAATTTAAGCAGTAATAAATTAAAGTACTGAAAGCATTAAATTACCTGCTATAACTTCCTCCGGGTTCCTCGGCTGTGCAAGATCCAAGGCGTAAACCTGCTCCTGCTGCCTACCTCTGCCGTGATACCCCCTGCCTCGACCCCGTCCTCGGCCTCGGCCCCGCTGTGCTGGAGGGGCTGCCGGAGGTGCTGGTGGTGGTGGAGGAGGTGGAGGTGGTGGAGGGAATCGACGAGGGAAATGGGACCTGATGTGACCTGGCTGGTTGCACTCAAAGCACACTGCTGGAGCACATCCTCGGTCGTCAAATTCTGGGGAGCCCAGGTACGTAGGGGCTTTGGGGCTAGTAAGGGCTGGGGCTGCTGTACTGGTGCAATCTGAGGACGAGGACGTCCCCCACCCCTTCAGTGCCTCATAAGTCTACCCCGCTGCGAGCTTCTGCTACTCTCCCCCTGGTACATGGCCTCAGCTGGCCTCTTCCTTTCTCCCTGCACTCTGATCTGATCTACCTCCAGCTTCTTTGCCGTCTCGATAATCTGAGTTAGGCTGCCCTCAGAAACAAACAAGAGTGCCTGCCTCAACGGGTCTTGAAGCCCCTTGTAGAATTTCTTCGCAAGAGTGCGATCATCTGCGGCATGAGACCTCGCAAATCTGGCTAAATGGGAGAACTCCCTCTGGTACTCAATCACTAAGCGTGTCCCCTTAGTGAGGTGTAGAAACCTCTCTTCCAGCTCATCTCTGTCCGTGCTGGATATGAAGTGCTCCAGGAACGTTGCACTAAACTCGTCCCAAGAAATATCTGAGTACTCCCTATCTCTGTAAGTGGTCTCCAGCAGCGACTTCCACCACCTCTTGGCATGTGCATCAAGAGCTGACACTGACAAAAATACTGCCTTGCCGACTGGGCAACCGATGCCGGCCAGCATCTCCTGAATGGTGTCCAACCACTCCTCAGTCTTCACTGCATCCTCTGTCCCTCGGTAGGTCGGTGGGGAAAGACCTCTAAAGGTGTTCAACCAGTTCGCTCCCGGGTTTGGCAGTGGTGCCGGGATGGACTGGGCCCTGAAGGTCTCTAAAATGGCTGCTAACGTCTGTCCCAAATCCGACTGCTAAAAAGTAGTGGTAGTCGGAGGGGGAGGGATACTGACCTGAGGCTCCCTGCTCACTGGGGCCTACAAAAGATAGGGATTTAGTTAAAATTTTTGGTCTTACTTATTGATTATTGGACTGTTTTATGTGATTCCATACATGGGCACACCATAGCTTCCGCTGCCTAGTTTGTCCGCAAACTAAGCTCGAGCGGGGTGACCCAGTAAGTTGTGGACTGTTCTCTTATGATCGTTCGTTCAGTGATACCATTTGTAAGATCTCTTTTCTCAAAACCCGTTCGGGTACATGAAAAACTCGAACCTCCCCCGCATCGTATGGTTGAGGTGGATCTTCGCCCAGAATCGCTGCCTTGCGGTGTCACCAACACTCGGGTTGGCTAACACCGCTCAGCACCGACTCTGCTGGCTATACGATCATAAGTAAATATATGCCAAAAGTAAGTACAGAGGTAAAGGCATGTCCACATGTCACAACATCATATAGAAATATGATGAAAACAGAAATGTCCAAAAAGAGACAGTACAAGCAAAAAAGGCTTAAGCCCGATACATATCCAAAATGAGTACTCTCTCTCTACAACATGCAAGAACTACAAACTCTCAAAGCTGAAATCTAACTATCTAGTCATCAACCTGTAGCGTCGTGGTAGTGCGCTGCATCCGCTGCTCAGGTCCTGCCATCTCGTCCAGCTGCGCGCGGGATAACTCCGTCTCCTCGGACTCCTATTACGTCCACATCCGACCGTTAGTCATAAAGACTAAGTCGTTTTGTCCTCGCCTCCCTCCACGACTCCTAGGTACCGAGCGAGAGGAAGAAGCGGAGGACAACAAGGGGTAAACAAGGGAAGAGGTGACATGGCACTATTCTAGTAAGTAAAGGTAAAGTGGTAAAACTAGCTAGCAGTATAGTGCAAATAAATGACAGTAAAGTAGAGCATGAAGTAAACAGTTATAATAAAATATGCGGTGCAGTAAGTAAAACTAATCTACCATTACAGATTCGTACCTTAACTTATATGAACGCCCATACGACATATAATTTAAGATGTCCAGGCAACCCATCATATAAAAGAGCCCATACTAATTTTTTATGATGGGGGTATGCTAATGTATATGTTATGTTATGCTATGCTTATGATGATTTAATGTGTTTATGCAATGTGACTCACCCACACGACTCTTTGCGCACAGACCTTTATAGTTCCCACTTTGTTAGAAAGGAAGCCAACCTTTCGGGTACCGACCGTCGTGACTCACGGTGGCAGTGGATCTGGCACTCCACATCCTAGGCAGGTATGCTCACTACCAAGCCTAGACCTCACGTACGCCCCAATGCTAAGAACACAACAGCGGAGCCCCTGCGCACTCTTGCTGGAATCCACCAGACTTTAAGGTCGGGGTGGGTTATTAGGGATTGTCCTCCAGACCGCGATACTCAATCTTACCGACCCTCTAAACCTAACCCTCACCTGAGTCAACGTACTACCGTCGGTGACACGACTAGCCTAGTACCAAAGACTTGCCACTAATTGCATAAGTAACAGGTGACACCAAGTCCACCCGAGCCTCCGGCTCAGGGACTATCACACAAGTTGCTCCAACACATCTCCTTCCCGAAGGAGATCCATACTAGCTTGCTGACCTAATTAGGCTACTCTTGCCTACAATTAAGTTAGTATTATGTTTTGGGTGAATCTTGGACTTCCCGCGGTATACCCCGTAAAGGAGCCCCCAACGGTACTAAGGATTCAATGGGCTCAACCCCACCATCCTCTTTCTCAAGACAATTACTTTAGTTGGTGATTAACATTTAGTTCACCCCTCATTATTTCATATAATTAAAGTGACTTAGCTCAACACCCGTCCCACCCAATTGGGTTGGACGTACCTCCACACCTCATACACCAACCCTAGCACAATCTCAATGTTAATCCTAGGTTTGACCCTCCTTGAATCATTGTGAACTATAACTCAAATACTGAATGGACATAACTTCTAAACAGTACTTATGGGTCTGAATTGTCTTAAAATCAAAATTCCGTTTTTTACTAAACGCAGACCACCAAGTTGAACTAACATCAAACCTCACAAGGGGATCCTTCTAAAAACTCATCACCAAGATATGGTATAATTATACTAGACTCCCACTGACCTTAATAAGGTGTGTTCCAATTTCCATAATTTTCCATATTAATTTGGTATTTATTATTATTTAAAGTAGTTAAGGCCTTAAGTCAAATTACACATGATCTATCCTCAAAATGCTTCTACATGCTACCTTAAAATTATCAGTAAGGTAATATTCCATAAAAAGGTGGTTTACTGAGTTTCATGACCCTAGGATGTCATGTGGCTTACTAAATCCTCATAGTTGTATAATTACCAAAATGCCACTATAATTAGGAAAAATAATATTTCACATCTGAAAAATTCTATAAAAATTACCAAGAGTTCAAATGGGGGTCTAGAGTCATCTGCCAAATATTTATATCATTACCATATGATTTGACTAATTAAAATGATTTAACATCCAAGTGTAGTAAATACCAATTTCTACATGATGTACATGAAATACAATTCCACAGGCTTCCAAATAATTATCATGGGCATATATCAACAAAAAATGACAGATAACCAAGTTTCATAATTTTGCCCAATGATTTGACATTTTTCATAATTAAATTCCTCTAAGCTAGTAAGCACTTAAAAATTCCTCCACAAGAAATAACACTTCAATAAATCCTACTAAAATTACCATAGCCTATTTTCATCCCAATTCAGCCACTGTTAAAAGATCATAACCATACAAGGTCATCTGAGCATGCATTTTATTTATTTAAGGAAATAGTGGCAACTTCATTTAATAAGGGAAAAAAATACATAAATGACTCTAAATATTCCCATTAAATTATCTAAGCCATTGCATGCTCCTAAAAACATGTCTACCAAGTTCTGAGCCAATGCAAGCACATTTGGTCCTATGTCCTTCACAAACCCTAAATTGCAACCCTAAGGGTTTACCCTTAGGGTTTTAGGACACACCACCCTAATGGCTCCAAATGCTCCATTAGGGGGTGTCACATGCATTTATATATCATTACCTACATAATCATCATGATGGGAGGAGGCCAACCCACTCAACTCCCCAAAATAGCCTAAATCCTAATTTGACCCTTAAGGGCCCTCATTAGGGTTTCCCATTTTCTATATCAAATCAACTCAAAATGGAGTGAAAATTTAGGCAAGCACTACTCATGAACTAAAGAGCATGCCACCAAAATTTGGTGTCATTTGGACTTCATATGCTCCAAAAATCAACATTAATTAAATATCTTAATTACCACAAAAATACTATGGAAGATAGTTAGAAAATACCCTTAGGTCACAAATCTGAATACTAGGGTTTCACTAAGCTAAATGCATGAGAAGGTTGTGAAACTATGGAAGATAGTTAGAAAGACAATTATAAACCTCTGGGATTTTTGATAGATTTTTAGGGACATTATTCATATTGAAATACCCTTTATTCATTTTATCACCCCTTTAATGATAAATTGAAATTATGGGTTTAAATTTACTGGAAAAATGTGATCTTCTGGAATTGATGTTTTGATATCATTATAGTGCCACTGTAATTTTCTCATAATTTTAGGAAGTCAAAATCTAGTACTTGAACTACAAAGTCATTTTGTCACCCCTTGAATGATAAATAGAAATTATGGGTTTAAATTTGCTGGAAAAATGTGATCTACTGGAATTGATGTTTTGATATCATTATAGTGCCACTGTAATTTTCTCAGAATTTTTGGAAGTCACAATCTTGTACTTGATGGGTAAAGTTATATTTTCATTCATTTATTGAAAATTGGAAATCATGATTATATAACTTCTGGAAAATTATGAAACATTGGGAATCTTATTATTATGTCAAATATCACCTCTGGAAGAATATTTTGCAAGTTTGAATTCACTAACCTGATATCTCCTTCACATTTTAGATTGAGATTATTAATTAATGAATTTTTATGGAGGTCAAAATTATATGAAACATGCTTAGATTCTGATCATCCCTTATTATATCCATTATGAACTTATGATAAAAATTAGACGTCATTTGGAAGTGATTTGACCTAGGTTCCAACATAGGAATCAAAGTTAGTTATATGCCATGGTCTGCGGATAGTGAAAACTCAATATGATGATTAGGACATCAAGATCACATAGGAAATCAGTGAAATTTGGATTATAACAAGATATGAGTGTAGACCACTTAGAGGACAAAGAATTACTAGAGTTGAGCACCTTTCAAAAGAATGGTTGCTTAGGAATGAGATGAAACATAAGGCGCGAAATCACCTAAGTTATAAAGAGTAATGAGAGGGTAGAATTTTAGGTCAGGGTAGTCACCAATAATATTAATTGTCCTGGAAAGGGGTTGGGCATCATCCCATCACATACCCTAGTGCCTTGCGAACCCTTCACCGGGTAGCCCTCGGGAAGTCCAGGATTCACCGAAAGCTTCTAAGCATAATAATGATTAGTCAAGAGTAGCCTAATTAGGTAAATTAAGAGACATAATAGACTTCATCCCGAGTTGGGATGGGAGATTGAATATCCGGACGAGATAGTCCTGCGAGCGGTAGGCTCGGGTTATAAGAAACGACTGGTCGAGTCCTCCGAGCCAAGAGCTTGGTGTTTCACTTAGAGACATTGTTGTATCAAGTAGTACGTGGATACCATGTGTGTTCTTAGGAGCATACGTAAGGTCTAGGTTGGGTGGTGTCACACAAGCCTAGAAGTGGACAGCCCGGTCTACTGCCCGGGTTGCCTCAACAGGGTACCTGAGCGAGACTCGAATAGAGGGCTAGAGGTGGTGCTTACCAGATAGTTTGCGGATACCCTATGTGTTCTTAGGGGCGTATGTAAGGTCTAGGTTGGGTGGTGTTACACAAACCTAGAAGTGGACAGCCCGGTCCACTGCCCTGTTTACCTCAACTGGGTACCTGAGTTGACACACTCAAACAAAGAGAACTATTAAAGGTCTGTGATCACAGAGTCGTGTGCGTGAGTTGCATCATTGCATTGCACATCATAGCATATCATATCATCCTTGTAGACCCTTATCATATAAATTAGTATGGGCTCTTTTATATGATATGTTATAATTCCGGAAATCTTAACTTAGAAGTTGTATGGGCATTCATATAAGTTAAGGTACTCATGTGATGGTATTGTAGAATAACTTACTTGTTTACTTACTACTTGTGCCTTACTACTTTACTTACTACTTTACTTACTGCTTTAATTACTGCTCATACACACTGCTAGCTAGAAGTATTACGTCTTTTACTTTATATACTTGCTAGCATATAATTCTTGTCACCTGCCTTGTTTCTATTACCCTTTGTTTTTCCTCCGCTTCGTCCTCCCGCATGGTGCCTAGGAGTCGCGGGGGGAGGCGGACACAAAATCTGCTTAGTCTTTATGACTAACGGTCGGTTGAGACCGTAGGTGCCCGAGGTGATGGAGCCCCAGCTAGAAGAGGAGACAGGACCTGAGGAGCAGATGTCACGCATTACTTCAACTACATTCGAGAGTTTATTTAGCTTCGGCATAGATGTAGTGAGAGAGAGAGTTTACTTTGTGGTCTTTTCATTCGGACATGTACCAGGCTTAAGCCCCTCTTACTCCTTAATTTATTGTACTCATTGATGGACAATTTATATTTGGATATATATATACAGATGCGTGTGATTGTGGACTTGTTTACTTTTTCTTATTCTTGTTGGCCTAGTTGATCGTTCTTGCTAGCAGGATCGGCGTCTTGCGGAGGCAGCTAACTCGGGTGTTAGTGTCACCGTAAGGCGGCGGTTCTGGGCATAAGATTCGGAAGCTCTCCAGGTGCGGGAGAGGGATCTTACAATTCGTATCAGAGCACAAATGATCCAACGAGAAAGAAGTCCACAAACCCTGGGACACCCCCGCTCGAGTTAGTTTGAGGACAAACTAGCAGCGGAAGCAGTGGTGTGCCCGTGTGTAAAAATCACACAAAATAGTCCATTAATCAATGAGTTAGGCCAACCCAACTAGGACATCGTTCTAGTTTGACGCACCAAGGTGATTATATAGCTTACACTAATCCAAAATTGACCTCAGGTTTAGACTGGTTAAGGCATTATGATACCCAGAGTGATTAAAGGAAGAGTTTAAATGGGGAAGTAGCTACTTAAAGCCTAAACTATGATGTTCTTAACTCTCTTACCCAATGATATCATCACTTCTTACCTGATAAATAGGCCCGCCCCCAAGAGATTTGGTGCATGAAAACCATTAGTGGATAATAGGAGACTTGTCGACTTAATATCCAAACCAGCAACTGGGTGACATTGAACTATCACCGGGACAAATACCAGAGGTCGGATAAAGATTCGAGTTCATAAAAGGCCCATTTGTGGATTGCCCATAGATTAACCTTGAGAAGATTGCGGTGGTTGGTAACTTTGGGGGCCTAAAGTGTGTAGAATATCAATAGGTATCAAGATGGAACTCCAAGTCTAGAGTTGTATGCCCGAAGGATTGAGTGCATAACTAGGACGAATATATCATAAGGAAATCAAAAGAATCTTAGCCCAAAATATACAGGGGCTAATCCCTTTTGTTTATTGGGGCCAGTTTGGTACCAACTCGAGTTCCCTAGATTTTTTTTTATGTCAGTCACAAACATAAGTGACCATTAAGTATGCTTAATCGGTCTGATGATCAACATGGAAGTCGAGACCCATGAAGAGTCCCTTCATCTTAAGATATGTGAATTATTAATATTATAACGAGAACGTTATAGACTTGCAATCGGAATAAGAGCATAGAGCATTCCAAGGAATGGCTTCCCCCCTTGTTGTCTTAAGGATTAGACAGATAAGTAAACGAAGAAAATAGTAAGTGAAGTCTTCGGGACAAAAATCCGGTCCCCTGGGCATATTGTTATGTAGCTCTTGAAATCAAGGAAGAAAGTATAAGACTTCGAGAATTTTCAATTCGGAGCACAATGAAGTAGATATTTACGTAGTACCCAACCTATGAGGTAATCATGCCATCCCTAATGCAAGACATGATGTGAAGCACTTGCAAGCCAGCAGAAAATTTTGAGGATTTTTTTTTTACTTTAAAGGAGACCCAAAAGTTCAAGGCGACATTAGTGTATGGAAAGATTTTTATCTGCAATTAAAATGTTTTGACATTTATTGCCTCAACAAGTATAATATCTTCTAATTGCCATTATATTCCTGTTTGGTCTCGTAGGTGGTCAATCCTTTTGACGTTGAACGACTTCGAGAGGATGAAGAGGAGAAGAGGAAGATCGAGGAGAAGAAGAAAGCAGAGGAAGAAGATAAGAAGAAAATAGAGGAGGAGGAGAAGAAGAAGAAGAAAGAAGAGGAGAAAAGAGGAAGAGGAGGAGAAGAGAGTAGAGGTGGAGAAGAAGAAGAAAGAAGAGGAAGAGAAGAGGAGAAAAGAGGAAGAGGAGGAGAAGAGAGTAGAGGAGGAGAAGAAGAAGAAAGAAGAGGAGAAAAGAGGAAGAGGAGAAGAATAGAATATAGGAGGAGGAGGAGGAGGAGAGGAAGAAAGAAGAGGAAGAGAAGAGGAAGAAAAGAAGAAAAAATTTGATCGCGGAGGAGAAGAAGAAAAGTGAAGAGAAGAAGAGAAAGATTAAAGAGGAGAAGAAGATTGAAGAGGGGAAGAAGAAAAAGAAGACTAAAGAGGAGAAGGGAAAACAAGGAGACCGAAGAAGAGAAGGAGAAGGCTGAAGAGGAGGAGAAGAAGAAGCAGTTTGAGAAGGAGAAGGCCAGGCTGACCATCAACTTGACAACGCTTTCTACCGATCAAGATGACAAGTTGATGAGGGCGGCGGCAGACCGCGTGGAAGCTATTTCTGCTCTTCAAACAGGTAAACCCAAGGCAATCGTGAGACCGCCAACTTCACTTCCCTTGCTTACTTTCAAGCCTCCATCTCTATAGGAGCAACGCGAGATCGTTATTATCCCAACAGATAACATACTTCTTGGTAATGAAGATTTAAAAAAGAGAAGAAGAGAAGGAGAGAGATCGCAAAAAAGAGAATTAAAAAGAATGGACCTCGAGCACCTTAATGGGCCAGATCGCCTCTTGCTGACCGCAGATCTTACGGTCACCAAAGAAGTTTAAGATCCCTTGTTTGATTGCGTCCTTCTTTTCTTTACAAGTATAATATTATCTACTCGCTGTCTTACTTTATGAATATCAATAATCAAGCTTATAGTTCTTCTTTCGAACGCAGATGTTGATGAGACCGGATCGGTACAGGAAGAAGGAGAGATTCCCCAGCCAATGATGATCCCACCGCAATTCATGGAGGTACTTAAGACAATCTTTGAAGATGTTAAAACCATGCGGTCTCGGGAGCATATGCTGGAGGATCAAGTCAGAGTTTTGACCACTGACTGTGAGGGAAGACAACATGCCAAGGAGGTGGACTGTACAAATTGAATTCTTGCTGCATTTGAAGATTACGAGCTGATGATCGTTGAGCTTCGAAAAAGCCCTTGCAAGGCAGAAAAGGATGTTGAATGTTATAGAGGCAAGACAACTACGCTGACCGCTGAGAACGACAAATTCATGGCAGGTCCTTCCATGACCTTGCATCCGGGAGCACCCAACGGTCATCATGAAGAGAGACCTACTTTTGATATTGTTATGGTTCCTCAGGAGCAGGTGGACAGATGTTGTCAAGATACATCGAGTTGCGATGTCAGAAAATCAGATCTTTGCGACTACTCTGTCCGTTGTTAATGAGGTGCAAGATGTTATAACCTTCATTGAGAGAAAGCGCCAGCCGAAGAGATGAATTCTAATCTTTTTCTTTTGTAGTTGGTCGTGAGAGACATTATGATCCTAGACAATTTAATTATTTTGTAATATGTTGATATTATTTTTTTTCCTATGTCGTGTCTTGACTGTTGTGACAGCGATCACTGTGATTGTGTATTGTCTATTATATTTTCTCTTCTATTCCTCGCATATTTTTTGACTACCTAGTTGAGATGATGCGATCTACCTTTTTTGTGACCGATTTTGCTGCTCTTACCTCTCACCCAGTATGCAGGTCGAGCAGTCTGAGAAGTTTGATGGGCGGTCAGCGGCTTTGTCATCATGACTAGGACATCCTTGAAATCTTATAAATATCTGTGTTCAAAGTCGAAGATGTAAACGTTTGTGAATGCGGCTGTTGGGAAAAACACCCTTGTGATTTATCTTACAAATCATAATCTAGGATCTATTACCCATGTTGTATAGAAAGGGTAAATTGGTCATTAGATGTCCTAGGATATCACACTTACACTAGAGTGTCAAGACCAGTCCAATATAAGCACAAATATCAGTTGAGTTAAACTTGCGTCGAATAGAAGTCGATGCAACTTCGACTAGAAGTCAAAGCAACTTCGAATATAAGTAGAAGTAACTCAGACTGAAGTCCAAGTCGATGAAACGTCGAGATGTACTCGACGCAGAAGATAGAACTTGTCGAAGCAATATCAGAAGTCGATGCAACTTTGGCTAGAATTCGACGCAAAAGATGAAGTTCAAAGTCCAAGTCTTCAACTCGATGGATACATCGATATGTATTTGACGCAACATCGACATCTGAGTTCAGCCAGAGCTAAGATTGATTTCTAAGATGCTTCGATAAGAACTCAGAGGTGCATCGATTAGAAGTGGGATGAATTCGACGCTATATCGAATACATATCGAAATGGAATGTTTTCTCCTGTCCTTTTCTAACCCTTTTCATAAGGTATCCATGGATATAATTCAAAGTCTAATGGCTCATTTAATGCCATGAATGGAATGAAGTACTCAAGAGAGACAACAAATGCATTCTTGGAAGATATTCAAATCAGATTGACGGGTCGGGAAACAGAAATAAAAAGAATTACATTGTGTCCAATGGATATTCCTTCTGAGGACAGAATAGAAGAGGAAAAAAATAAACGGCCCTATTCGACAGAGGATAATTATATAGAGGAAGGAAGAAAAATACAACTCAGGAATTCAATTGATCATTATTCTTCTTCTTCCTCAAGACAAAAGCACAGACAGGAAAAGTGAACATTTCTGTACAGGAAAGAAAAACAGAGCTACTGCTTCTTCTTCTCTCTTACAGTAGGAAGCCATCAAGTATACAAAGATTATCAGGATCACAAGCAAAACAACTCTTGCATTCATCTCTATCTCAAGCAAGAGTTAATCATATACAGATCCTAAAGAACATTGACAGCATCCTGTGTGAAAGCCGAAGAAGGATTGAAATAGAAGAATCCCACTCTTTCTTTCTCTTCTTCTTTTCTCATTTCACTTATTATAACTGAGTAAGGAGTCCTAAGAATCCCTCTCCAAAGGATTCAGTTGGTTCTAAGAGTCTCCTTATCAAAAGATTTAGTGGTTCTAAGAGTCTCCTTATCAAAAGACTCAGTTAGTGGTTCAAGTGTTTCCTTATCAAAAGACTCAGTGAGTGGTTCTAAGAGTCTTCTTTTCAAAAGACTTAGTGGTTCTAAGAGTCTCCTTATCAAAATACTTAGACACTTATAGTGCATTCCTACCATGGAGGTAGAAGAGTGGAGTACCCACATTTTGGGGAACCACTATAAAACCAGTGTCTTCTGTGTATTGCTTTTTTGTGCTGTCCCATTTAATAATTCCTGCAATCTGTGTTTATTTTATTCTGGATTGGATTTATTGATTGCATAGTTGTTAGAAGTCTTATTGTGTGTGCATAATTAGGATAAAAGTTTTAAATCTCTATTCACCCCCCACCCCTCTAGAGAATACTCAGAGGCTACACTATGCACTTTCAATTGGTATCAGAGCTTGGTTGATCATAAAAAGGCTAACACCTTAATCAAAAGATCTCCTCACTCATATATTGATATTGTAAAATTATTATTTTTTAATCGAATTCTAAGGACTATGCATCAACAAGACCACCAGTGTGTAATCTTAATAAGTTTACACTCTGGAAGGCTAGAATAAAATTTAATATGAACTCCATTGATGAAGAAATCCTTAATGCTATTGCAACAGGTCCCCCAACACTAGTCAGAAGAGATGCCAATGGGACTTGACACAAGAAGCTGTCCCTAGAGCAGAGTGGATGACGCACAGATTCTACACCGCTAAAAGTGAGCAGAATGCGGTCCGAACGGTAGTGTACCGGTCGTTGTCAAGTAATAAATTTGGGATTATGATCCCCGAGTATCGTTCTATCAAGGAATGTAGAGTGGGTGAAATGATCGTGTCATGAGAAGATTGCTACGACGAGCAGAGTAAAATAAAGGGCTTGGATTTTGGTTTCCTACTTTAACGACAATAAAAGTAAAATGCGGGTCGAATGCACCGCTTCGCTTGGCGAGATGATTTGTAGGCCGAGATGTCATGCTTCGGTGAGCGGATGGACGGTTGGCAGGTGGATAAAGTGATCTCAAGTGCGGATATGAAGATCGCAGACACCTCTTCAGAGTCTCACCTCTAGCTTTTGCTAGAGAGGCTTAACAAGTGCGTGTGAGGGTGGATATGAGCGGAGGCGTGGCTCATTCACAACATAACAAACTCAAGGAAGAAAATAACAAGGAAAACCTTCATTCATAGACAAATAATAGTGATCCAAGTTCATTAAAGCATTTAGAAGTACATTTCACAAATGGGAGAAGGGTAGAGTAAACTGATAGAATTGAAGTCTCACTGTGGATCATGGTCGGAATGGCAGTTTGTCAAGCCGTCTCCGTGCTCAGTCCTTGGTTGCTTCTGGGATCTTGAGGCTGTCACTAACTCTGACCTTTGTCCATCTTCTTCATCCTACAGCGGTGTCTTCTTCCTCCCCAAGAGGAAATGCCCAACACCTTGATATACTTGTCGTGGATGGCCGGGAAGTCTTCCGGAACCTTGGATGTAGCTTGGATTCACCGGAGGAAGATTCCTAATGGATGGAGATGGAAGGTAGGTGGATGGAGAGAAAAAATGGCCAGGTGCGCGGGAGGAACTGGCGACAAATGTCCGGGGGTTGCCCCAAAATCACAGAACCTGCATTTAAATACGGAGCAGCATAAACAAGGTGCATGATCAGTAGTGCACGACCAGTGGTCGTGTGCGAAGAAATGTCACTGATCGTGCAAGAATAACCTGAAGCAAAATCGAGCATGCCAAAATAGCGCACAAGCAGTGGCGTACGGCCAGTGGTCGTGCGCGAAGAAATGCCTCTGCCCGTGTGAGAACAACCTGTAGCAGAATCCAGACTGCCAAGATAGCGCACAATCATTGGCACACGACCAGTGGTCGAGCGAGAAGAAATCCAGTGATCGTGCGAACCGCTCTGGTGGAAAATGGGGGAATGCGCTCGACCAGTGGTCGTGCGCCTGATCGTGCGTGAACAAAAACGCACGACCAGTGGCCTTTTGGCTAAAAATGGCTCAAGCCAACACCGATCGTCACACAAACCCTGAACCTACAGGAAAACAGTCCAGACCACTAGCATATGCATTCCACATGATCAACAGAAATAGTAAAACATCATTGCAAAGATGAAAAGTAAGAAATCACACCAAACTGGGCTGAAAATGTGCACTAAGAGTGAAACGGACAATGTAATCAAATATAAGCAAAAATGGGCCTAAAGTGTAGTACAACGTCAAGGAAAATGACTTAGATGAATCCGAAAATCACTATAAAAACCGGGCTCATCAGTGGAGTGAGGCTGAAAGAAGGTAAAGGCATGCGATGCGAAAGCCATGAATATTCTAGTATCAACAATGCCTGATGACATTTTAAAGAAAGTGGCTGACTGCAACTCAGCAAATGAGATCTAGGAATCTATGTCAAGACTGGTAGAAGGCAGCTCTAATGAAAGAAAGGGCAAGAAGTACCATCTCATATCCCTGTATGAGAACTTTCAAAAGAAGACTGAAGAGAATGTAGCTAAGATGTATGATAGGTTCAGCCTAATCATTAAAGCTAAGAAATTTGGATAAGGAGGTTTCTCTGACAGAAATCAATGATAAACTTCTTATGTGCTTCCCAAGCTCATTGGACTCAAGGATCTGGGCCATCAGAGAGTCCAGATGTCACAGAGAGATCTCCACAGATGATGGCGACGACACCCCGCCATATGTTCGTGACTAGTTCCTTGACGACGACGACGACTTGACGCATTATTTTGATCACTGCCGCAACACTACATTTGAAGACTCGGATGGACGATGTCGCAACAACAATCATGGTGTACGCCATCGCCGCGACAACCATTTTGATGAACGCCATCGCCGCACCGTCAGGACGAACGTCATCGCCACTACAACCTTCGTCCGCGGCGCAAGATTAATAATTAATAATTATAATTATTTTTATTATAATTATTAATTAAAATTTTACCAAGCTTTGTCTTTTATTTTGGACTTTGTTTATGTCCATGTTTTATTTTAATTTTGGATTACGTTTAGCCATGCTCATGTTTTATTTTAATTTCGGACTGCATTTAGCCATGTTTATTGGCTAGCCTATAAAAGACTATCTTATATTAGAGTTTGAGGATTAATTATTGAATGATAAGAAAATTTCAAACCTAAATTCCTCTTGGTTTTCCCTCTCTCCTAGCCGCCCCTCTCTCTATTTCCTTCTAGGAAATTCGGCCCCCCTCTTGGCCGCCCCTCTCCCTCTTGTCTCCTTCATCTTGGCCGCCGGCCACCACCTCTCCTTCCCCCTATTCTCTTCCTCCCTTAAACTTCAGCCCCCTCTCATAGCCGCCCCTTCATACTTCCTCCTCTTGGAAGTTTTGGCCAAAGGTGAAGAAGAAGAAGAAGAAGAATGGCCCGTGGTTCCGGGAAATCAAGATCTGGCGTGAAGCAATCTGGGCGGATGAGTTTCTCTCCATTCGACGCAGTTCCGGTGGATCCGTAGAAGAAAGATTTGGGCGAGTGCATGCTTGAGGATAATCTCATCTCAAGTGGGATAATGAAATTTCTACTCGTGAGAATTCCCCTCTTGTTAATTTCTTGTGGTGGTGAATTTTGGGGTGATCTTCGAATCACTTGGATAATCGTGATTTTCTTTGATTAATTTGTGCGATCTTCTTATTTCTTTTAATTTTCGAAGAGGATTGGCGAACCTCGACTTTTTGTTGGGAGAGATCTACCTTTTTTGAATCGTAAATTTTGGTAGATCTCTTTTGGTACAACTCAAGCTCGTTCGGACCGGGTGGGTCCTTTTAGTCGGGAAGAATATTGGCCTATAGCCATCTATTCAACCTCTAACGGCGTGACTACCTGTATGTTAGCATGCATCTAATTGATAATTATTGCGTTGCGTGTACGTTGCGAGTATTTTTGTGCGAACGTAAATTTGGGAGCGTTAAGAGGGAACGCCTGTTTGTTCGTAGCGATCGTGTCGGAGACCGTAGCCCGCATCAATTTGGTATCAGAGCTAGGTTCGTGTCAATTTCTTAATTGACTCATTCCTAAAATTTTCTTAAAATGCTGGCACACACAATCTTCACACGATTTCGTGTTCAAAATTTCAAAATTTTAATTTCTGGTCTGCGAATAGTGGCCTAAAAAATTTATTTCTCTGCGAAAATTGAAAAAAAATTTTCTGGGAATTCTACATATTTTTCTCAGTATTTAGGGTCTGCGAATAGCGGTCTAAAATTATTTTTTTTTTCTGTGAAAATAAATAAAAAAATTTAAATTCTGGAAAGTCAAATTAAAATTTTGGAAACTCAAATTCAAAATTTCAAATTTTTGAAATTCAAAATTCAAATTTTTAAAATTCAAAATTCAAAATTCATAATTTTGAAATTCAAAATTCAAATTCAAAACTCAAAATTTTGAAATACAAATTCAAAAAATTTTAATTTTCACATTCAAAATTCAAAATTTTGAAATTCCAAATTCAAATTTTAGAAAATCAAATATTTCTGGAAATTCAAATTTCAAATTTGAATTTTTTTTTCATGTGTTCTAGTTAGAACGTTTGTGCACTTAGACTCGTATTGTCACTCACCTCACTATGAGTATGGCCTCTGACGTGTATGTTTCCCTTAGACAAAGGAATCGTTCAGTTGCAGAATACATGGGCCTTTTTGAGTACATGATGGTTAGGTGCGATATTATGGAGATGCCTGAGATAACCCTCTCACGGTTTTGTAGGGGGCTCAATCCCGACATTCAAGGTAAACTCCTCCGCTACTGTCACACTGACCTAGACACTTGCTATAATGTCGCATTGGAAATTGAGAAGCACCTAGCTCACAAGTCTAGGACTCGTTCGTTTGAGAAGGGAAAGACCATCTTAGGACCTTCCCCCTCTTTACCCCTGAGTATAAGGACACGTTCTGGTCCGCTGACTAGAACTCGGTAGCCATCACAGTTAGGGATGCCATGAACCCGCGCGGTGAGAGTATTCTGGTCTGTGAAGGTCGTCCCACAAATATTATACATGATGCAAGGGGGCATGTCTGACGTTCATCCTGTCGAGTGCCCTGCTCCGTCAGCGACCTCGGTCTTAGTAAAGTCTCCTCCAAAATGTTCTGATCTAGTTGTTGACTTTTTTGAAAATTATGAGTTAGTGTCATTGATTGTGCCGACCACTGACGGCGATGTCATTATTCAGGAAGATCATAGCGATGATGGGGAAGTAGGTTACCCTAGTGACATGGATGAGGTTCTCCCCTCTGATCTAGTTTTAGATTTGTCTGATGATTCTGATTTGGAGGACGTACCTAGTGTATTGGAAGATTTACCTTGCGGGGAAAGGTTAACTTAGGGTGACTTTAACGTTGAGAACCTGGAAGGTATTTCTTTGATGTTATCACCTTTGCCTGAAGCTCATTATGAATTAGAAATTGTGTCTGGTTCGATTTTGTCGGTCCTCCCTCCTAACCCGTGGACTCGACCTGCAGAATTTTTAGGGCAAGAATTTATTATGCCGCGTCCTAGCCAGTTGGTTTTGCCTATGTTACTAGCCCCTCCGTTGGCCATGTCCCGTCGGACATGTTTTGTTGTGTTGTTATATTTTGTGCTCGATCTTTTCACCACCCTTCGTAGATCTTACTACGCGTCACCTTTGATTGACAATTTTTTTGAGTGCCCGTCTACGGATTTGTTGGCGGTCGCGAGCGATTATGATTCTGTGGCGATTGTACCCCTGGACTTAGTTTCTTCACGACATACTTACTCATCCGGTCCAGTTTCTTCGAATGAAATCTTGCACGGTTATAAGGCACCAGTGCCACTTGACTTGATTCTGTTACCTTCATCTTATAAGTCAAGTCAATTTGCACAAGACTTTGCCTCTCATGTTCATAATTTACACAAGCACATTAAGGACACGCTAGCTACTCAATACGCATATTATCAATCTTATGCTAACATACATAAGAGAGCGTCTCACTTGAAAGATGGCGATTTGGTTATGGTGCGTCTCATCCCTGAACGGTTGCCTTCAATCACCATAAAAAAGTTAGCGAATCGGCGAGCGGGTCCATTTCGAATCTTAAAGCGATTAGAAGAAAATGCTTTTCTTTTGGAGTTACCCACTGATTGGGGGATCTCCCCTATTATCAATGCTTTGGATTTAACGCCATATATTTCTCCACCACTGGAATTAACCGACTGTCCGTTTGGTTCCTCTACATTTTTCTAATGGGTTGCGGGTGAGCTTGTGCCCGGTTCGCTCTCTTCTTCGGTTCCTACTGGAGGTACGTCTAATGTTGATGATGAAACTTTTTCTCCTTATTTGCCTAACGCATTTCCAAGGGTTCCACGGACCTTTGCTTTGTCTGACAGGTGTTTGTTGATGTCCCACTCATCGGTGATGAGTGATTTTGAGTGGAGGAGGATTGATGGCGACGGCGCCCCACCATATGTTCGTGACCAGTTCCTTGACGACGACGACTCGACGCATTATTTTGATCGCTGCCGCAACACTACATTTGAAGACTCGGATGGACGATGCCGCAACAACAATCATGGTGTACGCCATCGCCGCGACAACCATTTTGAAGAACGCCATCGCCGCACCGTCACGACGAACGCCATCGCCGCTACAACCTTCGTCCGCGGAGCAAGATTAATAATTATAATTATTTTTATTATAATTATTAATTAAAATTTTACCAAGCTTTGTCTTTTATTTTGGACTTTGTTTATGTCCATGTTTTATTTTAATTTTGGATTGCGTTTAGCCATGCTCATGTTTTATTTTAATTTCGGACTGCGTTTAGCCATGTTTGTTGGCTAGCCTATAAAAGGCTATCTTGTATTAGAGTTTGAGGATTATTGAATGATAAGAAAATTTCAAACCTAAACTCCTCTAGGTTTTCCCTCTCTCCTAGCCGCCCCCTCTCTCTATTTCCTTCTAGGAAATTCGGCCCCCCTCTTGGCTGCCCCTCTCCCTCTTGTCTCCTTCATCTTGGCCGCCGACCACTACCTCTCCTTCCCCCTATTCTCTTCCTCCCTTAAACTTCAGCCCCCTCTCATAGCCGCCCCTTCATACTTGATCCTCTTGGAAGTTTCAATCAAAGGTGAAGAAGAAGAAGAAGAAGAAGAACGACCCGTGGTTCCGGGAAATCAAGATCCGTCCTGAAGCAATCTAGGCAGATGAGTTTCTCTCCATTCGACGTGGTTCCGGTGGTTCCGTAGAAGAACGATTCGGGCGAGTGCATGCTTGAGGATAATCTCATCTCAAGCGGGGTAACAAAATTTCTACTCGTGAGAATTTCCCTTTTGTTAATTTCTTATGGTGGTAAATTTTGGCGTGATCTTTGCATCACTTGGATAATCGTGATTTTCTTCGATTGATTTGTGCGATCTTCGTATTTCTTTTAATTTTCGAAGAGGATTGGCGAACCTTGACTTTTTGTTGGGAGAGATCTACCATTTTTGAATCGTAATTTTTGGTAGATCTCTTTCGGTACAACTCAAGCTCATTCGGACCGGGTGGGTCCTTTTAGTCGGGAAGAATATTGGCCTATAGCCATCTATTCAACCTCTAACGGCGTGACTACCCATACGTTGGCATCTAATTGATAATTTTTGCGTTGCGTGTACGTTGCGAGTATTTTTGTGCGATCGTAAATTTGGGAGCGTTAAGAGGGAACGCGTGTTTGTTCGTAGCGATCGTGTCGGAGACCGTAGCCTGCATCTGTTGGAGTTACCATTGTGATCTAGAAGTGGTCAAACATGTAATGTCACTGCCAACGCGATATGAGCCTGCAGGGTCGCACATAAGAGCATGTCGAGAAGTTGGAAGATTGACTGTGTTGGTAAAGGTTGCCAATCACCATATAGAATGGGGAAGTCCAGCAATTGTTGCTGTCTGAATTCGTCGGATATGACTTGTCGGATTCGTCGGAATTCGTCGGATTCGTCGGATTCGTCGGATCATTCCGTGGAATCTCGACGAATTGTCACAGAGACCCTTCACTCGACAAATGTTGCCGTCTGATCGGATTCGTCGGAATTCGTCGGATCGTTCTGTGGAATCCCGACGAATTGTTACAGAGGTCCTTATATTGGCAAATGTTGCTGTCTGATGTGATTCGTTGGAATTCGTCGGATTGTCCCGTGTAAACTCGATGAATACTGATTCGTGGAATCCCGACGAATTGTTACAAAAAGAGTTCTTTTTCTGTATGGACCGCGGATAGCGATTATTTTAGGTCTGTTTATACTTCGGCTATAAATAGAACTTAATCTTAAGGGTTCATCTCTCTTATGCGAATAGAAGATTCGGCCGACGGAAGTGTTCCGCCCGAACCCTAGACGGAAGTGTTCCGCCGCCCCGTTCGCCTCCGCCGACCCCCCTTCCGGCGATCGTCGTCGTGGATGTTCTTCCTGGAGCGAACCTAGCAGTTCGTGGAAGTGCAAGGTGCAGTCGTTCTTCTCCCGGCTCGTGTGGATCACTGTAGAGACGTAGACATTATTCTACGTGAGGACTCTCGCATAGCCGACGACAGGACTCTTCTTCTTGGAGCATCTAGGTTGGATTCGATCCAATCCCGCCAAGGTAATTTCATACCTAGTATTTTCTTTAACTTCTTGATTCAATGTTCATGGCCCGATCCGAATCTTTTGGGTTGTTTCTCTTCATTTCCGCTGCGCCTACATGTGATGTATGGTTCTAGAAATACCCAACAGCATCAACAGATGCTTTGCTTGGAAAGATCAAATCCTATGAGCTGCTTTTGAAAAGCAGGGCTGAGACAGAGGCCAAGGACATAGTCTCTACTCCTAACCAAAGGAGTATTGCTCTGAAGGCTACTGGAGGAGAACCCTCAACTCCTGAAGAAGAGATGTTCAGCCTCTTAGCCAAAAGGTTCAGAAAATGAGTCAAAACAGAAGACTCAAGAAGAAAGGAGTGGAGCTCAAGCAAGCCCAGGTTTGATAAAACTCCAAAGCAGGAAGTGATCTATTTTTCCTGCAAGAAAACCAGGACATATAGCTCCTGAGTGTCGTGAAGAGAACAAGACAGGAGCAGTAGTATAAAGGGGCACAAGAAGAAGAAGTCCTCCAAGAAAAAGGACAAGAAGAAGGGAAGGGATTTTATTGCTGAAACATGGAGTGATACAGAATCTGATTCAAGCTCCTCTTCATCTGAGAGTGATGAAGAAACTGCTGCTGAAACTGCTTTCCTGATGGCTTTGGAGACTTCCTCTAATATGAAGAGGATCAGGTAAGTCTCTTTGATGACTTTGATTTTGATTCAGAGGAATTTAAAAATTGTTTTAAGGAATTTTGTAATGATTACCTTAAAGTACCAAAAGAAATAGAAATAGTTAGGGAAGTGTTAGAAGAATTTAAGAAAGATGATTTATATTCAGTGAATTATGATTTGAGAAATCAAATTTGTAAAAAGGAATCAGAGCTAACTAAACTAATTAATAAAAATTTAGCTTTAAAAGAAGAGCTTACAAAGGCAAAAGCCTTTGAAGGCTCACTCAATGGGAGGAGTGAAAAGCTCAATGATATTAAACAAAATTTCTCCATGAGATTTAAGCACCTAGGTCTAGGAGCAGACCCATCCACTAGCACAGAAGTCCCTAGTAGACCTGCCTGGAAAAATCCAATTAGATTTGTTAGACCTAGTGACTATCAAATAAGTGAGAGGAGTGTAGTATTTAAGGATCAGGACAATAATAATCCTGATAAAATCACTGTATTTAATATAGTAAAATCCTAATTGTGAGGAGAGACCTTTAGGGAAAAACAATACAAAGAAACCATTAAATTTCAATCAAAAGGCTAAAGTCAAAAGTAGAATATTTAGACATTCTGCAGATTTATTAAATTTAGATACATTTTATGCACATTTCCAGTACCAAAGTAATAGATACGGTTATAACAAACTTATTCTCTGCCATCCAAAAGGATATCATGAAAGACCCTTCTATTCTTTCATATCATCCTATAATGGTAAAAGCAAAGGGCCCAATGTAACATGGGTACATTCTAATGTTTGAGTTACATGTGCAGGAAAATTTTTGATCCCTTCCTCAGAGATAATGAAGGGAAAGGGAAGATTCCTTACTCAACATGGAACTTCAAAGAATCAAGGGAGTGACTTCATCTCTCAAACTCCTGATAAAGCATGGTAATTAACACCTATAATATTTTAAATGGTATTTTCAATAAAGATAATTGCTGGGAAAATAGCATAAATTTTCTAAAGAAATACATTTGTATATTCAGAGTTACGTCAAATAGATTTCGATGCACCGTCGAGTTCTACTCGATGCCAACTTCGAAGAGCCACCTGGAGTAGAGCATTCAAATAGCATTCGACGCAGTGTCTATTTCAAATCGACGCATACGTCGACTTAATAGTCACTTTACGAAATCGAAGTCACATTGAATACAAATCGACACAACGTTGACATGTTTTGGCGCGCTGAATATTATTTCTTGTAGACGTTACTTCGAATACACCCCTATGTTGCGGCGAATCGTCTTGTTTTAAGCAACTTAGATGTTGAAGCTATTACGCTTTCGAATTTTCCGTCTCTTACTCTCGTGCTTTATTTCTTTCCAGTTCTCTCGTGATTTTCTCTTTCTCTCTCTCTCTCTTTCTTCTCTTTGCATGTACATTACTACAGATTATATGGCACATCCTAAGGCGAATTCTAGATTTGACATGGATATTGACTCCTCCAATACAACATTTGACAACTTCAAGGTAACTCTTGGATTATTTCACACTGCTGGGTTGACAAAGTTGATCTCAACTAGGTGCGAGGTCTATGATGTTGAACTAACACAGTTTAAAGATAACTTCCACATTGGAGATGATGGATCAATCAATGGATGAATATCTAGGAATGATATCAACATTACAGAGGAGATGTTATGTCAAACTTTAGACCTACCAGCTGGCAGTGATTAGGATGAAATGACAGAGGAAGAGATGAGTATGGTATTACAGATAATGCAGTTCAAAAATGAGAAGGTCATCAGTCTAAAAAAGAATGATGTATCTGAATTATATAGATTCTTGGCAAATATAGTAGGAAAGGTGTTGCTATGCAAAATATCAGCACATGATGCCATCCCCAAACAACAACACCACATAATGGGAATTCTAGTTCTAAAAAAGTGAGTTAACTGGGCAAGATGACTTTTGAAGCTGATAGGACATAAGTATGCACATAAGAAAAATGCATATATGAGAATGATGAGCCAAGTTCTGCTCCATCCTTATCCAATTGTCTGTAAATCAAAAGGGGTGCCAATTCCACTAGGTAAAATAATTAATATTGGAATCTTCTCTAAATGGACCAGACAAAATTCTAAAGTCTGGTCAAGCACCCCCCTCTCCTCCTCCTTCTCCATTTCTATAGTATCACGAGCCAATCCTACCAAGCAATCCAAGGGATAATCTAGCTCCATAACCTACACCATATATTTCTCTACAACCACAACAACAAAACCATCCATCACCATCTCTGTTGAAAATCTTCCAGACATCCAATCTGCTCCTCTACCATAATCTCTCTTAAACCTAGAAGACAATCAAGCACAATCCCCTATCCACAAAAATTTCCTAGACTTCAATGAAGATTCCAAAGCACTTCATCCAGTTATCCTATCGACACCTCCAAATGGCACATCTCTTTGCTTCTGCCACCCATTTTACACAACCCTTTAATGCTGATAAAAAAATTTCCAAAGCAGTAGGACTGGCTTCTAGGACATTTGCCGATTTGCTGGTGAATCAAGCCAGAAAATTCAACAGAAAGTTCTCTCAGATGGAGTTTGAGCTTCAAGAATCAAAGGAGACACTCCTGGCACTCAAATCCTTTGTCTCCTCCACAATGGTCACCAAATCTTTCTTAACCTCCCTTGTCAGTAAGGTTCAGAAGGGGGGTAAAATATGCATAAGGAGGAGGAGCTGTGTGTTCAAAAAAATGTGAGTGGCCAGGAGAAGGAGAAGAGTTTATAAGAAAAAGAGACTGTTCCAAATTCCCCAAATGCTGAAGTTCCTGATTCTGATATGATCACAATATTTCAAAAAGTAATAATACATAGGGAGTCTATCATAGATGCTCAAGAAGCTGTTCTCACCATTGAACATCTGGTAGCAACTCAGTGGGAGATACCTATATCAAACTAGGGGGAGTTTGGGGAGATGCTTGTATCAATCCAGGGAGAGCCCTTAGAAAAAGATCAGCTCTTGGATGAAGTATCAAAGATTGCTAAGGAGGCTGCTCAAACTGCTGAAAAAGATGCTCAAATTCAGGGGGAGCCTCCCAAAGAAGATGACATTTAGGCTGAAGAGGATGAGCCTCTGGTCTTTGCTTCAAGGAAAGTAACAGAAAGTTCTTCTCAAGGAAGAGGAAAACTCATCCAAAGGAATAAAATAATACAGGTGAACATTTTCAGAATTACTCCTAAGTAAAACATATTTGAAGTGTTATAACTATGGAAGACATTCTGATTAAGTTGGGAGTTTATCATATGTTCTATGATGCTGTGCAATGATGATATTTTGATGTCATTTTGTGTCTTGTTATATTTGTTTGTACTATGCTTATTTAACAGCATGTTTGAAATCACTTAAAATGTTTGAAATCACTTATTTAACAGCATGTTTGAAATCACTTAAAATGTTGGGAAAAACTCCCTTGTGATTTATTCTACAAATTATCTTAATGTGATTTCATAATCTAGGATGTATTACCAATGTTGTATAGAAAGGGTAAATTGGTCATTAGATGTCCTAGGATATCACACTTACACTAGAGTGTCAAGACCAGTCCAAAATAAGCACAAATATCAGTTGAGTTATCTTGCGTCGAATAAAAGTCGACGCAACTTCGAGTAGAAGTGGAAGCAACTTTGAATACAAGTAGAAGTAACATAGACTGATGTCCAAGTCGATGAAACTTCGAGATGTACTCGACACAGAAGACAAAGCTTGTCGAAGAAATATTAGAAGTCGATGCAACGTCGACTAGAATTCGACGCAGAAGAAGAAGTTCAAAGTCCAAGTCTTCAACTCGACGGATATGTCGATAAGTATTTGACGCAACGCCGACATCTGAGTTTAGCAAGGGCTAAGAAGGATTTCGAAGCTTCTTCGATCAGAACTCAGAGGTGTGTCGATTAGAAGTGGGATGAATTTGACGCTACGTCGAATACAGACATAATTGTAATGTTTTTTCTTATACTTTTCTAACCCTTTTCAGAAGGTATCCAAGGATATAATTCAAAGTATAACGTCTCATTTATTGCCAAGAATGGAATGAAGTACTCAAACAAGACAACAAAGACATTCTTAGAAGATATTCAAATCATATTGACGGGTCGGGATATAGAAATAGAAAGAATAACATTTTGCCCAATGAATATTCCTTCTGAGGACAGAACAGAAGAGGAAACAAATAAATGGCCATATTCGGCAGAGGATAATTATATAGAGGAAGGAAGAAAAACACAACTCATGAATTCCATTAATCATTATTCTTCTTCTTCCTCAATCCAAAAGCATAGACAGGAAAAGTGAACATCTCTGTACACGAAAGAAAAACAGAGCTACTGCTTTTTCTTCTCTCTAACAGTAGGAAGCCATCAAGTGTACAAAGATTATCGGGTTCACAAGCAAAACAACACTTGCATTATCTCTATCTCAAGCAAGAGTTAATCATTTACATATCCTGAAGAACATTGATAGTGTAACATCCTCAGAACTTTTAGACCCCCCTTAACTTCAAATAGGGTGAGACAAGTGGTGAGTGTTGTGAGTTTGTGCTAGGTTGCAACCTTAGGACACATAGGGTTAGGTGAACTCACATGTGATCTACTAAAGGGCTCAAGTCAACCTAGGTCAAACTAGCTCAACAATGAACTCACACTTACAAATTGACTCTACCAATAGATGATAAACACTCAAAGGAATGCTATGGACCCAAAAGCCCCATCATGGAGTCAACACTTTGACCAAAGTCAACATTTCTCCAATTTTGGTCAAAATCACACCTATTGGTCAAATTAGCTCACTTAGGTCTTCACCATGACTCAACCAACCTTGGGTAGTGTCAATAGACTCAAGACCATCACATTGGACCAGTAAGCTCATCAATTGACCAAGTCAAACCCTAAAGTCAACTCTAGGTCAAAATTGGGCTAAGAATGGGTAATTGAAGGAATTAAGCCAAGCCATATGGGCTAAAGCCCCAAAGTCAGTCCACTCTGAAGCCTATATGCATAATGACCAGCCTTGCCCACTGAATCCAACATGCAATGACCTGCAAAGGGGTAGCATGGTCATTTTCCCCTTCCTCCATTAGAGACAAAGACGATTTTGAGGAATGGAGGCCATGTGGCTCTCCATTCCTCTGCCCAAAGTCCTCTCTGATATCCCCACATGAATGCCAGCCGAATTCCTGCTGGGGCAATGCCATGTGGTGGCTGGGAGGAGCATCCAAGGAGGAGGCCGAAAACCACCAGCTTAAAACCATATGTACAGCCCTTCTCAGCCTCTTGAGACCTTTTCATCAGCTTCAGAACGTTGAGAAGAGTGGAGCTCGTGCCTTGGAGTGAAGGAAACAGTGTTGTATCGGGAAATCGGAGAGGATCGCCGGAGGAGAGAAGATCCATGGTCAACAGCCGCCGCCGTCGCCGCCAAGCCCCACTAATGTCCGGTTTCTCCCCCTCTCCCTCTGTGCTAGATGTTAGATCCACCTAGGAGAGATATCGGGCTCAATTGAGCCCGATCCCATGTGAGCTAGAGGGCATTTTTCCGAGCTTTTGTTCTTGCTCGGGATCGCAGGAGAAGGGCTCTCCAGCGGTCGTGTCGCCGTCAAACGATGGCCACCACCTCAACGGAGGTGGTGAAGGTGGAGGCCGGCGGTGGTGGGCTATAGGTTGCCTTGAATTGCCAAATCTAGTTTGCCCATGCGGGAGAAATCCTAGCCGTTGGCTATCGGGGAAGACGACGGGATGCTGTCGGATTTATGCCAGGATTCGTGCAAATGTTTTGATATATATATATATATATATATATATATATATATATATATATATTATTCATGAATATTATATGAATTCAGTCACACTTCCATTTGATTTTTCATGCCTGATTTTAAGGCCATTAGATGCCTTTTTAGGAAAAGTTGCCTGAGACAACTATTGTAGGACTTGATGTCTACTTTATTTTGAAACTTAAATTAGGCCATTTGGACCACTATAAGTCCCACAGTCCTCATTTTAATGAGGCTGGTCAAAACAAAAATCAGATCTTTGAATATGTATAACTTTTTAATGCCAAGTCTGATGGACCTGAGATTTTTGCCATGCAGGTATGTGCCATATACCTAGCTTAGGTTCAAATATCAGAATTTTTGGAGACAATTTTTCTATAGTTTTATTCAAAATATGGAAAATTAAATAAATGAAATAATTAGAGCTATATAACTCCAAATGACCCCAAACTTGGGTGCCACCTTCATTTAGACAATAGTAAACTATGGTTAAAATTTGAGACCAAATGGATCTCTACATGAGAGGTAAATCCTCATTGCATGTCTCTACCTACAAGGGACAATGGTGTGCCAATAGACAAAAGTCTATTTTGCATATTCAGAAGAAATGGCTAGGTGTTAGCCTCTGGAACTTTGGTGGCACCTTCCTTATATCAAAACACACCACCTCAAAGAATATTGGGATTTTTGGGATCAAAAACCCCACATTTTAGTTTAATGTGAATTAGGTCACATATTAGTATTCATGAAAGTTTGATGATAAATATCTTGTAGAAAACTATAGAACTCTGGAGAAATTATAGTCATGACATGCAGGACCTCTGGAAATTTTTGTAGAAAATTTCAGAGGCTTTACTTTTAGTAAATGACAAAAATACCCTTAGACACAAATCTGAATACTAGGGTTTCACTGAGCTAAATGCGTGAGAAGGTTGTGAAACTATGGAAGATAGTTAGAAATACAATTATAAACCTCTGGGATTTTTGATAGATTTTTAGGGACATTATTCATATTGAAATGCCCTTTATTCATTTTATCACCACTTTAATGATAAATAGAAATTATGGGTTTAAATTTGCTGGAAAAATGTGATCTTCTAGAATTGATGTTTTGATATCATTATAGTGCCACTGTAATTTTCTCAAAATTTTAGGAAGTCAAAATCTAGTACTTGAAGTACAAAGTCATTTTGTCACCCCTTTAATGATAAATAGAAATTATGGGTTTAAATTTGCTGGAAAAATGTGATCTGCTGGAATTGATGTTTTGATATCATTATAGTTCCACTGTAATTTTCTCAGAATTTTAGGAAGTCACAATCTTGTACTTGATGGGTAAAGTTATATTTTCATTCATTTATTGAAAATTGGAAATCATGATTATATAACTGCTGGAAAATTATGAAACATTGGGAATCTTATTATTATGTCAAATATCACCTCTGGAAGAATATTTAGCAAGTTTGAATTCACTAACCTGATATCTCCTTCACATTTTAGATTGAGATTATTAATTAATGAATTTTTATGGAGGTCAAAATTATATGAAACATGCTTAGATTCTGATCATCCATTATGAACTTATGATAAAAATTAGACGTCATTTGGAAGTGATTTGACCTAGGTTCCAACATAGGAATCAAAGTTAGTTATATGCCATGGTTTGCGGATAGTGAAAACTCAATATGATGATTAGGACATCAAGATCACATAGGAAATCAGTGAAATTTGGATTATAACAAGACATGAGTTTAGACCACTTAGAGGATGAAGAATTACTAGAGTTGAGCACCTTTCAAAAGAACGGTTGCTTAGGAATGAGATGAAACATAAGGCGCGAAATCACCTAAGTTATAAAGAGTAATGAGAGGGTGGAATTTTAGGTCAGGGTAGTCACCAATAATATTAATTGTCCTGGAAAGGGGTTGGGCATCATCCCATCACATACCCTAGTACCTTGCGAACCCTTCACTGGGTAGCCCTCGGGAAGTCCAGGATTCACCGAAAGCTTCTAAACATAATAATGATTAGTCAAGAGTAGTCTAATTAGGTAAATTAAGAGACATAATAGACTTCATCCCGAGTTGGGATGGGAGATTGAATATCCGGACGAGATAGTCCTGCGAGCGGTAGACTCGGGTTATAAGAAAGGACTGGTCGAGTCCTCCGAGCCAATAGATTGGTGTTTCACTTAGAGGCATTGTTGTATCAAGTAGTATGCGGATACCCTGTGTGTTCTTAGGAGCGTACGTAAGGTCTAGGTTGGGTGGTGTCACACAAGCCTAGAAGTGGACAGCCCGGTCTACTGCCCTGTTTGCCTCAACAGGTTACTTGAGCGGAGACTCGAATAGAGGGCTAGAGGTGGTGCTTACCAGATAGTACGCGGATACCCTATGTGTTCTTAGGGGTGTACGTAAGGTCTAGGTTGGGTGGTGTTACACAAACCTAGAAGTGCACAGCCCGGTCCACTGCCCTGTTTGCCTCAACTGGGTACCTGAGTTGACACACTCGAATAGAGGGAACTATTAAAGGTCTGTGATCACAGAGTTGTGTGCGTGAGTTGCATCATTGCATTGCACATCATAGCATAGCATAACATCCTTGTAGACCCTTATCATATAAATTAGTATGGGCTCTTTTATATGATAAGTTATAATTCCAGAAATCTTAACTTATAAGTTGTATGAGCATTCATATAAGTTAAGGTACTCATGTGATGGTAGTGTAGAATAACTTACTTGTTTACTTACTACTTGCGCCTTACTACTTTACTTTCTGCTTTACTTACTGCTTTAATTACTGCTCATACACACTGCTAGCTAGAAGTATTACGTCTTTTACTTTATATACTTGCTAGCGTAGAAATCTTGTCACCTGCCTTGTTTCTATTACCCTTTTTTTTCCTCCGCTTCGTCCTCCCGCACGGTGCCTAGGAGTCGCGGGGGGAGGCGGGCACAAAATTGGCTTAGTCTTTATGACTAACGGTCGGTTGTGACCGTAGGTGCCCGAGGTGATGGAGCCCCAGCTAGAAGAGGAGACAGGACATGAGGAGCAGATGCCGCACATTACTTCTACTACAATTGAGAGTTTGTTTAGCTTCCGCATAGATGTAGTGAGAGAGAGAGAGTTTACTTTGTTGTCTTTTCATTCGGACATGTACCGGGCTTAAGCCCCTCTTACTCCTTCATTTATTGTACTCATTGATGGACAATTTATATTTGGATATATATATACAGATGCGTGTGATTATGGACTTGTTTAATTTTTCTTATTCTTGTTGGCCTAGTTGATCGTTCTTGCCGGCAGGATCGGCGTCTTGCGGAGGCAGCTAACTCGGGTGTTAGTGTCACCGTAAGGCAGCGGTTCTGGGCATAAGATCCGGAAGCTCTCCAGGTGCTGGAGAGGGATCTTACAGATAGCATCCTGTGTGATAGCTGAAGAAGGATTCAAACAAAAGAATCCCACTCTTTCTTTCTTTCTCTTCTTCTTTTCTCATTTCAATTATTGTAACTGAGTAAAGAGTCATAAGAATCCCTCTCCAAAGGATTCAATTGGTTCTAAGAGTCTCCTTATCAAAAGACTCAGTGGTTCTAAGAGTCTCCTTATCAAAAGACATAGTTAGTGGTTCTAAGAGTCTTCTTATCAAAAGACTCAGTGAGTGGTTCTAAGAGTCTCCTTATCAAAAGACTCAGTGGTTCTAAGAGTCTCCTTATCAAAATGCTCAGGCACTTATAGTGCATTCCTACCAAGGAGGTAGAAGAGTGGAGTACCCACATTTTGGGGAACCACTATAAAACATGTGTCTTCTATGTATTGCTTTTCTATGCTATCCCATTTAATATTTCCTGCAATCTGTGTTTATTTTATTCCGGGTTTGATTAATTGATTGCATAGTTGTTAGAAGTTTTATTATGTGTGCATATTTAGGGTAAAAGTTTTAAATCTTTATTCACCCCCCTCTAGAGAATACTTATAGAATACACTGTGCACTTTCAGTGGTCAAAGCACCGGTCTCAGCGATCCACAAAAATGGTGTCCGCTTGGGCCGTTGCAGCTGAAACTTTCATAAATGTCGATCATAAACCTTGCAGGCTTTCTCAATCAGAATACAAGTCATTTCTACAGTGCCACATGATTCAAACATCGGTGATCATGCGTCTTACACAGAAGTATGAAGGAATAAATACTGGATCTGAGAATTAGCTAGTTATCCCAATCTATCACTTTGATTGCGGTCACATGCTCCCTCTGCCATGAGAGTTTCTGGAAGTGTTGGAATATTATGGAGTGGTGCTCAAACAACTACCATAAAACTCAATTGTTCTTATGTCTACCTTCATCTACTATCTGAGATCGGTGAGGTTCAAGTTCACCATGGACTTATTCAGTTGTACCTTCACAAAGAAATCACTCAAGGAGGGGAAGAAAAAAGAGGATTTTAATGGCTTGATGTATTTCTCCTACCATGGGATCAACGTCCTCAACCTCCCCAATAAAATTTCATACTGGACCGAAAGGTTCCTGATTTTTGAGGGAGACTTTTGCGGTCTGGGGACTTAGCCAGCTGGCTGAGGAGAAGCGATCTTCAAGAAGCCGAAGGCGATCTTGGAAAAGGAGCTTAACATCCTTGCCTCGCTTGCTGAAAAACGCCTCGACCTTCTTTACTACTTGGCCGTTTAGCCTGAGGTCGCTGAGATCACCCCTGAAGAGAGTAAGTGAATACCTACGTTCTCATTAATATTTAACTTCGTTTGTATATTCTAACGCTTTCTATTCCTTTCCAGCGGTCTTGGAGGATCCCGCGGTCAGGCTTGTGCCACTAAAGGAAGAGGTTGTCACCCAGCATGAGATGAGGCTCAAGAGGGAGCACGAGAGGGCAAAGGAAGTGTCTGCTCAGGAGTACGGCTCGGCCAGCAAGCTCTTTCCTTTGATCAGGTTCTACAATAAAATGAAGGATGTCAAGGGAAAACCGCTTCTCAGGTGGGATGAGAAGGGGAAAAGTGTGAAGGTGTCCACTTCCCTCCCACTCTAGAGTGGGAAGCTATCTGGACATGCTAATGTGATCACTTTCGCATTGTATGGAAAGCAGAATAGTAGGGAGCTCTTTGCCATCGTGCATGAGATTTTACCTGATATGTTCGCGCATGCGGTTGCTAGGAGCGCTATCTTGAGCCACTATATGGGCCGATCACTCCGCACAGCCCTACATGATATTGATACACTTCAAGTAAGAAAGCACACCTGCGGCCAGTTATTCTATTTGATTTTGACTGCCCGATCTTATTCATTCGCTTCTGTAGAAAGAAAATGCAGAGGCCTACAGTATAGAAAATCCAGCCTTTCAGACGACAATGCTGAAGCACATGAAGAGTGCATCTGACATGACAATTCCGCAGCTACGAGAATGCGACAGTCTGAATCCTAATTTTCAGGATGTAGAATTTGTGGAATTGTTCCCAGAGATTGCAAGGATGATCGCTGAATAGTCTGTCGTCGCTTCTGAGACCAGTGAAGGTGGGAAAGAAGAAGAGACTGCTAAGAAGGGCCATACGGAGAACGATCCAACTTAGTTGAGCGGGATTCAATATGCTCCAGACAACGACTTAAGTTTGGCTACGGTATCAAGCCCTGGATCTCTAGTACCACATAAAAGCTCAGAAGAATCCTCAGACGAACCTGAGTCCACATCAGAAGAGCGGTCAACAAAGAGCCAAAGAGAGATCAACGAAGATCAATTTTTAGATGATTTTTCTTTGTATGCTAAAGTTGTGATCGACGGTTTATTTTGAGATCGTGTAATCTTTGCACTAAAGAAATGAAATGAAGAATATTTTGTGTACCTCTTTGTATATGTTTTTTGTGTTTTCTGAGAATGAATGCACTTGCTACATATAATGAATATGATTTCATCGATCTCACATTTGTTGATTTGCTCATACCACGCGATCTCATCATAACTCATCATGAGGTGAAGTCGATCTCAGAACTTAAAAATTAATTGACTAACAAATCTTGAATAAGGGACAGCAAAAGTCTTCAAAAACGTGGTCACGCATTCTAAGAAAGCAGCAGGTACATTCAATCACAGGTTTTGAAGTAATTGAGCTAGAATCACCAACTGCATAAGGGAGATTGACAATCTTTCGATCATATAACATGAATCCCTTCAGCTTGAAAAATAGAAACAGTCAAAGATAGCGGTCTCTGAAATACTAGATCTTCTCATCTCATAACAATTCATAAGGGCTAATCTCAAACACTCGAGATCGCCTCTTCATAAAAATGTATGTAGTCCTGATAATAATTTTAATGATAATTCCTTATAGACAGAGATCTCTTATACTTGAGACGTTCTATGAAAACTTCAATATTACAGCCACAGGTGGAGATCCTAGATGTCCAGTCCATTCCTTAATAAAATATTTGGATCAGAAAACACAAGCGGCAGTTTCATGTGCTCCAGACCGCCCCTTAATAGATTGTATATCAGAAAACCACAGGCGACAGTCTTAAATGCTCTAGGACGCCCTTTAATAAAATATGTATTAGAAAACCATAAGCGGTGGTCTTAAATGTTCCAGATCGTCCCTTCATTAAATACATATTAGAAAATCATAGGCGACAATCCTAAGTGCTCTAGACCACCCCTTAATAGAATACATATATTGGAAAACCATAGATGATGGTCTTAAATTCTATAGACTGCCCCTTAATAGAATACATATAAAAAAACCACAGGCGGCAGTGTGAAGTGCTCTAGACCGCCCCTTAATAGAATACATATATAGGAAAACCATAGATGGTGGTCTTAAGTTCTTTAGACCGCCCCTTAATAGAATGTATATCATAAAACCATGGACGACGGTCTTAAACGCTGCAGACCGCCCCTTAAATGGAATATATAGAAAGAGACCTTGGCGGTCAAGAAGAGAAGAGGTGTACAGACCAAGATGATCAGTAAGGTATGTGTGGTGCCAAAGAGCGACCGCCATTGCTTTCCTTAGAGTGATCATCAAAGTTGTAGCACCCTAAGAAGAAGAGTGACCTTGGTGGTCAAGAAGAGAAGAGGTGTACAAACCAAGATGATTAATAGGGCATGTGTGGTGATGATATGCGACCGATATTTTGTTCCTCAGAGAGATCATCAAGGTTGTAACACCCTAAGAGAAAATGACCTCAGCAGTCAGAATTTCTAGCCACTCCAAGGCTCAGACAGCGGTCACAGATGCTCCTGACCGCCCCTATCATAATACTTGGTCATCCTTAAACCAATGAGTGTTCGAGGGTCACAGACCAAGATGATCAATAGGGCAGGTGTGGTGCTGAAGAGAGACTGACATTACTTTCCTCAGAGAGATCATCAAAGTTATGACGATGTCCTGAAATACATTATAGAGTTGAACATTCACCTAGACCTCCCTTGATGCAGAGGTGTGTCAGATGTCAGCAAGGATCCATTATCCTAAAGATCTGTTGCACGAGCTTGGTGAGCTACAACTACACAGATGAGAAAACTCCCTACTATTTATGGTCATTGTAGGTTTTACATCTCAAGCTTCAATTCGCGGGGGCAACAAGTAGGATCCGTAAATATCTCTCTTGGTAGGATTTTATCCTTCGAAGTAATCTATCTCAATACTTCCTTTACAAAATACAGGGAAAAGGTACAAGTAACTACATCAACAAACATTTACAAGAAAGATCTAATGACAAAATTATCAAGAGAAAAAATGCTTCAGGTAATCTACACTCCAAGTTTGAGATATCCCTTCTCCTCCATAATTTTGGAGACAATAGACACCATTCTTGAGCACTTCTTTAACGATGAATGGACCTGCCCAATTTGGATTTAGCTTCCCAATTGAACCAGATCTTGCTACTGCATCCACTTTCTTTAGAATTAAATCACCAACAACGAACTCCTTTATCCTGACATTTTTGTCAAAATACTTGGCAATTCTTCATTTCACTTCTTCTTGCCCGATCGTCGCTATATCTCTTAGCTCTTCAATGAGGTCGAGACTGCACCTCAGCTCTTCATCGTTTGCTTCTATCCAGACATCTCTATTCTACTTCGATAATTGCACTCTTGGACTCATCACCTTCAAATTCAACCAGAATGAGAGCTTTTGATCCACGAGATAGTTTGAAAGGAGTTTCACCAGTAGATAAAGATGGAGATGTTTTTACAGCCCAGAGCACTGAGGACAACTGCTCTGCCCAGTTGCCTCGAAGATTTTCAACTTTTTTCTTCAGGAGATTTATAACTAACTTGTTAGCTGCCTCCACTGTACAACCCCGTATTCGATTCATCGAGTGGGCCCCCAGGCCACAGAATCTAAAGGATGAACAAAGCATCATGGGGGAATTTGCCCAGGTTAGAGGGGCATTGGCCCAGGATAGTAGAGAAGGGCGAGCGCAATCCTCATTCATCAAGTACTCGCCCGCCTAGGAGTTTGGTTGCACGGGCCGCCAGGCAAATGACGGGCATAACCCCACTCGCCTGGGAGGCCAGGGATCTGGCGAGTGGTGCCTTCATGGACCACCCTCCTAGTAAGATCTAGAGAACCTAGTGCGCAGGAAGTCTGGCGAGTGGTGCCATCACAGACCACTCGTCTAGTAGGGTCTAGAGGTGAATTTACCTGGATAGCCTTTGGGGGATGCCAATAGCCCTTCATAACAGCGGAGTTTGGCATTTAGCAGACCAGTTTGGGGTGCGATTAGCAAAACAAAAAGGCAGAGTTATGCTATTGACAGGCAAAACAAGAAAATCTATAAATTGACCCTTAAGGGTACCTTTGGAGATTATGCAATCTTTGGGATTTCTCCTCCTCTAGTTAGTTTTGGTTAGATCTTAGTGCCCTCCAAGGTGCCCAGTTCAGCATTGGTTTGGGAGGGGAAGCTCTCTAAGATCTTCCGGGTCTGTGGCAGGACCTCCTTGCTGCATCTTTTGGTCTATTCATTTTTCTTCATCAATAGTCAAGTGTGTTAGTAAGGGAGAAGTAGGCGTAGGCTACAACTCCCTTTGGTTCCGAACTCTTTAAGGAGAGTCGTTGGACATCTCACTGGATGATTCGTCACTTTCTCCCAAGGGATGGATGGCGCCACTCTCATGTTGAAGATCGGCTTCGCCCTCGGGCACGTCCAGTGGGGTGAAGAGCCAAGGGAGAACAATGTGAGCTGTGAGTTGCTTGCCGCTATTATTCAAGAGCCCAACATCCCGCAGCACCTGCAGCGCATGCTTCGCTGCCCCTTGCACATTCTCCTACATCATCACCTTGATTTCGTAGTTGGTGTACCAATGCTAATTTCTCTTCTCGTCAGTAGGTGGTGGGACCGTGGCATCTCGCAAGCGTCGGTTCTCGGACTGCAACTCCCTGATCTTGCCATAATGGCTGGCCACTCACTTATGTAGTATATCCGCGTTCGATGTGTCAGGGTAGAAAAGGAAAATGTTAAGGTTAGGGCAAGATAAAGCGAAAGCGTAAGCATCTATGAAGGGTCACACTTACCACTCTGGTTATGCGGTTGGCGAGATGGGTCTCGACGGTGTTCAATTTTTGTGTCAAGGACACGACCTCGGAGGAAGCAAGGGCTCGCATTCTCTCAACCTCGGCAAGGTTTCATGCAAGGTTTATGCTCCGCCGCGAGGACATGTGAGTGAGCTCGAGAGCATGCATCTGAGCTCGCACGGCCTCGTGCGCAAGTGCCCAAGTGGTCTCAGCGTCGAAGATTGTGGCGTCCTCTCGGCTATAGAGTGCGAAAGAGAGGGCGTAAGCCTCACCGGTGGTGGTGTCCTGCACCATCCAGGCGGGAGGAGAGTGGAAATCGAGGACCGGTTGGACTTCCAGTCCCACTGAAGAAGGGGTTTACCTGCATCATCGACGTACTTATCGCCCAAGCCAAAATTCTGGTAACCTATCGGTACCAGTCTCGTGGAGGCCTCCGCCAGCGCGCTGGAGGCCCCGATAGCCCCTTCTACTGTAGTACCCGCCGACCATTTTAGGCTTCCGCTTCTGGCTGCTGAGCTTGGACGAGCCCGGATCCTTTCGGCAGGCCTCGGCGGCAGATCATGCGAGAGCTACACCAGGAGCTTCCTCACCTGCATGTGGCAAGTGTCGGGGAGAACCTAAGCCCCTGCATCATGTTTTTAACTAAGTAAGAAAGGATAGACAGAAAGGTAAGAGAGAGATAGGAATGAGGCAGTCTGCCTTACCATCTCCTAGTAGAATTGGGAAGAGCGAGTCGACGTTCTTCCGCAGGTGGATAACATCCATGTCATGCCCCAGGATGAACTTGTGGAGCCTTGCCTCTTGACCTCCCAGTGACGGAGGCTTGATGGTCGATTCATCTTTTGGCACGGGTGCGAGAAGAGTGTTGCCGAAGTTACTGGTGACAAAGATGAAGTGCCAAACCCAGTCATGGTTCTTGTTGGCGAGACCGACAACCTTGAGCGGGTGCTAGCCAGAAAAGAAGGCGACCCCGCTTTTCGCCCGGAAATTGAATAGTGTGTGGAAGACGTGGAGGCTGAACTCAACCCTCTCCTCGAGCAGGTAGCAGGCGAATGCTACCAGCATGGCTATAGAGTTGGGTTTGATCTGCGCGGGAAGAACCCCGAAGTAGTGGAAGGTCTGGCACAGCTCCAGCTAGATAGGGAGATGTAATCCCACTTCGAAGTGATCCAGGTGGATGGAAAGCTTGTCGGGCGAGAACTAGTTGATGCGGTCATGACTTCTGGGCTAGTGTGTGACAAACCCGGGTAGGACCTAGTCTGCGATTACCATCATGAACTCATCCTCCGAGTCGCAAGTTTTGAAATCATGGGTAGAGAATGCGTGGGCGCACTTGGCCCTGCAATCAAACTCGGTCACCAACACATAGTGACGAGTCCTGATTATATAGGGATTTCCGGACTCATCTTGGCCTGTTTTATCACTCGTGCACTACTCTTTTAGCAATAAAACGCTCATATATGCTTTAGCTATCACTTTACACATAGTGCACTCTTTTCGCCTATCGGGGTGTACAATTGCACATTCTGTGCTGGGGGTAGACCTCTGCGGGTTCCCCATGTTTTTCTTGCTTTTATTATGGATGTTATTCTTATTTTTTGTGGATTGGTGTTGTGGTTTTGATTGTGTGCATGTGGCCTATACTCTTGAGTTGAGCATTGCAATCTGGGTAAATCGCACGACCGCGCGATCATTGCTAACGCGTGATTGAAGTGATCGTGCGATTTACCCAGAGCTGCTTGTGATGATGTTCATCGTGCATTTTCCTTGATGCACAATTGACTCCAATCATGCTTGGAAGGAAATTGTACGACCTACCTGGATGACGGCAAAATCTGAGGACTTCCCCACACCGTGCGTTTTTGGCCGCGCACGAGCATTCCGCCCGTGTGGAACAAAAACGCACGATCTTCCTATAGCTCCATGCGTTGTTTATCTTTATAAATTGCACATTCCAAAATGCACGGTCGTGCATCTTGGTCATGCGTTTCTTATTTTAACGTCCCCTATTTAAGCGCGCAGGATCATCCGACCTAGATCGATCTTTTTCGTTCTTTTCAAGCGGGAGCTGTCGGGAGGAGTTGGAGAGCGCCATTTCTTACCCTAAACTCTGCTCCACCTTGGGAGAGAAGCTTCGACCGCCATTTCTCCGTAGAACTCTCGCTAAAGCTTTGTCTCCGGCCACCACCATTATTGCCAGCTCTCAAGCTCCATTTCCAGCCATTTCGTGCTGCATTTTGGGAAGTCTCCGACTAGACTACTACCAGCAAAGACCAGCGAAGAAGATGGGCTCATTAGAGGGAACTGACAACTTCTCTCCATACCCAGGACGTCAACTGTGAACCGAGCTCGGACAAGGACCGACAACCCTTTTGTCCAGCCGCGAATCCCGGCAAGCCTTCGTATGCTCGGTTGTATTTCTTCCCCCTTGTTGTTTTTGTAGTATTGATATTGTGTTTTGAAGTGTTAGAACAATATGTAAAAACCTTAACATTGCTCTAAATGTTAATCATGCATTTGTGATTATGTTAGTGGTTTTTACATCCGTGGTGCGCTGAGTTTATTTCTTCCCCGCTGCTTGTTGTGTGTTTGTGCCGTCCTAGCTATTGCTAGGAGCGTGCTTGATGAATAGGTGATTGCGACCCTCATTGTTCTTCCATCTGCTCCATTACCCATTTGGGTAATCCATCCAAGCGACACGGTGACGGCGACCCGCATTTTATTTCCTGTTTATAGCGTAAAAACAAAATCACAAACCCCCCTATTCGGTTCATTTCACCCTTGCAGTTATTTTCTTGAATTGAGAATTCACACTCCCTACCTGCACTTCTCGAGAGATCGATACTTGGGGACTTGCTCCCATTTTTATTACTTGAGCGACCGGTGCACTTGCCGTCTGTGCATCAAGTTTTTGACGCCGTTGCCGGGGAGAGCAACTGTTGTGTGTTTTCTCTCGCCAGGAGAATGGTTGTAAGAGCGCTGTTTTCTTTTGATTATTTTGTGTGTTTTTTGTGTTATGGAAGGAGAAAATCCAGATAAACCTGCTGGTGTTGATCTGGAGACAAAATGGGCTAGAAGAGCTCGTCTGCGTGAGATTGGTGCAAGAGAGAGAGAAAGAGTTGAGGGTGTGGGCCAAGCTGGTAATGACCGAGGTGAAAGAATTCCTGATGATGAGGAAGTGGTCCGGCCTCGTGTGGGGATGATGCGTGATTTCACTACTCCTATTGCGGGGAGTGTCTATCTGGGGTTTGGCCCAAATATCGTCAACAATCACTTCGAGATCAAGCCAGCCATACTGAACATGATTCGGAATAACACACAGTTCTCCGGACTGTCGAGTGAAGACCCCCATCTTCACCTTGCAGAGTTCTCAGATATTTGCGGTACTTTTCGCTATGCTGGGATCACTGATGAGGTGGTCAAGCTCAGGCTGTTCCCTTTCTTTTTAAGGGATAAAGCTAAGGCATGGCTGCATACTATCCCCCCTGGGACCGCTGCCACTTGGGAGGCCCTCTCTTCAAAGTTCTTGTCAAAGTTCCACCCTGTGGACAAGATTATGAATGCCAAGCGAGAGATTGCTACCTTCAGACATCTGGATCAGGAGTCGTTATCCAAAGCATGGGAGAGGTTTGCGGAACTGCTGCGCAGATGCCCGCAACACGGTTGTGAGCCCTGGAATGTAGTGGAAATCTTCTATTTTGCTATTGAACCTAACTACAGGGCAATGATCGACGCTGCTGCGGGTGGAACGATTATGAATCTAACTCCAGAAGAATCGCTGAGGATCATCCGTGACACAGCTTCACATAGCACCTATTGGACTGCAGGAAGGAATGCACCGAGAGGTGCCAGGAATCTCTTTGAGCTGAATGCAATCGCACCACCAAGGGAGACTACCCAGCAGGTCCGGATGATGTGGTGATGCTATCAAGATCAACTACTCCCCCTGCTCAAGTTATAGCGATCACATGTCAGGGTTGTGGAATCCCCGAGCATCATGCCTACGAGTGCCCCGCAGGTGAGAAAGCTACTGACCTTTCTTATGAGGAAAGTGTGAATTTTCTTAATAGTCAAAATCAGGTGGTTCCATTTAATAATGCTTATAACCCGGGTGTGAGAAATCACCCGAACATCTCGTGGAATCAAAACACTCCTGGCCAACGATGGCAAGGGGGCCAGCATCAATATGATGCTCAAGCCTCCGGTAGCCAGTCGCGGCCACCACACCCGAGTTATCCGCAACCTGCACCACCCCAAAGGAAGAGTGCGTTGGAAGAAATGATGTAGAAGTTCGTTGATATGGCCCAAACTAGTATGGCTAATCAAATAGATTCCATGAGGAATTTGGAGACACAAGTAGTCTAGATGGCCCAAGTGCTCTCCGAGCGCACTCAAGGCGCTCTTCCTAGTAATACTGAAAAAAATCCCCGAGAGCAAGGAAAGAGCATCTCGGATGCAAATGGTTGCCATAAAGACACATGTGTAGTTAAGTGCAAAATCAACGATGTTGAAACTCCAGCACTATGCGATTCTGGATCGTCTTGCAACATTCTTGCTCTGCAAGATGTTGCGAAATTGCATTTGAATATGAAAACGGATGATCGGATTTTGCTAGTGCTGGATAATGGTACTTTGGTTGACACTGAAGGTGAGTTAAAGGATGTTTGTGTTAGCGTGGATGGGACGGAGGTCATCACTAACTTCCAGGTTTTGGGACCCATGGATAACGAATCTATCCCGATTTTCGGTGTCCCGTTCCTGAAAGAGATTGGGGCAACCCTGCAATTTACTAATGGGCATGCAACCGTATCTCCTAAGGTTGAGGAACATCTATCCTTTCTCGGTGCCACTAAGGATAATAGTGAGTCTGAGTTAATTACTGATTTATATTTATTGGAAGCTGATGATAGATTTAGTGTTGTGGATAACAAGGAAGTTTGTGTCAAGAAGTGCAAGGAAGTTGAAGAATTCATGGAGGAAACTGAGGTGGATAAAGCCGTGAAGAGATGTGGAGGTCCGCATGGGTGGACGAATGGTGCTGCTACTGCCGTTGCTTATAAGGCAAATGTGGAATCATCTGAAACTTCTTTACGTGGGAACAATAAATGTAAAACTATAAAACAGGTGCGATGGGCAGATCTTTCACCCACTGGGGAGGAAGAAATGAAGCCCCTAGTTGAGAAGGATGTTACCAATACTTTTTCTGAGAGAGCGGTTGATCCTCGTTGGGGATCGCCTTCCGTGGAAAAATTGAAGTGGGGAGATTGGAGCATAGGGCTCGCAGGTTCGCCCTCAAACGTGCAAGGGAAGAGGCGTGGGGCAAGGGAGATAACTCTCCCTTGGGCCCAAAATCTTTCACCTCTTCTCATTTTCATGTACCGGGGGAGGATCATTGCAAATCGGCATATAGCTGAGGTGTGGCGAACCCTTTGCTATCCTTCTGTTTTGCTTCTGTCAATGTTGTTGTTTTGTGTTGTTGGTTTAGTTTTTGTGCTATTTTATTTCTGTGAGATTTTGTTTGGGTTAAAAACACTTCCTGCTATTGCTTAATACATGTATTAAGTCCAGTTAAGGACGCTAAAGAAAAGCGATGTTGGGAGACAACCCAATTCTTCTATTTTTTGTGCTTTTATGCTTTTAGTTGAATATTATATATGTTTTGCTCGGAGTTTCTTTCCTGCAGGTGTGTGGCAATTATCGTGTTCGTCTGAGGCCGCAGCTCTGTTTGAGTTTACACACCAATCTTCTGGTATGCTCACTTCTGAGCATTGGGCAACTTCTTTTCCCCTAGTTGTTATTGTAGTTTTTTTATATATCCTGTATTAGAATGTGTGGATTATGTCTGGGGGAGAGCTGTTGTATTTGTCACCCATTGCACGCACTCAATGTCATTGCATGCTAGAAGTACATTTAGTTCATTTATTTAGTATTGTTTATCTCTGCAGCACACCACAACACCCTCGTGAGCGCGCATGTAACTGTAGGTGCGTTACACGTTCAAACTCGTTTCTTATGCGTGATTTGGAAATTCTCTGTGCTAGTTTAGGATTGTGAGCTGGAATAGAATGTCGACTCATGTAGTGCTCCTAGTCGAGTGCTCATGGTTTGCATAGAAATCCGTGTAAAGTGGATTTCTCTTTATACTTTTAGTTTTATATTTTTTTATTAGTGTAAATGTTGTTTACTTTACCAAAATTGGTGAATCCAGTGTGACTCAGACGGTAGCATAGGGATGTGTGTAAAGTATCGTTAGATGCATATTGCTCGAGTCGGGAGGAAGGATAATCTTTCTCGGGGGCTAAGAACTTGCCCCAAGCTATTCTTGAAGCATAGTCATAGCATAGTTCTATTGCACGAGAATGACGGAGGCCATCATTTTGGCCCGGTTGAGCCTTTGTGCAATTCCTAATTTCTCCCCTCGTTAACCACTTGTGCCTACCCCTTTCTCTTGATTCAGCTCCACATTTTTATCACCAAAGCTTAAACGCCGAACCTAGTCGCACAACCCAAATCTGAGCTCTTTTCATGTTTTACTTTCATTCTTGGGGTATTGATGTGGTGACTTTAATTATAGAAAGTGTGGACGCGTTCTTTTTTTTGTGTTAAAGAGAAAAGAAAGAAAAAGAAAAAAGAAGGAATATATATATATATATATATATTTGTTGATTGAGAAAAAAATGTTGAAGTGAGAAAAATTCTAATTTGATTATTATTTGAAATATTGAGAGTAGGTGGTGCACACACCCAGTTCGCAAAAGTCTAAATCTTGGGGTGTGGCGCACGTGCATTCGATGTTGGTGTGTGGGAAGTTGTAATTGAGCTCATTTGAGTCTAGGTGGGCCAAGCCTTCATTTTTATCTTTGTTTACCTCACCGTCACTCAAGCCTCATTTCAAACCTAAAGTCCTACCGATTCGTGCAGTGAACCGACACTACAACAAACTGCACCTTTAGTAAGGACTAAATTGTAACGGAGAAGAAATTTGTTACTAATAACTACATTTGGTAACGAAATATTTCTATCGTTACGAAAAATTAGTTTTTTGTAACAAATATTTTATATTTTGTTACAATAACTAAATGTTTGTTACAATAAGTGCAGGTATTTGTAACAAAACCAGTTTTACGTTACAAATAGTAAAATATCCTCACAATAAACAACAATTGTAACAACACCTTGAAAGTATTTGTAACAACTAGATTTTCCTTACAATCAGTATTGTTTTGTAACCAAAGTTTTGTTATAATAAATATATTAAATTTTAAAATATGAGCGCACATTTTAGGCCATAGAGCATATTTTTTCGCCCGAGCATGCGTTTTTCACTTGTGCGTGCGTTATTTGTCCGGTGGCGCATTTTTGCACTAGCATGCATTTTTGCCTGGGCGCATTGTCTCCCAGGCGCGCATTTTTGTCCGGGATTTTATTGTTTTCGCCCGAGAACGCATTTTCGAATCACCACTCATTCTCTCCCGAGTTCATTTTTGTCAGGGCGCGTTTTTTTGACTGCGCACACTTTTTGGCTCGAGATCGAGCACAATTTTGTTTGCGCACAAGTTATTCACTTATGAGCGTTTTCTTAAAAAACACATTTTCTGGGCGCTTTTTTTTGTCCTGATGTTTTTTCTCACCCGGGCACATTTTAGCCTAGCTAGTTACGCATTTTCTCGCGGGCGCGCATTTTTCAACTGGGTGCAAGTACTGTTAAACCCGATCTCACGCCTCCCCCCTTTGCCGTCCGCCACCGCCACCGGAGCAACCGCCGGCTTGACCGGACCCCACCGGCGAGGTCGCCGGACCCCGACGAACTCGGCGGGGATGGTCCGGCAGGGCCACCGGCGGCGGTGGCCCTGACCGTGAGGCCCAGATCAGGTTTTGATCGGGAGGAGGGGATTCAGAAATGTCTTGTATGGCTATTCGCAGGCTAGGTAAATCCGAATATGGATATTTGCAGACCAGATTGTCGCGATTCAACGGTTGAGATTGAATTTGTGGTTATATTTTGGCCTCAAAATGGGCCTAAATGTTTCACTTTATATAATATAGATATAACTGGTTATATATATAATAAAGTATAATTATAAATTTAATTATATATAAACGTGTATAAAATTTTATATAAAAGTTTATAAAACGTTTTTATAAAAATTTTATATAAAGTTTTTATATAAAACTTTACGAGCTGCTCCACACGGGCTTTGCCCGTGCTCGCTGACTCTTAGCTGACTGCGCACTCATTCGAGCGGGCTGCGCCCACATTCTACAGTACCTGACCGACGACGATGGGCTTCGCCCGCAACATATACATATGAGTACTCAAAATGACCGTAAAAAATATACATCAATATATTTTATAATTATTTTTTTCAAAAATATTTATATTTTAACAAAAAATCTTTTTAAAGTTCTTTATGTATAATAGTTAAAGATATATAAAGTTTCTTTATATAAAACTTTATAAAAACTATTATATAAAGTTTTTATAAAACTTTTAAAACTTTTTTATTAAAGTTTTTATTCCTCTCCCCCTCTCTCTTACATGAATGAAATATATGGAGGAAAATTTCTCTCCATAAAATTTTGAAAAAAAAATAAAAAAAATAAAAAACATTAAATTTAAAAATGAATGTCAATTTGACATTAATTTATTAACATAATTTTAGAATAAAAAAAACTATCGCGCACGAGCCCCGCACGCACGCAAAGACACTCCCGTGCGCACGCGCAACCATCTCCGAGCACAAGCGCACGCACAGCGCGGGCTCGGGAGAGTATTTTTGGCCCGAGAGTATTTTCGGCCCGAGAGTATTTTCTCGGCCAGGCACGTGTTTTTCACTCAGGCGCGCGTTTTTTGCCCGAGCTCACGTTTTATGCCCAGTTGCGCGTTTTTCACTTGCATGCATTTTTGACAGAGCGCGCATTTTTCTTACAGGCATTTTTCTTACAGGCATGCGCGAGATAACTAATACATATCGCAACATTAAAAATATCGCTAATTGTTTCACCAAACCCAGCTGCACGTACAATTTCGTCATCTTCTCTTTCTTCGCCGACTTTTGTCATGCTATCATGTCTTCTCATTACATCGTTATTTTTTCATCGAGAAAACTTGTGTTATGATCTAGTCATTTCCTCCTTTTCTTGTATCTCATTACACACAGACACACACACGCGCACGCATAGACACACACACACACACACACACACACACACAACCACATGCACACACAGGAACACACACACACACATACACAAACACACAGACACATACACACATTGACACACAGACAAACACACACATACACAGACACACAAACACATACACACACACATACGACACACACACATACGACACACACACTGCACACATACACAGGCACAGATGGACACAAATACAAACACACAGACACAGACACAGACACACAAACACACAGACACAAACACAAACAAAAAAACATATTGACACAAACAGTACAGACACAGACTGACACAAACACAAATAGACACAGACACAAAGACAGACACAAACAGACACACAGACATATACAAACACAGATAGACACACAGCCACATACAGACACAGACATACACAGACAGACACACAGACACACAAACAGACACATAGACACACAGACAGACAAACACACAGACAGATACACACACACACACACACACACACACACACACACACACACACACACACACACACACACACACACACACACACACACACACACACACACACACACACACACACACACACGTACACACAAAGGTACACACACATACACATACACACACACGTACAAACAAAGGTACACACACACATACACACAGACACACATAAACACACACACACACACACACACACACAAACAGATACACAGATTGACACACAGACAGACAAACACACAGACAGACAGATACACATACACACACACACACACAAAGGTAAACACACAGACACACACAAACACACACATTCACACACACGCATTCACACACACACACACACATAGACACACACACACACACATAGACACACACACACACATTGACAAACACACCCACACATACACACATAGACACACACACATACACACACACACACATTGACAGACACACACAGACACACAGACACACACAAACACACGCAGACACACATACACACATAGACACAGACATACACACACAGACACGTACATACCCACACAGACACACATAGACACACACACACACACACACACACACATACACACACACACACACACACACACACACACACACACACACACACACACACACACACACACACACACACACACACACACACACAACATAACATACATGATAGGATGATCTCTTTGGAGAAAATAAAGCATATGAGCCGAGCGAACGATGACGAATAAATATCGTAGAGTCACAAAGTTACTTTAAAAGTAAAAAATATTTGATGTCACAAAGTTTTTTTGCTACATTTTTAAAAGCGCCGCAACAAGTTTTTTGCTTTGGCGATGCTTTTATTAGAAAACGCGGCCAATATAATATGTATGTATTTGGCGTCGTTTTTTATTAGAACGCTGCAAAAACATAGATTATTCGCCACGTTTTTTTACAAAAAAAAAACGCCGTGAAGACTTTTCCCTCTAAAAATTTAGTGAAATTAGGTTCCCGCCTTCCCAACTCCCTTTCCCAACCTACAATTATTTATCAACCTATAATTATTTTTCTATTTTTTCTTTCGTTAAAGCACTGGCAACTGCGCAAGGGAGAGCCCCGATCGCCTCGCCATTTTAGGGTTAGCTCTCGTACACTTCTTCTTTGACGGCAGCCAGGTTAGCCCCGTCTAAGTTTGTTCTCTATCCAGTCGAGAGAAGAATGAGAGGGGAGGAGCACCGGGAGAAAGCTATGGATGAGCACGAAGTCTACGGTGGAGAGATTCCAGATGTCGCCGACATGGATGGAGATGAGATGCCCATCGCAGACACAGACAACCCCTCGTCTAAAGAAGAGGTTTCTCCGAGGATCCTTCCCGTCTGTACGATCTCATTTTACTTCCTGTGTATGAAATCTAGTTGTTTCTTGTCAGAGCTTAGAGGAAATGAAGAAGAGACTGAAAGAGATGGAGGAGGAGGCGAGCGCACTCCGTGAGATGCAGACCAGGGTTGAGAAGGAAATGGGTGTCGCCCAGGGTATCCGTCCATCCATATCTCTCCCCTCTGGGGTTTATGATTCCTGTTAACTGTAAATCCAAGGATCTACTTTGTTCTATGATTTAACTTACCCAATCCACGGTCATTTTGTTCTGATATTTCCTTAATTTGGCTGGGTTGCTCTGAATCATTAAGTGTTGAAATTTAGTCACCCATTTTGCTCTGAATCATTTCACAATTTACGCGGTCCCCCCCCATGTTGTCCTTCAGATGAAAAAATTGAGGAAGAGAGGATCTTGAAGTTTATAGAAGTCAACAAGTTTGCGTTAGTTACTTCTTTAACTGAACTTAATTCTTCCAGAATCTACTCCAGCCCTATAAAATTACAGGTGCACGATTTATTTCTTATTTCTTTGATCTCAACTTCAAATTTACTATTGTATTAAGTAAATTTGGAGTGTCGAAAGGCTCCAAACATAATGGTAATAAAGTTTGCAAGCTACAATGTCTCTCCAAATGCAATGGTGAAGTTCTTGCTTTGGTAAGAGCTACATACACTTGGTACAACCTCCTGAGGTTCTTATTGCAAGTTTCTTATACACATTTGGAAATTATTTTGTTCTTATTGCAAGTTTCTCACAAAATAGATCTAAAAGATTCCTACTTTTATTATGAGGTAAGCCGCAAATTCTTCCTCCCGAGCCCTAGACGCTTCTTTCTGAAGTGAAGGTAATTTTGTATAAAATCAGGGCAAATCTTAGAGTTGGACACTTAAAGCATTTTTCGCCGACAGTTGGTGAAGCTTGCCAGAAGTATGGTAGCATTTTCGTCGTCCTCAGGGACTCTATATTAGTCTGAAAGAAAAGTTTGTTTTCCTATTCTTCTGAGCCTAATCAATTGAAAATCATGATCTTTTCATTGAGATTGTGTTGAGGACATATTTGCAGGGGGAAGATTCACAAGGTGTTGAAGAACTGGCCTGAGAAATCAATCCAAGTTATTGTTGTTACTGATGGTGAACGTATTTGGGGCTTGGAGATCTAGGCTGCCAGGTAATTTAGGGTTTGATCTGTTCTGAATTCTGATGTATGAGAAGTGTTTGGAATTTTATGCAGGGTATGGGAATTCCTGTGGGGAAGCTTTCTTTATACACCGCTCTTGGTGGTATTCGCCCATCAGCGGTATTGATTTTTGTTAATGTCATTAATTTTCTTATCCCTCTTGTATTTTTGCAATGAAAATTAGAATAAAGTACTGTTTTTTTGTGAGATTTTGGAGGCTTGAATGCAACCGTTTGTGAGTTATGTATGTATATATATATATATTTGCAGTGCTTACCTATCACAAATGATGTGGGAACGAACAATCAGAAGTTACTGAAAGATGAGTTCTATATAGGGTTGAGGCGGAAGCGTGCCACGGGTCAGGTAATGTTCATGTATTTTGATAATTGAACTCTTGGGGTCCTATGCTTTTATGTAGTTAGTTGCAATTACTATCTTGAAAATCCAAAAATTGGTTCGTTTTGTCTTGATCAGGAATATGCAGAACTATTGGAAGAATTTATGAGTGCTGTAAAGCAAAACTATGGAGAGAAAGTGCTTATACAGGTTGGTCATTTGATGGTGAACAATTAATTGGAAATTGAACTAAAAATCTTAATTGCTAGTACCGTGTTCATTCACACTACAGTTTGAAGATTTTGCCAACCATAATGCTTTCGGACTGCTAAAAAAGTATAGCAAGACACATCTCGTCTTCAATGATGATATTCAGGCAACATTTTAATGAAAAACTTACCTTTTCCTAAACAATTTGTGCTGCATTTTCTCATATTAAGGTCTAGATTATACAAATCTATGTTCTGAACATGGGATTTCACCCAAAATGCTTTAACAGGGAACAACTTCGGTTGTCCTAGCTGGGGTTGTTGCACCCCTAAATGTGGTTGGTGGTAAATTGATAGATCATACTTTCTTGTTCCTTGGTGCTGGGAATGTATACCATTAATCATTTTTCTCTAGTTCTTGCATTCCAAATGAAATTTTCCTTTTCCATTCATTTGTGTTGGCACCTACCCAATGTATTATTTCTCTTCTTACAATTTTCCGTTCATAACTCTCGTGTGTGTGTGTATGGATTGTGTATGTATGGATGTGAGTGTGTATGAATGTTTCTGCTCTCATATTTTTTAAATATTAACAATTGCTCTCTTTTACTTGTAGGGTGTTGGATCATTGGTCAAAAAGTGACAGAAGATTCATTAGTTGAAAAGTGATGGAAGATTCATTAGTCGAAAAGTGACGGAAGATTCATTAGTCAGAAAGTGACGGAAGATTCATTAGGCCGAATGTGTCGAAGTTGATATCTTATTTAAAACATTTTATATAATATTGTGTCGGAAGATTCATTATTGTTGTTATGTAATTTTACTCTATGTAATATTTTTATTTGTGAATAAATTCATGTTCATATAAATGATTTTTGTTAGTTACAAAAGTATATAACAATTGCAACGAAATAAATATTGATATGTTACAACAACTTATTGTAACGAAGTAATGTTTATTATAATTATTTGTAATGATAAATTAATTTTAATATATTTGATATTTAAACATAATTTTTTAGTGAGGAAGAAATCAAACATTTTTAACGAAATATTCATATATTTGATATATAAATATAATTTCTTTAGTGGGGAAGAAATCAAACATTTGTAACGAAATATTCTTTACAATAACTCATCCTATTACGAGGAAGTAATGTTTGTCACAAATAAATTATTTGTAACGACAAACAAAAATTCGTTACAAGAACTTCTAGCGTCGAGCCTTAGGTAACGGTCGTCACATAAAGTAAATTTCGTTACAAAAACTTTGTGTAACGATATTAGTTACCTTTTGTAACGTTTCTAGTCCTTACTAAAAGTGTAATTTGTTGTAGTGCGATCTAGTGCCGTGGAGAGAATATGAACAGGCAAGCATATGGTCTCCGACACCGATGGATTTCGATGGAGTTTTTCCCGAATCCTAACTTGTGCAATGCTCATCTTAGCGTTTATTTTACATTCTCCGTATGTGTGACCGAACGATTCACTGTGATTCACATTTTGAGTAGTAGTAATAAACATTTACTATAGTAGAAATTTATAAATTATCTGGTATAATTAAAATCAATTTTATTGTATTTCTGTGCACATGAGCATGGGACTTCGCATGGTATTTCGTGTCACAATTTCTGTGCTAGCTAGCTATTTTCCTCATCTGCATAGAATGGTTTGCTCGGGATGCACAAATGGTTATGTCTGGGGGTGTAATGAGTCCCGATTATATAGGAATTTTTGGACTCATCTTGGCCTATTTTATCACTCGTGCACTACTGTTTTAGCGTTAAAATGCTCATATCTGCTTTAGCTATCACTTTACACATAGTGCACTCTTTTCGCCTATCGGGGCGTGCAATTGCACATTCTGTGCTGGGGGTAGGCCTCTGCGGGTTCCCCTTGCTTTTCTTGCTTTTATTATGGATGTTATTCTTATTTTCTGTGGATTGGTGTTGTGGGTTTGATTGTGTGCAGGTGGACTATACTCTTGAGCTGAGCATTGCAATCTGGGTAAATTGCACCACTGTGTGATTATTGTTAACGCACGATCGAAGCGATCGTTCGATTTACCCAGAGCTGCTTGTGATGATGTTCATCGTGCATTTTCCTTGACGCGCGATTGACTCCAATCGTGCGTGAAGGAAATCGCACGACCTACCTGGATGCCGGCAAAATCTAAGGCCTGCCCCACCCCGTGGGATTTTGGCCATGCAAGAGCATTCTGCTAGTGCGTGAACAAAAATGCACGATCTTCCTGTAGCTCCAGGCGCTGTTTATCTTTATAAATTGCATGGTCCAAAACGCACGGTCGTGCATCTTGGTCGTGCGTTTCTTATTTTAACGCTCCCTATTTAAGCGCACAGGATCATCCGACCTAGATCGATCTTTTCTTGTTATTTTCAAGCGGGAGCCGTCGAGAGGAGATAGAGAGCGCCATTTCTTTCCCTCAACTGTGATCCACCTATGGAGATAAGCTCCGACCACCATTTCTCCATATAACTCTCGCTAAAGCTTCTTCTCCGGCCAACGCCATTATTGCCAGCTCTCAAGCTCCATTTCCAGCCATTTTGTGCTGCATTTCGGGAAGTCTCTGGCAAGACTACCACCAGCAAAGACCAGCGAAGAAGACGGGCTCATTAGAGGGAACTGACAACTCCTCTCCGTACCCAGGACGTCAACCATGGACCGAGCTCGGACAAGGACCGACAACCCTTGTGTCCGACTGCGAAACCCGACAAGCCTTCGTATGCTCGGTTGAATTTCTTCCCACTTCTTGTTTTTGTAGTATTGATATTGTGTTTTGAAGTGTTGGAACAATGTGCAAAAACCTTAACGTTGCTCTAAATGTTAATCATGCATTTGTGATTATTTTGGTAGTTTGTACATCCGTGGTGCACTGAGTTTATTTCTTCCATGCTGCTTGTTGTGTGTTTGTGCCGTCCTAGCTATTGCTAGGAGCATGCTTGGCGAAGAGGTGATTGCGACCCTCATTGTTCTTCCATCCGCTCCATTACCCATTTGGGTAATCCATCCAAGCGACGCGGTGACGGCGACACACATTTTTTTCCTATTTGTAGCGTAAAAACAAAATCACAAACCACATTGTTTGGTTCATTTCACCCTTGCAGTTATTTTCTTGAATAGCAAATTCACACTCCCTACCTGCACTCCTCGAGAGATCGATACTTGGGGACTTGCTCCCATTTTTATTACTTGAGCGACCGGTGCACTTCCCGTCTGCGCATCACGTAGTAGGAGTGGTGGAAATTGAGCCACATGAAAACCTAGAGAGAGGCGTGAGTGCAAAAGCGAGTGCGAGAAGTAGAGGAAGAAGGCAGGAATGAAATAGTAATAACTGTGGTGGGTAGGGCCTGGATATATATAAAAAATGAGGAAATTGGGAATTTTCCTAGGGACGGGGGTGCGGATAATGACCACGCCGACCCGGTGCCTCTGGACTCGAGCCATCCCTACCATCACACCACTCGCCCATAACTGGCAAGTGCCGCGTGAAAATCCCTTCGCAGGAAGGCGAGAGGGGAAAGGTAAAGCACAAGGCGAAACCATAGCGTTATGCGAGACATCAGCATTCGGCAAAACAAAAAACAAAATCATGCGAAACAGTAATATGGTTAACATCTAAAACAATTAGATTGTTCACAAAGCAAGGCCGAGATCGACATTCATTACTTAATAGAATAAGGGTGAGGGGGATACAGGGGGTGAGGGCCGGTAGGCTCAATATTGTATCCATTTCCATTGACCTCGGCCTTGCCTCCCCATCCTCGGTGGCACTCGTGGGTAGTAGTATGCGCTTACAGCGGTAAGTTCTTGATTGACCAAGTGCATTTGGTCCCTTTCCTATGCAATGTGCCTCTCGGGGGAAGTCCCCTTGCACCCAGCTCCCTATCGCTCTATCTCCCCGGCGAGGTGCGAGTAGTCCCTTTCAAGAGTGCTCCGCCGGTGCTCAAAAGCTGCCCGTTGTCCGTCCGCCTGACCGGCGAGGTCCCGCTACATCTATATGAACTTCTCGGTAGCATCTGCGCTATCGACGAGGAAGTCCGAAAGATTGCTGGGAGAGGGGGTGGCGAGATCACCTTCTCCCCTTCCTCAAAGTGAGGTTCCATTGGCGAGGCCTCTCGATAGCCTACGGGAGTGGAAGTGGGACGGTCTTATTTTGTATCTCAAGCAACAAAACTCCATTAGTGAAGGAAGTAACTAACCTGGTACGTGCTCTTTGCCTTGGCGCTGGCGAGACGGGCTAGGTTTCCCTTCGAATGGCCTGACGAGGTGGATGAAACAATTTCCCCCTTCCAGGGCGATTGGGAACCTGGTTGGCGGCGGAAGTGGTGGATAGATTTGTGGCGGGAGAATTATGGCTGAGGTCCCTTCTAGCTGAGTACTCCGACTACTGCGCTGGGAGAGTTGTGGTGGTCTCACGAGCTGGAGAGTTTCACAGGATTAAGGATAACCCCGTAATTCCAAAGGTAAGGGCTGCGGGAGGCAAAGTAAGAAAGAAACGGCAAGTTATAAAAAGGTAGGCAAGAAAGTAAAAAATAGCTTACCGGGCTAGATCAAGGTTTCACCATGAGTGGCTGGAAGGCTGGATTCCTGAGCCGGCGAGACATCCTTAACTACAAGAGGGAGCGCATTGGTACCCGCTAAATTGATCTCGAGGTCATCCCCCATCGCCCTCGTCTCCTGCGAGTGGTCATAATCATTGGAGTTTCGTGCCACCAGAATCAACCACAAAACAAGAAATATCGGATTACCATGGCGAGGTTGTCGGGAGGATTGGGAGAAGGGGGCGGAGTCCTTGACGCAGACTCAGTCATCATGGGGTCCCGTCGAACCACCTTAGCCTTCCTCAGCCAGTAGGGTGAGTTGGGATCCCTTTTCGACAAAAGCCAGGGAGCATACCTTGCGGACTTGGAGGTGTTCGTCCCTTGCGCTGCGGCAAGACGGTCCAACAATTCTTGCAAGAGCGGTCTCGACGATGACCTCTTGAACTCCATTGAGGTAGCGAGGGATCGGAAAGGAAGAAAATGGTAAGGGGAAAATTGACACTCCCAACGTTGTGTCCTGAGATATATATAGCACAGTGGAGGGGCCCACCAATAGATTCCCTCCAGGTCAGCAAGTACTCACCGAATACTAGGGGTTGAACTTTTCTTTCCGAGCGTGGAACTAGCTCACAAAGAGCTGGGATTGTGTATAACCCCGTATTCGATTTGTCGAGTGGGCCCCAGGCCCTAGAATCAAAAGAATGAACAAAGCATCAGGGTGGCATTCGCCCAGATCAGAGGGGCATTCTCCCAGACTATTAGAGGGGGATGAGCACAATCCTCATTCATTCATGCACTCGCCCACCTAGAAGTTCGGATGCACGGGCCGCCAGGCGAATGAGGGGCGGAAACCCGCTCACCCCGGAGGCCAGGGATCTGGCGAGTGGTACCTTCATGGACCACTGGCCTATTAAGATCTAGAGAACCTGATGTACGGGAAGTCTGGCGAGTGGTGCCTTCGCGGACCACACGCCCAGTGGGGTCTAGACGTGAATTTACCTAAATACCCTTTGAGGGCTGCCAATAGCCCTTCAAAACAGTGGATTTTGGCTATTTGGTGTGTTTAGAAAAACCAAAAGGCGGAGTTATGATATCGGCAGGCCAAACTAGAAAATCTATAAATAGACCCTTAAGGGCACCTTTGGAGTGGAGGCGATATTAGGGCTTTATCGTCCTCTAATTAGTTTTGGTTGGCTCTTAGTGCCCTCTAAGGTGCCCAGTTCAGCATTGGTTTGGGAGGGGAAGCTCTTTAAGATCTTCCGAGTGTGTGGCGGGACCTCCTCGCTGCAGCTTTGGGTCTATTCATTTTTCTTCATCAATAGTCAAGTGTATCAGTAAGGGAGAAGTAGGTGTAGGCTACAACCACCAGTGGGTCCGAACTCTTCTAGAGATTGGTTGACGGTTTTAACATCCATCTGCCCATTTCTTCTTGGATGGTGTACCGAAGAAAATCGTAGCTCAGTTCCAATTTGACCACAAAAATTTATCAGGTCGTACTTATTGAATTGAGGACCATTATCAGTGTTTATGGTCATTAGAATTCCATGTCTGCACATGATTTTACCCCATATGAAGTTCTTCACGATCTGCATGGTGGTTTTAGCTAATGCCTTTGCTTCGATCCACTTGCTGAAGTAGTCTATCATTACAAGGATAAATTAGTGTTGCCCACTAGACAAAGGAAAAGGTCCAAAGAGGTACATACCCCAAACTACAAATGGCCATGGAATTGCTATTGGCCTGAGCTGCTGAGTTGGTTGATGTTGCAAAGAAGAAAATTTCTAGCATTGCAAAAATCTCTTTGCAAAATTTTCAATATCTTTCCTCATTTGTGGCCAGAAATATCCTTGCCTCAGAATTCTTTTCTCCAGGTTTTTAGCACCTGAATGTCTGCCGCATTCTCTTGAGTGAACTTCCCGGAGAACCATTGGAACTTCTTCCTCATAAACACATCTTCCTAATGGTGAGAGGAAAGTTTATCTGTATAGAACTCCTGTGATGGGATAGTAATAAGCTACCTTCAATTTGAACCTCTTATTATCATTTATAGATGAATGAAACTCCCTAGTTGAGAGATAGAGGATGAATGGGTCTACACAAGAGGGATGTTGATCTATCTGCATGACCTCACCCTCTTCAATAGCTATATGACATAACTCTAATGTATTTCCTCCTGAAAGAAGACCAAATTTTGCTAACTCATCTGCCTCCACGTTCTCTGAACATGGGATGTGCTGGATAGTGAAACTTCTGAACTTGCCGATCTCAATTTTCACTAGCATTTGGAATTGCATTAAAAATAGAATCTTTGGTCTCATAAGTTCCATTCACCTGAGAAGCCATCACTAAGGAATCAATTTTTACTTCTACATCTTCAATTCTCTGCACTCTTGTGAATCAGAGTCCTGCAAGCAGTGCTTCATATTCTGCTTAGATTATTCATAGTGGGAAAGTTGAACATCAAAGCTTGATCCAACCTAATCCCATTGGGGTTAATTAGAATAACTACTCCTAAGGAGTTTCTACCTGAAGCTCCATCAACAAAGATTGTCCAGGCTAGAGATTCTCTGACCTCTTTTTTTGAGCCACCTTATGCTATATCAATTATGAAATTTGCCAACACTTGGGCTTTGATTGCCATTCTGTGTATATATAAGATGTCGAACTCACTAAGCTCTATTGCCCACTTTGCCAACCTGCCCAAATGCTCTGTCTTTTCTAGCATATTTTTAGTGGAAGATCTGTCACCACTTGAATAGAATGAGCTTCAAAATTATGGTCATAACCTGCGAGCTGTGGCGACAAGCATCAGTGCTAACTTCTCGAGAATTGGATATCGGGTTTCTGCATCCTTGAGTATCCTGCTAACATAATAAACTGGGAATTTCCTTTTCATCTCTTCTATGGCCAACACTGAGCCTATTGCTTCTAATCCAACTCCAAGATAAAGAAAGAGATCCTCGCCTTCTCGAGGACTCTGAAGCAAAGGAGTTGATGTTAACTGCTTTTTAACTTGTCAAATGCGTCATTACACTCCTTGTTCCATTCAAATATTGCTACCACACATAGAGTTTTGAAGAACGGAGCACTCTTATCTTCTAAACCAGATATGAATTGGCTCAGGCCTACCATCCCTCCACCTAGTTGTTGCAACTCTTTGGATATTCTTGGAGGTGTCATATCTAAGATCGCTTTTACCTTATCAGGATTTGGTTGCAATCCTTCTGGGGTAAGGAGGTGATCAAGGAACTTACTTTTGCCCGTTGCGAAAACACATTTGAGAGGATTTAAACTCATGTTAAAGGCTCAAAGGGTTTCGAACGTCTCAGTGAGATCGTTGAGATGAGCAGAGAAGGCTTTACTTTTTATTAGGAGGTCGTCGACAAAGACTTCAAAATTTTTCCCTTTTGGTTTTTGAATACCGTATCCATCATTTTTTGATACATCGCGCCAACATTTTTCATCCTGATAGGCATCACGCAATAACAGAAGCATCCATCGTTCGTGATAAAAGTGGTATGAGGAATGTCGGTCTTATGCACTCTAATTTGGTGATAACCAGATAATGCATCTAAGTAGCTCATGCATGAATACTTTACCGCATAATCAACTAAAGAATCTATCTGAGGCAATGGGAAGCAATCTTTAGGGCATGCTTTATTGAGCTTGGTAAAATCTACGCACACTCTCCATTTCCCACCATCCCTCTTAACCATTACAAAATTTGATACCCAGTCAGGGTATTGAATCTCTTGAAGAATTTTTTTTGAGAAGCTTATCCACCTCCTCTCTGATGGTATGAGCAAGAGTTACCGCCACCTTCCTTTTCTTTTGTTTGACTGGAGTGAAGCTCGTGTTAGGAATATTGCCCTTCAATGTTCCATGGATTTGAAGATTCATTACATACAATGCTAAGTGCATAATGTATTTGATAAGCCATGTTTATTTCATGTTATGTGTAGGCTTAACTCATTCCAAACATGGGAATAACATTGAGTCTATTGCTATGAAGATCAACTGAGATGACAGACTGGTCTCAGATGAATCGCTAAGACTAAGCAGTATAACCGCTGAGATGAAAAATTGTCTTAGCTAGTAAACCCCTGAGAACACTACCTGTCTCAGCGGATTCGTCAAGACGCAGAATGTTACAGCCACTGAGAGAGAATCTAATCTCAGCCCATCCGCTGAGACAGACTCAAATCTGAACTTTACTCTGATGGGATCTACTTTTGCAGGAGATCCTAGAAAGCAAGATAAGCCTTTCCATTCTTTTCCAGGCTGTGTCTAGGCACTCCAAATAGTCGTTAAAGATTGTTGAAGGTATAAAAGGATCAGCTAGGGCAAATAGAAGGCAACTGAGCAAAAAAGAGAAGATTGATTTTGACGGCAAGCACATTGCTGAACTTACTTATTAAATTTTTAAAGTGGAAGTGGAGTGTCCGGGCGGTCTGAATCTGGAGACCGCAGAGACCGCGTGAGCTCTTGTATGGCGATATGGCTTAGAGATCGCACGTCTCTGGTGTTGGCGAGCTGTTGTGGTTTGGTGGTAATGCCCAAGTGTTCCTATTCTGGTTGATACCGGGCGGTCTTGTATTGGAGGTCGCTTCGGCGGTGTGGTACTGTGGTCTGCATGAGTTCGCTGTGGTGATATGCTTGATAGGACAGAGATGTTCGTGTGGTTCCGATCTTATGAGAAACTGGGCGGGTTGTATGAGCTCAATTCTGGCGGTCTGCTCTTGATCTGTCAGATGCTCATATGTCTGTTCATATAAGAGACCGGGCGGTCTGACGGGTTGTTATTGGCAAGCTGTCTTTCTTGGACAATTTTGCTGAAGTGTAATAAGGTCTTATGAAGACCGCGCGGTCTGGTTCTGGAGACCATACATTTCAATAAGAAAGGAGATTGTATCCCTCGTGAGCGGTGACGACATTCGTTCGTTTGCCTATAAATAGGGGTGCAGGGCTAGCCATTTGTATGCAAGAACTGTAAGAACTAAAGTTCAGACTGATTATGCCGGTCACATTTTTGAGGTCGCGCAGTCTGAAGGTTGTTGAGCATTTGTTGTGTTTGCATGTTAGGCGACCAGTAGTCTCCGTCAACATTCTTCCTTCTTTCCAGCTTTGAATAAACCAGCTCGCTAGCGGTCTCGTCTGAGCGAACTGTGTTTTGATGTTCATAATCTGTTTGCAATAGACTCAGTTGATCGAGTGACATTAAGCGGTCAGGAGGTCTTGAGCTGCAGTCTTACAGTAGTGAGCAGTTCTTACTCTTGTGTTCGCGGGTTGCTTCTTTGATCTTGTGACTGTGCGGTGTGGGTGATCAAGAAGTGCAGACATGCTTTGTTTTTCAGTAGTTTAATAAGCAGCAGTTCGTGCGGTTTATGATTAGCAGTCTGGTAGAGTACAGGTCGGCGACCTATTCTACTCGTGCGGTTTCAGGGAAGCCGATGATCTTGCTGAGTTCGAGCAGTCTGGGCGGTCTCAGTTTTCTGTTCTCTAGATGCTTGTGTTGCTTGTTCTTCTCATCTATGTGTTCTCTTATAAATCATGTCTCTCCATGTATGCAACACATTGTAATAAGATAGTAGTTAATTTAGATTCTCTTATCCTTCATTATCACTGGTTAACTATTTTGAATTGAATTAAAGTCTTCTGTTGTTGTCTTCGACCCATCTCTGAAATTTTAACAAGGTATCAGAGGCAGGTTTGAAGCAGTGATCAGCCACAGAATCTTGCTTCAGTCTCTGAAAGGTTGTTAACCAGTTTAATAGCAATGGAAGGAGGTTATACAAGAGGTCTTGGAATTGGGCTCCTTACACAGACTAACATCAAGAAGTATAAGTCGTGTATGGAGAGCTATCTTCATGGTGAAGATTTTTGGAGGTAGTCGGAGGAGATGATAGACAAGATGTTGTATCTGCTGAAGGGAATGTTGAGCATGTGAAAGCTTGGAAGAGAACTAATGCTAAGGCAGAGTTCACTTTAAAGCGTGCTATCATTTCAGAGCTGTTTGACCACATAATTGGTTGTAGGTCAGCTGCTGAGATTTGGACAGCCTTGGATGGCTTGTTCAACAAGTAGAAAGTAGATCATCTACAGTTTCTTGAAAATGAGTTGGCGAAAGCAACTCAGGGGGATTTGTCCATTTCAACTTTCTTCTTGAAGATGAAGAGCCTATGCGCGGAGATATCAGCTTTGGATCCGGATGAACCTATTTTAGAAGCGAGGTTGAAGAGGCACATAATCTGCGGCTTGTGGAGGGAGTATGTGGCCTTTGTCACTTATGTTTAGGGTTGGTCAAATCATCCGTAATTGTTAGAGCTGGAAAAATTGCTTGCTTTACAAGAGAGCTTGGGAGAGCAAATGGATGGGATATATGTCTCTGGAGGAGAAAGTGAGGTTCTATATTCGGGCAAGAAGAATAGATGGGACAAGAAGAAGAAGTCATCTGTTAGCGATGGACCTTCAACTTCATATCAGCAGGAGAGGAGCAATGCTCCTAAGCATGATGGAAAGAAGAAGGAAGGACCAAGGTGCTACAAGTGCAATCAGCTTGGTCATTTCAAGAGATATTATAGAGTCAATCTTCAGCTAGGGCATGCTGCAGGGAAAGAAGAGGTTGCTTCCAATACAGGAGATAGGTGGAATGATGGAGCTTTTATCATGGGCACTTGTTTGGGCTTTGGCTTCTATCAACTATCAAGATGATTGGATTGTGGACTTGGGGTGTGGTCATCACCTCACCGGAGACGAGTCAAAGTTCACTTCTTTGCAGACATACTCAGGTAATGATGTTATCATTACTACTGATGATACTATACATGAGGTTGAGAAGGAGGGAGAGGTTTCTTTAAACGAAGATAGAGGTCCACTCACTTTGAAGAGTGTCTATCATGTTCCGGGGATGAAGAAAACCTCTTCTCAATGACCAACGCTGTTGATGCTGTCTATCACGTTCTATTTGGTCCCAAGAGAAGTGAAGTTTCTTCAAAATGTGTAAGCGGTAAAGGCTGAAGTCACTCATGTTGGAAGACGGATGAAGGACTTGTTTGTGTTATCTACAAGCTCCTATGTTGATAAAATGAGGACTAATGATAGTGCTGTTATTTGGCATGAAAGACTTAGACATGTTGGGATGGATAAGTGGAAAGCAATGGAGGGAAGAGGCCTTGTGAGAGGTCTGCCTAGTTTATCATCTTTCGGTGAAGGTCACGTTTGTGCAGGTTGTCAATATGGTAAGGCTCATCGCCTTCCATTCGACAAATCAAAAAGCAGATGCAAAACACCATTGGAGTGTATTCATGGTGATCTGTTTGGACCTACCGCAACTGTCAGTCTTAGAGGTAGCAGGTATATGCTAGTCGTAATTTATGACATCACTAAATATACTTGGGTATATTTTCTGAAGGAGAAGTCGGAAGCCTTTGAAAAGTTTGTGGAGTTCAAGGTGCTAGTGGAAGGTCGGCTTAACCTGCGGATCAAGAAGTTCAAAACCGACAATGGAGGGGAGTTCACCTCAAATGCGTTCTTTAACTTTTGCAGGAAGCATGACATCCGGAGAGAGCTCTCTTGTGCTCACACTCCACAACAGAACGGATTTGCAGAGCGGAAGATCCATCCTTTAACGGAGACCTACAATTGTTGGCTTCATGACAATAGTATACCAAAGTCATTCTGGGCAGAGGGAATGTCTTGTGCAACTTATGTCATCATCGGATGCCTCTTAGTCCAATCAACATGAAGACCCCTCATGAGTTGATGTTCAAGATAAAGCCTACGGTGGAACACCTTTGAGTGTTTGGATCTACCTTCTCTGTGCATGTTCCAGATGCTCTTAGAACAAAGCTAGATGCGAAAGCAAGGAAGCTAGTGTTCTTTGGTTATGATGACTGAAAGAAGGGCTGGAGATGCATGAATCTAGAGACATGGAGAGCTGTGGTCTGAAGGGATGTGGTATTTGATGAATTGACATCATACCAGGGTAGCTCTTCTGTTAATCTATAAGAAAGCAGGTTAGATGGAGGACTTGAAGACGCTACTAAGGAGGTTCTGGTGGAGTTGCCTGTTTCTCCAGGTGCTCCAGTTGCTTCAAGCTCTGGGTCAGGTGCTTCAGGTTCTAGAAGCAGGGGGAGCGATGCTCCAAGTTTACCTGAAAGGAGAGTTAGGCCAGAACATGTAGCTGAAGAGGTGGTTAAGAGTAAATCTCTGAGGAGGTCCAAGAGGACTGTCATTCCACCAGATCTGTATACAGGGGTGAATTTGGTGAGTTTCATCTCAAGTTTCTTCGTAGGTCCTCTGGATGAGAGAGAGCCATCTTGTTTTGAAAATGTCATTGGAGTCAAGGAGTGGGAAGAGGCCATGGATGAAGAGATGGCTTCCCTCAAGAAGAATGAGACTTGGGACTTGGTGCCTATGGTTAATGGTGTTACTCTAGTGACTTGCAAGTGGGTTTTCAAGCTGAAGAAGAAGGGTGATGGTAGCATTGAGCGATACAAGGCTCGCCTTGTAGCTCGAGGTTTCTCTCAGAAGTATGAGGAGGATTATGAAGAAACTTTCAGCCATGTTGCCAAGTGACTTCAGTTCAGGGGGTGATCGCATTGGCAGCTTGCCAAGGGTGGAAAATTTGGCAACTCGACGTGAAGAATGCTTTCCTTTATGGCGAGATTGAAAAGGACATTTTCATGGATCAGCCACCTGGTTATGTTTCTGAAGTCTACCCAAGACATGTGTGCAAGCTCAAGAAGGCTCTTTACGGATTGAAGAAAGCGCCTTGGGCATAGTATGGCAAGATTGTAGAATACCTCCATGTCTACGGTTACTTTGCTTCTGATTTTGATTCAAGCTTGTTCGTAAAGAAGACGAGGGAGCTTCAGGTCTTGGTGTTGCTATATGTTGACGACATGATCATCACGGGAAATTCTAAAATGGAGGTAGCTAGACTTTGAGCTGAGTTAGCTATCAGATTTGAGACGAGGGACTTGGGTGAGCTCCACCATTTCCTTGGACACGAAGTGGAGAGGAAAGAGGGCGATATGCTTGTATCCTAGAATGGCTATGCGGAACAAATTGTGAAGCGATTCGGCATGGACGGGGGGAAGAGCAGCTCTACTCCACTAGAGGTTGGTATGATACTTCAACGTGATGAGGGGAAGGTTCTTCCTGATCCTTTGACGTTTCGGGCTTTGGTCAGAAGTCTGATATACTTGTCGATCACAAGGCCAGATATCTCTTATGCAGTTGGCCGAGCGAGTCGGTTTATGGCAGAGCCTCAGAAACCTCATCTTATGGTGGTTAGAAGCATTCTGAAGTACGTAAAGTCCAACTTTGATTTAGGTCTCTTCTATGGGGAGGACTCGGGCTTTTGCTTGCATGGTTACATGGATGCTGATTATGGTGGAGATTCAGATGATCGAAGATCGACTTCTGGATATGTCTTTATGACACGCTCTACAGCTATTTCATTGTGCATCAAGAAGAAGGATTATGTGTCTGTCTATACCACGGAAGCGGAATATAAAGCATCGGCTTTGGCAGTTCAGGAAGCCATCTGGCATAGAAGGCTTGTGGAGGACATTCATAAGGAGGTACAAAGTCCTACTCTGCTTCGGGGTGACAATGAGAGTGCCCTCAAACTGGTGAACAATCCAGTTTGTCATGCGCGAACCAAGCACATAGAGATTCAACATCATTTCATTCAGGAGAAGGTGTTGGAGGGATCTCTTATGGTTGAGCATGTGTAGAGCAAAGATAATGTCACGGACAACTTTACGAAGCCATTATCGAAGGGGTTGTTTGACCGGTTAAGGAGTCTACTTGAATTGACTTCCACTTCCCAATTCATGGGGAGTGTTAAATTTTTGAAGTGGAAGTGGAGTGTCCGGGCGGTCTGAACATGGAGACCGTAGAGACCACACAAGCTCTTGTATGTCGATCTATCTTAGAGATCGCGTATCTCTGGTGTTGGTGAACTATTGTTGTTTGCTGGTTGTGCCCAAGTGTTCCTGTTCTGGTTGAGACAGGGCGGTCTTGTACTGGAGGTCGCTTCGGCAGCCTGGTACTGTGGTCTGCATGAGTTTGCTCTTGTGATCTGCTTGATATGCCAGAGATGTTCGTGTGGTTCCAATCTTATAAGAAACCAGGCGGGTTGTATGAGCTCGATTCTAGCTGTCTGCTCTTGATATGTCAGATGCTCATATGTCTATTCTTATAAGAGGCCAGTTGGTCTGCTGGGTTGTTATTGGAAAGCTGTCTTTCTTGGACAGTTTTGCTTAAGTGTAATAAGGTCTTATGAAGACCGCGCGGTCTGGTTTTGGAGACTGCGCATTTCAATAAGCAGGGTGATTGTATCCCTCATGGGCAGTGATGACATACGTTCATTTTCCTATAAATAGGGGTGCATGGCTAGCCGTTTGTATGCAGGAACTGTAAGTACTAAAGTTTGGATTGATTGTGCCGGTCTCATTTTTGAGGTCGCGCGGTCTGAAGGTTGTTGACCATTTGTTGTGTTCGCAGGTTAGGCGGCCAGTAGTCTCCGTCAGCATTCTTCCTTCTTTCCAGCTTTGAATAAACCAGCTCGCTAGCGGTCTCGTCTGGGCAAACTGTGTTTTGAAGTTCTTAGTCTGTTTGCAACGGACTCAGTTGATCAGGAGACCTTAAGCTATCAGGCGGTCTTGAGTTACAGTCTTGCGTCAGTGAGCGGTTCTTCATCTTGTGTTCGCGGGTTACTTCTTTGATCTTGTGACTGTGCGGTCAGGGCAATCAAGAAGTGCGGACATGCTTTGTTTTTCAGTAGTTCAATAAGCAGCAGTTCATGCGGTCTATGATTGGTGGTTTGGCAGAGTATAGGCCGGCAACCTATTCTGTTCGTGCGGTCTCAGGGAAGCCGACAATCTTGCTGATTTTGAGCGGTCTAGGCGGTCTTAGTTTTCTGTTCGCCAGATACTTGTGTTACTTGTTCTTTTCATCTAAGTGTTCTCTTATAAATCATGTCTCGCCATGTATGCAACACATTGTAATAAGATAGTAGTCAATTGAGATTCTCTTGTCCTTCATTGTCACTGGTTAACTATTTTGAATTGAATTGAAGTCTTCCGCTGTAGTCTTTGATCCATCTCCAAAATTTTAACATCACTGAGCTCATCATCTTCTATCATTGAAGATATCTCTCTCAAGATGTAAGCTAATCAATATAAGAGAGGTAGACAGCTCATGCTGATTCATCTGAGAAGAGCAATTTGATCATCTTCCCTATACTAAGTAAGAAGTCCAGGTGGAGCAAGGACAAGTGCAGCTATTATCCAGTCCTGCTCCAAGGAACAAATCTGTTGTGCTCTACAACAGGACAATTAATCTGAAGGTGTATTCTTATACTCTTCTATTGTAATTGTAGAATCATTTATTTTTGTAAGAACATATTTGTTCTGAGTGTGTAGGGTTGTGAGCCTGAGATTGTAGGGATGGAAGCCTGAGTGTAAGGATGTTCTTGAGTGTAGGGTTGTGTGCCTAAGTGTAGGGTTGTGTGCCTGAGTGTAGGGCTGTACTTCCAACCTGAGGTAGGGCTTCTTGATAGGCATGAGGTAGGTTACTAGGAGAGTCACTGTGTTGTAGGAGTTGGAGAAGTCTGAAGTAGGGTTGCTGGCATGAGGTAGGGTTTTGGAGAAAACCTGAGAGATCCTGAGGGATCAGTGTTGTAAGCTCATTGAGTTGAGTTGAAGGAGTTTGCCTTGTCTAACACTCTATTGGAGAGGTGTAGAGGGAAAGTGGATGTACCCAGACCTCGGGAAACCACTATAAATCATTGTGTGTTTTCTGTGTGTTTGCTTCTACTTAAGTACAATCATCTAAATAACTAATTAATTCAAAAAGAGACCAAGAAATCTATTCAACCCCCTTCTAGGTGAGTTAGACTACTACCAAAGTAAATTATCAAGTGGTATCTGATGGCGCAAATCTCACACACCGCTATAGGCGGTAGCTCGACTCCGGCACGAAACGGCAGTGTACCGATCATTCAAGTAATATAAAATGGGAATGAATCCCCAAGTATCGATCTCAAAGGAACACAGTAAGGTGGAGTTTATTATCGAGGAAGGACTTGAGATTGAAGTCCTTTCGAGCGGATGGAATGCGAAAACGGGGTGATTTGGCTTTTGGAAAATAAAAGAAAACAACTATAACTACTCCTATGCAATGCCACTATGCAATGCTTCTCTTGGCGGGATGGAGACTAGGAAGGCCTTGAGCGCGCTGCGTCGCAAGGGCGGATGGACGAGTAGGAAGACGGAATCGAACTATGCAGGCCTTGGGCGCGCTGCTTCGTTAGGCGAATGGAATACGGGCCGCGATGCCACGCTTCGGTAGGCGGATGGACAAGTAGGCTAACGGAATGAGGGTCGCAAGCACCTCTTCGACAAGAACGCCACTAGCAATTGCTAGTGTGGCACCGAGCACGATGGTGGAATGGAAATTAGATGGGGGCTCACCTCAATAAGCACATATGAACTAAATGATTCCAAATAAATGAAATAAACATTAAGCAATATTGTTCATAGCACACATCATCAAAATATAGAGGAAACTAGTTTATATAATCAACAACATAAGGAAGGAAAAAGAGAGTAAAGGAGTCGACCACATCCGAAGCCTTGCCGAAGATTCACGGTTGGAATCGCTGGGTTGTCAATCCGCGTCCAAGCTCGGTCTTCAACTGCGTCCGAGGTAGAGGAGGGCTGTCACTTCCTCCCAATGGCTCGTCTTCTTCGTGTCACGATCCAATCTCCTCCGATACACGATCTCCTTGCTCGATGTTGGCGATCTTTGGGCTAGAAACCTCTACTTGAAGCTCTTGGATGATGGAGGAGGCCTTGGGGGGCGGAGAACCAGCGAGAAGGGCGAAAACGGCGGACTGGCGGAGTTGGAATCGAGCGATCCCGACCTAATTCGCGAGCAGGGCATTTTATAGGCGCTGGAATAAATAGTGCGCACGGTCATTGGCACTCGACCAGTGGTCGTGCGCACTAGAATCCTGTGATCGTGCGCCTGACTGGACGGAGCCTGCAAGGGAAGAAAATTATAAAATACAATGTTCGGACGACCAGTGGCACACGACCAGTGGTCGTGCGCGCTATCGTAAGTGGTCGTGCGATAAGCCAAACAGAACTCATAAAATAGGCGTTAAGTGCGCACGATCAGTGGCGTACGACGAGTGGTCGTGCGTGATAGAACCAGTGATCGTGCGCAGTGTTCCTGTACAGATTTGTACCGGGAACACCTGCACGACTCCTGCTCCAGCATACAACACTAATCAAACCACTGAAAGTGACACTTAAACATGCATGAAAACTAATAATGAAGATAAACAAGAAATAACACCAAAACGGGCCTAGAAGTGCACATAGCATGGAATAACAAATATGAGCAAAAACATACCTAAAGTGTAGTGCATAGACTACAAAATCGGCCCAGATGAGTCCATAAATGTGTATATATTTGGGACTCATCACACCCCCAGACTTAACTATTTGCGCGTCCCGAGCAAACAAATCCGGCGGAGTAGGAAAAAAAGGTGGTTAGCGTAGAGAATTGCAAAGAAAGAGTAAGATGCGAAGTATCATACCCATGCAAATAGAAATTCTGTAAAAGAAGATTCTAACTATACTAATTAATTTACAAAAGTATACATGCGTAAATAGAGATTTATTTGTACTCAGATGGTGAATCATGAAGAATTGTGCGGTCGTGCCCGATGTGAAAGTAAACAAGCCACTCAGGAGGGTGTTGCTTAAGACCGGAATTCGGGAATAACTCCGCTGAAATCCATCAACGACGAGAACCATAAGCTTGCCTGGTTACACTCTCTCCACGGCGCTAGCAAACTCACAAGTTAAATCAATAGGACTTCGGGTTATAATTGGGCTTAGGTTATGGTATGATATTCAATGATAAACGAAACGGCTACGCAACCCAATTGAGTCAAAAAGTAATGGTGTACCAAAACAAGGCCAAGAACGATGCTAGTGTGACACACCCCCAGACTTAGCTTGAAAACTGGGTGTGCAAACAGCCTACTCCAAACAAATACCAACTGAATTTTTTTCTATTACGCCCAAGGGGATTTCTTTTCATTTTTATTCTTTACAGATTTTTTCTTTTAACTTCATTTTTTTTTCATTTATCCCCCGGTTGGTGTACAACAATATGTTCAGCACACAATACACATTTTCTTCACATCACAAAAATTTCCATACATCACATCCAAATATGAAATGTAATTTCAGTTAACTCACTACTTGGCTGCGATAATAGGATAAGCTTCAGGCTTTGGTGATTTAAAGAAGAGCTGAAACAAAGGAAGGGTAGGCACAAACTTGGCTTGCAACGGTAAACGCATAGGTCATGGAAAACAAAGCTCAATCTAGCCAAAAATTGGCCTACATCACGTTTAACAATAGTGAGTTGCTCTCACCCATGCTTCAAGAGTCGCTTGGGGCAAGTTCTTAGCCCACGAGAAAGGTAAACCTTCCTTCCGACTCGAGCAACACACAACTAGCGCTTGCTTACACACAACACCGTGCTACCGCAAATTTCGGTTACATTCACCAAATGAGTACAATAAATCAAAAACTACACAAGAATACTAATTGTAAATTAAAAGTATAGAGACAATCTAATTCTACTCAAATTTCTATGCAGGCAAGGGATATGCGACTAGAGCACTACAAGAGTCAACATCATACTCCAATTTGCAATTCCTATGCTAATATCCTATTTCACATTCCAAACCAAGATAAGCGTGAACGGAAGCACACAAACAAGTGAGTGTGCGCTCAAGTGGGTGCAATGGTGTGCAATGAAAATGAACAAATAATAAAACTGAAAATAAAATACTTCTGGCATGCTATGCACGAGTGCACGTGAGTGGGCACAAAAACTGCTCTCCCCCAGACTTAAACTAAACAATCCACAGAAAATATGACATGAAAATCAGAAAAAGCTAGGGGAAGAGAGTACCCAGTGCTCAGAAATGAGCACACCAGAAGATTGGCGTGTAAGCTAAAATGAGCCGCAGCATCCGCCATCCAGAAGAAGGACCTGCAAGGGTGAGCTCCGCAAAAATAACAGAAAAAGACAAACTAAAATAAACTACAGCTAAATAAACATGATTAGAAGAAATGAAAATGCAGAAAAGAAAGATAACTACTGGGGTTATTGTCATCCCAGCACGACTTATTTAAAAACATAAAGGTTCTAGCTAATGGGCCTATGAAAAAGAAAATGCACAGGTAACTGCTCCATTATCCGTTTCGGTAGCTGGTACCGATACGGGGATAAGGCAGTCACGCCTCTACCCGAATATAAATACCTGCTCCTCACAGGTAGAGGGAAAAGAAAGTAAGAAGAGGAGGAGGCCTGGTCCTCACTCATCTCACCAAAACTATCCTTGCCCAGCAAGGTATCGTCCACAGCAGGTCCGCAGGAGGAGAAGGAAACGAATGAGGCTTCCTTAATGGAGGAGGGATCAACCTCCTCGCATAAAAGGACACACTCATCATTGACTTGAGCAAAAAGCTCCAAGTCCTCCTGAAGTACCTGTAAAGATTCAACCTGCACAGGCTCGGGTGAAGAAGTGGGGTTAAGAAATAAAAGAGAAGAAGGACAAAAATAATCAGAAATCGGGGGAGTGGTCCCGGTCTCACTCCCAGCAGGATCCAAGGATAGATCACTATCATCATCGTAAGTATCATGGCGAGGGGACCCCAAGAAAACAAGGGTCTCAGTGGTATCACTGCGCTCCTTTACTTCGATAGGATCATAAAAAAAAGGTGTAGAAAAATCATGCAAAGAAACTGGAGGAACAAAAAGATTTGGTTCCTCCGCAAAAAGATCTGCTAATGCCTCCCCGATGGAAAGGTTACTTTCCTCATCACACTCAGGTGCATCTAGGAGCTCCCATTCCTCTCCTTGTTGGCCAACAGATAAGTGATCATCATCACTAGGAGTGAAGCCATACACAGGGAGTGAGGAGTCCATGCACGAGACAAGCTCAGGGGTAGAGGGCACGATTGCCTCCATGGGTAAAGAATGAGTGATAGGGACAATGTTGTCATGAGTGGAAGAGCGGCGGTCAGGATTGAAAAGACTAGGGCAGTCCTTCAGATCATGACCCTCTCCTCGACACAACAAGCAAACAACGTTCCTACACTGCCTAGCATTTAATTCATTCATTTGGTCTAAATAATAGTCCATCATGTTGTAAGTGCCAGGAGAAATATCCCATGAAGTCATTTTCAATAATAAAAGTAGATGTAAAGAGACTGAAATTCTTTGCAAGGAAATCTACACAAACTAATAAAACTCCTTGGATTAAACTTGCTTAAAACTATAAAATAGGAGAGAAGAAATAATAACAACCAATATAAATTTAAAAAGCAAACAAAAAATAAGAAGGCGGCTATAAACACTGGACTCCCTCTCAAGAAAACTCACAAGACTGTATTCCCTGGCAACGGCGCCAAAAACTTGATGGCGCAAATCTCACACACCGCTATAGGCGGTAGCTCGACTGCGGCACGAAATGGCAGTGTACCGATCGTTTAAGTAATATAAAATGGGAATGAATCCCCAAGTATCGATCTCAAAGGAACACAGTAAGGTGGAGTTTATTATCGAGGAAGGACTTGAGATTGAAGTCCTTTCGAGCGGATGGAATGCGGAAATGGGGTGATTTGGCTTTTGGAAAATAAAAGAAAACAACTACAACTACTCCTATGCAATGGCGCTATGCAATGCTTCGCTTGGCGGGATGGAGACTAGGCAGGCCTTGAGCGCGCTGCGTCGCAAGGGCGGATGGACGAGTAGGCAGACGGAATCGAACTATGCAGGCCTTGGGCGCGCTGCTTCGTTAGGCGAATGGAATACGGGCCGCGATGCCATGCTTCGGTAGGCGGATGGACGAGTAGGCTAACGGAATGAGGGTCGCAAGCACCTCTTCGACAAGCACGCCACTAGCAATTGCTAGTGCGGCACCGAGCACGATGGTGGAATGGAAATTAGATGGGGGCGCACCTCAATAAGCACATATGAACTAAATGATTCCAAATAAATGAAATAAACATTAAGCAATATTGTTCATAGCACACATCATCAAAATATAGAGGAAACTAGTTTATACAATCAACAACATAAGGGAGGAAAAAGACAGTAAAGGAGTCGACCACATCCGAAGCCTTGCCGAAGATTCACGATTGGAATCGCTGGGTTGTCAATCCGCGTCCAAGCTCGGTCTTCAACTGCGTCCGAGGTAGAGGAGGGATGTCACTTCCTCCCAATGGCTCGTCTTCTTCGTGTCACGATCCAATCTCCTCCGATACACGATCTCCTTGCTCGATGTTGGCGATCTTTGGGCTAGAAACATCTCCTTGAAGCTCTTGGATGATGGAGGAGGCCTAGGGGGGGCGGAGAACCAGCGAGAAGGGCGAAAACGGCGGACTGGCGGAGTTGGAATCGAGCGATCCCGACCTAATTCGCGAGCAGGGCATTTTATAGGCGCTGGAATAAGCAGTGCGCACGGTCATTGGCGCACGACCAGTGGTCGTGCGCACTTGAATCCTGTGATCGTGCGCCTGACTGGACGGAGCCTGCAAGGGAAGAAAGTTATAAAATACAATGTTCGCACGACCAGTGGCACACGACCAGTGGTCGTGCGCGCTATCGTAAGTGGCCGTGCGATAAGCCAAACAGAACTCATAAAATAGGCGTTAAGTGCGCACGATCAGTGGCGCACGACCAGTGGTCGTGCGCGATAGAACCATTGATCGTGCGTAGTGTTCCTGTACAGATTTGTACCGGGAACACCTGCACGACTCCTGCTCCAGCATACAACACTAATCAAACCACTGAAAGTGACACTTAACAATGCATGAAAACTACTAAAGAAGAAGAACATGAAATAACACCAAAACGGGCCTAGAAGTGCACATAGCATGGAATAACAAATATGAGCGAAAACATGCCTAAAGTGTAGTGCATAGACTATAAAATCGGCCCAGATGAGTCCATTAATGTGTATATATTTGGGACTCCTCAGTATCAGAGGTAGGTTGGTCAAAAAGGACTTAACAGTCTGACTAGATCCTATAAGGAGTAGTCTAATGCTGCATCCAATGGCTGCCCCTGAAGTTCATAAGGAAATGAGCTCCAAAAAGCTGCCCATATGCAGGAAGGAGTCCTTTGGCATATGGAAGCAAAGTGTTAGGCTATTTATGAAAGCCTCAGACCCTAGGATTTACATCACTGTGAATAATGGTCCTTTTGTCTTCCAAAAGGCCTCCACCATTGATCCAACTCTATAAGTGGCCAAGACCTATGCTGAAATGACAAAGTATGAAATTCCCCTTGCTACTATGGATAAAAGTGCTCAGAATATCATAGTAAGTGCAATTGATGATTTCACCTTCCAAAACTTGGTGCACTGTGAGATATCTAAGGAAATATGGGATACACTTATAGTGTACATGGAATGTACTACTGATGTGAAGGATGATATGAAATCCCTCCTCAATAAGGAGTATGAAGCCTTCAGGCAGCACAACCTGGAAATCATAGCTCTTTGCTCTGAAAGGTTCTTCAGGGTGGTCAATGAGCTGAAAACTTATGGGAGAGTCTTCAGCAATTATGAGTTCAATGACAAGTTCCTAAGATCTCTAACTAGAGACTAGGACAAAATGATCTGTGCAATCAGGGAAGGAGCCAAGCTTACTGATACTCCTCCCCATACTCTATTTGGAAAGCTGCTCTCATATGAGATGCAACTATCTGCAAGGAAAGAGGAGGAGACCACCAACAGGAATCAAGTCAAGGAGTGATCCATGGCTCTCAAAGCTGAGGGATCCAAGAAGAACAAGGAGAGAGTTCCCTCTCCTTCTAAAAGGCAAGCTGACTCAGAAAGTTCTGAGTCTAGCACATCTGACAGCACCCTGTCTGATGGGGAGTTTGCTGCCTTCACAAGGCATTTCAAGAAGCCGATGAAGAGGTGATAAGTAATTTTATATAACTTTTTAGTAGAAATTTTAGTAATTATTTAATATGAATTTTTTTTTCATGTCAAGTTTATGTTATAAATAATTCTTTTATAAAATTTGATTCTAATTTAGCTTATGTTTATTTTTGCAGAATTTTGAGACACTTTGGTGAAAATTTGCATTACACGCCCTCGGTCATGCCCGTGACCAAGGCCGTGTAATCCTAATGCAACTCCAGAGCTGCTGCCGCATGATTTGGGCTGATCTCCACAGGTCACGCCCGTGTTCTAGAAGTGACGCCCTCGGCCACGCCTGTGATTAAGGGTGTGAAATTTTATGGGTCCTTTTCAAGCTTTCCATATGGACATGTCAGCCACCGAATCCAATGTTGCCGCACAAGTCATGCCCGTGACCCATAGGTCGCGCCCGTGACATTCCCACGTAATCCATGCTCCCCACCACACCTCAATCAGACCCATGCTGCATTTAATGAACATGCCCAAATTACACGCCCGTGACCCAAGTTACACGGGCGTGTAATGTCCTTTTCCTCCGCACCGTCAAGCAAGCCCCACGCCGATGTCCCAGCCGTGCAGAATAATAATTACACGCCCTGGGTCACACCCGTGACCGAGGCAGTGTAACATGTAAATTTTTCCTATAAATTTAGAGGCTCCATTTCAGCAATTCTCTCCCTTCCCCCTGCCCATTTGGGCTGTTCTTGTATGGATTTTATTTATTTTCATGTTTAAGTTTAGTTTTTTATTTTAAGTAATTTCCTTCCTTAAGCTTAGTTTTATTTCTTGTAAATTTTATTTCATGCAAGGTAGCTAGTTCTATTTCCATGCAATGTAACTTAGTTTTTAGTTCATGTAATATCCTTTTATTATGGCAATGAAAATTTAGCTCTTTTTATTTATGCAAAATCTCCTCTTTCCTCCTTATCTCTCTTTCTTAATTTTTCCTTTAGTAAATATTTAGTAGTTCTTGGTTTTTATAAGCTTTGTTTTGAAATTATCTTTTTTCCTTATTATCGTTTCTTCTAACGTTTGATTTATTCTCAAAAAATAACGATATCGAGTTCATATGCCAGTTATGAATTTCGGTATTTATTTTTATATTCTAGTTAGCCGAGAGGCTCATGCGTACGAATCGATCACTCCAGAATAAAAAGAGTTGCACGCACCCCTCAAGAGAGAATGACGTAAATCTTTTGGATAGGAGTCAAATCTTATAGTGGGATTCACCTCGTTAAAGCGAGTATTAGGCATTTCGATTATAGGACGAGATTCCAGCCAATCAACTTAATCTCAGGTGGGCGTATTCCTCGAGAGAGGTGCATTCATAAGCTAGGAATCTCCACGGTCAAGGCTTAGATTAGAATGATAATATTTATCTTTTATTTTCTTTTCCAAGCGAGTTTTAATCAAGTTTCATTTTCTTTATTTATTTTTGTTCTTTTTTTTGTTAGTTTAATTACTTCTCTCTTCCGCTCTTTCCGATAAAATAATAGTTTGTTTTCTTGAAGTAGAAGTGTTCGATAGATCCGTGTTTAAATACGACCTTGATATTTTTCTTTAGTATCCTATAATATAAACGATAAGGTATGCTTGCCTTCATCAGATATAGAATTGGAGAACATCAACAACAAATCTCTTAAATTTATAAATCCTAAATCAAATTATTTTATATCATGTATTTGGCGCGGTTGCCGGGGATTATTTTGTCGATATTTTGAAAAGAAAAAGCGCTATTAATTTTATCTTTTTTTTTTCTTTTTACCCCCTTTAATAATTTTTTATGTTATAATTAAATTCTTGGAAAGGGATATTTGGGCTATCATCCCAGCACACCTCCTAGTACCGGTGAGAACCCTTCACGCGGTATACCTCGGGAAGTCCAAGATTAATTAAACCATAAGAAAATTATATATATATATATATATATATTAGGTAAAAAAATATTTTGTAATATATTTTTGAAACTTAAAGTGATTCTGCAGGTGATCATGGTGGTCGTCCATCTCCAAATCATGGACGCGCTTCTTTTTCCCCTCCTTATTGTTTTTTCTTTCATAATCATGTGCTTGTATTTTATTTTTCTTCTTCATACTTAGCTTTCTATATTGGGGACAATGTTGAATTTTAAGTATGGGGAAAATTTCTGCATTTTTTTTAAAATCCCTAAATTCCAAAAATATTTTGTTTGTACATAGTTTATTTTCTTTTTGTACATAATTTATTACCTTTTTGTGGCCTTTTACAAAAGAAAAATTAGCTTTTTCAAAAAAAAGAAAACCTAAAATCTTCACAAAAAAATAGAAAATAGAAAATTAATTTCCTGGAAAGGTACGTTTGGGCTATCATCCCACCACACCTCCTAGTACCATTGAGAACCCTTCACGGGGTATATCTCGGGATGTCCAAGAATTAACAAAAATAATCTTTAGGATTTTTAGTTTATGTTTAGCCTTTTTAGTATTTATTTCTTATAAAAAAAGATAATATTAAAAATCCAAAAAAGATAATATCAAAAATCCAAAAAAAGATAATATCAAAAATTTCAAAAAAAATTGAAGAAAACTTAGAAAATTCCCAAAAATCTAATAAGCCAGTAATTTGGTTTTTATTATTTCCAAATTAATTTTTTATGAGTTTATTTATAAGCATTCATTTTTTTGTTTTTAATTTGCTAATCTTTTATTCTATCATGGTTTGCTAAATCTAATTTTTTTGCTTAAGTGATAGTTTTAAGAAATATTTTATGATTCTAATTTAATTAGAGTAACTTCTTTAACACTTACTCTCTTTTATTTTAAATAGTCTCAATTTTGTAGTAATTATGCTTAACGCCTTTAGATTTTAATTTTTCTAGCTCATGCTTTTTGAATATTAGGAAAATTTAATTTACTTGCTCTCAAAATATTTTATTTTAATCTATTTTTTGTTTTAGCACTTTACCTTTAGCCTTTACCCAAACCAAATTTTTTATTTATTAAGAGATCATATGTCTTGGGAATGAGAGGATAAAATTCATCATTCCATAAACATATGCACCATATCATATATATGAAGAGTTTTAAGAAAAGATTATATGGCATGAAAAATGAGAGGATAAAATTCATCATTTTCCTAAACATATACAAATAATAAAAATGTGTGGGGTGAGAGGATAAAATTCATCACCTCCAATCAAAAAAATTTCTCTTTATGATTATCCAAACCCTTTTTAGCCAATTCAATTATTTTTAGTTAAAAATTAAAATATTACGAGAGCATAAGTAGTAGATTGTATTTTTCCAATAGTTTCTTTTAATGTTATATTTTTATAATTTTAAATTTAATTTTGTTTACAAATTACTCAATCTTGTTTATGATGTCGCGGCCCCTCCACCACTACTTGATGATGATCCGGTTGCCGAGGCACAACGACATAAAGATTTTAGGTGCCATGAAGATGCTAACGGAAGACATCGTTACAACCTCCGCCCGCGTTGTGCTAAGCCCTCTTGAAGACCAATTTACTTATTTATTATGCTATTTAATTTTATATTTGTGAATATATAATTATTCCATATTTGGGTAATAATTTTATATTCATATAAGAATTTGTATTATTTATTTCCCGCACTTTTAAAATATTTGGTGTGTATTTAACCGCTCGGATGGTTGAGATTACATCTCCATCTTGGATGGTTATATGTTGTTTGTAACTCCTATATAAGGAGGCTTTTATGAGGATTAAGAAGATTAGAAAAGTTAACCTAAAATCCTCTCATAGAGAATTTCGGCCAAGAGGGTTTCCCTCCCTAGCCGCCGCCCCCCTTGTTGGTGTGAAGCAATCCTTTGCTCCCTCCATCCCTCATCGGTGAGACTCCGGCGTGGATTCCTTCGGTGCGACTCCAAGGAAGAAGGTTGCAGCCCCATTCGGTGTGACGTCGGTGGATCCGTGGAGAGAAGTGATTCTCCCACTTATCTTTTGTGCTTGTTGAATCCGGGTTGGGTAACTTCTCCTTCCCCATCTTGTGATTTCTTTCTTTAGAATTTGTGGAGGTTGAGCATCTGTTTTATCCATGATTTTTAAATACTCCGCTTGCAATTTTCTGAAATCGATTTCGTTGTAAACGAACTTTCTTTATTCTGGAGCATGTGGATCCAATTTGCTTGAGCGGATCTTGGCCTATAGACTTGGTTTTGCTCTCCAAAAGGATTTGCAACCTTTATGTTAATTTGGGGAATAATCTGACTCTCTTTCGATCGATATTTTAGAGTCGATCATTCCTCCCTTGTGGTGTATGTGCTGCATTAGATGCGAATCATGTTGCGACGATAAATGCTTGTGTAGGTGCGGTAAATCTAGGCGTGAAGGGCGTCGCGAGAGTTCTTGTTCGTGTTGATGTCCAACCCCGGACATCCTTACATCAATTTGGTATCAAAGCCGGTCGTTTCAATTTCTCAGTTGATACAACCTCGATACTCATTTCCCTGGTGCAAAGAAGCTTAAAAAACAAATCAATCAATTTTTTTTTCTGTGGTCTGCGAATAGCGGGCTAAAATCTTTATTTTTCGTCAAAATAAAAAAAAATTCTGGAGGTTCTCCTTTTTAGTCACATTCCGAAAATATTTTTCTGCCAAACTTATGATCTTTAACCGACACTACAAAAAATTCACTCCTCATTAATTTGTCCAAAACTTGCATGCGCACTAGACTAGGAACGGAGTACACTACACCCTCGACGTCTAGGATGGCTGCGAATGAGCATGGGGATCCCAGCGCTGTGGCCATAGAGGGGCTACGTAACGATATGACCGAGCTTAGGACCATGTTAGCCCAAATCCTTCTGAATCAACGAGGGCCACCACCACCACCACCCGTTAATGTTGGGCAGCTCAACCGGCACCAAGAGGTCCATGATTCAGATTCTAATGGGGACTCTCCCCGAGTGCCCCCTCGAGAACATCTCCACAAGCGTGGCTTCGATTTTACTAGGGTCATTAAGATTGACGCCCCCACTTACGATGGTTTGGGAGATCCCCAGGTCTTCCTTACTTGGGTAGTGGATATGGAGTGCTACTACGAATGGCACAACCTTACGAACCCTCAAAAGGTCCAAGTTGCCAGGATGAAGTTAACGGGTTGTGCGAAGACTTTTTGGCTGAATGAGGAGCGGAGACTAGGAGCCGGGTAGGGAGTCCCACTTATAGGTTGGCCGGTGATGAAGAATTTGCTAACTGATCAGTACGTCCCTGCGCACCACCGAACACAGATGTTCGATGAGCTTTCCACCCTGTGGCAGGGCTCCAATTCGGTAACTGAATATATGGGAGAACTAAAGGACCGTATGGTTCAGTGTGATCTTAGGGAGATTCCTGAGGTCACCTTATCTCGATTTCGTAAGGGGCTTCAGCTCGATATTCAAAGGAAGCTCCTGCGATATGGTCATACGGACCTGAACACGACTTTCAATGCTGCCCTCGACATTGAAAAGCATCTTGCCTCAAAGGCCCACTCCCGTTATTCCCACACGAAGAACAAGTCCACCGTTGGAGCGTCTTCCTCCACATATCCGGATAAGGGGAAGTTTAGGTCCACTGAGTTGAAGTCTGTCGTGATCACTGCTAGGAACACTAGGAATCCTGCGAGTGAGCGTATCCCCATAGGGAAGGTGAGCAAGGCCAACACTACATGTTACTCTTACGTAATTCAAGGCCACTATGCCTTTGAGTGCCCAACGAAGACTAAGGGCATAGCCCATTTATATTCGACTACCGACCCCGCTGATTACGTATTCGAAGCTGCTGAGGAGAGTGACCCAAAAAAACTCTGCAAGCTGATTATCGATAGTGGTAGCTGTGCGAATGTCATTTTTGAGAACGCCGTCACACGTATGTCCTTGACCACAGAATGATGTAGATCTAATTAAATTGATGTAGATCTAAATCTTTTCATAATGATTTCGAACGATACAAAATTTGGATTTTCTCAACAAGAAATATGATCAACATCTTCACATTTAAATAACATCGCTATCAAAAACATGATCTTTAAATAGATGAAAATTTGCAAGAGAAGAGCCCGTTTAAATGTAAGATTCAGATCTTGTAAAATAATACCCCAACAAGAAAAGAACAGAAAGAGTCAAATCGCGTTTTAAAATCTATAAAATAAAATGAACATTCACATGTTCGAATTGCAAGCGATTAATTCAAAAATTTCGTAGGCAACACCAAACTTTCACTCCACCAAAATTACTAGCAAGAAGAAGAGTTAGAAGAATCACACACCAAGGAAGGGAGATAGAAACAAGTTACCCAATGAGTCTCACAAAGGGGTTGCGGAGCATCACACTACCACAGATTCTATCGGAGTCACACCGGAGAAGACGATCTCTCCTCCAAGAGAGGAGGGATGAAAATTTCCTCTAGGAGAGAGGGAGGGAGCGGCACATCTGAAGGAGGGCTGATTTGAAGTTCTCAAAAATATTCTCATTAGGTTTTCATCTCTAAAAAGAGATATAAATAGAGTTACAATAATCTCTCACAACCATTCATCCTAGGGATAAAATCTCGGCCATTCAACATCTTTGGCCAAATATAAAGTGCATGAATTAAAATAAAAGACTCAAACCAACTTGAACCAAGAGGACTTATGGCTTGTCCAAATTGGTTCAACCCAAATAAAAATTGTCTTAACATAACAAACAACACAAAAGTTTTAAACTAGATAATTATACAAAAAGAACCATTGAATAAAGTGGAACTAATTATTCTTCCAGGTTCGAGGGTGAAGATTGTAGCGGCTTGAACCTTCAAAAGAATTTGATTCACCAAGCGGTACTGGGTTGGCTCCATCAATCCTCCCCCGCTCAAAAGCACTCATCACTGGTGAGTGGTCCAAGCGGTATTGTTGTAGTAGAGCATCATCAAGTCTTTCCCACTCAGCTTCAGTAATCCATGAATCATCTGAGATAGGTCGATCTCTCCAACGAACAAGGTAGCGATGAATGCCATCATCAACATCGGTATTGATTTTATCATCCAAAATCCTGTCAGGCACAAAGGAGGTTTTAGGAAACCTTGGAAATGCATTAGTAACAGTTGAAACATCATCATGTGTAATGTGTTCATGTGTAACTACGAAAGGATCTGTAGTAGGAGTATGCTCTGAAATAGACTCACTTACCACCCCAAGAGATGTAGTTTCAGTAGAAGAAGAAAAAGGGGGATAAAGTAATTCAGGTGGTGGTGATAAATAAAGTGTTAAATTTGAAACATTAAAAATAGGAGAAATTCTCCAATCAACTGGCAATTCTAAAACATAAGCATTATCACCCAATTTTTTTAAGAATTTTAAAGGGACCTGCCCTATTTTTGGATAACTTCTTTATGGTGCCAGAAGGCATCTGTTCAGGGATTAGGCATACTAAAACCAAATCTCCAACATTAAAAACTTGAGCCCTTCTATGCAAGTTAGCATTTGATTGATAAAGATCATATGTAGAAGCTAGTTTTTTTGTAATGTTTTTATGTAAATCATGAATATGTTGAGCAAAATTTTGTGCAAATTGACTTGTTTTGTATGATGGCGGTAATGGAATCAAGTCAAGAGGCACAAGTGCTTTGTAGCCATGAACAATTTCATTGGGAGAAAGACCAGTAGATCTATTTTTTGAATTATTATAAGAATGTTGGGCATGAGGAAGTAGTAAATCCCATGTACCCTTGTGCTCGCCCACAAGGTACCGTAAAAGATTGAATAAACTTCTATTAACAACTTCGGTTTGCCCATCCGTTTGTGGGTGGTAAGCCTCCGAGAATAGAAGTTTAGTACCCAATAATTTCCAAAGTGTTTTCCAAAAATAACTTGTAAATTTAATATCCTTAGCAGAAGATATTGTTTTCGGCACACCACGGTGACTAACAACCTCTTTAAAATAAATTTTGGCAATGTGAGATGTGTCACTAGTTTTGTTACAAGGAATAAAATAAGACATTTTAGAGAATCTGTCCACAACAACTAAGATTGAATCATGCTTACGAATGGTTGGAGGAAGGCCTAGGATAAAATCCATACTCACTTCTTCCCATGGAATGGAGGGGATAGGAAGAGGTGTGTATAAACTTGCATTTGTTTTATTACCTTTGGCAAGTTGGCATGTCCTGCAACTACTAACAACTTTTCCTACAAGAGATTTCAATCTAGGCCAAAAAAACTTATCTTCTACTAAAGAGAGTGTCTTATCACGTCCAAAGTGTCCACCAAGCCCACCACTATGGTATTCCCAAATGAGAAAGTGTCGAAGAGAAGGACATGGGATGTAAAGTTTGGAACCTTTGAATAGATATCCATATCGAATGTAATATTCAGTAGTTAAATTTGGAGAATCACTTGTAACACTCAAATAAATGTCTTTAAAATCCCTACAATCCGCTTATTCATTTGTAATCCTTTCAAAGCCAATAACTTTGACTTGCATTGTGGACAATAGTAAGGATATGCGGCTAAGAGCATCAGCTACACGATTGTGAGAACCTTTAAGGTGTTTTATATTAAATGTGTATTCTTGGAGAAAAGAGGCCCATTTAGCCTCTCGAGGGCTAACTTTATGTTGGGAATTGAAAAATTTAAGTGCTTCATGATCAGATAATAGTACAAATTCTTTAGGAAGGAGATAATGTCTCCAATAATGAAAACTTTGAACTAAGGCATAGAATTCCCTATCATTATTTGAATAATTAAGCTTGGGACCCGTAAGTTTCTCACGAAAGTACCCAATTGGGTGCGCCTCTTGACTTAAAACCCCACCAATACCTGTCCCTGAAGCATCACATGATATTTCAAAAACTTTACTAAAATCTAGTAAGCGAAGGATAGGAGCTTCAATCATCTTATGTTTTATAGCTTGGAAGGCATGAGCAGCAGATTTAGTCCAAACAAATTCACCCTTTTTCATGCACTCCGTGATAGGGGCCATGATGCTACTAAAATCACGAATAAAACGTCTATAAAAGGTTGCTAATCCATGGAAACTCCGCACATCTCTAATGTTCTTAGGTTCAGGCCATTCCTTAATGACTCCAACTTTCTTAGGGTCCACTTGGATGCCTTCTGAGCTCACAATATATCCCAAAAATACAACAGAATTCACTAAAAAGGTGCACTTTTGAGATTAACAAATAGTTTCTCTTTGCGGAAGATAGTAAATATGGCTTTCAAATGAGAGAGGTGGTCAGAAGTAGAGGTGCTATATACTAAAATATCATCAAAGTAAATCACAACAAACTTACCCATAAAGGGTTGGAAGATATGAGTCATCATTCAAGAAAATGTGCTTGGTGCATTAGAAAGTCCAAATGGCATTACTAGCCATTCATATAAGCCCTCTTTAGATTTGAATGTTGTTTTCCACTCATCCCCTTCACGAATTCTAATTTGATGGTAACCACTCCTAAGATCTAGTTTGGAAAATATGGTGGCACCGTTAAGCATATCCAATAATTCATCTAGACGAGGGATAGGGAATCGATATTTAATAGTAATTTTATTAATCGCACGACTATCAACACACATCCACCAAGTACCATCCTTTTTGGGTGTAAGTAAGTCAGGGACTGCACATGGACTCATACTATGTCTAATGAAGCCTTTATTTAAAAGATCAGAAATTTGATTTTGTAACTCTTGATGTGCAACATGGTTTAATCTATAGTGTGATCGATTGGGCAAAGAAGATCCAGGAATGAGATCGATGGCATGTTGGATATTCCTAAGGGGAGGTAAATCAGAAGGTAGCTCATCAGGATAAATATCCTTGTATTCTTCTAGCAGTTCTTTTAATTTTGGAGGCAAAACATCAATATTTTCTAAAACACCAGAAGATTGTAATAAAATTAAAGCATAGACAATTCCACCAGAAAATGTATCATGTGAAAATTCATTTTTACTAATCAAGCTTAATGTTTTCTTCTCAGCAGGTAGTGTGGTGTCTTTTGTTTTGCTAGATAGATCCTTGGGATGAGTTGGCTTTAGCGTAATTTTCTTTCCATTGAATTTAAATTCATACACATTAGCTCTCCCAAAATGAGTAACATCATTATCAAATAACCATGGGCGACCCAAAAGAACATGACAAGCATCCATTGGAATGACATCACACCTGATTTTATCAGAGTATTCTTTAATGGTCAGTGGGACAAGGCATCTAGATGTGATTGGGATAGATGTTTTATTGACCCAAGCAACTTGATATGGATTTTGGTGAGGTTCAGTTGTAAGCTTCATCCTAACAACTGCAATTTCAGACACAACACTCATACAGCTTCCACTATCTATGATCAGTTTGCAAAATTTCTCACCACTCCTAAAGTTTAAGGAGAAAATGTTAGTTCTTTTCCAATTATCAAATGTGCGATGGGTGCTCAAAATACAACGCATCACCATAACATTGAAATCATCTTCCATGTCACTAGGTACCCCTTCAGACTCAAACTCATCAGTAGCTTCATAAACATAATCAGATGGTTCGCTAGAAGGTTTAAGCAAAGTCAAGGTTTTCTTTTTTTGTTGGGCATTCTACGGCATAATGTTCTTGTAAACCACATGCATAACATGTTGTATTATTTTTAGTAATTTTACCTACAGGAATTCGTTCAACATTAGGATTTTTAGCATTTTTAGCCATAATGACAATGGTATTTTGATAAGTTGTTTTATATTTGCCCTTGTCTTTATACGACGTAGTGGAAGTATTTTGAGAGGACTTACTCTTGTTTTGATTATTTCTAGATTTTGACTTGAAAGCAAGATGTTTTTCTATATCTAGAGCAGCATTAAAGGTAGTGTTCAAGTCTGTGTGGCCATAGTGAAGGAGTTTTCTTTGGACATCAAAGTTAAGGCCTTTACGGAATCTAGAGAGGGTTACTTCAGGCATCTCTCATACCTCGCACCGAACCATTTTATCTTTTAAATCTCCCATATATTCAGAAACAAATTTATCACCTTGTCTTAGGGTTGCTAATTCATCAAACATTTGTGTGCGATGATATGCGGTCACATATTGGTCCTTAAGAAGGTTTTTCATAATTTGCCATCCGACAGGGGAACACCATTATTTGCTCCTAAACGTCTTTATTCATTCAACCAAAAGACTTTAGCATGCCCAGTCAGTCTCATTTTAGCAACTTGAACTTGTTGCGGGTCCGTCAAATGGTGCCAATCAAAATAACATTCAATGTCTAGGATCCAATTTAGAAATTTTTGGGGATCACCGAGACCATCATAAGTAGGAGCGTCAATCTTAATTTTTTTGTAAGATCAGGTTCCTGTTCATTACCGCGGTTATGCTGCCTCGCACGTGGGGGAACATCACGGGCATTATCATCAGCATTGGGGACTTGACGATTAGGGTGTTGATTACCCCGAGGAGGGTTTGGATTCCTACTGGTCATAAATTGAGCGAACATACCCTGAAGCCCATCCATCTGCTGGTTCATCTCATGCCGTAGTATAGCTATAGGATCGGGATCTTGGTCTGTAGGTTGGTCGTCGGCCATACTAGAAGGAGAAGAGGTGTTGTATTCTTGACCAGATCTAGTGTGCATAGAGTGCGGGAATGAATGAATTTTATGACCCTATTTAATGCATATTTGAAAAATATGATTAATATAAAAAGTGTAGAGGACTCAGAGACGGATCTGCAGAATTTTGAATTTCGAAATTCGGAGTTAAATTGAGAAAGTTATGGCTAAAATAGTGGACACCTATAAATCTGGCCAGTGCAGGAAATCCTTTGGTATGGTAATGGTTCACGAATTTATTTGGACCATGAAATTAAGTCGAACAATTATGGAAATATTTGAGTGAGTTTGTGAGAGTGCCTTTAATACTCAATAAAAATTTCAGCCCAAAATGTTAAGAAATAAAAATACTAAAAATAAAATAGCAAGGGGGTGCAAAATAGGAAACAAATATCAAACCATTAAAAGTGTTGGTTTTGTTTGACAACGAAACGAATCTAGAAAATTATGAAAATTTTTGTGTAGGTTCCTAAGGGTGTCTTTAAATTGCATTTAAAAATTCAGCCCAAAACGCTCAAAAATAAAATTACCAAAAATAAAATAGCAAGGTGTGCTGAATAGGAAACAATTATCAACCCTAAATTTAATTTTGTTTCATTGTTTTGATTTTTTTTATTGAAACTCAGACGTCGCTCAAGATGATTTATAGATCAAACACAAATAATGATCAGTGCGATGTTAAGAAACTCGCACGCCTACCTCTGATGCCAAATTGATGTAGATCTAATTAAATTGATGTAGATCTAAATCTTTTCCCAATGATTTCGAATGATACAAAATTCAGATTTTCTCAACAAGAAATATGATCAATATCTTCACATTTAAATAATATTGCTATAAAAAAAACATGATCTTTAAATAGATGAAAATTTGCAAGAGAAGAGCTCGTTTTAAAATCTAAGATTCAGATCTAGTAAAACGATACCCCAACAAGAAGAGAACAGAAAGAGTCAAATCGCGTTTTAAAATCTATAAAATAAAATGAACATTCACATGTTTGAATTGCAAGTGATTAATTCAAAAATTTCGTAGGCAACACCAAACTTTCACTCCACCAAAATTACTAGCAAAAAGAAGAGTTAGAAGAATCACACACCAAGGAAGGGAGATAGAAACAAGCTACCCAACGAGTCTCACAAAGGGGTTGCGGAGCATCGCACTACCACGGATTCTACCGAAGTCACACCGGAGAAGACGATCTCTCCTCCAAGAGAGGAGGGACGAAAATTTCCTCTAGGAGAGAGGGAGGGAGCGACACATCCGAAGGAGGGCTGATTTGAAGTTCTCAAAAATATTCTCATTAGGTTTTCATCTCTAAAAAGAGATATAAATAGAGTTACAATAATCTCTCACAACCATTCATCCTAGGGATAAAATCTCGGCCATTCAACATCTTTGGCCAAATATAAAGTTCATGAATTAAAATAAAATAGTCAAACCAACTTGAACCAAGAGGACTTATGGCTTGTCCAAATTGGTTCAACCCAAATAAAAATTGTCTTAACATAACAAACAACACAAAAGTTTTAAACTAGATAATTATCCAAGAACCATAGAATAAAGTGGAACTAATAATTCTTCCGGGTTCGAGGGCGAAGATTGTAGCAGCTTGAACCTTCAATAGAATCCGGTTCACCAAGCGGTATTGGGTTGGCTCCATCACAGAACCACACCCGACCCCATATCAGGTAGCTTGGATCAACAAGATCACCGTCCCGGTTACCAAGCGATGCCTGGTCCCCCCTCATTCAAATCTCATACTGATCAGGTATGGTGTGATGTCCTTCCGATGGACGGTTGTCACGTGTTACTAGGCCGCCCTTGGCTCTATGACCGTCATGTGATGCATTTTGGTAGAGCCAACACGTATGAATTTAAATTCAATGGCAAAACCATTACTTTGAGGCCGACCATCCCGAAGGAGCCAGTAGTTTTGGCTAAGGACTCCACTAACCCAGTAGAGAGGAGGGCGTTGAGTCTAGTTGGTAGGAAGGAGTTTGTGAAGGATTCGTTTCTTGATGGAGTGATGTATGCACTAGTACTTATGAGTGTGAAGCTTGATTCTAGTGTTTTGGATGATTTTCCTAGAGAGTTACGAGTACTGTTGGAAGAGTATAGGGACGTGTACCCGGAGGAGTTACCATTGTCATTACCCCCACTTAGGGATATCCAGCATGCGATAGATTTGGTCCCAGGCTCCTCTTTGCCCAACCAGCCCCATTATCGATTCCACCCTGATTCTAGTGTTTTGGATGGTACATGGCAGATGTGTGTTGATAACCGTGCTATCAACAAGATTACCATCAAGTATAGGTTCCCTATTCCACGATTAGATGACCTCTTAAATTTCTTATCTGGCGCCACTATTTCTTCGAAGTTAGACTTACGGAGCGACTATCACTAGATTAGGATCCATGAGGGAGACGAGTGGAAGACTACGTTTAAGTCTAAGGATGGGTTGTACGAGTGGCTTGTGATGCCCTTTTGGCTATCCAATTGTCCCAACACCTTCTCTCGGATGATGACCCACGTCTTTCAGCCGTTCATGGGAAAGTTTGTTGTAGTCTACTTTGACGACATATTGATTTCTAGCACCACCACTGCTGAGCACATCTCCCACATGAGAGTGATTCATTCCACCCTGCGGAAGGAAACATTATTTCTTAATCTTAAAAAATGCACTTTCTATGTCCCTGAAGTGGAATTCTTAGGCTACATAGTCGGTTCAGAGGGCATTAGATTCGACCCTAGCAAGGTTCAGGTCATTAAGGACTGGCCCGAGCCGACCACTTTACGAGAGTTGCATAGTTTCCACGGGTTAGCTACATTTTATCGCGGTTTTATATGGGACTTCAGTTGCATCATGGCCCCCATTACTGACTGCATGAAGAAGGGAGAGTTCACCTGGACGAAGTCCGCCACCCATGCTTCCAACGCATTAAGAAGCTTATGACTGAGCCACCTGTCTTACGTCTACATGACTTCACCAAAGTCTTTGAGCTTACTTGTGACGCTTCTGGTGTGGGATTAGGAGGTGTTTTGAGTCAGGAAGGACACCCTGTGAGTTACTTTAGTGAGAAGTTATCTGGCGCTAAGTTAAATTATTCGAACTACGACAAGGAGTTTTATGTGGTTGTTCGATGTTTGCACCATTGGAGGCACTATCTCCTCTCCAAGGAGTTTGTGATCCTCTCCGATCACGAAGCATTGCGGTTCATCAATGGCCAACATAAAATCAGCCTGCATCACGCTAAGTGGGTAGCTTTCCTACAAGGTTACACGCATAATCTTAAGCACCTTAAGGGAGCTGACAACCGAGTCGCGGACGCTCTTAGTCGCCTAACCCTCTTACTTTCCACTATGGAGGTTAATGTTGTAGGATTTGAGCGCGTTAAGGATGAGTACGCTACCTGCCCAGGTTTTCAGGATTCATATTTATCTGCCCAGGATAGTTCCCCCACGACTATATCTGAGTTTGTTATTAATGATGGCTATCTATTTAGGCATGGGAAATTGTGTATCCCGCAGTCATCTTTACGACTCCATATCATTTGGGAGCTGCATAGCGGAGGGTTGAGTGGCCATTTCGGTAGGGATAAGACCGTTACACTAGTTGAGGTAAAATTTTATTGGCCAAAGCTTAAGGCGATGGTGGGAAGGGTAGTGAGTAGTTGTCATACCTGCCAGGTATCCAAGGGCACCAAAACCAACGTAGGATTATATACACCCATACCTATTCCTTCTACACCATGGTAAGACGTGAGTATGGACTTTGTTTTAGGCCTACCCACCACTTTACGCAGTCACAATTCTATTTTTGTAGTTGTGGATAGGTTCTCATAAATGACATATTTTATTCCGTGAATTAGGACCAACGATGCGACTCACATTGCAAAATTATATTTTACAGAAGTCGTTAGTCACCATGGAGTGCCGAAGACAATTGTCTCGGATAGAGATGTCAAGTATACAATCTATTTCTGGAAAACACTTTGGATTTTAATGGGTACCAAATTATTGTTTTCCGCCGCCTATCATCCACAAACCGATGGGTAGACGGAAGTGGTTAATCAGAGCTTGAGGAATCTTCTTAGATGTCTAGTGAGCGATCACAAAGGCACGTGCGATCTACTTCTTCCCCATGCCCAATTGGCCTACAATAATTCAAAAAATTGGTCCACGGGTATGTCTCCAAACGAGATTGTTCACGGGTACAAGGCCCCTGTGCCGCTTGACTTGGTTCCGTTGCCCCCAACGTACAAAGCAAGTCAGTTTGCACAATACTTCGCCCAACACATTCATGACCTACATGCACGTATACGAGCTACCTTGACTGCTCAATACGAGTCCTATCAAACACACGCTAATCTACATAGGAGAGTGTTACACTTTAAAGTCGGTGATCTGGTTTTAGTCCGTTTAGTTCCCGAATGACTGCCATCTGGCACCGTTAAAAAGTTAGCACCAAAGCGCGTCGGCCCTTTCCAGATTATAAAGAAGCTAGGTGACAATGCTTTCATTTTTGATTTGCCTGCTGATTGGGGTATCTCCACCATTTTTAATGTCTCGGATTTGATGTTGTTTGTTTCGCCTCCACAAGAGTTGAATTCTTTGTCGTCTTCTCCCTCCACTAAAATTTTAATGGGTTGGGGAGTGGTAGTTCGGATGATCTCTCTCATTCGGTCCCCGCAGGTATATCATCGGATGGTGAGTTGCATTCTTTTATTCCTACTGCTGACATGTTTCCCAAGTTTCCCAAGACATTTCTCACTCCAGATATGATACTTGCTGCTGAGCCACTTGCTACTACTGATGGTGATACCTACCGCTTCCTCATCCATTGGCGTGACCGCCCCCCTTCAGATGACTCATGGGTACTCGAGACGGAACTTCGACACTTGGATGCCGCTCTTCTCCACCACTATCTCTCAGACCACGCATAGAGATACGTGATTTTGAGCGGGGGAGGATTGATGCCGCCACCCCTCCACCACTACTTGATGATGATCCGGTTGCCGAGGCACAACGACATAAAGATTTTAGGTGCCATGAAGATGCTAACGGAAGACAGCGTTACAACCTCCGCCCACGGCGTGCTAAGCCCACTTGAAGACCAATTTTCTTATTTATTATGCTCTTTTGCTTTATATTTGTGAATATAAAATTATTCCATGTTTGGGTAATAATTTTATATTCATATAAGAATTTGTATTATTTATTTCCCGCACTTTTAAAATATTTGGTGTGTATTTAACCGCTCGGATGGTTGAGATTACATCTCCATCTTGGATGGTTATATGTTGTTTGTAACTCCTATATAAGGAGGCTTTTATGAGGAATAAGAAGATTAGAAAAGTTAACCTAAAATCCTCTCATAGAGAATTTCGGCCAAGAGGGTTTCCCTCCCTAGCCGCCGCCCCCCCTTGTTGGTGTGAAGCCATCCTTTGCTCCCTCCATCCCTCATCGGTGAGACTCCGGCGTGGATTCCTTCGGTGCGACTCCAAGGAAGAAGGTTGCAGCCCCATTTGGTGTGACGTCAGTGGATCCGTGGAGAGAGTGATTCTCCCACTTATCTTTTGTGCTTGGTTGATCCGGGTTGTGTAACTTCTCCTTCCCCATCTTGTGATTTCTTTCTTTAGAATTTGTGGAGGTTGAACATCCGTTTTATCCGTGATTTTTAAATACTCCGCTTGCAATTTTCTGAAATCGATTTCGTTGTTAATGAACTTTCTTTATTCCAGATCGGGTGGATCCAATTTGCTTAAGCGTATCTTGGCCTATAGCCTTAGATTTGCTCTCCAAAAGGATTGGCAACCTTTATGTTAATTTGGGGAATAATCCGACTCTCTTTCGATCGTTATTTTAGAGTTGATCATTCCTCCCTTGTGGTGTATGTGCTGCGTTAGATGCGAATCATGTTGCGACGATAGATGCTTGTGTAGGTGCGGTAGATCTAGGCGTGAAGGGCATAACGAGAGTTCTTGTTCGTGTCGATCTCCAACCCCGGACATCCCTACATCAGTTTACTAGTTATTATTTTTTGAGAATTGTCGGCTAAATATTTTTCTCTTATTATTCTAATTTCATAATTTAGGACTTAATTCGTCAATCCTTAAATTTTCTTTTTAGCTTACTTGTGATTTAATAAACTTGTAGATTTAATTAAATTTTTTATTAAATGTCTTATAAATATTTCTCATACTTTTGCTCTGGAATAGCAAAAGCTTATGTATGGGGGTATTTGATGAGTAGTTTTTATATAACTTTTAAGTAGAAATTTTAGTTTTTATTTAATATGAATTTTTCTTATTCATGTCAATTTTAGGTTATAAATAGTTCTTTTATAAAATTTGATTCTAATTTAGCTTATATTTATTTTTGCAGAATTTTGGGACAATTTGGTTGAAATTTACATTACACGCCCTCAGTCACGCCCGTGACCAAGGGCGTGTAATCCTAATGCAACTCCAGAGCTGCTGCCGTGTGATTTGGGCTGATTTCCATAGGTCACGCCCGTGTTCTAGTCACGCTCGTGACTAAGGGTGTGTAATTTTAAAGGTCCTTTTCAAGCTTTCCACGTGGACATGTCAACCACTGAATCCAATGTTGCCTCATAAGTCATGCCCGTGACCCAGAGGTCATGCCCATGACATTCCCGCGTGATCCCTGCTCCCCGCCATGCTGCAATCAGACCCATGTTGCATTTAATGAACACGCCTAGATTACACGCCCGTGACCCAAGTTACATGAGCGTGTAATGTCCTTTTCCATCGCATTGTCACGCAAGCCCCATGTCGATGTTCCAGACGTGCAGAATAGTAATTACATGCCCTAGGTCATGCCCATGACCGAGGGCGTGTAACATGGATATTTTTCCTATAAATTCATAGGCTTTATTTCAGCAATTCTCTCCCTTCCTCATGCCCATTTGAGCTGTTCTTGTATAGATTTTCTTTATTTTCATGTTTAAGTTTTGTTTTTGTTTTAAGTAATTTCCTTCCTTAAGCATAGTTTTACTTTTGTAAATTTTATTTCATGCAAGGTAGCTAGTTCTATTTCCATGCAATGTAACTTAGTTTTTATTTCATGTAATCTCCTTTTATTATGGCAATGAAAGTTTAGCTCTTTTTATTTATGCAAAATCTCCTCTTTCCTCCTTATCTCTCTTTCATAATTTTTCCTTTAGTATATATTTAGTAGTTCTTGATTTTTACAAGCTTTGTTTTGAAATTATCTTTTTCCTTATTATGGTTTCTTCTCTCCTTCGATTTATTCTCGAAAAATAATGATATCGAGTTCATATGCCGGTTATGAATTTCAGTATATGTTCTTGTATTCTAGTTAGCCGAGAGGCTCGTGTGTATGAATCGATCACTCAAGAGTAAAAAGAGTTGCAAGCACCCCTCGAGAGAGGATGATGTAAATCCTCTGGATAGGAGTCAAATTCTATAGTGGTATTCACCTTGTTAAAGTTAGTATTAGGCATTTCGGTTATAGGATGAGAGTCCGGCCGATCAACTTAATCTCATGTGTTCGTATTCCTCAAGAGTGGTGAATTAATAAGCTAGGAATCTCCATGGTCAAGGCGTAGATTAGAATGATAATATTTATCTTTTATTTTCATTTCAAAGCGAGTTTTAATCAAGTTTCATTTACTTTATTTATTTTTGTTCTTTTTTTAGTTAGTTTTAATTACTTCTCTCTTCCGCTCTTTCCGATAAAATAATAGTTTGTTTTCTCGAAGTAGAAGTATTCGACAGACCCGTGTTTAAATACGACCGTGATATTTTTCTTTAGTATCCTATACTATAAACGATACAGTACCCTTGTCTTCATTGGATATAGAATTGGAGAACATCAACAACAAATCTCTTAAATTTATAAATCCTAAATTAAATTACTTTATATCAAGAGGAAACAGTAGAAGAAATTACCTTCCTCCTCTTCACATTCCAAGAAGGAGTATAGCAAGGCTGGGAAGAACCACTCCAAGGGAGAAAGGTATGAATCTAAACCCAGTAAACATATTTCAAATAATATTATTTGGTATTGCTGCAACAAGCCTGAACATGTCATAGCTGGCTGTCCAGTCAAGAGAAAGGTGAGAAGAAACAACCTCACCACAAGAGAAGGAAAGGTGAGATGTCCTTCCTAGCTAAGAAAGGAATGAGTTAGAGTCAATCAGACTCATCATCTCAGACTCTAATGAAGATGAAGAAGCCTTCATAGGGTTGTTTGCAATTGATGAGGATGAAGATTACCCATCTACTAGGATAGGCATCAGGGCCCCTCTGTCACATTCAGATAGTGACAATGAGGAGGATGAAGATGTCAGTGGATGTTGTGGCTTGATGGCCATATCTGAAGGAGAAGAAAGTCAGGATGAATCTGATCCTAAGAAGGTATTAATTCACACCATCTCTTCCACTGATTATGAGACAAGTCCAAAATCTGAAACATCTTCATCTAATGATGATAATGGTTCAGACTTTGAGGATGATGTTAATCAATTGATTGACAAGTATGGTGACCTCTTGTAAGCTCTGAAAAAGAGCAAGAAGCTATCCAAGCGGCAAGCTATGGAGATTGCTTCCCTTCTACAGGCAAACCAGAATGCTCTGAGTCTACTACCCAGCTAGCTCAGATGAGTAGAGAAATTAGCCAGCTGAAGGGAATTGCAATTGTCCAACTGAGCACCATAACTAGAAGAACAAGATCGTTAAGGATCTTGAAGAGAAGCTTCTCAAGGAGAAAAGCTTAGTGGCTCAATTCTCCAAGCTTAAATCAGTTCTGCCCATCATTGACACTTTCACCTCCCAAACAAATAGGAGGGGATTGGGTTTCAATGGAGCGACAGCAGGTGCTGGTAATGGAGGAATGAGCATGGCTAAATCTAAAAATCAACCCACCTTTCAAAAGGATTTGCTTCCTTCCAACAGGTATGACCAGGATAATATACATGGTCACTGGAAGAATGGAAGCTCCTATAGTAAGGGGAATGCTCCTAACTATGGTGGGAGAAAGGGCATCGGGGATGAGTGCATTGAAAGCTCCCCATGTGGAAATCCAAATGGCCCATTATGGACCATTTGTGTTTGGTGCTCCAGCCCCCAAATTCAAGGGTAAGGAAGCAACTTCTTCCCAATCCTTTCCAGCAAAAAGGTAGGATGGTAACAATATTATAATCAACCCTCACTTGATCATATCTGATGCCATCAACTCCATGTCAGCTACCAAACTGACATCTGTTGCTGTCAAATAGATTAAATCAAGATGGACTAATTATAATAAAGCATCCATTCAGCCGTTAGCTGAAATAGATCGGAAGAATGCAGCTACCTTCTTCACTGAACATAAAAATTTTGATGCCCCTTCCACCTCAAGAAATGTTCAGAAAAAAGGTACACCATCCATGAATGTTGGTGCTGTGGTAAAGTGGGACACTTTGCCATTGATTGTTGGCACAACCCAAATGTGCCTTATGCAAAGAATAGCTTTCTTTTAAAAGTTGCAGTAGGTAGAAGTGTTTCTTACTGTGTTAACATGGACATAGGGCCCAAAATTAATTGGGCACCTAAGGCTAAGTAAAATCTTTCTTGCAGGCTTGTTCAAGTACACATCTAAATCAGATAAGATACTTGGACAGTGGTTGTTCCAGACACATGACTGGAACAAGGAGCTTACACAAAGAATACACTCCAATAAAGAATGGTCTAAAGGTGATCTTTGGAGGATCTGACAAAGGTGTCATAAGAGGATATGGTATGATTACCAATGACATAGTGTCAATAACAAGGGTAGCTTATGTTGAAGGGTTGCAACACAACCTTATAAGCATAAGTCAATTATGTGACTTGGGATATGTCATTGAATTCGACAATGATAAGTTCTTGATCAAAAATTCTAATGACTTAGAGGTCATTCCCTCAGGCATAAGGAGTGGGAATGTTTATTTCTTAGACTTTATTCGCAATAGTTCTTCAACTCCTGTTTGTCTTGTAGCTAATGAGAGTGGGCCTCTTTTTTTAATGGCTCAAGAGACTTGCTCACATTAACTATAAAACAATGCATAAATTATTTTCTAAAAATCTTGTTAGAAAGATTCCCAATTTAAAATGTGCTAAAAATTTTCCATGTCATGCATGCCAAATGGGTCAGCAAACAAGGGCCACCTTTAAAAGCATTGGCTCAAAAGACACTGAAAGATGTCTATTTCAGTTTCATATAGACTTGTTTGGTCCTTTGCCAATTCAGAGCCTAGGTGGGAAGTTGCACACTCTTGTGATTGTTGATGATCACTCAAAGTATACATGGGTATTCTTCCTCAAGAAGGAATCAGATACTTTAGATGTCTTTATAAACCATGTCAAGGCAATTCAAAATAAATTATAATGTACTGTGGTCAAAACTAGAACTGACCATGGTACGGAGTTTCAATCTGGTGCCATGACAAAGATTTGTCAAGAATTTGGCATCACCCAAGAGTTCTCCTCTCCCAGAACTCCACAACAAAATGGAGTGGCTGAGAGAAGGATTAAGACCTTGATTGAGGCAGGCAGAACCTTGCTTAGTGACTCTTCCCTCCCAGAAAATTTCTGGGCTGAGGCAGTCAATACAACTTGCTATGTTCTGAATAAAGCATCAATCAATATGGACCATGGGAAAACCCCCTATGAAGTTATGGAAGGCAAACAACCAACCATTTCATATTTTAGAATCTTTGGTTGCAAATGTTACATTTTAAATAATGGAAAAACTCAACTTACAAAGTTTGCTGAAAAATGCAATGTTGTTGTTCTTGTTGGATATAACTCACATAGTAGATCATATAGAGTATTCAACAAGAAGACTCATGTAGTTGAAGAATTAAGGCATGCAGTTTTAATGAGACTAGCCTGCTTTATAAGAGCTGGTCTTGCACTCCGATTCTTGCAGGAAATGATCAATAGTTGCAGGAGATGTCTATACAAGACAGAACCAGCTCTAGCAGGATTACTTCAGAGATTGAAACAATTCAAGCAGAAGATGTTCAAATTAATGATGAACAAGCTGCTGAAGAAGAATACCATCCAAAAGATGACAGATTGCCTGCAGCCACCAGACATCTGATGGATCATCCAATAGATCTAATTATTTGAGATGAACACCAAGGTGTGATCACTAGGAGCAGGGATCATAATGAAGCCTTATTCCTGAGTTTCTTATCTCAGTTTGAGCCAAAGATGTTTGAGGAAGTCAACCAAGACACCTTCTGGATACATGCCCTGCAAGAGAAATTACATCAATTCAAGTGGTTCAAGGTAGGGAAGTTGGTGCCAAAACCATAGGGACACAACATCATTGGCACCAAATGGATCTACAAAAATAAGCTAGATGAGCATGGTGTCATAATCAAGAGCAAGGCAAGATTGATAGCCAAAGGCTATAGGCAAGAATAAGGTATAGACTTTGACCAAACCTTTGCCCCTATTGCGAGGTTAGAGGCCATAAGGTTATTCCTTGCCTATTGATATCAAAATTTCGGATTTTAGTTAAGCGAAGGGTTAAAGATGTTTTCCAAAACTATATTCGATGAAGGCAAGTGTACCTTATCGTCTATAGTATAGGATATTTAGAAATACCAAGGTCGTATTCCATGGGCGCATTGATTACTTCTACTTCGAGGAAAATCACTATTATCTAGTCTAATAGATTTTTGAAGTTTTGTTTTACTTAGCTTAAAGAGAAAATTTGCAAACTAAAAGTAGGGTTTAAACAATGGTAAAAAGATTAGTGCTCAATCAAAAGTCACCTTGGAGTGAGAATAATCAAGCGAAGGAAAAATAAATCTAATTCCGTTTAATTAAACTTCTTGATAATGGAGGTTTCTGAAGATTGAACATGCCTCTCTCGAGTTTGATGCCCAACTAAGTATAGGAAAAATCAACCAAACTCTCGTCCTATAATGGATTACCTAAAACTAGCTTTACGCTGTGAAGCCCACTATTGGATCTAACTCCAATCCAGTAGATTTACGTCATCCTATTTTGAGGGGTGCGTGCAACTCTCTTTACCCTTGAGTGATCGATTTATACTTTGAGCCTCTCGGATAACTAAATATGAAAACCTAAGCGAAAACCGTACATCAAAAATATGGTCTCACTAATTAAAAATCAAGGGTAATTCAAGTGTTTACAAAAACGGAAAAAGAGAGCTTAGAAAGTCATCACTTGATTATCTCATCCTCAGATCATTTCGATCGATCACTAATGAGAATTAGTTAATCATGGTGGAGGGGAGAGAGAAAGAAGTAAAATTGCATGAAGGAAAAATTACTAAGTAGAAAGAGAGAATGAAGAAAAACAAAACTAAATTTTATTAATAACAAAAGTGATTACAAGCTTGAAAGGAGATTACAAAGCTAGGAAAAACCAAGGATACAAGCTTACTCTAGACTATTGTATAGAAATAAAACTAGAACAATGCATGGCATGGAGAAAAAGCGAGAACATGTAAGGGAAAAACTTGAAAAAGCATGAAAAAGCCTAAAAAAGATCACTAACAGCTCTAGCAGCACCCCCTCTCCAAAATTCTGAACCTTGGACTCTCGGAGAACCTCTTAATTTATAGAAAAAAATTTCAAGTTACACGCCCTCGGTCACGGGCATGACCAAGGGCGTGTAACCACTATTCAGCCCAGCTCCGACAAGGCGTGTGAGATTGCGTGACGGTGTGGTGAAAAGGACCAAGTCACGACCATGACATTTGGGTCACAGGCGTGACCTGTGATGGCTTCATTTAATGCTGTGTGGGCTTAACTATGGCGCGTCGTTGTCCAGGGATCACGCGGGAATGTCATGACCGTGATATATGGGTCACATGCATAATATTAGTTTACTTCTCGATGGCATCTCCACGTCTCGACGACATCTCGCTGGGAAGATAATAAGTTACATGCACTTGGTCACGGACATGACTTTGGGTCACGGGCATGAACGAGGGCGTGACTTGTTGTGGATTAGCTCAATCAGCATGACATTGATTCTGGACTGTTCTTCAGGTTACACGCCCTTGGTCACGGGCGTGACCGAGGGCGTGACTTGTATTTTTTTGCCAATTTGTCCCAAAATTCTACATTAATTGAAATTATGCTAAGTTAGAATCAAAATTACAAAAGAAATACTTATAACCTAAAATTGACTTGAAAAAGAAAAATTCATATTAAATAATTACAATAATTTTGATTAAAAATTTATATAAATACTACTTATCAAATACCCCCATACTCGAGGTTTTGTTATTCGAGAGCAAAAGTATGAGACAATTTATAAGACATCCATAAAAATTTTTAATTATAAACTAAAATTTCATTTAACCAAAAGTTAGGTTAAAATAAATTCTAGGAGGAATTATGTCCTAAGTTATGATAATGATTTGAAAAGAGAGGAAGTGTTTAGGCAAGGACTTTCTTGAAATAACTAACTAGCAAACAAAATTGTAGAAATTATAAAACTAAATTAGATTAAAATTATAAGAACTCTATCTTAAAAGAAACTTAAGGAAAAGTAACTTACTAAATATTGCTCTCTCCATAACTTAAATTAAATCTAGATCAAACATATTGGCTAAGGGGGGGGGGGGGGGGGGGGGGGGGTTCACAAACTTGGGCATAAGAAGAGATCTTTGAAACTCAAAATTTATTTTCTAAATTGTATATGTTTAGGAGTAATGCATTTTATCCTCTTACTCCATGCCATGTAATCGTTTAATTCTCTTCTAATAAAAACCCAAAATGTATATGTTTAGGAGTAATGAATTTTATCCTCTTACTCCATGCCATATAATATTTTAAATGATTTTGGGTGCATATGTTTAGAGAATAATGAATTTTATCCTCTTACTCCATGACATATGATCTTTTAAAACACTTTTTTATGCCATCAAAATGGGTGGGTAGGAAAAAATTCTAGCTTATAAATTAAAGTATGTTGCGAGCAAATTCTAGTAAATTTAAATTTCCTAAGATCAAAATACTAGAAGAAAATATAATAGAAATCTAAAGAGGTTTAGCAAATTTACTACAAAATAAAGCAACTTAAAATAAAAAGAGAAGTTGTGTAAAAGAAAATTCTCTAATCAAGCTCAAACCATAAAATGATTCTTAAAACAAGATTACTTAAAATTTAGATTTAACAAACTATGATAAACAAAATTTTAGCCAATTAAAAACATAAAAATGCTTATAAATATTCTCAACTAAATTTCTAAGAAATCACAAAAACAAAAAGTAGGGGTTTAATAAAATATTTTTTGGTTTTTGTTCTAAGTTTTTCATATTTTTTTGGAATTTTTAATATTATCTTTTTTTGGATTTTTGATAATAAAAGAAAGGAAACTAGTTTTAAACCTAACAATTTTTTTTGGTAACTCTTGGATTTCCTGAGGTATACACTATGAAGGGTTCTCAACAGTACTAGGAGGTGAGATGGGATGATAGCCCAAACGTCCCTTTTTAAGATTTAAATTTCCATTTTCTATTTTTTATTTGAATTTTTGGGTTTTACAAGTGCTTAGAGAAAATATTTTTTTTAAAGATTTTCTAAATTAAAACTACATTTGTAAGAACTATTTACACCCCCATACTTAAAGTTAAACAGTGTCCCCAATGTTTAAAACTAAGTATGAAGTTAAAGAAAGAGAAAAAGTAAATAAAGTGCAAGACAAAACAAAAAGAAATGCAAGATAAAAGAGAAGGAAGAAGAAGGAGAAAGGGCTTTCCCTGATTTTGAAGATGCAGGGGGGGGGGGGGGGGCGGGGAGTGGCGGTTACCTAGAAAACATGTTAAAGTAGAGAAAACAATAATAAGATAACTTTGGGGTGCCTCCCAAAGGCGCTTTGTTTAAGGTAACATAGCTTGACCCAATTGGCGCTCACGATATTGGTAGAAGAACTATTGAATTACTCTTTTCGTTCGACATATCTCCTGGAAGATATAACTTAAGATGATGTCCGTTAACTTTGATGAAACCTTTTTCCGGGTGAGAAATTAGAATTGTCCTATAGGACCAAACCTCTTTAACAATAAAGGGTTTGGACCATCGAGATTTTAGTTTTCTCGGAAAAAGGCAAAGACGAGAATTATAAAGGAGGACGAGATCACTCGCGAAAAAAGTTTTAGGAAATTTTATATGCTAATCGTGATAAAACTTTGTTCGCTCCTTATATAATTTGTTATTTTCGTACGCATTCACGCGTCAGTCATCTAATTCGTTCATTTGGAATTTTCTTTGTTCTGCCGCTAACATAGAATCGAGGTTTAAAAATTTAAGCGCCCAAAATGTGCGGTGTTCTAATTCAACCGGAAGGTGGCAAGCCTTGCCATAAACCATTCGATATGGTGTAAAACCGATAGAGGTCTTGTACGCCGTTCGATAGGCCCATAACACATCATCGAGCTTAAGTGCACAATCCTTCCGATTTATAGAAATAGTTTTTTTTTCTAATATTCACTTTAATTCTTGATTTACGACTTTGACTTGGCCGCTCGTTTGTGGGTGATAAGCAGTGGATAGTTTGTGCGAGACACCATATTTTGCTAACATTTTTGTGAATTGGCTATTGCAAAAATGGGTGCCCCGATCAATAACTATAGCTCGCGGCGTGCCAAATTGAGAAAATAATTTTTGTAAGAAGTTAATGACGACTCATAGATCATTGGCGGGGAGAGCTTGCGCTTCAGCCCACCTCGACTCGTAGTCAATCACAACTAGAATATACTTGTTTGAAAAAGAGGGAGGGAGAGGACCAATAAAATCAATACCCCAAAGATCGAAAATTTCGCATTCTAAGAAAATATTTTGGGGCATCTCATCCAGGCGGGAAATGTTCCCTGACTGCTGGCAGCTATCGCAACTACTCACAAAGGTGTGAGCATCTTTGAAGAGTGTGGGACAATAATAGCCCGCCTCCAGCGCCTTCCTCGCGGTTCGGTTCACTTGATAATGACCACTGGGTGGTCCCTCGTGACAATGTCGTAAATTTTTAGGCCTTCCTCACTCAAAACACATCTTCTCACTACCTAGTCCGCACAAACACAGAATAAAAAGGGGTCCTCCCAAAATTAAATTCTATAAATCAGAAAAAATTTCTTCTTTTGCTGACTTGAGAAATATTTTGGTATGACCCGAGCTACTAGATTATTAGCAAAATCCGCAAACCAGGGGTTGGAAGATATATTTATGTTTTTGAAAGCGAGGAGGCGCTCTTTAGGGAATTTATCATTAATGTCGACTTCTATTAACGCTTCCGTGGCGGGATTTTCTAAACGGGAAAGATGATCGGCCGCCAAGTTTTTGGCTCCCTTTTTGTCCCAGATCTCTAGATCAAAATCTTGCAAGAGGAGGATCCATCACAAAATACGGGGCGTGGCGTCCGAGTTACTTAAAAGATATCTAAGAGCGGAGTGATCTGTGAAGACGATAACTTTTGAGAGAGTGATGTACGACCTAAACTTATCAAAAGCAAAAACGATTGTTAGAAGCTCCTTCTCGGTAGTGGTGTAATTCGCTTGTGTCAACGTGAGTGTTTTGCTCGCATAAAAAATCGAGTGGAAATACTTACTCACCCGTTAGCCTAATACGACACCTACCGCAATATCACTCGTGTCGCACATAATTTCAAAGGGTAGCGACCATTCCGGGGCGACTAAAATTGGAGAATTTATAAGTTTTTCTTTGATAAGTTTAAAGGCCAAACGACATTCATAATTAAAAAGGAAAGAGGATTCTCTTTCGAGAAAATGGGTTAACGGCTTCATGATTTTGGAAAATTTTTTTATAAAACGCCGATAAAACCCTGCGTGTCCTAGGAAACTTCTAATAGCTTTTATATTCGTTGGAGGGGGGAGTTTTTCGATTACTTCGATCTTGGCCCTATCGACCTCAATCCCTTTGCCCGATATTTTATGGACAAGTACTAATCCTTCTTTGACCATAAAATGGCATTTCTCCTAATTATGAGCTAAATTTGTTTCCTCTCAACGTTGTAGAACGCGCTCGAGATTTTTTAAACAATTTTTGAAAGAGTTTATGAAAACGGAAAAGTCGTCCATGAAAACCTCCATCACTTCCTCTACTAACTTGTAAAAAATTGCCAGCATACATCATTGGCATGTAGTCGGCGCGTTACAAACACCAAATGACATCCTTCGATAAGAGAAGGTGCCAAATGGACAAGTGAATGTTGTTTTCTCTTGGTCGAAGGGCGAAATAGGGATTTGAAAATATCCCGACAAACCATCGAGAAAACAATAGTATGAGTGACCTGAAAGGCGCTCTAAGATTTGATCAATAAAAGATAAGGGGAAGTGATCCTTATGGGTGGCATCATTTAGTTTTTGATAATCGATGCACATCTGCCAACTCGTAATGGTACAGGTTGGGATCAGTTCATTATTTTCATTTGCTACTACCGATACGCCGCCTTTTTTTGGCACGACTTGTACTGGGCTAACCCAAGTACTATCCGATTTTGGGTAGATGATTCCTGCGTCAAAAAGTTTGATAACTTCGGCCTTAATGACTTCATTCATATTTGGGTTTAGCCGTCGTTGAGGCTGGACCGTGTTGCGGGAATTATCTTCGAGGAAGATTTTGTGAGTGCAGAAGGAAGGGTTAATACCCTTGATATCCGATATTTGCCACGCAATTGCGTGGCGGTGATTGCTTAGGACTATATTCAATTCAGAAATTTTGGAATTGCTAAGTTTGGATGAAACGATGACTGGTAGCTTAGAGTTTTTTTCTAAAAATATATATATTTTAGGTGAGGAGGGAGTTGTTTCAATTCTAAAATGGGTGGCTTCATAAGAAGTTTTGATTTTTATTTTTTCTAAAAATAGTGGTTCGGGTGGTGTGGAGCGAGAGACTTCTTCTTCTAGACAAAAGAGCTCGGCGAGCTCGGAATCGTGACTTGATGTGGAGACTAACTCGGGAAGTGAATAAAATTCGTTCTCAAAGCATTCTTCTAAATATAAGCTTGAATCGTCATTCTGAAAGATGTTTCGCATCGAGGGATTTATACTAAAAGTAACTTCATCATCTCCAACCTAAAGGAGGAGCTTTCCGCTACTTATGTCGATAATTGCGCACGAGGTGGCATGGAAGGGGCGGCCGAGTATGAGAGGTACTTCGCCATCCTCCTCGATATCAAGAATGACAAAGTCCACTGGGAAGATGAACTTGTCAACCTTAACGAGCACATCCTCCATTATCCCTACCGAATATTTTAATGAACGGTCCGCTAATTGAATACTCATTCGAGTGGGGCTTGGATTTCCTAGACCTAACTTTTTGAACGAAAAGGGCATGAGGTTGATGCTTGCTCCAAGATCCTCTAAAGCATGTTTTACTAACAAAATGCCAAATAGACAAGGGATGGAGAACCGTACCGGGTCATTGGCTTTTTGATGCCATTATTGAGTACAACCGCGGAGCATTCTGCGTTCAAGGAAATATACGAAATATTTTCTAATTTCTTCTTATTGGAGAGAAACTCCTTAAGATATTTCACATACTTCGGCATTTGAGAGATAGCCTCGCAGAAGAGTACATTAATATGAATTTGTTTTAAAATTTCTAAATTGTTTTTGTAATTTTTCTCTGCGCACTCGCCCCTAAGCTTAGATGGATATGGAATATTTGAACTAGAAGCATGCAGAGCTAGCGGAGCGGACAAATTTGATGATAAAATAGGTGTAGGAGGAGGAGAATAAGAAGTTACCTTGGGTTCGTCCAATTTTGAAACCACCTCCTTCCCACTTCGGAGCGTAATCACGTTCGCGCTCTCCCTTGAATTTGGTTCCGTATTTCCCAGTAGTGCTCTTGCTGATGCTCAGAGAACATCTTTGCTAGCTGTCCCACTTGATTTTCTAAATTTTTGATCGATCTGGTGAGGTTTCGGATGCTCGTTTCATTTGTAGCAACATATTTTGCAAAGACCTCTTCGTGCAGAGAGGGCTTTTGCTGTTGCGGCGGAAAACTGGGTGGATTAAAGTTTAGAGGGGGAGTTAAATTAAGAAGTTGATTAGGGGGGGGGGGGTGATTCATATTTAAAGGATGCTGAGCATTTCCTTGGTTGCTCCACGAGAAATTCGGATGGTTCCTATAACCCACATTGTAGGTGTTGTTGTACGGAGCGGAGTTTGGGTTATAGGAAGGCCGAGGTGGATTTCCCATGTAGTCAACCTGCTTTTCAATTAAAATATTATTATCCCAAGGAGGAGTGGCGGAGGAAGCAGACATCTCCTCCACTTGCTTTGTTAAGCGCTCAACTTGTAAAGCCAAATTAGAAGTAGCGTCTATTTCAAAAATTCTGGATGGCTTATTAGGCCGCGCTCGGGGCAAGTTCCATTGATAAGCATTCATTGCTATTTCCTCAAAAAGCTCTTGAGCGGCCTCTGGGGTTTTTTATTTAATGTACCCCCGGCGGCCGCATCAATGATTTGCCTAGTTTGGAAATTCAAGTCATTATAAAAGATTTGCACTTGTTGCCAAGTGGGAAGTGCATGGTGAGGGCATCTACGCAATAGCACCTTGAAGCGCTCCCATGTATCATAGAGAGCCTTCGAGTCGATTTGCATTAATGATGCAATATCTGTTCGCAATTTGGCAGTCTTTGTAGGCAGGAAATATTTAGAATGAAATTTTTCCGCCATATCGGCCCATGTAGTGATGGACTCCCTAGGAAGTGAGCCCAACCACTGCTTGGCCCTAGACCGCAAAGAAAAAGGAAAATACGTAATCAAATGGCGTCATCAGTGACACCACTGATTTTAAACGTGTTGCAGATTTTGAGAAAATTTGAAATATGACAATTTGGATCTTCGTCTGGCTGACCATCGAAGGTCACTGATTGTTGCACCATTTGTATGATGCTGGACTTGATCTCAAAGTTATTGTTGTCCACTACGGGGCGAACAATCCTTGACTGTGTGCCTTCCAGATTAAGTCGCGCATAATTGGACATGGTCCGTTGCTCGGCCTCATTAGGATTTGGCGCGTTAGGATTAGGAAGATTAAGATTGGGATCCATATATGTTGTGTTAGTGTCCCCGATTGACTCTTCGAATAAAAATTGTATTTCCTGATCACGAGAATGGCAGCGCTGCGAAAGGTTTCGCTCAATCTCTGGATCAAAAGTAATATTCGAAGTGCTACCTCGGCTCATACACTAAAAAGGAAAAAGGGAAAGAAGAAAGAGAAAAAGAGAAAAGAGAGTATAATAAAACTAAAAATAAATAAAGAGGAAAACTCGATTATTATAACAAAATTTCGTTTAGGTGGATTAAGTTATTCTTTGATTTCCAGAGGTATGCCCTGTGTGGGGTTCACACCAGTACTAGGAGGTGTGATGGGATGATAGCCCATACGTCCCGTTCTAAGATTTAAATTACACCCTTAAGATTTTTTTGGATTTAGAAAAAGTAAAAAAAAAGCACGATAAAATTAATAGCTATCCTCTTTTCAAAATATCTATGCAAAATCCCCGGCAACGGCGCCAAAAATTTGATATAGAAATTTTGGATTTTAGTTAAGCGAAGGGTTAAAGAAGTTTTAAAAAATTATATTCGATGAAGGCAAGTGTACCTTATCGTCTATAATATAGGATATTTAGAAATACCAAGGTCATATTCCACGGGGCGCATTGATTACTTCTACTTTTATGAAAATCACTATTATCTTATCTAATAGATTTTTGAGGTTTTGTTTTACTTAGCTAAAATAGAAAATCTTCAAAATAAAAGTAGGGTTTAAACAATGGTAAAAAGATTAGTGCTCAATCAAAAGTCACCTTGGAGTGAGAATTATCAAGCGAAGGAAAAATAAATCTAATTTTGTTTAATTAAACTACTTGACCGTGGAGGTTCCCGAAGATTGAACATGCCTCTCTCGAGGTTGATGCCCAACTAAGTTTAGGAGAAATCAACCGAACTCTCGTCGTATAATTGATTACCTAAAACTTGCTTTACGCTGTGAACCCCACTATTGGATTTGACTCAAATCCGGGAGATTTACGTCATCCTCTCTCGAGGGGTGCATGAACCTCTCTTTACCCTTGATTGATCGATTCATACATTGAGCCTCTCGGCTAACTAGTATGAAAACCTAAGCGAAAACCATACATCAAATTAATGGTCTCATTAATTAAAAATCAAGGGTAATTCAAGTGTTTACAAAAATAGAAAAAGAGAGCTTAGAAAGTCATAACTTGATTATCTCATCCTAGGATCATTTCGATCTAGCACTAATGAGAATTAGTTAATCATGGTGGAGGGGAGAGAGAGAGAAGTAAAATTTCATGAAGGAAAAATTACTAAGTAGAAAGAGAGAATGAAGAAAAACAAAACTAAATTAAATTAATAACAAAAGTGATTACAAGCTTGAAAGGAGAGTACAAAGCTAAGAGAAATTAAGGCTACAAGCTTACTCTAGACTATTGAATAGAAATAAAACTAGAACATTGCATGGAATGAAGAAAAAGAGAGAACATGTAAGGGAAAAACTTGAAAAAGCATGAAAAAGATCACTAACAGCTCTAGCAGCACCTCCCCCTCTACAAAATTTTGAACCCTGGACTCAAGGAGAACCTCTGAATTTATAGAAAAAAAATTCAAGGTACACGCCCTCGGTCATAGGCGTGACCCAGGGTGTGTAACCACTTTCAGCTCAGCTCCGACAAGGCGTGGGTGATTGCGTGACGACACGGCGAAAAGGGCCAAGTCACGACCGTGACATTTGGGTCACAGGCGTGACCTGTGACAGCTTAATTTAATGTTGCGTGGGCTTGACTACGGCGCGGCGGTGTGCAGGGATTAGGCGGAAATGTCACAGCCGTGACATATGGGTCACGTGCGTGACATTAGTTAACTTCTCGACGACATCTCCATGTCTCGATAGCATCTCGCTAGGAAGATTCTAAGTTTACACGCCCTTGGTCACGTGCGTGATTTTGGGTCACGGTCGTGGCTGAGGGTGTAACTTGTTATGGACTAGCTCAAACAGCGTGTCATCGATTCTGGATTGTTCTTCAGGTTACACGCCCTTGGTCACGGGCGTGACCGAGGGCGTGACTTGTATTTTTTTGCCAATTTGTCACAAAATTCTCCAAAAATTGAAATTAAGCTAAGTTAGAATCAAAATTTCAAAAGAACTACTTATAACATAAAATTGACATGAAAAAGAAAAATTCATATTAAATAATTACAAATTTTTTGATTAAAAAGTTATATAAATACTACTTATCACCTATGCTGCCTATAAGGGGTCAAGGTCTACCATATAGATGTAAAGTCTACATTCCTGAATGGAAATCTGAAGGAAGAGGTATATGTGGAGCAACCCTCGGGTTTTGTTCATCCAACTCTAACTCCCCATGTTTATTTACTTAAGAAAGCCTTATATGGTCTAAAGCAAGCCCCTAGGGCCTGGTTTGAGACATTGTCTAGCTTTCTCATCAAGAACAAATTCTTAAGGGGAAAGATAGATAGTACATTGTTTCTTAGGAAAACAAAGGGCAAGTGTCTCCTAGTCTAAATTTATGTAGATGGCATAATTTTTGGGTCTACTCATGACAATCTTGGCAAGTGTCCTAGTTTGCCAACCTTATGAAGGAGGAGTTTGAGATGAGCAGTATGGGAGACCTAAAGTACTTTTTAGGCCTCCAAGTTAAACTAGGGAGCTTATTAAGAAGTTTGGGATGGAGTCCGCCTCCATGAAGAATAATTTTAGATTTTAGAGTTCTTTTGCAGCGAGCCTGGGGGCGATTAGATTTAGGCGGGCGTTTTCGAGGGGTCTCATGAGTAATCCTACTTTGAGAAACCAAGCATTATCATATCGAGAGAGAAGTAATGATCTTTCCTTCTTTTAAAATATCAAGAGAAGCTCCCCGATGACGGTGCTAAAATTCTTTTATTAATTTTATAGAAAAGGGATTTTTGCAGAGCTTTTGTAATAATTTATCCAAACTAATCTTTCGGTAAAGGCAAGTATACCTTATCGTGTATAGAATAGAATATTTTTAGAAAATATCAAGGTCGTATTTTTCCGGATCGTGTTGATTATTTCTACTTGTTAGGAATGAGCTATTATCTTATCAGAAAAAGATGTCGAATTAAGTTTGTAAATTTTAACAAGCGAAAGCGATGATGATTAAGGCTTGGCGCGCATTTAGCAAAAACAAAGAAAAACAATTAAAAAGAAAAGGACACACTAAATTAAAAACTCACGCACCCTACTTGAATTGAAATGACTTAAATAAAAGAAACCTGAAGAAATGAAAGAAAGCATGAAAAGTAAATTAGAAGTGAAGGACAATTTATACTCACACACACACACCCACACACACACACACACTCTCTACAATAATGAAAAGCAAAATTAAAGAAAGCAAAAACTAAAGAAAGCAAAAATCTATTCTCATACACACACACTCTACTATAAGAGAAACTAAATTACAAAAAAAAATTAAAACTATACTCATACACTAACACACACAAACATAAAAACAACTAATTAAAAGAAAGAAAAAAGAAAATTACTCTCATACACAAACACAAATATAGAAAACAACTAATTAAAAGAAAGAAAAAAAAATGTGCATACACACACACACACTAACATAAAAAAACTAAAATAAAAACAAAACAATTACACTCACACACTCACACATACAATAATAAGTAAAACTAAATTAAAATAAAATAAAGTTTACACTCATACACTCACACACACAACAATAAAAGCAACTAAATTAGAAGGAAAAAATGCAATTAAGTCTCATACACACATCTACACAACTTAAGAAAAAAGAAAAATAAAAGGGAAAAAAGAACTAAATTCCCACACTCACACACACAACACTAAGAAAAGAAGAGCAAGAAGAACAAAGAAGACAATATATTGATTGAAATGAAAATTTACAAACTTTTTATGAATGTCTAAACTTGGGGGATAAGAAGAGCTCAAGCTAGGGCTTAGAAAACGCAAAAACATAACTCACAAACACTCCCAAAAACTCTCACATACACGCATAAGAAAACTAAAAAAACTCTCACAAATACTAGCTTAGGTTCTAAAGATATGAACCCCCAAAACAAGAACCCCCACCCCTTATTTATAGGCAAAAAAGGGGTGCAATTAGCTATTTTGGAGGGTGGGTCGGCAGGTGAGCTGGTTGTTTGGGTTGGGGGTAGCACTGCTGAAAGGTGAGTTGGCGGGTTGAATGGAGAGCTGCTGGTTGACTTCTAGAAGCTGGGGTGCGGGACTGCTGGCGGGTAGGCGGGTTGCGAGAACATGGAGGGTGATGGAGGGCATGGATAGCAGGTTGAGTGCAGGTAGACGGATGAGCTGGCGGGCGTGGCAACGGATAGGGTGCAGATAGCAGAATAAATCCAGGCAAAATTGGTGCGGGCTTGTTTCGATCCCGCGCCATTGCCAATGTTTAACCAGACCACGCCACTCGACCAAACACTCTTTCTGTAAGGAGAGGGAAACAATTTAATTATATTATAAATATTTACAGATTTTTTAAATTAAAACATATTAAATAACTAACTTAATTTTTTTTTTGTTATTATGAAGTACCTTTATATATATATTATAAATAAAATCATATATTCATATATAAATATTATATATATATATATGTATATATTTACAAATAAATTAACTTTATATAGTTTATATTTTCATATAGTTAATTTTATTATTATATATTTAACTTATTTATAGTTTACATATATAGATATAGTTTTCATTTAATAAATATTTACATATATTTTTAAATACTTTATTTACTGATGTAGGCTTGGGTGTTCGGGTCGCTCTCACTTGCGCGATCGATTGGGTCGCGAGATCATGTCCTAATAACACCCAATCAGATGAACAAACGCAGCCACCTATGGGTGAGTCCTTCACAACTATCACGCAAAGACAACCACGACGCACAAGGAACGGGAGAGGGCGATAGGCCAACGTCGCTCCAAACAAAGGGATCAACGAGATCCGGACAAGCTATTGTTGTTGTCAATCACAAGAAGATCCTCCAAAAGCAAAACTCCGGAAATATGAGGATCTTCCCCAACAAAGGCAAAAGAGGATCACCACTCCTCGTCGAGTAAAAATAATCCAAGATCGTTCAACTATCACAAATGAGAAGGATCACGAAAAGATCAATCTCGGAAAATTCGTCACAATTCCTATCCACCACAAATAACTATCAAAGAATCTCTCAAGAGGTAGAAAGCGTTACCCTCCCGGAATAGTAGATCCGGGTTGTAGAAAATCCTACGTTATTCACGGAGGTGGTCGCCGGAGGGGAGTCCTTGAAGATATGCACCGTCGCCTTCAAATCCCTCCGCCACGAACAAGCCCAAGACCTCCTTGATACGTGAGAGAAGGTAGAGGGAGAAACGGTAGAGAGAGGGAGAAGGGTGGCTGGGAGAAAGTTGGCTGGAGGGAGATAAACAAGAGAGGGAGAGAGATGTAGAGATGGGAAAACTTGAGAGAGAGTGACGTGATGGGGAGGGAGGAAGAGTGACATGAGAAAGAGAGGAAGAAGGGGAAGGGGAGGAGTGGTGCTGCACGTGAGAGAGGGGGAGAGGGAGGAGGTGAAGAGGCCAAACTAGAGAGAGAAAGATAGGGAACGGTAGAGAGGGAGAGAAGGAGAGAATCAGCTGAGCAAGAGGAGATTAGATTAGGGTTTCTTTTTTCTTCTTCAATCATCAAATTACATAGAGTTTGGCCTATTTATAGGCTCACACACATACGGCGGCTAAACGCAGCCCAAAATAAAAATTCTAATGGACGGCTAAATGCAGTCCACTAAATAAACAGTCCCAAATTAAAAATATAACAGAACATGACAAAATAAGCATAAAAATAATTAAAAAGGCTTCAGTAGGATATATGGCGGATCCTCAACATCTTCAGCAGAATCTCTATCATGCTCGTCACGTGGTGGTGGATCATCTTGATCATGCGGTGGCGGATCAGGCAGTGTTGGAGGGTCCTCAGCGACATCAACGACATCATCAACATCAACATCACACGGTGGCAGGACTTCAACAACATCATTCGGAGGCGGGTCTTCAACAGCAACAAGTGGTGGGTCTTCGACGTCTTCCTCAACAACCTTCAAGGGTGAAGGTGGCTCCACATCAGCAACGACCTCCATAAAGATCATCAGGCCAGCAGCAGTATCATCAGTATCCCCAACCAAGTGGATGTGGGGGTCTTTATCAGCAACATCCCCTACCAAATGAGGCTCGGTGAAGGGGTCTTCATCATCTGGGGTGGGGGAAAGAGAGGGGCTGAAGGGATGGTCCCCATCAATCCTCCCCCGCTCGAAAAAACTCATCACTGATGAGTCAGCACTGTCGGATGTAGGTCCTGGTAAGAGTACTCCTCCTAATTTCCTGTCAAACAAAAGGTTGGCCTCGGGGGCCTTGATCAAAGCATAGGAAAATGAAGAGGAAAGTGCAATAATTTCATAAGACGTCTTACCTACAGAGATCGCCAAAGGAGTGAAAAACATGCTACCCGGCTCACCTCTCAACCCAATAGAAATTTTTGTGGAGGGGAACGAAGGGGGAGCTAGATGCAGTGGAGCTAGAAAGAGTGAAAAATATTTCGAGTCATTGAAAATGAGGTTTGGGCCCCTCTCAGCAAAAACTCTCAAATGTAAAGCAAAACTTTCTAGAATGACAACTATTCGATGAACAGTGGGGACAATACTGACATTGCCTTCTAAGTTGCCAGTTGGCAACTGTCCAGGGGAATGATCTACTAAAACTGAGTCTTCCTTATTGCGGGATTCTCCAACGGGTGCGGTGACTACAAAGTGAATGGACCCAGATGGGTCGGCTAGCACAAATTCATCATGTTTGGGTGGATTAAGACCTCTTGAAACACCTACTAATTCATTATATGAAATTAAATTCAGGTTCATCCTAGGGCGATCCCAACAATTAAGATCAGCTAGCATGGGATGGACAACCCAACGAAACCACTCAACCCGCCCCGCGGTGGTAACGGGCTCCATGACATACTTCCAGGTCGGGGCTGAAGTAGGGGAAACCCAAGCAACCTTAAATGGGTGAAGGTTCAACGGGGGTGCTAACACTAGCCTAGGGTCCACTAGTGCAGAGAATGTGCCTACACAACTACTACCCACAGATAATGGATTGGACCATTTGTCCTCCCCATTAAATGACACAGGAAACGCACGAGCTCTAATCCCACCATCAAAAATGTGAGGAGTCGATAAGGCTTGCCCTATCTCTTCAACTGTCTCACCATCAGCATCAGATTCACTCAGCCCACTTTCAGAATTTTCTTCAACCTCCTGAATGTCCTCGGGGTGGCCAACATAAGGCTCCCTAAGGATAACGAGATCAAGTAGAGGTTGGATAATCAGAGCAGCCTCAATTTCATGCACTAAGTCAGTCGAGGGTGCCTCAACTGGGACAATGTCTATGGGCAGACTGTGACTAACAGGGTCGGGCTCGAGCCCCATACTCAAACTCGGTGTGCTTGCCTTAGAGTGGCTAACACAAACTAAGGGCTGATTTTGACTGACAGTGTCAAAATCCCCATGTGTGTCTGCACCGGGTGGTGTCGACTCAACGGTGCCGCGAGCGTCTCCATATGGGCCTTGGGCTTCCTGGGCGGGCTGGACCTAAGATATGTTAGTTGACCCCCATGTGTAAAGTCTAGGGTGTTATCCTGGGCATCATAACTAACGTCATGGCTAGCAAGCCACAAGTGTCCAGCAAAATATGGAAATCCTTCATAGGAAGGACGTCAAACCAAATGTGCTCAGAATAGGCTTGGATGGTGAGGGGCACCAAACATCGCCTGGACACTAAGATAGTGCTCTCATCCGGACATACGAGATAATAAGGGCAAGGATGTGGCGCAGTGGTCACCAACAATGTAGATACCGCATTCTCCGTGATAGCGTTTGTATGGCAAACACTATCCACCACGAGTCTGCACCACTTCTCACCGTGTTTAAAATTTGCTTGAAATCGGTGTTTCGGGTCATGGCTGAGCCTAATCACCTTCACAGTGTCATTACGACCCTTACCTAACTCCTTTAAATTAGCCGGTGGTGCAGTTATTCGTGAGAGTGCCGGGGGATACCCCGGATTCAGCCTAGTAGTCATTACTAGTGAAAGTTCATGTGTTGACACAGACAAAATTATAATGTCTCCAATTTTCAGGCCAACCTAACATGGTCGAATCAAAAAAATTTCTGTTTTAATTTTGTTGGAAATAAAAGCAGGAAGTGACAGAAAAATTTTCAGATTTTTTTGACAAGTTTTAAAATTCCGAGGTTTTTTTACTAAATGCAGACTAATCAAAATATTTCATAATTTGACCGAGCTAACGAATGCACCGTTTAGAGGGCGGATAGCCTACAGATCTGAGAGTAAGGATGGTGTCGAGATAGAACTCAACACAACCTCGCTCTGATTCCAAATTGATGTAGGCTTGGGTGTTCGGGCCGCTCTCACTTGCGCGATCGATTGGGTCGCGAGATCGTGTCCTAATAACACCTAATCGGATGAACAAACGCAACCACCTATGAGTGAGTCCTTCACAACTATCACGCAAAGACAACCACGACGCACAAGGAACGAACGAGGGCTATAGGCCAATGTCGATCCAAACAAGGGATCAACGAGATCCAGACAAGCTATTGTTGTTGTCAATCACAAGAAGATCCTCCGAAAGCAAAACTCCGGAAATAGGAGGATCTTCCCCAAAAAAGGCAAAAGAGGATCGCCACTCCTCGTCGAGTAAAAATAATCCAAGATCGTTCAACTATCACAAATGAGAAGGATCGCGAAAAAATCAATGTCGGAAAATTTGTCACAATTCTTATCCACCACAAATAACTATCGAAGAATCGCTCAAGAGGTAGAAAGCGTTACCCTCCCAGAATAGTAGATCCGGGTTGTAGAAAATCCTACGTTATTCATGGAAGTGGTCGCCGGAGGGGAGTTCTTGAAGATGTGCACCGTCGCCTTCAAATCCCGCCGCCACGAACAAGCACAAGACCTCCTTGATACGTGAGGGAAGGTAGAGGGAGAAACAGTAGAGAGAGGGAGAAGCGTGGCTGGGAGAAAGTTGGCTGGAGGGAGATAAACAAGAGAGGGAGAGAGATGTAGAGATGGGAAAACTTGAGAGAGAGTGACGTAAGGGGGAGGGAGGAAGAGTGACGTGAGAAAGAGAGGAAGAAGGGGATGGGGAGGAGTGGTGCTGCATGTGAGAGAGGGAAAGAGGGAGGAGGTGAAGAGGCCGAACTAGAGAGAGAAAGATATGGAACGATAGAGAGGGAGAGAAGGAGAGAATCGGCTGAGCAAGAGGAGATTAGAATAGGGTTTCTTTTTTCTTCTTCAATCATCAAATTACATAGAGTTTGGCCTATTTATAGGCTCACACACATACGACGGCTAAACGCAGCCCAAAATAAAAATTCTAATGGACGGCTAAATGCAGTCCACTAGATAAACAGTCCCAAATTAAAAATATAACAGAACATGAAAAAATAAGCATATAAATAATTAAAAAGGCATCGGTAGGATCTATGGCGGATCCTCAACATCTTCAGCAGCATCTCTATCATCCTCGTTCACGTGGTGGTGGATCATCTTGATCATGTGGTGGCGGATCAGGCAGTGGTGGAGGGTCCTCAACGACATCAACGACATCATCAACATCAACATCATACAGTGGCGGGACTTCAACAACATCATTCGGAGGCGGGTCTTCAACGACAACAAGTGGTGGGTCTTCGACGTCTTCCTCAACAACCTTCAAGGGTGAAGGTGGCTCCACATCAGCAATGGCCTACATCAAGATCATCAGGCCAGCAATAGTATCATCAGTATCCCAAACCAAGTGGATGTGGGGGTCTTCATCAGCAACATCCCCTACCAAATGAGGCTCGGTGAAGGGGTCTTCATCATCTGGGGTGGGGGAAAGAGAGGGGCTGAAGGGATGGTCCCCATCATTTACATATATTTCTAAATACTTTATATAAATATATATATTTACATATATTTGTAAGTACTTACTATATATGTTTACAAATATATTTACATACTTAAATAGTTCCTTCTTACATATAAGTATATACAAATAAATATTAGCTAAAACAAATCATTTATTCAATAATTTACATGAAATAGGTATAATATTACTTGAAATTATGCTAAAAACTATACTAAAATACTTATAATTTACTATTCATCACTCCAAAAAGAAAACTCTCATGGGCTCTAACATTTCCTTGGACAAGGATGAGAAGGGAAAACACTTTGATGAATCCATGTACAAATGTATCATTGGGTCCCTATTTTATCCGACTTCTAGTAGACCAGATATTTTGTATTCTACATGTGTTTGCTAGATATCAAGCATGCCCTAAGGAATCTCATTACTCATCTGCAAAGAGGATTTTGAGATATCTTAAGGGTAGCCAACATCTTGGCCTTTGGTGCCCTAGAAATAATGATTTTGAACTAACACTACAACTTTTTTGGCCTTAAGCAACACTTGAAAACTGTTGCCTAAAACTGTAAACTGTTGCCAAAACATTGAAAATTGTTGTCATATGGTGGTGCCTATAACCGCGTTACCTAAGGTATATAGCAATAGTTTTTATACCTTTAGGCAACACTATACAAAAATTGTTGCCTATATCTGTTTTGTAGGCAACAGTTCTTTGATGGACTTATTGCAACGTTTTAGAATTGTTGACTTGTAGCATTATAATTATAAACTGTTGTCGCACTCTACTTTGAAATGTAAGAAAGCATAAAACTAAATTAGAAATGAAAGACAATTTAGACTCTCTCTCTCTCACACACACACACACACACACACACACACACACACACACACACACACACACACACACACACAGTAATAATAATGAAAAGCACACACACACAATAATAATAATGAAAAGCACACACACACAAATAATAATGAAAAGCACACACACACATAATAATAATAATGAAAATCTAAATTAAAGAAAGCAAAAACTAAAGAAAGCAAAAATTTATTCTCATACACACACCCTCTACAATTAGTGAAACTAAATTACATAGAAAATTAAAACTATACTCATACACTCACACACATAAATTTAAAAACAACTAATTAAAAGAAAGAAAAAAGAAAAAATACTCTCATACACACACACAAATATAAAAATAACTAATTAAAAGAAAGAAAAAAAAGAAATAACGCTCATACACACACACTAACATACAAAACTAAAATAAAAACAAAACAATTACACTCATACACTCACACATACAATAATAAGTAAAACTAAATTAAAATAAAATAAAGTTTACACACACACACACACTCACACACACAACAATAAAAGCAACTAAATTAGAAGGAAAAATGCAATTAAGTCTTATACAAACACCCACACAACTTAAGAAAAAATAAAAAAAAAGGAAAAAAATGAACTAAATTCCCACACTCACACCTACAACACTAAGAAAAGAAGAACAAAGAAGACAATATATTGATTGAAAAGAAAATTTACAAACTTTTAAAAAAAGTCTAAACTTTGGGGATAAAAAGAGCCCAAACTAGGGCTTCATACACACACAAACTTAACTCATAAACACTCACAAAAACTCACATACACTCCTAAGAACACTAAAAAAACTCTCACAAATACTAGCTTAGGTTCTAAGAATATGAACCCCCAAAACAAGAACCCCCCTTATTTATAGGCAAAAAAGGGGTGCAATTAGCTATTTTGGAGGGTGGGCTGGCGGGTGAGCTGGTGGTTTGGAATGGGTGTCGCGCTGCTGGAAAGTGAGTTGGGGGGTTGAATGGCGAGCTGCTGGTTGACTTCTAGAAGCTGGGGTGCGGGATTACTGGCAGGTAGGCAGGTTGTGGGCACGTGGAGGGTGCTGGCGGTTGTAGATAGCGGGTCGAGTGCGGATGAGCTGACGGGCGCGGATAGCGGGTTGGGTGCGGATAGAGGAATAAATCCAGGCAAAATTGACGCTGGCTTGTTTCGATCCTGCGCCAATGCCAAGGTTTAACCAGACCACACCACTCGACAAAGCGCTCTTTTCTGTTAGGAAAGGGAAACAATTTATTTATATTATAAATATTTACAGATTTTTTAAATTAAAACTTATTAAATAACTAACTTAATTTTTTTTTGTTATTATGAAGTACCTTTATATATATATTAGAAATAAAATCATATAATAATATATATATATTTTTTAAATAAATTAACTTTATATAGTTTATATTTTCATATAGTTAATTTTATTATTATATTTATAACTTATTTATAGTTTACATAAATTGATATAGTTTTTATTTAATAAATGTTTACATATATTTTTAAATACTTTATTTACAACTATTTTTAAATACTTTATTTACATATATTTTTAAATACTTTATATATATATTTACATATATTTGTAAGTACTTACTATATATATTTAAAAACATATTTACATACTTACAATATATATATTTATAAATATATTTAAATACTTAATTAGTTCCTTTTTACATATAAATATATATAAATAAATATTAGCTAAAACAAATCATTAATTCAAAAATTTACATGAAATATGCACAATATTACTTAAAACTATGCTAAAAACTATACTAAAATACTTACAATTTACTATTCATCACTCCACCAAGAAAACTCCCATGGGTTGCAACATTACCCTAGACAAGGATGAGAAGGGAAAACCCTTTGATGAATCCATGTACAGATGTATCATTGGGTCCCTATTATATCTGACTTCTAGTAAACCAAATATTATGTATGCTACATGTGTTTGCTAGATATCAAGCATGCCCTAAGGAATCTCATTGCTCGGCTGCAAAGAGGATTTTGAGATATCTTAAGGGCAACCAACATCTTGGCCATTGGTACCCTTGAAACAATGATTTTGAACTGACACTACAACATTTTTGGCCTTTAGCAACACTTGAAAACTGTTGCGTGAAACTGTAACCTGTTGGCAAAACATTGAAAATTGTTGCCATATGGTGGTGCCTATAACCCTAATAACAAGAGGTCTCCGATCCTTTGAACTGAGAGATCTTCGGGGCTGCGATGGATATCCTCCATTAACGTCAGATCTAAGGCTGGATAAAGAAGTAGTTTGTGGCGTCGTGCTTAAAATTTCATCATAAGCCTGATTTGACACTGCAAACACATGTAGATAGGCACATATAGTCACTGGGTTCCTCGATATAGACCTTGTGGTAACAAACGAACCCCGTCAATAAATCTATAGCATGAATGCATAATGACTACATTCTGAAGAGAGCATTATCATTTAACAATATACCAAATTACATGGATAAAGAAATTAACTTACTTAAATACATACCAATAGGTTCTATGATAGGTAAGTCTTTGAATAGTGCGCTTGGACCTGTTGGTTCAACATCTGTTTTGCCTCCACTCTATAAATTCAAAGAAAACATTAAGAACTCTTAACTTCACAACAATGATAATGAAACTGTACAAATCAACATAATATACACAACATGCATAAGGATAAGTATACTAATTGTTAATTTAATTAATAAAAACTATCAGAACTTGTATGTGGGTATCTCAAACTAAAAATGATATGTTGTGAACATATAAGGATAATAAATCAGTTCAAAAGTGCATCACATAATTATTAATATCAAGAAGCAAGCATTTCTCTATAATTGGAAAAGAATTATGCATCATGTTTGGCTTATTAACCAAGGCTAGATTCAATGCAAGTTAAAAATGATTTGACCTACAAGAAAAATTAAATGTGTAAACTCTCAACCTTACTAAGACTTTCAGAAGATCATTGTTAATTAGATACTATGAAATTAAGAAGATCATAGGGTCAAGCATAGGATGGGGTGACGAGCAAGAACTACATGGCATGTATCGAAACAAAAAAACAATTTAGACTTACAACACAAACCGCAACTTCCCAGACAACATTGTATTGGAAGCATTTCCAGTGACATCTTTGCATCGATTGTCAACGAATTGGTCTCGCTCATGCTTGTGTGCACTATAAATGTAGGCTCTCTCGGCATCAGATGAACATCATTTTTGCTCTTCAGCATCGTAATTACGGACGATATAGTCGGCCGATCGTTTGCCCGATCCTAAATGCATTGCATCCCCAAATTGATGCATCTCATAAACTTCCTTATAGAGCATGAATTCCACATGGCCGAATAGATCACCTCCATCACATTATCCTCAATCCACAATTTCCACACCTGCATAGAGAAAAAAACACATTTTGTCTCCATCAGTTCAACCACAAAAGTGTTTCCTAGCAAAAGTTTTGAGCTTTATTACACATAGATCCCAGGAGGTTAAGTGACAAGTCGGAGTTATAGTATGTGTTGTTCCACTTGTCGCTGACAATCTCTATTAGCAGCACTCCAAAGCTATACACATCAGAATCTTGATTTTCAGCAAGAACTACATGACATCAGATAAAGAATAAAATATATCACAATGCATTGGGAACAAAGTAAATTTGCCTTTAATCGGCAAATTAAAAAAAATAAAAATAAGCAAGAGTTTTACAACCAATTTTTTTTAAAAGTGACAAAGAAAGATCTGTAAGCATCCACCAAAGAATCTTGATTTACAAAAAAAGTGGATAGCTTCACTCGATTAATTGAAGCTCTCTAACATTTACTTCATGGGCATATTTACTGCTTTCTGAATGCATTTTGGAATGGAGTATGCTTAGATTTGAAAATTTTAAAAAAATGAACTGAAGGGGAAAAGCAACAAGGAAAGTAGGGAAGCTGACAACTATATAAGTCAATGACTACAACTCACCAATTATTATAATCCACTGACAAGTATAACTACTGTAGACTATAACTCACCAATGATTATAACCCACTAACAAGTATAAGTAAAAATATATGCATATATGGATGCATACACATGCTAAAGTTTACAACTTCGATAAGAAATGGTTCATTTTACTTGATTATGCCTTTCCTATTATGTGCTCTAATGATGAATGAAAGGCTTGTTACTTCATGTTATAAGCTCTGCCAAACTTCAAATTTCTAAGAAGAATACCTTTACATCTTCTAGCATGCCTTCAAAATCTACACCCACATTTCTTAGATCGTAATATCTATAGTCTGACCAAGGAATCTGACATCATTAAAAATATTCTTGATTTCGTGATCAAAAATATATTAAAAGTCTGTCATGAGAAAAATGAAAGATGGTAGAAATAGGGCATCATCAAGATAATTCGCATAGTGTGAAAAGCACAACCCTAAGTAAGCAAAGATACCAGAACTTTGGCATCAAGAAGTATTTGTGTATAAAAGCTACAACAAAGTCGGAGAGAACCAGTCCTGGATAGAGACTTTATGCAATAGCCACCTGAATTATAAAATATGAACCACTTGTGTAGACAATATGAATAAAAGAAATTCTTATTCTTCCATGCAGGATGGTAGGATTATCTTTTACAAATAGCAATTCAGCGGTGACTTTAATAAAAGCATCCAAACCACCTTATGTAAACAGTCAGGTACACTAAGATTTTGAATATTTCATCTAGTGAGATGAGCTCAACACACTCACCCGTCAGTTGAATTTTCTTCACAATACCATTGACTACGCCTTTACAATACATTGAGTATATTCACGACACATTTAAAGAGCATCACTTTAATAAGATTAGGTAACATGTTCCACATTAATCACATTGTTGAAATAAAAGCAAATGCATATGTAAATGTTCAATCTATCATGAGGCCAATATAATGGAAAGTATAGACATATGGTCAAAAGGTAGTAATCTATATCAAAAGAATGATCTACAATAATCTAGTATAACTACATCTCTAACCATGGCCAGTAATTTGCCTAAAATTGAAGCAACTGTTGGATTAATTAAAATTTTTTTAACCTGCAATCTCTCTTCTGAGCATACCCTTTCCCTCGAGCATCCTATATGATCACAAGAAGGGTTGCAATATGAAATATCCAAAATAAATTATTAGTATCAAAATAGTATATGAACTTGTATACAAAAAATAATGACAAAAAGTAAGCAACATAGTAAATAAGAAAGCTAAACTAAACCGTACAACTCCTGGACAAGACGATGATCATAAGGTTAGAGTTTTGCTATCATTTACAGCCCATTATGACTGAAATTTGCAATAGTTTAATGTTAAAAACTCCTTATCATACAAATATCTTGAAAAAACAACACAAAAAGAAACCTATGTCAAAATCTCACAAGCATTCACAAGCATCCTTGTTGAGATGCGTGCCAAGAAGTCTTACTTTTGCTTTATTTCTCTGGTTCTGCTCTGTGTGTGCTACCTTTTTCTACCTTCAACCTGGTATTACAGCAACATTTCTAAAGACTGTATATAGCAATTTTTCATGGCTTCGTCATATATAGCACAACTCTCTTATTTCCGCTCAGTTGTTCCCATCTTTGCTAGAGAAAAATATAAACATTGGTGCTTGCAAATTGTTTCTAGTCCAATATTTCATGAAATCCAAGTATAAAATTGACAGTACGTAAAATTTCACAAAAAATAAGATAGGGTCCTTTCTACTCATTTAATTCCTTCTCAAATGGGATATATGTATACCAAAGTTATATCTCGTGATAACCTTCTCATAAAAGTTCTTCATGACTTGGGATGATAGATACTTATTGGTGATTGGTTGGGGGTATTAAATTTCATGTTAAACTTGAAGAACACCTGAGAAACTCACGAAGAGGGGGCCATATCAAACCAAATTACCCAAAGTATTTGGTTACGCCTCTTATTTTTTTCCATCTTCTAGTATTCATTCCTACAACCTGATAGTGGCTCTTCCAGAGTAACAAGAAAAGAACCTCGAAGGCTCATTAACCTCTTTGAAGTACATTTAATATCAAACAACAAATACTTTTCTCAAAAGCATGGTTCTGTTGGACTAAAGTAAACCTAAAAATATTATCAATGTGATTGGACAAGAAATCAATGGCCACTAAATATACGTTTAAAATAAGAATTAACTTGAAACATGCTTTAAAGGGGTTAAAATCAATGAATTAGACAATAAGATCAACTGACTGTATCCAATGCTACTGTGAAAAATTAAGAAGCCCTGCATTTTTCTGGCTGGTCAGGGACATTTCATTTGACATTGAAAATTCTTAGAATGCTACACCAAGAAAGAGCAAATGCTTAGCATATTGACCTTTTTTATTCTACCTTCCATGTAACTAAGGAACACAAGAAATTGACATGAAATTTAGTAAAAGAATCACAAAATTTAATTCCACCAAAAGGGCAACTAAATTTTTTTATTTGCACATAAAAGTATGAAAGGACCTCTATAAATTATGCAATGAATGTGCCTTGTGATTCCCCACCTTCCAAACTTCATCTAATAGAATCAATCCAAAGGTGCATACCACGTCCTACAAGGAAGAGTTGCAAAGGTAAGAAAATAAATTACAAAGGTATGAGCATGAGAAAAATTATGAACAAAAAATTGAAATAGAAAAATCATATCAATGGGATTTAGGATGATATGAAAAACATATATAGTAAGTGCATATTTAAGGCACAATAGAACAAGGTTCTCCTTAGATGGAATTTGGGGGAGAGATGGTTTGATAACCTTGACCCACATTAAGAGAACTTCTTTCCATAGTTAAAATGATATATCGACAACTCACAATGAGGCAATCTAACCACATCACACTCGTCATTCTCAAACTAGGTCCACTTTCGGTAAGTCAATTAAGAAAAAAATGTAATCTTATAAATTAGTAATTGTGGCTAGTTGTTAGGTGGGCAGAGGGGATGGCTGAAGAAAACTGCAGTAGTAAGTCTAGAATAGTAGAGTTAGATATGATGTAAGTGTGCGTTCGTTTGGTAGGTTTTGATTGACAGGAATTGGTTTTGGCCGAAAAACTACGGAACAAAGGTTTTAGAATTGGGCCAAAACCAATTCCTTTGTTCGTTTGCAGGGAGGTTTTCGGGCACATAATTGAATCTGCCAATTTTTCTGTTCTGTTGTTGGATAGAATTCAGAGACGGGAATTGAAATTTATGGTATTTTGCTTTAGTTGATTGTGCATGAAGTGATTTGTTCTTTGGTTATTATGCTGTATTTGCTAGCACAAAGTCATACCCATGATCCAAATCTAATATAGCGTGACATGAATTTGTAGCTGAATCACCATCATTATAAGAATAGGAAATTACCCCTTAATAAGATGTATCATATAATATATAAATAAAAAAAGAATATCCAACCATCTATGAAAAGCTTTCACAAAAAAATCTGGATATGATGTAAACTATTCTTAAAAAAATCTGGAAGCAGGTAATTGCTACATAATAAGCATATAACATATTCTTTAGAAGAGGTTTTAATTTCTGCATAATAAAAATATAACATATGTTGCATAATAAACAATAAACATATAATCTGGAAGCAGGTCATCACAAAAATATCTGGAAGCAGGTCATTGATGAGGCGTTCTTCTTCGAGGCTTTCTTCCAGGAAAATTTTTCCATTTCTCCTCGCCGGCGTCGTTGACGAGGCGTTCTTCTTCGCTGCCACAGGTGCTAGCCGACATCATTGACGTAGGCGTTCTTCCTCACCATCGCTGCCACAGGTGCTCGCCGCCGTCATTGATGTAGGCGTTCTTCCTCACTGACGTTGTTGGAGGAGCCCCCTGACGTCGTCATCGTAGAGAAGGAGAAAGAAGCGAAATAGCCATGGGAACTCCTCCTCTTTCACGCCCGCTGTCAAGCTCTCCCAAAAATTGACCAAAAACCGGATATCTTATTTTTGTAAAAATCAAAACCCATAGGTTTTGGGGGAATGTCAATTCCTTCCTAAAAAGACGCCAAATGAACACATGAATTGGAATTGAGATACCCAATTCCAATTCCTTTCCTTCAATGACCGCAAAACGAACAGGCCCTAATAGATTTTTAATAAGGGTTTAGGTATATCCACGAGTTAAGAGCACAATGACTACAAAGAAAAATTATATGTTGTGATGTTTCACAATCTAAAACTACAAAAACAGAACATATTACTCTACAAAACCACAAAAGTGACAGAAGCCAGCTATGGTGTTCCCAGATTAAAATAGTGCTCATCATTTCCCTTCAGGGTTGTTTCCATAATACAGGCAAATGACTGATCTTAGGAGAAAAAAAGACGCTTTGATGGAATAAAAATACTAGATTAACTCCTCAAAGAGCTCTCGAAGTTCTCTACCGCTCTGGAGAAGGACGAGCAGGAATGGCGAGGAATGGAGAAAATGACTGGAAGAAGTCACGCGGGAATGGCTTCAGAGAAGATTTCGAAGTCCGCTGCTCGCTTGCTGCTGATCTAGCCAGAGGAAATGGGAGGAAGTCGCCCGCACACGAGGAAGACGAAGGGGTGTCGATCGCGAAAGCTATCCACGGTTTGCTGAGCGTAAAAACTAAAAACAAGGTTTAATAAATTTAAAATTTTAAAGTAACAATTTAGGGTGTGCGAAAAGTATTTTTGGCTGAGTGGGATAGGATTAGGCACACTTTTAGCTTGTTGCAAATTATTTTTTTAAAAGACAACATATCACAATTGTTGCCTGAAGTCTTATTCCCAATGCTTATGTTTGCGGAATGAAGTCTTATTCCCATTAATATAAGTTCTTTTTTATTTTTATTGGGTGCCTATGTTTACAGAACAAAGTCTTATTCCCATTGACATAGGATCTTTTTAAATTGGTTCTTTGCATCTTCTACATGTACTTTTTCATGCCTACTCAAAATGGGTTTTTAATAGAGGTAAGGGAATGAGGATTTTCAAGGAAAAATCTAGATTTTAAATAAAAAAAGAATTTGAGTGCAGCTTTAGTAATTTGAACGTTCCTAAGTTTCGAAAGGCTTAAGGTGGAGATAATTGAAGTCTAAGGTTGTTTTTCTAATATAATATACATGCCTCTTGTTGGAACCAAGATTCGTCCCAACGAGGAGTTTGGACCCCTAAAAAGGGGTCATCTAGCACTTACTGATCCCGCGTAGGAACCTGACTGAAGACTTAAAACTAAACATCGACCATTGGCTCCAGCATGGAGGTCCCACCACACACCCGGAAGATCTTAGAGTGCCTCTCCTCCTAATCCAAAGCTAAAGCTGGGCACCTTGGAGAGCTCGGGAAGCTAACCAACGATGTCCTAAGGAGGAAGAAGCCAAAAACTGGATCCTCTCCAAAGGTGCCCTTCAGGGTCTATATATAGTTTTCCTCTACTAGTCTGCTAATAGCGTAAATCCGCCTTTTGGTCTTACTAAAAGCACCCCAAACTAGTCTGCTAACAGCAAATCCCCACTGTTCTAAAAGGCTATTGGCAGTCCACCAAGGGTATCCAGGTAATTTCACCCCTAGATTCTTCTGGTCGAGTGGTCCGTCGAGGCTCCGCTCGCCATACTTCTCGCATACTGAATTCCCTAGGTCTCGCTGGGTGAGTGGACTGTGGAGGCACCACTCGCCTAATCCGATCCTCTGGGTGATTGGGGTTATGCGCCTTACTCGTCTGGAGGTCTGTGCATCCGAACTACTATGCGGGCGAGTGCTTAGAAAGTGAGGCTTGCAATCGCCCTGAAGCTTGCATGCCTCTATTGACCTAGGCGAATGCCCCACTGATGCTTTGGACGAAAGCCCCTCTCGACCTGTCTGCTTTGCTCCGCTCATCTTTTTGACCGTCTGGGGCCTGGGGACTTTCCTTGAGTGCGCGAGGCCCTCCAGTTCGCTAGACCGTAATGTCAGACCCAATGCACTCGGCAAGGAGAGCCCATGGGCACAATTCCCCTATTGCTGATCTAGCCACCACCTCTGCTGCCAACCAGGTACATTCTCTCCCAGGAAGGGGGAAATCACTTCACCCCCCCCCCCCCAGCTAGCCATTCGCAGGACAACTTACCCCCTCCCTCCGGTGCCAAGAAAAAGAACATGTACCAGGTTACTCACTTCATTCTCTTTGAACCTATTTGCATGAACTACTAGATTGAACCAATCAAGTTTTTCTTTCGTAGCCTATCGAGATGCCTCACCGACGGGCCCTCACTATGAGGAGGGAGAAAGAATGTTCTCGCCACCCCCTCTCCTGGCGATCTCTTAGATTTCTTTGGCGATCCCGCCGACCCTAGGATGATGGAGCTGGTGACGGAGGTTCTCAGCAAGCTTATCTGGATATAGCGAGACCTCGTCAGCCAGGTCGATGGGCAACCTTTGAGTGTCAGATGTCCGTTCTCGAGAGGGATTACACGCACCTCATCAGGGAGATGGAGCATCAGGGAGGCGGATGCGAGGAGACTTCTCCAGGTAGGCACATCGCGCGGGCAAGGGACCAAATGTGCTGGGTTAACCAAGAACATAACGCTGTAAGTGCATATTATTACATGCAAGTGCCGCCGAGGATGGGGAGGCGAGGTTGGGTTCAATGACAGCGGGTCCAATACTAATGTTGGGAAAACCCCCTTGTGATATTACTTAACAAATTACTTATAAGTGATTTTCCCTTTTAGGTTTATTACCCACATTGTATAGTAAGGGTAATTTGGTCATTAGATGTCTTAGGATGTCTCACTCATCTTAGAGTGTCAAGACTAGGTCAGGGCAAGCATAATATGAGTTGAATTAATACTTGCATCGAATATTAGTCGACGCAACTTCAACTTGATGTCTACGTAACTCAGACTAAAAGGCCAAGCAGCTCAATCTCTCTGTCAGAGTATATCTAGTCGACACTACGTCGAGTAGAAGTTGACGTAGATAAAGGAGCATGTAGAAGTTATCTTAGAAGTTGACGCAACCTCGATTTCAATTCAACACAGAAGGATGTGTCTGTCGAAGCCATCTGAAGTCGATGCAACGTCGAGAACAATTCGACGCAGACAATGAAGTTTAAAATGAAGTCTTCAACTCGACGATTACGTCGATAAGTAATCGACATAATGTCGACAACAGAGTTCAACCAGAGAAAGATGGAATTCGAAGCTCCTCCTACCAGAACTTGAAGGTGACTCAATAATAGAGGAAAAGAAGTCGACGCAGCATTGAATACAGTCTGAAAAGGAAATCTTTTCAGCTATCATTTTAGAACTCTCTCTGAAGGCCCACAACACTAAAGACCGTTCTACAACAGCTTATTTATTACCTAGAATGGAGAGGAGCATTAAAGAAGATAGTAAAAGCTTTCTTGGAAAGGATTCAAACAGCTGGCAGACGAGTCATGAACAAAAGAAGAAAGAAAGATTAATTGTCCAAGATTGCCTTTTCATGACAATCCAAAAGAGGAAACTAATTCAAAATTAATCATGGACAATAAATATGATGAGAAGAGAGGAAAATACAGAGCATTCATCATAATCTGCTACAGTTTTGTTGATTAGGGTTTCTACTTCTTCTTCCTCCTAAAACCCAAACAGAGACAAATAGAGAAAATAAGTGCTCTCTCAGGAAAGAAAAAAGTGCTGCTTCTTCATCGCCATCATATAGCAGCCAGATAACAAGTAAAAGGTATACAAAAGGATCTGAAGAATATAACTCTTGCAAATCATCACAATCATAAGCAAGGGTTCATTATTAGCAGATCTATTGAAGGGAAAAATAGAAGTTGAAAGCTTCTACAGAATTCTGAGAATAGAATTCTTCTTTTCAATCTCCCTTCTTCTTTCATCTTCCTCAACTGTACAGAGTTTTAAGAATCCCTCTTCCAAAGGATTCAGTGGTTCAAGATCTCCTTATCAAAAGATCTGAGTGGTTCAAGATCTCCTTATCGAAAGATCTTTGGTTCTAAGAGTCTCCTTATCAAAAGACTCGGGCACATGTTGTGCATTCCTACCAGGTGGTAGAAGAGAGGACTACCCATATTTTGGGGAACCTCTATAAAATCTTGTGTCTTCTCTGTGTGTTAATTTTCTGTGTTGTCCCATATAGCTTACAGTTTTTTTGCTTTACTTTAACAACATTACTTTTATTCTGTGTTAGGTATTGTTGAAGCATAATACTTAGTGTTTTTATTGTGTGTGCACAAATAAGATAGAAATATTTTTAAATCTCTATTCACCCCCTCTAGAGTATACTCAGAGTCACACTGTGCACTTTTAATTGGTATCAGAGGGAGATTGATCATTAAAAGGTTAACACCTTGATCCAAAAGACCTCCTACTCTTATTTCTCTACAATAAATTTATTTTATTAAGAAAATGAGTTCTAAGGATTATGCCTCAACAAGACCTCCAATGTGTAACTTAAATTAGTTTACACTATGGAAGGCCAAAATAAAGTTATATATGAACTCTATTGATGAGGACATCTTTGATGTTATCATTACAGGTCCTCCAGCCCCATACAAGAAGGATGCCAGTGGAGATTCTACACATGAACCTGTACCCAAGGCTGAGTGGACAGAGTCTGAAAAGAAGCAGAAGGCATGTGATGCCAAAGCTACAAAGATTCTGGTATCCACCATGTCAGATGACATCTTCCAAAAGGTGGTTGACTGCCAATCAGCCAAAGAGATCTGGGAATCTCTTTCCAGACTGGTAGAAGGAAGTTCTGATGAAAGAAAGGACAGGTAGTCCATTCTCATATCACAATATGAGAACTTTCAATAGAAAGCTGATGAATACATTGTTGAGATGTATGACAGATTCAGCATCATTGTCAATGAGCTGAAGAGTCTGGATAAGGAGATATCCTTAACAGAAATAAATGATAAAATCCTCACGTGCTTCCCTAGCTCATGGGATTCAAGGATCTGGGCAATCAGAGGTCCAGATGCCATAGAGAAATCTCTACTAAGGCTCTGCTAGGAAAGCTTAAGTCATATGAGATGCTTCAGAAGAACAAGGCTGAATTAGAGGAAAGGGAGACAACTCTAGCTCCTATCCAAAGAAGTCTGGCTCTGAAAGCTACTGAAGGAGAGCCCTCCACTCCTGAAGATGAAATATTCAGTCTCCTAGCAAGGAGATTCAGAAAATGGGTCAAAACAGAAGGCTCTAGAAGAAGAGAAAGGAGCTCAAGGCCCAAATATGATAAGACTCCAAAGAAGGAGATAATCTCCTTCACCTACAACAAGCTAGGGCACATTGCCCCGAAATGCCCTCAGGAACAAAGGGTCAGGAGCAGCAACAAAGAAGCGAAGAAAAAGAAGTCTTTCAAGAAGAAAGACAAAACGAAAATCAAATGTTTCATTGCTGAAACCTGGAGTGACTCTGAAGTAGAGTTATGCTCCTCTTCATCTGAGAGTGATGAAGAAGCAGAAGCAGCTTGCATGATGGCATTGGTGATGTCATCAGATGATGATGAAGAAGAATTGGTATCTCTATTTGAAAACTTTGATTTCAATTCTGATGATTTTAAAAATTGCTTTAAAGAATTTTGCAATGATGTCCTCAATAGTAAAAAAGAAATAATTGTAGTTAGGAAAGAGCTAGAAGAACTTAGGAAAGTTGATGTATACTTAAGAAATCCAGACTTAATAGATGAAATTAATAATAAGGAATCAGAATTAGTTGAAGTAAGAAAAGAATACTTAGAATTAAAAGAAGAGTTAACCAAGGCAAAAGCCTTTGAGGACTCACTCAATGGGAGGAGTCAAAAACTCAAAAATATTACACAAAATCTCTCTATGAGATTTAAGCACCTAGGACTAGGAGCAGGCCTATGCACTAGCACAGAAGTCCCTAGGAAACCTGCCTGGAAAAATCCAGTTAGATTTATTAGACCTAGTAACTATCAATCAAGTGAGGGGAGTGCAATAACTAAGTACAATAATAATACAACTAAAATTAATGTGCCTAACAAAGTAATTCTAAACACTGAAAGGAAATTAATGGGCAATAACAATGCAGGGAAATTAAACACTCAAAAAGCTAAAGCTAAAGCTAAAAATAATAAAACACTCTGCTGATCTTTAAAATTGTGATTCCTTCTATGCACATTTTCAGTACTAAGGTAATAAGCATAGGTTTGGGAAACCCATTCTATATCATCCAATTGGGTATTATGAAAGACCCTTCTATTCTTTCATTGTACCATACAATGGTAAAAGTAAAGGGCCCATGGTAACCTGGGTTCCTTCTAATGTTTGAATTATTTGTGCAGGATTAGGTAGGATCAATCCTAAGAGAGAATGGAGTGGGAAGAAAGATTTAGGTCATGAAGGAAGAACTAATTGAAACCAAGGGAGTGATTTCTTCTTTAAATTCCCTTTTTATCCTTATAGTTCATAAAATTTATAGCATAAACACTATTTTCAATAAACATCATTGCTGGGAAAATCAATAAGAATTTTCTAAGAAAATAGAACTATCTATTCAAAGTTGCATCGAATTGAATTTGACTTATCTTCGGGTTCTACTTGATCCAAGCGTCGAGAGCCAATCAGAGCGAATAATACGAATGTTATTTGACGCGGCATCAAGTTCATATCGACGCATGCGTCTACTTAATAGTCGCTGATTAAATTCAAGGTCACATAGACTACATCTAAACGCAACGTCGACATGACTACATCGACTTATTTGTTTTTAAACAATCTCAAAGATTGCGTCGAATAGTAATCGAAGCAATGTTGAGATTCCAGTCCACGCAGGATTGCTTCTAGAAGCTGTTCTGGCATATTTTGGTGCGCTGAATATTAATGTATATCGACGATGCTTCGACTTAAACCCTAAGTTGTGACAAATCATCTTCTTTTAAGCAACTTCAGCGTCGAATCATTTACACTTACAAATTTTCTCTCCTTGCTCTCTCTTTCTCCCGTTCTCTCATGCTCTTGTCTCCCTCTCTCTCTCTCTCTCTTTCTCTCGTTTTCTCTTTTGTTTGCAGGTACCTAAAATCGATGGCTCCACCAAAAGTGAACTCTAGCTTTGATGTGGATGTCGATTCTTTCAATGCTGCTGCAGAAAGCTTCAAGGCCATTCTTGACTTAGTCCATAAAGCAAGACTAACAAAGTTGATCTCCAAGAGATGTAAAATACTTGATGTTGAGTTGACAGAGTTCAAGGATACTGTGCACATAGGAGATGATGGATCCCTCCATGGGAAATTTTTTGAAAAAGATATCTGCATAAAAAAGGAAATGTTGTCTCAAACATTTGATCTACCCACTGGTGAGGTCTCTGATGCATTGTCAGGGGAAGAGACAAAGAAGGCCTTAGAAATCATGTAATTTAATAAAGAGAGAGCCATCAATCTGAAGAAGGTGGATCTGGTAGAAGAATACAGATTTCTGGCAGACATTATGGGAAAGGTTCTGCTGTGCAAGATATCAACACATGATACTATACCCAAGCAGCAATTGCAAATTATGGGTGTCCTAATTCTGGAAAAGAAGATAAACTGGGGGAGATACTTCCTGAAAATGATCGGACACAAATATGCTCACGAAGACAATTCTTATATGAGGATAATGAGCCAGGTTCTCTTCCAACACTTTCCAGATGTGTGCAAGTCCAAAGGAGTGCCAATTCCACCAGGCAAAATAATTAATATTGGAATTTTCTCTGAATGGACTAGGCATATCCTCAAGCCTGGTCAAGCTGCACCTTCACCTCCTCCCTCTCCACCTCCTCAAGATTCAGAGAGAAATATACCAGATTCCTCAAGGGATAATATACCTCCCCAAGACACTCCAGCAACCCACCAGGATGATACCCTAGATATTGATCAAGCCCCACTCAACCAGGCCATTTCACCTCCTTCACTCAAATTCCTCCCCAACCACAGCCACAACCATCCATCCCATTTACAGACAATCAGCCTGCTCCTCTACCACCACCAGTTCATATCTCTCCAGAAACCTACCAATCTCTTTCCCTTGCCTACCAAGATCATCCCGATCTGAATGAGAACCTCACACCTCCAACTCCACCTTCCTCTACCTCTCACCGTACACCTCAAGTTGATATTGAACAAGCAATAGAAAAGGCAGTAGAGCTAGCCTCCAACACCTTTGTTGACATGATGGCCAATGAAGCCAGAAAGTTTAATAAAAAGTACTCTCAAATAGAAACTGAGCTACTTGACTCAAGAGGGTCCCTCATGGCTCTAAAGGAGTTTGTATCCTCCTCCATGATCACAACAGAGTTCTTAACCTCTCTTGTCAGCAAGGTTAAAAGTGGGAGAATGATGGCGCGACCCCACCACCACTTTCTGATGACGACCCGGTTGCCGAAGCGCAACACTACAAGGACTTGAGGCGCCGTGATGATGCTAACGGAAACCGGAGTTACAACCTCCACCCGCGGTGTACCAAACCCGCTTGAAGTCTTTTATTTATTTCTTAGATCATTTATTTCATATTTGCGGATATAAAATTATTTCATATCTTGGAAATAATTTTATATTCATTTTGCTCTTGTTTATTTGTCATTTCCTAATTTTGAACAATGGTGTGCGTTTAGCCGTTTGGATGGTGGATTAGTTAGCCATCATGATTTGATGTATTTTGTAAACTCCTATTTAAAGGAGGCTTGATGAGAGTAAAGGAGACGATTGGAAAACAAAAAAAACCTAATCTCCCCCTTGTGAGATTTCGGCCAAGAGGAGAAACCCCCTTGCCGCCGCCCCCCTCTTGGTGTGACTCCAAGGCCGCCCCCCTCCATCCTCTTCGGTGCGACTCCGATGAGACTTCTGCGGTGCGACTCCAAGGAAGAAAGGCTGCTACTCCATTCGGTGCGACGCCGGTGGAACCATGGAGAGAGAGATTCTCCCACATCTATCTTGAGTGCATGCATGTTCTTGGTTGGGTAACCCCTCTCCTTTCTAGTGATTCTTCTACATTTATTTTGTGGAGGTTTTGTCGAATCGTTTTATCCGTGATCTTAATCTTCTCGCTTGCAAAAATTTGAAATATAAGTGTTGTTATTGAACCTCTTGTTGTCCGGATCAGGAAGATTCATTGCGGGAGCGAAACTCGGCCTGGCCTTGGTTTGCTCTCCAAGATTGGCGCTCTTGGCGTTAACAAGGGAGTTAATCTCAACTAAAGCTTTACCGCCGCTCGAATGTTCACCGCCGTTCTGAAATATTGCCTCTGCATTTTGAAACGAATCGAATGATGGAATAGATGCCTGTGTAGGTGCGGTGAGTTGTGTGCTTGTTGGAGAGGTAGGTCTTGTCTAAGGACATGGTATCGAGTCCGGTTGTGAATCTTCTTGTTTTATTTTGTTATTCGGATTTGGGAGCCCACCCGACCTCTTTATTTTCCGCTCTTGGTCGGAGTACTCTTGGAACGAGATCTTTGAGAGCAAGCACGACCTCTTTCTGTTCGCTTTTGGTCGGAGCCCTCTCCCTCTTATTTTATGTTGAATGTTGTTTCCGTTTCTGTTAGCGTAGCGAGCACGTGTTCACGATAGCCCTACATCAGAGAATATTCAGGAGGAGGAAAGATCAGTCCCAGAAAATGTTGACCAGGTGAAGGATAAAGATGTGGAAAATCCAAATGCACTTACTATATATAAAACAATAAGTCCTGCTACAAATGTTAAGGATCCTGCTGCAAATGTTCAGGGGGAGCGTCATACAAGGCCTCAGGAAGATCCAACATAAGATGATGAAGCACTGCCTGTAGTAAATTAGGGGGAGCTTCCATCAACTCAGGGGGAGCTCCTTGTGAATGATATGCTTCTAGATGAGGTTGCAAAGATTTCACAAGAAGCTGCTCAGGATGCTGAGGGGAATGCAAAATCTCATAAGGAGCCTCCCAAAGATGACGAAGTCAATGAAGAAGCTGATAGGAATCTTCAAGAAGACGAAGAACCACTTTCATTTGCCCCATGGAAGGTTGTTCCAAAGGTCTTGTCCAGAAAAAGGAAAACTCCTGATAGAGGACAGTGAGGTCCAGGTACTCTAAATTTGAGATTAGTTCAATACTTTTATAGTCTCTGGTGGATACAATTATTAAGAACAATATAACTTATTTGACAATGTATGAAATAGTCTGTAATTTCATTCTGTCATATTTTATTGTCTATATATTATCTTGTATGTATGTCTGTTTATGTAATAGGATGTGTAAAATCACTTGAAAACAATCTGTATAATTTGTTAAGATAAATAGGGGGAGATTGTTGAGAAAAACCCCCTGTGATTTAACTTAACAAATTACTTATAAGTGATTTTACCTTCTAGGTTTATTACCCACATTGTATAGTAAGGGTAATTTGGACATTAGATATCTTAGGATGTCTCACTCATCTTAGAGTGTCAAGACTAGGTCAGGACAAACACAATCAAAGTTGAATTAATACTTGCGTCGAATATAAGTCGACGCAACTTCGACTTGATGTCAACGTAACACAGACTAGAAGTCCAAGCAACTCAATCTCTATGTCAGAGTATAACAAGTCGATGTTACGTCGAATAGAAGTCAACGTTGATAAAGGAGCATGTCGAAGTTATCTTAGAAGTCGACGCAAGCTCGATTTCAATTCAACGCAGAAGGATGTGTTTGTCGAAGCCATCTGAAGTCGATGCAACGTCGACTAAACTTCAACGCAGACAATGAAGTTCAAAATGAAGTCTTCTACTCGATGGTTACGTCAATAAGTAATCGATGTAACGTCGAAAATAGATTTGAACCAGAGCAAGATGAAATTTGAAGCTGCTCATACCAGAACTCAAAGGTGCGTCGATAAGAGAGAGAAAGAAGTCGACGCAGCGTCGAATAAAGTCTGAAAAGGAAACCTTTTCAGTTGTCCTTTTAGAACCCTCTCTGAAGGCCCACAACACTAAAGACCCTTCTACAACGACTTGTTTATTGCCTAGAATGGAGAGGAGCATTAAAGAAGACATGAAAAGATTTCTTTGAAAGGATTCAAATAGCTGGCAGACGGGTCGTGAACAAAAGAAGAAAGAAAGATTAATTGTCCAAGACTATGCCTTTTCAGGACAATCCAAAAGAGGAAACTAATGCAAAATTAATCATGGACAATAAATAGAATGAGAAGAGAGAAAAATACAGAGCATTCATCAGAATCTACTACAGTTTTTTCGATTCGGGTTTCTACTTCTTATTCTTCCCCCTGAAACCCTAACAGAGACAAATAGAGAAAACAAGTTCTCTCTCGGGACAGAAAACAGAGCTGCTTCTTCAACAACATCATATAACAACCAGATAACAAGTAAAAGATATACAAAAGGATCTGAAGAATATAAGCCATGCAAATCATCACAATCATAAGCAAAGGTTCATCATTAGCAGATCCATTGAAGGGGAAAATAGAAGCTGAAAGCTTCTACAGAATTCTGAGAACAACATTCTTCTTCTCCATCTCCTTTCTTCTTTCATCTTCCTCAACTGTACAGAGTTTTAAGAATCCCTCTTCCAAAGGATTCAGTGGTTCAAGATCTCCTTATCAAAAGATCTGAGTGGTTCAAGGTGTCCTTATCAAAGGATCTGAGTGGTTCAAGATCTCCTTATCAAAAGATCTTTGGTTCTAAGTGTCTCTTTATCAAAAGACTCAGACAAAGGTTGTGCATTCCTACCAGGTGGTAGAAGAGAGGACAACCCATATTTTGGTGAACCTCTATAAAATCTTATGTATTCTGTGTGTGTTATTTTTCTGTGTTGTACCATATAGCTTATAGTTTTTCTGCTTTACTTTAACAACATTAATTTTATTTTGTGTTAGGTATTGTTGAAGCATTACACTTAGTGTTTTTATTGTGTGCGCATAAATAGGATAATTTTTTTTTTAAATCTCTATTCACCCCCTCTAGAGTATACTCAGAGGCATACTGTGCACTTTCAACTAAGCCTACTGGAACTCGCTCCATGTGTTCTCCTTATCCTGATAAATAATTTTCTCTTTTTTGTTATGGATGTCGAGTTCAGCTCTGTCTTATGAACAATCTAGTCGCCTTAAATATTAACTATCTTTTGTGTGATCTTTCTGATGTTTTGCGGAATGCTGTCTTTCATGATTAAATTTCATTATACTTTATTTGACTTCTGCCTTTCTGTGGAGGCCTTTGCGCGCGACACTCATCACCTATGGGCGAGCGAGGCGCGCGTGGGGCTGGCTCAAATCCTGAGGTGTCGGGCCAGTGCAGTCATTTCTCGCACCCCCACGCCCGGTGAACTTCTCGATTTTCTTATTTTCTCTTTAAATAGCTCGGCAAATCCAATGCATTTATAACTTTCATTCCAGCTTCCTTCTTCTCTTTCTTGCTCTCACGCTGGCACTCGCACCTTTCTCCATATTTCTTGCATGACTCGATCTCCGACCCCTGTGTGATGGTGGCTGAACTCGATGGCAGGGGCAGGTGCACTCAGGCATTCACTAACCAATATTTTGCCCATATGACTTGTTGGAAGACGAGTTAATGATGGCAATTGCGGACTACATCCTGCCTGGGTTTATAGTGTGTCGCCCTGGAAAGCGCTACCGCATCAACCAGTTTTTGCCGGGCACACTCGCCATTCTTCTGGAGCACTTCGAGGTTGGGCTCCGCCTTCCGCTCTGGCTGGAGCTGCGCCAGACCTTCCGCTATTTTGGCATTGTCCCCGCGCAGCTCAATCCCAACTCCATCGTTATGCTAGTAGCATTCGCATGCTGCCTGCATGAGGAGAGGATCGATTTCTCCCTCCCCATCTTCCGTAAGTTGTTCAACTTTCTGGCGAAATGTGGTGTCGCCTTTTTCTCCGACCAGACCCCCTTCAAGGTCATCGGTACCGCCAACAAGAACCATGACTAGGTTCGGCACTTCATCTTCTTCACCGAGAGCTTCGGCAACACCATTCTTGCGCTAGTACAGGAGGAGGAGTCGACCTACAAGCCCTCGTCACTGGGAGGTCATGAAGCCAAGCTCCACCTGTTCATCCAATAGCATGGCATGGACATCATCCACCTGCAGAAGAACATCAACTCGATCCCCCCACTCCTGTCGGGAGAGGGTAAGGCAACTTGCTTCAGCTCTAGCTTCAGTCTGCTTTTATAACCGTTTTTCCTTAATCAATCTGTTGCAGGTGTGTGAAATCTCCCCCTTCATCCGCCGCATGCGAATGAGGGAGCCCCTAGGGATTCCATAGCCCTCGCACAATCCTCCGCTGAAGCCTTCCACGAAGAACAAGCCCCCGCCAAGTCCAGCAGCCAGAAGTGGAAGCCCTAAGCGACTCTCAACGACTCTCCTTCTAAATGATCTAAGTCCTCCTCAACTGTCAAGGGCAAGGCAATCGCCACCGAGACCCCCAGGATGAGTCCCCCGGTCGTGACAAAGATGGCGGGCACCATAGCGAATATGGTGGCGGGGACCTCCAGCACGCCTGCGGGGTCTTATATGAGACCATCTCTGAGAGGGCATCATAACTTCTCCCTGGGCGAGAAGTATGTTGACGAAGCGGGGTGAACCCCTGCTTCTGTGGGATTGAAAGGCCAACCGAGCCTCCAACTTCGTGCTCCTTCCATCCTGGATGGAGCAGTACACCACCAGTGATGAGGCGTACACCCTCTCTTTTGCACTCTACAGCCAGGGGGACGCTACCATCTTCGACGCCGAGACCACCCGAGCTCTCCCCCCTAAGACCGCACGGGCTCAGCTTATATGTCATCATGCCGCAGCATCAACCTCGCTCTCGAGCTTGCTTATATGTCATCATGCCGCAACATTAACCTTGCGCAAAACCTCGCCGATGTTGAGAGGACGCGAGGCCTTTCTTTGGCTTAAGTTGTGGCCTTGAAGCAGAGGCTGGAGGCCTCCGAGACCCTTCTCGCTGACTGCCCAATTCGAGTGGTAAGTTTGGTCAAGGTCGATTGTGCTCTCGTGCCTCCCTTTCATTTTCCTTATCTAACTTGTCTTTTCCTTTTCTTACAGGTCACCGCGAATATTGATGTACTGCGCATGCGGGTGGCCAGTCTTGAGGACCAAAACAAAGATCTGCGGGCTGAGGTCCAGCGCCTGCGGGATGCCGCTATACCGCCGCCTCCTGGAGAGAAGGGTACTCAGCATCACTACACCAACGATGAGCTCGAGGTGATGATGCAGGAGACTGCCTAAGGAGTGGAGAAACATGCACTGAAGGTGCTTCGAAGTGCTGGGCTCCTGAAAGACGAGGGCAAGAGGATCACGACTCTCCACTTGCTTCCCAAGCTATTCGATCGGCCGAAGGTCCTAGTTGATGAAGTCGACCTTCGACTGGAGAGTGGTGCACTCCATCCTTCAGGCGAAAGTAGTGGATCCTCTAGCGAGAAGTCTGGCGGCTCCCCCTAAAGATCTGCTTTCTTTTCTTTTTTGGTTGTAGTATATGCTTGGGGCTGGATCCTCCTTTTTGTAAACTTCTTTTTAAAAATGAATTGAAAGATATTTGTTTGTCCAAGTTTCATTAATTCTTCATTTTTCTCCTTACTCGCTGCCATTCAATAATAGTTTGCGCGCTCATATGTCATCCTCCATGCTCTCACACTCTCGCCCACACACTCACGTATCACTTGCTCATTCGCGCACACCGGCCCTTAATCCTAGGTCATGGCCAAGGCGTTCTCGCACCACAGTGGTGGCATCCCAGTATCATCCACACCTGCTAGCATCTTTCTAGGACTTAGGTGGTCGCGATGATTCTGCCGGGAGCGCGACCCTGCCAAGACCACGCCTCATTCTGAATGGTTCTTACGCCTCCTCCGATAGACTAACCCCCTGGGTAAATTCACCAAGCGAGTGCCATCTTGATGGACCCACTCGCACACCTCGGCCCTTAAGACTTCCCATTCTTCTTGAAAACATTCCTTTCTCGAGCTTTTCCTTTCATTCCCGCCATCGAGTGAGCATACGCTCTACTAGCTAGGTGAGAGCCTGGTCAGTGGGTCTGCTCGTGGGCTATGCCTTAGAAACAGCCTCCGAGCACCGTCTTCCCTATCAGCTAGAGGGAGCTTGACAATGGGATCACCTCGGGCTGTGATTCATTTTTACACATTTTCATCCTGCCATTAAATGAGCTTATGGGCCTGCCAGCTAGGTGAGAGCCTAGTCAGTGGGTCTGCTCGTTGCTATTCATCACAACCTTTCACTTGTTAGCCTCTCTAGAGATCAACCTGACCCCACCAACTAAAGAGAGCCCGATAGCAGAATTGATCTGGGGAACTACATCACCTCATTACCTTGCCAGCATCTCTAGAGATCAACCAGTCCCACCGTCTAATGAGAGCCCGATAGCAAAATCGATCTGGGGCACTACAACACCTTATTACCTTGCCAGCCTCTCTAGAGATCAACCCGACCCCACCAGCTAATGAGAGCCCGACATCAGAATTGATCTGGGGCAATCCAGCACCTCATTACCTTACCTGCCTCTCCATAGATCAACCAGACCCTACCAGCTAATGAGATCCCGGCAGCGGAATCGATCTGGGGCACTCCAGCACCTCATTACCTTGCCAGCCTCTCCAAAGATCAACCTGACCTCACCGACCAATGAGAGCCCAGCAGTGGAATCGATCTGAGGATCTCCAGCACCTCATTAACATGCCAGCCTCTCCAGAGATCAACCTGACCCCACCAGCTAATGAGAGTCCGGCAGCGGAATCAATCTGGGGCACTCCAGCACCTCATTACCTTGCCAGCCTTTTTAGAGAACAACCTGACCCCACTAGCTAATAAGAGCAAGACAACGGAATCGATTTGGTGCATTCCGGCTTATCTTTGCCTTGCCAGCCTCTCCAGAGATCAACCTGACCCCACCAGCTAATGAGATCCTGGTAGAAGAATTGATTTGGGGCGCTCCAGCACCTTATTACCTTGCCAGCCTCTCCAGAGATCAACCTGACCCCACTGGCTAATGAGAGCCCGACAGCAGAATTAATCTAGGGCACTCCAACACACCTTTACCTTGCCATACTCTCCAGAGATCAACCTAACCCCACCGGCTAATGAGAGCCCAGCAGCGGAATCAATTTGGGGCATTCCAACTTATCTTTACCTTGCCAGCCTCTCCAGAGATCAACCTGACCTCACCGGCTAATGAGAGCCAAGCAACAGAATTGATTTGGGCGGCACTTCAGCACCTCATTACCTTGCCAGCCTCTCCAGAGATCAACCTAGCCCCACCGGCTAATGAAAGCACGACAACGAAATCGATCTGGGGCACTCCAGCACCTCATTAACTTGACAGCCTCTCTAGAGATCAACTTGACCCCACCAGCTAATTAGAGCCCGACAGCGGAATAGATCTGGGGCTTTCCAGCTTATCTTTACCTTACCAGGCTCTCCAGAGATCAACCTGAATCCATCGGCTAATGAGAGCCCAACAGCGGAATCGATATGGGCATTCCAATACCTCATTACCTTGCCAGCCTCTCCTGAGATCAACCTGACCCTACTTGCTAATGATAGCCCGACAACAGAATTGATCTGGGGCACTCTAACACACCTGTACCTTGCCAGCCTCTCCAGAGATCAACCTGACCCCACCGGCTAATGAGAGCCCGACAACGGAATCAATCTGGGGCATTCCAGCTTATCTTTACCTTGACAACCTCTCTAGATATCAACCTTACCCCAGCGGCTAATGAGAGTCTGGCATCAGAATCGATCTGGAGCACTCCAGCACCTCATTACCTTGCCTGCCTCTCCAGAGATCAACATGACGCCACCAGCTAATTAGAGCCCGACAGCGGAATTCATCTGGGGCACTCCATCATATCTTTACCTTGTCATCCTCTCCAAAGATCAACCTAACCCCACCGGTTAAAGAGAACCCGGGAGCGGAATGGATCTGGGGCACTCTAACACCTCATACCTTACCAGCCTCTCTAGAGATCAACCTGACCCCACCGGCTAATGAGAGCCCGACAGCAGAATCAATCTGGGGCACTCCAGCTTATCTTTACCTTGCAAGCCTCTCCAGAGATCAACCTGACCCACCGTCTAATGAGAGCCCGACAGCAGAATCATGCTGGGGCATTCCAGCTTATGTACATTGTACGTGCCTATGGTTAGAAAAGACAACAATATCATCTTATAATAGATCAACATAAGAGTTTAAGGGTAGAAATACTTTAGGTCATCCCCGCTCCAAGCTCAGCTGAGGGGTACCCCTTCCACATAACGGAGATTATACCCTCCAGACTTGAGTGCTACCTCTACAATTTAAGGCCCTTCCCAGTTGGGATTGAGCATTCCCACCGTGGCTCCCCTTCCGGTCGCATCGAACTTTTTTAGGACCAAGTTCCCCTTTTCGAACTGCTTCACCCGGATGTGCTTGTCGAAGTATCGAGCCATCCGTCGCTTGACCTCCTCCTGTCGGATGGTTTCCAGGTCCCGGAGTTCTTCCACCAGGTCCAACGACAGCCTTTGCTCTTCTTCATTTTCCACTCACCATTCCTCATCCCCTTCTCTTGTGGCGACCACATTAGGTGACTTCACCTCGAACTCAATCGGGAGGAAATCCTCGGACTCGTGGGAGAGCTTGAATGGGGTCTTCCCTGTGGCCGTGTTTTGTGTGGTTCTTAAGGACCAGAGGACCGAGGGTAGCTGCTTTACCCAGTTACCCCTTAGGTTTTCGACCTTCTTTTTCAGTAAGTTCACAATTATCTTGTTTGCCGCTTCCACCTGGCTATTTCTCCATGGGTGGTGGACCGACGTGAAGTGAAGGTTTATGCCCAGCTGGGTACAGATGCTGACAAACTTGCTGCTGGAAAACTGCGGCACATTGTCTGTTACGATGGCTAGTGGGAGCCCATGTCAGCAGATTATTTATCCCCATACGAAATTACTTACTACCTGAGAGGTTACCTTGGCCAGTGCCTTCATCTCCAGCCACATGGAAAAGTTGTTAATCATTACGAGTAGGAACTTCCTTTGGCCACTAGCTTGGGGAAAAGGACCCACCAGGTCCAACCCTCGTATTGCGAATGTCCATGGAGCTATGATGGTCCCGAGTCTCTAGGGTGGTATGAGTTGGAGGGGAGCATACAGCTGGCACTTGGAGCAATTCTTTGCAAACTCTGTCGCATCCTTGCTGAGGGTAGGCTAGAATTAGCCTTGTCTCAACACCCTTCCCTCTAGGTTCCTTCTCCCCAGTTGGCTGCCACATTCTCCAGAGTGGATATCCTATAGGACCCTCGGGGCCTCCTCCTCTGATACACAATGGGATAGGAGCCCGGAGAGGGTCTTCTGGTATAATCCTCCTGCATGCAAAGAATAATATGCTGACTTGTACCTGAGCCGCCGCTTGTCCGTGTCCCCCTCTGGGAACTTCCCCGACGTCAGGAAGGTGATGAAGGGATCCATCCACGATGCTGACTGATCTACCTCCATCAACTCGCCTTCCTCAATGGATGGCCAGAAGAGCTCTGACACCATTCCCCCGCCTTGGGACCAAACTTGGCCAGGAGATCTGTCAGGATGCTTTCCTTTCTCATCATGGGTTGAATCGAGAAAGTACGGAATTGTCCAATGACTCCCTTGACATTCTCCAGATATTGTTGGAGGGTCGGTTCCTTTGCCTCAAACTTCCCCTTGATCTGGCAAGCCACCACCATGGAGTCCGTTGAGACCTACACATCCTGCACGCCCATCTCCAGGGCCAGCCAAAGCACCGCTATTACGGCCTTGCACTCGGCCTGGTTGTTGGTGATTGGGAAATGAATGTTAATAGCATGCTCGATCCTTGTCCCCTGGGGCTTACTAAGATTACTCATCCCCCAATGGAATATCTTCTTGATGCACCGTACAACAACATCTTCCATGCCACTGGGGGGGGGGGGGGGGGTGGCCCAAGTTCCTCCATTTCGTGCACGTAGTCAGCCAAGAAGTCTGCCACTACTTGTGCCTTTATTGATAGCCTGTGTACAAAAGAGATATCAAACTCGCTCAACTCCACCGACTATTTGGCCATCCTTCCAGAGTGCTCCACCCCCTCAATGATGCTGCAAAGGGGATGATCGGTCACTGCCCTAATAGAATATGCCTGGAATTATGGTCGGAGCTTCCGGGATGATAATACCTAGGCGAAGGAAATCTTCTCTAAGATGGAATATCCGAGTTCTGCCTTCCTTAGCACTCTGCTAAGATAATAGATCAGGAGATAACTTTTCCCTTCTTCCTGGACCAGAACAGAACTCATCACCTCGGCCCCCACCCCCAGGTATAGGGATAAGTCCTCTCCTTTCCTGGGCCCCTAGAGTAACGTGGCTTGAGTTAATTGCTTCTTCAGTGCTTGGAATGCCCCTCACCCTCTGGAGTCCATTTGAACTTCTGGTTCCCTCGCAGGACTTTGAAGAAGGATGTGCATTTCTCCCATGCTCTGGAGAGGAACCTGCTTAGCCTGACCAACTTCCCAGTGGTGCGTTGGACCTCCTTTGAGTTCCACAGTGACCCTAGCTCCAAGATTTCCTTCACCTTGTCAGGGTTTGGCTCTACCCCGGTCGGGGTAAGCAAGTGGCCTAAGAACTTTCCTCGACTCGCCCCAAAAACACACTTCTCGGGTTTGAGCTACATCTTGAATTTTCTCAAGGTGTCGAAGGTCTCTTTTAGGTCCCGGATATGAGACTTGAGGTCCCGACACTTGTTCATGAGGTCATCCATGTAGATGTCCTGATTCCTCCCATTCTGCTCACGAAAGACCCTATCCATCATCCGCTGGTAGGTTGCTCTCGCATTCTTCAGCCCAAAGGGCATCATCTTGTGGCAATAACACCCATCACCAGTGATGAATGAGATGTCCTTAACGTCGGGGGGGGGGGGGGGGGGGGGGGTGCATGCAAATTTGATGATAACTTGAAAAGGCATCTAAAAAACTCATTAGAGAAAAACTGACGGCTGAGTCAACTAGCGTGTCGATTCGAGGCAAGGGGTATCAATCCATAGGGCATGATTTATTTAAGAAAAAGAAGCCCACACACATCCTCCACCTTCCATCTCCCTTCTTTACCATTACCACGTTGGATACTCAGCCCGGATATTGGATCTCTGATACAAATCCTGCCTTGAAGAGCCTTCTTACCTCCTCCCGAATGGGATCCTCTAGCTTATCCGTGATGGACCTCTTCTTTTGCCGGATGGGGCGAGTACAGGGGTCAAGGTTGAGGTGGTGGCAGGACACATCCACATCGATTCCTGGTATTTCTTTCGCCCTCCAAGCAAAGATGTCCATGTTCTCCTAGACGCAGGCTAGGATCTTCCTCTGATCCTTGGGGCCGAGCTTCTCGCTGATCTTTACTTTCTCTATCGCCCCCTTCCAGGAGACGACCTCCATCTCAACAACTTCATCCACCACCTCCAGTCTAGACTGCTCCCCCCAGTCGCCTTCCTTATTTCCACCACAAGTGAGTTCTTAGGTCTCCTCCTCCTCCATCCTCTCTTCCCAGACTTCCAGCAGCTCCTTCGCCTCTTCTTCCTCGTCTTGCCTCTCCATCTCCCGATCCATATCCTCCGCCTCTGCTTGCTGAGTGATGGCATTGACCACGGTAACGTAGCACTGCCTAGCTACCCTTGGGTCTCCCCTCACATGGATCTAGATTCCACCTACGCTAAACTTGAGGCATTGGTGGAATGAGGAGGGGACGCACCGAAATGCGCTGATGAGGGGCCTCCTAAAGATGGAAATATAACTGCTCAGAGCATTAACGATGACGAACCGACAGTTGCGGGACTGTCCCCCCAAGATGACATGGAGTCCTACTCCCCCTTCCACCTCCTTCCTTTCCCCCGAGAACCCAAATAGTGGGCCATCCGAGGCTAACACCCTCCTCGCCTCCACCTTCATCTCGTTAAATACCTTCTTGAAGATGACATTGACCGAGCCCCAGTTGTCCATGAGGATCCGGGAAATAGTGAAGTTCTCAATGGCCGTTTGAATGACCATCGCATCGCAGAATGGGTCCTCATGACCTAGCATATCCTTCTCAGAGAAGGTAATCTTTTCCTCTGGTGGTGGGACTTGAGATGTCGAAGCCACGCTCCGACAATACATGGTGTGGAGGCTCACCTTTCGGGTTACCTCTATCACCACTCCCCCATGGATCCCTTCGATCCCTCCTCGGCTTCCCACATCCACTCTATCTTCACACCTTTCCTCCTCCCCTTCCCTGGGTAGTACTTCCTCGATGCTCATCGGCTGCTGCTGCTGCTGTGCCGGACCTCTTGTTTCCCTCATTTAAAAAAACTCTGGGAAGGTGGCTGTTGCGTGACCTTCTTGCTGGTGGAAGTCATAGTAGGGCAACACCACCCCACTCCTCTTGGCCTCCACGACCCCGTTTCTTCTCCTAACTCCTGCTCCTCCTGCTCCTGCACCTCCTCTTCCTCCTCTCCCTCTCCCAATTGCCATGGCTGGCTGAGGTGAGGGAGGCAGTGGCCTTGGTCCCTACCTCCATCCTAATTGATGAGGTCTCCTCTGACCTCCTTGGAAGTTGCCCCCTCCTTATGAGAAGTCTCTTCCCGGGCCATGCATGCCCCCTCCCTGCTGCCTCCACCCCAACTCTGGGGCCCTCAGCTCTTCTCTTCTCCTAATCTCCTGTTTTCTGACTTCTGGTTCACTCAACTTTCCAGCCTTCTTGTGAACTCTGGGTTGGTCTCCTACCCTTTTATGTCTTCCGCCGCCCTCTCCATCAGTTCTTCGAAGGACAAGGGGGCTTTCCGCTTCAGGTTTATCTTGAAGAACCCCTCCCGTAGCCCCCACCATGAAGGCAAGCTGGAGGGTGAACCCGGGCACCTCTTGGTTGAGCAAGACCTCCTCTTGAAATCGGTCCACGTAGTGGGCTAGTGACTCCCCTGGTCCTTGCTTGATCTTGAAGAGCGCCTCGACATCCTTCTTCCTCTTCTTCGAGGTCGAGAAGTGCAGCTGAAAGCTATGACATAAGTCCTCGAACGCGTAGATTGACCCCATGGGGAGCTGGTGAAACCAATCCCGTGCTTTCTCTTTTAGGGTGGTGGCGAAGAGTCGACACTTGAAAGAATCCGATGTTGGCCTGATGGAGACCATGTCCTCAAACCACTGCAGGTGTTGGACAGGGTCATCCTTGCCGGTGTAGTACATCATATCCGGCTCCCTGAACCCCTCTGGGAGTGGTGCTGAGAGCACCAGCTCATAGAACGGGATTCTTTCTCTCACCGCTCTTACCTACTCGACCCGCCCTATGAGCTCACACTCGCCGGGATTGCTCTCGCCCGAGTCACACTTGTCGGGACTGCACTCGCCGGGACTGCACTTGCTGGGTTGGGGAAAAGCTCTTGCCCATTGTGGTCTCGTCCTAGCGCCTTGGCGGCCGTCTCCTTACCAACCCTCTGCCCTAGGGTGATCTCGCCTATCCCAGGTGGTGGGATAACTTGGGGCGCTTGGGTTATGAACTCACTACGCACTGCGGCAAAGGAGAGGTTAATCGTCTCAAGGACCTCCCTTCAAAAATCTGTCAGCATCACTGTCGTCACTAGCGAGATAGATGGTGGCGAACCGCCATAGCCGGCATCTCAATCATCCTCTCCCGCCATGTTTCCTCCTTGGGAATTTCTTGTACCAGCCGCGATCCACGCTCACCACACCAAAAAAGTTGGAACCGAGATTCGGCCCAACGAGGAGTTTGGACCACTAAAAAGGGGCCAGCTAGCACATACTGATCCCACAAAGGAACCTGAATGAAGACTTAGAACTAAACACCGACCATTGGCTGCAACGTGGAGGTCCCACCACACACTTGGAAGAACTTAGAGCGCTTCCCCTCCTAAGCCAAAACAGAAGCTGGGCACCTTGGAGAGCTTGGGAAGCTAACCAACGATGTCCTCAGGTGTAAGATGCCAAAAACTGGATCTTCTCCAAAGGTGCCCTTCATGGTCAATATATAGTTTTCCTCTACTGGTCTGCGAATAGCGTAAATCCGCCTTTTAGTCATACTAAACACACACCAAACTGGTCTGCTAATAGCTAAACCCTGCTGTTATGAAGGGCTATTGGCAGTTCACCTAGGGTATCCAGGTAATTTCACCCATTGATTCTTCTGGGCGAGTGGTCTGTGGAGGCTCCGCTCGCCAGACTTCTCGCATAGTGAATTCCCTAGGTCTTGCTGGGCGCGTGGTCCATGGAGGCACGACTCGCCTGATCCTTGATCCTCTGGGCGAGTGGTATTCGGCCCCGCACTCGCCTGGCAGTCGTGCATCCAAACTACTAAGCAGGCAAGTGCTTAGCGAGTTAGGCTTGCATTCGCCCTGAAGCTTGCCTATCTCTATTAACCTTGGCGAATGTCATGCTGATGCTCTGGACGAAAGCCGCTCTCGACCTGTCTGCTTTGCTCCGCTCATCCTTTTGACTGTCTGGGATTCTGGGGGCCCACTCGACGAATAAGGGGTTGTACACCTCTATTTTCGATAAACATAAGTAGTGCTTAAAAACAAATCCTCTATTTAAATTGAAAACACAATATATTATTTAAAACTTAACCCCGAACATTTACATCTATCAATCTATGATAAACAAGTGCGTAGCTAAATAAGAATTGTGAAAATCAATAGATACACTCGAAACTAGATGCTACGAAATAAAAGACGACGTATGGTTTTATTTTTTTCTGAAATGAACTTGTTTCTTAGACATTTATTTTGGGGGGGGGGGGGGCTGCGAAGTTTTTTGTTTTTCTAAATTTTTATGTTATGAAATAAACTATTTTATTATTTTTTGGATTTGGGGGTTTTTAATAAAGTTTTTAAGTTTTTATGTTAAATTTTTTTTTTGGATTTTGGGTTTTCAAGGTATTTATGTACAAAATAAACTTTTTTTTTCATTTTGGGGGTTTTTTAGAATTTATTTTTGGATTTTCTTACAAAGTATAATTTTTTTGGATTTTGGTGTTTTTTAGAAAGTATAAATTTTTTGGATTTTGGTGTTTTTTTTTGGATTTTCTAAGTCTTTTTTTAAGAACCGAAAAATACCCCCATACTTAAAACCCAACATTGTCCCCAATGTTGTAATTGAAGAGTGAAGAGGCGAAAAGGAAAGGGCTGTTTGTACAAAAGTAAAAGAGCGATGAAAAAGCAATAAACTCTGGAAAAAAACTATTAGAAGCAGAAAAGTAATGAAAATATTAGATAAATATAGGGTGCCTCCCATGACGCTTTGTTTAACGTCGCGTAGCTTGACTAATTTGACGTTTAGATTTTTTAGAAGTGTGGGAGGGGTATAGAATCGAGTTTACCGTCCACTGGATTGCCCGCAATATAGAGTTTTAAATGGTGACTGTTGACTTTAAGCTCGCCTTCTTCTGGGTGGGAGATAAGAACTGTCCCATATGGCCAAACCTCTTTGACTTCAAAGGGACTGGACCATCGGGATTTTAGTTTATCCAGAAAAAGGCGAAGGCGTGAATTTAATAAAAGGACAAGATCGCCCAACGCAAATGATTTTGGAAATTTAATTTTTCGATCATGGTAGAACATAGAGCGATCCTTATAAAATTTATTGCTCTCGTTTGCATGGCGTATTCATCGAGTTCATTTAATTGGAATTTCCCACTTTCGGAGGCTAAGTTCATATCGAGATTTAAAAAATTTAGAGCCTAAAAAGCGCGGTGCTCAAATTCTACCGGCAAATGGCACGCCTTGTCGTAGACTAATCGAAAGGGCGTACCACTAATGGCGTCCTTGTACGCCATACGATATGCCCACAATCGTCGTTTAATTTAAATGACCAATCCTTCTTATTCGTCGAAACAGTTTTTTCTAAAATTCGCTTGAGCTCTCGATTTACTCCCTCTACTTGGCCGCTTATTTGGGGGTGATAGGCTGTTGCAAGCTTATGCGTGACCCCGTATTTTGATAAAGTATTTGTAAACTGGGCGTTGCAGAAGTGGGTACCCCTATCACGTACTATCACGCGGGGCGTACCAATGTGAGAAATTAATTTTTTAGAAATTTGACAATGACTCTCGCATCGTTGGTGGGGAGAGCTTGCGCTTCTGCCCATAGATACGTAAGCGACCGCCACTAGAATATAGCGATTATTATATGAAGGAGGTAGAGGGCCTATGAAGTCTATGCCCCATAGATCGAAGATCTCGCAATCTAAAAATAAATTTAGGGGAATCTCGTCACGATGAGAGATGTTACCCAACCGCTGGCAGCTATCGCACTTACTCAAAAAATTGTGAGGATCTTTAAAGAGAGTGGGGCAATAAAAGCCCGTCTCTAGCGCCTTCTGCGCAGTCCAATTGGCTTGATAATGCACCCTGCCAGCCCATCATGGAAGTGTCGCAATATTTGCGTACCCTCCTCACTTGAAATACATCTCCGCACTACTTGGTCCTCCCAAAAGTAATTTTTCAAATCAGAAAAGAATTTCTTCTTTTGTTATTTTGAAAAGTCTTTTGGAAGGACCCATGCAACTAGATAGTTGGCGTAATCTGTGAACCAAGGGATCAGAGAAGTTTTCAAATTAGTAAGAGCTAAGAGGTGCTCCTTAGGAAATCTATCATCAATGTCGGGCTCGACGAGCACTTCCACGACAGGGTGGTCTAAAAAAGAGAGGCGGTCAGGCGCTAAATTTTCAGCCCCCTTCTTGTCCCAGATCTCTAAGTCAAATTCTTGTAGAAGGAGGATCCATCGATTCAAGCGAGGCTTGGCATCTACTTTGGCCAAAAGATATTTGAGGTCTGAGTGATCGGTAAATATGATGACTTCAGAAAGCGTGACGTAGGGCTTGAACTTATCAAAGGAAAGACGACGGCGAAAAGTTCCTTTTCCATCGCAGTGTAGTTAGCATGTGCGGCTGTGAGCGTGTGATAGGCGTAATAGATGGGATGAAAATATTTATAAACACGTTGGCCTAGTATAGCTCCTACAGCGATATCGCTCGTATCGCACATTATTTCAAACAGAATGGACCAATCGGGCTCCACCAGAATGGGAGAATTGATAAGTTTATCTTTTATAATATTAAACGCCTCTACGCATGCGTTACCAAAAATAATAAGAGATTCCTTCTCCAAGAGGTGGGTTAGCGGTTTCGTTATTTTGGAAAATTTTTGAATAAACCACCAGTAGAAACCCGCGTGGCCAAGAAATCTCCTAATAGATTTTATGTTTGAAAAAGCAGGGAGTTTTTCAATAATTTCTACTTTGGTCTTATCTACCTCCATTCCCTTGGCAGAAATCTTGTGGCCAAGAACTAAACCCTCCCGGGCCATAAAATTACACTTTTCCCAGTTTAAAACTAGGTTCATGTCTTCGCATCTTTGGAGGACTCGATCAAAATTATGTAGGCAATTAGAAAAGGAGCTCTCGAATATGGAGAAGTCATCCATAAAGACTTCTATAATGTCTTATACGAACTCGCCAAAGATGGCTAACATACATCGTTGGAGTGTAGCTAGCGCATTGCAGAGGCCAAACAACATCCTTTGATATGCGAAGGTGCCGAAGGGGCACGTAAAAGTTGTTTTCTCCTGTTCTTTGGGAAACATATGAATTCAGAAATACCCTGATAGACCATCGAGAAAACAATAGTGTGGATGACCAGAAAGTCGCTCAAGGACCTGATCGATAAATGACAACTGGAAGTGGTGTTTTCGGGTGACATCATTTAACTTTCGGTAGTCTATGCACACCCGCCAACCCGTAACAGTACAAGTTTGGATCAATTCGTTGTTCTGATTAGCCACTACCGTTAAACCGCCATTCTTTGGCACGACTTGTACGGGGCTTGCCCACGTACTGTCCGATATTCGGTAGATAATCCTCCCATCCAGGAGTTTTATTAATTCAGCCTTAACGACATCCTGCATATTCGAGTTAAGTCGTCGCTGAGGATGGATGGTCTTGCGGTATTATCTTCTAGAAAAATTTTGTGCCTGCAAAAAGAGGGGTTTATCCCCCTTATATCAGAGATCTGCCATGCAATTGCATGGCGATGTTTAGACAAAACTTCCACCAATTCGGAGGTTTCCGAATCATTTAAAGTAGAAGAAATAATAACATGATGTTTTGAATTTGCGGGGAGAAAAGCATATTTTAAATGGTCAGGGAGTTGCTTAAGTTCTAAGACGGGGGTTCTTCGTAAGATGTTGTAATTTTTAAATCTTTTGAATCGAAAGGCTCGAAAGATGAATCTGGCGGCAATTCATCTAAACAAGTTATATTTCGACATATCCGAATCATCTAGCGTTAATGACATCAATTCGGAAAGAGAAGAACACTCATCCACAAACGCGGATTCCAAATTAAAACAGGAATCATCATTTGATACTGAGTTCCACATGGAGGGATTAATGTGAAAGGTAACTTCGTCGTCTCTGACCTGAAGGAGGAGGCGACCATTACTTACATCAATTAATGCGCGGGAGGTCATGAGGAAAGGGAGACCGAGGATAATTGGTAGCTCGGCGTCCTCTTCGATGTCGAGGATAATGAAGTATACCGGGAAGATAAACATGACAACCTTGACCAGGACGTCCTCCACTACCCCTATAGGATAGTTTTTCGAGCGATTCGCGAGTTGGATTCTCATTTTTGTTGGGCTAGGATTACCCAAATCAAGTTTCTTAAAGAGGGAGAAGGGCATTAGATTAATTCTCGCACCTAGGTCCGCTAGGGCATATTTTATTAACAAATTGCCAAAAAGGCACGGGATGGAAAACCTTCCCGGGTCATTCAACTTTGACGGCAATTTGTTAAGTAGGACCGCCGAGTATTCCGCATTATGAGAAACACGCAAAATACCCTCGAGTTTATTTTTATTAGAAAACAACTCTTTTAGGTATTTCACATATTTCGGCATCTGCAAGAGTGCCTCGCATAAGGGGATGTTAATTTGAATCTGTTTTAGTATACGTAAATTTTTTTTATATAGTTCATCCTTCTGCTCATCAATATTTTTTGACGGGTAAGGAATTTGCCGGCTCAAAACATTCGGCGCAATACAAATATTCGAGGTTTTTAAAATCGGAGGAGAGGGCGGAGGGGTCGGAGTCAAAAAATGCACCTTTGGCTCAACCCGCAATGGGAAGATGACCTCCTTGCCGCTGCGAAGGGTTATAGCACGGGCATTTTCGTGGGGGTTCAGCTCCATATTCCCTGACAAAGCTCCATGTGGCCGCTCTGAGATAATTTTTGCAAGCTGTCCAACCTGCATTTCTAAAAATTTTAGCGATCTGATTATATTTTTTATATTTGTTTCATTGGGCGCGATGTATTTAGCGAAAACATCCTCGAGCAGAGAAGGTTTTGAAGGAGGCGGAGGTTGAAAACCCTACTGAAATCCATGGGGGAATCCTTGCGAAAATCCCTGGGGACCCACATTTGGGGGGCGTTGTCACAACCCGCCTTTTCCCGATATATCTTACGTATTTTCAGAGTAGGGGAAAATATGCGTTATGATGCCACATCATGAAGGGGACAACTGCAGATGCTCAAGTAAACACTCTTTACGAATATTCATACAAAATATAGGTATCTTTAAGTCAAAAGATAATTTGAGCTTCTTTTAGTTTGGGACCGTGTCCCTCAGTCCTGTGGAAAACTTACTCCACAAATAGAAAATATACATACCCGGCAGAAATATAGGTTCATTTACACTATATAAGCATGAAGACTAAGCCTGTCTTCAAGAATAGCATATGCCTAGATTTATTATATATATAAGAAAATACTTGGCACGATTTCACAATAGATGTTACATAATAAGAAAAATTATGCTATGCAATCATTACAATAAGTTTCTCATCTAATTTAACAAGATACACATTTCCCAAAGAGCAACTGCTATCTACCTAAAGAATAGTAAAACATAGTAGCATCCCGCAAGTCCACTAAATACAAAAAAACCTTACGGGCTTCTACCACTGAAATGAGCCCACAAGGTGACAACAGGAAGGCAAAATATCCAGGACTGCTCCTCACCAAGAAGATCCTCTATGGGGGACCGAACAACGCAACTCTACCGCTTGCCACAACTACTGACCCGAAGCTGAACCTGGGGCATTCAACATAAAAGAATGCCTCAGCCCAAAAGGGAGCAAGTAACAGTAATAATAAGAACAACATTAAATAACAAGAGTAATATGCAGTCAGGAGCAAGGCACAAAAGTAACAATGCCAATGAATAAAGTTCATACATGAATAGAAAAGTAACCAAACCCTACCAAGTTGCTTGCATGATAAGTGAAAAGAAGGACTGTGGTGGGGTCCTGATACATCCACCCACACTCCAGCCTACAAGTCCACTGTGGTGGGGGCCTCATATATCCACCCACACTCCAGTCTAAGGAAGAAAAAAAACCCAATGTGGTGGGGGCCTGACAAACCACCCACACTCCAGTATAAAAGGCCACTATGGTGGGGGTCTGATATACCACCCACACTCCATTATAAAAATCCACTGTGGTTGGTGCCTGATATACCACCCACACTCCAGTATAAAAGAAAAATCATTCCAATTTATACTTATCAGTAACTTACTTGGTTTAGCATTTTTAATGGTGGCAAACCAGGCCAATACAAAGGAATCATAAGGTAATTCTTACCTTGGAATAACCAAAGATGTACTTCTAAATAGCTGGAAAAGTCAGTACAATAACTGAAATAATTCACAATATTACAAGAAGAGTCAAGTGGAAAGGTCTTTCGCATTTCCTAGGTTCGAGAATAACAAATCCTATGTGTATTTGATCTTGTGTGTTTAAGTGTGCAGGAAACAAGTCCATATGACTCAAGGATAACATAAGAAGGTTGCCCCCAGATTTGAACCAAGAAATCCAAAATGCTCACTTACGCCGGCGGAAGCACCTAGCGCAGGCGCTAGCTCTAATTAGAGCAATTTCAGGAGGAAGATATAGAAGGAGATAGCGCTAGGTGATAGCGTCTATCAAAGGAAGTAACATCTAGCGCATGCGATATCGGCTAGCACAGACAGTAGCACAAAAGGAATGACGGCAGGTTTCCTTGGAATGAAGATACGCACGCGGAGGATATTTCCTAATTCAAAATAGCGCTGGTGGTAGCGATAGTGCAGGCGCTAGCTCGCTCTCATATAAAAGGACCCCTCCACTCTCATTTTCTTTACACAAGTTTGAGACAGGTTGAGTGCTAGAATTCCAGAGCCTTATTCTGCCGAAAAGTGATCTCCCACAAAAGTTCCATGAATTTCTAAAGGATGATTTCTTCACGCCGGATCCGACCGAAGATCGCTTCAACAACTCTTATACTACAGCGGTCCTTCGTCTCCAACTTCAGAAGTTCTTTATGAGGGAGATTTTAATATTATTGTCATTTAATTTCAAATCTTTTCTTGTAATCATTTTTAGTGAATTCGCCTTGTGTTGGTGACTAGGTCTGGGTAGGAATTAGGGCAAAAATTTGCCTCATGTTGGCAACTAGATATAGGTTAGGTCTAGGGGGTGCTCGAGGCCATATCCTGGGAAGGATTGGCTAGAGAGGCTTGAGGCCGTATCCGGGGAAGGATAGGCTAAAACCACCGGTTCGTGGGGATACGAGTCAGGATAGAAAATGAAAAAAGTCTTTTTATTATTCGCCTTCGATTTCTAGCATTATAAGAAATCAAGTTTTGTAACTTTTCTGTTCATATTAATAAAATGATGTCTCAATTATATTTCAATTGATTTACTTGATTTCTTATTTTAATCTCTTATAATCTCAAATATATCAACATATAATATAAGTTTTTAAAACCCGTATTCTCCAACCCCCCTCTAAGGGCGCATACCGATCCAACAAGTGGTATCAGAGCGGATTTTTGCAAATCGGTCTAACAACCGGGAATAATGGCGTCTCCTGATCTCGCTTTTACAAAGGGTCAGGGTATTAGTAGACCACCTCTTTTTACTGGGTCAGATTTGAACTACTAGAAAAATAGGATGATGTGCTTTCTTATGACCATGGATGTAATGGTTTGGAATATTGTAGATGTTCGGTACTCTCCTCTAAAAGTGCACAGTGTGCCTCTGAGAATCCTCTAGAGGGGGGGGGGGGGGTGAGTAGAGGTTTTAAAAATTATACCAATTATAACTGTGAGTACAATAAAATAATCTAAGGATTTATGCTCAATCAAGATCTTAGGCAGAATAAAATAGTACTGAAATATAAAGCAGAAAACCATAATGTAAACTAGCTATAGGGACAGCACAAATAATTAGCAACCAGAAGACACACAAATTTTTATAGAGGTTCCCTAAAATGTGGGTACTCCCCTCTTCTACCACCTGGTAGGGATGCACCACTGTGTCTGAGTCTTTTGGTAAGGAGACTCTTAGAACCACTGATCTTTTGACAAGGAGATCATGAACCACCAGATCTTTTGATAAGGAGATCTTCAACCACCAGATCTTTTGATAAGGAGATCTTGAACAAACAGATCTTTTGATAAGGAGATCTTGAACCACAGAATCCTTTGAAGAGGGATTAATAAAACTCTTTTACAGAAGGGGATTTAGAAAGAGAAGGAGGAAGAGAAATGGTGTAGGAATTCTGTTCTCAGAATTCTTATGAAGGCTGTATGATACACAGATTCTTGTATCAATCACTGAATCAGCTCTTGATGAACTCCTGCTTATAATAGTGATGTTTTGCAGGAGCTTTGATTGTCAGATCCTTTGTGATTCTGCTGATTGAGATCTGGCTGTTATGAGATGGTGATGAAGAACAGCTTTCAGATCCTTTGTACTTTTCTACTGATTAAGATCAGCATGCTATATGATTGTGATGATGAGCAGCTGTTCTTATCTTCCCTATGCCTTCTCAGTTAGGGTTCCCGAGCGAGGAAGAAAAAGAGCAGAAGCCTAGAGAGCAGCTCTATGCCGATTGTGATAAATGTTATATATTTCTCATTCTCCTCTTACCATTTATTGTTCCTCTATTCAATTTGAATTTGTTTCCCTTTCAGGTAAGTCCTAGAAAGGTATATTTGTTTGAACAATAAATATTTCTTTCCTTGTTTACTTCTCGACCCGTCCACAAACATTTAATCTTGTTTCCATGAAAGCATTTCTCCGTTCTCTCTTAATTCTTCATTCCATTTGAGGCAATTAAGGAGCCGTTGGGGAACGGTTTTGAAAGAGGTGGGCCATGACAGAGGGTCAAAAATGACAGCTGAAAAGGTTTCCCTTTTCAGACTGTATTCGACGTAGCGTCGAGTTCACTTCCTCTCTTATCGACGCACCTTCGAGTTCTTGTAGGAGCAGCTTTGAATTCATCCTTTCTCTGACTGAACTCTGCTTGTCAACATTGCGTTGATACCCTATCAACGTATCCATCGAGTTGAAGGTATAGTTCTGAGCTTCATTATCTGCGTCGAGATGAAGTCGACGTTGCGTTGACTTTAGATTACTTTGACAGATACTTCCTTCTGCGCCAAGTTGAAGTAGAAGTTGCGTCAACTTCTTCAAGTACTCTGACAAGGTCATGGCCTCTGCGTCGATATCTATTCGACGTAACGTCGACTTGGATTATTTCGATAGAGGGGTGAACTACTTGGACATCTAGTCAGAGTAGCGTCGACAATCACTTGACGTTGTGTCGAATTCTAGTCGACGCAATTATTAACTTCACCCAAATTTTGCTTCTCTTGACTTGGTCTTGACCCCCTAGTTTGAGTGTGATATCCTAAGACATCTAATGACCAGATTACCCTCACTATACACTGGTTAATTCAATCCTAAGGGATAAAATCACTTTTAGTGAATTTGTTAAGTTAAATCAAAGGGGTTTTTCCCAACATCCTCCTACAATTGTAGTAGGAGAGGCTACGATTCAAAAACCTAAGGATAAATGGGACGACAACGATAAACTAAAGTGCATAAATAATGCAAAATCAATGAACACTTTATATTGTGCTTTAAATCAAACTGAATTTAATCAAATTTCTACATGTGTAACTGGTTATGATATTTGGAACCAACTAGAAGTTACTCATGAAGGTACATTGCAGGTAAAAGATGTAAGGCTATTTTAAATGGAATCGAAATATGAAAATTTTGGATGGATGCTGAAGAAGACATCAACTCGATGTACATACGCTTCACCAAGATCGTCAACGCTTCAAAAGTTCTTGGAAAGATCTACTCGGATGGGGACTTGGTCAGAAAAATTCTTCGCTCTCTACCTCCGAGGCTCAATCCAAAGGTGATGGCCATCTTGGAGTCACACAACCTAAGAATGCTCCAGATCGAGAACCTTATTGGGAATCTCAAAACCCATGAGGTAGAACTCCAAATTCAACACGATGAATAGAATAAGGAGCCAAAGAAAAAGGCATTGGCACTAAAGTCAAAGAAGGAGAGCATTGAAGATGATGATGAAGATGAAGAAGGTATCCTGGTGAAGAACTTCAGGAAGTTCATTAGAAATCCGGAAAGAAGGAACACCTTCCGGAAATACTTCCAGAAAGATGCTCGACAAAAAGGTTCTTACTCTTCATCAAAGAAAGAAAAAGGAAGTGAAGACGAAGAAGAAAGACCACCACCGGAGTGCTGTCACTGCAGAAAGACCGGGCACATTCGGAGCTAGTGCCCAAAGTATCAAAAGGAGCAAAAGAATGATATAAAGTGAAGCAGAAAAAGAAAGTGTTGAAAGACGCAACTTGGGATGATTCTTCTTCTGAGGAATCAAGCAGATCTGAGTCAAGCATCGAGGAGGAAGCAAACTTATGTTTAATGGAAAAAAGCAACGATGACGACACCAGTGTTCTTAGTGACACTGAGGTCACTCCTCCCACCTTTGAAGAACTTTATGATGAATTTGTTATAACTTGCAAAGCCTATGATAAAAGTAGAGAAAATAATACTATTTTAAATCGTGAAAATGAATCTATCATCAAAGAAAATCATAAGCTTACAAAAAAAATTAATTTCCTTTGAAAAGAGAAAGGTTTCATGTCAAGAGTGTGAGCACTCCCTATATAAGGCAAAAGAACTTGAAGATTCTCTTTCTAAGGCGCTCTCACAAATCAAAACTCTTACAAAAGAAAAGGGGGACTTAGAGAGAAAACTAAAAACCTCTCTCTTACAAATTGAAAATAACAGAAAGGGTTTTGAAAATAAATATGTCATGCTTATTAAAGAAAATTCATCTCTTAAAAAATAAGCTCATGATCTCAATATGGCCATCAAAAAATTTGGAATTGGTCAAAAATCCCTGGACATGATTTTGGGAAACCAATGTTATGGTTTTGGAAAATTTGGGCTCGGATATCAAAGTGACCACTACCGCTCGGCGCTAGCCACTAACGTCGGTGGTAGCCCATCATTTACAAATTCTTCTGTTTTTTCCTAAAACTCAAACCTCATCCAGTAAGAGCAGTGTAGAATTTCAGAAAAGGGTCTCAACCCCCTTTATTTCGTGTGCAAACAGTAACAGGTTTGGACACACGTCTAGCTCTTGCAGGAAAATAAAACAGAGATCTTTAAAGCAAATCTGGGTACCTAAGGCATCCACCTATTCTATGGGTGGTACCACTTGGGTATCCAGATCTTTACTCTCATCTTCTTTCTAGATTTGCAGGAAGGCTAAGGAAACGGAGGACGTGTGGTACTTGGACTCGGGCTGCTCCAAGCACATGACGGGAAACAAAGCAAAGTTCCCTAGCCTAAAAAATAAGAAAGGAGGGATCGTAACCTTTGGAGAAAATGGTAAAGGAAGGATCATGGGAGTAGGTACAGTGGGTAACAAATCCTTTCTTATCTCTAATGTTTTTATGTAAAAGGATTAAAACATAACTTAATATCTATTAGTCAATTGTGTGATAAAGGATTAGATGTCTTATTTGAGTCATCCACAAATCTTTTCAAAATATTTAATCCTAACACAAAAGATGTTTTACTAACTACACCTAGAATTCATAATGTTTATATAGTTTCCTTTCATGATCTTTCAAAATCATCTATAAAATGTTTTATAACTAAAAATGATGAGTTAGAACTATGGCATAGACGTTTAGGTCACACTAGTACAAAGCTCATTTTAAAACTAGCCAAAAAAGAATTGATTATAGGATTGCCTAAATTGAAAGGAAATGTATCTTCACTATGTTCTCCATGTCAAAAAGGAAAATTTAATAAGTCTTCTTTTAAAAGCAAAAACAAAAATTCTACTACAAAATCTTTGCAATTAATTCATATGGATCTCTTTGGGCCCGTTAGCACCGCATGTCTTGGTGGTAGAATATATACTTTTATTCTAATAGATGATTTCTCTAGATATTATTGGACTTTATTTCTCTCTTCCAAATCTGATGCGTTTTGCGAATTTTCAAAATTTTGTACGCGTATTAAAAATAAAATGCATTCGCTCAGATCATGGAGGAGAATTTGAAAATGAATATTTTAAATCTACTTGTGAAATGTTAGGTATTAAGCGTGAGTTCTCCGCTCCACGCACACCTCAACAAAACGGTGTTGTAGAAAGAAAGAATAAGACAATCCAAGAACTAGCATGCGCTATGCTATCTGAATATAAATAACCTATGTCTTTTTGGGCCGAAGCCGTATGCACATCATGTTATGTAATGAATAGAGTCATGATTCGTCCATCTTTAAATATCACACCATATGAACTATATTATCAAAAGAAAACTAACGTATCATATTTTAAAGTATTTGGTTGTAAATGTTTTATTCTAAATACAAAAGATGCCTTAGGAAAGTTTGATGAAAAATGTGATGAAGGAATAATTATTAGATACTCTTCAACTAGTAAAGCTTATAAAATATTTAACAAAAGAACGAGTAAGGTTGAAGAGTCTATTAATGTAAAATTTGATCAATTTATTCCTTGTGTAGAAAGACTTCCTACAGGTACAGATGATAAACTGTGAGTTTATAAAGGAAGTAGTCTAAATCACATAGAGGGGGGGGGGGGTGAATATGCCTTTTTATTTTTACTTATTTTATATAAGCAGTTATACAATTTTATGCAAGAAATCAATCATACAGAAAGCACACAAGCATCTATAGTGGTTCCCCAAGATAGTGTGTCTATGGGTAGTCCACTTTCCCCCTTCACCCTCCTAACAGTCTCCTTCAATCTCAGATCCAAGAGCTTACAACACAGATCCCTCAGGATCTCTCAGGTTTTCCCAAACCCTACCTCAGGCTCTGCAACCCTTCCTCAGATCAGCCACTGATCCTACAACTCAGACCAAAGCTGGTCCTACAGTCTCAGGCCCAAACAGCCCTACTTCAGAGGAATCTACCTCCTATAACTCAGACCCCTTCCAGGTCCTACCTCAGAGGAATCCACCTCCTATAGCTCAGGCAATAAATACCTACAACTCAGATCAACAGATCCTACAACTCAGGCCTTCAGCCCTACAACTCAGAACCCAAGGGTTCCTACAATCTCAGACCAAATGGTCCTACAAACTCAGGCAAACTGCCCTACAGTGAAAGAGTTTTTGAACCTACTACAGCTGACAGCACAACAAAGTTGTCTCCTATAGTTTCTGCACAGCTTGTGCTATCTTGTAGCTGGAGATGTTGATGGACGCTACTATCTGATCTTCCTCTTCAGAAGAAGGATGGAAGATCACCTTGCTCCTTCTTGCAAAGGAGCTAACTTTATCTCTCAGGTTCTTCTTGCTTGTTCAGTGAGCACGGGAGGAATGAGAGCTTCTTTTTGGCCGTCAATGGAACAGAAATTGTTCAGCACTCAACCAGCCCTTTCAAAGTTACCCTAACTTCTTCTTTTATACATCTCTGATCTTCAACGGCTCTTATCCGACCTTCTGACAAGTATAGGAGAGACTGGTGGACCCCACATTATCTTTCTGCAACAGGCACCACGGGTAGAACTCGCAATCTGCATTCGACGAACTTGCCATACTGGGTTTGACGAATTTGCTCCACTCTGTGTTCGACGAACTTGCCATACTGGGTTCGACGAACTTGCTCCACTCCGTGTTCGACGAACTATGTTCTGCATTCGACGAAGATGCCATGTCTCAGCATATCTTTGCTGCTTCTCAGCGGCAGCTATCCTCGTCTCAGCGGTTGCTACTTTCCCATCTCAGCGGATCCGCTGAGACAGACAGCTGTCTCAGCGGTTTTCTTCTATCTTCAGCTCAGCTGGCCCAGACACCTTCTCAGCAGCTCCTGACCTTGTCTCAGCGGTTCAGCTGAGACTGAGAGCTTGTCTCAGCGGTTTTGTCAGTAAACAAACTGAACAACCCTTGCACCTTGTTAAGTCCTAACCCTGCATGCTTATAAGATAGACATAGGGTTTATCAAATACAACTTGTACTTAGTATTGAGTGTGAGGCCTCTTCAAATCAAGGGAACATTGAGGGTCAATTTCCTAACAATCTCCCCCTATTTGAAGAAGGCGGAACATTCCCAATGCTAAGGTACATACTCAAATAAAAACATATCAAGAAAATCAACTATGTAACATTCATGATAACATTGCTTAAGATAACATTGATTAAGCATACTTTGAAACCTCATGATAGATTATGTAAGGTGATGAGTCCCAATTATATACACATATATGGACTCATCTGGGCCGTTTTTCTACTCATTCCATTGCACTTTAGCCTTGTTTTAGCTCATATTTGTCATTCTATGCTAGGTGCACTTCTTGGCCTATTTTGGTGTGTTTTTATGTTTATTCTCCTTTGTTAGCCTTATCGTATTGTTGAGTGCCACTTTAAGTGGCCTGATTAGCATTTCTGTAGGAACAGGAGTTGTGCAGGTGTTCCCGGTACAATTCTGTACAGGAACACTGCGCACGATCACTGGTTCTATTGCGCACGATCACTGGTCGTGCGCCACTGATCGTGCGCACTCAACCCCCTAAATTTGAGTTCTGTCTGGACCAAACGCACGACCACTTACGATAGTGCGCACGACCATTGGTCGTGCGCCACTGGTCGTGCGAACATTATATTTTATAAATTTCTTACATTGCAGGCTCCGCCCAGGCAGGCGCACGATCACAGGATTCTAGTGCGCACGACCACTGGTCGTGCGCCAATGACCGTGCGCACTATTTATTCCAGCGCCTATAAATATTCCTGCTCGCGAATTAGGTCGGACGCTCCGCATTTCTTCCGTCCAGTCCGCCGTTTTCGCCCCCTCCGCAGGTTCTCCGCCCCCCTAGGCCTCCTCCATCATCCTTGAGCTCCAAGGAGAGGTTTCTAGCCCAAAGATCGCAAACGTCGAGCAAGCAGATCGTGTATCGGAGTAGATTGGATCGTGACACGAAGAAGACGAGCCATTGGGAGGAAGTGACATCCCTCCTCTACCTCGGACGCAGTTGAAGACCGAGCTTGGACGCGGATTGACAACCTGGCGATTCCAACCGTGAATCCTCGACAAGGCTTCGGATGTGGTCGACTCCTTTACTCTCTTTTTTTCCTTCTTTATGTTGATGATTGTTTAGGTTAGATTCTTCTATATTTTGATGATGTTCACAATGAATCTTGTTATGTAATGTCTATTTCATTTATTTGAGATTATATTATTCATATGTGTTTATGAGGTGCGCCCCCATCTAATTTCCATTCCGCCATCATGTTCGGTGCCGCACTAGCAATTGCTAGTGGCGTGCTTGTCGAAGAGGTGCTCGTGACCCTCATTCCGTTAGCCTACTCGCCCATCCGCCTACCGAAGCGTGGCATCGCGGCCCGTATTCCATTCGCCTAACGAAGTAGCGCGCTCAAGGCCTGTATAGTTCGATTTCGCTAGCCTACTCGCCCATCCGCCCAATGAAGTAGTGCGTTCAAGGCCTACGTAGTATTCCATCCCGCCGAGCGAAGCTTTGCATAGCGGCATTGCATAGGAGTAGTTGTAATATTTTATTTTATTATTCACAAACCAAATCCCTTTCGTCCGCACTCCACCTATCACTGGACTTCGATCTCAAGTCCTTCCTCAAAACCTAACTCCACCTTACTGTGTTCCTTGAGAGACCGACACTCGGGGATCTTCCCCATTATTATTACTTGCACGACCGGTGCACTTGCCGAACATCTCATCAAATTTTTGGCGTCGTTGCCGGGGAACACAGTCGTGTGAGTTTTCTGGAGAGGGAGAATCTGAGAGAGAAGCCCTTCCATTTGTAAATTGCATTCCTTTGTTTTATTTCCTCGTATTCTGTTTCCTGTTTTTAATTAGGTTGCGTTAGTAATTTTTGTTAGGTGTGGTATTTCGCACAATAGTGTTTTTCTTTTTGAATCGTTTTATCTTCGCACTATGTGGGCACATCTTAATATTCGTTGCCGTTGGTGTAGAGCTACCTCCCACTCTAGTGATGAATGCCCTACGGAGAATGGTGGGCCTAATTCTTCTCGCCCAGCATATAGAGCACCGACTTCATCTGGTACTCCATATGGTGCGCGTATGTCTTATGGCTACTCTGCTAAGCCTTTACCGTCTTACTTCTTTTCGGCTTCAGCACCCGCTGTGCCAAAGAAGCCCGCTAGGCAGTGCCGGTTTTGTCGGAGCACTGATCATGTCTTGAAGGACTGTGCCGAGTATCTTCGCCAATTGGACGAGGATGACGAGCCAGATATCCGGATCATCCCAAATCCTAACTCTGGCGGCACACCTTCAACATCCGGTTATGTGTCTTTGCCACCTTCACATCTTGAAGGGTATGGCATTGACACAGTCACCAGATGTGTGGCTGATCTGGGCACCGACATTGCTGAGCCTATTCTCCCGGTGCATCCACCACCCCTAGTAAGTTCGATTCTTTGTGAGGAATCGGTGCTCGACTTTTATCCGAGCACTATTCTTCCCCCTGTTGTGCATACTACATTCGTCTCTGACGACATTGTCGATGATGTGTCACAAGAGGAGGCTTTTGATCTTAGTATTATGCCTACTCCTATGGAGGAGGACAACCTTCTAGGTGAAGAGGAGTTTTCCTCAGCACCGGTTGAGGAAGTCCAAATCTTAGGCATGGCCACTGTTGATCCCGCCGAACCTTGTAGTATTGATGACAATGCAAACATTATTTTACTTACCCAACCTGATGGGAGTGAGATCGGGACCACTCCCCCGATTTTTGATTATTTATGTTCTTCGTCTTGTTTATTTCTCGATCCCCCCTCTTCATCCGAGCCTGTGCAGGTTGAGTCTTCACAGGTACCCCAGGAGGATTTGGTGCATATTGCCCAAGTCAATGATGAGAGCATCCTCTTATGTGAAGAGGTTGATTCCCCCTCCGTAGAGGAAACTCCACTCATTGCCTTTTCCTCCTGCCACCTCCCTGTTGACGACACCTTGCTAGGCAAGGATGTGTTTGGTGAGTTGAGTGAGGATATCTCCTCCTCTTCTTACTTTCTGTTTCCTCTACCTGCATTATGTAGGTATTATTATTTGGGTAGAGGGGTGACTGCTCTGTCTCCGTATCGGTACCCGCTACCGATGCGCATATTAGAACAGTTACCTGTGCATTTTCTTTTTCATAGGCCTATAAGCTAGAACTGTACAAAACCTGAATAAGTCGTGCTGGGATGACAATAACCCCAGTAGTTATCTTTCTTTTCTGCATTTTTATTTCATTTAATCATGTTTAGTTAGTATTTTTTTTTTCAGTTTTCTATTTTCTTTTGTTTCTGCGGAGCTGACCCCTGCAGGTATCTTTTCTGGATGGCGGATGCTGCGGCTCATTTTAGCTTACACGCCAATCTTCTGGTGTGCTCATTTCTGAGCACTGGGTACTTTCTTTCCCTAGCATTATCCTGAATTTCATAGCTATATTTTGCGCATTTTGTTTAGTTTAAGTCTGGGGGAGAGTAGTTCCGTTTACCCGCTCACGTGCACAATTGCACAGCATACTAGGAGCTGTTATTTATTTTTGTTTTGTTCATTTTCATTGCACACCACTTCACCCACATAAGCGCGCGCTTGCCTATTTATTTTGTTTCCGAATAAACTATTTTGGTTTGGAATGTGAATTAGGGTGTTAGCTTAGGAATTACTATTTTGAGTGCGATGTTGACTCATGCAGTGTTCTAGTCGCATCCGCATGCTATAGTAGAATTTGAGTACAACAAGATTATCTCTATGCGTTTAATTTATTACTAGTATTTTTGCGTAGTTTAGATTTGTTATACTCAAATGGTGAATGTGAACGAAATTGGCGATAACCCGGTGTTGTGTGTATACGAGCACTAGTTGTGTGCTGCTCGAGTCGGGTGGAAGGTTTACCATTCTCGTGGGCTAAGAACGTGCCCCAAACGACTCTTGAAGCATGGGTGAGAGCGATTCTTTGAGTTAAATGTGATGTAGGCCACCTTTTGGCTAGTTTGAGCCTTGTCCTTCCCTGTCCTATTCACTCACCTTTGCAAGCCAACATTTGTGTCTACCACTTCTTTGTTTCAGCTCCTCCTCCATTCACCAAATCCTGAAGCTTATCCTACTTTCACAACCAAATAGCGTGTCTAACTGCACTCATATTCTTGATTTGGTGTGATGTTTGGAACCTGTGTGATGTGAAGGAGAAATAAGTTTTATTTGTTGATTATGAACCAACCGAAGGATAAGAAAAAGAAGAAAAAATATGATATTAAAATAAAAATCTGGGAAAAGAATTGTATTGAAAACAAATCCTTCCGAGCGTAATAGAAAATCTGTTGGTATTTGTGAAGTAGGCCGTGTGCACACCTAGTTTTCATGATAAGTCTGGGGGTGTATCACACGAGCTTTGTTCATGGTTTGTTGGGTGCAGCGTTCCGTTGACTCATTTGGGTTGCGTAGCCTTCGTCATTATCCTTGAATATCATACCGCAACCTAAGCCCCAATATAATCCTAAAAGTCCTATTGATTTATCTCGTGAGTTTGCTAGCGTCGTGGAGAGAGTGTGACCGGGCAAGCTTATGGTTCACGACGTTGATGGATTTCAGCGGAGTTATTCCTGAACCCCGATCTTGTGCAACACCCTCCTTAGTGGCTTGTTACTTTCACACCGGGCATGATCGTTCAAGTTCTTCACAATTCACCAACTGAGTATTGATAAATCTTTATTTACGCTCTAATACTTTTGTAAATTAGTTAGCATAGTTAGAATCTCTTTTTACTAAATTTCTATAAACATGCTTTTGCTACTTCACACCGTACTCCTTTGTGTAATTTTCTTTGTTGACTACCATTTTCACACTCCGCCGAATTCGTTTGCTCGGGATGCGGAAATAGTTAAGTCTGGGGGTGTGATGAGTCCCAATTATATACACATATATGGACTCATCTGGGCCGTTTTTCTACTCATTCCATTGCACTTTAGCCTTGTTTTAGCTCATATTTGTCATTCTATGCTAGGTGCACTTCTTGACCTATTTTGGTGTGTTTTTATGTTTATTCTCCTTTGTTAGCCTTATCGTATTGTTGAGTGCCACTTTCAGTGGCCTGATTAGCATTTCTGTAGGAACAGGAGTCGTGAAGGTGTTCCCGATACAATTCTGTACAGGAACACTGCGCACGATCACTGGTTCTATTGCGCACGATCACTGGTCGTGCGCACTCAACCCCCTAAATTTGAGTTCTGTCTGGACCAAACGCACGACCACTTACGATAGTGCGCACGACCACTGGTCGTGCGAACATTATATTTTATAAATTTCTTACATTGCAGGCTCCGCCCAGGCACGCGCACGATCACAGGATTCTAGTGCGCACGACCACTGGTCGTGCGCCAATGACCGTGCGCACTGTTTATTCCAGCGCCTATAAATATTCCTGCTCGCGAATTAGGTCGGACGCTCCGCATTTCTTCCGTCCAGTCCGCCGTTTTCGCCCCCTCCGCAGGTTCTCCGCCCCCCTAGGCCTCCTCCATCATCCTTGAGCTCCAAGGAGAGGTTTCTAGCCCAAAGATCGCCAACGTCGAGCAAGGAGATCGTGTATCGGAGTAGATTGGATCGTGACACGAAGAAGACGAGCCATTGGGAGGAAGTGACAGCCCTCCTCTACCTCGGACGCAGTTGAAGACCGAACTTGGACGCGGATTGACAACCCGGCGATTCCAACCGTGAATCTTCGGCAAGGCTTCGGATGTGGTCGACTCCTTTACTCTCTTTTTTTCCTTCTTTATGCTGATGATTGTTTAGGTTAGATTCTTCTATATTTTGATGATGTGCACAATGAATCTTGTTATGTAATGTCTATTTCATTTATTTGAGATTATATTATTCATATGTGTTTATGAGGTGCGCCCCCATCTAATTTCCATTCCATCATCGTGTTCGGTGCCGCACTAGCAATTGCTAGTGGCGTGCTTGTCGAAGAGGTGCTCGCAACCCTCATTCCGTTAGCCTACTCGCCCATCCGCCTACCGAAGCGTGGCATCGCGGCCCGTATTCCATTCGCCTAACGAAGCAGCGCGCTCAAGGCCTGTATAGTTCGATTCCGCTAGCCTGCTCGCCCATCCGCCCAACGAAGTAGTGCGTTCAAGGCCTACGTAGTCTTCCATCCCGCCGAGCGAAGCTTTGCATAGCGGCATTGCATAGGAGTAGTTGTAATATTTTATTTTATTATTCACAAACCAAATCCCTTTCGTCCGCACTCCACCTATCGCTGGACTTCGATCTCAAGTCCTTCCTCGAAACCTAACTCCACCTTACTGTGTTCCTTAAGAGACCGACACTCGGGGATCTTCCCCATTATTATTACTTGCGCGACCGGTGCACCTGCCGAACATCGCATCATAAGGCTATGACTAGCTCATTGGTTATCTCCCCCTTTCTAACTCAGATTATATTAAGCTTATTCATAATAATCACCTCTGATAACTTTGTCAGAGGGCTAACTCTGATTTAGTCATAGCATTGGCCATCTCCTCCTTTCTGGTTTCTTCAGTTATTTTTCCCTTAGGAATTGGGAGGGAACCACTACAGCATTTGCCAACTCCCCCTTAATCTGAGCAGGAACTTGCTCCACCTCAAATTGAGAACTATTATCTTTAATAGCTGATCTTGTTCATTTTGAACAACCCATTTTAGCTCCCCCTCATTTGGAGCATATCTATTGATCTTATGATTTAAGGGAACCTGAAGCTCAGCTGATCCAGATTTTCTGATTCAGCTGATCATTCTACTATTGACTATCCTACATTCAACATTCTTAGGGAGATTGTCTACCCTATCATATGGCTTATGCCTACTGTAAATTTGATCAGTTCAGATGTCAGTATATCATAACAGTACATTTTGTCAGTACAATTTATCATAACAGATGAGAATATAAGCATGTTAATAGCAGATATTGATTTATAACTGAACTCATTCTAAATTTAACATTCCTAAGTCAATTTTGAAAGAATTGAATTTGGCCTCATCCAGTGGCTTTGTGAAGATGTCAGCTACTTGATTGTCTGTGGGGACATATTCAAGTTTGATATCTTCACATTCTACATGCTCTCTTATAAAATGGTACCTAATTTCTATGTGCTTGGTCCTGCTATGGGAGACAAGATTTTTAGCAATAGAAATTGCACTGGATGAGTCACACATCAGGGGAGATTGACTTACCTTGATGTTGTAATCTTCCAAATGATTTTGGATCCACAGAAGTTGAGCACAACAACTACCTGCAGCAATGTACTCTGACTCAGCTGTGGATATGGCCACACTGGTTTGCTTTTTGCTGCTCCATGAGATCAGCCTCCTTCATTGGAATTGACAAGTACCGCTTGTGCTTTTCCTGTCTTCTTTGCACCCTTCAAAATCTGTATCTGAGTAGCCTATTAGTTCAAAGTTATTATTCCAAGGGTACCCAAGGCAAAGATTTAGGCTTCCCTTGAGGTATTTCAAGATCCTCTTGACAGAGGTGTAGTGAGATTCCATAGGAGAAGCCTGATACTAGCACAAACACATGTAGAATACATAATGTCTGGCCTACTAGCAGTCAAGTACAACAGGGATCCAATGATACACCTGTACATCGACTAATCAAAGGCCTTCCCCTTTTCATCCTTGTCTAACGATACATTTGATCCCATGGGTGTTCTCATGGTGGAGGTTGATTCCATCCCAAATTTCTTAATGAGCTCCTTGGTGTACTTAGTCTGGGAAATGAAAATTCCCTCTTCAGACTGTTTCACTTACAGCCCAAGGAAATATTTAAGTTCACCTATACTGCTCATCTCAAACTCCCCCTGCATTAGATTGGCAAATCTCATGCAGAGGTTGTCATCAGTAGACCCAAATATTATGTCATCAACATAGATTTGGACTAAGAGACACTTGCCCCTTGTTTCCCTAAGAAACAATGTGCTATCTATCTTTCCCCTCAAGAACTTGTGCTTGATGAGAAAGCTAGTCAATGTCTCATACCAAGCCCTGGGGGCTTGCTTAAGACCATACAGAGCTTTCCTAAGTAGATAAACATGAGATGAGAGAGTGGGATAGATAAAACCTGATGGCTGCTATACATAAACTTCCTCTTTCAGATTCCCATTCAGGAATGCTGATTTGACATCCATCTGGTATACCTTGAAGCCTTTGTGGGCTGCATATGCAAGGAACAGCCTTATTGCCTCCAACCTTGCAACTGAGGCAAAGGTTTGGTCAAAGTCCATTCCTTCCTCTTGTCTATACCCCTTTGCAACCAGCCTTGCCTTGTTCTTGATGCTTGTTCCATTCTCATCCATCTTGTTTCTGAAGATCCATTTGGTGCTAATGATGTTGTGTCCCTGTGGTCTTGGCACCAACTTCCATACCTTGCATCTTTTGAATTGCAAGAGTTCTTCCTGCATTGCCTGAATCCAGAATGGATCCAAGTTGGCCTCTTCAAACTTCTTAGGCTCTACGTGTGATAGGAAACTAAGGAATAAAGCCTCATTATGAGCTCTGCTCCTAGTTGTCACACCATGCTGAATATTCCCAATAATCTGCTCCAAGGGATGATCCCTTAGATGTCTTGTGGCTACAGGAAGTCTCTCCTCTATAAGATGAATTTCTTCCACTGGGTCAGCAGCTTCTTCAGCATCTCGCTCCTCTACATATTCTAGGATTGCTGTATCAGTAGGTGCCTTACTGCTGCTGGATGGTTCTTGCATAGATAGTTCTTCCATGGCTCTTTCACATCCTGTCAAAATAGAAGAACTGGACCAACTCTTATAAATAAGGCTGGTCTCATCAAATACCACATGCATGAACTCTTCAACTACATGGGTTTTCTTGTTATATACTCTATAGGCTCTACTATGTGAGCTATAGCCAACAAGAACTCCCAAGTAGCATTTTTCAACAAACTTGGTCAATAGAGATATTCCATTATTTAGAATGTAACATTTTGATCCAAAGATCCTAAAATATGAGATTGTTGGTTGTTTTCCTTTCAGATTCTCTTAGGGGGTAATTACATGACCTTTATTGATGGAAGCTCTATTGAGAACATAACAGGCAGTATTGACTGCTTCAGCCCAGAAATATTCTGGGAGAGAAGAGTCACTAAGCAATGTTCTCCCAGCTTCTATCAATGTTCTATTCCTCCTCTCAGCCACACCATTTTGTTGTGGGGTCCTTGGGGAGGAAAATTCTTGAATGATACCTAGTTCTTGATAGAACCTTGTCATGGCTTCAGATTGAAACTCTGTGCCATGGTCAGACCTAGTTCTGACCACATAACATTGCAAATCATTCTGAATGGCCTTGACATGGCTTATGAAGACATTTAGAGTATCCTATTTCTTTCTAAGGAAAAATACCCATGTATATCTTGAGTGATCATCAACATTCACAAAGGTATACAACTTCTCTCCTAAGCTCTGAATTGGCATAGGAGCAAACAAGTCCATGTGCAATAAATAATGGCATCTCTTAGTGTCATTGGAGCCAATACTTTTAAAAGTGGCCCTTGTTTGCTTGCCCATTTGGCAAGCATGACATGGGACATTTTTAACACATTTTAAATTAGGACTATTTCTAACCAAGTTCTTAGAGAATAGTCTCTGCATTGCCTTGTAGTTGATGTGGGCAAGTCTCTTGTGTGCCATTGAACACATAGAGATTCACTCTCATTTGCCACAAGACACACAGGAGAGGAAGATGAATTACAAATAAAATCTAGACAGTAAACAATTCCACTCCTAGTGCCTGATAGTATGGTTCCCAAGTCACTAGACTTTTGATTAGGCACTTATCATTATGGAATTCAATGACATAGCCAATATCACACAGTTGGCTTATACTAACAAGGTTGTGTTGCAACCCTTCAACATAAGCCACTTTAGTGATGGAGACTATGCCATTTGTGATCATACCATAACCTCTGGTGACTCCTTTTTCTGAACCCCCAAACATGACTTTGGGTCCATTCTTCATTGCTTTGTACTCATGAAGTAATCCCTTGGTGCCTGTCATATGTCTTGAGCACCCACTTTCCAAATACAAAATTTGAAAAGGATGGTATTTGAACTAACCTGCAAGAAGAAGTTTTAGTTATCCTTAGGAACCCAAGAAACTTTGGGTCCTAGGTGCGTGTTAGTCTGATAAGAGAATCTTATACTAGCTGCACTCCTAGCAGGAAGGCTCATCTTTGCATATGGCACATTAGGGTTGTGCCAACGATCTATGGCAAAGTGTCCCACTTTACCACAGCACCAACATTCATGAATGTTGTATCTCCTCTTCTGAACATTTCTTGAGAGATGTGCAGTACAGTCCACATGTTCAGGAGGAGAAACAACAGCTTTTCTCATGTATCTTTCAGCAAGGATTTGGCTGAATGTCAATCTGTGTACAATCTTGGTGGTCTTTGAACTAATGGCATCAGCTTGCTTTAGCTTTTGGGCAATGTAAGTTTTGATGGCATTAGACACTGAGCACTTAGACAAGTCCACTAATTTGACACCAGTCATGTTCTTGGCTGAATTAACCTTAGAAGCACTTGCTTTCTTATTCATGTATAAAGGGGCTGATGTACCAAATACAAATGGTCCAGGTTGGGCCATTTGAATTTCCTCATGGGGAGCCTTCAAGGCGCTCAATCCCATTTCCTTTCTTCCACTATGGGAAGGAGTATTTTACTTCCTATAGCTACTCCCATTCTTCCAGTGACCATAAATGCTTTCATGGTCATACCTGTTGGAAGTAAGCAACACCTTTTGAAAGGTGGTTTGAGGCTTAGCCTTCCCCTTGATCTTCTCTCCACTCCCTTCTCCTACTTCCATTTTATTGAATCCTAGTCCCTTCCTATTGGTTTGAGAGGAGAAGGTGTCAATAATAGGAAGCACAGATTTGGGCTTGGAGAATTGAGCCACCAGGCTCTTCTCCTTCACAAGCTTCTCCTCAAGGTCCTTGACGACCTTGTTCTTCAGGGAAATAGTGCTTAATTGCACAATTGTTAATCCCTGTAAATGGCTAATCTGTCTACTCATCTGAGCCACCAGGGTGGTAGGTTCAGTGTAGTCATTTTTAGTCATCTTAAGGGAAACAATTTCCTGGGCTTGCCTCTTGGCAAGCTTCTTGCTCTTCTTCAGAGCTTCCAAAAGAACACCATACTTGTCAATCAATTGATTGACATCTTCCTCAACTTCTAAACCACTTCCACCAATTGATGAAGGTGATTCAGATTCTGGACCAGTCTCATAATCAGAAGAGGATATGGAATGAATTAATACCTGCTCATGTTCTGAATTATTGTGGCTGTCCTCATCATATGTTAGAGCCATCAGCCCATGGTCATCTTGAATGACTTCATCCTCGTCTTCATCACTGTCTGAATGTGATAGAGGGGCCCTGATTCCTGTCCAGGTAGCTGGATAGTCCTCTTCTTCCTGAGTAGCACATAGCCCAATGTAGGCTTCCTCTTCTCCATCTGAATCTGAAGATGAAGATTCAGACTCACTCCATCTCTTTCCTTTCTTGGCTAGAAAGGATTTTTCTCCCTTCCTCTCCTTCTGGTGATGAGTCTTCTTGTCATCTATTTCTTTTCTCTTGACTGGACAGTCAGCAATGACATGTACAGGCTTACTGTAGTAATAGCAAATGATGTTATTTGAAAAATATTTACTAGATTTCAAATCATACCTGTCCCCTTTGGGGTGCTGCCTTTCAGATCTATGGTGATCCTTCCTGGGATGAGAGGAGGAGGAAGGTTTGTTCTTCCAATGTTTCTTCCTTATCATCTTCTTGAATTGCCTGTGAAGGCAGCAAACTCCTCATCAGAAGAGCTGTTTTCAGATTGGCAGGGATCTGAATTGTCTGAATCAGCAGCCCTTCTTAGTGGGGTAGGAACTCTTGTCTTGATCTTCTTGGACCCTTCAGCCTTGAGGGCCACAGACTTCTCCCTAGCATGGGGCCTGGAGGAGGTGTCTTCTTCCTTTCTTGCAGATAGTTGCATCTCATATGAGAGCAACTTTCCAAATAGAGTGTGAGGAGGAGTTTCACTTAGCTTTACCACTTCCCTGATGGCACAGATTTTTGTATCCCAGTTTCTAGATAGAGATCTTAGGAATTTATCATTCAACTCATAATGAGTGAAGGTCCTTTCATAGGTCCTCAATTCATTAACTATTCTGAAAAGTCTTTCATAGCAGTCTGCTACGCATTCTGATTTAGTTGCCTAAAGGCTTCATACTCTTGATTGAGGAGGGATTTCCTATCATTCCTCACTTCTTCAGTTCCTTCCATATACACAATCAGTGTATCTCACATATCCTTTGCAGTCTCACAGTGCACTAAATTCTGGAAAGATGAATCATCAATAACATTGACAATAATAATTTGAGCCCTTTTATCCATTGTATCCAATGCTATCTCATCCCTTGTCATTTCAGTGTAAGATTTACCAACCTGCCTAGTAGGATCAATGGTAGAGGGCTTTGTGATAATGAAGGGGCCTTCCTGAACAGTGATAAAGATTCTGGGGTCAGATGCTTCCATGAACAATCTAACCCTCTGCTTCCATATGCCAAAGTTGGCTTTGTTGCATATGGGCAATTTCATGGAGCCCATCTCCTTCTGAATTCCACTAGAGGCCATCTGATTCTGACTAATCAATACCTATTTAGGATATGGTCAGACTATTAAGTCTTTCTTGACCAATCTCTCTTTGATACCACTTGTGAGTTTATAAAGGATGTAGTCTAAATCACTTAGAGGGGGGGGGGGGTGAATAGGCCTTTTGATTTTTACTTGTTTTATATAAGCAGTTATACTATTCTATGCAAGAAATCAATCACACAGAAAGCACATAAGCATCTATAGTGCTTCCCCAAGACAGTGTGTCTATGGGTAGTCCACTTTCCCCCTTCACCCTTCTAATAGTGTGTTAGAAAGGGCCAACTCCTCCAATCTCAGCTCCAAGAGCTTACAACACAGATCCATCAGGATCTCTCAGGTTTTCCCAAACCCTACCTCAGGCTTTGCAGCCCTACTTCAGATCAGCCACTGATCCTACAACTCAGACCACAGCTGGTCCTACAATCTCAGGCCCAAACAGCCCTACCTCAGAGGAATCCACCTCCTAAAACTCAGACCCCTTCCAGGTCCTACCTCAGAGGATTCCACCTCCTACAACTCAGGCAATAAGGCCCTACAACTCATATCAACAGATCCTACAACTCAGGCCTTCAGCCCTAAAACTCAGAACCCAAGGGTTCCTACAATCTCAGACCAAATGGTCCTACAAACTCAGGAAAACTGCCCTATAGTGAAAGAGTATTTGAACTTACTATAGCTGACAACACAGTAAAGTTGCCTCCTGTAGTTTCTGCACAGCTTGTGCTATCTTGTAGCTGGAGATGTTGATGGCAGCTACTGACTGATCTTCCTCTTCAAATGAAGGATGGAAAATCACCTTGCTCCTTCTTGCAAAGGAGCTAACTTTATCTCTCAGGTTCTTCTTGCTTGTTCAGTGAGCAGGGGAAGAATGAGAGCTTATTTTTGGCCGTCAATGGAACAGTAATTGTTCAGCACTTAACCAGCCCTTTCAAAGTTGCCCTAACTTCTTCTTTTATACATCTCTGATCTTCAACGACTCTTAGCCGACCTTCTGACAAGTATGGTAGAGACTGGTGGACCCCACACTGTCTTTCTACAGCAGGCTCCACGGGCAGAACTCGCAATCTGCGTTCGACGAACTTGCGATACTGGGTTCGACGAACTTGCTCCACTCTGTGTTCGACGAACTTGCCATACTGGGTTCGACGGAATTGCTCCACTCTGTGTTCGACGAACTATGTTCTGCGTTCGACAAACATGCCATGGCTGAGCATATCTTTGCTGCTTCTCAGCTGCAGCTGTCCTCGACTCAGCGGTTGCTACTTTCCCTTCTCAGCGGATCCACTGAGACAGACAGCTTTCTCAACAGTTTTCTTCTATCTGCAGCTCAGCTGGCCCAGACACCTTCTCAGTGGCTCCTGGCCTTGTCTCAGTGGTTCAGCTGAGACTGAGAGCTTGTCTCAGCGGTTTTGTCAGTAAACAAACTGAACAACCCTTTCACCTTGTTAAGTCCTAACCCTGCATGCTTATAAGATAGACATAGGGTTTATCAAATACAACTTGTACTTAGTATTGAGTGTGAGGCCTCTTCAAATCAAGGGAACATTGAGGGTCAATTTCCCTACATGAACCTTTGCCATCTTTGGAGCACGACGAAGAGGAACCTTCCAAAGAAGTGGAGGAGGAGGCCAATGAAGATGAATATCTGCCCCAAGCGTCTTAAACTTCTAAAAAATCATCCAAAGTAGCTAGTTATTGGGGAACCATCTATTGGGTTAAGAACTCGATCTTCTCTTCATGAAGCATTTTCAAATATTTGCTTTGTTTCCGAAATTGAACCTAAAAATGTTTCAACCACTTTAAATGACGAATTTTGGTTTTTGGCTATGAATGAAGAGTTAGATCAATTTGAAAGAAATAAAGTTTGGAACCTAGTAGAACGTCCATCTAATCATCCCGTTGTTGGCATAAAATGGATCTTTAAAGAAAAATTAGATGGTGAATTTAGGATTACAAGAAATAAAGCTCGCTTAGTCGCTCAAGGCTTTTCTCAAATCGAGGGGGTAGATTTTGAAGAAACTTTTGCACCAGTTGCTTGCTTAGAATCTATACGAATATTTTTGACATTCGTGAGTTTTAAAAGGATAAAATTATTTCAAATGGGTCTTAAAAGTGCTTTTTAAACGGGTTTATAAAAGAAGAAGTTTACGTAGAACAACTCCCCTGGTTTTATAAACGAAAAATTTCCAAATCATGTTTATTAATTAGAAAAGCGCTTTATGGTTTAAACAAGCGCCTCGTGCGTGGTATGATAGACTTACATCATTTTTGTTAAAGTACGGTTATGTCATGGGAAGTGCCGACAACACACTCTTCATTAAGCATATTAATAACGATTTAATTATTTAACAAATATACGTTGATGATATCATTTTTGGAGCCACTAATGAAGAGTTGTGTATTGAAAAATGAATTTGAAATGAGTCTTGTCGGATAACTCTCTTATTTTCTTGGTTTTCAAATTTCACAACGAGATGATGGTATATTTATTTGACAAACAAAATATGTTCACGATATGCTTAAATGATTTGTATTTGAAAATCTTAAACAAGCTTCTACACCTATGAGTGATTCTTTACAATTAGGAAAAGATGAATCTGGAATTTCAATTGATCAAACTTTATATAGAGGTATGATTAGATCTCTTCTTTACTTAAGTGCATCTAGACCAGATATTATGTTTGTCGTATGTTTATGTACTCGCTTTCAAGCCAATACAAAAGAATCTCATTTAAAAGCGGTAAAATGTATTTTTTGTTATCTATTAGGGTCATCTAAATTAGGATTATGGTACCCACACAATGATTCATTTACACTTCACGGCTATTTCGATTCGGATTAAGCCGGGTGTTCACTAGATCGAAAAAGCACTAGCGATACTTGTCACTTTTTAGGACCCTCATTAGTTGCATGGTCTAGTAGAAAACAATCTTCGGTTGCACTCTCCACTACGGAGGCCGAATACATCGCTCTTAGGAGTTGTTGTGCAAAAGCTTTATCGATGAGCCAAACTCTAAAGAATTTTGGTTTTCATCTCAAAAACATTAATCTCAAATGTGAAAACAAAAGTGCCATAGATCTTACAAATAATCCCATACACCACTCTAGATCCAAACATATAGATGTTCGTCATCATTCCATCAGGGATCATATTAAGAAAGAGCATGTAAAAGTAAGTTTCATTAGTACAGACTCCCAACTTGCTGACATATTCACTAAACCTCTCCCCAATGCAAGATTTCGATTATTATGACTTGAATTGGGTATCCTAGATCTTTCAGATTAAATCACATTATTAAACGCAATGGTTTTATGCAATTTTTACATATCTAAACATCTTCAAATCTTCTGAAATTTCTACATAAAACTAAACTTTGGACTCTTAACCAATATCCAATATTAGATTTTTCAAAATCCTAAAATTTAGTGTACTGTTTCCCGTGCTAGCGCTAGCGCGCCTGTCTAATTTTCTATATTTTTAAAATTTTGGAAAATCCCTAAAAATATGCTCTATTATATGTACTACATATTTTTGCATTTCTGTTTTTAATTGATTTTTGAAAAATTAAAACAAAAAAATATACAAAAGCCAAATTACAAAAAATATGTTTTCACTCCCTTTCTTTGTTTATGTGTCTGATTTCTATTCATATATGCAAAAATCAAATACAAAAATATAAAACATAAAAATTATCAAAAATATTTTTTGAACTTAACTCTTCTATTTACATATATATTGCGAAATGGAGATTTGGGGTATCATCCCATCACATCTCCTAGTACCGGGAGAACCCCTCATAGGGTAGACCTCGGGAAGTCCAAGATCAATCATAAGAGTTCAAACTTTACAACAAAATTTTTTAATATAAAAAAAACTGTATGAATTTTATTGTTCATACCAAGCATGGTCTAATCTATCATTTAGTCCTTCAATGTTGAAATTTATCTTTTCAAACTACATTGAACATTGTTTTTATCATGCTTTGATATATCTAATCACATGTGCATCAAATTGTATTGTAAAAGTTGTGTATAACAAAGCTTAGCATGCCTCTAAGTATGAGTAAATATTTTATGATTGATAATGATACTCATTCACTCACTTATTTTGGCAAAGTTTGCATGTGCTTTTTCTCTAAGAATGCTTGCTTGTGTATTGTAATTGTATAATGAATTAAGTTTGCACATGTATCTTACCTACACTACTTTTATTTGCACTCTTAAAATTAAGAAAAGTGGTTGTGCTTTCTAAATTTCATTGGTTTGCAAAACAAGTGTATTAAGAGAACTTTGTACAAAACAAAAAAAATGAATGAAATAAATTGACAAAGATAACTCCACCAAGCACTACTTGAACCTCTTGATAAGTCTTAATGAGCATTGTGATGTTGAGCAGCTTGGAAAGAATAGTAAAGTGTCTTGTGCAAACCATAAATTTTTTTATTTACACCACTTGTTCTTTTCTATGTGCGTTGAAGGGTGTGGAAGTAAAATTATTTGTGTTTTATTGTGCACTTTACTCTGCATATGTCTTGTATTTTTTTGATTAAATCATTTGTTTACTCTATCCAAAATACAATTATGTGCACATCATTATCTTCCATAACACTTCTTCTCATGAGTATTTGATCTGAATGCAAAAATTCTATACTCTCTTTATATATAAAATGCACTAAGATAACCTAGCATGTTCTTTAAGATGTTTGGTATGTTTTGAATTTATGAATTATAAATAACATTGTGGTAGTTTCTCTTTGATATCCTTCTTTGATGCTTGGTTACTTTCTGGTAATCTTTAAAGATTCTAAAAGAAAAATGATCTACAAAAACATCTTATCATTTTGGACTTTCACTTATATTTCTTCTTATGAATCGTCATGTTTACAAAAAGAGGTTTCTTGTATTTCTATAAGTCTTCTGCAACATTACCATATAACTTTTGCCTTATGTTTTGTATGCTTATCTCAAGTCTTAAAACTCAAAATTCCTTTTCTTCAACAAAGTGGTAGACTTGCTTGGTAAATTTTATATTGTTCTCTTTATGCTCAAACAACTCTGATCTATTTTTTTAAAATATTTATGCTAAAAACTCTAATTTATTTCTATAAAAATTATTGTGATTAAAACTCCTTATCATTTCATTCCCTCTACAAAGCTTGATCATGCCTTATCTTATTATTAAAAATCCTTTTTTTATTTATCTTTCTTCCTTACCCACTTTTCCTAATAACAAAAGAGGGAGAACTAACATGATAAATAAAAACCGCTATCAAAAGGGAAAACTAACATGATTAATTAAGATGACAGCTTACATATAAGGGGAGAATTAACATAAGGGGAGAAATTATTAAGGGGGAGAAATTATAAAGACTAAAATCGACAATTATCCTAAGTCATCACTCACACACACACACACAAGTAGGTTTCATCATGCTTATATATTAATGCTTTGATTTATCATTAATGGATTTGTTATTATCAAAATGGGGAGTTTGTTGGAACATGGTCTTCCGCATCTCCTAGGTTTGAGAATAACAAATCCTATGTGTATTTGATCTTGTGTGTTTAAGTGTGCAGGAAACAAGTCCATATGACTCAAGGATAACATAAGAAGGTTGCACCCAGATTTGAACCAAGAAATCCAAAATGCTCACTAGCGCAGACGGTAGTACCTAGCGCAAGCGCTAACTCTAATTAGAGCAATTTTGAGAGGCATATATAGAAGGAGATAGCGCCAGGAGATAACGTCTATTGCAGGCAGTAACATATAGCGCATGCGGTATCAGCTAGCGCAGGCGGTATCGGCTAGCGCAGGCGGTAGCATAAAAGGAATGATGGCAAGTTTCTTTGGAATGAAGATACGCACGGGGAGGATATTTCCTAATTCAAGATAGCGCCGACGGTAGCGATAGCGCAGGCGCTAGCTCGCTCTCCTATAAAAGGGCCCCCTCCCCTCTCACTTTTCTTTACAGAAGTTCTAGAGAGGTTGAGTGCTAGATTTGTAGAGCCTTATTCTGCCGAAAAGTGATCTCCCACAAAAGTTCCATGCATTTCTGAAGGAGGATTTCTTCATGGCGGATCCGACCGAAGATCCTTTCAACAATACTTATACTACAACGGTCCTTCGTCTCCAACTTCAGAAGTTCTTCAAGAGGGAGATATTAATAGTATTGTCATTTAATTTCACATTTTTTCTTGTAATCGTTTTTAGTGAATTCGCCTCGTGTTGGCGACTAGGTCTGGCTAGGATCTCGGGCAGAAATTTGCCTCATGTTGGCAACTTTGGGGAAGGATTAGCTAGAGCGGCTTGAGGCCGTATCTGGGGAAGGATAAGCTAAAGCCACCGGTTTGTGGGGATACGAGTCAGGATAGAAAACGAAAAAGTCTTTTTATTATTCACCTTCGATTTCTAGCATTATAAGAAATCAAGTTTTGTAACTTTTCATTTCATATTAATAAAATGATGTCTCAATTTTATTTCAATTGAATTACTTGATTTCTTATTTTAATCTCTTATAATCTCAAATATATCAAAATATAATATAAGTTTTTAAAACCCTTATTCACCCCCTCTAAGGGCGCCTACCGATCCAACATATACGACCAGAAAGACTCAAAAAAAGAGAGTTAATACCTCATCACTAGGCTTAATAAACCAACCAAAAGGTCTCAAGATAAAGCAGTCAAATTACTAAAAACAATGAGGAAGAAGCATTACTCCTCACTAAGAAAAACCACCTGAGCAAAGAACCCACTCCAGAGAACATAGAGGGAGACAACTAGATGCTCAAAGCTCAAAGGGAGAGAAAAAAGGATTAGAGCAAAAACTGCACTAAGCAAAGAAGAAAAAAAATATGTGGGTGCTCCCATCGATCGACGGGAAGCCCCAACGATTTCGACTTAACGACACAGTGAAGCAATTTTCCCCAGCTGCTGCCGCCGATTGACGGGACGGTCTCGTCCCGTCGATTTTGAGTTGCTCAGAATCCATACACAAACAGATTCTTCCTGTAAGAGAAGAATCCACAACAACTTTCTTCATGGAACTTACAGGAAGTTCAAAGAGAAAAAAACAAAACAAAAAGAAATTTAAATCAGACTATAGAGTTTAACATGACGAAAAACTCAGGATAATAAACAGATTTTCTGGAAAACTCGAACAGATTTCGAGAAATATGAAATTTCTCAGGAAGTTTAGAAAACTTTTGACAACAAGACTCAGAAAAATTTTTTCCTGGGAAAGAAAAAGGCAAGATCAAGATAATAAAAACTACACTTACCTCGATTTCAAATGACGCCACGTCAGATCTTGACGACCTCCTTTCGATTCTTTGCTCTGGCGATGAAATTGACCTCCCAAAACTCCTTCTCAGATGGAAACCCTAGCTTTCTCTCTTTTTCTTTCTCTCTTTCTCTCGCTAAACTGGCCGAAGCCTCTTCGGGAAGGAGAGATAAAAGCCTACAGTTTTCTATATAAGCTGTTTAACATGGCATTCACCTGTTTGCCATTTGGGTCTATATTGAGGTTAATGGAATTTAAGAATATATAAATATGTTTGATTATGTATATGTATAATGTTTTTATAAAGTTATTATATACTCAGCTATGTATATATATATATATATATTTCCAGAATCATAAGCAAGTACAACTGATTTATAGTAGAATTAATATAACTTATTTATAATTGTGTTAATATATAACTGTGTATATATATATATATTTATATATATATGTATAACAATTACAGATAACATATCTATTATTTTTGTAAATATATATATGGTTTAAGTTATAAAATTCGCCGGACAACGACAACGAGTCTGAAACGATAATGCCCTTAAGTCATAAACTTTGCATTAATCGTCCGATCTACAATAATTATTATTATTTTCATTTCAAATAATCTATCCAAAATTTCGGGGCGTTACAGGCATTGCACATTGTTTGGGTTACTCCAGGAGAAGTTCGGGTGATTCCTCCAACCTGTATTATAGTTATTACTGTATGGGTTATTATTAGGGTTGAATTGGGGCCGAACTGGATTGCCGAGGTAATCCACAATCTCCGCGATTAAGTTAATATTATAATTATTATTATTATTCGCCCATGCGGGAGAGGAGGAGAAAACAGTCATCTCCACCACTTGCTTACGTAGCCGCTATACCTGCGAGGCTAAGTGAGAAGTGGCGTCCACTTCATAAATCCCAGCTGGTTTATTAGGATGCGTCTTAGGTACATTCTATTGATATTAGTTCATTTCCATTTCCTCGAAAAGATCTTGGCACATTTCCATTGTTTTATTGTTCAACATCCCCCCGGCGGCCGCATCGATCACTTGTCGGGTTTGGAAATTTAAACCATTATAGACCATTTGGACCTGCAGTCAGGATGGTAGCGCGTGATGAGGACACCTACGCAAATAATCCTTACAACACTACCAAGTCTCGTAGAGAGACTCAGAATCAAATTGTATAAAGGAAGTGATATCCGTGCGCAATTTAGCAGTGTTTGACAGAGGAAAATACTTAGTTAAAATAATTTCCATCAATTCGGCCCACGTGGTGATACACCCTCTCAGAAGAGAACTCAACCTCGCCTTAACCTTCATCACAAAGAAAAAGGAAATATGCACAAGCGAATGGCATCATCGCTGCTGCAATTAATTTTAAAGGTGTCGCATATTTCTAAAAAATTAGAAAGTTGAAGGTTTTGTTGGATCGGTAGGCGCCCTTAGAGGGGGGGGGGGGGTGAATAAGGGTTTTACAAACTTATATTATATTTTATAATACTTGCTTATGATAAGAAATCAAAATAGTGATTTTGTTTAAAGATCTAAATTGTTTTATAATAAAGGAGAGGATAATAAACAATTTAGAGAAATGAAGAACAAATAAATTTTATTACACAAAGAGAGACATGATTATTATTAATAAAGTGATTACAAAATTTTGATTTCAATGACGCTAGAAATCAAAGCGAAATATGAAAGACTCTTTTTGTTTTCTATACCGACTCGTATCCCCACAAATCGGTTGGCTTTAGCCGATCCTTCCCCGGATACGACCTCACGCCGCTCTAGCAAACCCTTCCCCGGATATGGCCTCGAGCACCCCCTAGACCTACACCCGAGACCTATTCGCCAACACGAGGAGAATTTCTGCCCTAAGTCCTACCCAGACCTAGTCGCCAACACGAGGCGAATTTACTACACGATTTAAAAGAAAAGATGTGAAATAAAAAGACAATAATATAAAACTCCCTCTATGTGGATCTCTTGGAGAAGTAGACGAAGATGCATAGTATGATCGTAGTTGATGCGGTCTTTCATCACGATGATGACGCGTGTTGAAATCTTCTCCACGGATCTCCTTAAGTCTTTATGGATTTGTGGGAGTATCTCTCTGAACCTTCCTGTCTATGTTGTGCCACGAAGCTCTGGAATTTAGGATCTCAAGAGGATGAGGAAGACAGAGCCAAGGGGTCCTTTTTATAGTCTCAGCGCTAGCGCCTGCGCTAGTGCTACCTGATGAGTCCCAATTATATACACATATATGGACTCATCTGGGCCGATTTTCTAGTCTATGCACTAGACTTTAGGCATGTTTTCGCTCATATTTGATACTCCATGCTAAGTGCACCTCTAGGCCCATTTTTGGTGTTATTTCGTGTTATTCTCCCTTAGTAGTTGCTATGCATTGTTAAGTGCCACTTTCAGTGGCTGGATTCGTGGTTGTGTTGGAACAAGTGTCGTGCAGGTGTTTCCGGTACAATTCTGTACAGGAACACAGCGCACGATCACTGGTTCTATTGCGCACGACCACTGGTCGTGCGCCACTGATCGTGTGCACTTACCCCTGAAATCTGAGTTCTGTCTTCCTTATCGCACGACCACTTACGATAGCGCGCACGACCACTGGTCGTGCGCCATTGGTCGTGCGAACATTGTATTTTATAATTTTCTTACCTTGCAGGCTCCGTCCAGGCAGGCGCATGATCACAGGATGCTAGTGCGCACGACCACTGGTCGTGCGCCAATGACCGTGCGCACTGTTTATTCCAGCGCCTATAAATTGACCTGCTCGCGAATTAGGTCGGGATTGACGCATTTCTTCCGCCCAGTCCGCCATTTTCGCCCCTTCCGCAGGTTTTTTGCCCCTCCATCGCTACCCACCATCGGGAGGTGCTCCGGGCTTGTTCTTCACGCCAATCTTGAGCCGGAGCTTCCTCTCGGCCTCCTCCTTCATCCTAGCGTTCCAAGGGAAGATCTAGCCGCCATCTCCATCAAGCAAGAGGAAGTTTGCAACCTCTACCGGATCGTGACACGAAGAAGACGGGCTCATTGGAGAATAGTGACAGCTCTCTCTACCCCGGACGTAGTTGCGGACCGAGCTAGGACGCGGATTGACAACCCGGTGCTTCCTACCGTGAATATACAACGAGCCTTCGGATTCGGTCAATTTCTTGCCTTGTTCTTCTCTTATTGATGTTTATATGTTTTAGATCTCATTATTATGATGAAGTTGCACTTAAACTAGTTTGTATTTCTGTATATTTCATGTCTATGTGAAATGCTTGTTGTTTGAGTTGCTTGAGGTGCGCCCCATTCCATCCTCCATCCCGTCGTCACGTTCGTCGCCGCACTAGCAATTGCTAGTGGCGTGCTTGTCGAAGAGGTGCTTACGACCCTCATTCTGTTAGCCTACTCGTCCATCCGCCTACCGAAGCGTGGCATAGAGGCCCGTGTATTCCATCTCGCCCTATGAAGCAGCGCGCTCAAGGCCTGCATAGTTCGATTCTGCTTGCCTACTCGTCCATCCGCCCTTGCGACGCAGCGCGCTCAAGGCCTGCCTAGTCTCCATCCCGCCTAGCGAAGCATTGCATAGCGGCATTGCATAGGAGTAGTTGTAATATTTTATTTTATTATTCGCAAACGAAATCCCCCATTTCCGCATCCATCCGCTCGAAAGGACTTCAATCTCAAGTTCTTCCTCGATAATAAACTCCACCTTACTGTGTTCCTTTGAGATAGATACTTGGGGATTCATTCCCATTTTATATTACTTGAACGATTGGTACACTGCCGTTTCGTGCCGCAGTCGAGCTACCGCCTATAGCGGTGTGCGAGATTTGCGCCATCACTACCGTCGACGCTATCCCATTTTAGGACATATTCTGCGCGACAGAATATTCAATCTGAGGAAACAATTCTCTCTTGCCTTCTATGCTCCTTGCTACCGCCTGCGCTATCGGATACTGCCAGGCGCTATCTCCTTCTATAAGTACTCCCGGCATTTGCGCTTAAGCAAACATTTCGTCGAACGAATTTTCGTCGACCGGAGTTCGTCGAGCGGGCTTCATCATTCGTCGATCGGAAATTCGTCGAACGGAGAATCGTCGAACGCAAAATCGTCGAACACAGATTCAATTTCGTCGAACCCAGCTTCCGTTCTCAGTGGCTTGATTTCGTCGATCGCAGCAGCAAGTTCCTCGAGCGAATTATCGTCGAACGCAAGCTAGCGCCAGGCGCTAGGTTCTACCGCCGGCGCTAGTAGGAGTTTTGATGGCTCAACTTTGGGGGCAACCTTCTTATGTAATCCTTGTGTCATGTGGACTTTGCTATCCTGCAAACTTAAACACAAAAGATCAAATAAACATAGGTTTTGTTATTCTCAAACCTAGGAGATGCGGAAGACCATGTTCCAACAGGTTTGGGTCCTCATCTGGAAAACCGTCAAATTGAAATAACTGTTATACCATTTGAATAGTGCTAGATTTTATCTGGAAATTATTATTGGCTACTGCGGGTCTAGTGAAACTTGATCCAGTATCTTCCAAATTTGGTATGGCATAGTAGGCTATGGTTCATCCATATACCGAATCTCCCCCGTAATCGGCATCCATGTACCCATGTACCTCGAAGCCCGCATCCCTTTTGTAAAGAAGACCCATATCCGAAGTCGCCTTGACATACTTCAGTATATTCTTGGCCGCTGGTAGATGAGGCATCCATGGTTCCGCCATATACCGACTCACCCTGCCAACTGCATATGCAATATCTGGCCTGGTAATCGTCAAATAGATCAAGCTCCAAACCAGAGCCCGGAACACCAGCGGATCTTCCAGAATCCTCCCCTCATCCTTGCGAAGTTTCATGGCCTTCTCCAAAGGTGTGGAAATACACTTCCCTTCCTTCATGCCGAACCACTCCACGATTTGCTCCGCATATCCATCCTGGTACACCGGCACTCCACTTTCCTTCCTCTGCACCTTGAGTCTAAGGAAATGGTGAAGCTCACCTAAGTCCTTCATCTCGAACCTGATAGATAGCTCAGCCCAAAGCCTTGCTACTTCCTCCTTCGAATTCCCCGTCACGATCATATCGTCGACGTAAAGCAGCATGATGACTTGAAGCTCCCCGCTCTTCTTGACGAACAAGCTTGAGTCCGAGTCTAAAGCACCAAACCCGCAGAATAAGAGATACTCTGTTATCTTTCCATACCACGCCCTCGGTGCTTGCTTCAACCCATACAGGGCCTTCTTCAACTTGCAGACATGCTCCAGAAAATCTTCAGATACGAAGCCTGGCGGCTGGACCATGAAGATGTCCTTGTCAATCTCGCCGTACAAGAACGCATTCTTTACGTTGAGCTGCCAAATCTCACACCCCCAACACGCCGCCAAGGCAATCACAACCCGAACTGAAGTCATTTTTGCCACCGGACTGAATGTCTCTTCATAGTCTTCACCGAATTGCTGCGAGAACCCCCGAGCCACAAGGCGAGCCTTGTACCGCTCGATACTGCCGTCTGCCTTCTTCTTGAGCTTGTAGACCCACTTGCATGTCACAGGAGTGATACCCTTGGGCTTGGGCACCAGAGACCAAGTCTCATTCTTCTCAAGAGCACTCATCTCTTCCTGCATAGCTGAATCCCACTGTTCCACGCCTTTGGCCTTTTCAAAGCTCGACGGCTCCCTCTCATCCAAGGGACCAGCAAAGAAACATGAGACAAAGCTCACCATGTTTCCTCCTGTATAGCGATCAGGGGCAATGATTGTTCGTTTTGATCTCTGCAATGCCTTCCCCTGACTCGTAGTATCTTCAGCTGCATCTTCTCTACCTCCCCTACCAGACGAACTCGGAGCATCGCTCACCCTGCTTCCTGATCCAGAAGCCTATGCCTCAGAACTAGATATTGATGGACCACCTGGTGACACAGGCAGCTCCACTTGAAGATTTTCCACAGCTTTCTCCGGCTCCTCCACCCTGCTTTCTGGTAGCTCACACCAGAACTTCCCTTGTAAGACGTCACCTCGTCGAACACAACATCGCGAGATATAACAAATCTCCGCGTCTCTGGGTCCATGCACTTCCAGCCCTTCTTCCGATCATCATAACCCACGAAGACTAGCTTCCTTTCTTTCGCATCTAGCTTCATCCGTAGCGCATCTGGAATGTGCACATAGCAGGTGGAACCAAACACCCGAAGGTGTGCCATGCTTGGCTTTTCCTTGAACATCAATTCATGCGGGGTCTTCATATTGATGGGACAAAGAGGCATCCTGTTGATGACGTAGGCAGCACAAGACATTCCCTCCGCCCAAAAGGACTTTGGAATACTCTTGGCATGCAGCCAACACTTGCAGGTCTCCGTCAGATGACTGATCTTCCGCTCTGCAACTCCGTTTTGTTGTGGAGTATGTGCACAAGTAAGCCCCGATCGTAACCTAAGCCCCAACTTAATCCTATAAGTCCTATTGATTTGACTTGCGATTTTGCTAGCGCCGTGGAGAGAGTGTGACCGGGCGAGCGTATGGTTCACGACGTTGATGGATTTCAGCGGAGTTATTCCTAAGCCCCGATCTTTTGCAACACCCGCCTCAGTGTCTCGTCACTTTCATACCGGGCATGATCGTTCAAATTCTTCATAATTCACCAACTGAGTATAACTAAATCTTTACTTACGCTTTAATACTTATGCAAATTAGTTAGCATAGTTAGAATCTCCTTCTACTAGAATCTCTACTCGCATGCGTATGTTACTTCGCACCGTACTCCTTTGCGTAATTCTCTATGTTAACTATCGTTTTCACACTCCGCCGGATTCGTTTGCTCGGGACGCGCAAACAGTTAAGTCTGGGGGTGTGATGAGTCCTGATCATATACACATTTATGGACTCATCAGGGCCGTTATTCAGTCATTTCACCGCGCTATAGCCTTGTTATAGTTCATATTTGATATTCCATGCTAGGTGCACTTCTAGACCCATTTTGGTGTGATTTCATGTTTATTTTCATTAGTAGTTTTCATGCACTGTTAGGTGCCACTTTCAGTGGCTAGATTCGTGGTTGTGCTGGAATAGGAGTCGTGCACGTGTTCCCGGTGCAATTCTGCACAGGAACACTGCGCACGATCACCGGTTCTATGGCGCACGACCACTGGTCATGCGCCACTGATCGTGTGCACTTAACCCTTTTTCATGAGTTCTGTTTGGTGTAGTGCGCACGACCATCTAGGCTAGTGCGCACGACCACCGGTCGTGCGCCACTGTTCGTGCGCACTTATCATTAATTTTCTGAGTTCTGTTTCGTCTAATGCGCACGACCACCGACGATAGTGCGCACGACCACCGGTCGTGCGCCACTGGTCATGCGAACATTATTATTTATAAATTTCGTATCTTGCAGGTTCCACCCAGGCAGTGCGCACGATCGCAGAATTCCAGTGCGCACGACCACTGGTCGTGCGCCAATGACCGTGCGCACTGTTTAATTCAGCGCCTATATAAATGCCTGTTCCGATTTTAGGTCAGATTCAGCCGCCGGGAGCGGATCGCCTGTTCCGTACGCCATTGACCACCATCTTGGGACGCCTCCACTTCATCTCCTACGCAAGGGGAAGTCTCCTCCATCCATTCCAAGCCTTTCTCCATTGTTCGGGAGCATTCTCCATCATCCGCAAGCCTCCAAGCAGCTATTTTCCCACTCCGACCCGGTGAGAAGAAGAGGAAATCTGAAGTCGAAGACGGCGGAGCTACGTAGGGAGATCGTGACAGCTCTCTGCACCGGAAGCATAGTCCGCCCGAGTCCGGAGGTAGCCCGACAGCCTACCATTCCGGTCGTGAACTGCCGCTAGTCTTCACCCATCGGTTATCTCTTTCTTCTTTCCTTCATTGTATTCGTTGAATCGTGTAAACTGGAATATTGTGATGTTTGGTTTGTTTGAAATGAATGTTTCTTTACTTTCCTTCATTGCTTGCTTGTGAATCACTCCGTTTCTACTCTCTCACTCACGCACGCATGCAAGGTGTTTGATCCGCGTTGGCAAGAGCTAACGGCGGTTGTGAAGAGGTGTTTGCGACCCTCACCCTCTCGCACTAGAGCACACTCCATCCGCCTCACGAAGCACGGCATCGCGGCCGTTGCATCCATCTCGCCTAGCGAAGCGGTGCCTTCGACCCGTATTTCTTTTATTGTTGTTAGGATTAGGACAAATCAACCAAAAATCCCCTTTTTATGTGTGTTGCGCTTGTGTAACAAGAGTCACACAACGCGATTCATTCACCTAACCTGCATTCCTCAAGAGACCGACATTCAGGGATTCCACTCTCCACATTTATTACTTGACAGCGACCGGTGCACTTGCCGACATGCATCAAGTTTTTGGCGCCGTTGCCGGGGAATGCAGGCGTGCAACGTCCTGTGTTGTGACTGTTGTTATACGAGCAGTTGTTTTTTATTCTTTTTGCTTTTCTTTTTGTTTGTGATAGTGCATGCAGAGACAAGTCGCAGGGGAGCTCGTGCCCTTTGATCCAGAAATTGAACGGACCGCTCGCGCACGAAGGCGCGCTGCTGCCGTACAAGTGGAAATGGGTGATCAGGTAGATCCAAATGATGTTGATGCGAGAGTGCCCGGCGTGGGGCAACACCAGCCTGGAGACGAGCAGGAGGAGGTTAGGCCTCGGCCCCGCACGATGAGAGACTACACCACTCCAACTGCTAGGAGTGTGTATCCGGGGTTTGGGCCCAATATTATGAATAATCAGTTCGAGATCAAGCCTGCGATCTTGAACATCATCCGGAACAACGCTCAGTTCTCTGGAATGGCCAGCGAAGACCCGCATCTGCATCTGGCAGAATTTTCTGATATTTGCGGAACCTTCCGCTACGCGGGGATTGCTGACGACACGGTCAAGCTTAGACTGTATCCCTTTTCACTCCGCGACAAAGCAAAGGTGTGTCTCCACTCCATTCCGGCCGGGACTGCTGCGACTTGGGATGCCCTCGCATCCAAGTTCCTTGCTAAATTCCACCCTGTGGATAAGATCGTGAGCTTGCGGCGGGAGATCGCCACCTTTCGCCAACTTGATCAAGAGACCCTTGCTGAGGCGTGGGAGCGCCTTAATGATCTCCTTCGCCATTGTCCGAACCACGAGCTGCAACCGTGGAATGTGGTCGAAACATTTTACTTTGTAATCGAGCCCAACTATAGGGCAATGATCGATGCTGCGGCGGGTGGTACCTTGATGAACCACACTCCTGAGGAAGCCCTTCGGATTCTGCGCGACACTGCCTCCCACAGTACATTCTGGACTGCAGGGAGAAATGCTCCAAGAAGCTGCCGTGGTCTCTTTATGGTCGTCTCACTTCCTTCTACACCCGCGCCTGCTGCTATCATTACCTGCGAGGGATGTGGATGCGGAGGGCACCACGCGTATGAATGTTTGGGGAACAACGTGGCAGGTGACTTCGCACACTTGACCTTGAGCGAATCTGTTAATTATATAGGAAATCAGCCTAAGGGGGCGCCTTTCAATAATGCTTATAATCCGGGAGCGAGAAGTCACCCGAACTTCTCTTGGAATCCAAACACACCTGGCCAACGATGGGCACCGGGGCAGCATCAAAATGATGCTTACGCCTCCGGGAGCCAACCGAGGCCACCACACCCGGATTATAACCAAGCGCCCCCTACCCAAAAAAAGAGTAATCTAGAAGAGATGATGGAGAAATTCATGCAAGCAGCTAATTCGAATATGGTGAACCAGACCGCATCCATGCGAAACTTGGAAACGCAGTTGGGCCAATTGGCCCAAGTGCTAACCGAGCGATCGCAGGGGACCCTTCCCAGCAACACGGAAAAGAACCCAATTGATCAAGGGAAGAGTCTTGGGGATGTGGTAGAGGCTGATCCGAGTGAGCTGGTAATTTCCTGTTCCATCAACAAGTGTGAAACAAAAGCTTTGTGTGACTCTGGTTCCTCCCGCAACATCATTGCGTTGCAAGATGTAGCTAAATTACAACTGGAAATGAACACGGAGGAAAGGAAATCCCTGGTGGTTGCTAATGGGACTGTTATACAATCCGAGGGGGAAGTGAAAAATATGGAGGTGACAGTTGAGGGGACAATTGTAGTTGCTGATTTTCAGGTTTTGGCCCCCAGGAAAATCATTCTATCCCTATCTTGGGCGTGCCGTTCTTGAAAGAGAGCGGTGCCACCCTTGATTTCGCTACGGGGTGCGTTGTCCTACCCAATAAGGTGCAGCAGCCCACTTGCCCCTAAACTGTAGCTGAAACATCCACTCCTCCCCCTCTTTTTAATTTTGATGAATCATTGAGCTGTGCAGGGCATGAAGAAGTTAAAGAAGCAATGGAAGGGGAAAAGGAGTGGCACCTGTCTAGTGAAGAAGAAGAATTTGATCTTCGGCGAGAGTTTGGTTCCGAGACGGAAGGAGACCACAATTCGAAGACCTTTGACGTGAATTTGGTTCGGGACAATGTCCCATTATCCTCTTATTGTGATTCCTGTAATAAACTATCTAAGCGCTCCATCTCCTGGGCCGATCCGGTAGTCACCACGATGCCGGAAGTGACGCCACCCGCCACTAAGGCGGAAAAATCTGAAAACTCTCAACGGTGGCAGTCCCCGACTGTCACTAAACTTAAACAGGAAAAATTTCTACGCGACGCTCGCGCTGCCGCTCTCCGTGGCAAGAGGGCGGAGGTTAGGGGAGCAGTGGGTGACACCAGTGTTGGCCCTAAATCCTTCGCCTCCCGCCTACGCGCTACGGGGGACACGCACCATAAGAGCGCTTTTAGCTGATTCGTGTGATCTGAGTTTGTGAAACTGCTTTTGAGAACTTCTCTTTTAATTCCTGCATTTTATAAACAATGTTAATACAGGTATTTGGTCCAGCTTAAGGATGTTAAATAAAAGCGCTACTGGGAGACAACCCAGATTCCCTGATTTTGCAGTTTCTATCTAACTTCTTTTAGTTCAGCTTTTGCATATGCTTTTGTTGTTTTGAGTTTTGTGCTTGCAGATTTTGTGTTCGTGGGTGCGGATGCTGCGGACCGTTCTTGATCGTAAACGCCAATCGTCTGGTATGCTCAATTCTGAGCATTGGGTAACACTTCCTCCCCTCTTTTAGCTTCCAATTTCTAGATGTATTGTTTAGACTAAGTCTGGGGGAGCGTATGTTGTCATCCACTGTGCACGAGTTGCACTGCATACCAGAAGTTTGTTTCTTTTGTATCCTTGTCATTTTCATTGTTTTCATGCTTCACACACCACTTCACCCACTTGAGTGCGCGCTTATCTTTTTGTTGTTGTTCCGGTTAAACTATTTTGGTTGGAATGTGAAATAGGTTGTTAACTTAGGAATTATTATTTGGAGTGCGATGTTGACTCGTGTAGTGTTCTAGTCACTTCGCATGATATGGTAGAACTTGAGTAGAACTAGATTGTCTCTATGCATCTAATTTATGTTTAGTAATTTTTGCGTAAATTTAGATTTATTATACTCAAGTGGTGAATTTGAATGAAATTGATGATAACCTGGCGTTTTGTGTGTACGAGTGCTAGTCGTGTGTTGCTCGAGTCGGGAGGAAGGTTTACCTTTCTCGTGGGCTAAGAACTTGCCCCAAGCGACTCTTGAAGCATGGGTGAGAGCGACTCGTCGAGTTAGAGATGATGTAGGCCACCCTTTGGCTAGTTTGAGCCTTGTCATTCCATGCCCTTTTCGCTCACCTTTGCAAGCCAAATTTGTGCCTACCACTCCTTTTGATCAGCTCCTCTTCATCCACCAAAGCCCGAAGCTTATCCTACAACAGCAACCAAATAGTTGTTACCTGCACTTATTATCTAGATTTGGTGTAATGTTGGGAATCATTGTGATGAGAAGGGGAAATAAAGTCTATCTGCTGATTTTGAACCAACCGGAGGATTTGCAATAGAAGGGTAGTATGTTAAAAGAAAAAAAATTCTAAAAAAAAGAGAGTATATGGAAAAGAAATCCTTCCGAGCTAATTAGAAAATCTGTTGGTATTTGTGAAGTAGGCTGTGCGCACACCTGGTTTTCATGATAAGTCTGGGGGTGTGTCACACGAGCATAGTTTGTCGGTCTTGTGTGGTGCAGCGTTCCGTTAGCTCACTTGGGTTGCGTAGCCATCGTGTTTAAATTTGAATACCATACCGTAACCTAAGCCCCAACTTAATCCTATAAGTCCTATTGATTTGACTTGCGATTTTGCTAGCGCCGTGGAGAGAGTGTGACCGGGAGAGCTTATGGTTCACGACGTTGATGGATTTCAGCGGAGTTATTCCTAAGCCCCGATCTTTTGCAACACCCGCCTCAGTGTCTCGTCACTTTCATACCGGGCATGATCGTTCAGATTCTTCATAATTCACCAACTGAGTATAACTAAATCTTTACTTACGCTTTAATACTTATGCAAATTAGTTAGCATAGTTAGAATCTCCTTCTACTAGAATCTCTACTCGCATGTGTATGTTACTTCGCACCGTACTCCTTTGCGTAATTCTCTATGTTAACTATCGTTTTCACACTCCGCCGGATTCGTTTGCTCGGGACGCGCAAACAGTTAAGTCTGGGGGTGTGATGAGTCCTGATCATATACACATTTATGGACTCATCCGGGCCGTTATTCAGTCATTTCACCGCGCTATAGCCTTATTATAGTTCGTATTTGATATTCCATGCTAGGTGCACTTCTAGACCCATTTTGGTGTGATTTCATGTTTATTTTCATTAGTAGTTTTCATGCACTGTTAGGTGCCACTTTCAGTGGCTAGATTCGTGGTTGTGCTGGAATAGGAGTCGTGCACGTGTTCCCGGTGCAATTCTGCACAGGAACACTACGCACGATCACCGGTTCTATGGCGCACGACCACTGGTCGTGCGCCACTGATCGTGTGCACTTAACCCTTTTTCATGAGTTCTGTTTGGTGTAGTGCGCACGACCATCTACGCTAGTGCACACGACCACCGGTCGTGCGCCACTGTTCGTGCGCACTTATCATTAATTTTCTGAGTTCTGTTTCGTCTAATGCGCACGACCACCGACGATAGTGCGCACGACCACCGGTCGTGCGCCACTGGTCGTGCGAACATTATTATTTATAAATTTCATATCTTGCAGGTTCCACCCAGGCAGTGCGCACGATCGCAGAATTCCAGTGCGCACGACCACTAGTCGTGCGCCAATGACCGTGCGCACTGTTTAATTCAGCGCCTATATAAATGCCTGTTCCGATTTTAGGTCAGATTCAGCCGCCGGGAGCGGATCGCCTGTTCCGTACGCCGCCGACCACCATCTTGGGACGCCTCCACTTCATCTCCTACACAAGGGGAAGTCTCCTCCATCCATTCCAAGCCTTCCTCCATTGTCCGGGAGCATTCTCCATCATCCGCAAGCCTCCAAGCAGCTATTTTCCCACTCCGACCCGGTGAGAAGAAGAGGAAATCTGAAGTCGAAGACGACGGAGCTACGTAGGGAGATCGTGACAGCTCTCTGTGCCGGAAGCATAGTCCGCCCGAGTCCGAAGGTAGCCCGACAACCTACCATTCCGGCCGTGAACGGCCGCTAGTCTTCACCCATCGGTTATCTCTTTCTTCTTTCCTTCATTGTATTCGTTGAATCGTGTAAACTGGAATATTGTGATGTTTGGTTTGTTTGAAATGAATGTTTCTTTACTTTCCTTCATCGCTTGCTTGTGAATCACTCCGTTTCTACTCTCTCACTCACGCACGCATGCAAGGTGTTTGATCCGCGTTGGCAAGAGCTAACGGCGGTTGTGAAGAGGTGTTTGCGACCCTCACCCTCTCGCACTAGAGCACACTCCATCTGCCTCACGAAGCACGGCATCGCGGCCGTTGCATCCATCTCGCCTAGCGAAGCGGTGCCTTCGACCCGTATTTCTTTTATTGTTGTTAGGATTAGGACAAATCAACCAAAAATCCCCTTTTTATGTGTGTTGCGCTTGTGTAACAAGAGTCACACAACGCGATTCGTTCACCTAACCTGCATTCCTCAAGAGACCGACATTCGGGGATTCCACTCTCCACATTTATTACTTGACAGCGACCGGTGCACTTGCCGACACGCATCAACAGCATGCACAGTATTATCAGCAGTAATAATAGCATCATTACCTGAGTACGGCTGAGCTGAAGAAAGCTTTGACTCGTCCCCGGTGAGGTCATGACCACACCCCGAGTCCACGATCCAGTCCTCCTGATAGTTGATAGGAACCGCAGCACCAACAGAAGCCGAGAAGGCTCCTCCCCATCCTCCATCAGTCTGTTTGGTATCAGCTTCCTCCTTTCCTGCAGCAGCATGCCCCGACTGAAGATTCACCCGACAATCCTTCCTGATGTGACCAACCTTTCCGCACCTGAAGCACTTGGGACCTTCTCCCTTCTTCTTCCCTTCAGCCTTAAGAGCATAGCCCTTCTCTTGCTGTCCAGAAGTTGAAGGCCTATATCCTCCACTAGCGGACTTCTTCTTTTCCCACTTCTTCTTCTTTCCCGTGAAGAGAACTTCAGCATCTCCCCCAGACACTGACACCCCCGCCATCTGCCTTGCCAGACTCTCCTGCGAAGCAAGCAGATTTTTCAGCTCCAGCAGAGATGGCTGATTTGCCCAAGCATGCACTGACGTCACAAAGGCAACATATTCCTTCCGCAAGCCACGGATGATGTGCCTCTTCAGCTTCGCCTCAAAAATTGGCTCATCAGGATCCAGCGATGAAATCTCGGCACACAAGTTCTTCATCTTCAAGAAGAACGTAGAGAGAGAGAAAGGTCACCTTGAGCCGATCTGGCCAGCTCATTCTCCAGGAATTGAAGTCTTGCCAAATTTTTCTTATTAAACAGCCCATCCAGGGCTCTCCAAATCTCTGCAGCTGATCCACACCCCATGATGTGATCAAACAGGTCAGGTGATATTCCCCTCTTCAGGGCGAACTCCGCTTTGGCATTAATCCGCCTCCAGTTCCTCACCTCATGATCATTATCCCAATCAGAATAACTTCCTCCGTGCTCTCTCCTCCAACTACCTCCCAGAGGTCCTCACCCAGAAGATAGCTTTGCATACACGACATCCACTTCTTAAAGTTAGTCGATGTAAGCATCTCAATTCCAAGACCCCTTGCTTCCATGGCTCTACCACTGGTTCCTTCTTCACAAAGGCGATGGCAACTTTTAGTTATTCACTGCTCTATCCACTCCAACCTCGCTTTGATACCATGTGAAAATTTCGGATGATCTAGGAGTGAGCAGGAATTATATAACTAAAAGTTCAAGCAAAATAACCATAAGCACATGAAGCAAACACGATCTTTATTGATAAGCAAAATTCTTCATTACAGGGCGAGGTATACATGGCGAGACATGATTTCGCCAGTACACAAAAAACAGAAGAGAAAAATAGCTGAAAGGAAAACCAGCGGTCTGCCAACTTGAGACCGCCTGACCGCCCGACCTGACAGTCCGCCCGGCTAGAAAACCAGATCGCCCGAACTGCCTGCCTGTGCCTTGAATAACACCAACTAAGAACCATGCGAACTCCCGAACTCCATTGATCCTCCCGAACTCCAGCAACCCGCACTGCAAGCCGCGAGACCGCCCGAACACCTTCAAAAGAGGAGGTGATCGCAGCTACCCGCACAATCCGCAAAGCTGCACAAAACAAGTTCAATAAGCAACCCGGCCGGTTACAAAAAACAGACCGCAAGAACAGGTGGCGAGCTCAGCTTACACTTGGTGCTATATGTTTGCTGCTACAGTGGCTCCTATTTATAGGCAAGTGACCTGATCCAGTCACCACCCTATGAGATAGGTTCACCACCCTTTTACCGCGCGACCAGACCGGTCAACCCGTGCGACCAGCAAAAAATCCTCCTGCTTAGTGAGCTCGCCGACTTCAACAAAAGCCGCGCGATCATGACAACTCGCCCGGTCATGTCGCTCACCACCTGTGTTCGCCACCCGACCTCCTCTAGAGACCGCGAACACACCAGACCAACTAGGGCACAGCCCGCCAAGTCGATCAACCACCTGTGATCGCATGTGCCAGCTGATCGCCGAAGGACTAGCCATGCGAACACAACCAGGAGACCACGCGACTAAGACGACCTTAGTCCGCGCGCACCACAAAGAACCCGGACAGCCTCCAGACTGGGCTGCCCGCACCACGCGGTCACAAGCACCAGACCGCGCGCCGCCCTTACCTGGTAGAAACCTACTCCGCCCCGCGGTCAGACAACCAGACCGCGCGACCTCACCTCGGCACCCTTGGACAGAAGAATGGAGATCACGCTGAGTAGCCCGCGGCTAGACCAAAGAGGTCAAACCTCCAGAGGATACTGCAAGACCGTGCGGTCAGACCAAACCGCGCGGTCTCCCCCTCAGACCGCCAACTTCACAAAACTCCCACTTCAACATTTTCAACAGTTAGTTCTCCCCCTTTTGTTATTAGCAAAAGTGGGTAAGGAAGCAAAACACAGAAATTTTTTATAATAAGATAAAGGCATGATCAAGCTTTTTAGAGAGAATGAAATGATAAGGAGTTTTAGAATAATTTTTATAGAGATAGATCAGAGTTTTTAGCTTAAATTGATCAATGTCAGTTTTTCCTTTTTATAAAAGAGTTTTAAGCAAAAAAATGTAATGATTTCCAAGTAACTAAACTACCCAGACAATATGTCTACACCCTAGCCCCATACTAAGTGACGGATGGGCATGAGGAGCTGCATACATGCCGTAGGTTGGGGTGTTAGTCCCATATGCAAACACTAGACACAACTCAACCTAGCACTCTTTCCCCCCAGTGCCTCGCAAGGCCCCACTGGAACCCTCCCCAGTTAAGGACAAGACATGACTAGAGATAAAAGGTTATCTAATGTCTACAACCCTACGCCCCCGCTATGGTGAGATATGTAATCATGGATAATAATTATTGGAAACATTAAGCATTTAACTTTAGTGATAAGTTCATAGCCTATGAATTTTTTATTTTTATTTGAATTTATGAAAACACTCACATAGCTATTTTTGAAATCCATTAATGAATCAGGGTTTTTAATATAACAATATTTTCATAGAAATAAATCAGAGTTTTTAGCAAAAAAAATATTCATGTTTAGAGTAACCAATATAAAGTTTACCAAGCAAGTCTACCACTTGTTGAAAGAATGGAATTTTAAGATTCAAGTGATGATGCACACAAAATAAAAGACTTTAAGTAAGCATGAAAGCGCAAGGTAAAACAATTATATGGTTATGATGCGGAAGACTTATAGAAATACAAGAAACATCTTATTGTAATCAATGATGATCCATACAAAGATATATGAGTTAAATTTAAAAAAAATGTTTCTGTAAATCATTTTTCAATTAAAATCCTTAAGTTTGGCAATAAAGTAACCAAACATGAAATAATTTTATCAAAAAGAGATTACTACAATGTTACTTTAATTCACAATTTCAAAACATACCAAGCATTGTAGAAAGCATGCTAGGTTATCTAGTGCATTTCATAAATAAAGAGTAGTATAGAATTTGCATTAGGATCCAATACTCATGAGAAGAAGTGTTATGGAAGATAATGATGTGCACATAAGTGTATTTTGAATAGAGTAAACAAATGTTTTAATCAAAAATACAAGAGATATGTAAAGTGAAGAGCACAATAAAACACAAATAATTTTACTTCCACACACTTCAATGCACAAAAAAAATGTACAACTACCAAGGTGCTTTGCACACACAATTCTAATTAAGACTTATCAGGGTGCAAAGTAGTGCTTGGGGGATCTCATATTTTATTTTATTTTAATATTGAAACCAGTGATCTAGTGTACTTAAGAGTAAGTGGTTTTTATTTTGGAAGAAAGATATGGTTTGCACAAGATACTTTACTATTCTTTCCAAGGTGCTCAACCTCACAATGCTTATTAAGACTTATCAGGAGGTTCAAGTAGTGCTTGGTGGAGTTATCTTTGTCACTTTATTTTATGATTTTTGTTTTGTACAAAGTTCTCCGAATACACTTGTTTTGCAAACCAATATAATTTATAAAAACATAACCACTTTTCTTAACTTTTAAAGTGCTAACAAAGGTTGTGTAGGTAAGATACTTGTGCAATTTTAATTCACTGTACTATTACAAAACACACACAAGCATTCTTAGATTAAACACATAAGTAGACAATGCCAAAATAAGTGAGTGAATAGCGATCATTATCAAACATAAAACATTTACTCATACTTAGAGGCATGCTAAGCTTAGTTCTACACAACTTTTTCAATATAATTGATGCACATATTAATAGATATATCAAAGCGTGATGAAAGCAATGATCAAAGTAGTTTGAAAAGATAAATTGCAACATTATAGAAGTTCTAAATAATAGATTAAATCATGCTTGATTTTCAATGAAGTCCATACAGTATTTTTGATATTTTTGAAGAATAATTTTTATTTAAAGTTTGAACTCATAAGATTGATCTTGGACTTCCCGAGGACTACCTTGTGAGAGGTTCGCCCGGTGCTAGGTGATATGATGGGATGATAGCCCAAATCACCCTTTCGCAAGATACATGTAAATCGAAAAGTTAAGTTCAAAATAATAATTTTTGTTATTTGTTTTTGTTTTATATTTTTGTATTTGATTTTTGCATATAGGAATAGAATTCAAAGAAATATCCAAAGACAAAACATTTTTTTTTTGTAATTTGGCTTTTGTAATTTTGTATTTTAATTTTTCAAAAATAAGTAGAGGCAGAATTGCAAAAAAGAGTAGTACATATAAAATAATATATTTTTATTGATTTTTCAGAATTTTAAAATTTCAGAAAATCGAATAAGTACGCTAGCGCGGGAAACAGTACCCGATTTTTTATTATTTTGAAATTTTTAATTATTGATCTTGATTAAGTGTCCCAATAGTAGTTTCATGCAGAAATTTCAGAATTTTAGGAGATGCTTAGATAGTGCAAATTGCATGAAACATTAGCGATTTTGTATATGACTTTACCAAATAATTTTGCATGAGATATAATTTATTATATCTCAATTTTAATTTTTCTAAGGCTTATATTTATCAATCTAATGTAGTTTGAAAATGATAGGAAATGTAAGCACGAGAAGACACGAATGAACAAATCAAATATGCATGATTTTAGTGATTAAAAATAATGTTCATGCATAAGAATATCTTGGATAAGCCCTAGATGAGAATACCCAGCCTGTATATCTTGGTAAACACATAAAGCCTAACATAGACACAAATATTCTTTAGGCGACAATGTTAATATGATAAGTTTGAGATTAATGTTATACCAAGGTTTGATAGTGTTTCAACTTATAGACCTAGAATGGAGTGACGATTCTATTTGATTTGATATCAAGATGATTCAAAGGTCTAAACTAGAAATAAATCACAATACACACATAATACACCAACCATGGTATGTAATTATAATATCTATTATCATCAATTAATATATCAATTATAATTCACATAATTGTGATAGAAATAATTATTTTTAGAAGACTTTTGATATGACTTAAGATATATGATGTTAGAGAATTTTAGGAAAGGACATCAGTAGATCATAGTGGTGCTTGTGAATTCAATATTCATTATGAGGGTAAATTCTTTCAATACATTTCAGTGATTTTTGATAGGTGAACAATAGTGATGGTTTAGATCATGTTCGACATTAAGGAGTGAACACAATATAATTTTTTGTTGCAAACAAAGATAACCATATTGAAAGTTGAGCTTTCATTTAGATCTTGAACTTTCTTGTAGATTATGTTATTTCTCTAAACCACTTGTTAGTGAAGGCTAAAAAGCTTAATAGCCTAATAACTTTATTTAATTTTTAAAATATCTTATAGCAAATTTAGAATTTGATTTATATGAATAATAAAAGATATTTAAAGATAATGAATATGAGAGAGATAGATAGGTCATCAAAATTAGATATGACTTTTGAATTTGATCAATTTGATTTTATAAACATATTAAGCTTTTAAGAGATAGGATCATATTTTCAATACTATATAGGATGACCATGACATGATAGTTCAAAAGGAAAACAACAAGAAAAATAAAAAAGAACATTAAAGCACATCATGAAGTAGAAATTTGTATATCTTATTTTGAAAAGTTTCTACTTCATGCATTTTATGATACCTAATGAATAAGTGTTTTAGGTATCCAAAGGGGACCATGTGGGATGGTTCCTTTGGGTACCCAAATATAGCGAGATGGCTTTTGGGGAGACAAGTACGAATGAACCCTTTCAAGTGGAGTTAATGTTCCACCTTTAATTTTGGGTCTCCACTCATACTTAGGCTTAATATTATAATTTTGCATGAAATTTTCATATTCATTAAATTTAGGCTTAAAATAATGATGACATTTGAACTCATTTTTCATAGGAAATTTTTGCATATTTGAATTTAATTTAGGAGATATACAATTTTGTAAATCATGGTGATTTTGATTTTGATTTACAAATCCTTTCTGTTTCTTACTCCCATTATTAGACTTAGTTACGATATTCATATTCATATTCAACTTGCTTTTAGATATTTGTTGATATTGTGAATTTTTATTTATAATTTTCATAAGCAAATTGATTTTTGATTTTAATTCATCATTCTTGATTTTAAGATTATGTCTAGCTTTATTATAAGCGATTGTGCTATTTTTAAGAGTAGAAACAATTGAATCTATATGATCTTAATAGTTATTTCTATATTCATCAATTGTTTCATCCATCTCTTTAATTTCAATTTTATAGTCTTTGCACTTAGCACAATCATTTATCAAAGATGAATTTTCTAAACATAATTTTTCATTTTGTTCTTTTACAAAAATAAAATCCTTTTCAAGTTTCTTGTGCTTTTCTTTTAATTCATTATATTCTACATAAGTTGTAGTGTTTTCAACTAAGGAGTCATGTGTAGAACTAGATAAATTAGAATTTGATTCTTCTTTAATTTTTGCCTTTAAATTTTTATTTTCTAAGCGCAAATGTTTATTAGCATTTTTTAATTTCTTAATTTTGCGCTTTGTAGTTTGAAGCATTTGTAATGTAGAAATAGAAGTATAGAAAATGGGATTTGATTTTCTTGCATTGCTTTCGAGAGAGGCACGATTTGAGCATATCGTTTCTTTTACATATTTTTGGCACTCCCCTTTCGAAGACAGTACTTCTTCTTCTTTTCCATTTGATGTGTGCTCCATTGATCCGTCATGAGAGGAGCATTCTTGAAGACTTGTGCAAGCTTGCATATTCTCCGGTTCTTGTGATTGTTACATACCTGTAAAAGGAGAATCATACATTTCTTCAAGAAATTTCCATTCTTTGTATGCACTAGAAAAACAATATATTAATTTGAAAATATCTTGAGATAAAGCACAAAAAATATAATGCATAGCTTTTGCATTTAGGTGACGCTCTTGTTTCTTTGATTCGTCCGCTGGTCTTGTTATTGCTATATCCCAAGCATTGATATCTAATGTTTTAATAAACCTTTCCATTATTAATTTCCACCCTTTATAATTTCTTCCTTCGAATAAAGGTGGTGCAAGAGATTTTTCTTCTTCATAAAAATTTTCCCCACTAATAGAACCGAGATCATGAGACGCAATTATTCCCGGTTGTTAAGTAGATTGGAATAACCTAGCTCTGATACCACTTGTTGGATCGGTAGGCGCCCTTAGAGGGGGGTGAATAAGGGTTTTAAAAACTTATATTATATTTTAAAATACTTGCTTGTGATAAGAAATCAAAATAGTGATTTTGTTTAAAGATCTAAATTGTTTTATAATAAAGGAAAGGATAATAAACAATTTAGAGAAATGAAGAACAAATCAATTTTATTACACAAAGAGAGACATGATTATTATTAATAAAGTGATTACAAAATTTTGATTTCAATGACGCTAGAAAGCAAAGCGAATATGAAAGACTCTTTTTGTTTTCAATACCGACTCGTATCCCCACGAACCGGTTGGCTTTAGCCAATCCTTCCCCGGATATGACCTCAAGCCGCTCTAGCTAACACTTCCCCGGATATGGCCTCGAGCACGCCCTAGACCTACACCCGAGACCTAGTCGCCAACACGAGGCGAATTTACTGCACGATTAAAAAGAAAAGATGTGAAATAAAAAGACAATAATATAAAACTCCCTCTATGTGTATCTATTGGAGAAGTAGACGAAGATGCAGAGTATGATCATAGTCGATGCGGTCTTTCGTCACGATGATGACGCGTGTTGAAATCTTCTCCACGGATCTCCTTAAGTCTTTATGGATTTGTGGGAGTATCTCTCTGAACCTTCCTCTCTATGTTGTGGCACGAAGCTCTGGAATTTAGGATCTCAAGAGGATGAGGAAGACGGAGCCAAGGGTCCTTTTTATAGTCTCAGTACTAGCGCCTGCGCTATCCCATTTTAGGACATATTCTGCGCGGCAGAATCTTCAATCTGAGGAAACAATTCTCTCTTGCCTTCTGTGCTCCTCGCTACCGCCTACGCTATCAGATATCGCCAGGCGCTATCTCCATCTATAAGTACTCCCGGCATTTGCGCTTAAGCAAACATTTCGTCGAACGAATTTTCGTCGACTGGAGTTCCTCGAGCGGGCTTCATCATTCGTCGATCGGAAATTCGTCGAACGGAGAATCTTCAAACGCAAAATCGTCGAACGCAGATTCAATTTCGTCGAACCCAGCTTCCGTTCTCAGCGGCTTGATTTCGTCGATCGCAGCAGCAAGTTAGTCGAGCAAATTTTTGTCGAACGCAAGCTAGCGCCAGGCGCTAGGTGCTACCCCCGGCGCTAGTAGGAGTTTTGATGGCTCAACTTTGGGGGCAACCTTCTTATGTAATCCTTGAGTCATGTGGACTTTGCTATCCTGTACACTTAAACACACAAGATCAAATACACATAGGTTTTGTTATTCTCAAACCTAGGAGATGCGGAAGACCATGTTCCAACAGGTTTGGGTCCTCATCTGGAAAATCGTCAAATTGAAATAACTGTTATACCATTTGAATAGTGCTAGATTTTATCTGGAAATTATTATTGGCTACTGCGGGGAGAGTGAAACTTGATCCAGTATCTTCCAAATTTGGAATGGCATAGTAGGCTATGGTCCATTGCGGGGCCGCATTTGGATTGTTATCTGTCATATTTTCCGCTATAGTATTGTTGATTAAATCTTCGAGATTTAAGGGTGGATTTTGATCACGAGATCGGAGGCGCTCACGAAAGGTGCGCTCAATTTTAGGATCAAAAGTAATTTCCGGATTATCCGAAGAGTTTCCTCGGGTTATGTACTTTTGTAAAAAAAATACGTTTTATTTTTAGATTTTTTTATTTTATTTTTGGGAAGAGCTTCCTCGGAGATTTTTTTTGGGCTTTTTGATGAAAATATAAATAAGAGAAAAGTAAAGTGCTTTAAAAACAATTTTTTTTACAGTTTTTTAGAAGATAATATATTTAAGAGGAAAAGAGAGAAAGATCATTTATAAAAAAAATTGTTTTGATTTTGTGGGCTTTTGATGATAATATAAACAAGAGAGAGAAAGAAAGAACTTTTATGATAATTTTTTTGTGTGGGTTTTTTAGATTGAAAATAAATAAGTGAAAGGAAAAAAAAAAGAACTTGTGTAATAAGATTTTTATTTGATTTTTGGGCTTGTTGTGCTTTTACTATTTCTTGAATTTTTGGTTTTTTGTTTAGAAAATATGTATACGAGAGAATAAAGCGGGAGGAAGAAGTAAAAGATAAAATTAATAACGATTCCATATTTCAAAATAATGACACATGTCCCCCGCAACGGCGCCAAAAACTTGATAAGTAATTTTAGATTTTAGAGATATTTTGAAGCGTGCCTGGGTGCAATTAGATTTTGGCGGGCATTTTCGAGGGGTCTCACGAGTAATCCTACTTCGAGAACCCAACCATTATCCTATCAAGAGATAGAAGTAATGGTCTTTCCTTCTTTTGAAAAATCGAGAGAAGCTCCTCGGCAATGGCGCCAAAAACTTGATGAGTAATTTTATATTTTAGAGTTCTTTTGTAGCGAGCCTGGGTGCGATTAGATTTAGGCGGGTGTTTTTGAGCGGTCTCGTGAGTAATCCTACTTCGAGAAACCAACCATGATCCTATCGAGAGATAGAAGTAATGGTCTTTCCTTCTTTTGAAATATCGAGAGAAGCTCCCCGGCTATGGCACCAAAATTCTTTTATTAATTTTATAGAAAAGGGCTTTTTGCAGAGCTTTTGTAGTAATGTATCCAAACTAATCATTCGATAAAGGAAAGTATACCTTATCGCGTATAGTATTGGATATTCTTAGAAAATATCAAGGTCTTATTTTTTTGGATCATGTTGATTATTTCTACTTGTTAGGAATGAGCTAATATCTTATCGGAAAAAGATGTCGAATTAAGTTTGTAAATTTTAATGAGCGAAAGCGATGAAAATTAAGGCTTGGTGTGCGTTTAGCAAAAACAAAGAAAAACAATTAAAAAGAAAAGGACGCACTAAATTAAAAACCCACGCACTCTACTTGAATTGAAATTACTTAAATAAAAGAAAGAAGAAAAGTTATCTCCTACACATATGCACTCTACTTTAAAATGAAAGAAAGCATAAAAACTAAATTAGAAATGAAAGACAATTTAGACTCATACACACACACACACACTCTACAATAATGAAAAGCAAAATTAAAGAAAGCAAAATCTAAAGAAAGCAAAAAATCTATACTCATACACACACACACACACTCTACAATAAGAGAAACTAAATTACAAAGAAAATTAAAACTATACTCATATACTCACACACACAATTATAAAAACAACTAATTGAAAGAAAGAAAAAGAAAATTACTCTCATACACACACACACACACACACAAATATATAGAACAACTAATTAAAAGAAAGAAAATAAGAAATTACTGTCGTACACACACACACTAATAAAAAAAACTAAAATAAAAACAAAATAATTACACTCATACACTCACAAAGTTCTAGACAGTACTTTTGTTGAGACAGAACAAGTCCATCGGGCCGACATACTATCTCAATATCCAAAAAGTATTGGAGGCGACCCAAATCTTTGGTCTGAAAGTGTGAGGTCAAGTGCTCCTTGAGTATCATCAACATACACAAGAAGTATCACGAAGTAAGGGGGGAAACGATGAGTAAATAAGGAGAAATCCGTCAAGCTCCCTGTGAATCCAAAATCCCGAATTACCTTACTGAACTTGTCAAACCAAGCTCGAGAATAAGAAAAACAATAAATAAAACTAAATTATAAGGAAAAAAATGCAATTAAGTCTCATACACACAACCATACAACTTAAGAAAAAAAAAGAAAAAAAATACAAGGAAAAAAAGAACTAAATTCCCACACTCACACACACAACACTAAGAAAAGAAGAACAAATAAGAACACAATATATTGATTGAAATGAAAATTTACAAACTTTTTTAGAAAGTCTATACTTGGGTGGATAAAAAGATTCCAAACTAGGGCATAGAAAACACACAAATTTAACTCACAAACACTCACAAAAACTCTCACGTACACTCAAAAGAACACTAAAAAAACACTCACAAATACTAGCTTAGTTTCAAAAAATTTGAACCCCCAAAACAAGAACCCCCCTTATTTATAGGCAAAAAGGGGTGCAATTAGCTATTTTGGAGGGTGGGCTGGCGGGTGAGCTGGCGATTTGGGCTGCGGGTAGAGCTGCTGGAAGGTGAGCTGGCGGGTTGAATGGAGAGCTACTGATTGACTTTTGGAAGTTAGTGTGCGGATAGTGGGTTGGGTGCGGGACTATTGGCAGGTATGCGGGTTGCGGGCATGTGGAGGGTGCTGGCGGGCGTGGATAGCGAGTCGGGTGATGTTAGGCAGATGAGCTGGCAGGCGCAGATAGCGGGTCGGGTATGGATAACAGAATAAATCCATGCAAAATTGGCGCAGGTTTGTTTCATTCTCGCGCCATTGCCAAGGTTTAACCAGACCACACCACTAGACCAAGCTCGCTTTTTTGTAAGGACAGGGAAACAATTTAATTATATTATAAATATTTACAGATTTTTTTAAATTAAAACATATTAAATAACTAACTTAGTTATTTTTTTTGTTATTATGAAGCACCTTTATATATAAATTATAAATAAAATCATATATTAATATATAAATATTATATACACATTTACAAATAAATTAACTTTATATAGTTTATTTTTTCATATAGTTAATTTTATTATTATATATTTACCTTATTTATAGTTTACATATATAGTTTTAGTTTTCATTTAATAAATATTTATAAATATTTATAAATACTTTATTTACATATATTTTTAAATACATTCTATATATATTTACATATATTTTTAAATACTTACTATATATATTTACAAATATATTTACATACTATATATATTTACAAATATATTTACATACTTAAATAGTTCCTTTTTACATATAAATATATATAAAGAAATATTAGCTAAAACAAATCATTTATTCAATAATTTACATGAAATAAGTACAATATTACTTGAAACTATGCTAAAAACTATACTAAAATACGTATAATTTACTATTCATCACTCCACCATGAAAACTCCCATGGGGTCCAACATTTCCCTGGACAAGGATGAGAAGGGAAAACACTTTGATGAATCCATGTACAGATGTATCATTGGGTCCCTATTATACCTGACTTCTAGTAGACCAGATATTATGTATGATACATGTGTTTTTGCTAGATATCAAACATGCCCTAAGTAATCTCATTACTCAGCTGCAAAGGGGATTTTGAGATATCTTAAGGGCAACCAACATCTTGGTCTTTGGTACCATAGAAACAATGATTTTGAACTGATTGGCTTTTCAGTTGCTGACTTTACAGATTGTAAAGAGGATAGGAAGAGTACAAGTTGAACTTGTCAATTCCTGGACAGGAGATTGATTTCATGGAGCAGCAAGGAGCAGACCAGTGTAGCTATATGTACTGCTGAGTCTAAATATATTGATGCTGGGAGCTATTGTGCACAACTGTTATGGATTTAGCACCAGTTAGAGGATTACAACCTCAAGGTAAGTCATTCTCCTTTGTATTCTGACTCATCCAGTGCAATTTCTATTGCTAAGAATCCTGTTTCTCATAGCAGGACTAAGCATTTAGAAATTAGATATCATTTCATTAGGGAACATGTAGAGAGTGAAGATATCTGCCTTGAATATGTCCCCACTGACAATCAAGTTGCCGATATCTTTACAAAGCCATTAAATGGGGCCAAATTTAATGGTTTTAAAATTGAGTTAGGAATGTTGAATGTTGAATAGCAATTTACATTCCATTCAAATTCTTCATATGCATTACTTAACACCTCAATCTTGCTGAATAATAGTGACTACTTAAACACATAATGGCATGATAGGTCTATAATTAATCACACTTAACTAGTTCACGGCTAGGCATTGAGGTCAGCTAAAATAGCTGAGAAAGTTTCAGCTGAACTGCTGAGATAGCTGAGATGGTCTCAACGGATGATAATACCCAGTCCAAGCGGTTTGTTATCCAGTCTCAGCAGATCCACTCAAACGGGATAGGTTAATTAAATCAATTAAAATCAATAGGTCAAATAAACATCAATTATTTGGGAGATCTTAAAACTAAATATCTATAAATAAGATCAATGTTAATTAACCTATTACAACCCTAATACTAATCCAGGTGGCGAGACGAACTCTCATTTCTCCCCGTCTTAGCGGCTCGACTTTCTGAAATAATGACGCCAAATAATGCCTAAGGATTTGTTGGAATGGTTTGAGATAATGAGAAATGGATTTCAACATGCCCCAGAGGAGATTAAGGAGGTGATTCATCCACTTGATGCCCAAGGCTTGTAATACATGCTGTCTGAACCTTGTCCAATTCTCAGAACTAAAGTTCTGGAATTCTACAAATATGTAAAGCTATCTTCTTCCAAGTCTTCCCTAAAGGCTATGATTGGAAGTGATAAGATTAAGATAACCCCACGGAAACTGGAGAAAGCATTGAAGTTTCCCTCAGCCAACAAGGATGAAGACAAAATATCTGAATAAGATAAAGAGAAGGTACTGAAATGGTGTGAGTACAGTGATGCTAGGACAAGCTCACTGAAAAGGAAAAAAACATCAACCAAAGAGGAAAGCTACTGACAGACATTGTTGGAAAAGCAATTCTGTGCAATCAAGGGTCATATGACACCATTTCTCAGCTCATGTTTGAATTAATAGCAAGGATTGTTCTGCAGAAAAGGACTTCATGGGCTAGTGTAGTATTTCAGAGAATAAAGGATTGTCTTCTAGCACCAAATCTGGGAAGAATAATCTCTGTCTACCTCATGAACACCTACCCTGCACTATTTGCAGTTTAAAAGGCACAAAGATTCACTATCTGAAGAGAATGGACATTAAGACATTGGATAGGTTCACAAGGGTGATTCCCATGAGCCAACCAACTCAAGTAAAAGAAAAGAAGAAAAGGTTAATCAAAGGGCCTAGGAAAGCAAGGATAGTGAGGTCAGAATCTGAACATACAGGAGAAGATTTTTCTGCCCAAGCTGATCTTGAATCAGAAAGGAGTCAAGATAAAGAGGATCTTGATGGAGAAGATCAAGTCCAAGACAAGTCTGATCTTCCAGTTGATGATACTGCAAAGAATATGCCTACTGCCTCAGAAAAAGATGATGTGGAGCAGTTGGATTCTTCTATACAAGGTAAAATTAATCAGATTATTTTCATCCTTGAAAGAAGGATTAGTCTAATTCTGTTAAAAAACTTGAGGTCCGGAGATGAAGTGAAAAAATGTGGAACACACATCACAAAACCTTCCACAAGTGTAGCACAACAGTGACAATGAGAAGACCGAATAGTACTATGGTATTAACTATCTCTTTACAAAACGAGGTATACATGGCGAGACATGATTCATAAGAATCACGGAGGAGAGAAGCACAAAACTCAAAGGGAAAACAAGCTGCAGCGACTTGACGACTTGAGACCGCCAGACCACGCGAACAGACAAGCCAGGCGGTAGCACCTGAGACCGCGTGAACTGAATACAAGCCGCACCTGTCAGACCGCAACCACAGATCGCTGACCTGCTGCTTTATTCCTCTGCTGAAACCAAACACAGTCCGCACTTCTTGATCGCCCTGACCGCACGGTCTTGATCATAGAAGAATCCACGAACTCTGAACAAAGAACTGCTACCTTCCACAGACCGCAACTCAAGACCGCCTGGTCACTTAAGACCGCCTTCTCAACTAAGTTCGCTGCGGAAACCAAGAACACCTAAACACAGTCCGCCCGGACTAGTTTTTTCAAAGCTGGAAGAAGGGAGACAAGCTGACCGCGAGCTGCTAACCGCTAACCTGCGAACACACAAACCAGTCAGACAAAATCTCAAACCGCGCGACCTCAAATTAAGACTAGCACAATCAAGCCAACTTTGGTTCTTACAGTTCTCATTATTAATGATGGGCCCTGCACCCCTATTTATTGGCGAACAGAAAGATGTCGTCACCGCACAAACCAGGATACAATAACCACCCATCAGATCGCGAGCGGTCTCGCAAAGCAGACCGCCCGAGTTTAGCATAGCTCAGCTTCTTTATTAAACCTTGCAGTTACAATCAAACCACTCGGTCACTGCGGTCTCAACAAAGCAGACCGCTTGGTCCTCTTCCAAAGAAGGCAGACTAAAGAACATCTGGTCGACTTAGGACAAGTCGCTAGACCAACCCGCGCAAGCCGCCCGGACAAATAGCAGTTTCCCAGATCAGACCGCCTAGATCAACCCGCCTAACACACAACCGGCCAGAGAACCAGTGTAGATTGCGCGGTCTCTGCGGTCTCCAATCCGCAGACCGCCCAACACCATTCCACTTCCACTTCGAAAATTTAACACTCCCCCTTGAAGTGGGAAGTGGAAGTCAGCCCAAGCAAACTTTACAACCGACCAAATGGTCCCTTCGCAAGTGGCTTAGTAAATATGTCAGCAACATTCTCCTTGCTCTACACATGCTCCACAATCAGAGATCCCTCTGACACCTTCTCACGAATGAAATGGTGATGAATCTCTATGTGCTTCATACACGCGTGACAAACTGGATTGTTCACTAGTTTGAGAGCACTCTCATTGTCACCACGTAGCATAGTAGGACCTCGCACCTCCCTATGAATGTCCTCCACAAGCCTCCTAAGACAGATGGCTTCCTGAGCTGCCAAAGCTGAAGCTTTATACTCCGCTTCCGTGGTAGAGACAGACACAGAATCCTGCTTCTTGCTGCACCATGATATAGCTGTGGAACCTGTCATAAAGACATATCCAGACGCCGATCTCCGATCATCCGAATCTCCTCCAGAATCAGCATCCATGTACCCGTGCAAGCAAAATCCCGAATCTCTCCCATAGAAGAGACCCAAATCCGAGGTGGATTTGACATACTTCAATATACTACTAGTCGCCACAAGATGAGGCTTCCGAGGCTCTGCCATAAACCGACTCACCTTGCCAACTGCTTAAGCCAATATGTCCTCATGATCGTCATGTATATCAAGCTTCCGGCCAAAGCCCGGAACACAAAAGGATCGGTAAGAACCTTCCCTTCATCTCGTCGATGATGAACTCCAACCTCTAGTGGAGTAGAGCTACTCTTCCCCCCTTCCATGCCGAACCGCTTTATGATCCAATCTGCATAACCCTTTTGGGAAACAAGCATTCCACCCTCTCTCCTCTCCACTTCGAGCCCAAGGAAATGGTGGAGCTCACCCAAATCCTTCATCTCAAATCTGATAGCTAGCTCAGCACGAAGCCTAGCTACCTCCACTTCAAAATTCCCTGTGATGATCATATCATCAACGTACAGCAGCACCAAGACCTGAAGCTCCCCCGTATTCTTTACGAATAAGCTTGAATCTGAATCAGACGAAAAATATCTGCAGAACTGGTGGTTTTCTGCGATCTTCCCATACCATGCCCGAGGCGCTTGATTCAAGCCGTAAAGAGCCCTCTTGAGCTTGCAAACATATCTTGGGTGCTCTTCGGATACATAACTAGGTGGGTGATCCATGAAGATATCCTTGTCAATCTCGCCATATAAGAAAGCATTCTTCACGTCGAGTTGCCAAATCTTCCACCCTTGGCAAGCTGCCAACGCGATCACCACCTGGACCGAAGTCATCTTTGCAACGGGGCTAAATGCTTCTTCATAATTCTCCCCATACTTCTGAGAGAAACCTCGAGCTACAAGGCGAGCCTTGTACCGCTCAATACTTCCATCAGCCTTCTTCTTCAGTTTGAAAACCCACTTGCAAGTCACTGGAGTAACTCCCACAACCTTAGGCACCAAGTCCCAAGTCTCATTCTTCCTGAGGGCAGCCATCTCTACATCCATGTCTCCTACCCACTCCTTGACTCCAACGACATTTTCATAACAAGATGACTCTCTCTCATCCGGGGGACCTGCGAGGAAACATGAGACAAAGCTCACCAAGTTCCCGCCCCTATACCGATCAGGTGGAATAATGGTCCTCTTGGACCTCCTCAGAGCTTGACTCTGAACCACCTCTTCCACTGCAGCTTCTGGACTAGCTCTCCTTTCAGGCAAACATGGAGCATGGCTCCCCCTACTTCCAGAACCTGAAGCACCTGATCCAGAGCTAGAAATACATGGAGCACCTAGAGAAACAGGCAACTCCACCAGAGCTTTCCTTGCAGCTTCCTTTGGTCCACCATCTACCCTGCTTCCTTGTAACTCAGCAGAAGAGATACCTTGGTATGACGTCAACTCGTCAAATACCACATCCCTAGAGACCACATATCTATGTGTCTTGGGATCCATGCATCTCCACACTTTCTTCCGGTCATCATAACCAACGAAGACTAGTTTCCTTGCCTTATCATCTAGCTTCGTTCGAAGGGCATCCGGAACATGCACATAGCAGGTAGAACCAAACACTCGAAAGTGTTCCACACTTGGCTTCTCCTTGAACATCAACTCATGAGGGGTCTTCATGTTGATGGGACTGAGAGACATCTGGTTAATAACATAGGCCGTACAAGACATTCCCTCTGCCGAGAAGGACTTTGGATACTCTTGGCATGAAGCCAATATTTGCAAGTCTCCGTCAGGTGACGGATCTTCTGCTCTGCAACTCTATTTTATCGTTGAGTGTGAGCACAAGAAAGCTCCCTTTGGATGCCATACTTCCTGCAGAAGTTAAAGAACACCTTGGAGGTAAACTCCCCTCCATTGTCAATTCTAAACCTCTTTACCCGCAGGTTTAGCCGACTTTCCACCAGCTCCTTGAACTCCCTAAACCTCTCGAACGCCCCTGACTTCTCCGTCAAAAAATACACCCAAGTATATTTGGTGAAGTCAACAACCAAAATCAGCATATACCGGTTACCTCAAAGACTGGCAGTGTTGGTAGGTCGAAACAGATCACCATTGTAAGATCTCTTTTCTCAAAACCCGTTCGGGTACATAAAAACTAGAACCTCTCCCGCATCGCATGGTTGAGGTGGATCTTCGCGCAGAATCGCTGCCTTGCGGTGTCACCAACACTCGTGTTGGCTAACCCCGCTCAACACCGACTCTGCTGGCTATACAATCATAAGTAAAAATATGCCAAAAGTAAGTACAGAGGTAAAAGCATGTCCACATGTCACAACATCATATAGATATATAATGAAAACAGAAATGTCCAAAAAGAGACAGTACAAGCAAAAGGGGCTTAAGCCCGATACATATCCAAAATGAGTACTCTCTCTCTACAACATGCGGAAACTACAAACTCTCAAAGCTGAAAGCTAACTGTCTAGTCATCAACCTGTGGCGTCGTGGTAGTGCGCTGCATTCGCTGCTCAGGTCCTGCCATCTTGTCTAGCTGCGCGCGGGACAACTCCGTCTCCTCGGACTCCTGTTACGGCCACATCCGACCGTTAGTCATAAAGACTAAGTCATTTTGTCCTCGACTCCCTCCACGACTCCTAGGGTACCGAGCGGGAGGAAGAAGCGGAGGACAACAAGGGGTAAACAAGGAAAGAGGTGACAAGGCACTATTCTAGCGAGTAAAGGTAAAGCGGTAAAACTAGCTAGCAGTATAGTGCAAATAAATGACAGTAAAGTAGAGTATGAAGTAAACAGTAATAAAAATATGCGGTGCAGTAAGTAAAACTAATCTACCATCATAGATTCGTACCTTAACTTATATGAACGCCCATACGACATATAAGTTAAGATGTCCAAGTAACCCATCATATAAAAGAGCCCATACTAATTTATATGATGGGGGTATGCTAATGTGTATGTTATGCTATGCTATGATTATGATGATTTAGTGTGTTTATGCAATGTGACTCACCCACACGACTCTATGCGCACAGACCTTTATAGTTCCTAATTTTTTAGAAAGGAAGCCAACCTTTCGGGTACCGACCGTTGTGGCCCACAGTGGCAGTGGATTGGGCACTCCACATCCTAGGCGGGTATGCTCACTACCAAGCCTAGACCTCACATACGCCTCAACGCTAAGAACACAATAGCGGAGCTCCTGCGTACTCTTGCTGGAATCCACCAGACTTTAAGGTCGGGGTGGGTTATTAGGGATAGTCCTCCAGACCGCGGTACTCAAACTTATCGGCCCTCTAAACCTCACCCTCACCTGAGTCAACGTACTATCGCCGGTGACACGACTAGCCTAGTACCGAAGACTCGCCACTAATTGCATAAGTAACAGGTGACACCAAGTCCACCCGGGCCTCCAGCTCAAGGACTATCACACAAGCTGCTCCAACACATCTCCTTCCTGAAGGAGATCCATACTAGCTTGCTGACCTAATTAGGCTACTCTTGCCTACAATTAAGTTAGTTTTATGTTTTGGGTGAATCTTGGACTTCCCGTGGTATACCCCGTAAAGGAGCCCCCAACGATACTAAGGATTCAATAGGCTCAACCCCACCATCCTCTTTCTCAAGACAATTACTTTAGTTGGTGATTAACATTTAGCTCACCCCTCATTATTTCATATAATTAAAGTGACTTAGCTCAACACCCGTTCCACCCAATTGGGTTGGACATACCTCCACACCTCATACACCAGCCCTAGCAAAATCTCAATATTAATCCTAGGTTTGACCCTCCTTGAATAATTGTGAACTATAACTCAAATACTGAATGGACATAACTTCTAAACACTACTTATGGGTCTGAATTGTCTTAAAATCAAAATTCTGGTTTTTTACTAAACGCAGACCACCAAGTTGAACTAACCTCAAACCCCATTAGGAGATCCTTCTAAAAACTCATCACCAGGATATGTTATAATTATACTAGACTCCCACTGACCTTAATAAGGTGTGTTCCAATTTCCATAATTTTCCATATTAATTTGGTATTTATTATTAATTAAAGAAGTTAAGGCCTTAAGTCAAATTACACATGATCTATCCTCAAAATGCTTCTAAATGCTACCTTAAATTTATCAGTAAGGTAATATTCCATAACAAGGTGGTTTACTGAGTTTCAAGATACTAGGAGGTCATGTGGCCTACTAAATCTTCATAGTTGTATAATTACCAAAATGCCACTATAATTAGGAAAAATAATATTTCACATCTAAAAATTCTATAAAAATTACCAAGAGTTCAAATGAGGGTATAGAGTCCTCTTCCAAATATTTATATCATTACCATATGATTTGACTAATTAAAATGATTTAGCATCCATGTGTAGTAAATACCAATTTCTACATGATGTACATGAAATACAAATCCACAGGCTTCCAAATAATTATCATGGGCATATATAAACAAAATATGACAGATAACCAAGTTTCATAATTTTGCCCAATGATTTGACATTTTTCATAATTAAATTTCTCTAAGCTAGTAATCACTTAAAAATTCCTCCATAAGAAATAACACTTCAGTAAAACCTACTAAAATTATCATAGCCTATTTTCATCGCAATTCAGCCACTGTTAAAATATCATAACCATACAAGGTCATCTGACCATGCATTTTATTTATTTAAGGAAATAGTGGCAATTTCATTTAATAAGGGGAAAATAAATAAATGACTCTAAATATTCCCATTAAATTATCTAAGCCATTGTATGCTCCTAAAAACATGCCTACAAAGTTCTGAGCCAAGGCAAGCACATTTGGTCCTATGTCCTTCACAAACCCTAAATTGCAACCCTAAGGGTTTACCCTTGGGGTTTTAGGACACACCACCCTAATGGCTCCAAATGCTCCATTAGGGGGGTGTCACATGCATTTATATATCATTACCTACATAAACATCATGATGGAAGGAGGCCAACCCACTCAACTCCCCAAAATAGCCTAAACCCTAATTTGACCCATAAGGGCCCTCATTAGGGTTTCCCATTTTCCAAATCAAATCAACTCCAAATGGAGTGAAAATTGAGGCAAGCATTACTCATTTACTAAAGAGCATGCCACCAAAATTTGGACACATTTGAACTTCATAGGCTCCAAAAATCAACATTATTTAAATATCTTAATTACCATAAAAACTATAGGTAAAAGTGCCCATAAAGTGCTGATCATTGGACAGAGGGTGCCCCTAGGGTATACCTACTCATGGTTAAAATCTCAGCTCCAAAGCTTAAGAGATCTTGGCTAGATAATTATTTTAGTAGGATGTCCTAGTGTAGGATCAGTCCTAGTAAAACAGCTCCCCGGGGAGCTGTGGGTCACCAAATGACCTGAACTCAAGCCCTAATGAAAGCTAAGGTCAATACCTACAACTTTCATGTTGAGCACTTTTACTACTTCAGTAATTAAGGGCCCCTAATTAATTTTTGAAGTGACTGAATAATAAAGGGCAGAAATTCCAAGAGAATGGATTAAATTAAATAAAGAAAATACGCTCGCACGCATCTTGACGTAGATCTCACGGCCCGGGGATTGTCTTCCTCCTCCAGCCAACGACTGAGATCGAGCCGTGCTGGGCGAGATTGCGACCGGGATTGCCGGCGATCCAGCCACCACCACCGCCGGCCAACACCACCGACACCTTCGTGGTGGTCGGGGCTACCATTTACCAGAGACTGGAGGCCTGAGGCGGCGGTTCCCGGCGATACCAAGCTTCCCGTTTCAAGCGGAAAAGCTTGATTTTAAGGAATGGATTCGGGCTCAATTGAGCCCGATCCTTCTTCGATTTGTTATAGAAAGCTAGCATGGGGGGAGAGGAGGAGAAACGAACCGTGATTGGGGCGTGGCGGCGGCTCCGGCGGCGGTTCACCATGGTTAAGCTTTGCTCCGGCGAGCCTGCTCCCGAACTCGATTCTCCGGCTTTGGCCTTGCTCCAGGTGTCATTCCCGTCTGCTCTCTCCCTTCTGAAGCTGATGGCGTGGCTGGAATGAGGTGGGGAGGCTTCTATAGCTAGTTTTGAAATCAATTCTCCTCGGATTGCTCCTTGCTGCCACCCTTCTGCACCCCTGCCCTTGCTGGGCCTTCTGGTCTCCTCCTGCTGCTTAGTAATCAAGGGTGGAGTGCCCAACATTGATTGGAGATGGAGTGTTAGAGGGGGATTTGTTTTAACCTTTAACTTTTGCCTTTTTAATTACTTTTTGTCCCCACTCTCATTTGGTTAATCAAACCCATGGTTTGGGGCTCAGTCCAAGGCTGATAAGGGCATGTCCTAAGTCCATGAATAATGATTAATTGATGGGTGTTGGGTTCCACTCAATTTAGGCTTAGAATTCACCTTAAAGAGCTATGTTGACCATGGTTGACTTTGGTCAACAAGGTGAGTGGGTTGACCCCACATGGGGGTCATGGGTCCCTTGAGATCACCCCAACATTGGTTGGTCCATGGTGGGGCCCCAATTGGTTTAATTTAATCAAAGGGTGTAGATTTGACCAAAATTAGGTAAAGTTTGACTTTGGTCAACTTCATGCAATTGGGTCCCACCCAAGTGCAATTTCCATCCTATTGGTCTCCCTTAGTGGTTAGGGCAACATATGTGAGGTCAATTTGGACAATTGAGGGTCAATTGACCTAGTTGAGGGGCTTAGGGCTAGGTTGGTTTTTGAGCTTTGGTGTGCACTTAGCCATTTCTACCCTAGGCTAAGGCCCTTGTGGCCACTCATCTCACCATCATGCCCTAACATTTCCAAAGGGTCTAGTAGGATTGGGGATGTTACAAATCCTAATAAACAAAAAAAAAATTTCGTCCCCAAAATTTAAGATCGGGTCTACGGGTTCTACGCAATATAAGGTAAAAAAAAATTTTGCAAGGTGGTTTAGGTTGTACCTGAAGTGAAGAGTTCCGGGTAGCGTTGTTGCATGAGGTTCATGGGCTCCCATGTGTGCTCCTCTCATCCGTGGTTGGACCACAAAACCTTCAACAACGGTACACTCTTCCGCCGCAGGACTCGGACCTCCCTATCGTCGATCCGGATGGGCTCTAGTAGGACTGACTGATCAGGCGCCACCGGGCCTGATGTAGATGAAACATGCTGCTCAGGACGAAGCAGGGCTCTCCGAAGCGAAGAGACGTGGAAGACGTCATGCAGGTTCTCCAACTCTGGCGGTAGCTCCAGCCTGTACGCCAAAGGACCGATCCGCTCCAGGATCAAATAAGGCCCCACGTACCGAGGACTGAGCTTCTTGTGCCCCAGCACTCGCGAAACCTCGTGCATAGGCTGAATCTTCAAGAACACTCACTCTCCCACCTGGAACTCCACCATACGATGCCTCGCATCATAGTACTTTGCTTGTCTGCTCTGGGCCTCCAGCATCCACTCCCTGATCAGCCTCACCTGCGCATCTGTCTCCTCAATATAATCTGAACCTAACGACCTCGGGTCCTCATTCCGGATCCAGGAAAGTGGTGTGCGGCACTTCCTCCCATACAATGCGGCATAAGGTGCCATCCCAATGCTAGCATGGTGACTGTTGTTATAGGAAAACTCTATCAAGGGCAACAGTCCCTCCCAGGGCTTGCCGGTATCTAAAATGCACAAACGTAGAAGGTCCTCCATAGTCCGGTTGGTGCGCTCAGTCTGACCGTCAGTCTGAGGATGAAACGCGATGCTGAATGCCATCTGGGATCCCAAGTAAGCCTGAACCGCCTTCCACTCCCTCGAAGTGAAGCGTCCATCTCTATCTGAAACTATCGTCTTGGGCACCCCGTGAAATCTGACCACCTGCTCCACAAACACCCTTACAAGGTCACCGACCGGCCCCTCCTTCCGTACCAGAATAAACCGAGCTACCTTCGTCAGCCAGTCCACTATCACCCATATCGAGTCATTCCCAGAGCGGGAGCGAGGTAGACCATGCACGAAGTCCATCGATATGTCCTCAAACTTCCACTCAGGTACTGGTAATGGCTGTAACATTCCTCCCGGGCTCCTGCACTCTGCCTTCACGCGCTGGCAGCCCTCACAGTGCGTCACATACTGGATAATATCCCTCTTCATCCCCGGCCAAAACACGACCTTCCGAAGGTCTGCTGCCATCTTCGTGATCCCTGGATGCACTGAATAAGGGGAGCAATGAGCCTCCCTATGCACCTCCTCTCTAATACATCCTCCAGCTGGGATGTAGACTCGGTCTCGATGGTGAATAAGATCCTCCCTCCAAGAATAGTCTCCTTCCACGTCGTCCATCAACGATCTGAATACTGGCTCCAAGGCAGGGTCCTGCAACTGTGCCTCCCGAATGCGGTCCCGAATATCGCAGACAATATTCAAGGATGCTAGATACTCCGTATATGTCTCGGGGTCGGCCCTGGATACAACTGAAATGACATGTCCTCCAATGCCTGAGTCAGCTCCATAGCCATCACACGGCTCTCTGCTCCTGGTGTACCTCCTCTCCTGCTCAAAGCATCCGCCACGGTGTTGGCCTTGCCTGGATGGTAATGCAATGTGTAACTGTAATCGCACAAGAACTCTAACCACCTCCGCTGACGTAGGTTCAAGTCCTTCTGCGTATTAATATACTTGAGGTTCTTGTGGTCTGAGAAGATCTCACAATGAACCCCATATAGGTAGTGCCTCCAGGTCTTCAAGGTGAAGATGACCGCTCCGAGCTCGAGGTCATGCACTGAATAGTTCCTCTCATGTACCTTCAACTGATGGGAAGCGTACGCGACCACGTGACCATGCTGCATCAACACTGCTCCCAACCCCTGAAATGATGCGTCTGTGTAAACCTGGAATCCTTCCTTACCAGATGGAAGGGCAAGGATGGGGGAAGAGGTGAGTCGGCCCTTCAGCTCCAATTAGGCCACCTCACACTGCGGAGACCAGACGAATGGGGCATCCTTCTTGGTCAAAGAAGTGAGCGGGAGGGCAATCTTGGAGAACCCTTCCACAAACTTCCGGTAATAGCCCGCCAATCCTAGAAAGCTCCGCACATCTGAAGCTCACTGCAGTCGAGGCCACTCCTGAACAGCCCGCACCTTGGCCGGGTCCACTGCCAGTCCTTCTCCACTGATGATGTGTCCCAGAAAAGCCACCTCCCGTAGCCAAAACTGACACTTGGAGAACTTCACATACATCTGGTGCTCTCTCAACTTCCTCAGTACTAGGGCCAGATGCCCAACATGCTCCTCCTCCGACCTGGAATATACTAAGATGTCATCGATGAACACGATAACGAAGATGTTGAGAAAGTCCTCGAACACCCTGTTCATCATGCTCATGAATGCTGAGGGGGCATTAGTGAGCCCAAAGGGCATCACTGTGAACTCATGCAGTCCATACCTGGAACTGAAAGCTGTCTTCGGTATGTCCTCCTCTCGAATCCGCAGCTTATAATATCCTGATCTCAAGTTGAGCTTGGAGAACCAGTGAGCTCCCTGCAACTGATCGAAGAGCTCGTCAATCCTCGGTAACGGATAGGTGTTCCGTACCATCAACCTATTGAGTTCCCGGTAATCTATACATAATCTGAGCGTTCAATCCTTCTTCTTCACAAATAATATTGGCGCTCCCCAAGGCGAAGAGCTCGGCCTGACGAAACCCGCATCTACCAGCTCCTTCAACTGCACCCTAAACTCTGCCAGTTCCTTGGGTGCCATGCGGTACGGTGCCCGAGACACGGGCCTCGCTCCTGGCACCAGATGAATCTGAAAATCTACCTCTCAATGCGGTGGCTGTCCGGGCAACTTCTCCGGGAATACGTCGGAGAAGTCCCATACTATGGGCATGTCTGATAAGGAGGCCTCCACCTCCGCCATCTCGAAGCATACAAGATATACCTCGTCGCCCTGCTCGTGGGCCTTGACCACCTGAACATATGATAAAGAAGAGCGGGAGATTGGTCCAATACCTTCGAACGTCGCGAAGGTGGTATCGTACCGCAACACCACTCTCTTTGCTTGGCAGTCTATCTGGGCGTGGTTCCAAGCGAGCCACGTCATGCCCAAGATAAGGTCGAAGTCGGCGAGCTTCAGCACCGAAGCTGGAGCATCGAGTGTTAGGCCGTCGATGATCACCTTCAAGGTGCACTTGGCCATCGCCTCGATCTCTGATCCATTGGGGAGGCGCACCCTCCTGGTGGGTCCCGTGTAATAATGGATTTGGTCCAAGCCCTTAACAAAGTCTTCGGAAACAAAGTTATGTGAGGCATGAGTATCGAATAGGGTGTGGGAGGGCTTGCCACACACCACTATATTGCCTGGGGAAGGTGGATTGTTTGTTCAATTTCTAATCTAGAAGGTTGAAAATGCAGGTAAATTTAAGCAGTAATAAATTAAAGTACTAAAAGCATTAAATTACCTGCTATAACTTCCTCCGGGTTCCTCAGCTGTGCAAGATCCAAGGCGTAAACCTGCTCCTGCTGCCTTCCTCTGCCGTGATACCCCCTTCCTCTACCCCATCCTTGGCCTCGGCCCCGCTGTGCTGGAGGGGCTGCCGGAGGTGCTGCTGGTGGTGGAGGAGGAGGTGGAGGGAATCGACGAGGGCAATGGGCCCTGATGTGACCTGGCTGGTTGCACTTAAAGCACACCGCTGGAGCGCGTCCCCGGTCGTCAAATCTTTGGGGCCCCCAGGTACGTAGGGGTTGTGGGGCTAGTAAGGGCTGGGGCTGCTGTACTGGTGCAATCTGAGGACGAGGACATCCCCCACCCCTCTGGTGCCTCATAAGTTTGCCCCGCTGTGAGCCTCTGCTGCTCTCCCCCTGGTACATGGCCTCAGCTAGCCACTTCCTTCCACCCTGCACTCTGATCTGATCTGCCTCCAGCTTCTTTGCCGTCTCGATAATCTGAGTTAGGCTGCCCTCAGAAACAAACAAGAGTGCCTGCCTCAACGGGTCTCGAAGCCCCTTGTAGAATCTCTTCGCAAGAGTGCGATCATCTGCTGCATGAGACCTCGCAAATCTGGCTAAATGGGAGAACTCCCTCTGGTACTCAATCACTAAGCGTGTCCCCTGTGTGAGGTGCAGAAACCTCTCTTCCAGCTCATCTCTGTCCGTGCTGGATATGAATTCCTCCAGGAAGGTGGCACTAAACTTGTCCCAAGAAATATCTGAGTACTCCCTATCCCTGTAAGTGGTCTCCAGCAGCGACTTCCACCACCTCTTGGCATGTGCATCAAGAGCTGACACTGCCAAAAATACTGCCTTGCTGACCGGGCAACCGATGCCGGCCAACATCTCCTGAATGGTGTCCAACCACACCTCAGTCTTCACAGCATCCTCTGTCCCTCGGTAGGACGGTGGGGAAAGACCTCTAAAGGTGCTCAAGCAGTTCGCTCCCGGGTTTGGCAGTGGTGCCGGGATGGACTGGGCCCTGAAGGTCTCTAAAATGGCTGCTAACGTCTGTCCCAACTCCGACTGCTGAAAAGTAGTGGTAGTCAGAGGGGGAGGGATACTGACCTGAGGCTCCCTGCTCACTGTGGCCTAAAAAAGATAGGGATTTAGTTAAAATTTTTGGTCTTACTTATTGATTATTGGACTGTTTTATGTGATTCCATACATGGGCACACCATAGCTTCCGCTGCCTAGTTTGTCCGCAAACTAAGCTAGAGCGGGGTGACCCAGTATATTGTGGACTGTTCTCTTATGATCGTTCGTTCAGTGATACCATTTGTAAGATCTCTTTTCTCAAAACCCATTCGGGTACATGAAAACTCGAACCTCTCCCGCATCGCACGGTTGAGGTGGATCTTTGCCTAGAATTACTGCCTTGCGGTGTCACCAACACTCCGGTTGGCTAACCCCGCTCAGCACCGACTCTGCCGGCTATACGATCATAAGTAAAAATATGCCAAAAGTAAGTACAGAGGTAAAGGCATGTCCACATGTCACAACATCATATAGATATATAATGAAAACAGAAATGTCCAAAAAGAGACAGTACAAGCAAAAGGGGCATAAGCCCGATACATATCCAAAATGAGCACTCTCTCTCTCTACAACATGCGGAAACTACAAACTCTCAAAGCTGAAAGCTAACTGTCTAGTCATCAACCTGTGGCGTCGTGGTAGTGCGTTGCATCCGCTGCTCAGGTCCTGCCATCTCGTCCAGCTGCGCGCAGGACAACTCCATCTCCTCGGACTCCTGTTACGGCCACATCCGACCGTTAGTCATAAAGACTAAGTCGTTTTGTCCTCGCCTCCCTCCACGACTCCTAGGGTACCGAGAGGGAGGAAGAAGCGGAGGACAACACGGGGTAAACAAGGAAAGAGGTGACAAGGCACTATTCTAGCGAGTAAAGGTAAAGCGGTAAAACTAGCTATCAGTATAGTGCAAATAAATGACAGTAAAGTAGAGCATAAAGTAAACAGTAATAAAAATATGCGGTGCAGTAAGTAAAACTAATCTACCATCACAGATTCGTACCTTAACTTATATGAACGCCCATACGACATATAAGTTAAGATGTACAGGTAACCCATCATATAAAAGAGCCCATACTAATTTATATGATGGGGGTATGCTAATGTGTATGTTATGCTATGCTATGCTTATGATGATTTAGGGTGTTTATGCAATGTGACTCACCCACATGACTCTATGCGCACAGACCTTTATAGTTCCCAATTTGTTAGAAAGGAAGCCAACCTTTCAGGTACCGACCGTCGTGGATCACGGTGGCAGTGGATCGGGCACTCCACATCCTAGGCGGGTATGCTCACTACCAAGCCTAGACCTCACGTACGCCTCAACGCTAAGAACACAACAGCGGAGCTCCTGCGTACTCTTGCTGGAATCCACCAGACTTTAAGGTCGGGGTGAGTTATTTGGGATATTCCTCCAGACCGCGGTACTCAAACTTACCGGCCCTCTAAACCTAACCCTCACCTGAGTCAACGTACTATCGTCGGTGACACGACTAGCCTAGTACCGAAGACTCGCCACTAATTGCATAAGTAACAGGTGACACCAAGTCCACCCGGGCCTCCGGCTCAAGGACATTCACACAAGCTGCTCCAACACATCTCCTTCCTGAAGGAGATCCATACTAGCTTGCTGACCTAATTAGGCTACTCTTGCCTACAAATAAGTTAGTATTATGTTTTGGGTGAATCTTGGACTTCCCGTGGTATACCCCGTTAAGGAGCCCCTAACGGTACTAAGGATTCAATGGGCTCAACCCCACCATCCTCTTTCTCAAGACAATTACTTTAGTTGGTGATTAACATTTAGTTCACCCCTCATTATTTCATATAATTAAAGTGACTTAGCTCAACACCCGTTCCACCCAATTGGGTTGGACGCACCTCCACACCTCATACACCAGCCCTAGCACAATCTCAATATTAATCCTAGGTTTGACCCTCCTTGAATCATTGTGAACTATGTCACAACCCGCATTTTTCCCAAAATATAATACGTAATATCAGAGCAAGGGAAAAATACGCGTCGTGATGCCACGCCTGCAGGAGACGACTACAGACGCTCAGGCAAACACTCTTTACGATAATTTTATAAAAAAAAACATATATGTGATTGGATTAAAAGAGAAATTTTCATTTTAGCTTAAGACCACGTCCCTTGGTCTGGTGGATCATCTAGTCCACAAGTAGAAAACTCTATTTACGCAGCGGAAAAAAATAGGTTTGCTTTTAGCCTACATGAGCAAGAAAATAAGCATTTCCAGAAATGATATGCACATATCTATGTTTAGTATAGTAGGAAAAGATTTTTCTTCGATTTTCAAAATATGTGACATCTGTTAAAAATCATGATGTGCAAGGATGACATTTTTATATCAATAAAGTAACTACTACATCTTAGCAAAAAGCTTCCCAGAGAGCAAGTAGGTAAAGTACCCAAAAGTAACAGCAAAGCAAACAGTAAGTAATCTAAACAAAAAGCCATGCGGGCGCCAACAGCTGACACGAACCCGCAGGGAAGGAGGAAAAATGGCTAAAGGAGAGACAACAACTAAGCAACTGCCCCTTACCTAAGAGGGGAAGGGCCTCGACAGGAACACTGAACGACGTCGCTCTAACTCCTGCGGCGGCTAAGAACCTGAACCTGAGACATTCATAAGAAAAGAATGCCTCAGCCCAAGAGGGTGCAAGAAAACCAAGATTAGCAATAAGAGAAATAAGAGAGTGCAGAAAGGAAAACTAAGCAGGTAAACATCTATAAGCTTACAACAACCCGAGCCAGCTCAAACGAGTGCACTCGGTAAGAAGAAAAGCCTGCACCAGAAGGTAATAGTCAACACAATCAAAGCCCACCACGTGTCCGCCATTGCGGCTCAGAGGTGATGGTCATACATATAATATCATAATACACATATATAAGTATATATGTTTAAGAACTTGAGACTGATCAGCTCGAGGGAAAAGCGTCCCCCAAAAGAAGGCACTGCGACAGTGGTATCTCCACTAACGCCCGCAGCCCAAAACCGGGTCGTGGTCCTTTATCCACTGCCACCCAAAACTACCCACCGTGCAAGGCTTAAGACAAAGGTTCTAAATAATCAACTTAAGTTTCAATTAAGACACGGGACGTAACCCGAGATATCAGCACCATAACACCCTAAGGATAGGTCACAAAGAAATAAACTCTACTCAACGATTCATTTGAAAACACTTGGTGAGTCCAAACTTGACTCCCAACAAACCTCTCGAAACCGTGCAATGAATTGGGCACGACAAGACATCACAGATGATCACTTTTCTGTAAGAATGAAAGTTTCAATAATTGGAACGGGTGAAGAGCTTGAAACCCAACAGGCAACCACACAACTATCCACCTTAGCAATAAATGATTTCGTTGTATCATCGAGAACTAGCAAAAGAAATTCCCAGGGAGTTTAGCATCTAATTCCCCGTACCCGTCGGGAATTAGGAAACAAAATCCCAGGGAATTTAACCAGCTAGACCATCAGAACATAGCCAACAAAAGAACAGTGCAGGATTTGGAGATTTACCGAGCAAGACCACTTATGCTTAACTAAACAGATAAGTCCAAGATTTAACCAATAACATAAAGACCAAGGAGACACCCCGCATAAACTAAGAGCTGACAGGCTCAAACTCTCCCAATAGAACGAAATCTCTAGCATATAGCCTAGGAAATTTAACTTTGCATAAACCTAAGTAAATACCTAGCCCTCAAACTGATACCCAGAAAATTTACGAATCGGTAATTTACTTAAGTTTATACCAAGAAAATTTCCTAGTGTATAGGCGCAGAGGTTTATATATCAAGTGTTTATTATCATAAACCATAGGGATTTACAAGAACTTCCAACATAATCAACATAACAGCAGCCCCCTTATTAGACAAAGGCAAGAGCAGCCCCCAACATGATAGTATGAAAACAGCCCCCAGATAATAATAATACAGCAGCCCTTAGTTGGACAAGGAAGAAAACAGAAATAGATGCAGCCCTCTAAAAAGAATCCCAACTGGTTTGCACCCAGCAGCCCCAATTAGAGTACAGGCACAAGTATATAAGGCAGCCCCCAATTTAATGTATAAACAGCAACCCCCTCTATTTAAATACAGCAGCAGCCTCCTCTTTTTAGAGTATAAAACAACAGCCCCCAATAGATGGTTTGCAAATCCAAACTAAAACAAAACATAGCAGCCCCCAAACTGATAGTTTGTAAATCCAAACCAAAACAAAATATAGCAGCCCCCAATTTAGACAAGAAGTATATAAGCAGCCCCCATCAAAATGTATGAAAACAGCCCCTAATTTAAAGGTAAATAAGGTAGAGCTCCCCCCAACAGAACTACCTAGCAGCAGCCCCACTAAATGAGAAAGACAGCAGCAGCCCCGCTAGGTAAGAAAGCATAATAGCAGCAACCCTATAAGGAAATGCAAAACAGCGGCCATACTGAAAGAGGAGGACAGCAGCAGTTCAATACTAGCAGCCCCCTCCAATTAAACATGAAAATAAGGTAGCCCAACCAAACAATGATATGAGAAGCAGCCCCCCCTCAAGATGCATAGCAGCAGCCCAATAGTCTAAGAAATGTATAAGCAGCCCCGCTCAAATTAACTAATAAGAAACTACCCCCACATTTATTTCATAATAGCAGCCCCTTTATTAACAAGGATAAGGAGCAGCCCCCCAACTAAGTAGCATGAAAAGCAGCCCCCCAAATACAGATCTCTAAAAGAGGCAGCCCCAACATTTAGGCAAGGGTGTAGGTATAACAACCCCCCTCAAAAAGGAAAGGAGAATTATATAGATAGAGCAGCTCCCTGATAATTCCAATTAGAACATTTGTATACAGCAGCCCTAAATAATTCCCATTGGAATATTTGTATACAGCAACCCCCTCCAATTAAAATCCGACTGGATACTAAATAGCAGCCCCCAACCAAAAATTTCAGAACTTTGCTAACCAAGATAGGGAAAATTGCCATAAATAAGAACAAAAGAAAAAGAAAATATAGGGAACCTTGCTAACAACCAAGAGGAAACACCACAAACAGCCCAAAATTTTGCCAACAAAAAACAAAAAAAAAAACTAGAGGATCAACCCCTGATAATCCAAAACCATTGTCAACAAAATTAGGGGTTCAACCACTAGAAGACCCAGGATACTACCAAGCAAGGAAAATGAGTCCAGAAAAGAGATGGAGAGGAGGTAAGGGAAGGGTTTTCTTGCCTCAAACAACGATGCCCTGCCGAATCGCGACGAGCGAGGAAGAAGCCTCCCGGATCCTCAACCCCGGCGACGAAGACAGCCCCGGCAACCAAGATCCTTCCACCTCCGACAGCTCCGACGCTGCTCGACACCGACCCGACGCAGCCCTTACCCTCAACGACTCGTCGGCGCTCCACGGGACAGGGAGGAGAAGAAAAGAATCGGCTCTTTAATATTTTTTTTCCTAATCTGCTAAAGGAACGCAGATATAAATCCCTCCCCCTTCTCTTTTTTTTATTTAACTTATATATATAAGCTTTTATATATATATACCCTTTATATACATGCATCTATATACATAATTGTATAAATATAGCACCCTCCACAAAACCACCCTATAAAAATTTCATGCATGCATACACATATGAATATATGTATTTATAATTTTGTATACATTTGTAATAGTATGTTTATATATAAATTTTTTTTATACATGCTTATAATTACATATATATACATACATACGTATATATATACACATTTACATACCTCTATCCGCAATTACGCCCCCATCTAGAATTAAATCGCCGGACAACGACGACTACGTGCCGAAACAGTAACGCCCCTACACCTCGACGCCCTGAATTAATATTTCGTTTTAAATTATTATAATTACCCCCATTTAAAATAAATATAAGAAAATCTGGGGCGTTACAGTCACCCCACCAAAAAGGAAGTTTCGTCCCGAAACTTAGAACCAAAACTTTAGAAAACAATGCATGAAAAGAGCCAAGGGAGAGGTAAGCTCACACTCGCTAGATAGAAATGCTAACCGAAAAGGTCTAGGAAAACAGATGCGCATAAGATTACCCAAAAGAAAAAGGACATTAACAAGACTCGAAATGTCCAAGCCGAGAACAGAAAGCAGATCGCGGAACATCCGACTCGCGGATCCCCAACTAAAGGAAACCTAAAAGAAGATCAGCCTTTGAAAACACTGAACTACCACGCAACTGATCAAGAAAAAACATCAATCTGAGGCAACGACTATCTTCCCTAGATGGTCACCTTGATCAGTTCTCGATAATCGACACCCAATCTCACCGAACTAACTTTCTTCCTTACGAACAAGACGAGAGCACTCCAGGGCAAGGAACTAGTCCAGGAGAAAGCTACACTGCAACCACTCATCTAACTGAGTGCGCCACTCTCGCAACATACGCGGGGCCAAAGGGTACGGTGCCTTAGCAATAGGACAAGTACCCGGCTCTAGGTCAGAAACAAACTCCTCATCTCTCACAGGTAAAAAAACAGGGAGACTAACGGCGAAAACATCAGCGAGATCTCGCACCACAGGGAAGAAAATCTTCGATACCCGGTAAACTGCTACCAGTTTCTAACATAGAAACAAGGTAGGCAAAACAACCGGAAACTAAAGGCTCTGAGCACACACCGCGGAAACAATCGGGGAAACATTGCGCGGAAAGCCAAACAGGCTCGAGGGTTGACCGATGTCCAGCTTAAAGACCAAACGCTTTACCTTGCGTTGGATAACAACATCAAACCTGGACCACCAGCCCAAACCCAAAAATCACAACGAAAGCTCCAGGTCTAGCACCTTTAGATTATCAAAGCTAAGAAACCACCTAAGGGGACAGGACAACCCTAGATACCCTAATTCGACACCACGGAGCCACCAGAGGGGAACTTAACATTAAGGGGACCACCAACCCGATCAAGGGTCAAACCACGATGCTCTACTAAAGACCTAGCCATACACAAGAGGGTAGCACCAGAATCGAGAAGGAATGCTCGCCTAAAGGTTATATACCTTAAACTCTCCTATAAAATTGGATACGCAACAAATCGAGCGAAAACAATCTAGAATCAAAGCTGAAAGTAAACAATTAGGTTGGAATCTAACCTGGAATCACCTGGGGGAAAAAACTGCTCAACAATCGATAACCTAACGACGACCTCCTGCGAAGCTCTATAGCCAAAACATCGAGTAAGACTCAAATCAAAAAGAAGGCATGCTCAACATCCTCTACCTTAACTCGCACAGTATTGAGATAACAAAATCCAAATCCACACTCGCAAGCCAACGAATAAACTAGGTCAAAACCTTAATCCTGAAAACACCTGGGCAGAAAAACTGCGCTTGTTTCACAACCACTCGTCTCGACAACGCCTCGATACTCTAACGCAACTCCTTAGTCACCGCCTCACTAAGCGCACCTAAGGGATCCCCCTCTAACCGGAGAGCCGACTCCGACACACGACGCTCTGGAGTTATCGATTGCAATTACGAACGAACACCAAATACACCCAGCTTAGGACACAACAGCTAGGAACTAGAATATCCTAACTCGATACAGACCAGGAAAGAGTAGATACTTGCTCTTGCTGTTACCTTGCCCTGGGAATTTATGAAATGATGTTATGCTTAACTTAGGATGATATACCATCATCCTATCAACTTATGTGCATATAATATAAAAGCATGAATGCCAAATTTTATTTCAAATCATGTGTGTACGAGCATCATCATGTATGTCTTTAGCTTGACACGTGTGTTAATGCTATGTTATGATGCACATGCAGTGCTATGCAATCTAAAAAGGCCTTAATGCATGCTATGAGCGGCGTACACATGCGATCTTATGCATCCCATACTACATATTATCGCATGCAACGAAAAAGAAAATCTAATGGACACGCATGCGACCTACATTATGCATCCCATACTACATAACAGTCGTATGTTGTCACCTATGAGGATCCATATACAAACACATATTATGCATCCCATACTACATAATATGCCCCGTATACTTCTTATCATGCTATGAGTGTAGTGTTCATGCTTCAGCCAAGACATACTGATGACCCTTCGGTGTGTGTATGCAATGAATGACGATTCTCACCAGGCGGTTAACCGGGCAACCAGACTATCACAGCAACCCGGCTAACCTCCCTCTGATACCAACTGTCACAACCCGCATTTTTCCCAAAATATAATACGTAATATCAGAGCAAGGGAAAAATACGCGTCGTGATGCCACGCCTGCAGGAGACGACTACAGACGCTCAGGCAAACACTCTTTACGATAATTTTATAAAAAAAAACATATATGTGATTGGATTAAAAGAGAAATTTTCATTTTAGCTTAAGACCACGTCCCTTGGTCTGGTGGATCATCTAGTCCACAAGTAGAAAACTCTATTTACGCAGCGGAAAAAAAATAGGTTTGCTTTTAGCCTACATGAGCAAGAAAATAAGCATTTCCAGAAATGATATGCACATATCTATGTTTAGTATAGTAGGAAAAGATTTTTCTTCGATTTTCAAAATATGTGACATCTGTTAAAAATCATGATGTGCAAGGATGACATTTTTATATCAATAAAGTAACTACTACATCTTAGCAAAAAGCTTCCCAGAGAGCAAGTAGGTAAAGTACCCAAAAGTAACAGCAAAGCAAACAGTAAGTAATCTAAACAAAAAGCCATGCGGGCGCCAACAGCTGACACGAACCCGCAGGGAAGGAGGAAAAATGGCTAAAGGAGAGACAACAACTAAGCAACTGCCCCTTACCTAAGAGGGGAAGGGCCTCGACAGGAACACTGAACGACGTCGCTCTAACTCCTGCAGCGGCTAAGAACCTGAACCTGAGACATTCATAAGAAAAGAATGCCTCAGCCCAAGAGGGTGCAAGAAAACCAAGATTAGCAATAAGAGAAATAAGAGAGTGCAGAAAGGAAAACTAAGCAGGTAAACATCTATAAGCTTACAACAACCCGAGCCAGCTCAAACGAGTGCACTCGGTAAGAAGAAAAGCCTGCACCAGAAGGTAATAGTCAACACAATCAAAGCCCACCACGTGTCCGCCATTGCGGCTCAGAGGTGATGGTCATACATATAATATCATAATACACATATATAAGTATATATGTTTAAGAACTTGAGACTGATCAGCTCGAGGGAAAAGCGTCCCCCAAAAGAAGGCACTGCGACAGTGGTATCTCCACTAACGCCCGCAGCCCAAAACTGGGTCGTGGTCCTTTATCCACTGCCACCCAAAACTACCCACCGTGCAAGGCTTAAGACAAAGGTTCTAAATAATCAACTTAAGTTTCAATTAAGACACGGGACGTAACCCGAGATATCAGCACCATAACACCCTAAGGATAGGTCACAAAGAAATAAACTCTACTCAACGATTCATTTGAAAACACTTGGTGAGTCCAAACATGACTCCCAACAAACCTCTCGAAACCGTGCAATGAATTGGGCACGACAAGACATCACAGATGATCACTTTTCTGTAAGAATGAAAGTTTCAATAATTGGAACGGGTGAAGAGCTTGAAACCCAACAGGCAACCACACAACTATCCACCTTAACAATAAATGATTTCGTTGTATCATCGAGAACTAGCAAAAGAAATTCCCAGGGAGTTTAGCATCTAATTCCCCGTACCCGTCGGGAATTAGGAAACAAAATCCCAGGGAATTTAACCAGCTAGACCATCAGAACATAGCCAACAAAAGAACAGTGCAGGATTTGGAGATTTACCGAGCAAGACCACTTATGCTTAACTAAACAGATAAGTCCAAGATTTAACCAATAACATAAAGACCAAGGAGACACCCCGCATAAACTAAGAGCTGACAGGCTCAAACTCTCCCAATAGAACGAAATCTCTAGCATATAGCCTAGGAAATTTAACTTTGCATAAACCTAAGTAAATACCTAGCCCTCAAACTGATACCCAGAAAATTTACGAATCGGTAATTTACTTAAGTTTATACCAAGAAAATTTCCTAGTGTATAGGCGCAGAGGTTTATATATCAAGTGTTTATTATCATAAACCATAGGGATTTACAAGAACTTCCAACATAATCAACATAACAGCAGCCCCCTTATTAGACAAAGGCAAGAGCAGCCCCCAACATGATAGTATGAAAACAGCCCCCAGATAATAATAATACAGCAGCCCTTAGTTGGACAAGGAAGAAAACAGAAATAGATGCAGCCCTCTAAAAAGAATCCCAACTGGTTTGCACCCAGCAGCCCCAATTAGAGTACAGGCACAAGTATATAAGGCAGCCCCCAATTTAATGTATAAACAGCAACCCCCTCTATTTAAATACAGCAGCAGCCTCCTCTTTTTAGAGTATAAAACAACAGCCCCCAATAGATGGTTTGCAAATCCAAACTAAAACAAAACATAGCAGCCCCCAAACTGATAGTTTGTAAATCCAAACCAAAACAAAATATAGCAGCCCCCAATTTAGACAAGAAGTATATAAGCAGCCCCCATCAAAATGCATGAAAACAGCCCCTAATTTAAAGGTAAATAAGGTAGAGCTCCCCCCAACAGAACTACCTAGCAGCAGCCCCACTAAATGAGAAAGACAGCAGCAGCCCCGCTAGGTAAGAAAGCATAATAGCAGCAACCCTATAAGGAAATGCAAAACAGCGGCCATACTGAAAGAGGAGGACAGCAGCAGTTCAATACTAGCAGCCCCCTCCAATTAAACATGAAAATAAGGTAGCCCAACCAAACAATGATATGAGAAGCAGCCCCCCCTCAAGATGCATAGCAGCAGCCCAATAGTCTAAGAAATGTATAAGCAGCCCCGCTCAAATTAACTAATAAGAAACTACCCCCACATTTATTTCATAATAGCAGCCCCTTTATTAACAAGGATAAGGAGCAGCCCCCCAACTAAGTAGCATGAAAAGCAGCCCCCCAAATACAGATCTCTAAAAGAGGCAGCCCCAACATTTAGGCAAGGGTGTAGGTATAACAACCCCCCTCAAAAAGGAAAGGAGAATTATATAGATAGAGCAGCTCCCTGATAATTCCAATTAGAACATTTGTATACAGCAGCCCTAAATAATTCCCATTGGAATATTTGTATACAGCAACCCCCTCCAATTAAAATCCGACTGGATACTAAATAGCAGCCCCCAACCAAAAATTTCAGAACTTTGCTAACCAAGATAGGGAAAATTGCCATAAATAAGAACAAAAGAAAAAGAAAATATAGGGAACCTTGCTAACAACCAAGAGGAAACACCACAAACAGCCCAAAATTTTGCCAACAAAAAACAAAAAAAAAACTAGAGGATCAACCCCTGATAATCCAAAACCATTGTCAACAAAATTAGGGGTTCAACCACTAGAAGACCCAGGATACTACCAAGCAAGGAAAATGAGTCCAGAAAAGAGATGGAGAGGAGGTAAGGGAAGGGTTTTCTTGCCTCAAACAACGATGCCCTGCCGAATCGCGACGAGCGAGGAAGAAGCCTCCCGGATCCTCAACCCCGGCGACGAAGACAGCCCCGGCAACCAAGATCCTTCCACCTCCGACAGCTCCGACGCTGCTCGACACCGACCCGACGCAGCCCTAACCCTCAACGACTCGTCGGCGCTCCACGAGACAGGGAGGAGAAGAAAAGAATCGGCTCTTTAATATTTTTTTTCCTAATCTGCTAAAGGAACGCAGATATAAATCCCTCCCCCTTCTTTTTTTTTTTTTATTTAACTTATATATATAAGCTTTTATATATATATACCCTTTATATACATGCATCTATATACATAATTGTATAAATATAGCACCCTCCACAAAACCACCCTATAAAAATTTCATGCATGCATACACATATGAATATTATTTATAATTTTGTATACATTTGTAATAGTATGTTTATATATAAATTTTTTTTATACATGCTTATAATTACATATATATACATACATACGTATATATATACACATTTACATACCTCTATCCGCAATTACGCCCCCATCTAGAATTAAATCGCCGGACAACGACGACTACGTGCCGAAACAGTAACGCCCCTACGCCTCGACGCCCTGAATTAATATTTCGTTTTAAATTATTATAATTACCCCCATTTAAAATAAATATAAGAAAATCTGGGGCGTTACAAACTATAACTCATATACTGAATGGACATAACTTCTAAACACTACTTATGGGTCTGAATTGTCTTAAAATCAAAATTCTGGTTTTTTACTAAATGCAGACCACCAAGTTGAACTAACCTCAAACCCCATATGAGGATCCTTCTAAAAACTCATCACCAGGATATGTTATAATTATTCTAGACTCCCACTGACCTTAATAAGGTGTGTTCCAATTTCCATAATTTTCCATATTAATTTGGTATTTATTATTAATTAAAGAAGTTAAGGCCTTAAGTCAAATTACACATGATCTATCCTCAAAATGATTCTACATGCTACCTTAAATTTATCAGTAAGGTAATATTCCATAACAAGGTGGTTTACTGAGTTTCAAGACCCTAGGAGGTCATGTGGCCTACTGAATCTTCATAGTTGTATAATTACCAAAATGCCACTATAATTAGGAAAAATAATAATTCACATCTGAAAATTCTATAAAAATTACCAAGAGTTAAAATGTCGGTATAGAGTCCTCTGACAAATATTTATATCATTACCATATGATTTGACTAATTAAAATAATTTAACATCCATGTGGAGTAAATACCAATTTCTACATGATGTACATGAAATACAAATCCACAGGCTTCCAAATAATTATCATGGGCATATATAAACAAAATATGACAGATAACCAAGTTTCATAATTTTTCCCAATGAGTTGACATTTTTCATAATTAAATTCCTCTAAGCTGGTAATCACTTACAAATTCCTCCACACGAAATAACACTTCAATAAAAACTACTAAAATTATCATAGCCTATTTTCATCACAGTTCAGCCACTGTTAAAATATCATAACCATACAAGGTCATCTGACCATGCATTTTATTTATTTAAGGAAATAATGGCAATTTCATTTAATAAGGGAAAAATACATAAATGACTCTAAATATTCCCATTAAATTATCTAAGCCATTGAATGCTCCTAAAAACATGCCTACCAAGTTCTGAGCCAAGGCAAGCATATTTGGTCCTATGTCCTTCACAAACCCTAAATTGCAACCCTAAGGGTTTACCCTTGGGGTTTTATGACACACCACCCTAATGGCTCCAAATGCTCCATTAGGGGGGTGTCACATGCATTTATATATCATTACCTACATAAACATCATAATGGGAGGAGGCCAACCCACTCAACTCCACAAAATAGCCTAAACCCTAATTTGACCCATAAGAGCCCTCATTAGGGTTTCCCATTTTCCAAATCAAATCAACTCCAAATGGAGTGAAAATTTAGGCAGCCATTACTCATGTACTAAAGAGCATGCCACCAAAATTTGGACTCATTTGGACTTTATATGCTCCAAAAATCAACATTATTTAAATATCTTAATTACCACAAAAACTATAGGTAAAAGTGCCCATCAAGTGCTGATTTTTGGACAGAGGGTGCCCCTAGGGTATACCTACCCATGGTTAAAATATCAGCTCCAAATCTTGAGAGATCTAGGCTAGATGATTATTTTAGTGGGCTGTCCTAGTGTAGGACCAGTCCTAGTAAAACAGCTTCCCAGGGAGCTGTGGGTCACCAAATGACCTGAACTCAAGCCGTAATGAAAGCTAAGGTCAAGACCTACAACTTTAATGTTGAGCACATTTGCTAATTCAGTCATTAAGGGCCCCTAATTAATTTTTGAAGTGACTGGATAATAAAGGGCAGAAATTACAAGAGAATGGATTAAATTAAATAAAGAAAATACGCGCGCACGCATCTTGACGCATATCTCACGGCCCGGGGATCATCTTCCTCCTCCAGCCAACAGCTGAGATCGAGCCGTGCGGGCGAGATTGCGACCGGGACTGTCGGCGATCCATCCACCACCACCGTCGGCCAACACCACCGACACCTTCGTGGTGGTCGGGGCTACCATTTACCGGCGACTGGCGGCCAGAGGCGGCGGTTCCAGGAGATCCCAAGCTTCCGGTTTCGAGCGGAAAAGCTTGATTTTAAGGAATGGATTCGGGCTCAATTGAGCCCGATCCTTCTTTGATTTGTTATAGAAAGCTAGCATGGGGGGAGAGGAGGAGAAACGAACCGTGATTGGGGCGTGGCGGCGGCTCCGGCGGCAGTTCACCATGGTTAAGCTTTGCTCCGACGAGCCTGCTCCCGAACTCGATTCTCCGGCTATGGCCTTGCTCCAGGTGTCATTCCCGACTGCTCTCTCCCTTCTGAAGCTGATGGTGTGGCTGGAATGAGGTGGGGAGGCTTCTATAGCTGGTTTTGAAATCAAGCCTCCTCGGATTGCTCCTTGCTGCCACCCCCCTGCACCCCTGCCCTTGCTGGGCTTTGTGGTCTCCTTCTGCTGCTTAGTAATCAAGGGTGGAGTGCCCAACATTGATTGGAGATGGAGTGTTAGAGGGGGATTTTCTTTAACCTTTAACTTTTGCCTTTTTAATTACTTTTTGTCCCCCCTCTCATTTGGTTAATCAAACCCATGGTTTGGGGCTCAATCCAAGGCTGATAAGGGCATGTCCTAAGTCCATGAATAATGATTAATTGATGGGTGTTGGGTTCCACTCAATTTAAGCTTAGAATTCACCTTAAAGAGCTATGTTGACCATGGTTGACTTTGGTCAACAAGATGAGTGGGTTGACCCCACATGGGGGTCATGGGTCCCTTGAGATCACCCCAACAATGGTTGGTCCATGGTGGGGCCCCAATTGGTTTAATTTAATCAAAGGGTGTAGATTTGACCAAAATTAGGTAAAGTTTGACTTTGGTCAACTTCATGCAATTGGGTCCCACCCAAGTGCAATTTCCATCCTATTGGTCTCCCTTAGTGGTTAGGGCAATATATGTGAGGTCAATTTGGACAATTGAGGGTCAATTGACCTAGTTGAGGGGCTTAGGGCTAGGTTGGTTTTTGAACTTTGGTGTGCACTTAGCCATTTCTACCCTAGCCTAAGGCACTTATGGCCACTCATCTCACCACTATGCCCTAAAATTTGCAAAGGGTCTAGTAGGATTGGGGATGTTACAACCATGGATGCACTCCAATGGTCTTTTACATATGCTTTGTGATTTGTCAAATGGAAAGCGCTGAGCTTTACCAAACTAACAACATGCACAAACATGACCATCCCCGAAAGATGATAAGCTTGGCAGACCTTTCACCAGGCCTCTACCCACCATAGCTTTCAACTTATCCATCCCAACATGCCAAAGTCTTTCGTGCCAGATAACACCGCTGTCATTAGCCCTCATCTTATCAATATAGGAACTTGTTGAAAGAACAAACAAGTCCTTCACCCATCTCCCAACATGAGTGACCTCAGCTTTCACCGCTGAAACATTTCGGAGAAATTTCACTTCTGTTGGACCGAACAGAACGTGATAGCCAGCATCCACTGCATTGGTCACCGAGAAGAGGTTCTTCTTCATTTCCGGAACATGATACACACTCTTCAACGTAAGAGTACCTCTATCATTGTTCAATGAAACCACACCCTCCTTCTCAACTGCATGAATAGTATCATCAGCCGTAATGATAGCGTCATTACCTGTATATGCCTGCAATGAGGAGAGCTTTGACTCATCCCCGGTGAGGTGATGACCTCATCCAGAGTCCACTATATAATCGTCCTGATAGTTGATGGAAGTCATAGCCCGAGCACACGTGCCCGTCATGAATGCACCTCCACCACCCCAACTACCTTCAGAATTGGAACCAGCCTCCTCCTTCCCTGCAGCATGCCCTGGCTGAAGATTAACTTTGCAGTCTCTTTTGAAATGACCAAGCTTGTTGCAACTGAAGCGTCTAGGTCCTTCCTGCCTCTTCCCATCACGCTTAGGAGCATAGCTCTTCTCCTGCTGATATGAAGTAGACGGACCATCATCTCTAGATGTCTTCTTCTTCTTGTCTCATCTCTTCTTCTTGCCAGAAAAGAGAACCTCACCTTCTCCCCCAGAGACAGACATCCCAGCCATTTGCTTTGCCAAACTTTCCTGCGAAGCAAGGAAGTTCTCCAGCTCCATCAATGAAGGTTGATTGGCCCAGCCTTGAACAAAAGTAACAAAGGCCACAGACTCCCTCCACAAGACGCGGATTATGTGCCTCTTCAACTTAGCTTCTGAGATAGGCTCATCCGGGTCCAAAGCCGATATCTCTGCGCAGAGGTTCTTCATCTTCAAGAAGAACATTGAGATAGACAAATCCCCCTGAGTTGCTTTCGCCATCTCATTTTCCAAGAACTGTAACCTAGCTACATTCTTCTTATTGAACAAGCCATCCAAGGCTATCCAAATTTCAGCAGCTGATCCACACCCGATGATGTGATCAAACAACTCTGGAATGATAGCTCTCTTGAGAGTGAACTCCGGCTTAGCATTCGTTCTCCTCCAAGCCTTCACGAGCTCAGCATTACCTTCAGCAGGAACAACAACTTGTCTTGCTTCTCCTCCTACAACCGCCTATAAATCCTTGCCAAGAAGATAGATCTCCATGCAAGACATCCACTTCTTGAAGTTAGTTTGCGTAAGGAGCTCAATACCAAGACCTCTAACATATCCTCCTTCCATTGCTATCCCACTGATTGCTAACCACTTGAGAAATCCGAGAGAAGTATCAGCAAGTTCAGCTCAAGAACCCCAGCAACCTATCTCTAATACCATGTTAAAAAACTTGAGGTCCGGAGATGAAGTGAAAAAATGCGGAACACACTTCACAAAACCTTCCACAAGTGTAGCACAACAGTGACAATGAGAAGACCGAATAGTACTATGGTATTAACTATCTCTTTACAAAATGAGATATACATGGAGAGATATGATTCATAAGAATCACGGAGGAGAGAAGCACAAAACATAAAGGGAAAACAAGCTGCAGCGACTTGACGACTTGAGACCTCCAGACCGCGCGAATATACAAGCCAGACGGTAGCACCTGAGACCGCGCGAACATAATACGAGCCGCACCTGTCAGACCGCTGACCTGCTGCTTTATTCCTCTGCTGAAACCAAACACAGCCCGCACTTCTTGATCGCCCAGGCCGCACGGTCTTGATCACAGAAGAATCCGTGAACTCTGAGCAAAGAACTGCTACCTGCCACAGACCGCAACTCAAGACCGCCTGGTCACTTAAGACCGCCTGATCAACTGAGTCCGCTCCGCAAACCAAGAACAGCTAAACATAGTCCACCCGGACTGGTTTATTCAAAGATGGAAGAAGGGAGACAAGATGACCGTGAGCTGCTAGCCGCTAACCTGCGAACACACAAACCGGTCAGACAAAATCTCAAACCGCGCGACCTCAAATTAATACCGGCACAATCAAGCCAACTTTGGTTCTTACAGTTCTTGTTATTAATGACGGGCCTAGTACCCCTATTTATAGGCAAATAGACGGATGTCGTCACCGCACAAACCGGGATACAATAACCGCCCATCAGATCGCGAGCGGTCTCGCAAAGCAGACCGCCCGAGCTCAGCATAGCTCAGCTTCTTTATTAAACCTTGCGGTTACAATCAAGCCGCTCGGTCACCGCGGTCTCAACAAAGCAGAACACCCGGTCTTCTTCCAAAGAAAGCAGACCAAAGAACATCTGGCCGCCTTAGGACAAGTCGCCAGACAAACCCGCACAAGCCGCCCGAACAGATAGCGGTTTCCCAGATCAGACTGCCCAGAACAACCCGCCTGAGACACAACCGGCCAGAGAACCAGCGCAGACCGCGCGGTCTCTACGGTCTCCAATCCGCAGAACGCTGAGCACCATTCCACTTCCACTTCAAAAATTTAACAAATTCCTGATAATTCCTCAGACTTCTTGGATTCACCAAATCAAGAAAAGAGTGATGCTCCATCTATGGGGGAGCAAGAGATATCAACTAAAGATGAAGGACACAAGGCTAATGATGATGCTGATGCTGCTGCTACTGATGATGATGATGATGATGCTAACAACAATGATGATAATGAAGTCTCAACTAAACAATTTGTGATCAAGTTGAGGGGGAGCATACAAGGGTCCTTGATCAGGATGAGATAATTCCATCCACCCCAGCAGCTGAGACAACCAATCTATTTGAGTGTGTTGGTCTCAGAAATCTAGAGGAAAGCCTACCTGCATCTCTGCCAGCAACTTTCAAGAAGCCAACAATTGTTGACAAACCCTCAACCTCCAAAGTTTGAAATGAACATCTTCTTAGTTCAATCATGACACTAATTGGTGGGCACATGTATTCAGTCAAGGAATACATAGATACATCTGTTTCAAATATGAAAGCTGAGGTGTTGACTGAGATCCAGGTCATCAAGGAAGACACAGTTCACCATAATAGACATATGACCAAGTGGTTTGAACTTGCAGAGAAATCTGTGGTTGCTTGATATAGAAATTTAGGGTTTTGCAAAGTGAGATTGTTAAAGATTTTCTCCAAAACTATATCCAATAAAGGCAAGTGTACCTTATCGTCTATAGTATAGGATATTTAGAAATACCAAGGTCGTATTCCACGGGGTGCGTTGATTACTTCTACTTCGAGGAAAATCACTATTATCTTATCTAAACGATTTTTTAGTTTTGCTTTACTAGCTAAATAGAGACAAATTGCAAGCTAAAAGAAGGGATTAAACGATGGTAAAAGAGATTAGTGCTCAATCAAAGTCACCTTGGATTAAGAATAATCAAGCGAACGGCAAAATAAATCTAATTTCGTTTAATTAAACTACTTGATCGTGGAGGTTCCCGAAGCTCGAACATGCCTCTCTCGAGGTTAATGCCCAACTAAGTTTAGGAAAATTCAACTGGACTCTCGTCCTATAATTGATTACCTAAAACTTGCTTTATGAAGTGAACCCCACTATTGGATTTGACTCCAATCCAGGAGATTTACATCATCCTCTCTCGAGTGGTGCGTGCAACTCTCTTTACCCTTGAGTGATCGATTCATAATTTCAGCCTCTCGGCTAACTAAGTATGAAAACTTAAGAGAAAACCATACATCGATAATATGGCCTCACTAGTTAAAATTCAAGGGTAATTCAAGTGTTTTATAAAAATGAAAAAGAGAGCTTTAAGAAATCATAACTTTATTATCTCATCCTCGGATCATTTCGATCAAGCACTAATGAGAATTAGTTACTCATGGTGGAGGGGGAGGAGGAAGAAAAATAAAATTGCATGAAGGAAAATTACTAAGTAGAAAGAGAGGTGAAGAAAACTATGCCAACTTTTATTGAAATAAAAAACTATTTCAACTCTTAAGCAAGATTGCAAGCTAGAAAAATAAGGATTATAAGCTTAATAAACTAGTGCAAGGAAGAAATCTAGTACATTGCATGAGAAGAAAAAGAGAACATGAAAGTTTAAAGAGACATGAACATGAAATGGAAAAACTCATTATCAGCTCTAGCAGCACCTCCCCCTCTCAAAAATTTTGAACCCTAGACTCAAGGAGAGCCCTGGAATTTATAGGAAAAATTTCAAGTTACACGCCCCTTGGTCATGGGCATGACCTAGGGCGTGTAAACATTGTTAACATTGGATCCGACAGTGGCGTGGGCTTTGCGTGACGGCAGGAGAAATTCAGACATTACACGCCCGTGTAACTTGGGTCACGTGCGTGTACTTGGATGGCTTCATTTAATGCGGCATGGGTCTTGCGTGATGGCGCAGCGGTGTGCAGGGATCACGTGGGAAAGTCACAGGCGTAACATATGAGTCATGGGCGTGACTCATGTTGACTTCTCGATGGCTTCTCCACATCTCGATGACAGCACGCTGGGAAGATTCTAAAATTACACGCCCCTTGGCCACGGGCGTGACCTGGGGCGTGACGTGCTGTGGGCTATCTCAATCAGCGCGGCATCAACTCTGGTTTGATCTTCAGGTTACATGCCCCTTGGTCACGGGCGTGACTTTGGGCGTGACTTGTAAATTTCACCAATTTCTCCCAAAATTCTACAAATATTGGAATTAAGCTAAGTTAGAATCAAAATTACAAAAAGAACTACTTATAACCTAAAATTGACATGAAAAGGAAAAATTCATTTTAAATAATCACAAAAATTTCTATTAAAAACTTATATAAATACTACTTATCAAACACCCCCATACTTGAGGTTTTGCTATTCCAGAGCAAAAGTGTGAGACATAATATATAAGACATCCATAAAACTTTTAATTTCAAACTAAAATTTTATTAATCCAAAAGTTAAGTTAAAAATAAATTCTAAGAGGAGTTAAGTCCTAAATTATGATGATGATTTGAAAAGAGAGAAAATTGTTTAGGCAAGGACTTCTCAAGGTAATTAATTAGCTTACCAAATTTGTAGAAAATATAAAACTAGATTAAATTAAAATTATAAGAACTCTATCTTGAAAGAAACTTAAGGAAAAGTAACTTACTAAATATTTCTCTCTCCATAACTTAAGTTAAACCTAGATCAAAGATATTGGCTAAGGGGGAGTTACAAAGCTTGGCATTAGAAGAGATTTTTGATTTGAGGTGATGAATTTTATCCTCTCACCTCTATTTTTTTCTTTTCCTTTTTTTTGTATATGTTTAGGGAATAATGAATTTTATCCACTTATTCCCATGCATATAATATTTTTAAATTCTATTCTAATAAAAACCCAAAATGTATATGGTTTAGGATTAATGAATTTTATCCTCTTACTACATGTCATATAATCTTTTCAAATATTTTGGGTGCATATGTTTAGGGAATAATGAATTTTATCATCTTATTCCCATACATATGATCTTTTTAAAACACTTTTTTTTATGCCATCAAAGGGGTACGGTAGGAAAAATTTCTAGTTTATAAATTAAATTATACTGAGAGCAAATTCTAGTAAATTTAAATTTTCTAAGATCTAAAGAGTTAAAAGAAAATATAATTGAAATCTAAAGTGGCTTAGCAAATTTACTACAAACTGAAGCCATTTAAAGATAAAAATTGAAGTCATGCTAACAAAAATTCTCTAATCAAACTCAAATCATAAGATGGTTCTTAAATCAAGATTACCTAAAATTTGAAATTAACAAACTATGATAAACAAAATTTTAGCTAATTATAAATCTAAAAATGCTTATAAATATTCTCAACTAGATTTCTAAGAAATCACAAAACAACTTGTAGGAGAGGTATAAGAATTTTTGGAATTTTTGATATTATCTTTTTTGAAATTTTTAATATTATCTTTGCTTTTTTGAATTTTTGACTATTATCTTTTTTTTTTGAACTTTTGATAATTTAAGAAAAGAAACTAGTTTTAAACCTAACATTTTTTGTTAATTCCTGGACTTCCCAAGGTATACCCGTGAAGGGTTCTCACGGTACTAGGAGGTGTGATGGAATGATATCCCAAACGTCCCTTTCCAAGATTTAAATTTTCGATTTTCTAATTTTTTTGAGTTTTTGGGTTTTACAAGTGCTTAAAAAAACATAAGAAAATAATTTAATTAATAATTTTTGAAAATTTCTAATTTAAAAACTATTTACAAAGAACTATTTACACCCCCATACTTAAAGTTAAACATTGTCCCCAATATTTAAAACTAAGTATGAAGTAAAAAGAAAAGAAAAAGAAGCAAATAAAGAAATGCAAGGAAAAAAGAGAAGGAAAAAGAGCTTCCCTGATTTTTTTTTGAAGCTTTTGTGGGGAAGCGGCGATTACCTACAAAAGTTGTTAAAGAAGAAAAACAAGAGAAAACAATAAAAAGATAACCTTGGGGTGCCTCCCAAAAGCGCTTTGTTTAAGGTCACGTAGCTTGACCCAATTGCCGATCATGTTATAGGACGAAGTAAAATCGACTCACTCTTCTCGTTAGCTAACTATCCCGGAAGATATAACTTAAGGCGGTGCCCGTTAACTTTGAAGGAACCTTTTTCTGGGTGAGAAATTAGGATTGTCCCATTGGACCAAACCTCTTTAACAATAAAGGGTCCGGACCATTGGGATTTTAATTTTCCCAGAAAAAGGCGAAGGCGAGAATTATAAAGGAGGACGAGATCGCCCGGCGAAATAGTTTTCGGAAATTTTATGTGTTTATCGTGATAAAACTTTGTTTGCTCCTTATATAATTTGTTACTCTCATACGCATTCGCTCGCCACTCGTCTAATTCATTCATTAGAAATTTTCTTTGTTCAGCATCTAATGTAGAATCGAGATTTAAAAACTTAAGCGCCCAAAATGCGCGGTGTTCTAGTTCGACTAGAAGGTGTCAATCCTTGCCATAAACCATTTGATACGGTGTACAACCGATAGTGGTCTTGTACGCCGTTCGATAGGCCCATAGCGCGTCATCGAGCTTTATTGCTCAATCCTTATGATTAATAAAAATAGTTTTTTCTAAAATCTGCTTTAATTCACGATTTACGACTTCGACTTGGCCGCTCGTTTGTGGGTGATATGCAGTGGATAGTTTGTGCATGACACCATATTTTGCTAGAATTTTTGTAAATTGGCTATTGCAAAAATGGGTGCCCCGATCACTCACTATAGCGCGTGGCGTGCCAAATTGATAACAAAAATTTTGTAAGAAGTTAACGACGAGTCGCGCATCATTGGTGGGGAGAGCTTGCGCTTCCGCCCACCTCGACACGTAGTCGACCACAACTAGAATATACTTGTTTGAAAAAGAGGGAGGGAGAGGACCAACAAAATCAACACCCCAAAGATCAAAAATTTTTCATTCTAAGAAAATATTTTGGGGCATCTCATCCCGGCGAGAGATGTTCCCTGACCACTGGCAGCTGTCGCAAGTAATCATAAGGGTGTGAGCATCTTTGAAGAGCATGGACCAATAAAATCCCACCTCCAGCGCCTTCCTCGCGGTTCGGTTTGCTTGATAATGATCACTGGTTGGTCCCTCGTGACAATGACGTAAAATTTTAAGGCCTTCCTCACTTGAGACGCATCTTCTTACCACCTGGTCTGCGCAAACAAGGAATAAAAAGGGGTCCTCCCAAAAATAATTCTTTAAATCAGAAAAGAATTTCTTATTTTGCTGACTCAAGAATTCTTTTGGCAGGACCCGGGCTACTAAATAGTTAGCCAAATCCGCAAACCAGGGGGTGGAAGATGAATTTATATTTTTGAGAGCGAGGAGGCGCTCTTCGGAAAATTTATCGTTAATGTCAGCTTCTATTAATACTTCTGAGGCAGGATTTTCTAATCGAGAAAGATGATCGGCCGCCAAGTTTTCGGCTCCCCTTTTGTCCCGGATCTCTAAATCAAACTCCTGCAAGAGGAGGATCCATCGCAAAATACGAGGCTTGGCGTCCGATTTACTTAAGAGATACCTAAGCGCGGAGTGATCTGTGAAGACGATAACTTTGGAAAGCGTGATATACGACCTAAACTTATCAAAAACGAAAACGATTGCTAGAAGTTCCTTCTCGGTAGTGGTGTAGTTTACTTGTGACGACGTGAGTGTCTTGCTCGCATAATAAATCAGGTGGAAATATTTACTCACCCATTGGCCTAACTCGACGCCTACCGCAATATCACTCATGTCACACATAAATTCGAAGGGTAGCGACCAATCCGGCGCAACTAGAATCGGAGAATTTATAAGCTTTTCTTTGATAAGTTTAAAGGCCAAATGACATTCGTCATTAAAAAGGAAGGAAGACTCTTTCTCGAGGAGATCGGTTAACGGCTTCGTGATTTTGGAAAATTTTTGGATAAAGCGCCTATAAAACCCCGCGTGACCTAGGAAACTTCTAATGGCTTTTACATTCGTTGGAGGGGGGAGTTTTTCAATTACTTCGATCTTGGCCCTATCGACCTCGATCCCTTTGCCCGAGATTTTATGGCTAAGGACTAATCCTTCTTTGACCATAAAATGACACTTCTCCCAATTGAGAGCAAGATTAGTTTCCTCACAACGTTGTAACACGCGCTCGAGATTTTTTAAACAATTTTTGAAAGAGTTTCCGAAAATGGAAAAGTCGTCCATGAACACTTCCATCTCCTCCTCTACTAACTTGTCAAATATTGCCAGCATACATCTTTGGAATGTAGCTGGCGCATTACAAAGACCAAATGGCATCCTTCGATAAGAGAAGGTGCCAAAGGGATAAGTGAAAGTTATTTTCTCTTGGTCGTCGGGTGAAATCGGGATTTGGAAATATCCCGACAAACCATCAAGAAAATAGTAGTAGGTGTGACCTGAAAGTCACTCTAAGATTTGATCGATAAAAGGTAGCAGGAAGTGATCCTTACGGGTGGCATCATTTTGTTTTCGATAATCGATGCACATCTGCCAACCCGTAACAGTATGAGTTGGAATTAATTTGTTATTTTCATTCGCAACTACCGTAACGCCACCTTTCTTCGGTATGACTTGTAACGGGCTAACCCAAGTACTATCCGATATCGGGTAGATGATTCCTGCGTCCAAAAGTTTAATAACTTCAGCCCTAACGACTTCTTTCATATTCGGGTTTAGTCGTCGTTGAGGCTGGGCCATATTGCAGGAATTATCTTCGATGAAGATTTTGTGAGTGCAGAAGGAAGGGTTAATACCCTTAATATCCGAAATTTGCCATGTAATTGCGTGGCGGTGGTTGCTTAAGACAATAGTCAACTCAGAAATTTCTGAATTGCTAAGTTCGGATGAAACGATAATGGGTAGCTTAGACTCTTTTTCTAGGAATAGATATTTTAGGTGAGGAGGGAGTTGTTTCAATTCTAAAACGGGTGGCTCTTCATAAGATGTTTTGATTTTTAATTTTTCTAAAAATAATGGTTCGGGTTGTGTGGAGCGAGAGATATCTTCTTCTAAACAAAAGAGCTCGGCGAGCTCGGATTCGTGGCTCGATGTGAAGACTAACTCGGGAAGTGAATAAAATTCATTCTCAAAACATCCTTCTAAATAGAAGCACGAATCATCATTCTCTAAGGTGTTTCGCATTGAGGGATTTATACTAAAAGTAACTTCATCGTCTCCAACCCGTAGGAGGAGCTTTCCATCACTTACGTTGATAATTGTGCGGGAGGTAGCAAGGAAGGGGCGGCCGAGTATGAGGGGTACTTCGGCATCCTCTTTGATGTCAAGAATGACAAAGTCCATCGGGAAGATGAACTTGTCAACCTTAACGAGCACATCCTCCACTATCCCTACCGGATATTTTAATGAACGATCGGCGAGTTGAATACTCATTCGAGTGGGGATCGGATTTCCTAGACCTAACTTTTTGAATAATGAAAAAGGCATGAGGTTGATGCTTGCTCCAAGATCCGCTAAGACGTGTTTTACTAACGAATTTCCAAATAGACACGGGATGGAGAACTGTCCCGGGTCATTTGCTTTTTTAAAGCAATTTGTTGAGTACAACCGCAGAGCATTCTGCGTTTAAAGAAATATGCGAAATATCTTCTAACTTTTTCTTATTGGAGAGCAACTCCTTAAGATATTTCGCATATTTAGGCATTTGAGAGATAGCCTCGCAGAAGGGTACATTAATATGGATTTGTTTTAAAATTTCTAAAAAGTTTTTATATTTTTTTTCGGCGCACTCGCTTTTAAACTTAGACAGATACAGAATATTTTTAGTAGAAGCGAGCGGAGCTAACGTATCGGGCAAATTTGAAGATAAAATAAAAGGAGGAGGAGGAGAAGAAGTTACCTTGGGTTCGTCGTGTTTTGAAACCACCTCCTTCCCACTTCAGAGTGTAATCACATTCGCGCTTTTCCTTGGATTGTGCTCCGTATTCCCCGGTAGTGCTCCTTGTTGCCGCTCGGAAATCATCTTTGCGAGCTGGCCCACTTGATTCTCTAAATATTTGATCGATCCGGTAAGATTCCGGATGGTTCGTTTCATTTATAGCAACATATTTTGCAAAAACCTCTTCAAGCGGAGAGAGTTTTTGCTGTTGCGGTGGAAAACTGGGCGGATTAAAATTTTGAGAATTCAAATTTAGAGGGGGATTAGGAGGTTGATTAATATTTAGAGGATGGTGAGCATTTCCTTGGTTGCTCCACGAGAATTTTGGATGGTTCCTATAACCCGCATTGTAAGTGTTGTTGTATGGAGCGGTGTTGGCGTTATAGGATGGCCGAGGCGGATTTCCCATGTAGTCAACCTGCTCTTCAATTAAGATATTATTAGCCCAAGGAGGAGTGGCGGAGGAAGCAGACATCTCCGCCACTTGCTTTGTTAAGCGCTCAACTTGTAATGCCAAATTTGTGTTTGCGTCTATTTCAAAAATTCTGGTTCGCTTGTTAGGCCGCTGATGAGTCCCAATTATATACACATATATGGACTCATCTGGGCCGTTTATCTAGTCATTCCACTGCACTTTAGCCTTGTTTTAGCTCATATTTGTCATTCTATGCTAGGTGCACTTCTTGGCCTGATTTGGTGTGTTTTTATGTTTACTCTCTTTTGATAGCCTTATCGTATTGTTGAGTGCCACTTTCAGTGGCCTGATTGGCATTTATGTTGGAACAGGAGTCGTGCAGGTGTCCCCGGTATAATTCTATACAGGAACACTGCACACGATCACTGGTTCTATTGCGCACGACCACTGGTCGTGCGCCACTGATCGTGCGCACTCAACCCCCAAAATTTGAGTTCTGTCTGGACCAAACGCACGACCATTTACGATAGTGCGCACGACCACTGGTCGTGTGCCATCGGTCGTGCGAACATGTTATTTAATAAATTTCTTACATTGCAGGCTCCGCCCAGGCAGGCGCACGATCACAGGATTCTAGTGCGCACGACCACTGGTCGTGCGCCAATGACCGTGCGCACTGTTTATTCCAGTGCCTATAAATATTCCTGCTCGCGAATTAGGTCGGACGCTCCGCATTTCTTCTGTCCAGTCCGCCGTTTTCGCCCCCTCCGCAGGTTCTCCGCCCCCCTAGGCCTCCTCCATCATCCTTGAGCTCCAAGGAGAGGTTTCTAGCCCAAAGATTGCCAACGTCGAGCAAGGAGATCGTGTATCGGAGTAGATTGGATCGTGACACGAAAAAGACGAGCCATTGGGAGGAAGTGACAACCCTCCTCTACCTCGGACGCAGTTGAAGACCGAGCTTGGACGCGGATTGACAACCCGGCGATTCCAACCGTGAATCTTCGGCAAGGCTTCGGATGTGGTCGACTCCTTTACTCTCTTTTTTTCCTTCTTTATGTTGATGATTGTTTAGGTTAGATTCTTCTATATTTTGATGATGTGCACAATGAATCTTGTTATGTAATGTCTATTTCATTTATTTGAGATTATATTATTCATATGTGATTATGAGGTGCGCCCCCATATAATTTCCATTCCGCCATCGTGTTCGGTGCCGCACTAGCAATTGCTAATGGCGTGCTTGTCGAAGAGGTGCTCGTGACCCTCATTTCATTAGCCTACTCGCCCACCCGCCTACCGAAGCGTGGCATCGCGGCCCGTATTCCATTCACCTAACGAAGCAGCGCGCTCAAGGCCTGTATAGTTCGATTCCGCTAGCCTGCTCACCCATCCGCCCAACGAAGTAGTGCGTTCAAGGCCTACGTAGTATTCCATCCCGCCGAGCGAAGCTTTGCATAGCGGCATTGCATAGGAGTAGTTGTAATATTTTATTTTATTATTCACAAACCAAATTCCTTTCGTCCGCACTCCACCTATCGCTGGACTTCGATCTCAAGTGCTTCCTCGAAACCTAACTCCACCTTACTATGTTCTTTGAGAGACTGACACTCGGGGATCTTCCCCATTATTATTACTTGCGCGACCGGTGCACTTGCCGAACATCGCATCAGCTGCGCTCGGTGCATATTCCATTGGTACACATTCATGGCCATTTCCTCAAAAAGCTCTTGGGCGGCCTCCGGGGTCTTCTAATTTAATGTTCCCCGGCGTCCGCATCAATCATTTGCTTAGTTTGGAAATTCAAGCCATTATAAAAAATTTGCACTTGTTGCCAAGTGGGAAGTGCGTGGTGAGGGCATCTACGCAAAAGCTCCTTGAAGCGCTCCCATGTATCATAGAGAGTCTCCGAGTCGATTTGCATAATTGATGCAATATCTGTTCGCATTTTGGCGGTCTTTGCAGGCAGAAAATATTTAGTGAGAAATTTTTCCGCCATATCGGCCCAGGTAGTGATGGACTCCCTGGGAAGTGAGCCCAACCACTGCTTGGCCTTAGACCGCAAAGAAAAAGGAAAAATACGTAATCGAATGGCGTCATCGGTGATGCCATTGATTTTAAATGTGTCGCGAATTTTGAGAAAATTAGAAATATGACAGTTTGGATCTTCGTCCGGCTGACCATCGAAGGTCACTGATTGCTACACCATTTGTATAATGCTGGACTTGATCTCAAAGTTATTGTTCGCCACCGCGGGGCGAACAATACTTGACTGTGTGCCTTCCAAATTCGGCCGCGCATAATAGGACATTGTCCGTTGCACGACCTCATTAGGATTTGGCGCGTTAGGATTAGGAGGATTAAGATCCATATTCGCTGTGTTAGTGTCCCTGATCGAGTCATCGAATTCTAATTGATTATCCTTATCACGAGAACGGCGGCACCGCCATAGGGTTCGCTCAATCTCTAGATCAAAAGGAATATTCGAAGCGCTTCCTCGGGTCATACACTAAAAAGAAAAAAAAGGAATGAAGAAAAAGAGCGGATAACGAAAAGAAAAGAAAGAAAGAGGAAAACTAGACTATAATATTTTTTTTTCTTTTTGAAATTTAGAAAAAAACAAAATAAAATAAAAAGAAGCATGATAAAATTAATAATTATCCTCTTTTCAAAATATCTACGCAAGTCCCCGGCAACGGCGCCCAAAACTTGATATAGAAATTTAGGGTTTTGCAAAGTTAGATGGTTAAAGAATTTCTCCAAAACAATATCCGATAAAGGCAAGTGTACCTTATCATCTATAGTATAGGATATTTAGAAATACCAAGGTCGTATTCCACGGGGTGCGTTGATTACTTCTACTTCGAGGAAAATCACTATTATCCTGTCTAAACAATTTTGAGTTTTGCTTTTCTAGCTAAATAGAGACAAATTGCAAGCTAAAAGAAGGGATTAAACGATGGTAAAAGTGATTAGTGCTCAATCAAAAGTCACCTTGGATTAAGAATAATCAAGCGAAAGTTAAAATAAATCTAATTCTGTTTAATTAAACTACTTGACCGTGGAGGTTCCCGAAGCTCGAACATGCCTCTCTCGAGGTTAATGCCCAACTAAGTTTAGGAAAAATCAACCGGACTCTCGTCCTATAATTGATTACCTAAAACTTGCATTATGAAGTGATCCCCATTATTGGATTTGACTCCAATCCGTGAGATTTACATCATCCTTTCTCGAGGGGTGCATGCAACTCTCTTTACCCTTGAGTGATCGATTCATACTTTGAGCCTCTCGGCTAACTAAGTATGAAAACTTAAGCGAAAACCATACATCGATAATATAGCCTCACTAGTTAAAATTCAAGGGTAATTCAAGTGATTTATAAAAATAGAAAAGAGAGCTTTAAGAAATCATAACTTGATTATCTCATCCTCGGATCATTTCGATCGAGCACTAATGAGAATTAGTTACTCATGGTGGAGGGGGAAGAGGAAGAAAAATAAAATAGCATGAAGGAAAATTACTAAGTAGAAAGAGAGGTGAAGAAAACTATGCCAACTTTTATTGAAATGAAAAACTATTACAACTCTTAAGCAAGATTGCAAGCTAGAAAAAATAAGGATTACAAGCTTAATAAACTAGTGCAAGGAAGAAATCTAGTAAATTGCATGAGAAGAAAAAGAGAACATGAAAGTTTAAAGAGACATGAACATGAAATGGAAAGACTCACTATCAACTCTAGCAGCACATCCCCCTCTCAAAATTTTTGAACCCTGGACTCAAGGAGAGCCCTGGAATTTATAGGAAAAATTTCAAGTTACACGCCACTTGGTCAAGGGCGTGACCTAGGGCGTGTAAACACTGTTAAAATCAGACCCGGCAGTGGCGTGGGCTTTGCGTGACGGCGGGAGGAATTAAGACATTACACGCCTGTGTAACTTGGGTCACGGGCGTGTACTTGGACAGCTTCATTTAATGCGGCGTGGGTCTTCCGTGATGGCGCGACGGTTTGCAGGGATCACGCAGGAAAGTCACGGGCGTTACATATGAGTCACGGGTGTGACTCATGTTGACTTCTCGACGGCTTATCAATGTCTCGATGGCAGCATGCTGGGAAGATTCTAAAATTACACGCCCCTTGGCCACGGGCGTGACTTTGGGTCACGGGCATGACCTGGGGCGTGACTTTCTGTGGGCTAGCTCAATCAGCGCGCCATCGACTCAGGTTTGATTATCAGGTTACACGCCCCTTGGTCACGGGCGTCACTTTGGGCGTGACTTGTAAATTTCACCAATTTCTCCTAAAATTCTGCAAATATTGGAATTAAGCTAAGTTAGAATCAAAATTACAAAAAGAATTACTTATAACCTAAAATTTACATGAAAAGGAAAAATTCATTTTAAATAATCACAAAAATTTCTATTAAAACCTATATAAATACTACTTATCATTGCTCAAAGCACCATTTTATGGTCCATGAACAAAAGTCTTAAACTCTCAGAGCAAGATATGACATATGTCAAGAACTATGTTAGCAAGACTAATGAGGTGATTGAAAAGGCCTCTAATCATATTGAGGAATATGTGTGGTCAACAACAACAACAATAATGATAGGAGAAGCTGAGAACATGAAGGAAGAGATCAAATCAGACTTAGAAAATGCCTTTCAAACCCTGTCTAGCTCAATGGTCTCCAACTCTCAAGGGACCAGAATTACACTCAATCTCCCTCTCCTGGAAACCTAAAGACAAAACGATTTTGACTTCCAGGCTCACGCAAGGGTTGCACAGGATGCACAACTTGCAACCAGAAGGAAAATGGAAGGAGTCTTGCTGACAGAAGAATTCATGGCAAAGACTAGAGCTGATCAAGCCAGAGATCCTGATTTTGAGTATTGGAGTGATGATTCAAGGAAGATAATCATTAATGCATGGTTAAATCATTGTCAATTGTGCAAGAACATTGACATCATCTACTCAGCAGAAAAATGGATAAAGCACTTCGAAAGGAAATCCTTGAGGGAAAGAATCTTCAAAGAAAATCTGGTGAAAAGGGATAATCCCAAAAGGATGCCCTTTAAGTACTTACCAAAACCTTTCTTATACTTCCAGAGGCAAGAGAACAAGAGGAAGGCTGCTGAGATGGCTGCTGCTACTGCAAAGAAGGGGACTGAAGACCAAGCTGAGAGCTCCAATGCTTCCAAGAGAAGAAAAAACTAAATAGATGATTAAATTTTATAAGATAAAATGTTTGTTGGATCGGTCGGCGCCCTTAGAGGGGGGGTGAATAAGGGTTTTCTAAAACTTTATATTTTATTTAGAAAAACTTTGGAATATTGCACTATTAAAATGAGAAGCCAAGTAAAACAAAAAAGAGAGACAAGCTTTATTGATATTAAATAAGTTTTACAAAACTTGATCTCAATGGCGCTAGAGATCGGAGGCGAATAATAAAAACTCTTTTTCGTTTTCTATACCGACTCGTATCCCCACGAACCGGTTGGCTTTAGCCGATCTCTCCCCAGATACGGCCTCAAGCCGCTCTAGCCAATCTATCCCCAGAAATGGCCTCGAGCACCCCCTAGACCTAGCCTAGATCTAGTCGCCAACACGAGGCGAATTTCAGCCCTAAGTCCTACCCCAGACCTAGTCGCCAACACGAGGCAATTTCACTTAAACGATTACAAGAAAAGATGTGAAATGAAAAAGACAATAATATAAAAACTCCCTCTATTTGGATCTCTTGGAGAAGTAGACGAATACGCAGAGTATGATCGTAGTCGATGCGGTCTTTCATCACGATGATGAAGCGTGTTGAAATATTCTCCACGGATCTCCTTAAGCCTTCATGGATTTGTGCAGTATCACTCTGAGTCTTCCTCTCTTTGCTGTGGCACGAAGCTCTAGAGTTTGGGATTGTAGAAGGATGAAGAAGACGGACCCAAAGCATCCAATTTATAGCCTTCACGCTACCGCCGGCGCTAGCGCTACCGCCGGCGCTAGCCCGGATTAGGAAACGTTTTGCGCGGCAGGATCTTCAATCCGCGACAACATTTTGCTCTATGCCTCTTGTGCGCCATGCTACCGCCAACGCTAGTAGCTACCGCCGGGCGCTAGCTCATTCTTAAATTGCTTCCGAAATGGCGCTAATCAACGCTATCGCCGGGCGCTATCGCTACCGCCGGCGATAGTGAGCTTTGTCAAATTTTGGCCTCAATTTTGGGGGCAGTCATCATGTGTACTCCTTGAGTCACGTGGACCTAGTAAACCTGCACACTTGAACATACAAGATCAAATACACATAGGATTTGTTATTCTCAAACCTAGGAGATGCGGAAGACCATGTTCCAACAAACTCCCCCTTTTGATAATAACAAATCCATTAATGATAAAAAAAGCATTAATAAATAAGCATAATGAGACTATACTTGTGTGTGTGTCAGAGTGATGACTTTAGGATAATTATTGATTTTAGCATTTAGAATTGCTCCCCCTAAATACATGCTCCCCCTATGTGAATGCTCCCCTAATATGTATGCTATCAACTTAATCAATCATGTTGGGTTTTTATTTTGATAGCGGATTATATTTATCATGTTAGTTCTCCCCTTTTGTATTTATCATGTTAGTTCTCCCCCTTTGTTATTAGCAAAAGTGGGTAGGGATGCACCACAGAAAAGTTGGATAAGAAAGGCATGATCGAGCTTTTGAGTGAGAAGGAAATGATAAGGAGTTTTAGAGCCACTTGTTAGAATAATTTTTGTATAAATATATCAGAGTTTTTAGTTTGAGAAAAAGTAATGATTTCCCCTTTTTATAAGAGTTTTAAGCATAAAAAATGGTGATTTCCAAGTAACCCATCTACCCAGACAATACGTCTACACCCTAGCCCCGTACTAAGTGACGGATGGGCATAAGGAGCTGCAAACATGCCGTAGGTTGGGGTGTTAGTCCCATATGCAAACACTAGACAAAACTTAACCTAGCACTCTTTCCCCCCAGTGCCTCGCAAGGCCCCACTGGAACCCTCCCCGGTTAAGGACAAGACATGACTAGATAAGGTTATCTAATGTCTACAACCCTACGCCCCCGCTATGGTGAGAAATGAAGTCAAGGATAACAATTATTGGAAACATTAAGCATTTAAATCTAATGGGAAATTTCATAGCATATAGGTTTATATTTTTATTTGAATTGTTTTGAAATAAAACTCACATAGCTATATTGAAATGAATGAATCAGAGTTTGAGTATTGCAGAATCATCATAATACTAAATAAGAGTTTAAGTTAAAAAGGAGATGTTTTTGAGTTTCAAAACTAACTTTATAAGAGTTGAAGCATTTTGGAAGAAAGAAACAACATCCTTTTAGCAATGTTTCACTTGTTGGAAGAGCGTTTAGCATATACGTTTATATTGAAATAAATTAGAGTTTGTTACTATAAGAACTGATATGCATGTTGGAACAACCAATATAAATTCCACCAAGCAAGTCTACCAATTTGTTTTTTAGAAAAATTGAGATTTTATACTTGATATAAGCATGAAAGCGCAAGGTAGAAATTATATGGTGATGATGCAGAAGACTTGTAGAAATACATGAAACATCTTATTGAAATCAAGGATAATCCATAAAGAGATATATAAGTTTAATTTCAAAAAGAAGATGTTTATGTAAATCATGTTTCAATGAAAATCTTTTATGGTTGACAAAAGAAAATAAATAACCAAGCATGAAATAATATTATCATAAATAGATTACTTCAATGTAATTTCAATTCATAATTTCAAATCATACTAAACATTGTAGAAAACATGCTAGGTTATCTAGTGCATTTCATAAATAAAGAGTAGCATAGAATTAGCATTAGGATCCAATACTCATAAGAAGAAGTGTTATGGACGATAATGATGTGCACATAAGTGTATTTTTGAGTAGAGTATACGAGTGTTTTAATCAAAAATACAAGAGATATGTAAAGTAGAAGCACAAAAAAACACAAATAATTTTACTTCCATACACTTTAATGCACAAAAAGAGTGTACAACTACCAAGGTGCTTTGCACACACAATGCTCATTAAGACTTATCAGGGTGCAAAGTAGTGCTTGGGGGATCACAGATTTTATTTTTACTGTTTGAGACTAGTGATCCGGTGTACTTAAGAGTAAGTGGTTTTTTCTTATTTTGAAGGAAAGATATGGTTTGCACAAGACACTTTACTATTCTATCCAAGGTGCTCAACCTCACAATGCTTATTAAGACTTATCAGGAGGTTCAAGTAGTGCTTGGTGGAGTTATCTTGGTTATTTATTTTATGATTTTTGTTTAGCACAAAGTTCTCCGAATACACTTGTTTTGCAAACCAATGGATTTATGAAAAACATAACCACTTTTCTTAACTTTTACAAGTGCAAATAAAGGAGTGTAGGTAAGATACTTGTGCAATTTTAGTTCATTGTACTAATACATAAACATACACGAGCATTCTTAAATTAAACCATATGTAGACAATGCCAAAAAGTGAGTGAATATCTATCATTATCAAACATAAAACATTTCTCATACTTAGAGGCATGCTAAGCTTGATCCTACACAACCTTTAACATATAATTGATGCACATATTACTAGATATATCTAAGCATGATGAAAACAATGTTCAAAGTAGTTTGAAATGATAAATCGCAACATTATAGAAGTACTAAATAATATATTAAATCATGCTTGATTTTTATAATAAAGTCCATATAATATTTTATGATATTTTTGAAAAATATTCTTTATTTAAAGTTTGAACTTATAAAATTGATCTTGGACTTCCCGAGGACTACCTTGTGAGAGGTTCGCCCGGTACTAGGTGATATGATGGGATGATAGCCCAAATCACCCTTTCGCAAGATACAAGTAAAAAAGTTAAGTTCAAAAAATAACAATTTTTTATAATTTTTTTGTTTTATGTTTTTGTATTTGATTTTTAAGAAAAAATAGACTTTTAAGCAAATGACAAAAACAGAAAGCAAAACATATTTTTTGTAATTTGGATTTTCTATTTTTGTATTTGATTTTTCAAAATTATAATAAAAACAAAGATGCAGAAATGAATAGTACCGATAGATTAATATATTCTTAGGGATTTTTCAAAATTTTAAAATTACAAAAAAAACGAACCTCGACGCTAGCGCTAGCGCGGGAAACAGTAAGTGATTTTTTTGGGTTTTGAAAATTTTGATGCTTGAACCTGATTAGGTGTCCCACTAGTAGTTTCATGCTGAATTTGCAGAATTTTTGGAAATGTTTTGGATGGTCCAAATTGCATGAAGCTTTAGCGATTTCTTATATGACTTGAAAAACTAATCATCGCACGAGATATATTTACTTATGTTTTCATTTTAACTTTTCTAAAGACTTGTGCTTATAACTTAAAAAAATAGGAAATGAAAACCCAAGATATCATGTTTGAACAAATCAAATATGCATGGTTTCGGTGAACAAGGTGTAATGTTCACGCAAATAGTAACATGGATATGCCCTGCCATATAAAACCTAACATAGATATAAATATTCGTTAGGTGACAATGTTAGTATGATAAGTTTGAGATTAATGTTATGCCAAAGTTTGATTGTGTTTCAACTTGGAGACCTAGAATGGAGTGACAATTCTATTTGATTTGATATCAAAATGATTCAAAGGTCTAAACTAGAAATATATATCACAATACACACATAATACACCATAACACCAACCATGATAAACAATTATAATGTCAATTGTTATCATATAATTTGTGATAGTTGTTTATAGATGATTCTTGATATGAATTATGATTTTAGAGATGTTTAGCAAAGGATATCACTAGATCATGGTGGTGTTTGTGAATTCAATATTCATTATGAAGATAACTTCTTTCAATACATTTTAGTGATTTTCCTTTAATTAAGAATTTTGAATATATATATATATATATATGTGATTTTTGATAGGTGAACAATAGTGATGATTTAGATCATGTTTGATATCAAGGAGAGAACACAATATAATTTTTTGTTGTGAACAATGACACCCATATTGAAAGTTGAGCTTTTATTTAAATCTTGAAATTTCTTTTAGATCAAGTTATATCACTAAACCACTTGTTGGTGAAGGCTAAGAATCTTAATAGCCTAATAACCGGATTTAATTTGAAATATCTTATAGCAAATTTAGAGTTTGATTCATATGGATAATATAAGATATTTAGAAGTTTTGAATAAAAGATAGGTCATCAAAATATGATTTTGAATTTTGATCAAAAATGATTTATATACTCATTAAGCTTTATGAGATAAAATCATATTTCCCATACTATATAAGATGACCATGGCATGATAGTTTAACAAGACACACAAAAAAGAAAAAGATAGAAAAGACATTAAAGCACATCATGAAGTAGAAATTTGTGTATTTCCTTTTAATTGATTTCTACTTCATGCAAATGATGTGATACTAATGAATAAGAGATTTAGGTATCCAAAGAGGACCGGGAGTGATGGTTCCCTTGGGTACCCAAATACATCGTGTTTTCTTTTGGGGAGATATGTTTGAATGGGCCCTTTCGTTTGACATTAATGTGTCATTCTTAAGTATGGTTTCCATTCGTACCATGAACAAATGTAATTTTTTTTTTCAAATTTCCATAATCATTACTCTTGAATTTATTATATAATGAAAATTTGTTTTCATTTGAATTTAAGTTGGGAAAAGAATGTGATGAATGGATCCTTGCATTTAAGTTTTCATTTTTGCTTTTTGGTCTCCATTCAAGACTTGGTTTAATATTGTTCTTATTTATCAAATTTCCATGATGATTTTCTTTCCTTTGAAGATTATAATTGAAATTATCATTTATAGGAAATTTGTGTAATTTCAATTTTAAGCTGGGAGAAACATGATTTTGTAAATAATGATGATTTGGTTTTTGATATGAAAAAACATTTTGTTTCTTATTCCCATTATTAGGTTTAGTTAAGATATTTGTATTCAACTTGCTTTTAGATATTGCTTGATATTCTAAATTTGTATGTTTTGAATTTGTATTTATAATTTTCATAAGCAAGTTGATTTTTTATTTTAATTCATCATTCTTTATCTTTAGATTATGCCTAGCTTTATTATAAGCTGTTGTGCTATTTTAAAGAGTTGAGACAATAGAGTCAATATGATTTTGATACTCATTTCTAAACTCATCAAATGTTTCATCCATCTCTTTAATTTCAATTATAAAATCTTTGCACTTAGCACAATCATTTTTCAAGGAAGTATTTTCTAAACATAATTTTTCATTTTGTTCTTTTACTAAAATAAAATCCTTTTCAAGTTTCATGAGTTTTTCCTTAATATTATAATAATCAAAACAAGGTTTTGTGTTTTCATGTAAAGGACAAGATGGTGAAAACACATCACAATTTGATTCTAAATTAACATTAGCTTTTAATCTCTTATTTTCTAAATGTAAATTTTTAATAGTGATTTTCAATTTCTTGATCTTACGTTTAGCAGTTTTTAGTATATTGAAACTAGAAATGGAAGTTATCACACAAGAAGAAGATTTTGACTTTCTTACAGTGCTTTTGGTAGAGGCAAAATATGTGCATAAAGTTCCTTCATTATCTTTTGGTCCTTCCTCGATCACAGATGAGTTTTCATCTTCTTTTGATGTATTGTTCTCTTTCTCTATTTCAATATTCTCCATGGCTTTGCTCCGAGAGAGATCTTCTTGAATGATAATGGATGCGTGTACGTTCTTTTCCTCCTGTATTTGTTCCACACCTGCGAGAGGAATATCATACATTTCTTCAAGAAAGTGCCATATTTTGTATGCACTAGAAAAACAATATATGAATTTGAAAATTTCATTAGATAGACCGCAAAACAAATAGTGTTTAGCTTTTGCATTTAATTGAAGTTCTTTTTTATTTGATTCATTTGCGGGTCTTGCTATTGCTAAATTCCAAACTTCGATGTCTAAGGTTTTAATAAATTTTTCAATTAAGATTTTCCATCCTTTATAATTTGTCCCTTCAAATAAAGGTGGTGCAAGTGATTTTTCCTCTTCACAAAAATCTCCCCCACTAGTAGAAGAGAGATCATGAGACGCCATTATTCCCGGTTGTTAAGCCGATTGGAATAACCTGGCTCTGATACCACTTGTTCGATCGGTCGGCGCCCTTAGAGGCGGGGGGGGGGGGGGGGGGGTGAATAAGGGTTTTCAAAGACTTTATATTTTATTTAGAAAAACTTTGGAATATTGCACTATTAGAATGAGAAGCCAAGTAAAACAAAAAAGAGAGACAAGCTTTATTGATATTAAATAAGTTTTACAAAACTTGATCTCAATGGCGCTAGAGATCGGAGGCGAATAATAAAAACTCTTTTTAGTTTTCTATACCGACTCGTATCCCCATGAACCGGTTGGCTTTAGCCGATCTCTCCCCAGATACGGCCTCAAGCCACTCTAGCCAATCTATCCCCAGAAATGGCCTCGAGCACCCCCTAGACCTAGCCTAGATCTAGTCGCCAACACGAGGCGAATTTCAGCCCTAAGTCCTACCCCAGACCTAGTCGCCAACACGAGGCGATTTCACTTAAACGATTACAAGAAAAGATGTGAAATGAAAAAGACAATAATATAAAAACTCCCTCTATTTGGATCTCTTGGAGAAGTAGACGAAGACGCAGAGTATGATCGTGGTCGATGCGGTCTTTCGTCACGATGATGAAGCGTGTTGAAATCTTCTCCACGGAACTCCTTAAGACTTCATGGATTTGTGGAGTATCACTATGAGTCTTCCTCTCTTTGCTGTGGCACGAAGCTCTGGAGTTTGGGATTGTAGAATGATGAAGAAGACGGAGCCAAAGAATCCAATTTATAGCCTTCACGCTACCGCCAGCGCTAGCGCTACCGCCGGCGCTAGCCCGGATTAGGAAATGTTTTGCGCCGCAGGATCTTCAATCCGCGGTAACATTTTGCTCTATGCCTCTTGTGCGCCATGCTACCGCCAGCGCTAGTAGCTACCGCCGGGCGCTAGCTCATTCTTAAATTGCTTCCGAAATGGCGCTAATCAACGCTATCGCCGGGCGCTATCGCTACCGCCGGCGATAATGAGCTTTGTCGAATTTTGGCCTCAATTTTGGGGCAGTCATCATGTGTACTCCTTGAGTCATGTGGACCTAGTAAACCTGCACACTTGAACATACAAGATCAAATACACATAGGATTTGTTATTCTCAAACCTAGGAGATGCGGAAGACCATGTTCCAACAATGTTGTACTGAAAGAAAAGTATAATATCATATGTAAACATTTTATTATCAATACAAATGATCTTCCAACTGAAATCTTAAAAACTTTATGTGTTAGGCAATTTTTTTATGCTCAATTCATTATGAGTGCTTCCTATAATAGTTAACATTGAAATTGTTATGAACTAATAATGGATTTTTATGCTCTCTCAATATATCAATGTTATTATTTATTGTGTTAATGTATCTTAGCATTGTTAGGTGTTCTGCCTTCTTCAAATAGTGGGAGATTATTGGGAATATTGTCCTTCATATTGGAACACGGTCTTCCGCATCTCCTAGGTTTGAGAATAACAAATCCTATGTGTATTTGATCTTGTGTGTTCAAAGTGTGCAGGTTAACATAGTCCACATGACTCAAGGAGTACTCATGATGTCTGCCCCCAAAATTGAGGCCAAAATTCGAACGAGCTCACTATCGCCGGCGGTAGCGATAACGCCCGGCGATAGCGTTGATTAGCACGATTCCGGCTGTGTTTTTAGAAAGAGCTAACGCCACGCGGTAGCAGATAGCGCTAGCGGTAGCATGGCGCATAAGAGGCATAGAGCAAAATGTTGCCACGGATTGAAGATCCTGCCGCGCAAAACGTTTCCTAATCCGGGCTAGCGCCGGCGGTAGCGCTAGCGCTGGCGGTAGCGCTGAGGCTATAAATTGGATGCTTTGGCTCCAAATTCTTCATCCTCCTCCAATCCCAAACTCCAGAGCTTCGTGTCACAGCAGAGAGAGGAAGATTCAGAGCGATACTCCCACAATTCCATAAAGCCTTAAGGATATCCGTGGAGAAGATTTCAACACGCTTCATCATCGTGACGAAAGGCCGCATCGACTACGATCATACTCTGCGGGCCTTCGTCCACTTCCCCAAGAGATCCACATAGAGGGAGTTTTTATATAATTGTCTTTTTCATTTCACATCTTTTCTTGTAATCATTTAAGTGAAATCGCCTCGTGTTGGCGACTAGGTCTGGGGTAGGACTTAGGGCTGAAATTCGCCTCGTGTTGGCGACTAGATCTAGGCTAGGTCTAGGGGGTGCTCGAGGCCTTTCTGGGGATAGATTGGCTAGAGCGGCTTGAGGCCGTATCTGGGGAGAGATCGGCTAAAGCCAACTGGTTCGTGAGGATACGAGTCAGTATAGAAAACGAAAAAGAGTTTTTATTATTCGCCTCCGATCTCTAGCGCCATTGAGATCAAGTTTTGTAAAACTTATTTAATATCAATAAAGCTTGTCTCTCTTTTTGTTTTACTTAACTTCTTGTTTTAATATTGCAATATTCCAAAGTTTTCTAAATAAAATATAAAGTTTTTGAAAACCCTTATTCACCCCCCCCCTCTAAGGGCGCCGACCGATCCAACAAGTGGTATCAGAGCTAGATTATTCCAATCGGCTTAACAACCGGGAATAATGGCGTCTCATGATTTCGCTTCTACTAGTGGGGGAGATTTTTGTGAAGAGGAAAAATCACTTGCACCACCTTTATTTGAAGGGCAAATTATAAAGGATGGAAAATCTTAATTGAAAAATTTATTAAAACCTTAGACATCGAAGTTTGGAATTTAGCAATAGCAAGACCCGTAAATGAATCAAATAAAAAAGAACTTCAATTAAATGCAAAAGCTAAACACTATTTGTTTTGCGGTCTATCTAATGAAATTTTCAAATTCATATATTGCTTTTCTAGTGCATACAAAATATGGCACTTTTTTGAAGAAATGTATGATTTTCCTCTCGCAGGTATAGATCAAACATAGGAGGAGAAGAACATCCAAGCATCCACTATCATTCAAGAAGATCTCTCTCGGAGCGAAGCCATGGAGAATATTGAAATAGAAAAGGAGAACAATACACCAAGGGAAAGGGAAGATATAGATCCATCTATAATGGAGGAAGAACTAAAAGATGATGAAGGAATTTCATGCTCACAATCTGCCTCCTCCAATAGCGTTGTAAGGAAGACTAAATCTTCTTCTTGTGTGATAACTTCCATTTCTAGTTTCAATATACTAAAAACTGCTAAACGTAAGATCAAGAAATTGAAAATCACTATTAAAAATTTACATTTAGAAAATAAGCGATTAAAAGCTAATGTTAATTTAGAATCAAATTGTGATGTGTTTTCACCATCTTGTCCTTTACTTGAAAACACAAAACCTTGTTTTGATTATTATAATATTAAGGAAAAACTCATGAAACTTGAAAAGGATTTTATTTTAGTAAAAGAACAAAATGAAAAATTATGTTTAGAAAATACTTCCTTGAAAAATGATTGTGCTAAGTGCAAAGATTTTAAAATTGAAATTAAAGAGATGGATGAAACATTTGATGAGTTTAGAAATGAGTATCAAAATCATATTGACTCTATTGTCTCCACTCTTAAAAATAGCACAACAGCTTATAATAAAGCTAGGCATAATCTAAAGATAAAGAATGATGAATTAAAATCAAAAATCAACTTGCTTATGAAAATTATAAATACAAATTCAAAACATACAAATTTAGAATATCAAGCAATATCTAAAAGCAAGTTGAATACAAATGTCTTAACTAAACCTAATAATGGGAATAAGAAACAAAATGTTTTTTCATATCAAAAACCAAATCATCATTATTTACAAAATCATGTTTCTCCCAACTTAAAATTGAAATTACACAAATTTCCTATAAATGATAATTTCAATTATAATCTTCAAAGGAAAGAAAATCATCATGGAAATTTGATAAATAAGAACAATATTAAACCAAGTCTTGAATGGAGACCAAAAAGCAAAAATGAAAACTTAAATGCAAGGATCCATTCATCACATTCTTTTCCCAACTCAAATTCAAATGAAAACAAATTTCCATTATATAATAAATTCAAGAGTAATGATTATGGAAATTTGAAAAACAAAAATTACATTTGTTCATGGTACGAATGGAAACCCATACTTAAGAATAACACATTAATGTCAAACGAAAGGGCCCATTCAAACATATCTCCCCAAAAGAAAACACGATGTATTTGGGTACCCAAAGGAACCGTCACTCCCGGTCCTCTTTGGATACCTAAATCTCTTATTCATTAGTATCCCATCATTTGCATGAATTAGAAATCAATTAAAATGAAATACACAAATTTCTACTTCATGATGTGCTTTAATGTCTTTTCTATCTTTTTCTTTTTGTGTTCTTTTTAAACTATCATGCCATGGTCATCTTATATAGTATTGGAAATATGATTTTATCTCATAAAGCTTAATGAGTTTATAAATCATTTTTGATCAAAATTCAAAATCATATTTTGATGACCTATCTTTTATTCAATACTTCTAAATATCTTATATTATCCATATGAATCAAACCCTAAATTTGCTATAAGATATTTCAAATTAAATCCGGTTATTGGGCTATTAAGATTCTTAGCCTTCACCAACAAGTGGTTTAGTGAAATAACTTGATCTAAAAGAAAATTCAAGATTTAAATAAAAGCTCAACTTTCAATATTGGTGTCATTGTTCACAACAAAAAATTATATTGTGTTCTCTCCTTAATATCAAACATGATCTAAATCATCACTATTGTTCACCTATCAAAAAATCACATATATATATTCAAAATTCTTAATTAAAGGAAAATCACTAAAATGTATTGAAAGAAGTTATCTTCATAATGAATATTGAATTCACAAACACCACCATGATCTAGTGATATCCTTTGCTAAACATCTCTAAAATCATAATTCATATCAAGAATCATCTATAAACAACTATCACAAATTATATGATAACAATTGACATTATAATTGTTTACCATGGTTGGTGTTATGGTGTATTATGTGTGTATTGTGGTTAGACCTTTGAATCATTTTAATATCAAATCAAATAGAATTGTCACTCCATTCTAGGTCTCTAAGTTGAAACACAATCAAACTTTGGCATAATATTAATCTCAAATTTATCATACTAACATTGTCACCTAAAGAATATTTATATCTATGTTAGGGCATATCCATATTACTATTTGCGTGAACATTACTCCTTGGTCACCGAAACCATGCCTATTTGATTTGTTGAAACATGATATCTTGGGTTTTCATTTCCTATTTTTTTTAAGTTATAAGCACAAGTCTTTAGAAAAGTCAAAATGAAAACATAAGTAAATATATCTCGTGCAATGAGTATTTTGTCAAGTCATATAAGAAATCGCTATCGTTTCATGCAATTTGGACCATCCAAAACATCTCCTAAAAATTTGCAACTTCAGCATGGAACTACTACTGGGACACCTAATCAAGTTCAAGCATCAAAATTTTCAAAACCCTAAAAAATCACTTACTGTTTCCCGCGCTAGCGCTAGCGCCGGCGCTAGCGTCGAGGTTCATTTTTCTGTATTTTTTAAATTTCTAAAAATCCCTAAAAATATATAAATCTATATTTTCTACTTAGTTTTGCACTTATGTGTTTCTTTATTTTTTGAAAAATCAAATACAAAACTACAAAAACCAAATTACAAAAAATATGCTTTGTTTTTTTGCTTGTGTTGTTTCCTTTGTTTACAGTTCATCTTTATGCAAAAATCAAATATAAAAATTACAAAAGCAAAAATTACAAAAATATGCTTTTATTTGTAAAAATCAACTACAAAAATATAAAACAAAACAAAAACAAGTATCAAAATTATTCTTTTGAACTTGACTTTTCTATGTATCTTGCGAAAGGGTGATTTGGGCTATCATCCCTTCATATCACCTAGTACCAGGCGAACCTCTCACAAGGTAGTCCTCGGGAAGTCCAAGATCAATTTTTATGAGTTCAAACTTTAAATAAAAATTATTCCTCAAAAATATCAAAAATATTGTATGGACTTCATTGAAAATCAAGCATGATTTAATCTATTATTTAGAACTTCTATAATGTTGCAATTTATCTTTTCAAACTACCTTGAGCATTGCTTTATTCATGCTTTGATACATCTATTAATATGTGCATCAATTATATGTTAAAGGTTGTGTAGGATCAAGCTTAGCTTGCTTCTAAGTATGAGAAATGTTTTATGTTTGATAATGATATTTATTCACTCACCTTTTTGGCATTGTCTACATATGTATTTAATCTAAGAATGCTTGTGTATGTTTTGTATTAGTACAATGGATTAAAATTGCACAAGTATCTTACCTACACTCCTTATTTTGCACTCTTAAAAATTAAGAAAAGTGGTTATGTTTTTCATAAATTCTATTGATTTGCAAAACAAGTGTATTCAGAGAACTTTGTACAAACCAAAATTATAAAATAAATGACAAAGATAACTCCACCAAGCACTACTTGAACCTCCTGATAAGTCTTAATAAGCATTGTGAGGTTGAGCACCTTGGAAAGAATAATACAGTGTCTTGTGCAAATCAAATATTTCTTTCAAAAATAAGAAAAACCACTTTCTCTTAAGTACACCAGATCACTAGTCTCAAAATTCAAAATAAAATATGTGATCCCCCAAGCACTACTTTGCAACCTGATAAGTCTTGATGAGCATTGCGTGTGCAAAGCACCTTGGTAGTTGTACATTTTTTTGTGCATTAAAGTGTGTGGAAGTAAAATTATTTGTGTTTTGTTGTGCTTCTACTTTACATATCTCTCGTATTTTTGATTAAAACAATTGTATACTCTACTCAAAAATACACTTATGTGCACATCATTATTTTACATAACACTTCTTCTCATGAGTATTGGATCCTAACGCTAATTCTATGTTACTCTTTACTTATGAAATGCACTAGATAACCTAGCATGCTTTCTACAATGTTTGGTTTGTTTTGAAACTGTGAATTGAAATAACATTGTAGTAATCTCTTTGTGAAAACATTATTTTAGGCTTGGTTATTATCAAATTTAAAGATTTAATTGAAAATGATTTACAAAAACATCTACTTTTTGAACTTTAACTCATATCTTGTTATGGATCATCATTGCTTACATTAAGATGTGTCTTGTATTTCTATCAGTCTTCCGCATCACCACCATATGAATTTTTACCTTGCGCTTTCATGCTCATATCAAGTCATAAATCTCAATTTTTCTAAAAACAAGTGTTAGACTTGCTTGGTAAAATTTATATTGGTTGTTCTAACACACATATCATTTTTATGCTATAAACTCTGATTTATTTCTATGTACACTTTCATGCTAAACACTCCTACAACAAGTAAAATGTCGCCTATAAAAACATCCTCTTTTTATTGAATTTCAAATCAATATTTTCTTCTCTAATTGCTATAAGGATGTTGTTTCTTTATTCGAAAATGCTTCAACTCTTATCTTTCTAAAGTTCATTTTGAAACTCAAAAACATCTCCTTTTTTTTGAACTTAAACTCTTATTTAGTATTATGATGTTTCTTTTTCGAAATCTTCCGCAATGCTCAAACTCTGATTCATTCATGAATTTCAATATAGCTAATAGTATTTTATTTCCTAATAAAAATCCATATGCTATGAATATTTCCCATTAGATTTAAATGCTTAATGTTTCCAATAATTGTTATCCTTGACTTCATTTCTCACCATAGCGGGGGCGTAGGGTTGTAGACATTAGATAACCTTATCTCTAGTCATGTCTTGTTCTTAACCGGGGAGGGTTCCAGTGGGGCCGTGCGAGGCACTGAGGGGAAAGAGTGCCAGGTTAAGTTTTGTCTAGTGTTTGCATACGGGACTAACACCCCAACCTATGGCATGTGTGCAGCTCCTCATGCCCACCCATCACTTAGTACGGGGCTAGGGTGTAGACTTATTGTCTGGGTAGATTGGTTACTTGGAAATCATTATTTTTTGCTTAAACTCTGATATATAAAAAGGGGAGAACTACAAACAAAAGGGTTAAAATAAGTCATAACTCTGATCATTTTCAATGAAAGACAAGTCTAAAACTCCTTATCATTTACTTAAAAAGCTCGATCATGCCTTCTCTTTTATTTTTTGGTGCTTTGTTTCCCTACCCGCTTTTGCTAATAACAAAGGGGGAGAACTAACAAGATAAAATGCAAACGGGGGAGAACTAACATGATAAATATAATCCGCTATCAAAATAAAAACCCAACATGATTGATTAAGGTGATAGCATACATATTAGGGGAGCATTCACATAGGGGGAGCATATATTTAGGGGGAGCAATTCTAAATGCTAAAATCAATAATCATCCTAAAGTTATCAATCTCTCACACACACAAGTATAGTCTCACCATGCTTATTTAGTAATGCTTTGATTTATCATTAATGGATTTGTTATTATCAAAAGGGGGAGTTTGTTGGAACACGGTCTTCCGCATCTCCTAGGTTTGAGAATAACAAATCCTATGTGTATTTGATCTTGTGTGTTCAAAGTGTGCAGGTTAACATAGTCCACATGACTCAAGGAGTACTCATGATGTCTGCCCCCAAAATTGAGGCAAAAATTCGAACGAGCTCACTATCGCCGGCAAGTAGCGATAATGCCTGGCGATAGCGTTGATTAGCACGATTCCGGCTGTGGTTTTAGAAAGAGCTAACGCCAGGCGGTAGCAGATAGCGCTGGCGGTATCATGCCGCATAAGAGGCATAGAGCAAAATGTTGCCACGGATTGAAGATCCTGCCGCGCAAAACGTTTCCTAATCCGGGATAGCGCCGGCGGTAGCGCTAGCGCAGGCGGTAGCGCTGAGGCTATAAATTGGATGCTTTGGCTCCGAATTCTTCATCCTCCTCCAATCCCAAACTCCAGAGCTTCGTGTCACAGCAGAGAGAGGAAGATTCAGAGCGATACTCCCACAATTCCATAAAGCCTTAAGGAGATCTGTGGAGAATATTTCAACACGCTTCATCATCGTGACGAAAGGCCGCATCGACTATGATCATACTCTGCAGGCCTTCGTCCACTTCTCCAAGAGATCCACATAGAGGGAGTTTTATATTATTGTCTTTTTCGTTTCACATCTTTTCTGGTAATCGTTTAAGTGAAATCGCCTCGTGTTAGCGACTAGGTCTGGGGTAGGACTTAGGGCTGAAATTCGCCTCGTGTTGGCGACTAGATCTAGGCTAGGTCTGGGGGGGTGCTCGAGGCCTTTCTGGGGATAGATTGGCTAGAGCGGCTTGAGGCCGTATCTGGGAAGAGATCGGCTAAAGCCAACCGGTTCGTGGGGATACGAGTCGGTATAGAAAATGAAAAAGAGTTTTTATTATTCACCTCCGATCTCTAGCGCCATTGAGATCAAGTTTTGTAAAACTTATTTAATATCAATAAAGCTTGTCTCTCTTTTTGTTTTACGTAACTTCTTGTTTTAATATTGCAATATTCCAAAATTTTCTAAATAAAATATAAAGTTTTTGAAAACCCTTATTCACCCCCCCCCCCCCTCTAAGGGCGCCGACCGATCCAACACTTCAATGTTCCTTCGATTTGAAGATGCATCACATACAATATTAAGTGCATAATATATTTGATAAGCCATTTTTATTTCATGTTAAGTGCAGGCTTAAGTTATTCCAAACATTGGAATAACATTGAGTGTATTACTATGAAGATCAGCTGAGATGACAGACTGGTCTCAGCTGAACCGCTGAGACTAGGCAATATGGCCACTGAGAAGAAAAACTATCTCAGCTAGTAAACCGCTGAGAAGACTACCCATCTCAGTGGATTCGTCGAGACACAAAATGTCCCAGCCGCTGAGACAGAAGCCAGTCTCAGCCCATCCGCTGAGACAGACTCAAACCTGAACTTTACTCTGATGGGATCTAGTTTTGCAGGAGAACCTATAAAGTAAGATAAGCCCTTCCATTCTTGTCCATGCTGTGATTAGGCACTCCAAATAGCCGTTGAATATTGCTGGAGGTATAAAAGGATCAGCTAGGGAAATAGAAGGCAACTGAGCACAATAAAGAAGATTGATTTTGACGGCAAGCACATTGCTTAACTTACTGAAGCTCATCATCTTCTATCAGTGAAGATATCTCTCTCAAGCTACAAACTAATCAATACAAGAGAGGTAGATAGCTCTTGCTGTTTCATTTCAGAAGAGCAAGTTGATCTTCTTCCCTCTACTAAGGAAGAAGACTAGGTGGAGCAAGGACAAGTGCTGCTATTATCCAGTCCTGCTCCAAGGCACAAATCTGATGTGCTATACTGCAGGAGAATTAATCTGAAGGTGTATTCTTATACTCTTTTGTTGTAATAGTAGAATAATTCATTTTTTAAGAACGTATTTGTTCTGAGTGTGTGGGGTAGTGAGCCTGAGATTGTAGGGCTGAAAGCATGAGTGTAGGGTTGTGTGCATGAGTGTAGGGTTGTGTGCCTAAGTGTAGGGATGTACTTCCAACCTGAGGAAGGGCTTCTTGATAGGACATAGGTAGGTAACTAGGAGAGTCACTGAGCTGTAGGAGTTGGAGAACTCTGAGGTAGGGCTGTTAGTCCGAGGTAGCGTTTTGGAGAAAACCTGAGAGATCCTGAGGGATCTGTGTTTTAAGCTCATTGAGCTGAGTTGGAGGAGTTTGCCTTTTCCAACACTCTGCTAGAGAGGTGTAGAGTGAAAGTGGATGTACCCAGACCTTGGGGAACCACTATAAATCATTGTGTGTTTTCTGCGTGTTTGCTTCTACTTAAGTACAATAATCTAAATAACTAATTAATACAAGAAGAGACCAATAAACCTATTCACACCCCTCTAGGTGAGTTAGACTACTACCAAAGTAAACTATCAGCTCGGGTTGATGTTGAGGTGGTGACAAGCGACATCAAGATCGACTCCTGCATGTCATCTACTGACCAGGCAAAGACATCTAGGTTCTTCAGGAGACAAGAGACAAGTTAGCTCTTTCCTTCTTCAGACAGCTCGGCATTGATGGAGAGCCTATTGATTCCATCTTCTTTATCAATTGGAACAGCTTGAGTCACCTGGGCAGGTTCTAGGTGAGCTCCTTCTCTAGCATCTTTCTCTGTTAATTCGTCCACAACTTTAGCATGATCAGCATCTTGATGAACTAGGAAGGTCTCAACCACCTTCAGAGGAGATGATATGGTCATATTGACCGTTGATATATAAATTATTTGATTTAGGATTTATAAATTTAAGAGATTTGTTATTGATGTTCTCCAATTCTATATCGGATGAAGACAAGCATACCTTATCATTTATAGTATAGGATACTAAAGAATAATATCATGGTCTTATTTAAACACGGGTCTGTCGAGTACTTATACATCGAGAAAACAAACTATTATTTTTATCGAAAAGAGCAGAAGAGAGAAGTAATTAAAACTAACTAAAAAAAGAACAAAAATAAATAAAGAAAACGAAACTTGATTAAAACTCGCTTTGAAATGAAAATAGAAGATAAATATTATCATTCTAATCTATGCCTTGATTGTGGAGATTCCTAGCTTATGAATGCACCTCTCTCAAGGAATACGCCCACCTGAGATTAAGTTGATCGGTCGGTCTCCCGTCCTATAACCGAAACGCATAATACTCGCTTTAACGAGGTGAATTCCACTATGGGATTGGACTCCTATCCAGAAGATTTACGTCATCCTCTCTCGAGGGGTGCGTGCAACTCTTTTTATTCTTGAGTGATCGATTCGTACGCACGATCCTCTCGGCTAACTATAATACAAAAACAAATACCGAAATTCATAACTGGCATATGAACTCGATATCTTTATTTTTTGAGAATAAATCGAAGGAGAGAAGAAATGATAATAAGGAAAAAGATAATTTCAAAACAAAGCTTGTAAAACCAAGAACTACTAAATATTTACTAATGGAAAAAGTAAGAAAGAGAGATAAGGAGGAAAGAGGAGATTTTGCATAAATAAAAAGAGCTAAACTTTCATTGCCATAATAAAAGGAGATTACATGAAATAAAAACTAAGTTACATTGCATGGAAATAAACCTAAACTATCTTGTATTAAATAAAGAAGAACATGACATTAAAAGTAAACTAGAAAAAAAGAAAACACATTAATTAAAAACTAAACCTAAAACATGAAAATAAAGGAAAACTATACAAGAACAACCCAAATGGGCAGGGGGAAGAAGAGCACTTTGTTGGAAATGAGCTCCTGAATTTATTGGAGAAAATTTGAGGTTACTCGACCTCGGTCACGGGCATGACCAAGGTTGTGTAATAGTTGTTCTGCTTAACTGGGACAGCGGCGTGGGCGATTTCATGATAGTGTGGCGTAAAAGGACATTACATGCCCGTGACATTTGGGTCACGGGCGTGTACTTGGGCGGCTTCAATTAATGCAGCATGTGATTGATTTTGGAGCGATAGGGAGCAGGGATCATGCGGGAAGGTCACGGCCGTGACAATTGGGGCACGGGCATGACTTGAGTCAAATTATCGATGGCATCTCCACGTCTCGATGGCAGCTCTGCTGGGAAGATTCTATGTTTACACGCCCTAGGTCACGTGCGTGACCTCTGAGTCACGAGCGTGACCGAGGGCGTGACTTGCTGTGGACTAGCTCAAACTGCGCGGGATCAATTCTGGCCTGAAATTAAGGTTACCCGGCCTTGGTCATGGGCATGACCTATGGCGTGTACTGTCAATTTTGAGCAAAAATTCCAGAAAATCTGGAAAACAAAAATAGAACTATATTTAGAACAGAAATTATAAAAGAAGTGATTTTTAACCAAAATATAAATAATAGTTTCAATATTATATAAACATTACCCTAAATACTATAATAAAAATATGCACAAAACCTACTCATCAAATACCCCCATACTTAAGCTCTTGCTATTCCAGAGCAAAGTATAAGAAATATTTATTAGACATTTAATAAAAAAATTAATTATAACTAAAAATTCATTAAATCACAAGTAAGCTAAAAAGAAAATTTAGGGATTAATGAATTAAGTCCTAAACTATGAAATTAGAATAATAAGAGAAAAATATTTAGCCAAGAATTCTCAAAAATAATAACTAGTAAACAAGATTGAGTAATTTGTAAACAAAATTAGATATAAAATTATAAAAAAACATAACTTTGAAAGAAACTATTTGAAAAATGCAATCTACTACTTATGCTCTCTTAATATTTTAATTTTAAACTAAAAACAATTAAATTGGCTAAAAAGGTGTGGGTAAACGTGAAGAGATCATCTTTATTTTTGATTGGAGGTGATGAATTTTATCCTCTCACCCCACACATTTTTTTTGTATATATTTAGGAAAATGGTGAATTTTATCCTCTCATTTCCATGCCATAAAATCTTTTCTTGATACTCTTCATACATAGGAAATGGTGCATATGTTTAGGGAATGATAAATTTTATCCTCTCATTCCTATGACATGTGATATTTTAATAATCATTTTTTTTGGAATTGGGTAAAGGCTAGAGGTAAAGGGCTAAAACAAAAATCAGATTAAAATAAAATATTTTGAGAGCAACTATAGTAAATTAAACTTTCCTAAGATTCAAAAAGCATGAGATTGAAATAATTAAAATCTAAAGGTGTTAAACAAAATTACTACAAAATTGAAACTATTTAAAATAATAGTGAAGAAGTGCTAAAGAAATTTTTCTAATCAAATTAAAATCGTAAAATATTTCTTAAAATTAAATTACCTTAATAAAAATAGATTTAGCAAACCAGGATAAAGTAAAAGATTAGCAAATTAAAAATAAAAAAATAGATGCTTATAAATAAACTTATAAAAAAAAGATGTTGGAATAACAAAAACCAAAGTAAGGGCTTATTACTTTTTCTAAGTTTTCTTCATTTTTTTGAAGTTTTTGATATTATCTTTTTTGAATTTTTAATATGAAATAAAAAGGAATGCTAAACATAAACTAAAAAGCCTAATTTTTTTTATTAATTCTTGGACTTCCCAAGGTATACCCCGTGAAGGGTTCTCACCGGTACTAGGAGATGTGCTGGGATGATAGCCCAGATGTCCCTTTCCAAGAAATTAATTTTCTCTTTTCTATATTTTTTTTGAAGATTTTGAGTTTTCTAATTTTTTTTTAAAACTAAAATTTCTTTTGTAAAATACTACAAAAAAAAAAGAATACAGTATGTACAAAAAGATAATAAACTATGTACAAACAAAATATTTTTGGAATTTTTCTAATTTTTCAAAAATTTAGAAGAAAGGGAAATACACCCCCATACTTAAAATTAAACATTGACCCCAATGTTGAATGCTAAGTATGAAGAAGAAAATTAAAATACAAGTGCAAGATCATGAAAGAAAAAGAACAAGAAGGGGAAAAAGAAGCACGTCCCTGATTTGGAGACGGACGACCACCACAATCACCTGTAAAATTACTTTTAAAACAATAAAACAAAACACAAAATAAAAAGGAAATTACTTATATATATTTTTCTTTGTTTTGATTGGTTTTATATTATTTTTTGTTTGTTTTGGTGTTAAATTTTTTTTTTTGAAATATATATATTTTTTGAAACTTACAAGATGAGAATATATATATATAATTTTTTTATGGTTTAATTAGTCTTGGACTTCCCGAGGTATACCCCGTGAAGTGTTCTCACCGGTACTAGGATGTGTGCTGGGATGATAGCCCAAACGTCCCTTTCCAAGAATTTTATTATAACATAAGAAAAATTATTAAAGGGGGGTAAAAAGAAAATAAAGAGAAAAAAAGATAAAATTAATAGCTCTCTCTCTTTTCAAAATATCGACAAAATAATCCCTGACAACGGTGCCAAAAACTTTATATATAAATAATTTGATTTAAGATTTATAAATTTAAGAGATTTGTTGTTTATGTTCTCCAATTCTATATCGGATGAAGGCAAGCGTACCTTATCATTTATAGTATATGATACTAATGAAAAATATCAAGGTCATATTTAAACACAGGTCTGTCGAGTACTTCTACTTTGAGTAAACAAACTATTATTTTAACGGAAAGAGCTGAAGAGAGAAGTAATTAAAACTAACTAAAAATAGAACAAAAATAAATAAAGAAAATGAAACTTGATTAAAACTCGCTCTGAAATGAAAATAAAAGATAAATATTATCATTCTAATCTATGCCTTGACCTTGGAGATTCCTAGCTTATGAACACACCTCTCTCGAGGAATACACCCACATGAGATTAAGTTGATTGGCCGGACTCTCGTCCTATAACCAAATGCCTAATACTCGCTTTAACAAGATGAATCCCACTATAGGATTTGACACCTATCCAGAAGATTTACTTCATTCTCTCTCGAGGGGTGCATGCAACTCTTTTTATTCTCGAGTAATCGATTCATATGCATGAGCCTCTCGACTAACTAGAGTACGAAAACAAATACCGAAATTCATAACCGGCATATGAACTCGATATCCTTTTTTTTAGAATAAATCGAAGGAGAGAAGAAACGATAATAAGGAAAAAGATAATTTCAAAACAAAGCTTGTAAAAACCAAGAACTACTAAATATTTACTAAAGGAAAATTTAAGAAAGAGAGATAAGGAGGAAAGAGGAGATTTTGCATAAATAAAAAGAGCTAAACTTTCATTGCCATAATAAAAGGAGATTACATGAAATAAAAACTAAGTTACATTGCATGGAAATAAACCTAAACTATCTTGCATGAAATAAAGAAGAACATGACATTAAAAGAAAACTAGAAAAAAAGTACATTAATTATAAACTATACCTAAAACATGAAAATAAAGGAAAACTATACAAGAACAACCCAAATGGGCAGGGGGAAGAAGAGCGCTTTGCTGGAAATGAGCTCCTAAATTTATAGGAGAAAATTTACGGTTAGACGCCCTCGATCACGGGCTTGACCAAGGGCGTGTAATAGTTGTTCTACTCGGCTAGGATAGCGGCGCGAGCAATTGCGTGATGGCATGGCGAAAAAGGATATTACATGCCCGTGACATTTGGGTCACAGGCGTGTACTTGGGTGGCTTCAATTAATGCAACGTAGGCTTGATTTCGGCACGGTAGAGAGCAGGCATCACGCGGGAAGGTCACGGCTGTGCCCATTGGGTCATGTGCATGACTTGAGTCAACTTCTCGATGGCATCTCCACATCTCAACGATATCTCCGATGGGAAGATTCTATGTTTACACTCCCTAGTGTTGGAACATGGTTTTCCGCATCCCTTTGATTTGAGAATAATAAATCCTACTTGTATTTGATCTTGTTGCCATTGTGTTTTTAGCATGTAGGTATGGACAGTTTTGACACCAGGTAGTTGCAACAATGGTCTGGCACTAACTACAAGCTGAAGGATTGAAAGTTGCTTAACGCCAGGCGTTAGGCTTAACGCTGGGCTTTAGCGCTAAATGAAAAACTGCGTTTGACGAATTTGCGGTCGACGAACTTAAAGCTGCGTTTGACGAAATAGTAACTGCGTTCGACGCTCTAGCGTTCGACGAATTTGCGGTCGACAAAATTAAAGTTGCGTTCGACAAAATAGTAACTGCGTTTGACGCTCTGCCGTTCGACGAAATTACGGTCGTCGAAAGAAGAAGCCCGTTCGACAAACTCTATTCGACGAAATTGCGTTCGACGAAAGATGAAGCCAGTTCGACGAATTTGGTTCGACGAAATTATCTATTCGACGAATTGGAGTGCCAGCTAATTAAAGATGAAACTCAACGCCAGGCGTTAGCTCTTAACGACGGGCGCTATCCGTTCGACGAAAATGGCGTTCGACGAAGATGCTGTTCGGAGAAGATGGCGTGCCGTCTGATTAAAGAAAGAATCTCAATGCCAGGCGTTACTCTTAACGCTGGGCGCTATCCGGTCGACGAATTTGGCAAGGAGAAAGCAGTCATGATTTCAGGAGGAACATTAGGAATGATTTGCCCAACGCGCCGCCTTGGCCTTAACGCCAGCGTTGATATTGCCTAAAATAAAACATTCCTAAAGTGCAGAATCTCCTTCCTCTTCGGAAGATCCGAGCCATTAATATATTGCTATACATGTCAAATGCCAAGCGTTAGGACTTAACGCCGGCGTTAGCTCAAATTCTATAAATTGAAGGATTTTGTCTTCTCCAACGACTAATTGTCAAGAGCCCTATTCCAGCACTTTAGACACTTTGTGAGGGCCGTATTTCAGATCAACACATCTCCCGCTCATATTTTAAAAGGAGGAATCAAAGGAGGCTTGGATCAACACGCTAACTCAACGCGAAGAATGCACGCTTGGACTTCAACGATCTTCAGCGATTCTTCGGCGTCTCCTTCAGATTACCTCATAGGGAGTTTTATATTTATCTTTTGTATTTGTCTTTACTTTTATCTTTGTAATCGGTTCGTGAATTCGCCTCGTGCTGGCGACTAGGTCTGGGTAGGACTTAGGGAGTAATTTGCCTCGTGTTGGCGACTAGGTCTAGGGAGTAGGTCTAGGGAGTGCTCGAGGCCTTTCTTGTGATAGATTGGCTAGAGCGGCTTGAGGCCGTATCTGGGGAGAGATCGGCTAAAGCCAACCGGTTCATGGGGATACGAGTCGGTATCTGTCAAAATATCAAGTTTTCTATTAAAGTTTAAAGTTTTTAAAACCGTTATTCACCCCTCCCCCCCTCTAAGGGCGCCCTCCGATACAACAAGTGGTATCAGAGCTAGGTTATTCCAAATCGGCTTAACAACTGGGAATAATGGCGTCTTATGATCTCGCTTCTACTTGTGGAGTAAATTTTTATGAAGAAGAAAAATCTCTTAAACCACCTTTATTCGAAGGGAGAAATTATAAAGGGTAGAAATTATTAATGGAAAAATTTATTAAAAATTTAGATATCAATGCATGGGATATAATAATAGTTAGACCAGCGAATGAATCAAATAAACAAGAACGTCATCTAAATGCAAAAGCTTTAAATAGTATTTTCTGTGCTTTATCCCAAGATATTTTCAAATTAATATATTGTTTTTCTAGTGCATACAAAGTATGGAAATTTCTTGAAGAAATGTATGATTCTTCTTCTACAGGTATGGAACAATTGATAGAACTGGAGAATATGCAAGCTTGCACAAGTCTTCAAGAATGCTCCTCTCATGACGGGTCCATGATGTGCACATTAAGTGAAAGAGAAGAAGAAATACTATCTTCGGAAGAGGAGTGCCAAAAAGATGTCAATGAAACAATATGCTCAAATCATGCATCTCCCGAAAGCAATGTAAGGAAATCAAATCCCATTTTCGGTACTTCTATTTCTACATTACAAATGATTCAAACTACAAAGCGAAAAATTAAGAAATTAAAAAAATGCTAATAAACATTTGCGCTTAGAAAATAAAAATTTAAAGGCAAAAATTAATGAAGAATCAAATCCTAATTTATCTAGTTCTACACATGGCTCCTTAGTTAAAACACTACAACTTGTGTAGAATACAATGAATTAAAAGAAAAGCACAAGAAACTTGAAAAGGATTTTATTTTTGTAAAAGAACAAAATGAAAAATTATGTTTAGAAAATTCATCTTTGATAAATGATTGTGCTAAGTGCAAAGACTATAAAATTGAAATTAAAGAGATGGATGAAACATTTGATGAATATTAAAATAACTATCAAGATCATATAGATTCAATTGTTTCCACTCTTAAAAATAGCACAATCGCTTGTAATAAAGCTAGACATAATTTAAAGATCAAAAATGATGAATTAAAATAAAAAATCAACTTTCTTATGAAAATTGTAAATACAAATTCACAATATCAAACTATATCTAAAAACAAGTTGAATATGAATATGAACATCTTAACTAAGTTTAATAATGGGAGTAAGGAACATAAAGGATTTGTAAATCAAAATCAAAATCAACATTACTTACAAATTCATGTTTCTCCCAACCTAAAATTAAATGTTCACAAATTTCCCATAAACAATGTTTAACAAAATCATCATGGAAATTTGACAAATAAAAACAATATTAAACCAAGGTTTGAATGGAGACCCAAAGTTAAAGATGAAACACTAACTCAAATGAAAAGGGCCCATTCAATCATATCTCCCCAAAAGCAAACACGATGTATTTGGGTACCCAAAGGAACCATCCCACCCGGTCCCATTTGGATACCTAAATCTCTCATTCATTATTATCCAATCATTTGCATGAAGTAGAAATCAACTAAAAATAAAATATCAATTCTCTACTTCATGATATGCTTAATTTCCTTTTGTCTTTTTGCTTTTATTTCTTTGAGCCATCATGATATGATCACTTTATATAACTTGTGATATGACTTTCACATACTAAACCAAAATTCACAAATAAATCAAATTGAATAAAGTTGAATAAAAAGTCATGTCATTTTTCAAGTGATCTACTTATCCTTTTTATCTTTATCCTTCTAAATCCATTTCCTAAAAGTCTTATAAAATTTGAAAAACTAAATTTATCGTATGATATTATTAAGACTAAATGAAATAAGTGTCAAATGGATTCAAAAGGTGTTTTTAGGGGTATTAGGCTAAAATTATAAAAAGCGCAAGTTTTGCTTAGGTATTTAATATATTTGCGTCAATTGTTTTATTACCCCTAGTATGTTTAATCATAATCATGTCAAACCGAAATTGAAATATTGGCATGAATATTATTTCACTTATTTATGATCATTTCACTCATGCATATGTTGTGCAAAACTCAAGAATTAAGGCTTAATGAATATGGAGCTTTAATGTTATGAAACCCATGAACTAAAATTTTAACTTCCGCAACTTGTTGCAATTTCTTCTTGTCGCCTCACTTCATTAGACTGGCCTTACACTGCACAAACAAAATTAAGAAAAATCAGAATCAAAATTGATGAAAATTTAGGCTATATGATTAAAATAAGCACTCTCTGTGAGCTAACGCAGGCGCTAGGACCTAACGCCGGCGCTAGCTCAAGTCTCCGATTTTCTGTAATTTTAAAATTCTGGAAAATCACTAAAAATATATGTTTTTGTTTAATATTCAAAAAACCAATGAGAAAATTATAAAACCTTTTTGAAATAACCAAAAATATTTTCTTATTATTTTTTTATTATTCACCTTACAATCTTTATCTTTAAAACATTGAAAAAGGACGAGTATGAATTGCTGTAATTTAAATACTTCACCCACATAATCTAAATGTGATATAATAAATGCTCATGCAAAATCAAAAGAATGTATTGCTTTCAACATATAGTTTTGTGATCATGATTAGTATATGATTCTCTTATGTTTTGCATGTATTTCATTTATAGGTCTAAAATTGAAATCCTATTGTTGATTACATGCAACACTAACTCTATTAATCTTATGACGCAACATTACACACTCAAACTCATCATTCTAGCATTATCAATTAATCAATATTATCATTCATGCTAGTAATCTAATAATGCCATAATGAATCCATCTTAAAATAGAAAAATTAAAAGTAAAAATTCATAATAACTATGGGATTTTAAAATGAAATATAGTTAGAAATCAATCTCTGATAAAGACATAATTTACAAATTGTTTCCATAGTACAAAATGCTTAGGAGGTCCATGATCATTCACCCACATTATATATCTCACAATAGCGAGGGCGTAGGGTTGTAGACATTAGATAACCTAATCTCTAAGTCATGTCTTGTCCTTAACTGGGGAGGGTTCCAGTGGGGACTTGCGAGGCACTGCTAGGGTGAGTTTTGTCTAGTGTTTGCATATGGGATTAACACCCCAACCTACGGCATGTGTGCAGCTCCTCATGCCCATCCGCCACTTAGTACGGGGCTAGTGTGCAGGCATATAGTTTGGGAATTATTATCTAAGACATTCCTATATCGTATTATTTGCATGCACTCGTTATGACTATATTATTCATGCATTCTTGCTTTGATCGAACATGCTTATTTTGTGTTTTGCATATTTTATCATTTTTGAGCTCTAATGATCTTGTAAAACACAAATATATGAAAATCAAATAAAAAAATAAAAACCATTTTTTAACAAATAAAACATGCTTGGATAGCCTTCTAACCATTTCCAATTTCTCTGAAATTTCTACCCTAAGAAGGTATATATATATACAATCTATACCAAAAGAAAATTTTTCAAAAAATCTCAAAAAACGAGTACTGTTTCGGTGTTAACTACTTAACGCCAGGCGTTAGCCTTTTTCTCCAGATGAAAATTATGAATTTACTAGTATCTTTCTGGTATTTTTCTAATGATTTTTCTTATTTTATTGTGTCTGATTTCAAATTACTTTATTATTAATTTGGTTGTTTTATTTCAAAATACAAAAAAAATCAAATAATTTAAAATGATCAAAAATATGTTTTTTGTTTGTTTTTTTTACAAAATTATAGTTTGACTATATGTCTTCACAAGAGCATACATCTTAGTCATTTTGTTTCAAATGGTCAAAATTGATTAGGCATACACATTAAGATTCTCGTCAATGTCCAATTTTAATTTCAAATTTTCTATACACTGTTTTTGTCATGCCTTGACCTTAATCTGATTATGTGCAAAGAAATAGTCTATAGATAATTGTGTATGATTGCCTAGCATGCCTCTAAGTATGAGTAATGCTTTATGTTAATCAATGAATTATACACTCACTATTTTGGTAATCTACACGTGCTCATAATCCTAGTCTTGCATGATTATGTAGTGTAATAGTTTTAACATATTAAGTTGTATGTCTAAATTACCTACACCGTCTTTCAAAAATAAATTTCATGCACGATATAGAAGTGATATTCCAATAATATTATTGTTTGCAACAACAAGTGAATTCAGCGACCTTTTGGCCCTTAATAAAAATCTAAAATAAAAGCCAAAGATAACTCCACCAAGCACTATTCACCCTCCTGATAAGTCTTAATGACCATTGCGAGGGTGAGCACCTTGGAAAGAATTGTAAAGTGTCTTGTGCAAACATATTTATTTCTATCACTTCTATTTGTACACCGGATCACTAAAAATAAAAATCAATAAAATTGCTTATGTGATCCCCCAAGCACTACTTTGCTCCCTGATAAGTCTTCATGAGCATTGTGTGGGCGAAGCACCTTGGTAGTTGTTGTTAAAATTTTTGATTCGAATCATATAGGAGTAAGCAGGAGTTGCATCAACTGAGTTATAGCCAAACAACCACAATACCATACAGCAACATAATAGACTTTATTGAATCACAATACTTGATTACAGTGCGAGACATACATGGCGAGACATGATTCATAAGAATCACGAAGGAGAGAGAAACAAAACACACCAAAAACAAATCTGGCGGCTTGACAAGCAGAGACCGCACAGACCGCTCAACTCTAGAAACCTCCCAGCTTGACCTGAGACCGCTCGAACAGAAAATAGGCAAGACCGCAACTCAGATTACCCGGCTTGACCTGTACTGCCAGACCGCCACCTCAGACCGCATGAACTGGAGCTTAGTGAACTGAACAAAGAATAGAAGCTATCGCCAGACCGCAACTCAGATCGCCTAACCGCTGAAGGTCGCTTGATCACCGAGCTCGCTGTGAACAACACAAGAATAACATAAACTAGTTCGCAGACAAACCGCTGCCGAACTGTTTATTCAAGCCACTGGGAAATCACCAAGGAAGGAGACCGCAACCTGCTGACCGCAAACCTGCGAACACAACAAACAGTCAAATCGCTTCCGAGACCGCCCGACCTCAAGGTGAGACCGCACGAAACAACCCAGGATCTAGTTCTTACAGTTCTCATTATGAATGAAGGGCCATGCACCCCTATTTATAGGCGGGTAGACAGATGTCATCACCGCCACAAAAGAGATACAGTTACCACCCGCCAGATCGCCAGCGGTCTCATAAAGCAGACCGCGTGATCAGACCACTTGGACAACATCCTGCCCAAGCCCGCAGATCAGCAGCACACCGCGCACAAGTCGCGCGAACACAAGACCGCGCACAAGCCATGCGGACTCAAGACCACTCCTTCCTTAGATCACCAAGAGCAAGCCAAGAACATCTGTCCGACTTCAGACAAGTCGCCAAACCAACCTGCATAAGCCGCCCGGTCACAGCAGTTACACAGAACAGACCGCCCGGTCTTCCAACAAGGAAGATAGGCCAAACAAGCAGAACAACTCGGGAACAGATCGCAACAAACAAGAACAGACCGGCCGGTCACACCAGACCTCCAGTGCCAGACCGGCATAGCACCAGAGTAGAGACCTCGCGGTCTCTGCGGTCACCAAATTTCAGACCGCCGGCCACCTTCCACTCCACTTCAATAATTTCAACACTCCCCTTTGAAGTGGGAAGTGGAAACTAGCCCGAGTAAACTTCGCAACCGAGTAAACGGTCCATTCGCCATCGGCTTTGTGAAGATGTCCGCAACATTGTCCTCACTCTGAACATGCTCAACTATAAGAGATCCTCCCAACACCTTTTCACGAATGAAATGGTGCTCAATCTCAATATGCTTGGTCCTCGCGTGACAGACTGTATTATTAACCAACTTGAGAGCACTCTCATTGTCCCTGCGTAGCATAGTGGGACCTCGAACCTCCTCATGAACGTCCTCCACCATCCTCATGAGCCAAATGGCTTCTTGAGTTGCGAAGGCCGAAGCCTTGTATTCCGCTTCTGCGGTAGATACAGACACTGAGTCCTGCTTTTTGCTGCACCAAGAAATAGCTGTGGGGCCCGTCATAAAGACATAACCAGACGTTGATCTCCGATCATCCACGTCTCCCCCGTAATCAGCATCCATGTATCCATGCAACTCCAAGCTAGACCCTCTCCTATATAGGAGACCCAGATCAGAGGTCGACTTTACATACTTCAAAATTCCTTTTGCCGCCAGAAGATGAGGCTTCCGTGGTTCCGCCATGTACCGACTCACCTTGCCAACTGCATAAGCAATATCAGGCCTTGTGATCGTGAAGTAGATCAAGCTCCCAACCAGAGCTCAGAACACCAACGGATCAGATAGAACTCTCCCCTAATCCTTCCGAAGTTTATGATGCTGTTCCAGAGGTATAGAGCTGCTCTTCCCTTCCTCTATGCCGAATCGTTGAATGATCTGCTCTGCATATCCATCCTGAGAAATGAGCACTCCGCTCTCCCACCTCTGAACCTCGAGTCCAAGGAAATGGTGAAGCTCACCCAGATCCTTCATCTCAAACCTGATAGCAAGCTCGGCTCTCAGCCTTGCTACCGCCTCCTTCGAGTTCCCGGTGACAATCATGTCATCCACATACAGCAGAACAATAACCCGATCCTCCCAACTCCACGATCTTCCCATACCATGCCCTAGGCGCTTGCTTCAACCCATACATGACCTTCTTCAGTTTGCAGACGTAGTCCGGACAATCCTCCGAAATGAAGCCTGGCGGTTGGATCATGAAGATATCCTTGTCAATCTCTCGGTATAGAAAAGCATTCTTCATGTCGAGCTGCCAAATCTCCGATCTACTAGATGCTTCCAAAGCAATAACAAATCGAACCGAAGTCATCTTTGCCACTGGACTGAACGTCTCATCATAATCTTCTCCATAATGCTGTGAGAACCCGCGAGCCACAAGGCAAGCCTTGTATCGCTCGATCATGCCGTCAGCTTTCTTCTTGAGCTTATAAACCCATTAGCATGTCACAGGGGTAATGCCCTTGGGCCTAGGCACTAGAGACCATATCTCATTCTTCTTGAGAGCATCCATCTCCTCTTGCATAGCAATGTACCACTGCTTCACGCCTTTAGCCTTCTCAAAGCTTGACAGCTCCCTCTCATATAAGGGACCAGCAAAGAAACATGAGACGAAGCTCACCATGTTTCCTCCTGTATATCGATTCGGTGGCTTGATAGTCCTCTTCGACCTCCTAAGAGGTTGCTCCTGACTAACCACCTCCTCAACTGCTTCTTCTGTGCTAGATCCTTTTCCAGACAAACTTGGAGCATCGCTCCCCCTGCTTCCAGAACCTGAAGCCTCCGTCTCAGAGCTTGACACAGCTGGAGCCCCTGGTGAAACAGGCAACTCCACTTGAAGATTTCCCGGAGCCTTTCCTTCTTTATCAACCCTGCTCTCCGGTAGTTCAACTCCTGAACTCCCCTGTCGGAACATGGTCTTCCGCATCTCCTAGGTTTGAGAATAACAAATCCTATGTGTATTTGATCTTGTGTGTTCAAGTGTGCAGGATAACAAAGTCCATATGACTCAAGGATTACATAAAAAGGTTGCCCCCAAAGTTGAGCCAATAAATCCAAAACATCTACTAGCGCTGGCGGTAGTACTAGCGCAGGCGCTAGCTGTCGTTTGACGAACTATAAGCGGTGCTCGACAAAATGCTCATAACTATCGTTCGATGAACGTTGAAGCCTGTTCGACGAATTTCCAGTCGACGAATGTTGAAGCCCGCTCGACGAAATCCCGTTCGACTAAAATTTGTTCGACAAACTCTTAACGACGTTCGACGAATTCCCGTTCGACAAAATATTGGCTTAAAGCACAATTGCCGGGAGAACTTATAGAAGGAGATAGCGCCAGGCGGTATCCGATAGTGCAGGCGATAGCGAGGAGCACAGTTGGCAAGAGGGAATTGTTTCCTCGGATTGAAGATTCTGCCGCGCAGAATATGTCCTAATATGGGATAGCGCCGGCAGTAGCACTAGCGCAGGCGCTAGCGCTGAGTCTATAAAAGGGACATCGTGGCTCCGTCTTCTTCATCCTCTAGAGATCCAGAATTCCAGAGCTTCGTGCCACAGTTTAGAGAGGAAGTTTCAGAGAGATACTCCCACTAATCCATAAAGACTAAAGGAGATCCGTGGAGAAGATTTCAACACGCGTCATCATCGTGATGAAAGACCGCATCGACTACGATCATACTCTGCGTCTTTGTCTACTTCTCCAAGATATCCACATAGAGGGAGTTTTACATTATTGTCTTTTTATTCCACATCTTTTCTGTAATCGTTTAGTAAATTTGCCTCGTGTTGGCGACTAGGTCTGGGTAGGACTTAGGGCTGAAATTCGCCTCGTGTTGGCGACTAGGACTCGGGTGTAGGTCTAGAGGGAACTCGAGGCCATATCCGGGGAAGGGTTGGCTAGAGCGGCTTGAGGCCATATCCGGGGAAGGATCGGCTAAAGCCAACCGGTTCGTGGGGATACGAGTCGTTATAGAAAACAAAAAGAGTCTTTCTATTAGCTTTGATTTCTAGCTTCGATAAGAGATCAAGTTTTGTAATCATGCTTCTCAAGTTAATAAATTCATGTCATTACTTTTACTTCACTTGATTTGTCTTGATCTTCTCTTGTTAAATAATCAAAGCTTTTTCAAAGTTATTCAAAATATATTATAAGTTCTTAGAACTCTTATTCACCCCCCCCCCCTCTAAGGCGCCTACCGATCCAACATCCCCTTGTAGTAAGTCACCTCATCGAACACCACATCCCGAGATACAATTGATCTCCGTGTCTCAGGATCCATGCATCTCCATCCATTCTTCCGCTCATCATATCCAACAAAGACTAGCTTCCTTGCTTTCGCATCTAGCTTTGTACGAAGAGCATCATGAATATGCACATAATAGGTTGACCCGAACACCCGAGGTGTGCAACACTCGGCTTCTCCTTGAACATCAGTTCGTGAGGGGTCTTCATGTTGATAGGACTTAGAGGAATCCTGTTGATGACATAAGCCACACAAGACATTCCATCCGCCCAAAAGAACTTTGGGATACTCTTCGCATGAATCCAGCACTTGCAGGTTTTCGTTAGATGATGGATCTTCCTCTCCGCAATGCCGTTTTGCTGTGGAGTATGGGCACAAGTGAGCTCTCTCCAGATGCCGTGCTTCCTGTAAAAACATGAGAACTCACCAGAGGTGAACTCCCCACCATTGTCAGTTCTCAATTTTTTCACCCGCAGGCCTAACCGACCTTCCACCAGCTCCTTGAACTCCACAAACTTAGCAAAAGCTTCTGACTTCTCTTTTAGAAAATACACCAAGACAAATCTGGTGTAATCGTCAATCAACACCAACATATATCTGTTGCCTCCAAGGCTTGGGGTGGCAGTCGGTCCCATCAAATCACCGTGAATGCACTCCAACGACGCTTTGCATCTTGTTTGCGACTTATTAAATGAAAGTCGATGAGACTTACCAAACTGACATCCCGCACAAACATGACCGTCTCCATAGGAGGACAAGCTAGGCAAGCCCTTGACAAGGCCCCTTACCGGCATAGCCTTCAATTTGTCCATGCCAACATGCCCCAACCTTTCATGCCAGATAGCCGCGCTATCATTGGTCTTCATCTTATCAACGTAGGTACTTGTCGATAAAACGAACAAGTCCTTTCCCCGCTTTCCAACATGGATAACATCTCCCTTTATCTCCGGTTGAGTTTTAAGAAACTTAACTTCTATTGGGCCAAACAGAATGTGATAACCGGCATCGAACGAATTGGTCATAGAGAAGAGATTCTTCTTCATACCAGGCACGTGATAAACACTCATCAAGGTGAGTGGACCCTTATCACTGCTCAGAGAGACAACACCTTCTTGTTATACTACATGAACAGAATTATCAGCCATAATGATAGCATTGTTACCTGAGTAAGGTGCCAAAGAAGAGAACTTTGATTCATCCCCGATGAGGTGATGCCCACACCCTGAATCCACGATCCAATCCTCTTCGAAGTTGATGGCAGCCAAGGCCTTAACGGGCATCGCCGTCATATTGGCCGCATAGGCTCCTCCCCATCCAGCTTCATCAGACTTTGGATTCTCCTTCTCCGCTGCATGTTTTGGCTGAAGATTAACCCGGCAATCCTTCTTGAAGTGGCCGGTCTTATTACACCTGTAGCACCTTGGTCCCTCTCCCTTCTTCTTCCCATCAGACTTAGAAGCATAATCCCTATCTTGCTGACCTGAAGTAGAGGGTCCATCATGACCTGGCTTCTTCTTCTCCCACTTCTTCTTCTTCTTCCCAGAGAACAACACATCACTTTCTCCCCCGGAGATAGAAGTCCCCGCCATCTGTCTTGCCAAACTCTCCTGCGAAGCAAGTAAGTTTTCCAGCTCCAACAGAGATGGTTGATTTGCCCAACCCTGAACTGAAGTCACAAAGGCAAGATACTCCTTCCGCAACCCGCAGTTGATATGCCTCTTCAGTTTTGCCTCCGAGATGGGCTCATCAGGGTCCAATGCAGAAATCTCTGCTGTGAGGTTCTTCATCTGGAGAAAGAAGGTAGAAATAGAAAGATCACCTTGAGAGTCTTTCACAAACTCATTTTCAAGAAACTATAGCCGAGCTACATTCTTCTTATTAAACAACCCGTCCAAAGACGTCCAAATCTCAGTAGCAGATTTACATCCAATGATATGATCAAATAGCTCTGGTGAGATAGCCCTCTTGAGTGTGAACTCTGCCTTCGCATTAGTCCTCCTCCAAAGTCTCACCTCTGCCATATTATCTCCTGCTAGAAACACCTCTTGTGTGTCTTCTCCTCCAACTATCTCCCATAGATCCTCGCCAAGTAAGTAACTCTCCATACACGACCTCCACTTCTTGTAGTTTGTCGATGTGAGGAGTTCAATACCAAGCCCTCTTGCGTATCCAGCTTCCATGGAAAACTATGTGGTCTCTTCTTCATAAAGACGATGGCAACTCAAGTTGATCACAGCTTATCCACTCTAATAACCTGGCTTTGATACCATGTTAAATTTTGTATTCGAATCATTTAGGAGTAAGCAGGAGTTGCATCAACTGAGTTATAGACAAACAACCACAATACCACGCAGTTACACAATAGACTTTATTGAATCACAATACTTGATTACAGTGCGAGACATACATGGCGAGACATGATTCATAAGAATCATGAAGGAGAGAGAAACAAAACACACCAAAAACAAATCCGGCGGATTGACAAGCAGAGACCGCACAGACCGCTCGACTCTAGAAACTGCCCGACTTGACCTGAGACCGCTCGAATAGAAAACAGGCAAGACCGCAACTCAGATTACCCAGCTTGACCTGTACTGCCAGACTGCCACCTCAGACCGCACGAACTGGAGCTTAATGAACTGAACAAAGAACAGAAGCTGTCGCCAGACCGCAACTCAGATCGCCTAACCGCTGAAGGTCGCCTGATCACCGAGCTCACTAAGAACAACACAAGAACAACATAAACCAGTTCGCATACAAAACGCTGCCAAACTGTTTATTTAAGCCGCTGGGAAATCACCAAGGAAGGAGACCGCAACCTGCTGACCGCAAACCTGCGAACCAAACAATCAGTCAACTCACTTCCGAGACCGCCTGACCTCAAGGTGAGACCGCACGAAACAACCCAGGCTCTAGTTCTTACAGTTCTCGTTATAAATGACGGGCCATGCACCCCTATTTATAGGCGGGTAGACAGATGTCGTTACCGCCACAAAAGAGATAAAGTTACCACCCGCCAGATCGCCAGCTGTCCCACAAAGTAGACCGGGCGATCAGACCACTTGGACAACATCCTGCCCAAGCCCGCAAATCAGCAGCAGACTGCGCACAAGCCGCGCGAACACAAGACCACGCACAAGCCGTGCAGACTCAAGACCACTCCTTCCTTAGATCACCAAGAGCAAGCCAAGAACATCTGGCCGGCTTCAAATAAGTTGCTAGACCAACCTGCATAAGCGCCCGGTCACAGCGGTTACACAGAACAGACCGCCCGGTCTTCCAACAAGGAAGACAGGCCAACCAAGCAGATTAACTCGGGAACAGACCGCAGCAAATAAGAACAGACCGGCCGGTCACACCAGACCTCCAGAGACAGACCGGTAGAGCCAGACCAGCAGAGCACCAGAGTAGAGACCACGCGGTCTCTGCGATCACCAAATTTCAGACCGCCGGCCACCTTCCACTCCACTTCAATAATTTCAACAGTTGTACGTATGTTATGTGCTTTGAAATTTTATTCTAGATGTGATGTGTGAGTGTAATTATATGATTACAATCTTATTGTTGTTGTTACTATTTCACTACATACTTGTATACTTTTATCAAAACACCTTATGCACACATCATTGGTTTTTCATAAAGCTTCCACTCATGAGAATTGGATCCTAATGCAAATATTACATAATTCTCTACAAACTCAAGTAAAAGCACTAGATTGTAATGCATGATTTCTACAATGTTTTCTTTACTTGAAACACAATTTGGTTACATTGTAGTTATTATCTTTCTGAATATGTTAATTCATGCTTGCCTATTTGTTATGAAAATTTTCAACGGTAAAATGCTCAAACGTGAAAAGTCTAGACATATTGTTGGAATGGTCAAACTATAACAAAAATACTACTCTTATTTGTTTTGTTTTTTTTGTTTTCCTCACTTCTCTATCTAATCATATATCCTTATATCATGTGCTCTCATGCTTATTTCTACATTTTGTTTTCACTTATGCTTTTTCAAACGAACTTGCATCTATCTTATCAAGTAGAATCACTCTTAAAATAAATTTAAAAAGCAAGTGATTACATTCCTTTGGTATAATCTTTGAATGATGTTCCTTCGCGCTTATCATATATTTTTCCGCTGTGCTACTCTCTCCCTTAGCTCGATCATGACTGATGAATAACAAATTATGCATATTTTTAGTATCATTTCTAGCCTAATTTTGGGTAATTTTGTACATATTGCTTTTAAATCATTGAAATAATCACTTCTTTTTTTTCTTTTGTAAAAATAAGTAATTATATATATAAAAGAATAAAATTTTGAAATATTATTGTATAATAAATTTATTATAAATATAATAAATATATAATATATAAAATTTAAATAATATAGTTATATGTATGTAAATAATAAGTATAATAATAATCATATATTTATATGTAAATATAAATAAAAAATAGTAATAATATAAAAATAATATGCATGATAGATAAATAGGATGAAAAAAAAAATAATAATATAGTAGTATTGTATATTAATAACATAATAATAATAATGAATAATAAATATATTATAAATATAATATAATACATATATGTATAATATATGTATATGTATATATATGTATAGTATATAAAATGTAAATAATAATAGTATATATATTAAATATAAACATATAAATAACTATGTAAATTAAATGAAATGAAAATTAAAAAATAAAAATATCTGTGTAACTTTAATAAGTTTAATTATTGCTCCATGTATGTCGAAGGAGCCGCTTGGCTCATTGGTTTAGCTCTTTGCTTGTTGCGCTGCCGGGCCGGGTTCGAATCCAGGCGCCACCGGATTTATTTGAATTAAACTCCCACCTTTTTTTCTTTTAAATTCTGACGTTAATATAATATATTTAATATACCCCTCTATATTTCAGATAGAGCCGCTTGGCTCACTGGTTCTGTTCTTGGCTAACCACGCAGCCACCCTGGGTTCGAATCCAGGCCAACGCATTTTGCTGGAATTAATCCTGCCGCGCCCTGCCCGCTGCCCGCGCCCTGCCCGCTGCCCGCGCCCTGCCCGCTGCCGCCTTGCCCGCGCCCGTGCTAGCTGCTGCCCTACTGCCCGCTGCCCGCGCCGACCTCCAGCTCAGCCCGCCAGCTAGCCCCTTCCAGCCCTCTAACCGCACCCCACACTCTTCCAGCCAGCAAGCTTGCAAAGTCTGATTTGGCCTCCTCCTTCTAGAAGCCTTCCAAACCCTCTAATTGCACCCCAAATCCTCTATAAATAGAGGGGGTGGCTGATGTTCAAAGGGTTCAAAATTTTGAGACTTATTCTTGATATTTTGATCCAATCTTGTTGCTTTCCTAGTTTTTGTGTTTAGGTAAATTTTTGCACTCTTTCTCTCTCTTGTTTTGTAACCTCTTTATGATGAAAATAAAATAAAATTTGCTTGTTTTTGTAACTATCTCTCTCTTTGTTTTTGTGAAAGTGTGTGTGTGTTTTCCTTTTGTTTTTCCTTTTTTTTAGATTTTGTTTTGTTAAGTAGTGTTTCCATTTTAATTTGTGTGTGAGTGTGTATGAGGCTAACTTTCATGTTTTAGTTTTTTTTGTAATTTTTTGTATCATTTCAAGTAAGTGTGTGTGTGTGTGTATGAGTATACATTTTTTTTTTTAACTTAGCTTTTAATTTAAGTATGTGTGTGTGTGTTAGTATAGATTTTGTTTTCTTTTAACTTAGTTTCATTTATGTTGTGTGTATGAGTGTATGAGTTAATTTTTGTTTTGTTTTTAATTAGATTTCATTAAAGTAGTGTGTGTGTGTGTATGAGTATAAATTTTGCGCCTTTTTTGTAATTCAATAGCTTCCATTTCCGTCACGCATTTATTTCCCGCCTATCTGCTTGGATAGGACTCGCTCACGCATTTATTTCCCGCCTATCCGTTTGGATAGGACTCGCTCACGCATTTATTTCCCGCCTATCCGTTTGGATAGGACTCGCTCACGTATTTATTTCCCCTCTACCTATTTGGGTAGGGATTGCATTTCTTTAATTTCTGCAATTTACAGCTTTCATTTTAATTTCGTAGAGTGTGTGCGTTTTAAATTAGTGCATTCTTTGTTTTTAATATAATTGCTTTTTGCTATTTCGCTAACCGCTCAATCGCTTAAAGTCGTCGTAGTTATCATTATCGCTTTATAAAAATCTAAAAAATCTAAGCAAAACTACTTTCTAAATTAACGTTTTCGTGCTTTTTCGCTTTTTATTGCAATTATCGTTAAACACACGCCAACCTTAATTTTCGTCATTAGTTTTTCTACAAAATTATGAAAATCAATTCAAAACTCTTTTCGATAAAATAATAGCGCGTTCCTAAGAAGTAGAAATAATCGATACGACCCTGGAAAAATACGACCTTGATATTTCAAAAGAAATATCCTATACTACTATCGATAAGGTCCACTTGCCTTTATTGATTTTAGTCCGGATAATTATATAAACCCAAAAGCTTTCTCTCAAAAGCAAATTAAAACTCTCTTTTAAAGAACAATTAGAAAATTGTTGCAACAAACCTTTGGTTGTTGCAACTAGCTCAAGGTAAAAGGAGTTTTAAAACTATCATTCACAAAATTGTTGCAACAACTCACAAAATTGTTGCAACAACATGTTCAAAAAGCTTTCAACTTTCATTTCAAACATAAGCCTTTCAAACCCTTTCTACTTAGCTTTTGGCGACGCGGCCAAAGAGTAATCCTCGATATTTCGAAAGAGGAAAAGGCCGTTACTTCTATCTTTCGATAGGATAACGGGTAATTCCTCGAAGTAGAATTACTCGCGGGACTCTTCGAAAACGTCCGCCTAAGGTTAAAGTCTAAAGAAAGAAAAAGATTTTCTAAAAAGATAAATCCCAGCGTATCAAGTTTTTGGCGCCGTTGCCGGGGACTTGTGTCGTTGTTTTGAAATAGGAAACGCTATTAATTTTATCTTATATTTCACCTCTCTATCAATTATATATTTTACTTTCATCTTAAAAACAACAACAAAAAATTTAATTAAGAAAGAAAAAAAAAACCTATCTAAGAAAAAGGAAAATCCAAAATTTTCAAAAAAATATAAAGATATATCTCCTTTATTTTTAACACCTCTTATAAACTCATATTTGCAAAATTTAAAAACTTTTGCAATTATAAAACTTTTGCTTATATATTTACAAACATACATCTATATGTTCATATAAACCCAAACAAAACAAAACCTTAAAAATTACCCAAAAATATATATATAGCAATATTTTCTACTTACGAAAAGAAATCAAAAAATATATATTTTTTCCCTCTCTTTCTTTCTTTCCTTGTTTTTCTTCCTTGTAAAAATATTTCCAAAACAAAAACATCAAAAAAATCTATAAAAAGAAAAAAAGAAACTATTTCTTCCAAAAAAAATTTTAAAGAATAGTGTATGACCCGAGGAGAATCTTCGGATAATCCAATTTTACCTTTTGATCCCGAAATCGAGCGCACGCTTCTCGAGCGCCGCCAATCTCGTAATCAAAATCTACAAATAGATCCCGAAGAATCCGTCGACGATATACATTTAGGCGTGATGGGCGATCCTAATCTAAATGCGGCCCCACAGCGGACCATGGCCTATTATGCTAGGCCAAATTTAGAGGATACAGGATCGAGCATCACCCGCCCCGCGGTAGCTAATAATAATTTCAAAATCAAATCCAGTATAATCCAAATGGTACAACAGTCGATTCAGTTCGACGGTTTGCCAGGTGAGGACCCAAACCAACACCTTTCAAATTTTTTAGAAATTTGCGACACCTTCAAGATTAATGGCGTCAGCGATGACGTCATTCGCTTGCGCTTATTTCCCTTTTCCCTGCGGACAAAGGCTAAATCGTGGTTGACTTCTTTTCCGAGAGGGTCCATAACCACGTGGGCCGAATTGACGGAGAATTTTCTAACTAAATATTTTCCTCCATCAAAAACCGCTAAATTACGCACCGATATCGCATCCTTCATTCAATTCGATTCCGAGTCTCTCTACGAGACTTGGGAGCATTTTAAAGAATATTTGCGTAAGTGTCCTCATCACGCGCTACCAACTTGGCTACATGTACAAACGTTCTATAACGGCTTGAATTTCTCAACGAGACAGATGATCGACGCAGCCGCCGGGGGAACGTTAAACAACAAAACCCCGGAGGCCGCTCAAGCTCTGATCGAAGAAATGGCCATGAATGCGTACCAATGGAACGTGCCAAGGTTGCGTCCTCCTAAACCGGCTGGTCTTTTTGAAGTGGATGCCACTACTCACTTAGCCTCGCAGGTAGAGCGGCTAAGTAAGCAAGTGGCGGAGATGACTGCTTCCTCCTCCACTCCCGCTTGGGCTAATAATCCTAATAATAATAATAATAATTTTAATAATCCAAATAATAATTTTAATACTCATAATAATAATAATCTAAATAATAATAATATTATCGAGGAATCGGTGGAGTACGTTGGCAATCAAGTGCGGGCGCCCTTCAATCCTAATAACAACCCTTATAGTAATAACTATAATCCGGGTTGGAGGAGCCACCCGAACTTCTCCTGGAGTAATCCTAACAACGCGCAACGCCCCCCACCTGCGATCCCGCAAGGATTTCCGCAAGGATATCCCAAGGATTTCAGCAGGGCTTTCCGCCACCCCCTCCAAAACCTACTCCTCGAGGAGATTTTTACAAAATACATAGCGTCCAACGAGGCAAATATCCGGAATATAACCGGATCGCTAAAAAATTTAGAAATGCAGGTTGGACAGCTCGCTAAAATAATCTCTGAGCGGCCACTTGGAGCGTTGCCAGGAAACTCGGAGAAGAACCCGCGTGAAAATGCCCACGCCATTACCCTTCGCAGCGGCAGGGAGGTCGACTCCCCATTGCGGGTTGAGCGTCAGGTAACTGTTTCGCCTCCGACCCCTCCACCCTTGTCTTCAATTTTATTAGAAAAGGAAAAAACATTAGCGCCGGGCGTTTCGAGCCCGCAAATTCCTTACCCCGCAAAAATTAATAAAGAGAAGGAGGACGAACATTATCAAAAATTTTTACGAATATAAAAACAAATTCAAATTAACGTCCCCTTCTGCGAGGCACTCTCTCAGATGCCAAAATATGCGAAATATCTTAAGGAGCTCCTTTCTAATAAAAAGAAGCTCGAAGGTATTTTGCGTGTTTCATTAAATGCGGAATGCTCGGTGGTCCTACTTAATAAATTACCGCCAAAACTAAACGACCCGGGAAGGTTTTCCATCCCGTGCCTTTTTGGCAATCTATTAATAAAATACGCCCTAGCGGACCTGGGAGCGAGCATTAATTTAATGCCCTTCTCCCTCTTTAAAAAACTAGATTTGGGTGTTCCCACCCCAACGAAAATGAGCATCCAACTCGCGGATCGCTCGATAAAATATCCTATCGGGGTAGTGGAGGACGTTCTGGTCAAGGTTGACAAGTTTATCTTCCCGGTAGACTTCGTCATCCTCGACATCGAGGAGGACGCCGAGGTACCAATTATCCTCGGTCGCCCTTTCCTCGCGACCTCCCGAGCATTAATTGATGTGAGTAACGGTCGCCTCCTATTTCGGGTAGGGGACGACGAAGTTACCCTTCATATTAATCCTTCGATGCGAAACTCTTTATCGAACGACGATTCCTGCTTTCACTTAGAATCCGCGTTCGAGGATGAGTGTTCTTCGCTTGCAGAATTACTCGCTTTAACATTAGACGATCCGGATCTGGCAAACCTCGCCCCTTTGGACGAATTACCGCCAGATTCGCCTTTCGAGTCTTTTAATTCTAAAAGTTTAAAAATTACAACTTCTTACGAAGAACCCCCGGTCTTGGAGCTTAAGCCACTCCCCGACCATTTAAAATACGTTTTTCTCGCCGCGGACTTAAAACTCCCGGTTATTATTTCGTCTTCTTTAACCGATTCGGAAACCTCCGAATTAGTTAAAGTTTTGTCCACGCATCGCCATGCAATAACATGGCAAATTTCAGATATTAGGGGGATAAATCCCTCTTTTTGCACGCACAAAATTTTCTTAGAAGATAATTCCCGCAAAACCATCCAGCCTCAGCGATGAATTAACCCGAATATGCGGGATGTCGTTAAGGCTGAAGTAATCAAACTCCTGGATGCGGGGATTATCTACCCTATATCCGACAGCACGTGGGTTAGTCCCATTCATGTCGTGCCAAAAAAGGGCGATCTAACGGTAGTGGCGAATCAAAACAACGAATTAATCCCAACCCGTACTGTTACGGGTTGGCGAGTGTGCATCGATTACCGAAAATTAAATGATGCCACCCGAAAAGACCACTTTCCGTTGCCGTTTATCGATCAAATTCTGGAGCGACTTTCGGGTCATCCATATTATTGTTTTCTCGATGGTCTTTCGGGGTTCTTACAAATTCCTATCTCCTCCGAAGACCAGGAGAAAACTACCTTTACGTGCCCCTTCGGTACCTTCGCATACCGAAGGATGTCGTTCGGCCTCTACAATGCGCCCGCAACATTCCAACGATGTATGATGGCGATCTTTGGAGAGCTCGTAGAGGATATTATGGAAGTCTTTATGGATGACTTCTCGGTCTTTGGAAGCTCCTTCGAAAACTGTTTAAAAAATTTAGATCGAGTCCTCCAATGATGCGAAGACACGAACCTGGTTTTAAACTGGGAGAAGTGTAATTTTATGGTTCGAGAAGGCTTAGTTCTCGGATACAAAATTTCCGCAAGAGGGATGGAGGTCGACAAGGCCAAGGTCGAAATAATCGAAAAACTTCCCGCGCCCTCAAATATAAAATCTATTCGTAGTTTTCTTAGCCACGCGGGTTTTAATAGGCGGTTTTATTCAAAATTTTTCTAAAATAAGAAAACCGCTAACCCACCTCCTGGAGAAGGAATCTCCATTTATTTTTAATGACGCGTGCGTAGAGGCATTTGAACTTATAAAAGAAAAACTTATCCATTCTCCCATTCTGGTGGCGCCCGATTGGACCCTTCCGTTTGAGATTATGTGCGACGCGAGCGATATAGCGGTAGGGGCCGTATTAGGCCAACGCGTAAATAAATATTTTCATCCTATCTATTACGCATCCCGCACGCTCACGACCACACAGGCTAATTACACGACCACGGAAAAGGAACTCCTTGCCGTCGTCTTCGCCATCGATAAGTTTAGGCCCTACGTCACGCTTTCAAAAATTATAGTATTTACCGACCACTCCGCCCTAAAATATTTATTAGATAAAATAGATGCTAAGCCCCGCCTTCTTCGATGGGTCCTCCTATTACAATAATTTGATTTAGAGATCCGGGATAAGAAGGGGGCCGAAAATTTAGCGGCCGACCACCTCTCTCGTTTAGAGCGCCCGATCGCGGAAGCGCTCTTCGAACCGGAAATTGATGATCGATTTCCCGAGGAGCGTCTTTTAACTTTAAATAATTTAAAAAGTTCTTCCACACCTTGGTTCGCGGATTACGCCAACTATTTAGTTGCGCGGGTGCTTCCAAAAGACTTTTCAAAACAGCAAAAGAAGAAATTCTTTTCTGATTTGAAAAACTACTTTTGGGAGGACCCTTTCCTATTTCGCGTTTGCGCAGACCAAGTCGTGCGAAGATGCGTATCGAGCGAGGAGGGTGCGCAAATATTGCGGCACTGCAACGAGGGGCCGGCCGGGGGGCATTATCAAGCCAACCGGACCGCGCAGAAGGCGCTGGAGGCGGGCTTTTATTGGCCCGTTCTCTTCAAAGACGCTCACACTTTTGTGAGCGCATGCGATAGCTGTCAACGGTCGGGTAACATCTCTCGTCGCGACGAGATGCCCCAAAAGTTTTATTTAGAATGCGAGATTTTTGATTTATGGGGCATAGATTTCATAGGCCCCCTACCTCCTTCATATACAAATCGCTACATTTTAGTGGCGGTCGACTACGTATCTAGGTGGGCGGAAGCGCAAGCTCTCCCCACCAACGATGTGAGAGTCGACGTCAAATTCCTAAAAAAATTATTTTCTCGCTTCGGTACGCCCCGTGCGATAGTTAGTGATAGGGGTACGCACTTTTGCAACGCCCAGTTTGCAAAAACATTAACCAAATATGGCGTTACGCATAAGCTCGCCACCGCCTATCACCCCCAAACGAGCGGCCAAGTGGAGGTAGTAAATCGAGAAATTAAGCGAATATTAGAAAAAACCGTTTCCACTAATAGGAAGGATTGGGCAATTAAATTAGACGACGCGTTGTGGGCATATCGTACGGCGTACAAGACCGCAATCGGTTGTACGCCTTATCGATTAGTCTACGGCAAGGCGTGCCATTTGCCCGTAGAATTAGAGCACCGCGCTTTTTGGGCGTTAAAGCTTTTAAATCTCGATCATAATTTAACTACCGAAAACCAAAAATTCCAATTAAACGAACTCGATGAATGGCGTGCGAACGCCTACGAGAGTAATAAATTTTATAAGGAACGCTCTAAATTTTACCACGACCGAAAAATTAAATTTCCAAAATCATTTGCGCCGGGCGATCTCGTCCTCCTGTATAATTCACGTCTTCGTCTTTTTCTGGGGAAACTAAAATCTCGTTGGTCCGGCCCCTTTCAAGTGAAAGAGGTTTGGCCATACGGGACCGTCCTTATAACCCACCCGGAAAAAGGCGACTTAAAAGTTAACGGTCACCGACAAAAACTCTACCAAGCGGGGGATCAGCTGGGAGGGAAGCTAAATTCCATACCCCTCCCCCACCTCTAAAAAGATCGTACCCCGCCAACGCGTCAAGCTACGAGACGGTAAACAAAGCTCTCGTGGGAGGCACCCCCATATTTATCTAATTACGTTTTTTTTTAATTTACATACAAAAACAAAAGATGAAATAAATTTTAATTTCAAACAAAAAACAAAACTTAAACAAAAAAATAATTAATAATAATAATAAATAATAATAATAAATAATCATAATAAAACAAAATGAAAAATAATTTTAATAACTATGCATATTTTAAATTATCATTCTTTTTCCAAAAAGAAACATAAAACAAAATAAAATAATGCAAAAAACTTTAAAACAAAAATCAAAAAGAATTTTGGGAATTTTAAGATAAGACAATAGGAAGTTTCTCAAAGTAGGATTACTCGACAGACCCGAGAGGGGATTTTTGTCGATATTTCGAAACAAGAAAACCCCGTTGCTTTTACCTTTTTATTTCTCTTATTTCTTCCTTGCTTTTTATCTTAAAGCTTTTTCTTTATTTACTTTATTTTATCTTTCTTAAGATTTTGATATATTTTAAAACATGCATATTTCAAAATTAAAACCAAAATATATATATATATATATATAATATAAATAATTAAATAAAAATGATGATAAAAATTTATTTTTATCATACCAAAAAAAAATATGATCACTTATATACTTTTAACTTCCTTTCATACATATACTATTTTTCGCTCTTTTGTACATTTGAAAAAATCAAAACAAAACCCAAGTTTTCGCTCCTCCTACCTAAACTCAACATTGAAAACAATGTTGACTTTTAAGTATGGGGGTGTTTTTCCCCTTTTGTAATTATTTTTGCCCCTTTTTTAATATTTATATAGAAAAGACCAAAAAAAAATTTAAATATTTCGTTACAACATAACAATTTTTGTTACAACATAACAAAATTTGTTGCAACAAATTTGTCCCTCTGCTTTTATTTTTCTTTTTGTAAAATTTTAATATGTAAATATGTAACAAAATAAAAAAAACTATTAATATATTATAAATGTTTTATTTTCTTTTTGTGTCTTTGTTTGTAAATAATTATCCATATTTGAAAATAAATCAAAATCACAAAAACATTTATGATGAAAAATTTCTTAGAAAAACACAAAAAAATTATATATGTTTTTCTTTTATATTTTCTTCTTTTCTTCTCTTCTTTTCCTTTTTTTAGTATTAATGTATATATAAGATAAATAATTGAAAAATCCAAAAAAATTGAAAAATCCAAAAATTTTTACTTAGAAATTTGTTATAACAAAATTCACAAAATTTTGTCATAACACCAAAAACATTTTATTTTCCTCTCTCTTTCTTTTCTCTTTTCCTTTTTTATTATTGTACATATTTTTAACAAAATTAAAATAATCAAAAAAATTATGATGGAAAAAATATCTTAGAAAAATAAAAAATATTTTGTATGTATTTTTACTTTTCTTAATTTTCTTCTTTCTTTGTTTTTTTTAGTATTTATAAATGCATTTTGTTATAAAGAAAATCAAAAATCCCAAAAATATCATATCTTAAAAACTTCAAAAAAAAATATTTGAAAAACTTATAAAAAAACCCAAAAATAAAATAAAACCCCTACTTAGTTTTTTGTTATTTCCAAGGCTAGGTTAGTTTTATCTTTAAGCGTTTTTCATTATTTCTGATTTACTAAATCAATTTTATTTATTTCATAGTTTGAAAAATTTAAATCGAGGAATTTTCAGTAGTAAAGAAAATCTTGCGATCTTAATTTAATTTGAGAACATAATTTTTAGCACTACCTCGGGTTTACCCTAAATAGATTCTTTTTTGTATTATATTGGCAAACCATCTTTAGATTCAATTATTCTAACTCTAAACTTGTGAAACTTTAAGAATGTTTTTAATCTACTAAACTTGCTCTCAAAAATCTTTTTTTATTAATCTAGAATTTCTCTTGAAACCCCCCCTTATAAACACCCCTTAGCTTGGCATAAAAATAATAAAAGGAGTTTTAAAAGAAATCCTGTGTCAATGGGAATAAAAAGATTCCGTAAACACGGGCACCCAATATTGTTAAAAGAAATCCCGTGTCAATGGGAATAAAATTCCGTAAACACGGGCATTAGGTTAAGTTGAGAAAAGATTTCAATTATCCCGCGTAAACCAACGCTGGGAATCATAGCAAAACCACCAAAAAGGTGGGGTGAGAGGATAAAATCCATCACCCCTAAATCCAAGCACTCTTCTTTTTGCCAAGGCTACCTTTTTTCCCCTACCCCTTAGCCAATAAAATTGTACCTAGATTTTAATTTAAAAAAGTTTGGGAGAGCATAATTAGTAGGCTTTATTTATTCTTAAAAACTTTCTTAAAAAAGGTTAAAGTTTTATATAATTCTATTCTAATTAAAAGGTACCAAAGACTGCAATAATCGACGCTATTTAGCTAACTTTAGAAGTCTCGCTAAAATTATTTCGCTCTTTTTAAATTACTTTCATAGTTTTGGACTTACCTCTTTAAATACCCTAAATTTATTTCGATCTTACTTTTGATTTAATAAAAACTTTAGTAAATTAGAAATTTTATTAAACGTCTTATAGTATCCCTTACTTTTGCCCTGGAATAGCAAACGCTTAAGTATGGGGGTGTTTGATGAATAACAAATTATGCATATTTTTAGTATCATTTCTAGCCTAATTTTGGGTAATTTTGTACATATGGCTTTTAAATCATTGAAATAATCACTTCTTTTTTTTTTGTAAAAATAAGTAATTACATATATAAAAGAATAAAATTTTGAAATATTATTGTATAATAAATTTATTATAAATATAATAAATATATATATATAATATATAAAATATAAATAATATAGTTATATGTATGTAAATAATAAGTATAATAAATAATCATATATTTATATGTAATTATAAATTAAAAAATAGTAATAATAATATAAATAATATAAAAATAATATGCATGATAGATAAATAGGATGAATATATATATATATAATAATAATATAGTAGTATTGTATATTAATAACATAATAATAATAATGAATAATAAATATATTATAAATATAATATAATACATATATGTATATGTATAAATATATATGTATAGTATATAAAATGTAAATAATAATAGTATATATATATATTAAATATAAACATATAAATAACTATGTAAATTAAATGAAATGAAAATTAAAAAATAAAAATATCTGTGTAACTATAATAAGTATAATTATTGCTCCATGTATGTCGAAGGAGCCGCTTGGCTCATCGGTTTAGCTCTTTGCTTGTTGCGCTGCCGGCCCGAGTTCGAATCCAGGCGCCACCGGATTTATTTGAATTAAACTCCCACCTTTTTTCTTTTAAATTCTGACGCTAATATAATATATTTAATATACCCCTCTATATTGCAGATAGAGCCGCTTGGCTCATTGGTTCTGTTCTTGGCTAACCACGCAGCCACCCTGGGTTCGAATCCAGGCCAACGCATTTTGCTGGAATTAATCCTGCCGCGGCCTTCCCGCTGCCCGCGCCCTGCCCGCTGCCGCCCTGCCCGCGCCCATGCCAACTGCTGCCCGCTGCCCGCGCCGACCTCCAGCTCAGCCCGCCAGTTAGCCCCTTCCAGCTCTCTAACCGCACCCCACACTCTTCCAGCCAGCAAGCTTGCAAAGTCAGATTTGGCCTCCTCCTTCTAGAAGCCTTCCAAACCCTCTAATTGCACCCCAAATCCTCTATAAATAGAGGGGGTGGCTGATGTTCAAAGGGTTCAAAATTTTGAGACTTATTCTTGATATTTTGATCCAATCTTGTTACTTTCCTAGTTTTTGTGTTTAGGTAAATTTTTGCACTCTTTCTCTCTCTTGTTTTGTAACCTCTTTATGATGAAAATAAAATAAAATTTGCTTGTTTTTGTAACTATCTCTCTCTTTGTTTTTGTGAAAGTGTGTGTGTGTGTTTTCCTTTTGTTTTTCCTTTTTTTAGATTTTGTTCTGTTAAGTAGTGTTTCCATTTTAATTTGTGTGTGAGTGTGTATGAGGCTAACTTTCATGTTTTAGTTTTTTTTGTAATTTTTTGTATCATTTCAAGTATGTGTGTGTGTGTGTATGAGTATAGATTTTGTTTTTTTTTTTAACTTAGCTTTTAATTTAAGTATGTGTGTGTGTGTTAGTATAGATTTTATTTTCTTTTAACTTAGTTTCATTTATGTTGTGTGTGTGAGTGTATGAGTTAATTTTTGTTTTGTTTTTAATTAGATTTCATTAAAGTAGAGTGTGTGTGTGTATGAGTATAAATTTTGCGCCTTTTTTGTAATTCAATAGCTTCCATTTCCGTCACGCATTTATTTCCCGCCTATCCGCTTGGATAGGACTCGCTCACGCATTTATTTCCCGCCTATCCGTTTGGATAGGACTCGCTCACGCATTTATTTCCCGCCTATCCGTTTGGATAGGACTCGCTCACACATTTATTTCCCCTCTACCTATTTGGGTAGGGATTGCATTTCTTTAATTTCTGCAATTTACAGCTTTCATTTTAATTTCGTAGAGTGTGTGCGTTTTAAATTAGTGCGTTCTTTGTTATTATTATAATTGCTTTTTGCTATTTCGCTAACCGCTCAATCGCTTAAAGTCGCCGTAGTTATCATTATCGCTTTATAAAACTCTAAAAAATCTAAGCAAAACTACTTTCTAAATTAACGTTTTCGTGCTTTTTTCGCTTTTTATTGCAATTATCGTTAAACGCACGCCAACCTTAATTTTCGTCATTAGTTTTTCTACAAAATTATAAAAATCAATTCAAAACTCTTTTCGATAAAATAATAGCGCGTTCCTAAGAAGTAGAAATAATCGATACGACCCTGGAAAAATACGACCTTGATATTTCAAAAGAAATATCCTATACTACTATCGATAAGGTCCACTTGCCTTTTTTGATTTTAGTCCGGATAATTATATAAACCCAAAAGCTTTCTCTCAAAAGCAAATTAAAACTCTCTTTTAAAGAACAATTAGAAAATTGTTGCAACAAACCTTTGGTTGTTGCAACTAGCTCAAGGTAAAAGGAGTTTTAAAACTATCATTCACAAAATTGTTGCAACAACTCACAAAATTGTTGCAACAACATATTCAAAAAGCTTTCAACTTTCATCTCAAACATAAGCCTTTCAAACCCTTTCTACTTAGCTTTTGGCAACGCGGCCAAAGAGTAATCCTCGATATTTCGAAAGAGGAAAAGGCCCTTACTTCTATCTTTCGATAGGATAACGAGTAATTCCTCGAAGTAGAATTACTCGCGGGACTCTTCGAAAACGTCCGCCTAAGGTTAAAGTCTAAAGAAAGAAAAAGATTTTCTAAAAAGATAAATCCCAGCATATCAATGACTTACTTTATGTTTACACAAAACTATTAATCCTCTCTTAGTTATGTCCCAACTTTTGTCTTCGTTATTCTAGTTTTGTTTCATTCCACCCTCTTTTGCTAATAACAAAGGGGGAGAATAAAATCCTAAATCATATTGATTAATGGAGTAGGATTCACTAGATTAAGTGGGAGCATCTATTTAGTTTATGGGAGTATACACTAAGGGGGAGCATCTTTGTAGGGGTAGCACAATGTTCAATGAAACTATAATTCTTATCATTATCTTATAAATTACTTGTGTCATATATCCTTTTAAAAACACAAATGCTTTATCTATGAATCTGATTTATCTCTAATTGGATTTGTTATTATCAAAAGGGGGAGATTGTTGGAACATGGTTTTCCGCATCCCTTTGATTTGAGAATAACAAATCCTACTTGTATTTGATCTTGTTGCCATTGTGTTTTTAGCATGTAGGTATGGACAGTTTTGACACCAGGTAGCTGCAACAATGGTCTGGCACTAACCACAAGCTGAAGGATTGAAAGTTGCTTAACGCCAGGCGTTAGGCTTAATGTTGGGCGTTAGCGCTAAATGAAAAGATGCATTTGATGAATTTGCGGTCGACGAACTTAAAGCTGCATTCGACGAAATAGTAACTGCGTTCGACGCTCTGGCGTTCGATGAATTTGCAGTCGATGAACTTAAAGCTGTGTTCGACGAAATAGTAACTGCGTTCGACGCTCTGTCGTTCGACAAAATTGCGGTCGACGAAAGAAGAATCCCGTTCGACGATCTCCGTTAGACAAAATTGCGTTCGACGAAAGATGAAGCCAGCTCGACGAATTGGGTTCGACGAAATTATCTGTTCGACAAATTGGTGTGCCAGCTAATTAAATATGAAACTCAATGCCAGGCGTTAGCTTTAACGCCGGGCGCTATCGGTTCGACGAAAATGGCGTTCTACGAAGATGCTGTTCGGCGAAGATGGCAGGTCGTCTGATTAAAGAAAGAATCTCAACGCCAGGCATTACTCTTAATGTTGGGCGCTATCCAGTCGACGAATTTGGTAAGGAGAAAGCAGCCGTGATTTAAGGAGGAACATTAGGAATGATTTGCCCAACGTGTCGCGTTAGCCTTAACGCCAGCGTTGATATTGCCTAAAATAAAACATTCCTAAAGTGCAGAATCTCCTTCCTCTTCTGAAGATCTGAGCCATTAATATATTGTTATACGTGGCCAACGCCAGGCATTAGCTCAAATTCTATAAATCGAAGGATTTTGTCTTCTCCGACGACTGATTGTCAAGAGCCCTATTCCAACACTTCAGAAACTTTGTGAGGGTCGTATTTCAGATCAACACATCTCCCGCTCATATTTCAAAAGGAGGAATCAAAGGAGGCTTGGATCAACACGCTAACTCAACGTGAAGAATGCACTCTTGGACTTCAACGATCTTCAGTGATTCTCCGGCGTCTCCTTCAGATTACCTCATAGGGAGTTTTATATTTATCTCTTGTATTTGTCTTTTACTTTTATCTTTGTAATCAGTTCGTGAATTTACCTCGTGTTGGCGACAAGGTCTGGGTAGGACTTAGGGAGTAATTTGCCTCGTGTTGGCGACTAGGTCTACGGAGTAGGTCTAGGGGGTGCTCGAGGCCTTTCTGGTGATAGATTGGCTAGAGCGGCTTGAGGCCGTATCTGGGGAGAGATTGGCTAAAGCCAACTGGTTCGTGGGGATACGAGTCGGTATATAAAACAAAAAGGGTTTTCATATTATTCGCTTCGATTTCTAGCGTCATTGAAATCAGATTTTGTAATCAATTTTATAAATGATAATCATGTCTTTTCTTGTTTAATAAAATTGATCTCATTTCTAATTTCATTATCTCCTTACTTTTGATTTAACCTACTTCGATCAAAATATCAAAAGTTTTCTATTAAAGTTTAAAGTTTTTAAAACCCTTATTCACCCCCCCCTTTAAGGACGCCTACCGATCCAACACCTAGGTCACGTGCTTGACCTCTGAGTCACAAGCATGACCGTGGGCATTACCAAGGGCGTGACTTGCTGTGGACTAGCTCAAACTGTGCGGGATCAACTCTGGACTGAAGTCAAGGTTACACGCCCATGTGGGCGTGACCTAGGGCGTGTACTATCAATTTTGAGCAAAAATTCCAGAAAATCTACAAAAGTAAAATAAAACTATATTTAGAACAAAAATTATAAAAGAAGTGATTTTTAACCAAAATATAAATAATATTTAAAAAATTATATAAAATTTATCCTAAATACTATAATAAAAATATGCACAAAACCTACTCATCAATCGTCTTCACATAACATTCTTGGGCTTTCTTGGCATCGATCCTGATCCGATATTGCTTTCCGTTAAGAGCAAACTGGACAGCTAAATGGAATGTAGAGACCAATGCATGATGTTCATTAAGTATCGGCCTTCTAAAGATAGTGTTGTAGCTTTTTAGAGCTTCAACAACAATGAAGTGAACTAACTTTGTGATCCCACTGAGTTTCACGGAGAGTGTGACACTTCCTTCCACCTCCCTCTTTTCTCCAAAAAAGGCATCGAGTGGCCCTTCAGTGGAAAGGAGACTCTTCCCAGAATTTAGGGCCTCATAAGCTGACTTGAAGAGGAGGTTTACAGAACTATCGGTTTTGATCAGAATGCTTTCAACCGTGTAGTTCTCGATCACCGCCGTGATGACCACAACATCGTTGAAAGGATTGGCGGTCGAAGGAAGATCATCTTTCCCGAAGGTGATTATTCCCCTAACAGGAATAGAAGAGGAGGTCACATCGACCGCTGATCGATAGACTCTTGAAAGGTTAGCCTTAGCCTTTCAAGATGATTCAAGTCCCGCTCCTCCATGAGTGTAGAAGATGTATCCCAAGGAACCTTCATCATTAGCCTTTATGCACTCATTCTGATAGCCGACGTTGCCAAGGAGGCCAAAGTCATTTACTTCCTTGCTCTCCCAATGAGCTTCTTCTACTTCTTTCTCTTGGAGGTTGAAGCCTTGTAAGAATCATTCTTTAGGACTAGGTTGATAGTACATTATTTATCATTATTTTTATATAATATTTTAGTAGTAATCAATTAGTTTTTATATAATTTTAGTTTAATACATATCTTATATGCTTTCTTTTGTGTTTTTAGGAAATCTGGGGCTGTTAATAGCAATTTTAAGCCCACAGTCGTGTTCAGGGGAAATTCTGGAACATTTCACGGGCGTGACCTAGGCCGTGACCCGCCGTGCAAATGATTTTTTGCGGTTTCTCTCCCCCAACATTCCCGGGCTTTCAAGTCGCAGTTACGCACCTTATAGGCCCTTGGTCACGGACGTGACTCACCAATTATCTTCCTAAAAAATCCAGCTGCTGCCAAAGTGATCCTCATCCAGTCCGTGCTTTAGATTGGATCATTTTATATTACTAGTATAGAATTTACTGCATTCAATTGGAAGAATTTATTATTGCATTTTTCCTTTATGCAATTTCTTTTAAGTCTTGTATTTTCAATTCCTAGTATAGAATTTCATTTCTTACAATTGTAATTTCTTTCTCTATTTATAAAATTGTTCTTTCTCTTTAATCATGTTCAACTAATTTTACTGCATTCAATTGGAAGAATTCTAAAGTTTCTTATTTTGTAATCTCATTTTCGTAGCTTTAGTTTTAGAATTATTACGATTCACTTTTGATTATATTTGATTGATTTCATATTGCCGGTCTATGATTATCAATTCTTGATCCATTTTCTAGTTGATCGAGAGATTCGTGAATTAGTGTAGATCATTCATTGGTGGAAGGAGTTGCATGCACTCATCGAGAGAGGATGACATAAATCTTCTGGATTGGAGTCAAATCCAATAGCGGGGTTCACCGCGTAAAGCAAGCTTTGGGGTGTCGACTAGCCGAGGGGTCTAAATGGATCAACCTAAGGTTAGTTTGTAGCATATTCTCGAGAGAGGCGCTTTCATAATTTGGGATCCTCCAAGGTCGAATTATTCTATCGCATTTGTTATTAATTTAGATTTTACAATTTATTTAACTTAAGAAGGATTTCCGATCGAATGCTCTCTTCTTCCTTTTCTCTATTATTATTATCCTAATTATCATCTTATATTTATATAAAAAAATACTAATTTGCATGAGTAGAAGTAATCAACAGACCTGTGGAATGTGACACTTGATATTTATTTTTAAATATCCTATACTATGAACGATAGGTGCTCTTGCCTATAGTTTGTAATAATCATGTGAAGTAATCAACAGACCTGTTTGTAATTATATATCCTAAATTTTATCTATCAATGAGCTTCCTTGCACTCCCAATGAGCTTCTGCTACTTCTTTACTCTTAGTGGTTGAAGCCTTGTAAGAATCATTCAACAAGACTTGGTCCTATAACTTTCCTTCCTTTAGTAGCTTCTCCACCAACATGTGGAGATCCTGGCAATTCTCTGTTAGGTTTCCCCTCTCCCTATGATGCTCACAGTAGTGGGAGATGTTGCTGGACTTAGGATCAGATTGCAGGGGTGCCATCCTTTTGTAGAAAGGCTACATTTGGAGAATCTGAACGACCTCGCTCATTGGCAGGCTGAGCTCGGTGATGGATTATTGGGAATCATTAAATAAGCGATGTGATAGAGCTGGAAGAGGTGGTTGACAAAACTAGATCTGGTTGATTGGTACTGGTTGAAGATCTCGAGTGAATGGGGTGGCCAACAGAGGTCCCTTCGGTTGTAACCGTTGATGGCCTTGGTATGGATGGTGGTGTCATAAGTTCCTTCCACTTTGTGCAGGAGTTTGGAATTCTTGGCGAGGAGGCCTCACCAGCTCCTAAGGAGCAGCAAAGGAACCAGCATAGCCTTTCTGGATGGCTCTTGAGGTTAGATTTAAGACATAGGTAGGGTTACAGATCTCTCTTTCTATGAAATGTTAGGCAATATTGCTCAGCTCCTGATATGAGTTAGGCTCTCGAGTGGTGACCTCAAATTTTAGGGGTGCCTTCCTGGAGGCCATTGACTAAGGCCACCATTTAGAGCGAGGGATAAACATCCCTGATCCCGTGGATGTATTTTTGAAAGCGATCCATGAACCGAGCAAAATTCTCGCTTTCACCTTACTTGATTCAGAAGAGGGTTGCAAACCTCAGGAGAAGCTCTTGCATGAGAACGTCAAAGTAGTTGATGGACTGGGTAGGTAGCTTGTAAAACCACTATCGTGCTTGCCCATCAAAAGAGGTGATCAGAAGTTTGCACCTCATCGCATCTGAGAGAGATCTCAGAGCGACAGCTGACTGAAATGCTTGGAGATGAGAGACTGGATCACTCCTTCTAGAGAACACGGGCAGTTGGGGCTCTCTGAAGCCATTGGGAATTGGCAGAGGGATTGACAATAGCAGAAACTGGAGGATAAACATAATCCTCATTAAAATTCAACACTTAGGCTGGAGTCCCTTGAGTTGATGTTCTGAATAAATCATGACGAGCGATGAATTCTTCATCCTGAGATCGCTGAGTAGCTATGGGATGAGGTACCACACGATCAGGGGCATTACTGTCGGCTGGAGGACCTGGGGTAGCAGTTAGAGAGGTCTGAGGATCGAATAACTGGGAGATTGCTACTAGGGCCTAGTTTACCATTTCCAGGTGTCAAGCGGCCTCTTGTTGGGCTTGGATGGCCTCTCAAAGAGTCTGTTCAAGGTGGATCTCAAAACAAAGCTCAAGAGCTTCTAGGGAGGTCGTACTACTCGAACTGGGATGTTTGCTGGCGGGCGGACACTGGTTGTTTTTGCGGTGTGAGATTCTATCTGGCCACTGAATTTGCCTAACACTCCGATCTGAAGGTCGCATGTTCATTTTGTTGGCACAAAAATTGTACCTCCAAAACTCACACTACAAAGAGATGGTGGGAGACTATGGAGTGTCAGTTACTTGGGCTAGAGGATGCTAAGAAGGAGGGTTGCTAAGCAACGAGACCTAATTGCCCACAACCAGAACTCTTGTCACAGGTGATCTGATTGATTACAAGAGGGTTATAGAGGATTCTGAAACAGATTGGGAGATGAGGTCAGAAGGAGACTGAATTCGAGACCGCATATACATGTCATAAGCTTGGGGATAGAATCAAAAGTCCTTTCTGGGTACCCCCTCCCCTCTAATTATAGAAACAAGGGCCTGCCCAAATGGGTAGGTCTAATAATAACGGGTTGCCCGGGGTATATGAGAACTGGTGCAGAGAAGAGGGGATATATAGAGTGCAAATAGCAAAAAGAGAAAAAAAACCTAGATCACGCGATCATGTGGTCTCGCTGGGGCTAGGTCACCTTTGCCTTAGAAAATTTGCTGGAGACAAGGCAGACGGTCTGCACGGTCTCTGAAATTTGTGACTGCTGGGGCCGGTAACCTTGATCAAAAACTTGAGGTCTGATGAGTCCAGATTATATTGGATTTTTCGGACACATTTGGGCATCTTTTCTCACTCGTGCACTACATTTTTTGTTGTAAATTGCTCATATTTGCCTTGGTTAGAATTGTAGACTTAGTGCACTATTTATGCCCGTCGGGGTGTGCAATTGCGCATTCTGTGTTGGCGGTAGGCCTTCGGGGGCTCCCCATGCCTGTTCTTGCTTTTATTGTGGTTGCTATTTAGGTTTCCTGTGCGGTAGGAGCTTGGGTTTTGAATGTTTGCAGGTGGATTGTTCCCATGAGCTGAGCTTTGCAGTCTGGGTAAATCACATGACCGTGCAATTATTATTAACGCATGATCGAGGCGATCATGCGATTTACTCAGAACTCTATGTGATGATGCTCATCGTGCATTTTTCTTAACGCACGATTGAATCTAATTGTGCGTGAAGGTAATCACACGACCTACCTGAATGCCGTCAAAATACGAGTCCTGTCCTACCCCGTGCATTTTTGGTCGCGTGCGAGCATGCCGCTCATGCGTGAACAAAAAAACGCACGACCTTCTTGTAGCACCAGACACTGTTCGTCTCTTTAAATCGCACTATCCAAATGCACAGTCGTGTGTTTCTTAAATTAACGGCTCTATTTAAGTGCGTAGGTTTTTCAACCTAGGATCAAATTACAAAGTCGTGACTCGTCGGGAGGAGCGGGAAAAGCTCCAGTTCCGCCCCCACTTAGCTCCATCTTGGGAGAGAAGTTCTGGCCATCGTTTCTATGTAAATCTTCGGCTAGGACTTCTGCTCCGGCCTCTGCCATCATCGCAACTCTCAAGCTTCATTTCAAGACATTTCTCGCCGCATTTGGGAAGTTCTCCGGCGAGGTTGCTACCGGTGGAGATCCGAAAAGAAGACGGGTCAATAGAAGGATGTGAAAACCCTTCCATACCCCGAATGTCAATCGTAGACTAAGTTTGGACAAGGCTTGACAACCCTTGATTCCGACCGTGAATCCCGGCAAGACCTCGTGCGCTCAGTTGTATCTCTTTCCTCCTTCCTTTATTGTAGTGTTGATAATTAATTGGTGGGATGTTGTTGTGATGTGTAAAAAACCTAACATTGCTTCATTATGTTAATCATGTCAATGTGGTTAATCTTATGGTTTTTACCTTAGTAGTGTGCCTATTTTTCATCCTTGTGTTGCTGCCTATTGTGTTCGTGTCGTCCTAGCAATTGCTAGGAATATGCTTGGCGATAAGGTGATTGCGACCCTCATTATTCTTCCATCCTCCCCATCACCCATTTGGGTAATCCACCCAAGCGACGTGGTGAAGGCGACCCGCTTTTTATTTCTTGTTTGTAGCATAGGAACCCAATCACAAAACCCCCATTTGGTTTGTATTGCACTTACAATTCTATTTCTGAATAGGGAACTCACACCCCCTACTTGCATCCCTCGAGAGATCGATACTTAGGGACTTACTCCCATCTATATTACTTAAGCGACCAGTGCACTTTGTTGGATCTGTAGGCGCCCTTAGATGGGGGGGGGGGGGGGGGGGGTAAATAAGGGTTTTAAAACTTTTAATAAATTTTGAAATACTTAAAAAGGTAAGAGATCAAAATAGAGAGAAATCAAACAAATCAAGTGAAATAAAATAGAGACATGATTTTATTAACATGAAATATAGGATTACAAAACTGTATTTCTTATGATGCTAGAAATCAAAGGCGAATAGTAAAATGTCTTTTTTGTTTTCTATCCTAACTCGTATCCCCACAAACTGGTGGCTTTAGCCTATCCTTCCCCGGATATGGTCTCAAGCCACTCTAGCCAATCCTTCCCCGGATATGGCCTTGAGCACCCCCTAGACCAAACCTAGATCTAGTCGCCAACACGATCCAAATTGATCCCTAAGTCCTACCCAGACCTAGACGCCAACACGAGGAAAATTTACTACAATATTACAATAATAAATGAGAATAAAAAAAATCACAACAACAATATTAAAACTCCCTCTTGAAGAACTTCTGAAATTGGAGACGAAATACCGCTGTAGAATAAGCGTGGTTTAAGAGATCGTCGGTAGGATGCGGCGTGAAGAAATCCTCCTTCAGAAACTCACAGAACATTGAGTGGGAGATCACTTCACCGCAGAATAGGGCTCTTGAGTTTTGGCACTCAAACTCTCTCAAGCATGTGTGTTGAAAATGAGAGAAGAGGGCTCCTTTTATAGGAGAGCGAGCTAGCGCATGCGCTATCGCTACCGCTGACGCTATCATGAATTAGGAAATATTCTCCGCGTGCATATCTTCATTCCAAGGAAACCCTGCCGCAATTCCTCTTGTGCTTTAAGATAGCGCCTGCACTAGTCACTAGAGCTTGCGCTAGCGCCTTCTAAAACTGCCTCCAAATATTTCTCTAATCAGAGATAGCGCCTGCGCTAGTGGCTGCCGCCAGCGCTAGTGGGCATGCTGGAATTTTGACTTCAAACATGGGGGCAACCTTCTTATGTTATCCTTTAGTCATATGGCATTATTTCCTGTACACTTAAACACACAAGATCAAATACACATAGGATTTGTTATTCTCAAACCTATGAGATGCGGAAGACTTTGTTCCAACAAACACCCCCTTTTGATACTAACAAATCCATTAATGATAAGTCAGAGCATTAATACATAAAGCATGATGAAACTTACTTATGTGTGTGTGTGAGTGATGACTTAGGATAATTATCGATTTTGGTATTTAGAATTGCTCCCCCTAAATGCATGCTCCCTCTATGTGAATGCTCCCCTTATATGTGAAAAATTTCCGTAGATCTAGGAGTGAGCAGGAATAGTATAACTCAAAGTTCAAGCCAACCACCAGAATCACATGAAAAACAACTTTGATCTTTATTGATGCTAGCAGAAAACTTCATTACAAGGCAAGGTATACATGGCGAGACATGATTTCGCCAGTACACAAAAAACAGGAGAGAAAATACAACTGAAAGATAACCAGCGGTCTGACTTCCTGAGACCGCCTGACCGCCCGACCTGCGAGTTCGCTCGACTAGGAAACGAGACCGCCCGAACTGCCTGCCTGCGACTTGAACAACACCAACTGAGAACTCTGCGATCTGCCAATGATTCTCCCGAACTCCAGCAACCCGCACTGCAAGCCGCGAGACTGCCCGAACACCTTCAGAAAAGGAGATGACCGCTACTGCCCGCAGAAGCTGCATAAAAGAAGCTCAATCAGTAAGACCGACCGGTCATAAGAAAAGAGACCGCAGAACTAGCCGCGAGTTCTGCTTACACTTGGTGCGATGATTTTGCTACTACAGTGACTCCTATTTATAGGAGTGAGACCTGATCCAGTCACCACCCTATGAGATAGGATCACCACCCTTTGATCGCGCGACCAGACCGGTCAACACGCGCGATCAGCAAAAGATCCTCCTGCTTAGTGAGCTCGCTGACTTCAACAGAAGTCGCGCGATCATGACAACTCGCCCAGTCATGACGCTCACCACCTGTGTTCGCCACCCGACCTCCTCCAGAGACCGTGAACACACCAGACCGACTAGGGCAACAGCCCGCCAAGTCGATCAAACACCAGTGACCGCATATACCAGCTAACCGCAGAAGGACCAGCCATGCGAACTCACACCGGAGACCGCGCGACTAAGAAGACCTTAGTCCGCGCGCACCAAAAAGAACCTGGACAGCCAACAGACTGGACTGCCCATACCTGAGCCAACCCTGTGCGGTCACAGCTTGACCGGCAGAGTCCTGAAGAACAACCCACCACGCGGTCACAGAACCAGACCTCACGGCCTCACCTCAGCAACCTTGGACAGAAGAACGGCGGTCACGCTGAATAGCCCGCAGCTAGACCAAAGAGGTCAGACCGCCAGAGGAGACCACAAGACCGTGCGGTCAGACCAGACTGCGCGGTCTCCCCCCAGACTGCCAACTTCACAAACTTCCACTTCAACATTTTCAACATTCCCCCTTGAAGTAGGAAGTTGAAAACAGCCCAAGTAAACTCCTTAGCCGAGTAAACAGCCCCTTCGCCAGCGCCTTTGTGAAAATGTCAGCAATGTTGTCTTGACTCCGAACATGCTCGACCGAAAGAGACCCCTCCAACACCTTCTCACGAATGAAATGATGCTCGATCTCGATATGCTTGGTCCTCGCATGACAAACTGGATTAGTAACCAGTTTGAGAGCACTCTCATTGTCGCTGCGGAGCAGAGTCGGACCCCAAACCTCTTTATGGACATCTCCCACCAACCTCCTAAGCCAGATGGCTTCTTGAGCTGCCAAGGCTGAAGCCTTGTATTTCGCTTCCGTGGTGGAGATCGACACGGAATCCCGCTTCTTGCTGCACCATCAAGATGTCCTTCTATTCTGCTATCTTTCCATACCACACCCTCGGTGCTTGCTTCAACCCATACAGGGCCTTCTTCAACTTGCAGACATAGTCAGGAAAACCTTCAGATACGAAGCCGGGCGGCTGGACCATGAAGATGTCCTTGTCAATCTCGCCGTACAAGAATGCATTCTTTACGTCGAGTTGCCAAATCTCCCACCCCAGCACGCCGCCAAGGCAATCACAACCCGAACTGAAGTCATTTTTGCCACCGGACTGAATATCTCTTCATAGTCCTCATTGTATTGCTGCGAGAATCCCCGAGCCACAAGGCGAGCCTTGTATTGCTCGATACTACCGTCAGCCTTCTTCTTGAGCTTATAGACCCACTTGCATGTCACAGGGGTGATACCCTTGGGCCTGGGCACCAGAGACCAAGTCTCATTCTTCTCAAGAGCAATCATCTCTTCCTACATAACTGAATCCCACTGTTCCACGCCTTTGGCCTTCTCGAAGCTCATTGGTTCCCGCTCATCCAAGGGACCAACAAAGAAACATGAGACAAAGCTCACCATGTTTCCTCCTGTATAGTGATCAGGAGCAGTGATCGTTCGCTTCGATCTCCTCAGCTCCTTCACCTGACTCGCAACATCCTCAGATGCTTCTTCCCTAGCTCCCCTTTCAGACGTACTAGGAGCATTGCTCCCCCTACTTCCTGATCCAGAAGCCTCCGTCTCAGAACTAGAAGTAGATGGACCACCTGGTGACACAGGTAGCTCCACCTGAAGATTTTCCACAACTTTCTTCGGCTCCTCCACCCTGCTTTCTGGTAGCTCAACACCAGAACTTCCATTGTAAGAAGTCACCTCATCAAACATGACATCGCGAGAAACAACAAATCTCCGCATCTCCGGCTCCATGCACTTCCAGCCCTTCTTCCGATCATCATATCCCACGAAGACCAGATTCCTTGCTTTCACATCTAGCTTCGTCCAAAGCGCATCTGGAACGTGCACATAGCAGGTGGAACCAAACACCCAAAGGTGTGCAACACTTGGCTTTTCTTTGAACATCATCTCATGCAGGGTCAACATATTGATGGGACTGAGGGGCATCCTGTTGATGACGTAGGCAGCACAAGACATTCCCTCCGCCCAAAAGGACCTTGGGATACTCTTGGCATGCAGCCAACACTTGCAGGTCTCCGTCAGATGACGGATCTTCCGCTCCACAACTCCGTTTTGTTATGGAGTATGTGGACAAGTAAGCTCCCTCCGGATGCCCGCCTTCCTGCAAAAAAGTAGAGAACTCACCAGAGGTGAACTCCCCTCCATTGTCAGTCCTCAGCTTCTTAACCCGCAGACCCAGCCGACCCTCCACGAGCTCCTTGACTCCACAAACTTGGCAAACTCCTCCGCCTTCTCCTTCAGGAAATAAACCCAGACATATCTGGTGTGATCATCGATCAACACCAGCATATACCTGCTGCCTCTGAGGCTTGGGGTAGCAGTCGGTCCCATCAAGTCACCGTGGATGCACTCCAACGACACACTACTCCTTGTCTGCGACTTGTCGAACGATAGTCGATGAGACTTGCCGAACTGACATCACGCACAAACATGATCGTCACCGTAGGAAGATAGACTAGGCAGGACCTTGACCAGACCTTTCACCGCCATAGCCTTCAGCTTGTCCATCCCTACATGCCCCAACCTCTCGTGCCATATGATGACACTATCATTCGTCCTCATCTTGTCAACATAAGAACTTGTCGATAAAACGAACAAGTCTTTTGGCCTTCTCCCCACATGAACGACCTCTGCTTTCACCGCTTCAACATTTTGAAGAAACCTTACTTCTGTTGGGCCAAACAGAACGTGATACCTAGCGTCTACATCGTTGGTCACGGAGAAGAGGTTTTTCCTCATTCCGGGCACATGATAGACACTCTTCAAAGTCAGTGGCCCTCTATCACTGCCCAAAGAAACAACCCCCACCTTCTCGATACTCTGCACAGTGTTATCAGCAATTATAATGACATCATTACCTGAGTAGGGCTGCGCTGAAGTAAGCTTCGACTCGTCCCCGGTGAGGTGATGACCACACCCCGAGTCCACGATCCAGTCCTCCTAATAATTGATAGGAGCCGCAACTCCAACAGAAGCCGAGAAGGATCCTCCCCATCCTCCATCAATCGCCTGGCTTCAGCTTCCTCCTTTCCTGCAGCAGCATGCCCCGACTGAAGATTCACCCGGCAATCCTTCCTGATGTGACCAAGCTTCCCGCACCTGAAGCACTTGGGACCTTCTCCCTTCTTCTTCCCTTCAGCCTTAGGAGCATAGCCCCTCTCCTGCTGTCCAGATGTTGAAGGCCCATTGCCTCCTCCAGCAGACTTCTTCTTCTTATCCCACTTCTTCTTCTTACCCATGAAGAGAACCTCGCCATCTCCCCCAGACAATGACACCCCCGCCATCTGCCTTCCCAGACTCTCCTGCGAAGCAAGCAGATTTTCCAGCTCCAGCAGAGATGGCTGATTTGCCCTACCCTGCACCGACATCACAAAGGCCACACACTCCTTCCGCAAGCTACGGATGATGTGCCTCTTCAGCTTCGCCTCAGAAATTGGCTCATCAGGATCCAGTGCTGAAATCTCAGCGCACAGGTTCTTCATCTTCAAGAAGAACGTAGAGATAGAACGATCACCTTGAGCCAGCCTGGCCAGCTCATTCTCCAGGAATTGAAGTCTTGCCACATTCTTCTTGTTAAACAGCCCATCCAGGGCTCTCCAGATTTCAGCAGCCGATCCACACCCCAAGATGTGATCAAACAAATCAGGTGATATTGCCCTCTTCAGGGCGTACTCTGCTTTGGCATTAATGCGCCTCCAGATCCTCACCTCATGACCGTTATCCCCAATCAGAATAACTTCCCCCGTGCTCTCTCCTCCAACCACCTCCTGGAGGTCCTCACCCAGAAGATAACTCTGCATACACGACCTCCACTTCTTAAAGTTGGTCGAGTTTAGCATCTCAATTTCAAGACCCCTCGCTTCCATGGCTCTACCACTGGTTCCTTCTTCACAAAGGCGATGGCAACTATGATTTAATCACTGTTCTATCCACTCCAAACTAGCTATGATACCATGTGAAAAATTTCCGTAGATCTAGGAATGAGCAGGAATAGTATAACTCAAAGTTCAAGCCAACAACCAGAAGCACATGAAAAACAACTTTGATCTTTATTGATGCTAGCAGAAAACTTCATTACAAGGCAAGGTATACATGGTGAGACATGATTTCGCCAGTACACAAAAAACATGAGAGAAAATACAACTGAAAGATAACCAGCGGTCTGTCTTCCTGAGACCGCCTGAGCGCCCGACCTGCGAGTTCGCTCGACTAGGAAACGAGACCGCCCGAACTGCCTGCCTGCGACTTGAACAACACAAACTGAGAACTCCACGATCTGCCACTGATTCTCCCAAACTCTAGCAACCTACACTGCAAGCCGCGAGACCGCCCGAACACCTTCAGAAAAGGAGATGACCGTTGCTGCCCGCACAATCCGCAGAAGCTGCACAAAAGAAGCTCAATCAGCAAGACTGACCGGTCACAAGAAAAGAGACCGCAGAACTAGCCGCGAGTTCTGCTTACACTTTGTGCGATGATTTTACTGCTACAGTGAAAATAGGCGTGAGACATGATCCAGTCACCACCCTATGAGATAGGATCACCACCCTTTGATCGCGCGACCAGATCGGTCAACCCGCGCGATCAGCAAAAGATCCTCCTACTTAGTGAGCTCGCTGACTTCAACAGAAGCCGCGCGATCATGACAACTCGGCCGGTCATGACGCTCACCGCATGTGTTTGCCACCCGACCTCCTCCAGAGACCGCGAACACACCAGACCGACTAGGGCAATAGCCCGCCAAGTCGATCAAACACCAGTGACCGCATATACCAGCTGACCGCCGAAGGACCAGCCATGCGAACTCACACCGGAGACCGCGCGACTAAGAAGACCTTAGTCTGCCTGCACCACAAAGAACCCGGACAGCCACTAGGCTGGACTGCCCGTACCTGAGCCAACCCTGTGCGGTCACAGCTTGACCGACACAGTCCTGAAGAACAACCCGCCACGCGATCACAGAACCAGACCGTGCGCCCTCACCAAAGCAACCTTAGACAAAAGAACGGCGGTCACGCTGAATAGCCCGCGGCTAGACCAAAGAGGTCAGACCGCCAGAGGAGACCTCAAGACCGTGCGGTCAGACCAGACCACGCAGTCTCCCCCCAGACCGCCAACTTCACAAACTTCCACTTCAACATTTTCAATATTATATGTAAGCTATCATCTTAAGAATTAATCCTATTTAGTTCTTCCCCATTTGATAGCGGTTTTTGTTTATCATTTTAGTTCTCCCCCTTTTGTTATTAGCAAAAGTGGGTTAAGGTAGGAAGAGACATAGAAAAAGGTGTTGGATCGGTAGGCGCCCTTAGAAGGGGGTGAATAAGGGTTTTCAAAAAGTTATATTATATTTTAAAAGGCTTTGAAATAATGCGAGTTTAAGACAGTAAGAAGTCAAGTAAAACAATTGAAATAAAGTAGAGACATGCTTTATTAATATCAAATAAGGTTTTACAAAAGTTGATTTCTATAACGCTAGAAATCGGTGGCGAAGAATAGTTGACTCCTTTTGATTTCTATCTTGACTCGCATCCCCACGAACCGGTGGCCCCAGCATATCCTCCCCGGATTCAGCCTCAAGCCGCTCTAGCCAACCCTTCCCTGGATATGGCCTCGAGCACCCTCTAGACCTAGCCTAGATCTAGTCGCCAACACGAGGCAAATTTTTGCCCTAAGTCCTACCCAGACCTAGTCGCCAATACGAGGCGATTTCACTAATCGTTTACAAGAAATAAGAAATGAAAATAATTAAAAACTCCCTCTTGATGAACTTCTGAAGTTGGAGATGAAGATCCGTTGTAGAATAAGCATTGTAGAAGCGGAATTCGTTTGGATCCGGCGTGAAGAAATTCTCCTTTAGAAGTTTGCAGAACTTTGGTAGGACATCAACTTTCGGCCAAGGTAGCCTCTGGAATTATAGCACTCAATCTCTCTCTGTGTTGTCTCTGCAAAACGAGAGAAGAGGGGTCCTTTTTATAGCCTCAGCGCTAGCGCCTGCGCTAGTGGTACCGCCGACGCTATCCCATTTTAGGACATATTCTACGCGGCAGAATCTTCAATCCGAGAAAACATTTCTTTCTTGCCCGCCGTGCTCCGCGCTATCGCCTGCGCTATCGGATACCGCCAGGCGCTATCTCCTTTTACATGTACTCCCGGAATTGCGCTTATGCAATCTTTTCGTCGATCGAATTTTCGTCGAGCGCAACTTACAGTTCGTTGAGTGAATTTTTGTCGAACGCAGTAATGAGCATTTCGTCGAGCGCAGCTAACAGTTTGTCGAGCGAAAGCTAGTGCCAGGCGCTAGGTGCTACCGCCAGCGCTAGTAGGAGTTTTGGATTTGATGGCTCAACTTTGGGGGAAACCTTCTTATGTAATCCTTGAGTCATGTGGACGATCAAATACACATAGGATTTGTTATTCTCAAACCTAGGAGATGCGGAAGACCATGTTCCAACAAACTCCCCCTTTTGATAATAACAAATCCATTAATGATAAATCAGAGCATTAATATATAAGCACGATGAAACTTACTTGTGTGTGTGTGAGAGAGATGACTTAGGATAATTATCGATTTTAGCATTTAGAATTGCTCCCCATAAATACATGCTCCCCCTAAGTGAATGCTCCTCTAAAATGTAAGCTATCATCTTAATTAAGTATATTAGTTTTTTTATTTTGATAGCATATTATATTTATCATGTTAGTTCTCCCCTTTTTGTTATTAGCCAAAGTGGGTAAGGAGACACCACTTAAAAGTTGACAATAAGATAAAGGCATGATCGAGCTTGTAGAGAAGGAAATGATAAGGAGTTTTAGAATACTTTTCATGGAAATAGATCAGAGTTTGAGTATCACAATATTTTCATAAATCAGAGTTTGTAGCATAAACAAATACAAGATAAATGTAAAGTTGCGGAAGACTTAGATAAATACAAGCAAAGATCTTTTGTAAGACATGATGATTCAAAAAAAAGATATATGAGTTCAATTTCATAAAGAAGATGTTTTGTAAATCATTGTTCAAGTAAAATATTTAAATTCAATAATAAAGTAACCAAGCATGAAATAATGTTACCAAAAAGAGAGTACTACAATGTTATGTTAATTCACAATTCCAAAATATACTAAACATTGTAGAGAGCATGCTAGGTTATCTAGTGCATTTCATAAATAAATTGTATTATAGAATTTGCATTAGGATCCAATACTCATAAGAAGAAGTGTTATGGAAGATAATGATGTGCACATAAGTGTATTTTTGAGTAGAGTAAACAAATGTTTTAATCAAAAATACAAGAAATATGTAAAGTAAGAGCACAATAAAACACAAATAATTTCACCCACACACTTCATTGCACAAACAAAAATAAACAACTACCAAGGTGCTTTGCACACACAATGCTCATTAAGACTTATCAGGGTGCAAAGTAGTGCTTGGGGGATCACATATTTTATTTTATTTTAATGTTGAGACTAGTGATCCGGTGTACTTAAGAGTAAGTGGTTTTTATTTTGAAAGAAAGATATGGTTTGCACAAGATACTTTACTATTCTTTCCAAGGTGTTCAACCTCACAACGCTTATTAAGACTTATCAGGAGGTTCAAGTAGTGCTTGGTGGAGTTATCTTTGTCACTTTATTTTATGATTTTTTTTTTGTACAAAGTTCTCCGAATACACTTGTTTTGCAAACCAATATAATTTATGAAAGCATAACCACTTTTCTTAACTTTTAATAGTGCAAATAAAGGAGTGTAGGTAAGATACTTGTGCAATTTTAATTCATTGTACTAATACACAACATACACAAGCATTCTTAGATTAAACACATATGTAGACAATGCCAAAATAAGTGAGTGAATAAAGATCATTATCAAACATAAACTTTTACTCATACTTAGAGGCATGCTAAGCATAGTTCTACACAACTTTTATAAGATAATTGATGCACATATTACTAGATATATCAAAGCATGATGAAAACAATGTTCAAAGTAGTTTGAAAAGATAAATTGCAACCTTATAGAAGTTCTAAATAATAGATTAAATCATGCTTGATTTTCATAGGAAAATCCATACAGTTTTTTTTGATAGTTTTAATGTTTTATATTTTTGGATTTGATTTTTGGAAAAAAAATAGACTTTAAACAAATGATAAAAACAAAAAGGCAAGACATATTTTTGTAATTTGAGTTTTGTATTTCTGTATTTGATTTTTCAAAAATGAAATATAATTAGAAGTGCAAAAATAAATTGTACATATAGATTAATATATTTTTAAGAATTTTTTAAAATTTTAAAAATACAGAAAAACGAATAAGCACGCTAGCGGCGGCGTTAGCGCTAGCACGGGAAACAGTACATGATTTTTTTTTGAAATTTTTAATTGTTGATCTTGATTAAGTGTCCCAATAGTAGTTTCATGCTGAAATTTCAGATTTTTAGGAGATGTTTTAGATGGTTAAAAAAAATTACAAAATTGCGTGTGCGAATGTGTTTTAACTCGAAAGATCTAGGACACCTAACTCAAGTCGTAATAAACGAAATCTTGCATCGGGAAGAGGTTTAGTAAATATGTCAGCGAGTTGAGAGTCCATGCCAATGAAACTTACTTTTACATGCTCTTTCTTAATGTGATCCCTAATGAAATGATGACGAACATCGATGTGTTTGGATATAGAATGGTGCACGAGATTATATGTGAGGTCTATTGCACTTTTGTTGTCACATTTAAGATCAATGTTTTTGAGATTAAATCCAAAATCCTCTAGAGTTTGGCTCATCCATAACGCTTGTGCACAACAACTACCAAGTGCGATATATTCGGCCTCCGTGGTGGAGAGTGCAACCGAAGATTGTTTCCTACTAGACCAAGCAACTAAAGAGGGTCCTAAAAAGTTACAAGTACCGCTAGTGCTTTTTCGATCTAGTGAACACCCGGCGTAGTCCGAATCGGAATAACCATGGAGTGTGAATGAATCATTGTGTGGGTACCATAATCCTAATTTAGATGACCCTAATAGATAACAAAAAATACATTTTACCGCTTTTAAATGCGATTCTTTTTGATTGGCTTGAAAGCGAGCACATAAACATACGACAAACATTATATCTGGTCTAGATGCACTTAAGTAAAGAAGAGATCCTATCATTCCTCTATATAACGTTTGATCAATGGAAATTCCAGATTCATCTTTTCCTAGTTTTAAAGAAGGACTCATTGGAGTAGAAGCTTGTTTAAGATTTTCAAATCCAAATCATTTAAGCATATCGTGAACATATTTTGTTTGGCAAATAAAGATACCATCAGTTCGTTGTGAGATTTGAAAACCAAGAAAATATGATAGTTCTCCTACAAGACTCATTTCAAATTCATTTTTCATTACTAAGACTACTTCATTACACAACTCTTCATTAGTGTCTCCAAAAATGATATCATCAACATATATTTGTAAAATAATTAGATCGTTATTATTAGGCTTAATGAAGAGTGTGTTGTCGGCACATCCCATAACATAACCGTGCTTTAACAAAAACAATGTAAGTCGATCATACCATGCACGGGGCGCTTGTTTTAAACCATAAAGCGCTTTTTCTAATTTGTAAACATGATTAGGAAATTTTTCATTTATGAAACCGGGGGGTTGTTCTACATAAACTTCTTCTTTTATAAACCCGTTTAAAATGGCACTTTTGACATCCATTTGAAATAATTTTATTCTTTTAAAACTCGCAAATGCCAAAAATATTCGTATAGATTCTAAGCAAGCAACGGGTGCAAAAGTTTCTTCAAAATCTACCCCCTCGATTTGAGAATAACCTTGAGAAACTAAGCGTGCTTTATTTCTTATAATCCTAGATTCACCATCTAATTTATTTTTAAAGATGCATTTTACGCCGATAATTGGATGATTAGATGGTCTATCTACTAGATTCCAAACATTATTTCTTTCAAATTGACCTAACTCTTCATTCATAGCCAAAAACCAAAATTCGTCATTTAAAGCGGTGGAAATGCTTTTAGGTTCGATTTCGGAAACAAAGCAAATATTTGAAAACGTTTCATGAAGAGAGGATCGAATTCTTACCCCAGTAGAAGGTTCCTCAATGACAAGCTCTTTTGGATGATTTTTTGAGAAGTTCAAAATGCTTGGAGGTACATATTCATCTTCCTTGGACTTCTCCTCCTCTTCTTTGGAAGGTTCCTCTTCGTCGTGCTCCAAAGATGGCAAAGGTTCATCATTTGTACCTGTAGGAAGCTTCTTTGCACACGGAATAAACTCATCAAATTTAACATTAATAGACTCTTCAACTTTGCTCGATCTTTTGTTAAATATTCTATAGGCTTTACTGGTTAAAGAATATCCAAGAAATATTCCTTCATCACACTTCTCATCAAATTTTCCTAAAGAATCTTTTGTATTAAGAATAAAACATTTACATCCAAATACTTTAATATATGATACGTTAGGTTTATTTTGATAATATAGTTCACACGGTGTGAGATTTAGTGATGGGCGAAGCATGACTCTATTCATTACATAGCATGATGTGCTTACAGCTTCGGCCCAAAAAGACTTAGGTAATTTATATTCAGATAACATGGTGCGTGCTAGTTCTTGGATTTTCCTATTTTTCTGTTCAACAACACCGTTTTGTTGAGGTGTGTGTGGAGCGGAGAACTCATGCTTAATACCTAACATTTCACAAAAAGATTTAAAATTTTCATTTTCAAATTCACCTCCATAATCTGAGTGAATGTATTTTATTTTTAAATCTAGTTCATTTTGAATACGAGTACATAATTTTGAGAATTTGCAAAACGCATCAGATTTGGAAGAGAGAAATAAAGTCCAACAATATCTTGAGAAATCATCTATTAGAATGAAAGTGTATATTCTACCACCAAGACTTGCGGTGTTAACGGGACCAAAGAGATCCATATGAGTTAATTGCAATGGTTTTGAAGTAGAAATTTTGTTTTTGCTTTTAAAAGATGATTTTGTAATTTTTCCTTTTTGGCATGAAGAACATAGTGAAGATAAATTTCCATTCAACTTAGGCAATCATCTAATCAATTCCCTTTTTGCTAGTTTTAAAATGAGCTTTGTACTAGCGTGACCTAAACGTCTATGCCATAGTTCTAATTCATCATTTTTGGTTATAAAGCATTTCATAGATGATTTGGAAAGATCATGAAACAAAACTATGTAAACATTGTGAATTCTAGGTGTAGTTAGTAACACATCTTTTATTTTAGGATTAACTATTTTGCAAAGATTAGTGGATGATTCATATAATACGTCTAATCCTTTATCGCGCAGTTGACTTATAGATATTAAGTTATGTTTTAATCCTTTTACATAAAGAACATTTGAGATAAGAAAGGATTCGTTACCCACTGTACCAACTCCCATGATCCTTTCTTTACCGTTATCACCAAACGTTACGATCCCTCCTTTCTTCTTTTTTAGGCTAAGGAATTTTGCTTTGTTTCCCGTCATGTGCTTAGAGCAGCCTGAGTCCAAGTACCACACATCCTCCGTTTCCTTAGCCTTCCTACACATCTAGAGAGAAGATGAGAGTAAAGATCCAGATACCCAAGAGGTACCACCCATAGAGTAAGTGGATTTCTTAGGTACCCAGATTTATTTTAACGATCGTTGTTTTGTATTCCAGCAAGAGCTAGACGTGTGTCCAAACTTAAGACAATTAGCACATGAAATAAAGGGGGTTGAGACCCTTTTCTGAGTTTCTATGTTGCTCTTGCTGGATGATGTTTGAACATTAGAGAAAACAGTAGATTGTTTAACAGTTGAGCTACCGCCGACGTTGGTGGCTAGCGCTGGGCGGTAGGGTTCACTTTTATATCCGACCCCAAATTTTCCAGAACCATAACATTGGTTTCCCAAAATCATATCCAGGGATTTTTGACCAATCCCGAATTTTGTTATGGCTATATTGAGGTCATGATTTTGTTTTTTAAGAAATGTATTTTCTTGTACAATCATAACACATTTATTTTCAAATCCCTTTTTGTTATGTTCAATTTGTAAAAGAGTAGTTTTTAGTTTTCTCTCTAAGTCCCCCTTTTCTTTTGCAATAGTTTTGTTTTATGAGAGGGCTCTAGAAAGAGAAACTTCAAGTTCCGTTGTCTTAAATAATGAGTTCTCACACTCTTGACATGAAACCTTTCTCTTTTCAAAGGAAATCACTTTTTTTGTGAGCTTATGATTTTCTTTGATAATAGATTCATTTTCACGATTTAATATAATATTATCTTTTGTACTTTGATCATAGGATTTGCAAGTTAGAACAAATTCATCATAGAGTTCTTCGAAAGTAGGAGGAGTTACCTCAGTGTCGCTAAGAACACTGGTGTCGTCATCGTTGCTTTTTGCCATTAAGCATAAGTTTGCTTCCTCCTCGCTACTTGACTCAGACTCATTTGACTCTTCAGAGGAAGAATCATCCCAAGTTGCGGCTTTCAGTACTTTCTTTTTCTCTTTTGCTTTGTGTTGTTCTTTTTGCTCCTTTTGATACTTTGGGCACTGGCTCCGAATGTGCCCGGTCTTTCTGCAGTGGTAGCACTCTGGTAGTGGTCTTTCTTCTTCATCTTCGCTTCCATTTTCTTTCCATGATGAAGAGGAAGATCCCTTTCGTCGAGTATCCTTTTGAAATTATTTTCGGAATGTGTTCCTTCTTCCAGGATTCCTGATGAACTTCCTGAAGTTCTTCACCAGGAGACCTTCTTCATCTTCATCATCATCTTCGATGCTCTCCTTCTTTGATTTTAGTGCTAGCACCTTTTTCTTTGGCTCTTTGTTGTATTCATCGTGTTGAATCTGGAGTTCTACCTCATGGGTTTTGAGATTCCCAATAAGGTTCTCGATCTGGAGCATTCTTAAGTTGTGCGACTCTGAGATGGCTGCCACCTTTGGATTGAATCTTGTAGGTAAGGAGCGAAGAATTTTCCTCACCAAGTCTCCGTCTAAGTAGGTCTTTCCAAGTGCCTTTGAAGCGTTGACGATCTTGGTGAAGCGAGTGTACATCGAGTTGATGTCCTCTTCGGTATCCATCCTGAATTTTTCATATTCAGATTCCAGTTGGAATAGCTTTGCATCTTTCACCTGTGATGTACCTTCATGAGTAACTTCCAATTGATTCCAAATATCATAAGCAGTTATGCATGCAGAAATTCTAATAAATTCAGTCCTATTTAAAGCGCAATATAAAGCATTCATTGTTTTAGCATTGTTTTTACACCTTAGTTTATCGTTATCATCCCATTTATCTTTAGGTTTTAGTAATGTCGCCTCTCCCACTACAGTTGTAGGAGGAGAGTACCAAACTTCTACCATGTTCCATACTTCTACATCCATGGTCATAAGAAAACACATCATTCAATTTTTCCAGTAGTTAAAATCTGACCCAGTAAAGAGAGGTGGTCGACTAACCCCTTGACCCTCCGGAAAAGCGAGATCATGAGACGCCATTATTCCCGGTTGTTAAGCCGAATGGAATAAAACCTAGCTCTGATACCACTTGTTGGATCGGTAGGCACCCTTAGAGGGGGCGGGGGGGGGTGAATAAGGGTTTTCAAAAAGTTATATTATATTTTAAAAGGCTTTGAAATAATGCGAGATTAAGACAATAAGAAGTCAAGTAAAACAATTGAAATAAAGTAGAGACATGCTTTATTAATATTAAATAAGGTTTTACAAAAGTTGATTTCTATAATGCTAGAAATACGTGGCGAAGAATAGTAGACTACTTTTGTTTTCTATCCCGACTCGCATCCCCACGAATCGGTGGCCCTAGCCTATCCTCCCCGGATTCGGCCTCTAGCCTCTCTAGCCAACCCTTCCCTGGATATGGCCTCGAGCACCCCTAGACCTAGCTTATATCTAGTCGCCAACACGTGGCGAATTTCTTCCCTAAGTCCTACCCAGACCTAGTCGCCAACACGAGGCTATTTCACTAACCGTTTACAAGAAATAAGAAATGAAAATAATTAAAAACTCCCTCTTGATGAACTTCTGAAGTTGGAGACGAAGATCCGCTGTAGAATAAGTGTTGTAGAAGCGGACTTCGTTTGGATCCGGCGTGAAGAGATTCTACTTCAGAAGTTTGCAGAACTTTGGTAGGACATCAACTTTCGGCCAAGGTAGCCTCTGGAATTCTAGCACTCAATCACTCTCTCTAATGTCTCTGCAAAACGACAGAAGAGGGGTCCTTTTTATAGCCTCAGCGCTAGCGCCTGCGCTAGTGGTACCGCCGGCGCTATCCCATTTTAGGACATATTCTGAGTGGCAGAATCTTCAATCCGAGGAAACATTTCTCTCTTGCCCAATGCGCTCCGCGCTATCGCCTGTGTTATCAGATACCTCCAGGCTCTATCTTCTTCTATATGTACTCCCGGAATTGCACTTAAGCAATCTTTTCGTCGATCAAATTTTCGTCGAGCGCATCTTGCAGTTCGTCGAGCGAATTTTTGTCGAACGCGGTGATGAGCATTTCGTCGAGTGCAGCTAACAGTTCGTCGAGCGAAAGCTAGCGTCAGGTGCTAGGTGCTACCGCCGGCGCTAGTAGGAGTTTTGGATTTGATGGCTCAACTTTGGGGGAAACCTTCTTATGTAATCCTTGAGTCATGTGGACTTTGTTATCCTGCACACTTAAACACACAAGATCAAATACACATAGGATTTGTTATTCTCAAACCTAGGAGATGCGGAAGGCCATGTTCCAACAAAAGGGTTTTTTTGTGTACAAGATAAGGCATGATCGAGCTTTTATAGGAAATGAAATGATAAGGAGTTTTTAGCAAAAAAAAATTCATAGTAATAGATCAGAGTTTTTGGCATAAAGATAATAAGCATGTTAGAACAACTTAATATAAACGTTACCAAGCTAGTCTACAGATTGTTGTAGAAAAATGAATTTTGAGATTCAAGTGATGGTAAGACTTGAAATAAGCATGAAAGCGCAAGGTAAAAGTTATTAGGTAATATTGCGGAAGACTTATTGAAATACATGAAACATCTATTTGTAAGCATGATGATTCATACGAGAAAATATGAGTTAAATTCCAAAATAAGAAGATGTTTTTGTAGGTTATTGTTCTCTTAAAATTTTTTAAGGTTTACAACAATGTAATCAAGCATGAAAAGATATCAAAAAGTGACTACTACAATGTTATTTTAATTCACAAATTCAAGACATACCAAACATTTTAGAGAGCATGCTAGGTTATAGAGTGCATTTATATATAAAGAGTAGTACAGAATTAGCATTAGGATCCAATACTCATGAGAAGAAGTGTTATGTAAGTTAATGATGTGCACATAAGTGTATTTTGAAGAGCGTAAACAAATGATTTAATCACAAATACAAGACATGTGTAAAGTAAAGTGCACAATAAAACACAAATAATTTTACTTCCACACACTTCAATGCACATAGAAAAATGTACAAAATACCAAGGTGCTCTGCACACACAATGATCATGAAGACTTATCAGGGTGCAAAGTAGTGCTTGGGGGATCACACATATTAATTTGCAATATTGATATTTTTATGATCCGGTGTACTTAAGAATAAGTGGTGTGAAAACCTAAAAGGTTTGCACAAGGTACTTTACTATTCTTTCCAAGGTGCTCAACCTCACAAAGCTCATTAGGACTTATCAGGAGGTTCAAGTAGTGCTTGGTGGAGTTATCTTTGTCAATTTATTTCATGATTTTTGTTTTGTACAATGTTCTCTGAATACACTTGATTTGCAAACCAATTTAATTTTGAAAGCACAACCACTTTCTTAATTATTAAGAGTGCAAATAAAAGTACTGTATGTAAGATACTTGTGCAATTTTAATTCATTATACAATTACAATTCACAAGAAAGCATTCTTAGATTAAAAGCACATGTAGACTTTGCCAAAATAATTGAGTGAAGAAAGATCATTATCAATCATAAAACATTTACTCATACTTAGATGCATGCTAAGCTTGGTTCTACACAAATTTAACAATACAATTGATGCACATGTGTTTAGATATATCAAAGCATGATAAGAAGCAAAAGAATGTTCAAAGTAGTTTGAACGGATGAATTTCAACATTGTAGAGAGTCTTAGTGATAGATTAAACCATGCTTGATATAAACAAGAAAGTCAATACAGTTTTTTTTATATTTTGACATTTTATATTTTGATTTTTCATAAGATGAGGAAAACAAATAAAAAATGCCAAAAACACAAAAATAAATAGAAACATTATATCATATTTTTATAAATTTTTCAGAAATTTGAAGCACTGAGTTTTGAAACATGGAGCTAACGCCGGAGTTAGGTCCTAGCGCCGGAGTTAGCTCACAGAGAGTGCATATTTTAATCGTATAGCCTAGATTTTTCTTCGATTTCACTTCCAATTTTGCTCAATTATGTTTGTGCAAAGTAACACCTGTCTAATGAAGTGAAAAGAGGAGAAGAAATCGCAAAAAGTTGTGGAATTTAAAATTTTAGACCATGAGCTTCCAAAAACATAATTCTACCTTTTTAAGCAACTTGAGTTTTGCACAATCATTTAAGCTTTGTATGATAGGATATGCAAACAATGAAAACATGACTGAACATAACAGATATGCATGATTTTAGTGATTATATAAAAATAATTTTCATGCATAAAATAAAAATAGGTATGCCCTAGATAAAAATACCCAGACTATATGTCAACACCCTAGCCCCGTACTAAGTGACAAATGGGCATGAGGAGCTGCACACATGCCATAGGTTGGGGGTGTTACTCTCATATGCATACACTAGAGAACTCTCAACCTAGCATCCTTTCCCCAGTGCCTCGCAAGGCCCCACTAAAAGCCTCCCCGGTTAAGGACAAGACATGACTTTGAGGTTAAGTCTCTAATGCATCCTATCATATGCCCACACTATTGTGAGACATACAATATTGGTATATGATCATGGACATACAAAGAGTTCAATGTTTATGATTGATTTATAGACTATGAGTTTATTTGAATTTTTAGAATGATAACATAAAACCTCATAGTTATCATGAATTCTAAGTTGCAGATTTTTCAATATTTATATCTTGGCAATCATATGATAACTAACAATGCATGAGATTAACATGATAATTAATAAAATTCATTAGGTGGCAATGTTAGTATGACGAGACATTCGTTCAATATGACTTTTGTGATTTTCTTTTTAATCACAAATTTTTAATTTTTAATTTTTTTGAAAGTACAAGATAACGATAGTTTTCATTTTCGGTTATTGCAAAAGTACGCATGAGTCTATAATTAATTTGATCTTTGCTAGACTTTAGTTGGACTTAGCAATTTTGAGTGGATCTTGAACTTCCCGAGGTGTACCCTATAAAGGGTTCGCACCGGTACTAGAAGATGTGATGGGGTGACATCCCAAATCTCCCTTTCTCAAGATATTTAAGTGTTATTGGTTGCTACCCATACTTAATATTTAAAATTTATAGACTATAAGTTTTCTGAAAGAGAAAAATTGAAGTTCATGATTTCATTAATCTGGATAAATATCTCATAACAAATTTAGAAATAGATTTAATGGATAATACAAGATATTTATAGGCAATGAATTTAAGAAAGATAGATAAGTCACCAAAATAAAATATGACTTTGAATTTTAATCAATTTGATTAATAAACTCATTAAGCTTTAAGAGATAAATTTATATTTCCATTAATATATAAGATGACCATGACATGATAGCCTAAAAAAATAAGAAAACAAAAGAAAAAAAAGAAAAAGGCATTAAAGCATATCATGAAGTAGAAATTTGTATATTTCATTTTGAAAAGATTCTACTTCATGCATTTGATGATACCTAATGAATAATAGACTTAGGTATCCAAAGGGGTCCAAGTGTGGAGGTTCCTTTGTGTACCCAAATATAACGAGATGATTTTTGGGGAGATGAGTACGGATGAACCCTTTCAAGTGGAGTTAATGTTTCATCTTTAATTTTGGCTCTCCACCCATACTTAGGTTTAGTGTTATAATTATGCATCAAATTTCCATATTCATTAAACTTAGGCTTAAAATAATAATGAATTTTGAAATTATTTTTCATAGGAAATTTTTGCATATTTGAATTTACTTTGGGAGATACATAATGAGGGTTAGAATTCATTATGCTTTTATGACTAAACATTCTACTAGGTGCATGTTTGATATATTTTAAAATACTAGTAGAAGTTTTACACATGTTTGATGATAAACTAGAAATAAAAGATTTTTTATTACTTGTAAGATTTTGCACAAATAGTTTTAATGATTCTAGTTTATTAGATAAAATATTATTTTCATTTACCAATTTTTCATTGTGCTCTTTTGAAATTAAAAGTCCTTTTCCAAGATCCTTGAATATTTCTTTAATATCGTTATAATCAAAATAAGGCTTAGAGATTTCAATTAGAGAGTTAGATGGAGAAGACACACCACAATTAGATTATGAATTAATATTAGCTTTTATCCTTTTATTTTCTAAATGTAAATTTTTAATAACAATTTTTAATTTCTTGATTTTATGTTTAGCCATTTTTATTATATGGAAAGTAGAGATAGAAGTTTTCACACAAGAAGAAGATTTAGACTTTCTTACAAAACTATCGGAAGAGGCAAGATGTGAACATGAAGTTCCTTTGTCGTCTTCTAGGCCATCCTCCTTCATAGATGAATTTTCATCTTCATTTGCTCTTGATGAATTGCTCTCTTCGTCTAAGTCAATTTCAATGATTTCCATGGTTTTGCTATGCGAGATATCTCCTTGAATAATGGTGGATACTTGCATGTCCTTCTCCTCTTGTGTTCCATCCATACCTTCACGCAGAAGATCATACATTTCTTCAAGAAATTTCCAAACTTTGTATGCACTAGAAAAATAATATATCAATTTAAAAATATCTTGTGATAAAGCACAAAAAATACTATTCAAAGCATTTGCATTTAGCTGACGTTCTTTTTTATTTGATTCATTCGCTGGTCTTACTATTGCTATATTCCACGCATCGATGTCTAATGTCTTAAGAAACTTTTCCATTAACATTTTCCACCCTCTATAAATTATCCTTTCAAATAAAGGTGGTGCAAGAGATTTTCCTTCTTCATAAAAATTTCCCCCACTAATCGAAGCGAGATCATGAGACGCCATCATTCCCGGTTGTTAAGCCGATTTGGAATAACCTAGCTCTGATACCACTTGTTGGATCTGAATGCGCCCTCAGAGGGTGGGGGTGAATAAGGGTTTTAAAACTTTTAGTATATTTTGAAATACTTGAAAAGCTAAGCGATCAAAATAGAGAGAAATCAAACAAATCAAGTGAAATAAAATAGAGACATGATTTTATTAATATGAAATGTAGGATTACAAAACTTGATTTCTTATGACGCTAGAAATCGAAGGCGAATAGTAAAAAGTCTTTTTCATTTTCTATCCCGACGTGTATCCCCACGAACCGGTGGCTTTAGCCTATCCTTCACCGGATACGGCCTCAATCCGCTCTAGCCAATCCTTCCCCGGATATGGCTGATAGTTTATATAGGTGTAGTCAATATTACCTAGAGGGGGGGGGGGGGGGGGGGGGTGAATAGGTTTTACTTATTTCTTTATATAATCCTAATGTATCTAGCTGCAGAAAACTCAATCACAGAAAGCAGACAAGGATGTATAGAGGTTCCTCAAGATAGGGTGTCTTGAGTAGTCCTCTTTCCCCCTTCACCTTTCTAAGAGTGAGTTAGACAAGGCCACAAACTCCAATCTCAGCTCCTTGAGCTTACACCACAAGTTCCTCAAAACTTCTCAGATCAAGAGTGATCCAACCTCAGGCAAAACAGCCGTACACTCAGGCTCAGCAGCCCTACACCTCAGGCACAACATCCCTACACTCAGGCTCAACAGCCCTACACCTCAGGCACAGCAGCCCTACAGCTCAGAGTTATGTAACTCCTACCACTCAGAAATCACACAGATTTCCTACCTCAGACCTATCAAGAAATCCTACCACTCAAGCTGTCAACACAGCCTTACACACAGGCTCAACAGCCTTTCACTCAGGCGACAATGCCTTACAAAGATATAAGAGAGTTTGTATTAAATACAGAAGACAAAAGGTTTACTCTCAGGTCTTCTGATTTCTTTCTTCAGATCTGAAAGACAACTGCTTCAGATTTGAATCACCTTGATCTTCTCCTTCAGCAAAGCAGAAGATCAAGTTGCCCTTCTTGAGTTGGTACATGAAGAGCTAACTAATCTCCTTCAGAAGATTAACTCCAGCTTCAGAAAACAACTTCAACTTGCTGGAACGTGAAAGCTCCAGTGCGGCTTGCAGCAAAAGCTTTTCAATGGAACAGTAGTTGTTGTTGTGCCCTAGCTTTTGCTTTTATACCTCCAGAAGGCTTCAATGGCTATTTCAATCCTCCTGACAGAGTATGGGGAAGATTTGAGTTGCTTTTCCCTTTTTATTTTCGCTTGCGCCAAAAGCAGATCCCGTCAGCACATTTGAATCTGTCTCAGCGGTTGGGCTGAGGCAGCTTCCAGTCTCAGCGGTTGGGCTGAGACAACTTCCAGTCTCAGCGGCATCTCCAGTCTCCTTCTCAGCGGATCCGCTGGGACAGACACAAGTCTCAGCGGTTTTCCTCTATCTGCAGCTCTGCAAGCCCAGACTCCATCTCAGCGGCTGGACTGAGACAGAGATGTTGTCTCAGCGGTTTTGAGCAGACTGTTACCAATACTATTCCTTGTCTTGGAATAACCTAACCCTTCATGCTTATGAGATACATATAGGGTTTATCAAATACAACTTATACTTTGTATTTGAGTGTGAGGCCTCTTCAAATTAAAGGGATATTGAGGGTCAATTTCCCAACAATGGCCTCGAGCACCCCCTAGACCAAACCTAGATCTAGTCGCCAACATGAGGCAAATTCCTCCCTAAGTCCTACCCAGACCTAGTTGCCAATATGGGGAAAATTTACTACACGATTACAATAATAAAATAGATGAAAATAACAACAATAATATTAAAACTCCCTCTTGAAGAACTTCTGAAATTGGAGATGGAAGGCCACTATAGAATAAGCATGGTTGAAGCGATCGTCGGTCGGATGCGGCATAAAGAAATCCTCATTCAGAAACCGACGGAAGTTTGGGTGGGAGATCACTTCTCGGTAGAATAGGGATCTTGAATTTTGGAACTCAACCTCTCTCAAGCATGTGTGTTGAAAACAAGAGAAGAGGGATCTTTGTATAGGAGAGTAAGCTAGCGCCCGCATTATCGCTACCATCGGCGCTATCGTGAATTAGGAAATATTCTCTACGTGTGTATCTTCATTCCAAGGAAACCCTGCCGCAATTCCTCTTGTGCTTCGAGATAGCACCTGCGCTAGCCACTAGCGCCTTCTAAAACTGCCTCCCAAAATTTCTCTAATCATAGATAGCGCCTGCGCTAGTGGCTACTGCTGGCGCTAGTGGGCATGCTGGAATTTTGGCTTCAAACTTGTGGGCAAACTTCTAATGTTATCCTTAAGTCATATGGCATTATTTCCTGTACACTTAGACGCACAAGATCAAATACACATAGGATTTGTGTTGGAACATGGCTTTCCGCATCCCTTTGATTTGAGAATAATAAATCCTACTTGTATTTGATCTTTTTTGTCATTGTGTTTTTAGTATGAGGGTTTGAACAGATATGACACTAGGATGCTGCATTATTGGTCTGGACCTGCTCACAAACTGAAAAGAGGGATGTGGTCTAACGCAAGGAGTTAGGACTTAATGCTGGGCATTGAATCTCGTTCCCATCATGATCTTTATTGCAAGGAGGGAAGCAACCATGATTGTAGGAGCACTTTAGGAATAATCTGACCTAACGCCAGCGTTAGCCTCAACGCCAACGTTAGGGTTTCTTAAAATGAATGTTTCCTAAAGTGCAGTATCTCCTTCCTGTTTTGAAGATCTGAGCCATCAAAACATTTCTATACTGGTTCAATGTCAGGCATTAGCCTTAATGCCGACATTAGCTGCCAGTCCTATAAATAGGTGGATTTCGTCTTCTTCAACTACCAATGTTAAGGAGCTCTATTCCAGCACTCTGAATTATTTGTGAGGGTCGTATTTCTAGAGCACAGAGGATCTCCCACTCAATATCAAAAGGAGGAATCAAAGGAGGCTTGGATCAACACGCTAACTTAACACGAAGAATGCACACTTGGACTTCAATAATCCTCAGTGATTCTTCATCGTCTCCTTCAAATTATACCTCATAGGGAGTTTTTATATTTGTCTTTTATATTTATCTCTGTAATCAGTTCATGAATTCGCCTTGTGTTGGAGTCTAGGTTTGGGTAGGACTTAGGGAGGAATATGCCTCGTGTTGGCGACTGGGTCTAAGGAGTAGATCTAGGGGGTGCTCGAGGCCTTTCTGGGGATAGGGGCTAGAGCGGCTTGAGGCCGTATCTGGGGAGAGATAAGCTAAAGCCAACCAGTTTGTGGGGATATGAGTCGGTATAGAAAATGAAAAGAATATTTGATATTTCGCCTTCGATTTCTAGTGGCATAGAAATCACATTTTGTAATCAAATATTATATATGATAATCATGTCTTTTCTTACTTATTTTAATTAATTTACTACTTTTTACTTTTGATTCATTCTCATTCAAATAAAATATCAAAAGTTTTATATTAAATATTAAAGTTTTCTAAAACCCTTATTCACCCCCCCCCCCCCCCCCTCTAAGGGCGCCTCAAGATCCAACAAATGGTATCTGAGCGAGGTTATTCCAAATCGGCTTAATAACTAGGAATAATGGCATCTCTTGATCATGATCTCGCTTCTACTAGTGGGGGACATTTTAATATAAATGAAAAAGTATTATCATCGCCTTTATTTATAGGCAAAAATTATAAAGGGTGGAAAACAGTAATGAAAATTTTTCTTAAAGTTTTAGATGAAAAAGTTTGGAATATTACAAGTGAAAAGCCACCTAGCGTAATAACTAGAAATGAAATTGTTTTAAGTGCAAAATCTATAAATAGTTTATTTTGTGCGTTAGATCAAAATATTTTCAAACTTTTTTATAATTTACCTACCGCATATGAGATTTGGAATTTTATTGAAAGAACTTATGACTCTCCTTCTGTAGGTATGGAACAAACACAAGACTTGGAGAACCTACAAGCTTGCACAAATGTTCAAGAATGCTCCTCTCATGATGGATCAATGGAGTGTACATCAAGTGGAAGAGTAGAAGAAATATTATCTTTGAAAGAGGAGTGCCAAAAAGATGTCAAAGTAACTGTTTGTACAAATCTTACCTCTTCCAATAGCAATGGAAGAAAAATCAAAGTCTTCTCTTTTTGTGACAATTTCCGTTTACATATTACATATGCTACAAATTGCTAAATGTAAAATGAAGAAATCGAAAATTGCTAATAAGAAATTACGTTTAGAAAATAAAAGATTAAAAGTTGTATCTAATGTAGAAACAAAAATTGATGTGCTTGATGACTCTCACTCTTGCTCGTTAATTAAAATTGCTTCACCATGCAACTCATATAATGAATTAAAAGAAATTTACAAGGAACTTGAATAAGTGTTTAATTTTTTTTAAAGAACAAAATTAAAGATTATGTTTAAAAAACCCTTCTTTGAAAAGTAATTGTGGTAGGTGTACAAACTATAAAATTGAAATTAATGAGATGGATGAAACATTTAATGAATTAAGAAATGACTATCAAACTCACATTGATTCAATTGTCTCCCCTCATAAAAATAGCACAATAGCTTATAATAAAGCTAGACATAATCTTAAGATCAAAAATGAGGAATTAAAATCAAAAATTAACTTGCTTATGAAAATTATGAATAAAAATTCACAACCCATAAATTCACAATATTAAGGAATATGTAAAAGCAAGTTGAATATGAATATGAATATCTTGAATAAACCTTATAATGGGGGTAAGGAACACAAAGTCTTCGAAAATCAAAATCCTAGTCAATATCATTTACTAAATTCGTTTTCTCCCAACATAAATTTAAATGTTAACGAATTTCCTATGCGTAACACTTTTGAAAATTATTATGGAAATTTGAAATATAAGAATATATGAAACCAAAGTATGAATGGAGACCCAAAATTAAAGATGAAACATTAACTCCACTTGAAAGGGTTCATTCATACTCATCTCCCAAAAAATCATCTCGCTATATTTGGGTACCTAAAGGAACCATTACACTTGGTTCCCTTTGGATACCAAAATCTCTTATTCATTAGGTATCACCGAATGCATGAAGTAGAATTTCTTTAAAATGAAATAAATAAATTTCTACTTCATGATATGCTTCAATGTCCATTTTGTTTTTATTATTTTTAAGCTATAATGTCATGGCCATCTTATATATTATTGGAAATATGATTTTATCTCTTAAAGCTTAATGAGTTTATAATCAAAATTATCAAAATTCAATGTCATATTTTATTTTGGTGACCTATCTATCTTTATTATATTCATTGCCAATAAATATCATATATTATCCATATAAATCAAAATTCTAAATTTGTTATGAGATATTTATCTAAATTAATAAAAACATGAATTTCACTTTTTTTTCTCTTTCAAAATTTTGAGCCTATAAATTTTAAATATTTAGTATGGGTAGCAACCAATTATACTTAAATAAATACCTTGAGAAAGGGAGGTTTGGGATGTCACCCTATCACATCTCCTAGTACCGATGCGAACCCTTCATAGGGTAGACCTCAGGAAATCCAAGATCCACTTTAAATTGATAAGTCTGGCTAAAGCCTAGCAAAGATCAAATTAATTGTAGTCTCAAGCGTACTCTTGCAATAACCAAAAAAGGGGAAATTATCATTATCTTGCGTTTCAAGAAGTTTACATATTCATCTTTAAGAATAACAACAAAAAGTCATATCATTTCTCAAGTGATCTATATATGTCCTTTATCTTTCAAAATCCCTTACCTATAAAAGTCTCTTATCATCATTATAAGTTAAATTCCAAATGTGGTATATGATGTTATCAAGACTAATGAAATAATTGTCAAAAATGGATTTAAAAGGAGTATTTGGGGACTTACACTAATAAATTAAATGCGCAACTTATTGAATATTTGTCTAATTTCTTTGCAGCATATGATAGACCATATATTGAAAAATCATAATTTAGAAAAATCGATATTGAAAAACTACAATAATGATGAATATATACACTCCACAATGATCTTATGCTAAAATTCACAAAAAATCATGTATCATAATTCATAATTCATAAAGGATTTTCTTAAAACACCTATTTCTATCAATCTTAGGAACTATGATATATATGATGGCTAACTTGTATTATAATTTCATATATAGTTTTGTGTGAGATGTGTATCAATAATGTTTGCATGTATATCATTATATGTAGTACTTGGAATTAACTTGATATAAAATAGAATTGTCACTCAAGGTCTATGAAAATTCAAAACTCTATGATTGAATACATGCAACCCATTTATATGCTTGTAATTACATAATATTGCACCTTGTTACCATAACTTTCATTCTAGCATCATCACTTACTATAAGTATAAATCAATGTCTATGCTAGTTATATAATGCCATGTTATGTTAAAGAAAAATAAAATAATGAAATTTGAAAGTCAAGAAAATTATATATATATATTTATATATTTTTTGTTGTATATTCAAAATTCAAAGAGAAAATTTACAAAAACTCTCAAAATAACTATAAAATATTCTCTCAATACATTGATTATTCACCTTACAATCTTTCTCTTTAATATGTTGAAATGGATGAATATTAATTGTTTAATTTTAAATACTTGCATCATTATGAATAAGAATTATGAGTACCTAAATTTCTGTGTTTAAACTAATGATCGCTTATTCTAATCATGCAAAATCAAAACATCTTTTAATTCAAATATTAAACATAACTACAAAAGATCCTTTGCTTCCAACATATGGTTTGTGATCATGATAATATGAATGAAATATGATTTGTGTGTGCATGTATCTCACCTATGTAAACCCTAGAATCATCTTTATACTAATAAGAGAAAATCAAATAGAATCATCACATTATTCTAGGTCTAAAAATTGAAATACTATTTTTGAATACATTCAACATTAAATCTATTAATCTTATGGCGTAACATTGCTTGCAAACTTATTATTCTAGTATTATCATCTAATAAATATTATTCATGCTAGTTATCTCATATTGCCATACTAAATTATTTTAAAATAGAAAAAATGAAAGTAAAAATTCATAAAAACTATGTGGTTTTAAAATGAACTATAATTAAAAATCAATCTCTCATAAAGCCATAGTTTATAAATTGAATCCATGGGACAAAATACTTAGGAGGCCCATGATCATTCACCCACATTATGTGTCTCACAATAGGGAGGGCGTAGGATTGTATGCATTAGATGACCTAACCTCTAAGTCATGTCTTGTCCTTAACCGGGAAGGGTTCCTGTGGGCCTTGCGAGGCACTAGGGGAAAGAGTGCTAAGTTGGGCATTCCCTAATGTGTGTATATGGGATTAACACCCCAACCTACAACATGTGTGTATCTTTTTATGCCCATCCGTCACTTAGTACGGGGCTAGTGTGTAGGCTTATGGTTAGGGTATTATAATATAGGACATACCTATATCATATTTTGCATGCACTATTTATGATTATATTATTCATGTAGTCTTGGGTTGATTGAACATGCTTATCTTGTGTTTTGTATATTTTATCATTTTTGAGCTTTAATGATCTTGTAAAACACAAGTATTTGAAAACAAAAAAATGATATAAAAACCATTTTTTAACAAATAAAACATGCTTAAATAGACTTCTAATCATCTCCAAATTCTCTGAAATTTCTACACTTAGAAGGACTATATACATACTCCCTATTCCAAAGAATTTTTTTTCAAAAATCTCAAAAAATAGTGTCATGTTTGGGCTTTGAGTAGTTAACGCCAGGCGTTAGCTCTTTTTGCCTTATTGAAATTCTGATTTTTTCTATAATATTTCTGGTATTTTTCTAATAAATTTTCTCAGTTTATTTTTTCTATTTTCAAATTATTCTATTCTTAATTTGTTAGTTTTATTCAAAAATACAAAAAAATTAAATAAATCAAAATGCTCACAAATATGTTTTTTGTCATTTGTTTTGGTTTAATTACTTACAAAATTATGGTTTGACTATATGACTTCACATGAGCAAACATCTTAGTTATTTTGTTACAAATGGTTAAAATTGATTAGGCGTACACTTAAAGATTGTCTTCAATGTTTATGCTTAATTTCAAATTTCCTAAACATTGTTTTATCTTCATGCCTTGACCTTAATCGGATTATGTGCAATGAAATAGTCTCTAGAAAATTGTGTATGATTGTCTGGCATGCCTCTAAGTATGTGTAATTATTTATGTTAATCAATGATTTATTCACACGCTATTTTGGTAATCTACATATGCTCATAATCTTAGTCTTGCATGATTGTGTAGTGTAATAGTTTTAAAAAATTTAGTTGTATGTCTAAATTACCTACACCATCATTTAAACAATATATTTCTTGCACACATAAGTGTTATTTCAAAATTATAAGGGTTTGCAACAATAAGTAAATTCGGAGACCTTTGGCCCAAACTTACAAAAATATAATGAAATAATATGCTAAAGATAGCTTCACCAAGCACTACTCACCCTCCTGTAAGTCTTAATAAGCATTGTGAGGTTGAGCACCTTGGAAAGAATTGTAAAGAGTCTGGTGCAAACATATTCTTTTTTATCACTTCTATTTATACACCGGATCACTAAAAATAAATTTTATAAAAATGCTTATGTGATCCCCCAAGCAATACTTCGCTCCCTGATAATTCTTAATGAGCATTGTGTGCGCGAAGCACCTTGGTTTTTGTACTCATTCTATGTGTCTTGAAACTTTATTCTATGTGTGAAAGTAATTAGAAGATTACATCCTTAATATTGTTGTTACTATTTCATTATATATGTCTTGTGTTTTGATTATTTCATGTGTATACTTTTATCAAAACACCTTATGCACACATCATTGTTTTTCATAAAACTTCTACTCATGAGAATTGGATTCTAATGAAAAATTACATAATTCTCTAAGAATTTAAGTAAAAGCACTAGATTGCAATGCATAATTTCTATAATGTTTTCTTTACTTAAAATACGAATTAGTTACATTGTAGTCCTTATCTTTTTGAATATATTCAATCATGCTTGCCTATTAGTTATGAAAATTTTCAAGGTTAAAGCTAAAATGTGAAGAGACTAGCAATATCATGTTGAAATGGTCAAACTATAACAAAAAAGCTACTATTCGTTATTTTGTTTTATTTTTTTGCATTATTATTTCACTATGTGGTTTTACCATACCCTACATGATAATTTTTAAAGATTTTTTTTCTTCCCATGTGCTTATCAATCTATATTGCTTTTCTTTCATCAAGTAGTATCTTTTTTCAAATTACTTTGAAAAGCAAGTGGTAGAATTCCTTTGGTAAAAACTTGGAATGTGTGTTCTTTAACGCATATCATATCCATTCTTCGTTGTGCTACTCTCTCCCTTAGCTTGATCACGAATTACTTTATGTCTAAACAAAACTCTTAATCCTCTCTTAGTTATGTCCCAACTTTTGTCTTCTCTCTTCTATGTTTTGTTTCACTCCACCCACTTTTGCTAACAAAAAAAGGGGGAGAATAAAATGATAAATCGTAATGAGTAAAGGAGTAGGATTCACTAGATTAAGGGGAGCATGAATCTAGTCTATGAGAGCATGCACTAAGGGGGAGCACATATGTAGGGGGAGCAAAATTTACAATTTATCAATCTATAATTCTTATTATTGTCTCAATATTGCATAGTGTCATATATCCTTCGAAAAAGACATCTCTCTTATATATGAATCTGATTTATCTCTATTGGATTTGTTATTAAGAAAAGGGGGAGATTGTTGGAATATGGCTTTTCACATCCCTTTGATTTGAGAATAACAAATCCTACTTGTATTTGATCTTGTTTGCCATTGTATTTTTAGCATGCATGTTTGAACATATATGACACTAGGATGCTGCATTATTGGTCTGGACCTGCTCACAAACTGAAAAGAGGGACATGGTCTAACGCCAGGTGTTAAGACTTAACGTTGAGCATTGAATCTCAATCTCATCATGATGATTATGGCAAGGAGGGAAGCAATCGTGATTGCATGAGCACTTTAGGAATAATCTGACCTAACGCCAGTGTTAGGGTTGCCTAAAATGAATGTTTCCTAAAGTGCAGTATCTCCTTACTATTTTGAATATCTGAGCCATCAAAACATTTCTATACCGGGTCAACGCCAGGCGTTAGCCTTAACGCCGGCGTTAGCTGCCAGTCCTATAAATAGGTGGATTTTGTCTTCTTCAACAACCAATTCTAAAGAGCTATATTCCAGCACTTTGAATTATTTGTGAGGGCCGTATTTCCAGACCACAAAGGATCTCCCACTCAATTTCAAAAGGAGGAATCAAAGGAGGCTTGGATCAACACGCTAACTCAACACGAAGAACACACGCTTGGACTTCAACGATCTTCAGTGATTCTTCATCGTCTCCTTCAAATTACCTCATAAGGAGTTTTTATATTTGTCTTTTATATTTATCTCTGTAATCGGTTCATGAATTTGCCACGTGTTGGCGACTAGGTCTGGGTAGGACTTAGGGAGGAATTCTCCTCATGTTGGCGATTGGGTCTAGGGAGTAGATCTAGGGGGTGCTCGAGGCCTTTCTAGGGATAGAAGGGCTAGAGCGGCTTGAGACCGTATCTGGGAAAGATCGGCTAAAGCCAACCGGTTCTTGGTGAGAATAGTCGGTATAGAAAACAAAAAGAATATTTCATATTTTGCCTTCGATTTCTAGCGTCATAGAAATCACATTTTTGTAATCAAATATTATATATGATAATCATGTCTTTTCTTATTTGTTTTAATTAATTTACTACTCTTTACTTTTGATTCATTCTCATTTAAATAAAATATCAAAAGTTTTATATTAAATATTAATGTTTTCTAAAACCCTTATTCACCCCCCCCCCCCCCCCCACCTCTAAGGACGCCTCAATATCCAACAATTTGTTATTGTCAAACCTAGGAGATGCGGAAGACCATGTTCCAATATACTTGTCATCTGCGCATCAAGTTTTAGGCGACATTGCCGGGTAGTGCAACTGTCATGTGTTTCTCTCTATCAGGGAAGTTGTTGTAAGCGTGTTGTGGTCTTTTGATTATTTTGTTTCTTTTGTGTTATGGACGGACAGAATCTAGGTGAACTTCAAGGTGTCGATCTAGAGACTGAACGTGCATGGAGAGCTTGTTTGAGTGAGGTAGCTACAAGGGAAAGAGAAATAATTTATGTTATGGGCCAAGTTGCTAATGACCAAAGTGATCAAATTCTTGATGAACAGGAAGAGGTTCGCCCTCGTATGCGGATGATGCATGACTTCACTACCCCTGCGATGGGAAGTGTCTACCCAGGGTTTGTCCCGACCATTGTTAACAACCAATTTGAGATTAAGCCGGCCATCCTGAATATGATTCAAAATAACACCCAGTTTTCAGGGCTGCCGAGTGAAGACCCCCATCTTCATCTTGCTGAGTTCTCAGAAATCTACGGTACATTCCGTTATGTTGGGATAACCGACGACATGGTTAAGCTCAGGATGTTCCCTTTTTCTCTTCGGCATAAAGCCAAAGCATGGTTGCACACTATCCCCCATGGGACAGTTGCTACTTAGGATGCTCTTTCGTCAAAGTTCTTAGCAAAGTTCCACCCGGTGGACAAGATAGTGAATGCATTGCGGGAGATAGCTACATCTAGACATCTTGATCAAGAATTCTTGTCCGAAGAATGGGAAAGATTTGCTGAGCTGCTGCGCAGATGTCTGCAACATAGTTGTGAGCCCTATTTTGTAGTATAAATGTTTTATTTTGCTATTGAAACAAACTATAGGGCGATGATCGATAATGTTGTGGGAGGAACAATAATGAATCTTACTCCAGAGAAGGATTTGAGGATTATTCATGATACTGCTTCACATAACACATACTGGAATGCTGGAAGGAATGCACTGTGGGGTGCCAGGAATCTATTTGAGGTAAATGCAGTCATGCCACCGAGGGAGACTACACATCAGGCTTCAGATAATATGGTGATGCTATCAAGATCAACTCCCCCCTGCTCAGGTTATGGCAATCTCATGTCAAGGTTATTAAAACCCCGGGCACCATGCCTACAAGTGCCCCGCAGGTGAGCAATCCACTAATTTTTCAAATATCTCTTATGAGAAGAGTGTCAATTTCTTAAATAGTCAAAACTGATCGGTGCTATTTAATAATGTGTAAAACCCGGGTGTGAGAAATCACCCGAATTTCTCATGGAATCAGAACACTCCTAGCCAACGATGGCAAGGGGGCCAGCTTCAGTTTGATGCTCAAGTCTACGTAAGCCAGCCGCGGCTATCATAGCCGAGTTACCATCAAACTACACCGATCCAAAGGAAGAGCGCTCTAGAATAGATGATGGAGAAGTTTGTAGAACTTGCCAAAACTAATATGGCCAATCAGACTGCATCCATGAGAAACTTGGAGACACAATTAGGCCAACTGGCCCAGGTGCTCTCCGAGCGCACTCAGGGCGCTCTCCCTAACAATACTGAGAAAAATCCCTGGGAGCAAGGAAAGAGCTTCTGGGATGTGGATGGTTGCCATAAGGACACGTGTGTAGTTGATTGCAAAATCAATGATGTTGATACTTCAGCACTATGCGATTCCGGATCATCTTGCAACATTCTTGCTCTGCAAGATGTTAAGAAGTTGAACTTGAATATGAAATCAGATGATCGTACTTTGCTAGTGGGGTCTAATGGTAATGTGGTTGAGATAGAAGGTGAGGTGAAAGATGTTTATGTTAGTGTGGATGGGATGGTTGTCATCAGTGACTTCCAAGTTTTGGGACCCATGGAAAACGATTATATCCCTATTTTGGGTGTTCCCTTCCTGAAAGAGAGTGGGGCAATTGTTGAGTAGTTTATATCCTCATCTTTTAGTATAGGTTTTTTTATAGTTTTAATATGAAATTTTATAATTTACATGAATTTTCTCATTCAAATTATTCCTTTTTCAATTCCATGAACTAACTTAAGCTTATTTTATGTTTTCAGGTATTCTGGACAATTTGAGCAAAATTTACAAGTACACGCCCAAGGTCATGGGTGTGACCAAGAGCATGTAAACATAAGACATGCCTCCAGCTTAGCAGATAGTGATACACGACCATGACAGACATTTCACAAAGTCAATAAAATTAGCTCTTTGTTTTCTCATCCTCTTCTTCCTTCATTATGAACTCTTTTATTTTTGTTGATTCCTCCATCTCAATGAGTAGCTAAATTATTATTAGTACTCGATCGAGATGATCCAAGGTATGATATAAGTCATGAAATAATTTAGAATCATTTTTTCTCGTTTCTAAAATACTTAAGATTTATCCTTGATTTTGAGGTAACAAGATTATATTTTCGATATATAATTCTTGTTCTTGTTTTCATACTTTAGTTAGCCGAGAGGCTCGTAATGCGAATCGATCACTCAAGGATAAAGAGAGTTGAATGCAATCCTCGAGAGAGGATGACTTAAATCTCATGGATTGGAGTTAAATCCAATTGAGGGGTTCACCACGTTAAAGCAAGTTTTAGGGGATTCAATTACTGAATGAGAGTTTGGCTGATCAACCTAATCTCAGTTGGACATATTCCTCGAGAGAGGTGCTCTCATAAATCTGGAACCTCCACGGTCAAAGCAATTTTATTAAGAGAATGCATTTTCTTATTCTTTCTTCATATTTTTATCTCCGAGGTGATTCAAAGATCGAGTACTAGCTTTCATAATCGTTGTTTTTATCCTTCTTTGATTCACCGTACCCTTCTTATAAACAAACCAACGCCAAGTTTTATTGATAGAATCATAGAGATTTTCTGATGTAAGAAAATTAAGCTCACCCAGAATTTTATACGACCTTGGTTTTTATAAACCTATACTACATCCGACACAGTACATTTGTCGTTATCGTTTACAGGCATAGCTTTGCACCCACCAGGTTTTTGGCGGTGTTGCTGGTGAATGAGTTGATATTTCGAAAAAGAAATATCTATTAATTTTATTGTTCTCTTTCTTCTCACCCCTCTCTCAAAATTTTTAAAAATCTTAAAACGCACAACTTAAATTCTCAGAAAGGGAGATTTGGGCTTGTCATCCCATCGCATCTCCTAGTACCTTGAGAACCCTTCACAAGGTAGATCTCGGGAAGTCCGGGACTAACCTAACCCGCTCTTTGAAAAAAATTTATATATATTCTTAATTCAAATATTAAAATAATATTATAATAATTCTAATTTTTCCTTCTTCACCTTTTTATTCTTTTCGCCTCTTTTTCTCTTCTATTTTCTTTTAGTTTATGACCCAAGGAAACTCTTCAATTAATCTTGAATTGTGTTTAGATCCATAAATCGAGCACACCTTGCGGCGACGTCTCCGATTTAGTGATCTACCAATAATTCGCGAAGAGTCAATCGGAGAAACTAACGAGGGTATAATGGAAGATCCCGACCATAATGAGGCCCCACTATGGACCATGTCCTATTATGCGAGGCCAAATTGGGAGGGAACACAATCTAGTATTATTCGCCCAGAGGTGGTGAATAATAATTTTGAAATTAAAATGAGTATCATTCAAATGGTACAGCAAACTATCATATTTGATGGCTTACTAGATTAAGATCCTAATTAACATTTATTAAATTTTTTGGAAATTTGTGGTACAATTAAGATAAATGGCATCACCGATGATGTCATTCATTTGCATTTATTTCCTTTCTCTTTGCGGACTAAGGCCAAGCAGTGGTTGGGTTCTCTTCCTAGAGGTTCCATCACTACGTGGGCCAAGATTACGGAGAAAATATTAACAAAATATTTTCCTCTGGCAAATTCCGCTAAATTACGTGCGAACATTCTCTCATTCACGCAAATAGACTTGGAGTCTCTTTACGGCATATGGGAGCGCTTCAAGGAACATTTTCAGAGATGTCCCCATCATGCCCTCCTGATGTGGCAACAAGTTCAAACATTCTATAATGGTTTGAATCTCCAAATGAGGCAAATGATTGACATGGCAGCTGGGGGGACTCTTAATAACAAAACCCCAGAGCCCGCTCAAGAGCTTTTTGAGGATATGGCCATGAATGCATATCAGTGGAATGCGCTACAGTCGCGCCCTAATAAGCTGACCAGATTTTTTGAAGTAAAGGCCACCCCTAACTTAACGCATCAAGTAGAATGGCTTACTAAGAAAGTTGTGGAGATGTCTGCTTCCTCCTCCACTAATTGAGCTAATAATAGTAATAATATTTTTAATAATAATAATTTTGTTCAAGAACATGTAGAATATATGGGGAACTCCTACCGCCCTCTTTATAACCCGAATAATATTCCTTTTAATAATAGCTATAATATGGGTTTAAGGAACCACGCAAATTTTTCATGGAGAAACCCCAATAATGATCAACGACCACCACAAGTGAATCCTCTCGGATTCGCTCCACTACTACCACACAAGCCCTCTTCACTTGAAGAGGTCTTCACTAAATACGTTGCCTCTAATGAGTCCAACATCCAGAATCTATCCAAATCTATTAAAAGCTTGGAAAATCAAATTGGACAGCTCGCCAAAATGTTCTCTGAATGCCAGCAAGGAGCTCTACCGGGCAATACTAAGCCCAACCCACGAGTGAGCGTCAACACAATAACCCACCATAGAAGAAAGGAGGTAAAATCTTCAAATCTTGCTGAGCCCGAGGTAAACATTTCAACCCATCTCTGCACTTAATTTCTTCTAATTTAGCTCCGTGCAATGTTCAAACACCTTCTATTCCTTATCCGTCTAAAATTTAAAATGAGCGCAACGAGGAGCAATACAAAAAATTCATTGATATATTGAAACAAATCCAAATTAATATTCCTTTTTGCGAGGAACTTTCTCAAATGCCTAAGTATGCAAAATATTTAAAAGATTTGTTAACTAATAAAAAGAAGTTTGAAAATGTTTCATGTGTTTCTCTAAACAAAGATAGCTCGACAGTTTGTTTAAATAAACTGCCGAAAAAATTAAATGATCCAGGACGATTCTCGATCCCGTGTCTTTTCGGCAATTATCTAATTGAGTATGCCTTAGCCAATTTAGGGGCTAGTATAAATTTGATGCCATTTTCTCTATTCAAAAAGCTTGGGTTGGGCACCCAAACTCCAACTAAAAGAAGCATACAACTAGCGGATGGGTTAATAAAATACCCAATGGGGGTCGAAAGGATGTATTAGTTAAAATAGATAAGTTTATCTTCCCGGTAGACTTTGTAATTCTAGACACTGAGGAAGACGCCAAAGTACCCTTTATACTCGGTCGTCACTTCCTTGCCACCTCTAGGGCAATAATAGACGTAAGAAACGGGAAGCTTTTCCTATGAGTAGGGGATGAAGAAGTTACTTTTAGTATCGACTCTTCCATGAAAAACTCTTTTTCTAACGGCAGCTCTTGTTTTACCTTAGAAACAAATCATGAAGAGGAAATAACGTCATTTTCTAAAATTGTCCCTCCTTTGTTTGAAAACCCGGATATTGAAAATTTAATTTGTTTAAAAAAATTAACTCGACCGCTTATATTTGAAGAATTAAAATTGAATGATTACAAAGTAACAACATCTTACGAGGAGCCACCGAGTTCAAAAATAAAATAATTTTCGGATCATTTAAAATATATATATTTAGAAAAAGATTCAAAATTGCCCGTGATTATTTCATCTGCGCAAAATGATTAAGAAATTTCCAAATTAATAAAAATTTTAAATAATCACCGTCATGCAATTGCATAAAAAAATTCCAATATTAACGGGATTAACCTCTCATTTTGAATAGTCAAGCTACATGATGATAAACAAAGCGCTTTTGGGAGGCACCCCAACGTTATCTTTCTTGCTCTTTTGCTTTGTTCGTTTTAACTTATTTTGCAGGTTTTTGTTCCAGTAACCCAATCTACCAACCAGGGAAGCCCTCTTCTCCCCTCCTCTCATCCCTATTTTGACTTTTTTATTTACTTTTAACAATTCATTTCCTGCATTTTTTTACCTTGTTGAGACTTCATACTTAGTTTTAAACATTGGGGACAATGTTTAACTTTACGTATGGGGGTGTAGTGTAGCTTTCTGGACTTTCTTTTCGATATATTAAAAGAAACAAAAAATATAAAATATCATAAAAACATAATTTCTTGGAAAGGGAGGTTTGGGCTTGTCATCCCATCGCACCTCCTAGTACCTTGCGAACCCTTCACCGGGTAAACCTTGGGAAGTCTAAGAATAAAAAAATACTCCCCCCTTACTATGTATTTTTATTATCCTCTAGAAATCTAGTTTACGAAGTAATTATAAGCATTGTTACGTTTTTAATTTAGTTAATGTTTTGTTTTATCAGAATTTGTTAGATTTAAATTGGAAGTAATTTAGCTTTAAGAAATACTTTATGTTTTTAATTCAATTAGATAACTTATTTAGCACTACTTCTCTTTTTAATTTAAATGGCTCCACTTTGTTGTAAATTGGCAAAACAACCTTGGATTTTTATTATATTCTCAACTAACTTTCAAGATCTTAGGAAATTTCATTCCACTAAAAAATTGCTCTCAAAATAGTATAATTGAAAAACTAGAAGTATTTTTGTACACCCACCCTTTGTTGGCAAATAAAAAAAATGTGTGTAGTAAAAGATCATATGTTATGGGAATAAGAGGATAAAATTCAATATTCCTTAAACATATGCACCCGAAATCATTTAAGAGACTATATATCATGAAGTAAGAGGATAAAATCCATTACTTCTAAACATATACATTTCGGGTATTTAATTGAAGAGAAATTTTTAAAAGATTATATGGCATGGAAAATGAGAGGTTAAAATTCATCCTTTTCCTAAACATATACAAATTCATTTACAAATAACATGAAAGGATAAATTCATCACCTCTATTTTAGAATCTCATCACTTTGCCAGTTTGATTAAAACCCCTCCTCATCCAATTTCATTAGTTCTAGTTCTAATTAAAATTATTAAGAGAGCAATATTTTGGTATTTGTCTTTTCTTTAAGCTTCTTTTTGTTAGAGTTTCTATAATTTCAATCTAATTTTGTATGATAATTTCTATAATTTCATTTGCTAAATAGTTATCTTGAGAATTCTTTTAGCTAAGCATGCGTATCTCTTAAAATTAACACCATAATTTGAGAGTTAATTCTTGAATTTCTAGAATTTATCTTTGACTTACTCTTGATTTAATAACAATTTAGTTAGTTTGAAATAATAATATGCCTTATAGATTATCTCTCATTCTTGTGCTCTTGAATAGCAAAAACTCACATATGGGGGTGTTTGATGAGTAGTTTATACACTCATCTTTTAATATAGTTTTAATATGAAATTATATAATTTATATGAATTTTCTCATTTAAATTATTCCTTTTTGATTTCCATGAACTAACTTAAGCTTATTTTATGTTTTTAGGTTTTTTTGGCACTTTAAGCAAAATTTGCAAGTACACGTCCATGGTCACAGGCATGACCAAGGGCGTGTAGACATAAGCCACACCTATAGCTCAGCAGAATGTGATACACGACCATGACAAACATTTTTCCAAGTACACGCCCGTGACTCTCAAGTCACACCCGTGTACTTCCAAGGTCACGGGTGTGTACCTTCTTGCCGCTAGAATAACGCGCCAGCCAGCTGAAGCCTTCCTGCCAGATGCATTTTTTAAGATTACATGCCTTAGGTCATGGGCATGACCTAGGGCGTGATGCTCATGTAACGCCTGCAATGAATACAGAAGGCGTCTATCACGCCCCTTACACGCCCTTGGTCACGGGCATGCCCAAGGGATGATGCATGTACGGTATGTGCACCAGTCGCTGTCAAATAATAAATATGGGAATAGTTTCCCCGAATGTTGATCTCTTGAGGAATGTAGGTTATAGTGAACGAATTACGTCGTGTGACAATTGTTACACGAGCGAACACAAACACAAAAAGGGCTTTGATTTGGGTTTCCTAATTCTAACAACAATAAAGTAAAAGTGTGGGTCGAAGTCACCGCTTTGCAAGTGAGATGGCGTGCGTAGGCCGCTATGCCGAGCTTCGTGAGGCGGGTGGACGGTGCGTATGCGAATGTAATGTTCTTAAATGCGGAGAATTAGGGCCGAAATCACCTCTTCACTAGTCACCATTAGCTCTTGCTAACGCGAATCGAAAACTATACGAGTGAGTGAGTCGGTGAAAGTGAAGCACATCACAAGTAAACATTGTAGTTGAGCAAAAAGGAAATAGAACTTTCATTCAAAGCAAATATAACAATATTCATCTTCAAATAGTTCACAAAGTAACAACAAGGTAAAGGAGAGAGTAAACCAATAGACGAAGACTAGCGGCCATTCTCGGTCAGAATAGTAGGTTGTCAATCTACTTCCGAGCTCGGGCAGTCCGTGCTTCCGGAGTCAAGAGACTGTCACGATCTCTAACCTTCTTCCGTCATATTCTACGTTCAGGTTTCCTCTTCTTCTCACCGAACGGAAATGCGGAAGCTTGGTTTGCTTGCTTGCGAATGGCGGAGATGGCCTCTGGACCTTTGTATATTGCTTCGGATCACGGAAGAGGACTTCTCCCACGAAGGAGATGGAGTGGAGGTGGCTGGAGATGAAAAACGGCACTGGACGGGCTTGAATTCGCGCTCTCAGCGGAGCTGGATGCCTAATTTCGCGGAATAGGGCTTTAAATAGGCGCTGGCAAAAATAGTGCGCACGGTCATTGGCGCATGACCAATGATCGTGCGCGCTGGCATTCTACGATCGTGCGCGCTGGCTAGGCAGAGCCTACAAAGCAAAGATTAATAAAATAGAATGTTTGCACGACCATTGGCACACGACCAGTGGTCGTGCGCATTATTGTAAGTGGTCGTGCGCACTATCGTAGACAAAACACAGATTTTGGGGGTTAAGTGCCCACGATCAGTGGCGCACGATCAGTGGCGCACGACCAGTGGTCGTGCGCAATAGAACCAGTGATCGTGCGCAGTGTTCCTGTACAGATTTGTACAGGGAACACCTGCACGACTCCTGTTCCAGCATAAACACCAATCAAACCATTAAAAGTAGCACTTAACAATGCATGAAAGCTAATAAAGAAGATAAACATGAAAATACACCAAGACGGGCCTAGAATTGCACATAGCATGGAATATCAAATATGAACGAAAACATGCCTAAAGTGTAGTGCATAGACTAGATAATCGTCCCAGATGAGTCCATAAATGTGTATATAATTGGGACTCATCAAGGGCGTCAAACCTCAATTTTCTGCCTATTTAAAGCCAGTTCCTCCAAAACTTAGGGGATGATTTTTGGGGAGCTCAAGCCTTCATTTCTTGTATTATTTTCTTGTTTTAAGTATTCTTGTACTTCCCTTTCTTCTTCAATTGTATTTTTCAATTCAGTAGTTTGCAATTTCAATTTCATTAGCTTGTACTTCCTTTTTGCAAAATCAATAAAATTAGCTCTTTGTTTTCTCATCTTCTTCTTCCATCATCATGAACTCTTTATTTTTATTGATTCCTCCATGTCAATGAGTAGCTAAATTATTATTAATACTCGATCAAGATGATCCAAGGAATGATATAAGTAATGAAATAATTTAGAATAGCTTTTTCTGTTTTCTAAAACACTTAAGATTTATCCTTGATCTTAAGGTAACAAGATTATATTTTCGATATATAATTCTTGTTCTTGTTTTTGTACTTTAGTTAGCCAAGAGGATCGTAATATGAATCAATCACTCAAGGATAACAAGAGTTGAATGCAATCCTCGAGAGAGGATGACATAAATCTCCCAGATTCGAGTTAAATCCAATAGAGGGATTCACCACGTTAAAGTGTGTTTTAGGGGTTTAAATTATAGAATGAGAGTTCGGTTGATCAACTTAATCTCAGGTGGACGTATTCCTCGAGAGAGGTGCTCTCATAAATCAGGAACCTCCATGGTCAAAGAAATTTTATTAATTGTATGCATTTTATTATTCTTTCTTCTTGATTTTTTTATCTCCGAGGTGATTCAAAGATCGAGTGCTAGCTTTTTTAATCGTAATTTTTATCCTTCTTCAATTCACCGAACTCTTCTTATAAACAAACCAACCCCAAGTTTTATTCATAGAATAATAGAGTATTCTGAAGTAAGAAAATTCAGCTCACCCTGATTTTTATAAGACCTTGGATTTTATAAACCTATACTACTTCCGACAAGGTACACTGGTCGTTGTCATTTGTTGGCATAGCTCTGCACCTACCAGCAACCATGCATTTTACTAATGGTCATGCACCCTTATCTTCTAAGGTTGAACACCATCTACCCCTTCACATTATCACGAAGGCTAATGATGACCCTGAATTAGTTCCTGATATATACTTGTTGGTATCTGATGATAGTTCCAGTATTGTTGAGGACATAGAACTATGTGTCGAGAGGATCAAAGACGTTGAAGAAATCGTGGAGGAAGCTGAGGTGGATAATGTTGTGGAGAGATGCGGAATTCCGTGGGAGTGGAAGATTGGAACTACTGCTGCCTATATGGCAAATGATGAATCGTCAGAAACATTTATATGTCTGAACAATAATTGTAAAACTATAAAATAGGTACGATGGGCAGATCTTTCACCCACGGGGGGTGAGGAACTGAAGCCCCAAGTCGATATTGGTGATACTAAAACTTTTTCTGAGAGAGCGTCTGGTGCACGTTGGCGATTGCCTACGGTGGAAAAAATAAAGCGGGAAAGATTGGAGCAAAAGGATCGCAGTTTCGCCCTCCATCGTGAGAAAGAAGAGGCATGGGGCAGGGGAGACGACTCTCCCTTGGGCCGAAAATCTTTCACCTCTTCCCTTTCTCATGTGGCGGGGGAGGATCATCACAAATCAGCATATAGTGGAGGCGTTGCGGACACTTGGCCGCTCATCATTTTCTCTGCTAGTTTTTGTTTTGTGTTGTTTCGAGGTGGAATGCGTGATCTTCCTTTATTTACTGTATTGCTTTTGTTAAAAACACTTGATTATTATTGCTAAAATTGGTATTTGGTCCACCTTAAGGACGGTAAAGTAAAGGGCTAATGGGAGACAACCCAATTTTGCTATTCTGTTTTAATCCGCTAGCTTATATTCTACATCTGCTATTGCGTGGTACTTTCTTTTTGTAGGGTGGAGATTTTCGTGGTGGCGGACTTGGATTTCCCTCCCAAAAATTAGCGCCAATCTTCTGTATGTTCTTTTCTGAGCATGGGTAACGCTTCCTCCTTCATCCTCATTTTAAATTCATGCTTAAAGTATATCCATATCCTACGCTTTATTTAAGTCTGGGTGTTGGTAGTACGATGTGTGGACCTGTGCACACACTCAAAGCACATCATACTTGAATTTTATTTTATTTTTCTTAGGTTATTTCTTTGCACATCATGCACCCACTTTAGCGCGCACTTAATCGCTAGTGCATCTTGTGTAGATGTTTCTCTTTTGTGCTTAGGGTAAAATAATGATGTTGGCTTAGGATTTTGAGATAGAGTAGTACGAAACTTGTGCAGTGCTCCTAATTGAGTGCTTATGTGCTGTGTTGAAATACTGTAGGTTTACTTTTTTGTATACTCGTGAAATTATATTATTTTTATTAGTGTAAACATTGTTTATATTACTCAAAAGTGGTGAATTAGGTGGAATCAAATAGTTGCATATGGAGGTGTGTGGTCGTCACTAGCCTCGTATTACTTGAATCGTGAGGATGGATCATCTCTCTCGGTGGCTAAGTACTTGCCCCAAGCGACTCTCGAAGCATTGGTGCATGGTTAGTCGAGCATGAGCGTGATGTAAACAATCGTTTTGGCCCGGTTGAGCTTCATATCATTCCAAGCATCTACCATTGTTAGCCCCTTTGTGCCTACCCTTCTCATGATTCAGCTCTAATTTTATCTTGCTAAATCCTAAGAGCTTATCATAGTCACACACCCGTTTTGAGCTTTATTTTTTACTTCGTGTTTATTTTTGAGGTGGTGTGATGTGGTGACCGATTATTGATAAATTGGGGCTATGCTTATTGTTTATATGCTGAAAAGAAAAAGAAATAAAGAAAAAAGAATTTATAAATGAAAAAGAGAAAGTTGTGTAAAAATTTGTGGAAAAGAGATAGTTTAATTGTTGATCTTTTTATCATTGTTGTTGTTTGGAGTGAGCGGTGCGCGCACCCATGTTGTCAAATCTAAGTTTGTGGGTGCGGTGCACTTGAGCGTGTTTTTGGGGGTTGATGAGATCTTTGTTTTTGTATGCTTTTTGGGTTTCGTGCATTAGCCTTCCTTTTTATCACTTGTTTACCTCACCTAAACCCAAGCCCCATTTTTATCCTTAAGTCCAACGGATTCGCACTCGAGTCATGCTAGCACCGTGGAGAGAGTGTGAATGGGCAAGCACATGGCTGTTGGCACCAAAAATGGCACCTCCAAAATTCACACTAAGAGGGACAGGAGAAAACTGCGAAGTGCAAGTTACTAAGACAGGAGAGGCTGAAAAGGAGGAAAACGATCACAGGATAGCGATCACTTAAAAGTGAGACCTCTTACACAGGTTGTAAGCTGGAGCCTCGGGGCCAAAAGACCTTTTTCACGTACCCCTACCCCTCTATTTATAGACGAGGGGGCTGCCCAAACGGGCAGAACTGAAAAACTACGGGCTGCCCGGGGTACAGGAGAGCCGGGGCAGTGAAATGGGGTACAAATAGTAAAAAAACAGAAAAAAGCCCAGACCGCTCGGACTGGCGATCTCGAGTGGCTTCGGCTGCTTGGAACATAGAAAACCAGGTCGGGCTGAAGGTTGGCGATCTGGGCGATCACAAATTCCGAAGACCGCGGAGACCGCCATTTTGCATTGTAAAGACTAGATCGCGGGCTTTCCGGGCAAACATAATCCCCGCACATTTTTAAGTTACGCTGGAACTTCGAAAATGTAAGCTTTGACCGCTGAGACCGCGACTGTCATAAATGCGGCTTGGGCTATAAATACCACCTCAGATCTTCAGATTCCAAAGTATTGAGTGATTCCGGTCCTTGAGCGGTCACTGATTATTGAGATCGCGAAAGAATTTCTCTTTTGAGATGGATGCTTTAGACTTGATGAAAATGTCAGCGCAATCCCGAAAATCACCAGGATCTCCGTCGAAAACAAAGAAAGTTATTTCGAAGAAAACGGTCAGTTCCAGCTAGGAGAAATCGATCAAGAGTTCAAAGAAAAAAGATGATCCTGCTTCAAAGGCTCTCGTTGATTTAACGGTCGCAGAAGCTGCTGTTAAGACGACACCGGAAGTGGCCAATCAACCTGCTGATTGTTCTGGAGAGACCGCTTCAGTAGAATCGATCAGGGCTGCTAAGCTGCAGGTGAAGGCTTCAGCTGGGAATCTTAGAAGCCAGATCGCTGATAAAGAAAAAGTTGTTAGAGACTTAAAAAGAAAAGAAGCGAGCTCTCCTGATCGGACTGCTAAGAGGACGAAAACAGGACAAATTGTGACCGCTGGTGACATCGATCTTCAGACTTACCTTTCAGAAGATAACCCTGTTGAGAATGTTTCAAGCGTAAGCGATCGAATTTCAAATTTTGTACTTACTTTAAAATTGACTCTTCTATTAATTTTTCCTTGATTATTACAGTCATTGGATCCTTTTGAAGTTGAACGACTTCGAGCGATCGCCGAGGAAGAAGTTGCTGAAGAAAAAAGGAAAGAAGAAGAAAGAAAGAAGAAAGAAGAGGAAGAAGAGAGAAGAAGAATGGAAGAAGAAAGAAAAGTAAAAGAGGACGAGATGGCCAGGCTTGCGGCGATCACTGAGAGTGTAAAGAAGAGGGAAGAAGAGAAAAGAAAGAAGGAGGAGATCGCCAAAGCAGAGAGGGAGAGGAAAGAAAAAGAAGTGACTTCTATGGCCGCGGAGAAAGAAAGGAAAGAAAAAGAGCAAGTTCTAGCTTCTGAGAAGAAGAAGGATAAGGAGAAGAAGAAGAAGAGGAAAGAAGAGAGAAAGAGAATTGCTGGAGAGGCGGTCTCGGCCGAGAAAGAGAAGGAGAAAAATGAGACCGCTGCATCTAGTGATCGTGGCGATGTCTTGTTAGAAGTGGGTAAAGAGCTGGATGCGGAGGCGGCAGACCGCGCAGCTGCGTTAGACTTTATTAAGACTGGTAAGGCGAAGATGGTCGCGAGACCGATTGATTCACTTCCCAAACTTGCTTTCCGCCCTGCATCTCCTAGAAAGCGACCTGAGATTGTCATTATTGAAACTGATGACATCCTTGTTAGTAATGCTGAGTTAAAAAGAAGAAGGAAAGAAGGCTTGCGGTCACGAAAAAGACAATTAGAAAAAATCAATTTAGAATGCTTAAGGGGATCTGACCGTCTTTTATTGAACACTGATACCGCGGTCTCAAAAGAGGTTGAAAAGACTTTATTTGACTGCGGTCTCGCCACTCTGTCAAGTACTGCGCATGAAATCTTTCCTTTTCTTTTGAAAAACAAATTCTGAATTTTGACTGTTTTTATCCTGATCGCAGATGTGAATGCGAATTCTGTTTCTGAAGAAGGTGAAATACCAAGGAGGGTCACAATTCCTCCGGAGTTCGCTGATCTCCTCGGCCCGATGCTCGAAGATGTAAGGACTATGCGAGATCGCGAACGCGCGCTTGAAGACCGCCTCCGAATCCAGACCGCAAATTTTGAAGCCAAGGAAAAATAGATTCGGGGAGGATATGAAGAAAAACTCCGAAAGGCCGAAAAGAAAAATAGATTCTGAGGAAGGCTGCTGCGCTTTCTGTTGAGATCGCTGCCCTTCGGGGTGGCCCTCATATGTCAATGAAAGTAGGTCCTTCCAGCGGTCACCCTGATAACAGATCATCGGATATTGTGGTGATCCCTATGGAGCAAGTAGATCGCGAGATGTCTAAAATCCATAGGGCAGCCATGATGGCCAATCACAGTTTAGCATCTGCATGGACTGCGGTCAACGAAATGCAAGATGTGGCGGCATTTGTTGGAAGAAGAAGAGATCAGAGGAAATGAGATCGCAGTTTTCTTTCTTTTTATATTTAGCGATCTCTTTTGAAAACATATTTAATTCCTGGGTTTGTAAAATATATTTGATTCTGTTTTATGGTATTAACTTTAATGCTGTGATATTCATTTTGCGATCTCTGGCTTTCATGAATGCGATCTTATTAACTTGTGTTTGTATTGTGAAATATCTGTGTCGCGATCTTCAAGCGAGCCGTTTGTTAATCCTATCTGCAGGGCGGTCTAAGAAATTATTGATTATGTTTCCGGCTCCATTTTTGAGCTTATATAACTTTTGGCGGTCTGACTCGTCTGCAGGACGATCTCAAGAAGTGTAATCATTGCACAATCATCTTCTTCCTTCTATAAATAGTTACTCTTCCGGATCATTATTTTATCTTTCTTGAGTTTTCTTCAGTTTATTGACACCTGCGATCTCATAAAATGGTGTCCGCGCGTTCCAAAGCTGCTGAGGTCTTTTTGAACTCCGATCACAAATATGGTCAAATCTCGGAGAAGGAATACTCTTCCTTCACTGAAAAATATGAGATCGATGACGAGATCACGATCAGAATTCCATTCGAAAATGAAGACTTGAACTCTGGGGATGAAAGTAAATATGTCATCCCGATTGATCACTTCGCCTATGGCCTTCAAATTCCCATCCCCTGGGAAATGTTAGAAGTGATGGATTATTACGGTCTCGTTCTAGCCCAGATCCCGCCGAACGCGATCGGTCTGATGAGTGTCTTTATTAATTACTTGAGATCGGTGAAGTTAAAATTCACGATGTCGATCTTCCGAGGCACATTTTCTGTCAAGGTGTTAAAAGAGGGTCAGAATAAAGAAGAGTTCAAAGGATTGTTGTATCTCAGTTGTAATGGAATAAAAGTTCTAAATCTTCCGAACAAAATCCCCCTTTGGACAGAGAGGTATCTGATCTTTGAAGGCGATCTCGGCGGTCTCGCCAGCCGTCCCTCTCCGCGAGCAGAGAAGATATCTAGAAAAGAAAAACTTGTTTCAGAGGAAGAACTTGCAGTCTTGGAATGGCTGGCAGGGAAACGATTCGATCTGAATCATTACCTGGCGATCTGTCCTGATGTTGCTGCGGTCCTGCCGGAAGAAAGTAAGCTACAATTTTTTACGATCTCCAGCGGTCTCTCTAATAGAGTTTGGAATTTTCCTCTTAACTGTTTTCCTCTTACAGCCGGATTCACGATCCCAAAAGTCGACCCAGTGACGCCGAGTGGTGAAGTCCTTACCCAGTGTGAAAAGCGTCTGATGCAAGATCGCCAGAGAAAAGCGAAGGAGATCGCCGAGGAGGGCGATCTGGAGGAGGGACCATTTCCCCTATTGGGTTTTGGAAAGAAAGTAAAAGATATCAAAGGAAAATCTCTACTGAGATGGGGTGAGACCGGAAAGTCTCTGAAGGTGTCAACCGATCTTCCTTTCTGGGGAGGGAGGTTTTCGAATCAGGCTTTGGCGGTCACTTCTGCCCTTTATGGGAAAAAGAATGCTAATGAAGCGTTGAGGATCAGGACCGACGATCTCCCTGATGTATGCGCTCAGGTGACCGCCCGAAGCACGGTTTTGAATCATCATATGGGACGATCTCTTCGCGCATCTTTGAAGCACGCAGAGCGTCTGCAGGATCATTTTGATGTAAGTATTCAAAGAAAATGCGATCTTTAAATATTATCTTACCTTGACCACTTCGATCTGATACATTTCCTTTACAGGATTTCAAGAAGACCGCATATGATATCCACAACCCTGACTACCTCAGATCCCTATACACTCATGTCAGAGATGCATCAAACAAAACAATTGCTATTCTTCGCGAAAAAGATGGCCTTAATGCTGATTTCCGGGATACGACTTTTGCCGATCTCTTTCCTGAGATCGCAGAAATGATCGAGGAGGCGGAAAAGAAAAAAGCTAAGGAATCGAAGACCGCTGAGACCATTGAAGATGAATCTGTCGAGGTCGTTGGGAGTCAAGACGATCACGCTTCTCCTAGTGGAAGTGTTTTTCTCGGCGAGGAAATGAGTTCAGCAGCGGCATCGGATTCTGGATCGAGGGAGACCGATAGTGAAAGTGAGTCCTCGGAGAGTTCAACTTCTTCATCAGAGGAGCGGTCTCCGCGGAAAAGGAAACAGAAGAAATAGACTTTTACCCCTTCTAGACAAATGATGTAATTGCTGGTCAATGACCGCGCCTGATATTGTAATTTTTGAAATGAATGGAAAATTATTTTGTTCGTGAATGACTCTTTTTTGTATTTACTTTTGCTATACTATTCATATAAATCGATCGGGGCTTCTATCGTATGTGATCACAGCGTAATAGATTTAGCATTCGATCTCAATGCTTTAGGTTTCGTCGTTTTCTAGTTTATGGAGATTAGAAACTTGACAGAAATCCAAAACTGTATAAAAAGGATAACTCTGCGATCTCCGAATAATCAGACCACCTGTAAGAAAATTAGAACTTTTGATAATAAATCTTTATGAATATCATCGCGGCGATCTAACAATACTCAGACCGCCACTTTGAGGAAAAAACCCAACCATCAAGTGATAGGAGCTGAAGGATTCATGAGCATTTTCATGTAATCTTTGAATAAGAAAAATTTAGATCGCGATCTCATTATGATCAGACCGATCGCTTATCAAGACAATTTAAGAGATTCCTGAATAACGATTCCAATCATCTTCGGAAAGCCTTGCCCGTCGATCACTTCTGCCCAATCCTGGAGAAAATGAAGCCGGCGATCACAAACAACTTAGACTCCTTCTAACAATCTTTGAAAACCAAGGCTAGCAATTACTTCCAAGTCCTAGAGAAGATCGAGCCAGCGACCGTAAATAACCAAGATCTCTTCTTACAATTTCTGAAAACCAAGCCTCTTTAGAAAATCTCGCCTAGCGATCACAAAACGCTGATACTGGAGATCACTTTTATTCAGATCCTGGAGAAGATCCAGCCATTAACCATAAATAATGTTGATCACCCTTTGAAGAGAGGAAAATATGCGGTTTCACAAACTCTGACCGCTCGACCTCAATGTTATGAAGTAAATGAGTAGAAAAGGGAGGAGGAAAAAAGGAGAGAAGGAGAATTTCAAAATAATTCACAGGGCAGGTGTGGTCATGCTGATGAGGCTATACCGGCATTGCTTTCCCTGATAGATTATATTTTGAGGTTCAGGCGACGGTCATAGATGTTTCTGACCTCCCCTTACCTAATCATGTTTTAATGAATATTCGAGAGTTATAGATCAAAATGATCGGTAGGGCAGGTGTGGTCATGCCGATGAGGCTATACCAACATTGCTTTCCCCGTAGATCATTAAGACCATAACAATGTCCTTTTCAATGCATGACAGAGCTGAGCCAGCCACCCATACCTCCTTGCTAAGGTGTGCCAGATGCCAACTAGGACCCGGCTTCCTAAACTTTCACCGCTCGAGCTTGGCGAGCCACTGCTACACAGATTCGAAATCTCCCCGACATCTGTGGTCCTGGCAGAATTACACGTCAAGCTAGCAAGCCGAGGGAGAGTGAAGTAGGACCCGTCGATGTCTTACTTGATGAGTTCTTGGCTTTTATGAACAACTTGTTTCAAAACTTGCCATTCATTATGTATATCATGAATGTTTTGGCCGTATTTGCACAATACTTAAAAAGAAAGGGAATGGGAGATAGAACGGGGAAAAATCGAATACGAACTTTTTTAAGAGAAGAAAAGTGTGAGATCATCTCCACTCGAAGAGTGAGGCAACTCCCCTCCCTCATGGGTTTGAAGATGATAGGCACCATTCCTCAGCACCTTTTTTACCACGAATGGTCCCGCCCAGTTTGGGTTAAGCTTCCCAACCGAACCAGCTCTTGCTGCTGCGTCTACTTTTTTCAAAACCAAGTCCCCAACAACAAATTCCTTGGTTCTCACATTTTTATCGAACAATCTTGCCATTCTTCTTTTTACCTCCTCTTGCTTGATGGTTGCTACATCTCTTAATTCTTCAATTAAGTCGAGGCTACATTTCAACTCTTCATCATTTTCTTCCATCCAATCAATCTGATTTTGTTGTGCTAACAATACCCTTGGACTTTTTACCTCGAATTCTACCGGAATAAGAGCTTCGGAACCATGCGATAACTTGAAAGGAGTCTCTCCAGTGGCAGAACTTGGAGTTGTTCTTAAGGCCCAGAGAACTGAAGGTAGTTGTTCTGCCCAGTTGCCTCTGAGATTTTCCACTTTCTTTTTCAAAAGATTTATGATAAGCTTGTTAGCGGCCTCTACCAACCCATTGCTTCTAGGATGATGCACAGAAGCGAAACGTAGCTCAATGCTAATTTGCTTACAGAAACCAACAAGAGTTGAATTATTGAACTGAGAACCATTATCCATGATGATTGTCATTGGAATTCCGTGCCGACATATTATCTCCCCCCAAATAAAGTTTTTCACGGCTTGAGTAGTAATTCTGGCCAATGCTTTTGCCTCTATCCATTTGCTGAAATAGTCAATCATGACTATAATATATCGGCGCTGCACACTTGCCATAGGAAAGGGCCCAATCAAATCCAACCCCCAAACTACAAATGGCCATGGTGTTGCTATTGATTTGAGTTGTTGAGCCGGCTGATTTTGGAGAGGAGCAAATTTCTGGCACTTGACACATTTCCTAGCAAACTTTTCTGCATCCTTCCTCATTTGAGGCCAAAAATACCCTTGTCTTAGGATTCTTTTTTCTAAAGTTCTTGCTCCCGAGTGACTTCCGCACTCTCCCACATGAACTTCTTGAAGAATTACGGGAATTTCCACTTCGGAGACACATCGTGCTAATGGAGAAAGGAAAGTTCTCCTATAAAGTACTGCTGCAACAAGATAATAGTTAGCAACTTTTTGTTTAAACCTTCTCCTATCCTTTACCATTGAATGGAGCTTTCCAGTCGAAAGATAAAGAACAAATGGATCCACCCAATACGGACGCTGATCAATTTTGATGATCTCCCCTTCTTCAATTGCCGGACGAAACAACTCCGAGGTTGTTCCTCCTGAGAGAAGGCCAAACTTTGCTAACTCGTCTGCCTCCACGTTCTCTCCCCTTGGAATATGTTCGATGGTAAAACTTTTAAATTTCCCCACCTCAATTTTTACCAAGGTTAGATATTGTTTTAGAATACTATCTCTGGTTTCAAAAGTTCCATTTACTTGGGAAGCCATCACCAAGGAATCCGTGAGAACTCTGACATCATCGATTCCTAGCTCTCTAGCGAATCTGAGACCAGCTATCAAAGCCTCATATTTCGCCTGATTATTGGTTACTTGAAAACAGAATTTCAGCGCCTGATCCAGCCTTACTCTGTTTGGGTTGATTAAAACAACTCCAGCTCCGGAAGAATTTCTCCCTGAGGCCCCATCTACAAAAATTGTCCAGGCAAGGGGTACTCCGACCCCCTTCGACTCAACTTCTTTGGCATCCACCATGAAATCTGCTAAAACTTGAGCTTTGATTGCCACCCTTGGGACATAAGATATGTCAAACTCACTGAGCTCTATTGCCCACTTTGCCAACCTGCCTGAATGCTCTGGTTTCTCCAAGACACTCTTCAATGGAAGATCAGTGACGACTAGAATCGAATGGGCTTGAAAGTATGGTCTTAATCTTCTTGCCGAAATCACGAGCATTAGGGCCAACTTTTCGAGAATAGGATAGCGAGTCTCTGCATTCTTCAGGATTCGACTTACGTAATAGACTGGAAATTATTTCTTTTTCTCTTCTCGGACCAAAACGGAGCTTATAGCATCGGCTCCGACTCCTATATACAGAAATAAATTTTCTCCTTCTCGCGGGCTTTGGAGCAAAGGAGTTGATGTTAATTGCTTTTTAAGCTGAATGAAAGCATTATCACACTCTTTTGTCCACTCGAACCTACTCCCTCCTCGGAGGGTCTTAATGAAGGGTGCACTTTTATCCCCTGATCGGGAGATGAAGAGACTTAAGCCTGTCATCCTCCCTCCTAGCTGCTGAATTTCTTTGGGGGACTTGGGAGGTGGCATATCTAGAATAGCTTTCACTTTGTCAGGATTGGGTTCCAGCCCTTCTAGAGTAAGGAGATGACCAAGAAATTTCCCTTTACTTGCCCCGAAAACGCATTTCAACGGATTCAACCTCATATTGAAAGTTCGAAGAGTTGCAAAAGTTTCCGAGAGGTCTTTAAGATGAGAAGTGAATGTTTTGCTTTTTACCAAGAGGTCGTCAACATATACCTCAAGGTTTTTCCCTTTTTGGTTTTTGAAAACTGTATCCATCATTTTTTGGTAGGTTGCACCAGCATTTTTTAGCCCAAAAGGCATTACGAGATAACAGAAGCAACCATCATTTGTGATAAACGAAGTATGTGGTATATCTGGTTTGTGCATCCTGATTTGATGGTAACCTGAAAAAGCATCTAAAAAACTCATAAAAGAATAACCTACCACGGAATCAACTAAAGAATCTATCCGAGGCAAAGGGTAGTAATCCTTGGGGCAAGCTTTATTGTGTTTAGTAAAGTCAACACACATCCTCCATTTCCCACCTGACTTCTTTACCATTACAACGTTCGACACCCATTCTGGGTATTGGATTGTTTGAACGAACTTTGCCTTCAGGAGCTTCTCTACCTCTTCACGGATAGGTTGTGCTAGAGTGGTTGCAACAGACCTCTTCTTCTGCTGGATCGGGGTGAAGTTTGGGTCTATATTGAGATGGTGGCAAGCGACATCCGGGTCCACTCCAGGCATGTCATCTGCCGACCAAGCGAAGATATCTAGATTTTGCAGAAGACAAGAGATGAGCTGACTCTTGTCAGCTTCAGATAATTCAGCGTTGATGGAGAGGCTCTTGCTCTCATCTTCCTTGCTGATCTGAACATTTTGAGTTGCTTGGGCAGGTTCCAAGCGAGCTCCATCTCTTGCATCCTCCTCAACTTCTTCTGCAACTTGGATTTGTTCAGGAACTTCAATAGATTCAGCCATCATGACTTCTTGGGGAGGAGAAGACACGATCATGTTGACCGTCTTTACGTAACATTCCCTAGCTTTCCTGGGGTCGCTCCTGATTCGATGTTGTTTGCCATTCAAGGCGAACTTCACCGCCTGATGATAAGTGGAGACAATGGCTTGATATCCATTCAAGAAGGGTCTTCCAAAGATGGCGTTGTAGCTATTGGGAGCATCAACGACTATAAATTTGAGCAGCTTCACTATCCCTCCCAGAATTACGGAGAGAGTGACGAGCCCTTCTACTTCCTTCTTTTCTCCTGAAAAGCCATAAAGAGGTCCTTCAGTCGATTGGAGGGTTTTACCTGTCTTCAATGCCTCAAAAGCTGGTTTGAAGAGCACGTTGACTGAGCTTCCCGTATCTATTAGAATTTTCTCCACCGTATAATTTTCTATCACCGCTTTAATAACGACCGCGTCGTCAAAGGGATTCGCGGTCTGAGGAAGATCTTCATCTCCAAAAGTGACCGTCCCTCGGACCGGTGCTGAAGAGGTAGCAGCAACCTCCGATTGATAAACTCTTTTTAGGCTTGCCTTTCTTGAGGACTCCGGACCTGCCCCCCCCCCCCCCCCCCCACCCCACCCCCCATGGATGCAAAAAAGGTTGCCCAAGGCACCCTCGTCATTAGCGTCCACACATTCGCTGGGAAAACTGATGTTGCCCAGATGGCCAACATCATCTACTTCTTCGCATGCCCATTGAATCTCAGCTACCTCCTTGGCCTTGGAGGTTGAGGCTTTAGCAGGATCGCTCTTCTGAATAAGATCAGGGATCTTTCCTTCCTTTAAAAGCTTTTCCAAGAACAAGCGGAGGGCTCTACAATCCTCTGTTAAGTGCCCCCTTTCTCTGTGATACTCACAGTAGAGGGTAGGGTTTCTTGTTCTTGGATCTGAGTTCAGCGGAACCGGCCTTTTGGAAAAAGGCCGCTTCTGAACGGTTTGGAGTACCTCACTCATTGGAATCCCAAAGTCTGTAAAAGACTCTTGGGATTCATTGTAAGGAGACGGGAGGGCCAGAAGAGGAGGTTGGGCGTACTGGATCTGGTGGACTGGGGTGACTTGTGGAGCAGGAGTAGCGGGGGCTTGAAGAAATGAACCTTGAGGTGGGAAAGATTGGTTACCTCGATTGAAGCGGTTGTTGCGATAATTCTTACCTCTCGGAGCTGGAGGCGGGAGCTCCTGTCGAGGCTTCGAGGAAGATGGAGCCGGATAAAATTGCGCAGAGCCTTTCTGAGTGGCTCTATTGGTCAGATTGCTCACATAGGTGGGGTTGTTGATCTCCCCTTCAATGTAGCGATTGGCAATGCTGATTAGCTCCTAATAAGAGCCAGGCTCCTTAGTTGTGACTTTGAACTTCAGAGGGCCCTCCTGCAGGCCACTGATCAAAGCTACCATGTAGAGCTAGGGATCCATGTCTCTGACTCCCAAAATCTCCTTTTGAAAACGGTCAACGAAATGCGCTGCAGTCTCGTTGTCCGCTTGCTTAATCTTGAAGAGGGTCGCAGGGCCACTCTTCCTCTTCTTTGCAGTGGCGAACCTTAGGAGGAGCTCTTGCCTCAGGGCAGCAAAGCTCGAGATCGATTGACAGGGCAGCTTATAGAACCACTCCATGGCCGACCCATCAAAAGAGGTGACCATCAACTTACACCTCACTCCATCTGAAATGGTCCTGAGGGCAACAGCAGACTCGAAGGCTTGAAGATGACACATCGGGTCGGTCTCTCCTGTATACACAGGGAGACGGGGCTCTCTGAATCCATAAGGAATCGGATCCCGACGAATCTCATCAGTAAAGGGGGAAGGCTCCCCGAAAACAGAAGATCCTGGAGGAAGAAAAGGAGCAGGAGGATCTTGAGGGTAAGCAAACCCTTCTTCAAAATTCAGGGTCTGAGCCGGAGGCCCCTGGGCTGCGACTCGGAAAGAATTACGACGGGCGGCAAACTCCTCATGCTGAGATCTCCGAGGAGCTGCGGGCTGGAAAACGGGATGATCGCTCTGGTGACCGCTTGCCATGCGGTCAGGAGTAGCGACCTGAGAGGTTTGAGGAAGGCTCTTCTAGGAGATCGCGGCCAGAACCTGGTTCATGGCCTCAATCTGCTTCGCGGACTCCTGCTGAGTCCGGATGACTTCTTGCCGATCTCGAGCGGCCTCTTACTGAGACCGCGCGATCTCTTGCTGGACAGCGACAGCGTCCTGCCTAGCTCGGGAGGCCTCGCGTAGAGCCTGCTCAACGCGAAGCTCGAAGAGGCGCTCCATCGCTTCTAACGGGTTGTGATCGGAAGGGGGAACACTGGGAGATCGCAAGGGACGACCTCTACGGCGATCAGCCATCTTGAATGTCTATGAGTTTCACCTGACACTTTGAATCTGAAGGTCGCGTGTTCGTTCTGTTGGCACCAAAAATGGCATCTCCAAAATTCACACTAAGAAGGACAGGAGAAAACTGCGAGTGCAGGTTACTAAGACAGGAGAGGCTGAAAAGGAGGAAAACGATCACAGGATAGCGATCACTTAAAAGTGAGACCGCTTACACAGGTTGTAAGCTGGAGCCTCGGGGCCAAAAGTCCTTTTTCAGGTACCCCTACCCCTCTATTTATAGACGAGGGGGCTACCCAAATGGGCAGAACTGAAAAACTACGGGCTGCCCGGGGTACAAGAGAGCCGGGGCAGTGAAATGGGGTACAAATAGTAAAAAAATAGAAAAAAGCCCAGACCACTCGGACTGGCGATCTCGAGTGGCTTCGGCTGCTTGGAACATAGAAAACCAGGCCGGGCTGAAGGTTGGTGATCTGGGCGATCACAAATTCCAAAGACCGCTGAGACCGCCATTTTGCATTGTAAAGACTAGATCGCGGGCTTTCCGGGCAAACAATGGCCTCGACATTGGTGGATTCCTTTGGCGGTGGTTCCGAGCCATGTCTTTGGCAATGCACCGCTGAGTGGCACGTCTGCTTTCTTCCTTTGCGTGACTAATTGATTCACCTTGATTCCTCTTTTGAGTAAAAATAAAATTTTGATACGCTATGCGAAATATATAAATTACGTAGTATAGTTAAAAAGTTTGTATACTATATCTTCTACAGGCGTGAGTATTTGATTTCTCGTAGAACTCTATTTTGTAATTACTAAGCCAGCTAGTTATTTTGTAGTCCACGAAGAGATGATTTGCTCGGGATGAGCAAATGCTTATGTCTGGGGGTGTGATGAGTCTAGATTATATAGGGTTTTTTGGACTCATCTGGCCTATTTTCTCACTTGTGCACTACACTTTTAATTGTAAAATGCTCATATTTGTGTTGGTTAGAATTGTACACTAAGTGCAATGTTTTCGCCCATCAGGGTGTGCAATTGCGCATTCTGTGCTGGGGGTATGCCTTCGAGGGCTCCACATGCATGTTCTTGCTTTTATTGTGGATGCTATTTATGTTTCTTGTATGGTAGAAGATTGGGATTTGAATGTGTGTAGGTGGATTGCGCCCATGAGCTGAGCATTACAGTCTGGGTAAATCGCACGACCGTGTGATTATTGTTAACGCACGATTGAGGAAATCATGCGATTTACTCAGAACTCTATGTGATGATGCTCATCGTGCATTTTTATTAACTCGCAATTGAATCCAATCGTGCGTGAAGGTAATCGCATGACCTACCTGAATGCCATCAAAATACGGGTCCTGTCCTACCCATGTGTTTTTGGTCGTGCACGAGCATCCCGCTCGTGTTTGAACAAAAAAATGCGCACCCTTCTTGTAGCTCCAGGCACTATTCATCTCTTTAAATCGCACGAACCAAACGCATAGTCGTGTGTTTTGGTCATGCGTTTTTTAAATTAACGCATCTATTTAAGCGCGCAGGTTTTTCGACCTAGGATCGGATTCCAGAGTCATAACCCATCGGGAGGAGCGGGAAAAAGCTCCATTTTTGCCCCACTTAGCTCCATCTTGGGAGATGAGTTTCGGCCACTGTTTCTCTGCAAATCTTTTGCTAGGATTTCATCTCCGGCCACTGCCATCATTGCCAACTCTCAAGATTCATTTTAAGACATTTCTCACCGCATTTGAGAAGTTCTCGAGGTTACTACCGGCGGAGATCCGCGAAGAAGACGGGCCAATAGAAGTAAATGACATCCATTTTGTACACCAGACGTAAGTCCTGGACCGAGTTCGGACAAGACTTGACAACCCATGATTCCGACCGTGAATCGTGGCAAGACTTCGTGCGCTCGATTATATCTTTTTCCTCCTTCCTTTATTGTACTATGGATAATGAATTTGTGGGATGTTGTTGTGATGTGTAAAATGACATACATTGCTTCATTATGTTAATCATGTCTATGTGGTTAATCTTGTGTTTTTTTACCTCAGTGGTGTGCCTATTTTGTTGGACATATGTGTCATATCACATTATTTGAGAATATCAAATCCCATATTGTATTTGATCTTGCTTGTCGTGTGTTTATAGTGAGTAGGAACTGTAGGTGCAATATTCCGCAGGTAGACAGCAGCTTCAAATCAAATTCTCTGAAGGAGAGAAAACGCCAGCGCTAGGGATACCGCCTTGCGCTACCGCAGGTGCTAGCACTACCGACTGGCGCTAGCTCAGGTTCGTGCACTACGCCACGTCGCCGATGGTTTCGTAACAGCCTCCACACGAACGCTACTGCAGGCGCTAGGAGCTACCGCAGGCGCTATCTCCAAGTTCTATAAATTGATGGTTTCTCTTTCTATTTGGTGAGAGCTTCCAGAGAGATTACTTGTGCCACAATTCCAGAGCTGTTACTCTGCCGAAAGTTCATCTCCCACTCAATGCCGAAGAAGATTTCTGGAGAAGGAACCCGTCACGCTGCATCCGAAGAATGATCGCTTCAAACTGGCTTATGCTACAGCGATCCTTCATCCTCATCTTTAGAAATCTCATAGAGGGGGTTCTTGTTATTTACTTTATTTTATTATTATGAATTTTTGTAGTAAAATAGCCTTGTGTTGGCGACTATGTCCTTGCGCGGCTTGGGGGGTAATTCGCAGCATGAGTTGGCGACTAGGTCTAGGAGATTAGATCTAGGGGGTGCTCGAGGCCATATCCGGGGTTAGGATTGGCTAGAGAGGCTTGAGGTCATATCCGGGGAAGGATCGACTAAAGCCAACCGGTTTGTGGGGATACAAGTCGGTATAGAAAAGGAAAAAAAATTTACTCAACGCCTCCGATTTTTAGCGATATTGAAATCAAATTTATGTAAACACTTTTTATATAATACAATCATGTCTCTATTTGTGTTTACTTGATTTCTTTCATTTGGCGTAAATTTTATTATTGCAAATTACTTTTTGCTAAATTATTATTTTGCTCACATTTATTCATAAAAAATTTAGTAATTTGCATAAATTTTAAAAAGAATTTTTATTCCCTTATTCACCCCCCCCCCCCCCCCCTCTAAGGGCGCCTATCGATCCAACAAGTGGTATCAGAGCAGGTTATTCCAAACAGTTTAAATACCAGGAATAATGGCGTCTTATGATCTCGCTTTTTTTGAGGGACAGGGAATTAGAAGACCTCCACTAATTACTGGGTCAGATTATAATTATTGGAAAAATAGCATGAGATGTTTCCTTATGACCCTAGATATTGAGGTTTGGAATATGGTAGAAGATTGAGGAATACTCTCCTCCTATAATTGTAGTTAGAGAAGTAACATTAGAAAAACCTAAGGATAAGTGGGATGATAGAAATAAACTTAAATGCCAAAATAACGCCAAGTGTGATGAATAGTAAATTATACATATTTTTAGTATAGTTTTTAACATACTTTTGGGAAATATTGTACATATTGCATGTAAAATATTTAAATAGTCACTTGTTTTATCTAATGTATATAAATATATATCTATATGAAAAAGAGTTATTTAAGTATGAAACAAATTAGAAAAATATGTAAAAATATTCTTTGTATATTTATCTAAGAATAAAATTTTGAAATTATTTATTTCTATGTACATATAATACTATGAATAAATAAAACCATAAAATAAAGATATATATATATGTCATTGAAAATAATGATATATATATATATGTAATTATAAAATAAAGATATAAAAAGACATATAAATAATATAGTCATATATATATATAATAATAATGTATAATAAATATATTATAAATATAATAAAATGTATTTGTATAAATATATATGTATAATATATAAAATGTAAATAATAATATTATGTATATATATTAAATATAAACATATAAATAACTATATATATATATGTCTATAGGCGTTCGACGAATCCCGAGCTACGTTCGATGAATCTTGAGCTGCGTTTGACGAACTCTCCGCGTCCAGGCGTTCGACGAATCCCGAGCTGCTTTCGACGAATCCCGAGCTCCGTTCGACGAACTCTCAGTCCAGGCGTTCGACGAACTATAAATATTATATATATATATTAAATATAAACATATAAATAACTATATATATATGTCTGCAGGCGTTCGACGAATCCTGAGCTGCGTTCGACGAACTCTCAGTCTAGGCGTTCGACGAACTATATATATATATATGTCTACAGGCGTTCGACGAAAGGCAATCTGTGTTCGACGAAAGGCGCTCTACGTTCGATGAACTCTCCACGTCCAAGCGTTCGACAAACTCTCCATGTCCAGGCGTTCGACGAACTCTCTCTATCCAGGCATTCGATGAATCCCTTTCCCGCACCCGCCAGCTGTCCGGCTCAGCCCAAACCGCTGAGATCAGCCCGAACCGCTGAGACGAGTCAGCCCGAACCGCTGAGACGAGTCAGCCCCCTGAGACCAGACCTGCCACATCTCTCCAGTCCGCCAGCTCAACCTGCCAGCCTTCTATCCGCACCCCACCAGCTCTCAAGTCAAACTTGCCAACCTCTCAAGTCAAACCTCAAGCTGCTCTTCTAGCACCTTCCAAACACCTTTTTTTGGCTATTTGCAGCCCCATTTTTGCCTATAAATAAGGGGGCTCCTCCCTTGTTTTTGGAGGTTCATATATTTTAGAACCCTAAGTATGTGTTTTTTTATGAGTTTTATTTGAGTGTTTTTGTGAGTTTTGTTTGAGTGTTTGTGAGTTTGTTTGTGTGTTTTCTAAGCCCTAGTTTGAGCTCTTTTTGTCCTCTAAGTTTAGACTTTTTTGAAAAAAGTTGTAAATCTTCAATTCAATTAAAATATATATATATATTTGTTCTTGTTCTTCTTTTGTTTATGTAGAGTGTGTGAGGGTACGAGTGTAAATTTTAATATTTTTGTTTTTATTTTAGTTTTTTCATTTATGAAAGTGTGGGTGTGTGTGTGAGATTAATTTTAAAACTTCAAAATTAGATTTTAATGCTTTCATAATTAGATTTTAATGCTTTCATAAATTAGATTTTCATGCTTTCATAATTAGATTTATCGCTTTCATAACTTAGATTTTAAAGCTTTCATAGCTTAGTTTTATTGCTTTCTTTAATTTCAGTCATTTAAATTCCCGTTGAGTGCGTGAGTTTTTCATTTTGTGTGTTCTTTTATTTTCTATCGCTTTTCTTGGTTTTTGCTACATGCACACCAAGCCCGTGATTATCGTCATTTTTGCTTTCTAAATTATTGCAAACTTAAAAATCAATCGATCTTTTCGATAAAATAATAGTGTATTTCTAAAGTAACGATAATCGACACGACCTTGGAAAAATATTACCTTGATATTTTCTAAAAGTATCATATACTATACACGATAAGGTATACTTGCCTTTTCGAATGATTAGGAAAACTTCGCAAAAACTCTCCCTTTCTATATTAAATTAATAGAATTCGGCGTCGCCGTCGCGGCGTGGTCGTCGATATTCCGAAAGAAGGAAAAACTATTACTTATATCATCTCGATAGGTAGGATAATGGTTAGTTCCTCGAAGTAGGAGTACTCACGAGATGCCTCGAACGGGGCCCGCCGAATTCTACCCGCACCCCGGAAAGCTTTTGCGGCGCTCTCAAATAAAATTTTAATCATCAAGTTTTTGGCGCCATTGCCGGGAACAAATGTCGTTATTTCGAAAAGAAATCGCTATTAATTTTATCATTATTTTTTTTGTTTGTTCTTCAAAAAAATTTCTATAAAATCTAAAAAAATTCAAAAAACTCCTAAAATTACAAAAATATTTCTATCCTATTTTGTATATACCTTTTTCATAACAAAAAAATACAAAATCCAAAAAATATAATAACCCCTAAAATGAAAAAAATAACCTTATTTTGTAAATAACATTTTCATAATTAAAAAAACAACAATAAGTCCTTTTTTTATCTAAAAAAGATTTAGGGAGCGTCGCCCGGGAGCTTCTCCCGATAATTCGAAAGAAGGAAAAACTATTACTTCTATCATCTCGATAGGTATGATAATGGTTAGTTCCTCGAAGTAGAATTACTCGCTGGACTCCTCGAAAACTCTCGCTTAAATCTAATCCAATACCCGGGCTTAAGTAAAAATCTAACCCCCCCCCCCCCCCCCAAAAAAAATATCTTATCTTTCTCCTTTTTTCCTTTTTTTAATTTTCCTCAAAAAAAGAATGCAAAACCCAAAAAAAATATCTAAAAACAACAAAATAAAAAAATTTATTGCAAATAAATAACTTAAAAAAACCCAACAAATTTAGTTTATCTTGTATTTCTTTTCTCTTCTTCATCTTTTTTCTTATTTAAAAAAAATATTCCAAAAAAATTCCAAAAACACAAAAATCCAAAAAATTAACAAAATAAATAACTTAAAAAATAAAAATAAAATTTTTTTGAGTTGAATACTTAGTTTATTTTGTACATAATAAAGCAATTTAAAAAAATCCAAAAAAATATCTAAAAACCCCAAAACCAAAAAAACAAAAAAATAATTTTTTTTTCTTTTTCTTCTTCTTATTTATACTTTCATACTAAAATAAACGACCCGAGGAAGCTCTTACCCATTTTGATTTTTGCTTCCACATACTTAAAATACAACATTGAGGACAATGTTGGGTTTTAAGTATAGTGGTATTTTCCCCATTTCTCTATTCTTAAAAACATCAAAAATCCAAAAAAAATTTAAAACCCCAAAGCCCAAAAATCTAGTTATTTTTTTACACAATTATTTTCAGAAAATATAGAAAAATACAAAAATATTTAAAAACCCCAAAACCAAAAATTTATTAATAATATAATTGGTTTCATATTTTAAATAACTTAGAAAATCCAAAAAAACTCTAAGAAACCCAAAAATCCAAAAAAATAAAATTAAACCCCTTCTGAGTTTTTTATTTTCTCAAAACTAGTTTGAGTTTATTTATAAGCATTTTCATTATATTTGATTTGCCAAAACTCTTATTTGTATCATAGTTTGTAAGATTTAGATTCATGGAATTTTAGTTGTAAAGAACACATTGTAATTTTAATTTAATTAGAGATCAAACTTTTTAGCACTACTTCAAGTTTACCCTAAATAGCTTCTTGTTGTATTATTTTGGCAAACCGTCTTTAGACTTTAATTATTCCTACTCCAAACTTGTGAAACTTTAGGAATATTCTAAATTTATTAAAACTTGTTCTCAAAAAATTTCTTAATTTATAAAATCTAGAAATTTCTAAACCCCTTACCTATTATTCCATTTCCTTGGTAACATCATTTAAAAGATCTTAGGTCAATGGGAATAAGATTTCATTCCGTAAACATAGGCATCCAATTAATTAAAGGAAAAGATCTTATGTCAATGGGAACAAGATTTCGTTCCGTAAACATAGGCATTGGGTATTTTTGAAGAGAAAAAAACATATATGGGAATAAGATTTCGTTCCCCTCTCTATCCAAACAAACAAAAATTGAGTGGGGTGAGAGGATAAAATTCATCACCCCCAAATCAAAAGTCTCTTCTCCTACCAAGCTCCCCCTACCCCTCAGCCAATCAAATTGAAAACTAGATATAAATAAAAAAATTGAGAGAGCATAATTAGTAAGTTTTAATTATTCTTAAAAATAAATCTTTAATGAGTTAAAGTTCTTATAATTCTATTCTAATCATGGTGCTAAATGATTTCAATTATTTAGGTCGCTACTTAGCTAACTTCAGAAGTCTTGTTGGCTAAATATTTTTTGATCTTTTTAAATCTTTATCACAATATAGGACTTACCTCTTTAAATCTCCTAAATTTATTTCAAGCTTACCTTTCGATTAAATAAAATTTTGGTAAATTAGAAATTCTATTAATGTCTTATGAGTATCTCTTACTTTTGCTCTGGAATAGCAAAAGCTTAAGTATGGGGGTATTTGGTGAATAGTAAATTATACATATTTTTAGTATAGTTTTTAGCATACTTTTGGTAATATTGTACATATTGCATGTAAAATATTGAAATAGTCGCTTGTTTTATCTAATGTATATAAATATATATCTATATGAAAAAAGAGTTATTTATGTATGAAACAAATTAGAAAAATATGTAAAAATATTTTTTGTAAATATATTTATCTAAGAATAAAATTTTGAAATTATTTATTTCTATGTACATATAATACTATGAATAAATAAAACCATAAAATAAAGATATATATATATGTCATTGAAAATAATAATATATATATATATGTAATTATAAAATAAAGATATAAAAAGATGTATATATAATATAGTCATATATATATATGTAATAATAATGTATAATAAATATATTATAAATATAATAAAATGTATTTGTATAAATATATATGTATAACAAATAAAATGTAAATAATAATAGTATATATATTTATATATATATATATATTAAATATAAACATATAAATAACTATATATATATATGTCTGGAGGCGTTCGATGAATCCCGAGCTGCGTTCGACGAATCCTGAGCTGCGTTCGACGAATCCCCAGCTGCGTTCGACGAACTCTCCGCGTCCATGCGTTCGATGAATCCCGAGTTGCGTTCGACGAATCCTGAGCTACGTTCGGCGAACTCTCAGTCCAGGCGTTCGACAAACTATAAATATTATATATATATTAAATATAAACATATAAATTACTATATATATATGTCTGCAGGCGTTCGACGAATCCCGAGCTGCGTTCGACGATTCCCGAGCTGCGTTCGACGAACTCTCAGTCCAGGCGTTCGACGAACTATATATATATATATATATATATATATATGTTTGCAGGCATTCGACGAAAGGCAATCTGCATTCGACGAAAGACGCTCTACGTTCGATGAACTCTCAGTATCCTGGCGTTCGATGAACTCTCTCTGTCCAGGCATTCGATGAATCCCTTTCCCGCGCCCGCCAGTTGTCCTGCTCAGCCCAAACCACTGAGATCAGCCTGAACCGCTGAGACGAGTCAGCCCGAACCACTGAGACGAGTCTGCCCGCTGAGACCAGACCTGCCACCTCTCTCCAGCCCGCCAGCTCAACCTGCCAGCCTTCTATCCGCACCCCACCAGCTCTCAAGTCAAACTTGCCAACCTCTCAAGCCAAACCTCCAGCTGCTCTTCTAGCACCTTCCAAACTCCTTTTTTTGCTATTTGCAACCCCATTTTTGGTTATAAATAAGGGGACTCCTCCCTTATTTTTGGAGGTTCATATATTTTAGAACCCTAAGTAAGTGTTTTTTTTGTGAGTTTTTTTTGAGTGTTTTTGTGAGTTTTGTTTGAGTGTTTGTGAGTTTGTTTGTGTGTTTTCTAAGCCCTTGTTTGAGCTCTTTTTGTTCTCTAAGGAGACTTTCTGAAAAAAAGTTGTAAATCTTCATTTCAATTAAAATATATATATTTGTTCTTGTTCTTCTTTTGTTCATGTTAAGTGTGCGAGTGTATGAGTGTAAATTTTAATGTTATTTTAGTTTTTTCATTTATGAAAGTGTGGGTGTGTGTATGAGATTAATTTTACAGCTTTCATAATTAGATTTTAATGCTTTCCTAATTAGATTTTAATGCTATCATAAATTAGATTTTCATGCTTTCATAATTAGATTTATCGCTTTCATAACTTAGATTTTAAAGCTTTCATAGCTTAGCTTTATTGCTTTCTTTAATTTCAGTCATTTAAATTCCCGTAGAGTGCGTGAGTTTTTCATTTAGTGTGTTCTTTTCTTTTCTATCACTTTTCTTGGTTATTGCTACATGCAAACCAAGCCCACGATTATCGTCATTTTTGCTTTCTAAATTATTACAAACTTAAAAATCAATTGATCTTTTCGAAAAAATTATAGCACATTTCTAAAGTAACAATAATCGACACGACCTTGGAAAAATACAACCTTGATATTTTCTAAAAATATCCTATACTATAGGCGATAAGGTATACTTGCCTTTTCGAATGATTAGGAAAACTTCGCAAAAACTCTCCCTTTCTATATTAAATTAATAGAATTCGGCGTCGCCACCGCGGCGTGGTCGTCGATATTCCGAAAGAAGGAAAAACTATTACTTCTATCATCTCGATAGGTAGGATAATGGTTAGTTCCTCGAAGTAGGAGTACTCGCGAGATGCCTCGAATGCGCCCGCCGAATTCTACCTGCACCCCGGAAAGCTTTTGCGGCGCTCTCAAATAAAATTTTAATCATCAATATGATATTTGGAATCATTTGGAAATGACTCATGAAGGTACATCGTAGTTTAAAGATTCAAAGCTTTTCCAACTGGAGTCGGAATATGAAAAGTTACAGATGGATGAAATTGAAGATGTTAATGCCATGTGCACGCGCTTCACCAAGATCATCAATGCCTCCAAAGCACTTGTAAAGACCTTCTCCAACAGCAACTTAGTCTGAAAGATTCTTCGTTCCCTTCCTCCAAAATTCAATCTGAAGGTAACGGCTATCTCAGAGTTGCACAATCTAAGAAAGCTCCAAGTTGAGAGACTCATTGGGAATCTCAAAACCCATGAGGTAGAACTCAAGATCCAACATGATGAATACAACAAGGAGCCAAAGAAGAAGGCGTTGGCACAAAAATCAAAGAAGGAGTGCCAAGAGGATGAGGATGAAGATGAAGAAATCCTTTTGGTAAAGAACTTCTGAAAGTTCACGAGAAATCCTGAAAGGAGAAACACCTTCCGGAAATATTTCCAAAAGGAACGAAGATGGAAAGGGTCATCTTCAAAGAAGGAAAAGGAGAGCAATGATGAAGAAGAAAGACCTCCACCAGAATGCTATCACTGCATCAAGACCGGTCATATTCAGAGCCAGTGCCCAAAGTTTTTGAAGGAGAAAAAGGAAAAGCGACACAAAGGGAATGAAAAGAGGAAGGTGCTAAAAGCAAAAACATGGGATGACTCCTCCACTTCTGAAGAATCAAGAGGGTCTTCATCAAGCGAAGACGAGGAAGCAAACATGTGCCTCATGGGACATGGAAACGACGATGACGACGCCAATGTTCTTAGCGACACTAAGGTAACTCCTCCCACTTATGATGAACTTTTCATTATTTTTCTTGAAACTGCAAAGCTAATGATGAAAATATGAAAGATAGTATTTTATTAAATCGGGAAAAGAATCCTTAATTAAAGAAAATCAAAAGCTTTCCAAAAAAATAAATTGTTTTAGAAAATGAAAGGTCTCTTGCCAAGAGTGTGATCACTCCATTAAGATGGCAAAGGATATTGAAGATTCTCTTTCTAAAGCCCTCTTCCATGCCAAAATTCTTACAAAAGAGAAGGGAAATTAGAAAGGAAATTATAAGCCTCTCTTGTGCAAGTAAAAAATAATAAAAAAGGTTTTCAAAATAGGTGTGTCATGCTTGTGAAAGAAAACTTATCACTTAAAGCACAAGTTCATGATCTCACCATGGACATTAAAAAATTTAGAATAAGCCAAAAATCACTGGAAATGATTTTAGGGAACCAGTGCTACGATTCTGGAAAATTTGGGCTCAGATATCAAGGTGAGGGAACCGCCCAGCGCTAGCCACTAACGCCGGCGCTAGCACCTCTCACAAGAAGCCTGAATTTTCTTTTTCAAAATGTTTTTCCTATACAAAATTGATTCCTTCCAGCAAGAAAATATTCCAAAAAAGGGTCTCAACCCCCTTTATTTCGAGTGCAAACTGTTATAGGTTAGGTCACATATCTAGTTCTTGCAGAAAAATAAAACAAAATACTTTAAAGCAAATCTGGGTACCTAAGGCTTCCATTTATTCTATAGGTGGTACCACTTGAGTATCCAGATCTTTACTCTCATCTTCTTTCTAGATGTGCAGGAAGGCTAAGGACAATGAAAATGTGTGGTACTTGGATTCTGGATGCTCCAAGCACATGACGGGCAATAAAGCAAAGTTCCTTAGCCTAGAAAAGAAGAAAGGAGGGATCGTGAAGTTTGGCGATAACAGAAATGGAAGGATCATGGGAAGTTGCACAGTTGGTAACAATTCCTTTGCGATATCTAATGTTCTTTATGTTAAAGGGCTAAAACACAATCTAATTTCTATTAGCCAATTATGCGATAAAGAATTAGATGTTTTATTTGAATCTTCCACTAATTTATGCAAAATATCCAATCCTACTACAAATGATATTTTACTAACTGCACCAAGAATACATAATATTTATATTGTTTCTTTTCATGATCTTTCTAAATCATCTATAAAATGTTTTATCACTAAAAATGATGAATTAGAACTTTGGCATAGACGGCTAGGACATGCTAGCACAAAGCTTATTGTTAATCTTGCCAAAAGTGATATAAAAAGAGGATTGCCTAGGTTAAATGGAACTTTACCTTCACTTTGTTCACCATGTAAAAAAGGTAAATTTACTAGTTCCACTTTCAAAAGTAAAAATTTCATTTCTACTACAAGACCCTTGCAATTAATTCATGTGGATCTTTTTGGTCCCGTTAGCACCGCAAGTCTTGGTGGTAGATTATATACATGTGTCTTAATAGATGATTTTTCAAGATATTGTTGGACATTATTTATCTTTTCCAAATCCGATGCGTTTTGCGAATTTGCAAAATTATGTACTTGTATTCAAAATGAAATTGATTTAAAAATTAAATGCATTCGCTCGGATCATGGAGGAGAATTTGAACATGAAAAGTTTACATCTTTTTGTGATATGTTAGGTATTAAACATGAGTTCTCCACACCACGCACACCACAACAAAATGGTGTTATAGAAAGAAAGAATAGGACACTTCAAGAACTAGCATGCACTGTGTTATGTGAATATAAATTGCCTATGTCTTTTTGGGCCGAAGTAGTAAATACATCATGTTATGTTATAAATAGAATCATGCTTCGCTCATCTCTTAATCACACACCATATGAACTTTATTTTCAAAAGAAGCCTAACATATCTTACTTCAAAGTTTTTGGTTGTAAATGTTTCATTTTAAATACTAAAGATAGCTTGGGAAAGTTTGATGAAAAATGTGATGAAGGAACTTTTTTGGATATTCTTGAAATACTAAAGATTATATAATTTTTAATAAAAGAACTAGAAGAGTTGAAGAATCAATTAATATCAAATTTGATGAACTTGTTCCTTATATAGAAAGACTTTCCACAGGGAAAGAGGATTGTTGAAACCAGAGAATTGGTCTCGACGTTCGAAAGGGAGATGCAGCTAACCCTTACTTGACCCGAGCTAGACCCTTGACCAGTTACTAAGAACCAAAGAACCTTACCCTTGAAGAACACCTAAGTCCACAAACAGACCCCTTAAGCTGCAGCGTGGAGGTCCCACCACACACCGGGAAGCTCACAAGGAACTTCCCCTCCCAAACCAATGCTGAGCCTGGGCACCTTGGAGGGCACTAAAGGTCACCTCACCGTCCACCTTCAACGACAGGGGGAGGGAGGGGTAGTTCTTGCTCTCAACACTAACACGAGGGAGGGGGGCACCAACCACCCTTCCCAAGGTGCCCATGGGGGTCTATTTATAGACTTCCCAAAATCAGGCTGCGGATAGCCAAAATTCTGCTATCTACAGCCCAACCACGAACCCGGATGATCGAAACGAGAGGGGGCGAGTGGAGGATGAGACGTCCACTTCCCCCCTTGTCGGGGGTCGGATGGGTGTACCAAGGTCCACCACCTGAGATTGGCGAGTGGACCTTATGGTCCACTCCACTTACAAGGCGAGTGGACCATAGGGCCACTCGCCCAGCTGCCCGGGAGAGTGGACTAGGGTCCACTCGCCCCGGGCGAGTGGACCACAGGTCCACTCGCCTGCTAGCTTGGGGGCGAGTGGACCTTGAGTCCACTCGCTGCCCTCCTTGGGCGAGTGGACCGATGGGCCACTTGCCCCAAGGTCCACTCGCCCCCTTTCTCGGGCGAGTGGACCGATGGTCCACTTGCCCCGAGCCTTGGGCGAGTGAACCCAAGGTCCGTCGCCTAAGAGAACTCCCCCCCCCCCGGGCCTTCTCTTTTCGGTTATTGACGACCTCCGTTGGCTCGGTCCGCTGCGCCCCTTACATGCGCTAGGCCACGTCGGCTTGGCAAATATGAGGGTTGTACACAATCCCCGCTCTTTTCGAGCTTATTTTAAGCTCGGAATGAAAGTCCAACCCACCTATTTGACGAGTCAAGTGGGGTCGTGGGGGAATCTACTGAGGGCCCTGCTTGGCGGCTATAAAAAGCCTCCAGAGGGGGATGTGAGGAGAGGACCGTTTTAAAGACCTTGCTGGGAGGGACCAGAATGACTTGGCAGAGCTCAGGGCCATGGTCAGCGGTCTTCCGCCCTCCCCTACTCGGTCGATGGTGTGATCACCGCAGAAGAAACTCCGACCGGATTTGGAGAAAGAGGTGGCGTCGTCATCCTCCCACGGGGTGACCGACTTTGTCCGGGACCTAGAGATAGATGCGGTATCGACTCATTCCTTATCTTTGCCTCCTTTTCGCGGTCATACCGCGCTAATTAAGACATGCTTCTTGAATGCTAACAACTTTTTCCGAACCACCCCGAGGGGACCCGGAGTGTGAAGGAAACGTTGGGTACGGGCGTTCGGGCAAATCATGCCATTCTCATTCAGGATCCTGCTGCTCTCTCAACTGCCCACGACAACCCTTCCTCGAAAAGCCAACGGATTGAGGATTCACAAGGTAATGCTGCTGCGAGAGCCTCTATCGGGTTGAGTGCTTCAGTGTCTAAAGCTATACTTTTTGCAGGAGGGGACAAGACCTCGACGGGTCAGTCGAGCCGGAGGTAGGTCTCTCCACCACTCCTCTCCCCTACTATGGTTGATGAGCCTGCCGAGGACTAGCCCAACATCCTCGAGCGTCTGAATCTTTTGGCTGATATGGTGTGGAGGCAGGAGGCCTTTCTTCTTGAGCTGCGTGACGGGAGGTTGTCCGCCAGACCTTACCCTCTCGCCCGCATTTGTGCGCTGGAGCGGCGGATGGAGAGGTTGGAAAACGAGCTCAATCTACTAAGGGGGGAGGTCCGGCTTGCTTCTGGAGGTGTAGCTGCGCCACTCACAGACCACATACACCGGGTTGAGGCTACCGTTCGCACAGTGGGCGAGGAGATTTTGGCAACGAAACAATGCATTGGGTCTATGCATGGGGTGACGTCGTGCACCCAGGATCAAGGTTTCTGGAAGTGGATGCCGCACTGAACGGCTTTTATTTGCGATCTTTTATTTGCTGTGTAATAATAGGGATTAGCCTTGCATGGTGGTTTAGTTCACCTTGCGATCGGATGCTTTGACCTTACTCCGCTTCTTCTATAATGCTTCGTTGCTTTCGTTCATTCGTGCTTCGTAGGTCCTCAAGTGTTGGATGATTAAATTCTAGGGTAAGCGACACGATGTCGGGGTAGTGTATCAGAGGACGAGAGGCAGAGGCCTTAGATGGGTGCCCTCTAGATGAGGTAGAGGAGTGGGGTTATGGGGAAGCATGGGCAAACGGACCTCGAGGTCCTCGTCCCTGAACCAAGAGAGCGGACCATATGGTCCGCACACCTCTGTCGGGCAAATGGTCCACGAGGGCCACTCCCATGCACCGGGCGAGTGGACCTCATGGTTCACTCGACCGTGCCCCAGGGGAGTGGACCTCATGGTCCACTCGCCCGTTCCCTGGGCGAGTGGACCTCATGGTCCACTCCCCCGTGCCCCGGGCGAGTGGACCTCATGGTCCACTCCCCCGTTCCCCGGGCGAGTGGACCTCATGGTCCACTCCTCCGTGCCCCGGGCGAGTGGACCTCATGGTCCACTCCCCCATGCCCCGGGCGAGTGCACCTCATGGTCCACTCGCCCACTTTGGATCCCCCTATAAATACCCCCACCCCCCTTCTTCCACTTCACCACCACGTTTGCACCCTTCCCTTGCCTTGCATTCCCCTTGAGGTCGGCTCTCTGATGAGTCTCATTTATATAACATTTTATAGACTCATCCAAGTATGTTTTCATTGATAAACACTTCACTTCATCAAGCATTCACTCATATTTCTCTAAATCACATTTATTCATGAAGTGCACATTTATGCTCATTTTGGTGTGCAATTGCGCGCTTTGTTTGTTGGGGGTAAGCACATGGTGCTCCCCAACCCTTTTTCTGTATTTGGATTGAGCTGGAAGGGTATTCCTAGATGTGTGATTTTTGTTTGGTGCTTTGCAGGTGGGTAGATCATCCATTATGCCCAGATTTCATGTCTGCATGAATCGCACGGTCGTGCGATTCCTTGACGCACGATTGCGCCGACCGTGCACGTTCATTTATGACCCAAAAATGGCATTCTGGATTTGGTCGTGCGTTTTTACGCACGGTCGGTTTTGATCGTGCGTGAGTAAAACGCACGAGCCCCTCTTTTGTCTAAAAAATATTATGTTTTATTTTGTTCACGCACGGTTGTGCGTTTCTAAATTGCACGGTCATGCATGAACAAAATTCTGCAACTTTTCTATTGAAGCTGCGATTTTTAGGTTTTCAGGCCCCGATTCATTTCCGCCATTTCCACCGCAAGGAGCGCTCCAGCTCTGTTTTCTTCTACCCTTCCATGAGGGCTTTGCCCTAGGCCGCCTCCATAATCCAAGAGCTTCCAAGGAGAGGGATCTAGCCCTACATCCATCATCATCCAAGGAGAAGGAAGCTTTGGTCTTGTGGCTGTATCGTGACACGAAGAAGACGGGCCATTGGAAGGTAGTGACAGCCTTATCAACCCCGGACGCAGTTGAGGACCGAGCTTGGACGCGGATTGACAACCCAGCGATTCCAACTGTGAATCTTCAACAAGGCTTTGGATTGGGTCGATTCCTTTGCTTTCCCCCTCTTTGTTTTGATGAATGTAACTAGATTCTCTATACTTTTATGATGTGCACTATAAACCATGATTTGTCATGTCTATTTCATTTTTATGAAATTAACTTGTTTATAGGTGTGAATGAGGTGCGCCACCAAATCCACTCCATCCTCCACATCATTCCGCTAGACTACTCTTCCACTACGTGAGCCAACTCTTCCATTCCTCCCCCACTCCATTCCACTCCGCAAACCCACCATTCCATTCCATTTGACTACTCGTCCATCCGCCCTTGCGAAGTAGTGCGTTCAAGGCCTACGTAGTTTTCCATCCCGCCTGGCAAAGCATTGCATAGTTGCATTGCATAGGAGTAGTTGTAGTTATTTTATTTTATTTACAAAACCAAAATCCTTTTCGTCCACATTCCATCTGCCACTAGGACTTCGATCTCAAGTCCTCCTTAATTTGTTAACTCCACCTTACTGTGTTCTTTGAGAGATTCGATACTTGGGGATTTACTCCCACATTTTATATTACTTGAACGATCGGTACACTGCCATTTTGTGCCGCAGTCTTGCTACCACCTATAGCGGTGTGCTAGATTTGCGCATCAAGTTTTTGGCGCCGTTGTCGGGGAGCACATTCGTGTGAGTTTTCTGGAGTGGGAGAACCTGCGATAAAAGTTCTTCCATTTGTAAATTGCATCCTTTATTTTTATTTCAGTTCTTGTTATTCCTTTTTCCTGTTTTATTTTAGGTTGCTTAGTAAATTATTGTTGGGTGTAGTATTTTGCACAATAGTGTTTTTCTTTTGAATCTGGCTATCTTCACACAATAGGGGGCTTCATTTAATATTCGTTGTCGTTTGTGTGGAGATATTTCTCATGCTAGTGATAGATGTCCATAGGGAGATATTAGCCCTAGCACTCAAGGCCCAGTATATGGAACACCGACTTCGTCTGGTACTGCATATGGTGCGCGTAAGTCCTATGGCTACTCTTCCGCTCCGCACGTGCCTTTTTTGCATTCATCTCTGGTCCAATTTGAGCCGAAGAAAAATGCAAAATAGTGCTTGTTTTGTCGGAGCATGGATCATGCCTTGAAGGATTGTGCTGCATTTCTTCGCCAATTAGACGAGGTGACGAGCCAGATATCTGGATCGTCCCGACTCCTAACTATGATAACACACCTTTCACCTCTAATTAAGTTGATGTATCACCTTCAAGTTTTGAAGGGAATGATGCAGACACGCTAATCAGAGTTGTGGCTGATCTATGCTCTGACATGGCTGAGCCCATCTCCACTGTGCATATATTACCTTGCATGGATTTGATTCTTTGTGAGGAATCGGTGCTTGACTTTTATCCAAGCACCATTACTCCCCCTATTGTGCATTCTACTACATTTGTCTCTGACGAAATTATTGAGGATGTTTCGCAGGATAAGGCAGGTGATTTATGTGTTATGCCTATTCTTATGGAGGAGGATATTTTCCAAGGTGACGAGGATTCTACCTCAGCACCGGTGGAGGAAGTTCAAATCGTGGAGGAGTCCACTGATGATCCTACTGAGCCCTGCAGCATTGTTGATGATGCCGACAATATCTTATTTCCCCAACCTCTTGGGAGTGAGACCGGGACCACTCGCCCGAGTTTTGATTATTTATGTCATTCTTCTCTTTTATTTCCTGACCCCCCTTCTTCGTCTGAGACTGTGCAGGTTGAGTCTTCATAAGTACATCAGGAGGACTTGGAGCATTCTGTTCAAGTCAATGATGAGCGCATCCTCTTATGTGAGGAGGTTGATCCCTCCTCCATAGAGGAAGCCTCACTCATTACCTTTTCCTCCTGCCGCCTCCCTAAAGACGACACCTTGCTGAGCAAGGATGTTTTTGGTGAGATTTGTGAGGATTACTCCTCCTCCTGTTCTTACTTTGTATTCCCTCTACCTGTAACGAGCAGGTATTATTATTTAGGTAGAGGGGTAACTGTTCTTTCCTCGTATCGGTACCCGCTACCGACACGCATATTAGAACAGTTACCTATTCATTTCCTTTTTCATACGCCCATTAGCTAGAACTATTATGTTTTTAAATAAGCCATGCTGGGATGACAATAACCCCAGTAGTAATCTTATTTTTATATATGCATTTTTTTCAATTTTATATTTCTATTATGTTTTTGTCGGAGCTCACCCCTGCAGGTTCCTATTTTGGATCGCGGATGTTGCGGATTTGTCTTGGATTTCAAGCATCTTCTGGTATGCTCATTTTCTGAGCATTGGGTAACCTCTCCCCCTCTCATTATTTTAGATTGTAATGCTTATGATATCTTCGCGCATATCATGTCATGAGTCTGTGGGAGAGTGTAGTGAGCTTTGTTTCCCACACGCACGTGCACCACTTCACGTTCATACCAGAAGAAATTTTCATTTTAAGTTTTTCAAAATTTAATAATTTTTCAGAATTCTCCATGCACACTACTACACCCACTTAAGCGCATACTCACTTGTTTTGAGAGTCTTGTGTCAAACCCAATTTTTTATGATTGATTGGAAAGTTATTGTGCTGGCATAAGATTGAGTTGTGAAGTAACATGTTGACTCTTATAGTGCTCCTAGTCGAGTGCTTGACATGTGTTGAATTTGTGTAGAATTAACTTTTTCACATGCTTTTAATTTTATAATTTTCTGATTGCGTGGACATTGCTTATTCTACTCGTAACTTGTGAATCCGGTAAAATCCGACGGTAGCGTAGGCCAGTGTGTAGAAGATCGCTAGAGTCGTATTGTTCGAGTCGGGAGGAAGGATATTCATTCTCGGTGTCTAAGAACTTGCCCCTAGCAACTCTCGAAGCATGGGTATAGGTTAGTTCAATAGTGCGAGCATGATGTAGGCCATCTTTTTGGCTCGGTTGAGCCTTTGCGCCATTCCTAAACACTCTATCCTCGCTTAGCCCTTTGTGCCTATCCTTTCCTCTTGATTCAGCTCCACCGTTATTTCACCAACGCCAAATAGTCTATCCTAATTTCACACCAAAACATTGAGCTTAAGGTTCTATACATTATTAGTTTTGGCGTGTTGATGTGGTGTTCGATTTGTGAATGCGTGGAAGAGCTCTATTGAAAAATCTTGTTAAAAAAAAATTTGTTAAAAATGTGAAAAAAATTGGGAAAGAAAAAGAAAGAAGTGTAAAAAAAATCTGAACGGAAAAATTGAGAAAGAAATGTAAAATAAATTGTATTTGGGAGTAGGCAGTGTGCACAACCCATAATTTCATGTTCAAGTATTGGGGAGTCGTGTACATGTTTTTCATTTGTGCGTGGATGATATTTATTTTGCGAGCTCATTTGGGATTGGTGTGCTTAGCCCCCGTGTTTATCATTGTTTACCCCACCTAAACCCAAGCCTAAATCTTAAGCTAAAGTCCTATTGATTCGCACGTTGAAAGTAACTAGTGTCGTGGAGAGAGTGTGAATGGGCAAGCTTATGGCCATTGATGCGCAAATCTAGCACACCTTTATAGGCGGTAGCAAGACTCCGGCACGAAACGGCAGTGTACCGATCGTTCAAGTAATATAAAATGTGGGAATGAATCCCCAAGTATCGATCTCGAAGGAACACAGTAAGGTGGAGTTAACTATTGAAGAAGGGCTTGAGATCGAAGTCCTTTAGGTCGGATGGATTGCGGAAAAGGGGGTGATTTGGATTGTGGAAAATAAAAGAAAACAACTACTCAACTACTCCTATGCATGCCTTGAGCGCACTGCTTCGCTAGGCGGGATGGAAACTACGTAGGCCTTGAACGCACTACTTCGCAAGGGCGAATGGACGAGTAGGCAAGCAGATGAGGTGAATAAGTGCGTAATCGAACTATGCAGGCCTTGAGCGCACTGCTTCGTGATGTGAATGGATTACACGGGCCGCTATACACCGTTTCACTGCGTGGATGGACGAGTAGGCTTAAGGATGGAGTGAGGCGCACCGGCGGAGTGAGGGTCGCAAGCACCTTGTCAATAAGCATGCCACTAGCAATCGCTAGTGCGGCACACCAACGTAGTGGATGGAGTGGTGGATGAAGTGGTGGCGCATCTCATATACGCAAGTAACCAAATGGTTTCGTAGAAATATGAAATAAACATTTCAATTGAAGAACATTGTGCATATCATCCAAAAATACAAGAATCTACCCTACAATATCATTACAAGTTGAAAGAGAGTAAGAAATCGACCAAATCTGAAGGCTCGGTTAGATTCACAGTTGGAATCGCCAGGTTGTCAATCCGCGTCCAAGCTCGGTCCGCAACTACGTCCGGGGTAGAGGATGGCTATCACTACCTCCCAATGGACCCGTCTTCTTCGTGTCACTATCCGCTCGGCTTCAATACATGGCTCCCAAGCATGATGATGAAATCTGTGCGGAGATCCTTCCTTTTGAAGCTTGTGGATGACGGAGATTGCCGAGATGATCTCCGGGCTAAAGATAGGCGTGAAGAATAGTCCTGGAGCACCTCCTGATGGTGGAAGATGATGTAGGGGGCAGAAGAGGCGAACAGGGCTCGAAAATGGCGGAGATAGAGTGTCGTCCTCGACCTAAAATTGCGCACCTGTATTTATAGGCGGTGCAAAAATTAACTGTGCGCACGGTCAGGCGCACGACAAGTGGTCGTGCGCGAAGAAATGCCTCTGATCGTGCACGAAGAACCTGTAGCATAGTCCTGAACTGCAAAATAGTGCACGGTCACTAGCGCACGACCAGTGGTCGTGCGCGAAGAAGTTCAGTGATCGTGCGAACTTCTCTGTTTGATAAGGGGAATTAACGCACGACTAGTGGTCGTGCGCCTGGTCATGCGCGAAGGAAAACGCACGACCAGTGGCTTTTTCGGCCGAAAATCCCCCAGAACCAATCCCGAGTGTCACACAACCCTTGAACCTGCATGAAAATATCCAGGACCACTAGAATTCAAGGAAACACACCAAAATGGGCATAAATGTGCACTAAGAGTGGAAATTCGAAATGTGATCAATAGAAGCATTTATGAGTAGTAAGTGAAGTGCATTGGCGAGAAAAATGACCCAGATGAGTCCGGAAATCACTATATAAACCAGACTCATCACACCCCCAGACTTACCTATTTGCGCGTCCCAAGCAAAGAAATCCCTCAAGTGGATGAGAAAATACAAAGCTGGCATAGAAACTGCAAGGGCGGAGTACCATGCGAAGTCGCATGCTCATGTGCGTAGAAATACAGTAAACAAAATTTCTAATTATACATATTAGTTTATACTTTTCTAGGAGCATATTTATATATTACAATTACTCAAAAAGTGAATCACGGTGAATCATAAGGTCGTACATAGGAAGAAAGTAAACTGAACGCTGAGGTGAGCATTGCCAAAGATCGGGGCTTGAGACAACCTCCATTGAAATCCATCAATGTCGGTGACCATAAGCTTGCCCATTCGCACTCTCTCCACGACACATGTTTGACTCAAATGAGTTAATCAATAAGACTTTAGGTTTTAGATGAGGCTTGGGTTTAGGTGAGGTATATAATGATAAAAACGACGGCTCAAGCACTAAACCCAAATGAGCTAGCACAGAAAACTATCATCAAGCACCATAAAAGGACACGCGGGTACACCACACACCCAGACTTGAACTTGACTACATGGGTGTGTGCACCGCCTACTCCCAATCATAAGTTTGTACAAAAATATATTTTTTTTTCACTTAAGCTCATCTCTTTTTCTTTTCTTCTCACTTCTTTTCTTTTTCTTATTTTCTTTTTTCTTTTCTTTTCTTTTCAAAACATTTTCAGCAAAATGAGCAATGAAGCGCATCCACATTTTCACAAAAACATATCACCACATCAACACCCCAATCATGAAAACGATATACAACTAGCGCTCAAATTTGGGCGTGCGACTAGGATTGGCTTTTAGGCTTTGGTGAGATAAAAGTGGGGCTGAATCAAAGAACGGGTAGGCACAACTGGGCTAACGAGGATATAGCGATAGGAATAGGCACAAAGGCTCAACTGGGCCAAAATGATGGCCTATATCACATTCACGCAATTGACTAACCATATACCCATGCTTCAAGAATTGCTTGGGGGCAAGTTCTTAGCCACCAAGAAAAATAATCCTTTCTCCCGGCTCGGGCAATACACGTCTAGCAAACATCTACACACATTCCTATGCTACCGTTTGATTCACACTAGATTCCCCAATTTTTGAGTAAAGTAAACAATATCTCCGCTAATAGAAAAATATAATCTAAAAGCATAAAAAGAAATTGAATCTACACGAATTTTTATGCGATGCATGAGCACTCGACTAGGAGCACTACAGGAGTCAACATTTTACTCCGCCTCATAATCCTAAGCCAGCATGATGATTTTTCAAATCACACAGAAGAGACAAATTCGACTCGCGACGTGCCAACGGCTAAGCGCGCACTCATGTGGGTGCTGTGAAGTGCAATGAAAATGAACAATAACTTAAATAGAAGCTTCTAGTATGCTAAGCACTAGTGCAAGTGAGCAGGCACATAAAACGACTCTCCCCCAGACTTAAACTAAACAAAACCACATAATGTATAACATGAAAATAAAAAATAGAGCTAGGGGAAGGGAGTACCCAATGCTCAACAAGTGAGCATACCAGAAGACGCAAGTAAATCCAGGGAAAAGATTCCCTATGAAGAATCGCAACCGCCGCCTTCCAAAAAGAAAGTACTTGCAGAGGTGAGCTCCGCAAAAACCAAAGAACATAGAAAAACTAAAACTGAATTGAAATTTAATTAACTATTCTAACTAACGAAAAATAAAAATGCAAGAAAAAGTAAGATAAATACTGGGGTTATTGTCTTCCCAGCATGACTTATTTAAAAACATAACAGTTCTAGCTAATGGGCGTATGAAAAAGGAAATGAACAGGTAACTGTTCTAATATGCGTGTCAGTAGCGGGTACCGATACGGCGATAGAATAGTTACTCCCTTACCTAAATAATAATACCTGCTTAACACAGGTAGAGGAAATAGGAAGTAAGCAGAGGAGGAAGGCTGGTCCTCACTCGTCTCACCACAAAATAAATCCTTGCCCAGCAAGGTGTCATCTCTAGGGAGGCAGCAGGAGGAGAAGGAAATGAGTCGAGCTTCCTCTACAGAGGGGGGATCAACCTCCCTACATAATAGGATGCTCTCATCATTGACTTGAGCATCATGCTCCAACTCTTCCTGGGGTACCTGCGACGACTCAACCTGCACAGGCTTAGATGAAGAAGGGGGGTTAGGAAATAAAAGAGAAGAAACACTTAAATGAACATCAATTGGGGGAGTGGTCCCGGTCTCACTCCCAAGAGGTTGGGGAAATAAGATATTGTCGGCATCATCGACAATGCTGCAGGGCTCAGTAGGATCATCAGTGACCTCCTCCACGATTTGGACTTCCTCCACCAGTGCTGAGGTAGAATCCTCGTCACCTTGGAAAATATCCTCCTCCATAGGAATATGCACAACACATAAATCACCTGCCTTATCCTGCGAAACATCCTCAATAATATCGTCATAGACAAATGTAGTAGAATGCACAATAGGGGGAGGAATAGTGCTTGGATAAAAGTCAAGCACCGATTCCTCACAAAGAATCAAATCCATACACGGTGATATATGCACAGGGGAGATGGGCTCAGCCATGTCAGAACCTAGATCAGCCACAACTCTGATGAGCATGTCTGCATCATTCCCTTCTAAACTTGAAGGTGATACAACAACGTAATCAGAGGTAGAAGGTGTGCTGCCAGAGTTAGGAGTCGGGACGATCCGGATATCCGGCTCGTCATCCTCGTCCAATTGGCAAAGATAGGCAACATAATCCTTCAGGGCGTGATCTATACTTTGACAAAACAAGCATCGCCTTGCTGGCTTCATTGGCACCACAGGTGTTGAAGCCGCAAAGATGCATGCAGGTAAAGGCTTAGAAGAATAGCTATAGGAGTTACGCGCACTATATGGAGTACCAGACGAAGTCGGTGCTCCATATACTGGGCCTTGAGTGCTAGGGCTATTATCTCCCTTTGGACATCTATCACTCGCATGAGAGGTATCTCCACACCAACGACAACGAATATTAAATGAAGCCCACATTGCGTGAAGATAACTAGATTCAAAATAAAAAACACTAGTGTCCAAAATACAACACCCAACAATAATTACTAAAGCAACCTAATATAAAACAGGAAAATAGAATACGAAGAAAAAAAGCAAAAGGATGCAATTTACAAATAGAAGGGCTTCTCTCTCAGATTCTCCATCTCCAGAAAACTCACATGACTGTGTTCCCCGGTGTACAACCCCGATATTCGCCAGCCCAGGAGGCATGGTTTAAGAGGGCAACATGATGAAAGAAGTAATAAGAGAGGGAGTCCTTGGGGCCAAAGACCTCGCAAGAGGGACCTTGGAGAAGTCTCTCTTGGAGGGCTCGCTAAGAGGCGAGCGAGAAGGGTCGACGACGAGATAAACGCACGCAGACAATTTGAAGAAGTTTCCTGAGTTCGACGAAAGGAGTACTGCGTTCGACGAACTCTCCCGAGTTCGTCGAGCCCACCTGTGGTCGTCGAGCTCACCCCTGATCGGCGAAATCATCAGAGGTTGATGAAGTGTTCTAGGTCATTAAAGCCAAATGGGCGGTCTCGCAAGAGAAGTTGCGAGATCCAGACCTCGGCAAATATCTCCAAAAGACTGGGCCGAGCGAGGGCTGGCAAATCAATACCTCGCAGGCCGCTGGCAGAAGAGACCAATGTTCAGTAAAGAGATGTCCAGCGAAATGTGTTCAGTGCGCGGCAGTCAATGGGTGATCTCGCAGGAAGGCTCGCAAGTTTAGAGCCTCAGCGTACGGTGAGCTCAATTCGGCGTTCGACAAATGTCAAACGGAGCTCAGCATTCGTCGGACGGCGCTCGACAAATTACAGCAGGGAAGCAGCGGTCGACGAACCGCCCATCTCAGCGGTCAGCGAACAATTTAGCGTTCTGCATTCGTCGAGCTCGTCTGTGATCCGCGAAGTGCCCTGCGTTTGACTAAAGGTGTGTTGAGCTCGACGAAGTCAGGAGGCGGTCTCGCAGGAAGGCTCACGATACCGGACCTCGGCAGATACCGCCAGAACGGCCAGCGAGGTCCTCGCAAGGCGATCGCCTAGGAGAGGCATCGCGAGCAGAGGTCGCGAGAAGGCCCGCGAGAGCTTCGGCAGTAAGGTTCTCGCAGTTCCTTGCCCATAGGTTGATAGGGCCAAATTACCCTTTTATCCTTAGTGGTTTGCCTTTAGCCTCTCCAAACAGCGGAGTTTGGCCGTTAGCAGGCCCATTTGGGGTGCGGATAGTAAAATCAAAAGGCGAAATCCTGCTATTTGCAGGCCAGATCAGAAAACCTATAAATAAGACCTAAAGGGCACCTTTGGAGAGGATTGCACTTCAACTTCTCTCTCCTCAGGCTTTCTTTGGTTAGCATTTCCAGAGCTCTCCAAGGTGCCCGAGTCTCAACTTTGGCTTGGGAGGGGAAGCGCTCAACGATCTTCTGGGTTAGTGTAGGGACCTCCTCGCTGTGACCAAGGTCTTAGTCATCTTTGTAGTCTTCGGTCTACCTTCTCCGAGGGATCAGTAAGGGCTAGCTGCCCCTCATTTCGGTGAGGGCCCCGAGCTCCACAAGAGGTCGAGAAATCTGTTTCAACATTTTGGTGCGGTGAGCGTGGAGCGTGGCTGGTCCAAGAAAGTTCCAAGGAGCAGATATGACAGGAGGCGAGGATCAAGGCGAGGAGTTCAGCGAGTCACCGTAGGTGGTGACACCAAGGATGTTCGCGTATTTCAGGAGGGAGGTGCTTGACACTTTCGGACTCACGGTCATGGTGCTGCGGAGTGAGATCGTGACCCCAGCACCTCAGGCGATCTTCCCCCAGCAGCGGTTGGCGAGAACGCCCCGGGGGGGGGGGGGGGGGGGAGAACCGGAAAGGAAGTGGCCAGAGGGTCAGTGCAAGACTTGGAGGGGCGAGTGTTGTTCGCCAGCCCGAATAGCTCTGTGCCGGCGAGCTCGGTGTCGGTGAGCGCAGCACAGGGGAGCGCACGCCCGGGGGATGTAGCGACCGTGGGAGTGGTCCAAGAGAACACCGTTCTCGCGAGCGCGGCCCCCGCGAGCCCGAGTCTGGCGAGAGAGCTCGGGGTCGTGTGGAGCGAGAAAGGATGGCAGAAGGGGGAAGTCCCTTCTGCGAGTTGGTACTCTCTGCACCTGTCCCGGCAGGGTTCGGAGAGTGGGACAGGGTATACTACAATGGCAGAGATGACCCTGTTCAACATCTCTAGTCTTTTGAGGACTCGGTCTCCATTAGGCCGATGTCGGATTCTTTCAAGTGTCGGCTCTTCGCCGTCACTCTTAAAGAAAAGGCCAGGGACTGGTTCCATCAACTCCCTACAGGGTCGATCTACGCCTTCGAGGATTTGCGCCGGAGTTTCTTGTTGCGATTCTCAACTTCAAAGAAGAGGAAGAAGGACGCCGAGTCCCTCTTCAAAGTGAAGCAGGAGCCAAAGGATTCGTTGCCTCGCTACGCGGATCGGTTCCAGGAAGAAGTGTTGCTCACTCAGGAGATGGCTGGGTTTGCACTCTAGCTCGCCTTCACGGTCGGGCTGAGGGAAAGTTTCTTTAAGATGGCTCTAAAGAGGAAGGCCCCCGTCTCCTACGAGGAGCTGATGGAGAGGGTGGCGGAGGAAATCGAGAGTGAGGAGGCCAACCCAGAACTCACCAAGAGGCTAGCAAATCTCAGTGAGCCGGAGGTCAGGCAGCAAGAGGTGAGGAGAAGGGAAGAGCCCAGGGCCCCGGAGGGGGAGTGGAGGCATCATGGCGGAGGAATGCAAGGCCGAGGAAGGGGTTACGCCCCAGGGAGGGGTAACTTCAATGGGGGTCAAGGAAGACCCCATCAGTTGGGATGGAGGCAGGGTCCGAGGCCGATGCCTCCTCCACCCCAGCAAGCCATGGCAATCAGGCGGGGAAGAGGAGGAAAAGGAAGGAGAGAAGAGGTGAGAGAAGAAGCGGGAGCAGGAAGAAGGAGAAGAAATAGGATGGCGGAGGGCGAGGCGGGAGAGGTGACGCTGCCGTATTGTGACTTCCATGATGAGGAAGGTCACGCGACGGCCACCTGCCCAGAGTTCCTAGAGACAAAAAGGGGCTAAGTGCCCGTGCTGCGACAACATCAACCGGTAAGGATTGAGGAGGTTGGGCCTCAGGAGGAGGAGGAAAGGTGTGAGGACAGAGCCGATTTGGGGTCCCGAGGGGGGATCAGAGTGATCCATGGGGGGTAGGGATTGAGGCAACCCGGAAGGCAAGCCTCCATACTATCTACCATCGTAGCGTGGCTTCGACATCCCTGGCCCCGTCCCCGACAGAGAAGATTTCCTTCACCCAGAAGGACATGCCAGGATATGAGGACCCATTCTGCGATGCGTTGGTCATTCAGACTGTGGTTGAGAACTTCACCGTTTCCAAAATCCTGGTGGATAATGGGAGTTCGGTCAATGTCATTTTCAAAAAGGCGTTTTATGGGATGGAGGTGGAGCCGCGAAGGGTGTTGGCATCGGATGGTCCGTTGTTCGGATTCTTCGGGGAGAGAAAAGAAGTAGAAGGGGGAGTAGGACTCCACGTGGTCTTGGGGAGGCAGTCCAGGAACTGCCGCTTTGTCATAGTGGATGCTCCCAGCAACTATAGCGCCATCTTCGGAAGGCCGCTCATCAGCGCGTTCCACTGTGTCCCCTCCACATTCCACCAATGCCTTAAGTTCAACGACGGAGGAGTCCAAGTCTGAATCAGAGGAGACCCAAAAGTAGCGAGGCAATGCTACGTGACAGCTGTCAACACCATCTATTGGATGGGAGAGGCCGAGAGATGGGACCAGGAGGTGGGTGAGCCGGCAGGGCTTGAAGGAGAAGGTCGGAAGGAGGAGATGGAGCAGAAGTCAGAGGAGCCGATGGAAGAGGAAGAGGAGGCAGAGGGTCAGGCCCAGGAAGGGGCGGCAGAAGAGTTGATGGTGGTCGGAGAAGAAAGAAAGGAGAGGGAGGTCGAAGCACTCGCTAGTGGCGAAGTGAAGGAAGGAGATTGGGGAGAACAGTCCCGGTTGGAGGCCGTGGAGGAGGTCGTGGAGCTCGAAGTCACCACCCGATCCGGGGTGGTGGAGAAAGTCAGGATCAGAGGGAGCTCGGCCTGGAGGAGCAAAAGCAGATCCTAGCGTGCATTCAGGAGAACGTGGATGTCTTCGCTTGGAGCGCCACAGAGATGCCTGGGATTGATGCGGATGTGGCTTGCCACCGCCTCAATCTCGACCCCGGCACCCGTCCCATCCGTCAAAAGAGGAGGGCCACAGCGGACAAGCTGGAAGGACCCATCCGAGAGGAGGTGGGTAAGCTCATTCGGGCAGGGTTTGTATCAGAGATCCAGTATCCAGGCTGGGTCTCTAACGTGGTCATGGTGAAGAAGGGGGGAGGTAAGTGGAGAATGTGTATCGAATTTTCCTTGCTTAATAAATCATGCCCTAAGGATTGCTACCCTCTACCTAGAATCGACGCGCAAGTTGACTCATTCATCAGTTTCCCTATAATGTCTTTTCTAGATGCTTTTTCAGGTTATCATCAGATTCGCATGCATCCCCCAGACATCAAGGATGTCTCCTTCATCATGGGGCATGGGTATTATTGTTATAAGATGATGCCCTTCGGGCTCAAAAATGCAGGTGACACATACCAGAGAATGATGGACAAGGTCTTCCGAGAACAAAAGGGGAGAAACTTTGAGTTCTACGTCGATGACCTCATGGTAAAGAGTCGGGATCTTGGATCCCACCTTCGAGACCTTGAAGAGACCTGTACAACTTTGCGGAAGTATAAGATGAAACTCAACCCCTTGAAGTGTGTCTCCGGGGCTAGCCGAGGGAAATTCCTAGGTCACCTGCTCACCCCGGCGGGAGTGGAGCTAAACCCGGACAAGGTCAAAGCAATAATGGAGTTGGGATCGCCCAGGAACTCGAAGGATGTTCAGAGCCTCACTAGAAAGCTGGCCGAACTCAGTAGGTTCCTCTCCAAGGCCGGAAATAAGTGTGCCCCCTTTTTCAAGGTGTTGAGAGGAAACAACAAATTTGAATGGACCTCGGAGTGTGAGGAGGCTTTCTAGGCCTTGAAAGAACAACTCACTCAAACGCCTCTACTCCAAGGGCCAAGACCGGCAGAGGACCTTTCCCTGTACCTGGGGGTAGGGTCCGAGGCAGTAAGCTCAGTACTGATCTGGGAAGAAGGGAGAAAATAGTTCCCCATCTACTATGTCATCTGAGTGTTGAAGAAGGCAGAGCTCCGGTACCTGATTCTGGAAAAGTTGGCCGTCGCATTGGTGGTGGCGGCCCAGAGGCTCCAACCTTACTTTCAGGCACATTCGATCAAGGTAGTGACTGATCACCCACTTCGCAAAGTCATGGAGGGAGTAGAACATTCGGGAAGATTGGCGAAGTGGTCCGTGGAGCTGAGTGAGTTCAATGTCACGTTCGTGCCCAGGGCGTCGATCAAGGCCCAAGCGGTGGCAAACTTCATTGCTGATTACACAACCGAAGTAGGGGAGCATGAATCTCCCCCCTTAGTGGCATGGAGGCTGTTGGTGGATGGCGCGTCAGGAAAGCACTCCTATGGAGGGGGAATCATCTTGGTGAGCCCCCAGGGGACCAAGATCGAGCAAGCTTTAAACATCCACTTCCCGATTACCAACAACCAAGCAGAGTATGAGGCGGTGATAGCGGGCCTGTGGCTAGCTCGGGAACTGGGAGTGCAAGATGTAGAGGTCTCGACGGACTCCATGGTGGTGGCATGCCAAGTCAGGGGAGTGTTTGAGGCAAAGGACCCGATCCTCCTGCGGTACTTGGAGAGGGTCAAGGGGGTCATCGGGCATTTCCGCACTTTCTCCATCAAGCACGTGCCAAGAGAAGAGAGCACCCCCGCAGACCTCTTGGCCAAGTTCGGTCCCCGAGCAGGTGGAACAGTTACGGAACTCTTCCGACCCACCATCGAGGAAGGAGAATTGCTGGAGGTGGATCAACGGGTCTCGTGGATGTATCCCTTCGTCACTTTCCTATCATCAGGAAAGTTCCCTGAAGGAGACATAGACAGACAACGCTTGAGGTATAAGTCAGCTTATTATTCCTTGCATGCAGGAGGGCTATATAGGAAGACTCTCTCGGGACTCCTGGCCCGTTGTGTTTCCGAGGAGGAGGTCCCGAAAGTGCTGGAAGAAATTCACTTCGGTGAGTGTGGCAGTCATCCTTGGAGCCAAACCCTGGAGGGGGGTGTTGAGGCAAGGCTATTTCTGGCCCACCCTCAGCAAAGATGCGGCGGAGTTCGTAAGGAGGTGTTCAAAGTGCCAACTCTATGCTCCACTCCAACTCCTCCCAGCCCAGAGACTTCGGACCATCACAGCTCCCTGGCCCTTTGCCATATGGGGGCTAGACCTAGTTGTCCCTTTCCCTCAAGCTAGTGGCCAAAGAAAGTTCTAACTGGTTATGATCGATTACTTCTCCAAATGGGTGGAGGTGAAGGCGCTCGCCAAGGTAACATCTCAAGTTGTGAGGAATTTTGTGTGGGGAGAATTAATTTGCAGGCACGGCCTCCCCATGGCTATAGTGACAGACAATGGGCCACAATTTGCTAGCGAAGAGTTTGTTAGCTTCTGCACCCAGCTTGGCATCGACCTCAGGTTCACATCAGTTCATCACCCGAGAAGCAACGACCATGTGGAAGCGGCAAACAAAGTAATCGTCAACCTACTAAAGAAGAAGGTGGAGAACCTCCGGGGGAACTGGGTAGAGCAGCTACCATCCATCATCTGGGCCCTGAGGACTACTCCAAACACCGCAACCAGGGAGACCCCGTTCAAAGTTTCTAATGGGTCCGAAGCAGTCCTTCCCAGCGAGTTTGAAGTAAAGACCCCCAGGGTGATCGCTGCAGGTGAGGGCGGCGAAGAGTGGCTAGTGGCTAATGATGAGGAACAAAGGCTATCTTTAGACCTGATGGAGGAACTCCGGGACCAGGCCACCATCATGCAGGAGGAAATCAAGCGACGAATGGCCCGATATTTTGACCAGCACATCCGAGTAAAACATTTTTAGAAGGGAGATCTGGTCTTGAAGAAGGTCGACGCGGCCGGAAGAGGGGCCACGGTAGGTAAGCTCAACCCCAATTGGGAGGGTCCATACATTGTAACCGAAGTGCTCAAGTCAGGGGGGTATCACCTCCGAGATGTGGAAGGGGTACTGAAAGTGCACAGGTAACCTCACTAGAATTCTCTAGAGGGGGGGTGAATAGAGATTTAAAATATTTTGTGCAAAGTTAATATATATATATGTGTATGATCACAGATTAGAGCTTCCCACACACCAACAAGAATTAGACAAGTAATTAAGTAAATGCAAGAAAGAAATTTCACAGCACAACACAAGAAAATATAGTGGTTCCCCAAACTTTGGGTAGTCCACTCTTCTACCCCCTTGGTAGGAATTCACTAACTTGCACTGAGTCTTTTGATAAGGAGACTCTTAGAACCACCCTGAGTCTTTTGATAAGGAGACTCTTAGAACCAACTGAGTCTTTTGAAAAGGAGACTCTTAGAACCAGTACACTGAATTTTTTGAAGAGAGATTCTAAAAACTCTTTTACAATAGTGAATAAGAATAAAGAAAGAGAAAGAAATAAAGACAATAATGAATCTTCTTCCTAGCAAGAAGATTTGAAGCACAAGTTATGAATTAAATCTTTCTTCTATAGAGAGAAGAAGATTGGTAGCCTTTCTCTCTTTTAGTGAGAGCAATCAGATTTTGCAGCAGTGAGCAGTGAGCAGAAGTAGAAATGGATGGATGTTGCTGCAGAGCTTTTTCTCAATATCTCTCTTTTCTTTTGGGAGCTTTTCCTCTATATCATATATGTGTGGTAGATCACTCTTGTACCTTTCCTGCCGACTTCCTCCTTATTTTATAGCTCTGTGTAATAAGATAGCACTATAGGAGAGGAATTAATTAGCAGCCAGAGATTTAGGAAGAGAGAAATATTTCCATAGCAGATATAGCATAAATGGAAAATGTTAATTCAGATTTCAAATAATATCCAAAATAGAATTAATCAGATTAGCCAAGAATCAAATAGAAGGAAAGAATGATTCAGAACGGCTATAAAATATTAACATCATTCTATATAAATCAGATCGTCAGAAGAGAAGGAAAGAAATCTGGCGCAGATTTAAATCTGTCATAAAGATCGACGTGCGTCGATTACTATTCGACGTGAGCGTCGAATTCATCTTAGCCCGACGTCGAGAGAGATATAAGGAATGTGCGTCGACAAAGGTGCGTCGACTTCTCTGTATGCGTCGACTAGAAATCAGAGTAGCGTCGACAAGACATACGTCGAAATCTTCCTAAAGTTACTTCGACATAACCTGAAGAAAACGTCGACTATATTTCGACGTAGCGTCGAATACCATTCGACGCATATTTACTTGGTCTTTGTTATTCATTCATAAAACTCTTTCTTTAACTCATTTCTAGGGGTTAAGAGAAATCATTTTCCCAACAATCTCCCCCTATTTGTCTTAACCCTTTTGAGAGAGAAATTGTATTAGCATAAAACCAACTCAGCATATAATTTGAAAAGATAAGAAATATGTCACTTAATCAAAAGTGAAATTTAGAGAGGGAGATCATATAAGCAGATATTCCAGAATCATATAAACAAATTTCATATTTATACCAGTTCATTTTCAACTATAAAATATATCAGCATTGTTCTCAAATACTACTCAGGTGGTGTGGGAGGAGTCTTTCTTTTTCTTTTGAAGACCTTGGTGGGTTGCTCTTTCTCATCAGCAGATAGTATCCTCAGCTCCCCCTGAGTCACAGCAGTTGGCTCCCCCTGAGTCACAGCTAGCTCCCCCTGAGTCCCAGCTTCAGTTAATACAACTTCTTGCTGCTCTTTTTCATTTTCAGCTGTATCCACAAACTCAGCTTCCAGTTCTTTAGTTTGTTTATCAGTTAGTATAGCTTCCAGCTCCCCCTGAAGTTCACCATCTTTCCTTGCAGCCTCATTTTCTACTCTGTTGTCCTCCCCTTGTAGTATTATCACTTGTTCTGCAACCTCTCTTGCTATGCTGAGTACCTCTATTGTTTGTTCATAATTAAGAGGCTCAGGTACTGTCTCATTCCCAAGGATCTTGTCAGAATTTTGAGGAGAGGACTTGTGAGAGAGAGATTTAGGATTGGAGGGTTGCTCTTCATCTAGATTCTCCCCCTTCTTGACCTTCTTGGCTAGGGAGGTTAAGAAAGACTTAGTCACTCTAGAGGAAGAGAGAGATGACTTTAGAACTTGCACAGAGGCACTGACCCCATCTATTTGGGTGTGCATGTGAAGGATTGAGGAATGAAGTTGGGAACAGTGCTCATCTAGCATTGCTTGGAATTTTTCAGCTGCTGATTTTATGCACTGAGTGATGAGAGCCTCAGTGGATGTAGATGATTCTTGGTGTGAAAGGTGTGAAGGAGATGGAGGAGGAGTAGAGAATGAGTGTGGAGAGGTGATTCTATCATCTGGAGGAGGTATAGTTGATGGAGGAGGTGGAGTAATAGGAGAAGGTTGAGCAAGTGATTGAGGAGGTATTGGAGAGGATGATGATAGGAGAGTAGAGAGACTTGTTTGAGGAGGAGGAGGAGGAGGATGAGCAGGAGAAGGAGATGGAGAATTCTCAGGAATGGAACCAGGCTTGGGAATTTGCCTGGTCCATTTGGAGAATAGGGCAATGGAAATCCTTTTTCCTGGAGGGATGGGAATTCCTTTTGATCTGCAGAGGTCAGGGAAGGAATGGAAGAGAACCTGACTCATGATTCTCATATAAGCATTTTCCTTGTGGGAATATTTGGAGGCTATCAGTTTGAGAAGACAGCTAGCCCAATCCACCTTCTTCTTCAGCACAAGAGCCCCCATGATGTTCAGCTGCTGTTTGGGCACTGCATCATGGGCTGATATTTTGCATAGTAGTATCTTCCCTACTATGTCTGCTAGCAGTCTGTACTCATCTGAAAAGTCTATCTTTTTCAGATGGATTGGTCTGTCTTTTGAGAAGTTCATGGTGGTAAGTAGATGCTTGACTTCATCAGGTGTGAGTTCAATGGATTCATCACCTAATAGGGGAATAATTTAGACTAGTCAAGTCATTCATGAGAGGCTTATTTTCTTTTCCTATAGCAATTGCGAGTGTCATTAGGATATACCTGATGGAAGATCAAAGGTGGCCCTAATGTGGTCCGCTGAGATTGAGACAGGTGTCTCATATAGAGTTCCCTGAATTTCTCCTTATTCAGAAATCTGAACGTGAGATATGAGCTCAGTGAGCTCAGTTTCCAGGAGCTTGCACCTAGTGGAGATAAGCTTGTTCAGTCCTGCTTCAGTGAAGAGAGTAATGATGCTTCTATAGTTCTCTGCTGCTGCTTTAAAGGATTCGAGATCGATGTCGAAACCAGAGTTTATCTTGGGAGCCATTGAAGATCAGTGAGAAAGAACCAAGAAGAATCAGCTGGACATGGGAGCACGGAGGATAAAAGGTGCAGAGTCGTGGAGGTTTCTGAAGAGTTTTTTTTTTTTTTTTTTTTTTTAAGTCAGGTGAAACGTCGAGACAGGGATCAATTCGAGGCTTTTTCGGTACTCCAGTGGATGTGACCGAAAATATTCTAAAGTTGCCGCTCTTTATCACAAAGTCGACGTTACGTCGAGTTGAATTCGACGTCATCGATGATGTAGGCAGAGTTTGAGATGTTTAGGGTTTTCGATCGACGTATGCGTTGATTTTAGTTGATTTTGGTTATCGACGGTGCGTCGACTAGAAGTGACCTTTTTTTTTTTAAAAGGAATTTTAAAATTTTTATTTCTCTTTATTTCTTTCTAGGCCTAATGTTTTCTAAGTCAGTTTTGAGCTAGATTTTACGGATAGTTTGATTCATTGTACCAGCATTGCTTGGTAGTGTGGCCAGCTTTGTTACATATATAGCACTTGATTATCCTAGTATTAAGGGAATGTAAATTTAGAGTAGGATAAAAGTGTTGATTAGGATAAGAGTGTTGGTTTGAATGTATGTTTTGATTAAGATGGGATTTTTGGTTAAGATATACATTTTGTTTGGGATTGAAGTGTTGATTTGGATAAAATTCATGATTTAGATGACTGGGTCCTAAATGAGGGTTAGGATGAAAGACTTTTGGAGCAGATGTATTTAAGTTGCTCTGAACATTTGTGCGTCGATTTCGATTCGACGTATGTTGATAATTGCGTTGATTTGTATTCGACGCATTCCTCAGATTGCGTTGATCTGTTGTCGACGCATGGGGAAAGTTGCGTCGAATTGATGTCGACGTATCTTCATTCAAGCGTCGAGTAGAGGTCGAGGCATCTGAGGGGTTACGTCGAGAATAAGTCGACGCATTATCATGCATGCGTCGATAAGAAGTCGACCCACCTGTGTCTTCACAAGTTTTCATTTTGCCTTTTTCTGTTTTTACTCCTTTATGTGTTGTTCTTCTTGGATTGATTGTTTCTTCAGATGAAGTATGTGAATCATCAGCTGAATAATAAGATGTTTCATCAAATTCCTTGGTTTCTTTTTCTCCCTTATCCTGTGAGTCTTTTTCTTGGTTTAACAAGTTAACAGGTTTAGTGAATTTTATAGGGCTCATCCAAGCAGGTTTGTTGGATGAAGTTAGGCTGATTGAGGGATCAGCCCCTAGCCCAAGATGTTTGGGTCTTATTGTTTGTTTTTCAGTGATTTCCTTAAGAGTTTGGCTTCTTATTTTTATTGATTCTTCAAAGGCTTTTGCCTGGGTTACTTTATTCTTAAGGAACTGATTTTCTATATTAGCCCTTTCTGTTTCCTTCTCTATTCTGCTAGCTATTGATTCATAATCTTTAGAAGAGTTAATTTCTATGTTTCTCTGATTTTTAGCTACATTGATTTGTTCTTTTAGATCCTCAATTTCTTGTTTTGTTTTTAGGTGATCTAGGTACATTTTCATAAAATCATTTCTAAAGCTATCACTTTGAAAATCAATGTCATCAAACATACTTACCTCATCCTCATTCTCAGATTCCTCAATGAGAATGAGGTTCTCTTCTTTTTCCTCATCAGAGGATAGATCTTCTTCTGATTCTGTTTCACTCCATGGTTTATAATCATCCTTTGTATCTTCAAAGGCCATCAAGCATATGTCTTCTTGTCTAGATTCTTCATTGTCACTCTTAGAGGATGAACTATCCTCAGAGTTTGTTTCACTCCAGACTTCAGCAATGAAGCCTTTTTCTTTCTTCTTCCCCTTTTTCTTCAGATCTTTCTTTTTCAGATCCTTCTCTGTTTCAGCATTCTCTGGACATTCTGGGGCAATGTGTCCAGGTTTTCTGCAAGAATAGCAAATTATTTCTTTAGTGGGTGTTTTGTCATACCTTGGTCTTGACTCTCTCCTTTTTGATCCATCTTTCTTGACCCATTTCCTAAATCTTCTGGCCAAGAAACTGAATAATTCTTCTTTAGTGACAGGGGTTCCTTCTTCTGTTGCCTTTAGAGCAATGTTCCTGCTTGTTGAGGAACTTGGGGTGTTTTCTCTTCTTTCCTTCTCCTCTCTAGTTTTCAGCAACTGCTCATAGGATCTGAGTTTTCCTAAGAGAGCATCTGTTGAGATCTCTTTTTGTCCTCTTGTGTCTCTTATTGCCCAAATTCTTGAGTCTCATGAACTAGGGAGACTCATTAGTAATTTGTCATTTATCTCAGTAAGAGAGATTTCTCTATCCAAGTCTCTTAGTTGATTGATGATCAGACTGAATCTGTCATACATTTCAGAGATGCTTTCTTCAGCCTTCTTTTGAAAGTTCTCATATTGAGAGATCAATAGGGCCTTCTTGTCTTTCTTTTCATCAGCACTTCCTTCCACCATCTTTGTGAGGGCATCCCAAATTTCCTTGGATGATTCACAGTCAACAACCTTTTGAAAGATGTCATCTGAGAGAGTTGAGACAAGTATGTTCATGACCTTTAGATCATGAGTTCTTGCCTTCTTCTCATCTTCTGTCCATTCAGATCTTGGAACAAGTGTTTGTGTGATGTTTCCATCTGCAACCTTTCTATAGGGCTTTGGTGGACCTGTTACAGTAATATTGAACAAGTCAGCATCAATGGAATTCATATAAATTCTGATTCTTGTTTTCCAAACTGCAAACTTTTCAAGATTGCACATTGGTGGTCTGGTGGAAGCATAATCTTTGATTTGTGCCATGTGAAAAATAGTTTTGAAAAATATATATATATATATAAAAGGTAGGATCTTTTTGATCAAGGAGTTATCCTTTTTAGATCAACCTCCCTCTGATACCAATTGAAAGTGCACAGGTAACCTCACTAGAATTCTCTAGAGGGGGGGGGGGGGGGTGAATAGAGATTTAAAATATTTTGTGCAAAGTTAATATATATATATATATGTGTATGATCACAGATTAGAGCTTCCCACACACCAACAAGAATTAGACAAGTAATTAAGTAAATGCAAGAAAGAAATTTCACAGCACAACACAAGAAAATATAGTGGTTCCCCAAACTTTGGGTAGTCCACTCTTCTACCCCCTTGGTAGGAATTCACTAACTTGCACTGAGTCTTTTGATAAGGAGACTCTTAGAACCACCCTGAGTCTTTTGATAAGGAGACTCTTAGAACCAACTGAGTCTTTTGAAAAGGAGACTCTTAGAACCAGTACACTGAATTTTTTGAAGAGAGATTCTAAAAACTCTTTTACAATAGTGAATAAGAATAAAGAAAGAGAAAGAAATAAAGACAATAATGAATCTTCTTCCTAGCAAGAAGATTTGAAGCACAAGTTATGAATTAAATCTTTCTTCTATAGAGAGAAGAAGATTTGTAGCCTTTCTCTCTTTTAGTGAGAGCAATCAGATTTTGCAGTAGTGAGCAGTGAGCAGAAGTAGAAATGGATGGATGTTGCTGCAGAGCTTTTTCTCAATATCTCTCTTTTCTTTTGGGAGCTTTTCCTCTATATCATATATGTGTGGTAGATCACTCTTGTACCTTTCCTGCCGACTTCCTCCTTATTTTATAGCTCTGTGTAATAAGATAGCACTATAGGAGAGGAATTAATTAGCAGCCAGAGATTTAGGAAGAGAGAAATATTTCCATAGCAGATATAACATAAATGGAAAATGTTAATTCAGATTTCAAATAATATCCAAAATAGAATTAATCAGATTAGCCAAGAATCAAATAGAAGGAAAGAATGATTCAGAATGGCTATAAAATATTAACATCATTCTATATAAATCAGATCGTCAGAAGAGAAGGAAAGAAATCTGGCGCAGATTTAAATCTGTCATAAAGATCGACGTGCGTCGATTACTATTCGACGTGAGCGTCGAATTCATCTTAGCCCGACGTCGAGAGAGATATAAGGAATGTGCGTCGACAAAGGTGCGTCGACTTCTCTGTATGCGTCGACTAGAAATCAGAGTAGCGTTGACAAGACATACGTCGAAATCTTCCTAAAGTTACTTCGACATAACCTGAAGAAAACGTCGACTATATTTCGACGTAGCGTCGAATACCATTCGACGCATATTTACTTGGTCTTTGTTATTCATTCATAAAACTCTTTCTTTAACTCATTTCTAGGGGTTAAGAGAAATCATTTTCCCAACAGGTACCTCTCGGCCGAGCCAGAAGTGGAGACGATTTGAAGCGGTTCTACCCTTGAAAGTTGTATTATGATACTATTTGAATATTTTACTTCCTTCACTTGATAGTTATAACTGTTATGCGAGGACAAGCAAGATGACAAGTATTGGTGCTGGAATGCCCCAGATCGATTCCGCTCCCGGGCTCTTACTAGACGGGGGGTTTCAGGTTGACCTCTGGAGAGACTGGCAAGGTGACAAGTATTAATGCTATAATGCCCCAGATCGATTCCGCTCCCGGGCTCTCACTAGACGGGGGGTTTCAGGTTGATCTTTGGAGAGGCTGGCAAGGTGACAAGTATTAGTGCTGGAATGCCCCAGATCGATTCCTCTCCCGGGCTATCACTAGACAGGGAGTTTCAGGTTGATCTCTGGAGTGGCTGGCAAGGTTACAAGTATTGGTGCTGGAATGCCCCAGATCGATTCCTCTGCCGGGCTCTCACTAGACGGGGGGTTTCAGGTTGATCTCTGGAGAGGCTGGCAAGGTGACAAGTATTAATGCTGGAATGCCCCAGATCGATTCCTCTCCCGGGCTCTCACTAGACGGGGGGTTTCATGTTGATCTATGGAGAGGCTGGCATGGTGACAAGTATTGGTGCTGGAATGCCCCAGATCGATTCCGCTCCCGAGCTCTCACTAGACGGGGGGTTTCAAGTTGATCTCTGGAGAGGTTGGCAAGGTGACAAGTATTGGCGTTGGAATGCCCCAGATTGATTCCGCTTCCGGGCTCTCACTAGACAGGGGTTTCAGGTTGATCTCCAGAGAGGCTGGCAAGGTGACAAGTATTGGTGCTGGAATGCCCCAGATCGATTCCGCTCTCGGGCTCTCACTAGACGAGGGGTTTCAGGTTGATCTCTAGAGAGGCTGGCAGGGTGACAAGTATTGGTGCTGGAATGCCCTAGATCGATTCCGCTCCGGTCTCTCACTAGACGGCGGGTTTCAGGTTGATCTCTGGAGAGGCTGGCAAGTTAACAAATATTAATGCTGGAGTGCATCAGGTCCATTCCTCTCCCGGTCTCTCACTAGACGGGAGATGCAAGTTGATCACTGGGGAAGTTGGCAAGGAGATGAGTTCTTCATAAGGTCAGGATGATATGCCTCAAGTTGGCGAGCCTTCGGCGCTGACCCGGTCCTTCGCGCTCGGCGAGCCTGCTCGCTCGGCAAGGAGAAAGATTTCGCACAATAGTATGCGAGTGACGAGAATCAACCCTAAGCACTCTGGGGTATCCGGTGCTCGGCAGAGAAGTGGCCGGCACAAGGTAGGAGGTGAGCTCTCGCCAAGAAGGAAAGTACCCTACGAAACTTGGAGGAAGGTGCATACCTAAAGGGTAATAATCCTAAGTCAAACGGCGAAAGGTCGGAGCAGCCAAAAACCTCCTATGACTCTATCCGATAACATAATATGCGAGAACGAACGTCGCGAGAATAACTTTCGCGAAGATGAATATTGAGGTAAGCGAGAACGGGATATCAACACACGAAAATAACAAAGAAGAAAAGGCAAGCACAATGAACAAAGCAAAATCTGCATTTACATTCCACTGTTCGGATACAATTCGCGGCGATCTCGCCGATCAAAAGTTACAAAAGCGGGAATGGCGGCAAGCTTCAGGAATCACTCGCGAACCCTTCCTCATCATCGCTGCTCTTGACTGGCGGAAGCGAGATAAAGAGCTCTGGGACGACGTCTTCCAGAGTCATGTCGGCCGCATCGTCGGCTAGGAGGCCAGCCGCCTTCATCGTCTGGAAGATGTAGCGAGCTGACTCGGTGGACTCCAAGCAGATGTCCTCGTCTCGCGCTCACCGCTCTTCCTTCAGACGGCGGGGGGAAGGAGGAACGACGGCACGGGCGGGCTCGCAGTTTCGAGCTTTTAGCCCGACCACCTCGCCCTCCAGGTCCTGGATGCGAGCGTCGGCTCTTCTGGCGGCCTCGACATCCTGCAAGTAAGATAAATTTAGGGAACAAAATGGCCGAAAGAAAGGACGGTGTCTAGGTCTAGGTAACTCACCGCACTGCCCTCCACGGCAAGCAGCTTTTCCTTCAGTTGCGCGTTCTCGGCAAGAAGCCCCTTATAGGCCCTCGTGAGCTCCACTTTCTGAAGCTCCAGTTGCAAGCAGCGCCTCCCCGTCATATGGGCGAGCTCGGCAGAGCGCAACTGGGACCTCGCGCTTTCAAAAGCGAGAGTCCTCGCCTTCTCGTCTTTAAAGGCCCCGCGTCCTCGCTTCCATAGAGGACGAACGAGAAATCGAAGGCGTGGCCGCTAACGGTCTCCTTCTCAACCCAGGTAGGGAGGATAGTGGAGATGTCCACCCGGTTCATCTCCGGCTTCCAGTTCATCAAGAGTTTGCCGGTCTCATCTCGGCGCCTCTGGCCGAGACCGAAGTTAAAATGGTTGACGGGGATGGGCGGAGCAGAGGTTCTAGCAACCTCCTGGATGGGCTCGTCGTCCTCACATCCAGCGGAGAGGCCGGTGAGGTCGAACTCATCGAAAGTGGCCTCGCGAGGCTCCTTCCCCTTCGAGGAGGCGAGCGAGACCCTGCTCTTCTTACTCTTTTTCTTCGGCGGAGATTTTGGGGGAAGGGCATGGCTGCTAGAATCCCCCGGTCTCTTGCGAGAGGAGGGCTCACCTGGTGTGACGGCACCTCGGCAATCCTCCGTCCCCATGGTCGTGAGAGCAAGGGTAGCGTCAGTCTTCCAGTTGCTCGCGTAGGGGGGATGGATAGGAAGATCCCGCTCGCCTAAAAAAGCGTTGAAATTTCAATAAATACGGAGTTACTGGGAATAAAGTTGTAGTTGTTATTGAGATCTTTACCTTCCCCAGCGAGTACTGGAGGCAGCGAGTCGAGGTTGCGGCGGAGATGAACAACCTCGAAGTTCTTCTTACAGAAGAACTGATAAAAGAGGGTGTCATGTCCTCTGAGGGCAGTGGGCCGGTAGGTGGTCTCGCCGTGCTGGACTGGCGAGATCGGGATATTGCCGAAGTTCCGCTTGATGAAGAGGAACTTCTGGGCCCAGAAGTGGGCCTTGTTGACGGTCTCGTCGACCTTAGGACCCGAGCCCACGAAGTAGGCGGTCCCGTCCTTGTGGGGGCAGAAGGAGAACAGCTTCTGAAAGGCCGGAAGGCTGAACTCGATACGCTCCTCACGTAGGTAGCAGGCGAAAGTGGTGACCACCGCCATTGCGTTAGGGGTGAGCTGACCCGGACCAACGCCGTAATGCTTGATCACCTGGCGAGCGACGAGAAAACCAGGATTTGTTTTATACAATGAGCGAGACTCTACCTGTAGAGAGTAAGAAATGAGCGAGAGCGATTATTACCTGGCGAACTTCCGGCCATAAGGGGAGGCGCAAGCCGACTGCGAAATGAGCAGTGGGGATGGCCAACTCGTGGACAAGTGGCGCGTTGATCACATCATTCTCGCTAGGATGACGCGCCGCGAATGGAGGGGTGACGTAGTCGGCGACCGCGGTGAAGTATTCCTCGTCTGTCAGGTTGCAATGGAAGAAGCTATGCTCGGCGAAAGCCTTAGCAATCTTTCGCCGACCCTCCGACTCATTAGCATCACCACCAATTTCGAAAAAACCTGCGAGAAAGAAAGTAGAGCGAGAATGGGAAGGAGCGAGAGCTCCGAAGCAGTGGAGGAAGAAAGGTGACAGTAAATGCGGTGGTTGACTCTGCTAGGACAGCCTATTTATAGCATGATCTCTACAATGTTTGGTATCTCTTACACTTGAAATTAAGTAACATTGTAGTATATTCTATTTTAATAAGTTCATTTCATGCTTGGTAACTTTATGTAAAATTTTGAGATTTCAAAAAGGTTACAATATCTTTACATTTTTGAACTTAAACTCATATTTATACTTATTCTTTTCATGCATTCAAAAGGATGTTTCTTATAATCTTCCATTTGCTTACAACTCTTATCTTTTTATTTGAAATCTCTTATATACCTTGCTTAAACTCTTTATCATTTCATTTATTACTACAACTCGGTCATGATTTATAATTCCTAAGGAATGCCTCCTTACTTACCTAACCCCGCCTTCTTTTGATAATACCAAAATGGGGAGATTAATTGAAGAAATCTAGAGGAGAAATCTAGAAGATTAAGGGGAGACTAATTCATGCAATCTAATATTTTAAGGGAAGTAAAACATAAATGTAGGGGGAGCATTAAGATAGGGGGAGTATGCACAGTCTCATGCTTTTCATATACTATAGTTGCACTATTATCATGCTTATCATATACTATAAACACGATTGTTGATTTCTTGTTAGGAGGATTTGTTATTATCAAAAGAGGGAGATTGTTGGACATATGTGTCATATCCTTTTATTTAAGAATAACAAATCCCATATAGTATTTGATCTTGCTTATCGTGTGTTTATAGTGTGCAGGAACTGTAAGTGCTATACTCCACAGGTAGACAATAGCTTCAAATCAAATTCTCAAAAGGAGAGCTAACACCAGCGCTAGGGACACCACCTGGCGCTAGCTCATGTTCGTGCACTACGCCACGCCGACGATGGTTTCGTAACCGCCTTCACACGAAGGCAACCGCAGGCGCTAAGAGCTACCGCAGGTGCTATATCCAAGTTCTATAAATTGATGGCTTCTCTCTTGTTTTGGTGAGAGATTCCAGAGAGATTACTTGTGCCACAATTCCAGAGCTGTTACTCTGACGAAATTTTATCTCCCACTCAAAGCCAAAGAAGATTTCTGGAGAAGGAAGCTGTCATGCTGCATCCGAAGAATGATCGCTTCTAACTCGCTTATGCTACAGCGATACTTCATCCTCATCTTCAAAGATCTCATAGAGGGAGTTCCTGTTATTTACTTTATTTTATTATTGTGAATTTTTGTAGTAAAATCGCCTTGTGTTGGCGACTAGGTCCTTGCGCAGCTTAGGGGATAATTCGCCGCATGAATTGGCGACTAGGTCTAGGAGATTAGATATAGGGGTGCTCGAGGCCATATCCGGGGTTAGGATTGGCTAGAGCGGCTTGAGGCCAGATCCGGGGAAGGGTAGGCTAAAGCCAACCGGTTTGTGGGGATACAAGTCGGTATAGAAAAGGAAAAGATATTTACTCTTATACGCCTCCGATTTCTAGCGATATTGAAATCAAATTTATGTAAACACTTTTTATATAATACAATCATGTCTTTATTTGTGTTTACTTGATTTCTTTCATTTGGCGTAAATTTTATTATTGCAAATTACTTTTTGCTAAATTGTTATTTTGCTCACATTTATTCCTAAACAATTTAGTAATTTCCATAAAATTATAAAATGAATTTTTATTCCCTTATTCACCCCCCCCCCCTCTAAGGGCCTATCGATGCAACATATTTTTCAACATTGTGCTACTGCCTGTTGCGTTTGTGCTGTCCTAGCAATTGCTAGGAGCGTGCTTGGTAATGAGGTGATTGCGACCCTTATTGTTCATCCATCCACCCCATCACCATTTGGGTAGTCCACCCAAGCGATGCGGTGAAGGCGGCCCACATTTTATTTCTTGTTTGTCCCTTAGGAACCTAATCACAAAACCCCCGTTTGGTTCGTATTGCACTTACAATTCTTTTTTTGAATAGGGAACTCACAGCCCTACTTGCACTCCTCGAGAAATCGATACAAGGGGAATTACTCCCATCTTTATTACTTGAGCGACCGGTGCACTTGCCGTCTGCGCATCAAGGTCGCCGACTTCCGGGCAAACACTATACATACAAAATCATATGATCATCAAATATAAAATGTATTTATCCTTGACATGAGGACTTCTTTAAATTAGGAATATTATGGGCAAGGTTCCCAACAAAAGCCATTTTGGCATCCATTCGCCAGACCTCATAATCTTAGTACGCAGCAATAACAAGAAAAATTCTGATGGACTTAACCATGGAAACTGGGGAAAAGGTCTCATCATAGTTAATACCATGAATTTGCTTGAAAGCTTTAGCCACTAATGGCCCTTTGAATGTTTATACATTCTCATCCATGTCGGACTTCTTCTTGAAACCCACTTGCGCCATATGGGTCGTACCCCTTTAGGTGGTTTACATTATGGAGTCCATTTCTGATTTCATGACCTTAAGCCACTTCTCAGAGTCAGGTCCATTCATAGCTTCTTGACATGTTGTAGGTTCATCATCATGATCCTTAAGTAGCACATTACCAATTTGAGACATGAGAAATTCATATCTCTTAGGATCAAAGTGTGGTGTACCAGATCTATGCAAGACTTGTGTTTCATGATCAGGCTCTCCAGCTACAAAAAGTTGTAGTCCTTGCTCAGGTTCTAATTCTGGTTCATTCATTATTTGTGGGTCATGAACCTCTTCATGTCTATCTTAGTAGTCTTTCAAAATATGAATCCTTCTCTAGAAAGATACCAGTCCTCACGACAAACACTTTGCCCACTGAGTGATTTAGAAATAATACCCTTTAGTTTCCTTAGGATACCCCACTAGATAATATTTATCTGATTTTGGCTCAAGTTTGTCAGGCATTTGATGTTATACGTATGCCTCACAACCCTAAATATTTATGAATGACATACTTGGACGCTTCCCAGACCATATTTCATATTGTACCTTTTGAACTATTTTATTAGAAACATGATTTAGTATTCAAGCAGATGTTTCTAGAGCATATCCCCAAAAGGTTATATGCAGATCTGCATGACTCATCATAGATCTCACCATGTTCAACAAGGTATGATTTCTCCTCTCAGAGACACTATTATGTTGTGTTTTCCTAGGTGGAGTGAGTTGTAATATAGTACCATACTCTCTAAGATAGTGAAACTCCTGACTCAAATTTTCTCCACCTCGATCAGATTGAAGTGCTTTAATTATTTTTCCTAGTTGGTTTTGTACTTCATTCTTGAAGTCCTTGAACTTTTCAAAGGATTCGGATTTGTACTTCATAAGATACATATATCCATATCTACTGAAATCATCAGTAAATGTAATGAAGTTGAGAAACCCGTCTCTAGTCATAGAACTCATAGGTTGATATGCATGACTATGTATTATACCCAAGAGATCATCTGCCCTCTCTGTTTGATCAATGAAATGGGATTTAGTCATCTTCTGAAACAAATAAGATTCATCTCTCAAATGATTCTTAATCAAATGAGTCAACTAATCCATCTTTATGGAGTTTGGAAATGCATTTCTCATTTATATAGCCTAAACGACAATGTCAAAGGTACGTAGGATTCAGTTATTTTTCTTTAGTCTTTTAGTACTATTAATGTTTTAAGTGAGCTGGTCAAAGTTCAAAAAATACAAACCATTAAAGATTTGTGAAATACCATAGCAAACATCATTCAAATATATAGAACAACTATTGTTCTTAAAAATAAATAAAAAACCCTTCATGTATAAACATGAAATAAAAATAATGTTTCTAGTAATTGCAAGCATGTAATTGCAATTCTCTAACTCTATTACAAGCCCAGTGGGCAAAGATAGATGATAGGTACCTACAACAACGTCAGCAACACTTGCTCCATTTCCAACTCATAGGTCTATCTTGCCCTTAACCAACATTCATCTCCTTCTCAGTTCCTGCACACTTATAAAATATGAGAACCACATCTGGTGTCCAATACCCAAGATCAAGAAGTAGAAAGATTGGCTTCTATAACAAATATACCTGAAGTAGAAGTTTCACTCATTTTCTTCTTGTGCAGATCCTCAATGTAAAGAGGACAATTCCTCCTCCAATTCCCTGCCTTCCCACAATGATGGCAATTCCCTTCCATGGTCAGTCCTTTCTTCTTCAGTGTATATGATTTGGGATTATGATTTGACTTATATCTCATCTTAATCGTGTTAAATCCATTTCCTTACCCATACCTTAAGGAACCATCAATATGGGGCTCGTAAGATTGGCCCAAATTCATATTATTTTCGGCAGTTTTTAACATGCCTAGGAGCTCGGGAAGTGTTTTGTCAATTTCACTCAAATTCAAGACAAACTGCTCATAACTATCTGGTAACAATTGCAGGATTAAGTCAGTGGCCAACTCTTGGCCTAATGGAAAATCCAAATTTTCAAGGTTCTCAATGTACCCAATCATCTTAAGTACATGAGTTCCTACTAGGTTATGAGCTCCTATTTTGCACTGAAACAACCCTTGGAAACATCAAACCTATTCTATTGATCCTGGCCTTGAAATATTTTCTTAAGGTGCTCAATTATATCATTACCATACATGGCCTCATGTTAATTCTGAAGCTTGGAGGTCATAGTAACAAGCATGCGGCTTGATTCTTATTATAACCATCATTATTTACTCGAGAGGAAGATCTGAGCGGCTCTTTGGGGGATCTTCCTCCAAGACATATAGTTTACGCTCTAGTTTGAGTACAAGCCTTAGACATCTATACCAACCCATGAAGTTTTTCGCATTAAGCTTGTCCTTCTCGAGGGTAGCTCACAGGGTCTGTGTGATGTAAATAGCCATTGAAATTCTACATGAATTATACTAATAATTAGTACTATATTTCAAAATACCTTTTATTTAATAAGGACTTTTATTAAATTCTCCCACTATTTTCTATGAATTAATAACCCTTAATATCAATTTGGTGATTTTATGTGAGGTACTCTCTAGTGGGACAAGATATATATATTTCACCCTCATCATGAGTCATCTTTGGCTGATCACCCACAATGTGGCTATTTAGTTAGACAACATTTGTCATTTATATCATATTGAACTCTTGCGTGGTTCGTGAATAACTATTATTCGCATCCATCTTACGGTGCATGCCAAACAGATACGTACTTTCTATATAGCCATGCGTTTCCTATTATTTTCATCCATTCTAGTGCTCAATTCGTATGATTATACCTCAGTTTCATATATATTGATGTTCTAGACTGTTTGGATGGTTTTATGTTATAGGTGTGGATTTTTGGTGTTTTGCAAAGGTGGTGCTGTTCAAAAATGAACTGTTCATGTATGTGCGGAAATTTCGCATGTATGTGCACCCTTTTTCCTTTAGTATACATGTTCTATCCATCTGAATTTGCCATTCATTTTCCACGCACGCATGTGCGTGCCTTTGTGCACGTGTGCCCATTCCCTGCCCAATGTCATCTATTCGAATATAAATTTGTGAGTGCGTAATTTTTGCACGCACATGTATGCACGTGCATTTGCACGTGTATATATATTTTATGCTTTCCATCCCATTTTGGTCGATCTGAATTTGGGCATGCAATATTTCTGCACACTCGTGCACGTACGGGCAATTGCTCATGTGCGGACTTGGTCCTCAGATGCTTCATCATTTTACCTTAAACATTGGCATCCGTTTTGCGGCGCACACGCGTGTGCCCTATTTTTTATAAAATAGTTGCTCATAATTTCATCCGAAACAGGTCATTTTGGGGTGTCATTTTCGCTTCTTTTTTGCTCCAGCAGCTAGGCTTTCGTTCATAGGCCCTCTCCTTCCTCCCCAAGCATTTCAAAGGGTAGGAAGTGATTTCCAAGGTGCCATTGGTGCTCCAAGCCGGAGCACTTGACGTGGAGGTGAACAAACTGGGGAAGAGACATAACTAGGAGGAGGTGACAGATCATTCCGGTATCATGGAGGACAGCCAAAGAAGAATTGGACAAGCCGGTGGACTAAGCCGTGCTCCCCTTCGAATGTGAGGAAGAGTTTTCATTTGCTCCGTATCAAGGAGTGGTAAATTGTATTTTTGTTCATCTCATTTGAAATACTAGTAATCTTATTAATGTGTTCTCTAAAGCGTCGATTTACCATGACCATTAGGCATAGACGTTCATAGGTACACAATTAATTGTGGATGGTATGGATGAGTTATTTGTGCTCTCCATGTTATGATTTTGTGATTGTGATTGATTTTATTGTGTGAGTCTATGACAAAGAGCAAAGCAGAGAAAGGCAGCCCGCGGTGGTGTGAAGCGGAGGAAGGTGAGCCGCAGAGGTGTGAAGAGGAGAAAGGTGACCCACGGTGGTACAAAGTGGTACCAGTAACCCGTAAAGTTAATTTAGTTTCTTTTTTAGCGTTAACCAAATCAACCCCCCCCCCCCCCCATTTAACACTGATTATAGACTTATATCTCAAGTCATTCTCAATAGATAACTCCACCCCACCGTGTTCCATGTGAGATCGATACTCATGGGTAACTCCTCATTTTATTATTACTTCACAACGACTGTGGTGCACTTGCCCGTAGTTCGTAATCAGAAACATATGTGAAAGTGCACAATTAACCTCACTAGAATTCTCTCGAGGGGGGGTGAATAGAGATTTAAAAATTATTTTGTGCAAAGTTAATATATATGTGTATGATCACAGATTAGAGCTTCCCACACACCAGCAAGAATTAAGCAAGAAAATAAAGTAAATGCAAGAAAATAAATCACAGCACAACACAAGAAAATATAGTGGTTCCCCAAACTTTGGTTAGTCCACTCTTCTACCCCCTTGGTAGGAATTCACTATCTTGCACTGAGTATTTTGATAAGGAGACTTTTAGAACCACCCTGAGTCTTTTGACAAGGAGACTCTTAGAACCAACTGAGTCTTTTGACAAGGAGACTCTTAGAACCAGTACACTGAATTTTTTGGAGAGAGATTCTAAAAACTCTTTTACAATGTTTAAGTGAGAAAGAAAGAAAGGAGAAGAAATAAAAACAAGAAAGAATCTTCTTCCTAGCAAGAAGATTGGAAGCACAAGAAGTGAATTGAATCTTTCTTCTATAGAGAGAAGAATATTTGCAGCCTTTCTCTCTTTTTGAGAGCTATCAGATTTTGCAGCAGGAGTGTGACTTCAGAAGCAGAAGAAGAAGAAGTGCTTGAATGTTGCTGCAGAGCTTTTTCTCAATTTCTCTCTTTTCTCTTGGGAGCTTTTCCTCTATTTCAAATGTGTGTGGTAGATCACTCTTTTTCATTTTCTGCCGACCTCCTCTTTATTTATAGCTCTGTTAATTCAAAATAATACTATAGGAGGATAATCAATTAGCAGTTAGAGAGAATAGAAAGAAAAAATGTTTCCATAATGTTTATTTCTGTAGAAGGAAAGAATGAATTCTGATTTCAAATAATATCCAAAATAGATTTACTCAGATTAGCCAAGAATCAAATAGAAGGAAGGAATGATTCAGAACGGCTATAAAATATTAACATTATTCCATACAAATCAGATTTACTGAAAGAAGGAAAGAAATCTGGCGCATATTTAAGTCTGTCAAATAAATCGACGTGCGTCGATTGCCATTCGACGCAAGCATCGAGTATATCCTGTCTGGACGTCGAGAGGTGAATAAGGAAGATGCGTCGACTAAGGTGCGTCGACTTCACTAGTTGCGTCGACTAGAAATCAGAGTAACGTCGACAACACATACGTCGAAATCTTCCTAGAGTTACTTCGACTTTATCTGAAAGAGACGTCGACTACATTTCGACGTTGCGTCGAATACTATTCGACGCATATTTACTTAGCCTTGTTTTTCATTCTTGGAATTCATATTTGACTCATTTTCAGGGGTTAAGAGAAATCATTTTCCCAACAATATGCCTCTAAGCACTCAATAGTTGAGATCACCTTGTTAAGTTAGACCCGATGTTGATAGTATCCAAATTTTCTCATCGCACTCCGCCAAGATATATTGATGCACCTTGCTTTGGCAGGACCACACTTCAACGATCAAGGCAGGAAGAGTGTCATCTCTCAGAAGGCATCTGAATACATAATATTAAATTTATGGGATTTTTAATGATAGTTGATTAACATTTAATCGAGATTAACATTTAATCTTTACGTATATTCAAACATAATCATGAAAAATATTAGATCATTCACATTGCAGATACATCCCATATATACACATATATCACAATGCAAAAGATGGTGCTCATGGCAGGTTTCCATGGGATGCGCCCCTAACGGGGACTTCAGGGATGAGCCCATGGCGAGATCTTAGGGGATGAGCCCCTAACAGGGTCCAAGGGGTCGATTCCCTGGCGGTGGTCTCGCTAACCGATTAGTGAGCGAGGTCAAGGGGCAGAGTCCTTGAGGGGTTCGGGGCATTGTCATAAAATCCACCAAGATTTTCTTATGGAAAAACCTTTAAGATTTAATTTTCCACGACACATCAATGAGTTCTATATATAACATCTTCATTGCTATGAGACCCCGCTAATGTGCATTAGGGCAAGAAAGTCACCTAGGAGACTAGGTGAACATAAGAACTCACTAGGGACCCTTGACTTAACTAGATCAACCGACCATAATGTGACTTAATTGGACCCCAATTGGTCAAATTGTCTTCACCACTATATTCCCATCCCTAGGATTTAGCCAATTGACCATGGACCGTATGGATTGATTAACCAAATTGGGCAATTTGTCCAAAGTCAAACTTTGGTCAAACAAGCTCAATTAACCATAATATGGCTCAATTGGATTTCAATTAACCAAAAGGACCTCACCATTACCCTCCTAACCATTAGGGCAAAAATAATTAAGGGGTTTCAATCAATTTCATGAAATTGACCAAAGTCAAGTTTGGGTCAACTTAGCCCAAATCAAACCTAAATGGATCAATTAGCCCAATCATGACTCCACCATGACTCAATCAACATTGGATGGTGTCATAGGACCCATGACCATCATATGGGGGCAGCCACCTCCTCAATTTGACAAAGTCAACCCAAAAGTCAACATTAGTCAAATTGGCCTAAAAAGAAATCAAAAGGGGCTAGCCTAATTCCAATGGGCTACGACCTTCAATTTCAGCCAAACTCAGCAGCCCACAACCTTAATTACCTTCTTTACCCTCAAAATTCAGAAAATGGGAGGCATGTGATGAGCAAAACTATGCTTGCAAACGACAATGGCAATTGTACCGTATCGAATGTAGTATAGGTTATAAAAACAAGGTCGTATTAGACTCGGGGCGGTTGAGTACTCTTACTTCAAGAAAATCTCTATTATCTTATCAATTAAAACTTAGAGTTGGGTTGCAAAAAGAAAATAAAACAATGAAGAAGGAGGAGAATGAGAAATAAGAGAAAACAAAAGAACTATTTTATTAAGTGAAAAGAAATTACAACTATTGAATTGAAAGTACAATTGCAAGAAAAAAGGGAAGAGGATTACAAGACTACTAAAACATGAAAAATAAACATGAAACGAAGTATCTAATCCTCAAAATTGGTCTCCAAACATCTGGAAAAGCTGGCTTTATATATCTGAAAAAATGAGGTTACACGCCCTTGGTCATGCCCGTGACCAAGGGCGTGAAAGGGGCGTGATCGAAGCAGCAGCGGAGAGGGCGCCTTCTGGAGTAATTGCGAGCGTTTCGGCCGTGTCACGCCCTAGGTCACGCCCGTGACCTGGGGCGTGTAATCTTGAAATAGTGCTGCTGGCGGGAAACTCTAGCGGGAAGAAGCGCGGGGCGAGTCACGCCCGTGACCTGGATGTCACGCCCCCTGGTCACGCCCGTGACCTGGGCGTGTAACTTTAAATGACGTGGCAGGCGTGCTGGCAGCTGGTGGCGGGGTCCCGGCCGTGACTTGGATGTCACGCCCTTGGTCACGCCCGTGACCTGGGGCATGTACTTGGCAAATTTTCACGGAATGCTCCCGGGGTGGCGGCATAGGGTCTGGAACACATCTAGGCTGTCACGCCCCTTGGTCACTCTCGTGACCTTGGGCGTGTACTTGACAATTTTACTCAAAGTGCCCAGAAAAACCTGCAAAACATAAACTAAGCTTATATTAGTGGCAGAAATAAAAAGGAATGATTATTATAAGATAAAACAAATAATTGATATAAATTCATATTAAAATTACATCAAAATTATACTAAAAGATGAGTACAAAAAGTACTCATCAAACACCCCCATACTTGAGCTTTTGCTATTCCAGAGCAAAAGAATGAGGAAATAATTACAAGACATCGGTATTATTTGTAATTAACTAAAATTTCATTAAACCATGAGTAAGTCAAAAACAAATTTTTAATAATTCAAGATTTAAGTCATAAGTTATGTTGATAATTTAAGAAGAGAAATTTGTTTAGCTAACTACTTCTCAAGATAACTATTTAGCAATCGAAATTATAGAAATTTTCAAACAAAATTAGATTGAAATTATAAACACTCTAACATAAATGAAACTTAAGGAAAAGACACCTACCAGAATATTGCTCTCTTAATAATTTAGTTTAGGACTAGAAACAATGAAATTGGCTAGGGATGGGTTTGATCGAAATGGCAAATGAAGACAAAGGATATGAAGAGGTTTTTGATTGGGGTGATGAATTTTATCCTCTCAACCCCTTTTTTTTCATTTTTATTTAGTATATGTAATACCAGAGAATGATAGACTATTATCCTATCATTTCCATGACATATACACTTTTTTCCTCTCTTCATTTTTTTTATTTTTGGGTTGCATATGTTTACCAGAGAATAAAGAACTAACATCTCCTTATTCCCATGACATATGATCTAACAAAAGGGGAAAAGAAAAAAAATACATAAGTTTACCAAGGGTAAAGAAATACTTCTAGTTTATAAATTAAACTATTTTGAGAGCAACTTTTTAGTGGAATGAAATTTCCTAAGATCTTAAATCTAATAGTGAATATAATAAAAAAAATCTAGAAATGTTTAGCCAATTTACCACAAAGTGAAGCTATTTAAAATTAAACGGAGAAGAAGTGCTAAATTAACTCTCTAATTGAATTAAAAACATAAAGTGTTTTTTAAAACTAAATTACTTCAAATTTAGATTTAACAAATTCTGATAAAATAAAATATTAGCTAAAATAAAAATGTAGGAATACTTATAATCGTACCTCAAACTAAATTTCTAGAACAATAAAAACAACAAGGCTAAACAGATTTATTATTATTAATTTTTTTTTATAAAATATTTCTTGGACTTCCCGAGGGCTACCCGGTGAAAGGTTCGCAAGGTACTAGGAGCTGTGATGGGAGTTTAAGCCCAAAGTGCTCTTTCCAAGAAATTGGATTTTTATAATTTTTATAATATTTTTTTTAAAGTAAAACTACAAAGAAGCTATGCTACACCCCCATACTTAAAATTAAACATTGTCCAAAATGTTTAAAATTAAGTAAGAAGATAAAAGCAGTAATTACACTTTTTATTTATTTTTTTATTATTTTTTTTAGAAAATGAAATAAATTAAACAACAAAAAGAAAGAAAAATAAATAAGTGGCTAAAGGGTGAAGAGGGCTTCCCTGATCGGTAGACGAGGTTGCCGGACAGAAAATGAAACCTGCAAAATTAAGTTAAACAAAACAAACAAAAGAAAATGTTGGGTTGCCTCCCAAAAGCGCTTTGTTAACCGTCGCGTAGCTTGACTAAGTGGCATTCTACAAGTTTGTGAGGTTAAGCGTTTCAATTTTGCCGGGCGCTGGGTCGCCAGAATGATATAATTTCAATCGGTGTCCGTTAACTTTCAAAAGGCCTTGATCTGGGTGCTCTATTAGCACGGTCCCATATGGCCAAACCTCTTTTACAACAAAAGGGCCGGACCATCGGGATTTTAATTTGCCCGGAAAAAGTTTTAATCTAGAATTTTATAAATTGACTAAGTCTCCCGGTGAAAAAGATTTTGGAAATTTTATTTTTTTGTCATGGTAAAACTTAGTGCGCTCCTTGTAAAATTTATTATTTTCATAGGCGTTTGCACGCCATTCGTTTAATTCATTAAGTTGAAATTTTCGTTGATCGGAGGCTAAGTTCAAATCTAAGTTTAAAACTTTTAGCGCCCAGAATGCGCGATGTTCTAATTCTATCGGTAAATGACACGCTTTTCCATAGACTAATCGGTACGGTGTACATCCGATGGTGGTTTTGTAAGCTGTCCAATAGGACCATAGTGCGTCGTCTAATTTTAGCGACCAATCATTCCTATTAACGAAGAAAGTTTTTTTTAAAATTCTTTTTAGTTCGCGATTCACCACCTCCACTTGGCCATTTGCTTGTGGGTGGTAGGCGGTAGATAGCTTATGGGTAACTCCATACTTTGCTAAAATTTTAGCAAGTTGGTTGTTACAGAAATGTGTGCCCCGATCACTAATTAGTTCTCGGGGTGTGCCAAATCGCGAAAATAGTTTTTTTATAAAATTTACGACGACTCTCGCGTCGTTAGTGGGGAAAGCTTGTGCTTCCGCCCACCTTGACACGTAATCGACCGCAACAAGAATATATTTATTATTTAAAGAAGAGGGTAAAGGACCTACGAAATCTATTCCCCAAAGATCAAAAATCTCGCATTCTATAAAAATATTTTGGGGCATTTCGTCTTGGTTAGAAATGTTACCTGACCGTTGGCACCGATCACAAATACTCACAAAATTATGAGCATCTTTGAATAAGGTGGGCCAATAGAAGCCCGCCTCTAGCGCTTTTCTTGCGGTCCGGTTTGCTTGGTAGTGTCCGCCGGCTGGTCCTTCGTGGCAGTGCCGCAATATTTGGACGCCTTCCTCGCCCGAAATACACCTTCTTACCACTTGGTCCGCGCAGACACGAAATAAAAAGGGGTCTTCCCAAAAATAATTTTTCAAATCTAAAAAGAATTTCTTCTTTTGCTGACTTGAAAAATCTTTTGGTAGGACCCGGGCCACTAAATAGTTGGCCAAATCCGCCTACCAAGGGGTGGAAGAAGTCGTTACCTTTTCGATGGCGAGGAGGCGCTCTTCAGGGAATTTATCATCTATCATGACCTCCACTAGTGCTCCTGCTGCCGGGTTCTCCAGTCTTGACAGGTGGTCGGCCACCAAATTCTCCGCTCCTTTCTTGTCTCGGATCTCCAAATCGAATTCTTGCAATAGTAGGATCCTTCTCAATAGTCGGGGCTTGGCATCCCCTTTATCTAGCAAGTACCGGAGTGTAGAGTGATCTGTAAAAACAATAATTTTTGATAGCGTTATGTACGAACGAAATTTATCAAAAGCAAAAACGATCGCTAGAAGTTCTTTTTCCGTCGTAGTATAATTAGCTTGGGCGGATGTAAGCGTTTTGCTTGCGTAATAAATTGGGTGAAAGTATTTATTCACCCTTTGGCCCAAGACTGCACCTACGACAAAATCGCTTGCATCGCACATGATTTCGAACGGAAGAGACCAATCTGGTGAAATTAAAATAGGCGATTTGATAAGTTCGTTTTTAATTTTTATGAACGCCTTAGAACATTCTTCATCAAAGATAAACGTGGTTTCTTTTTCTAAAAGATGCGTTAACGGTTTTGTAATTTTTGAAAAATCTTTAATAAACCGTCTATAGAAACCCGCATGTCCTAAAAAACTCCTAATAGATTTAATATTAGTAGGCGGAGGGAGTTTTTCTATAACTTTGATCTCGGCCCTATCGACCTCGTTCCTTTACCAGAAATCTTATGTCCGAGGACTAATCGCTCACGGACCATAAAATGGCACTTCTCCCAGTTGAGTGCTAGATTCGTGTCTTCGCAGCGTTGAAGAACACGATCAAGATTTTTTAGACAATTTTTAAAGGAATCGCCATAAACTGAAAAATCGTCCATGAAAACTTCCATGACGTCCTCAACTAATTCATTAAAAATTACCAGCATACATCTTTGAAATGTAGCTGGCGCGTTGCAAAGCCCAAACGGCATTCTTCGATATGCGAAGGTGCCGAATGGATAAGTGAAGGTGATTTTCTCTTGGTCTTCGGGCGCAATTGGGATTTGGAAATATCCCGAAAGACCATCAAGAAAATAATAGTGCGAGTGACCGTATAAATGTTCTAAAATTTGGTCAATGAAGGGAAACGGAAAATGATCCTTGCGGGTAGCATCATTTAATTTCCTATAATCGATGCATACCCGCCAACCGTAACAGTACGGGTTGGGATTAACTCATTATTTTCGTTTTCTACTACTGTGATTCCTTCCTTCTTAGGCACGACTTGCACCGGGCTAACTCAAGTGCTATCAGAAATTGGGTAAATAATCCCCGCGTCTAATAATTTTATAATTTCGGCCTTAACGAGATCCTTCATAATAGGATTTAAGCGTCGTTGAGGCTGAATAGTGGCGCGAGAATTATTTTCAAGATTTATTTTATGCGTGCAGAATGAGGGACTTATACCTTTTATATTAGAAATTTGCCACGCAATAGCGTGACGGTGGTTATTTAAAATTTTTAGTAATTCGGAAATTTCCGAATCATTAAGCGCAGAAGAAATATTATGGGTAATTTTGAATTTCCTTCTAAAAAAACATATTTTAGATGATCCGGTAATTGTTTTAGTTCTAAACTCGGTGGCTCCTCGTAAGATGTTTTTATTTTAGAAATATTTGATTTAACTTCTTCAAATTTAGGTGGCCGAGTTATTTCTTCTAAACAAAATAAATTTGCAATTTCCGGATTTTCAAATCTAGGCGAAATTATTTCAGAAAACGATGTTATTTCTTCTTCAAAATTTGTCTCTAAGATAAAGCAAGAGTCGTCGTTCGGAAGCGCATTTCTCATTGATTGATTTATATTAAAAGTAACTTCTTCCTCCCCAACTCGTAGGAGAAGGTTTCCGTTACTTACGTCAATTATAGCCCGAGCGGTGGCTAGGAAGGGCCGGCCGAGTATGAGTGGTACTTCGGCGTCCTCTTCGATATCGAGGATGACAAAGTCTACCGGGAAGATAAACTTGTCAACCTTCACTAGCACATCTTCTATGGTCCCGATTGGATACTTTACGGACCGATCCGCTAGTTGGATGCTTATATTGGTTGGGCTTGGGGTGCCCAAACCAAGCTTCTTAAATAAAGAGAACGGCATAAGATTTATGCTCGCCCCTAGATCGGCCAAGGCGTGTTTAATTAAATAATTGCCGAACAAACACGGGATGGAAAACCGCCCCGGATCATTTAATTTTTCCGGCAATTTATTTAGAACTACCACCGAACATTCTGCGTTAAGAGAAACACGCAAAATATCTTCTAGTTTCTTTTTATTCGATAATAAATCCTTGAGATATTTTGCGTATTTAGGCATTTGAGGGAGCGCCTCGCAAAATGGTACATTGATTTGAATTTGATTTAAAATATTTATAATTTTTTTATACTGCTCCTCGTTGCGCTCATTTTGAAATTTAGAAGGATACGGAATTGAAGGCGTTTGAATAATGCGCGGAGCTAAAGCGGAAGAATTTAAAAGCGGGGGTGGAGTTGAAACGTTTTCCTCAGGCTCATCCAAATTTGAACTTTTTACCTCCTTTCCGCTGCGGAGGGTAATTGCGTTGGCGCTCTCCCTTGGATTGGGCTCAGTATTGCCCGGCAGAGCTCCATACTGGCGTTCAGAGAACATCTTGGCGAGCTGTCCAATTTTATTTTCTAAGCTTTTTATAGATCCGGAAATGTTCCGGATATTGGAATCAGTAGAGGCGGCATATTTGGTGAAGACCTCTTCAAGTGAAGAGGCCTTTGGTGGTTGTGGTGGAGCAAATTCAGGAGGATTTGCTAGTGGTGGGCGCTGAGCATTATTGGGATTGCTCCAAGAAAAATTAGGATGATTCCTTAAACCCGGATTATAACTATTGTTAAAAGGAAGATTATTATTCGGGTTATAAGGAGGGCGATAAGAGTTCCCCATATAATCAACTTGCTCGTGAATGAAATTATTGTTCAAATTATTGAAATTATTATAATTATTGGCCCCATTTGTGGCGGAGGGAGCAGTCATCTGCGTCACATAATGTTTTGTGAGCATTTCTACTTGTTGCGCTAAGTTAGGGATGGCCTCGCCTTCAAAAAGTCCGGTCGGCTTATTAGGGCGCGACCGTGGCGCATTCCACTGATAGGCATTCATGGCCATCTCCTCAAAAAGCTCTTGAGCAGCTTCGGGGGATTTATTATTAAGGGTCCCCCCCCCCCCCCCCCCGCTGTCGTCTTAATCATTTGCCTCGTTTGGAGATTCAAACCATTGTAGAAAGTCTGAACTTGTTGCCATACTGGAAGTGCATGGTGAGGACATCTCCGCAAAAGTTCCTTGAAGCGCTCCCATGTGTCGTAGAGAGACTCCGATTAGATTTGCATGAACGAGAGAATGTTCGTACGTAATTTAGCGGATTTTGCCGGAGGAAAATATTTCGTTAAAAATTTCTCCGTCATTTCGGCACATGTAGTGATTGAGCCACTAGGAAGAGTGGCCAACCACTACTTGGCCTTATTCCGCAAAGAAAAAGGAAATAAACACAAACGAATCGCGTCATCGGTGACGCCATTAATTTTAAATGTATCGCAAATTTCCAGAAAATTAAATAAATGCAGATTAGGATCTTCATCCGGTAACCCGTCAAAAATGACGGATTGCTGGACATACTGAATGATACTCGTTTTAATTTCAAAATTATTATTCGCCACAGTCGGGCGAATAATACTAGATTATGTACCCTCCCAATTCGGTCTCGCATAATAGGACATGGTCCGTAGCGGGGCCTCATTATGGATGGGATCACCCATTATTTCCTCGTTAGTTTCTCCGACCGACTCTTCGCGAATTATAGGTAGATCACTAAATCGGAGATGCCGTCGCAATGTGCGCTCAATTTCCGGATCAAATCCAAATTCAAAAGTAGCTGGAGAGTTGTGTCGGGTCATAAACCAAGAAGAAAAGAAAAGAGAGAAAGAGGTGAGAGAGAAAAACAAAGCAAAAATTTAGATAAATATAATTATTATATATAATAATTTTTTTATATTTTTTTTTATTAGGTGATTTAAAATTAGTCCTGGACTTCCCAAGATCTACCCGGTGAAGGGCTTGCAAGGTACTAGAGGCTATGATGGGAATTCAAGGCCAAAGCGTCCTTTCCAGGAATTTAGTTACACCTTGAATGATAGAAGAAAAAAAATAAGAGAAGAAAGGAAGCGATAAAGCCAATAGATATTCTCTTTCGAAATATCAACTCAGATCCCGGGCAACGGCTCCAAAAACTTGATGAGCAAAACTATGCTTGCAAACGACAACGGTAAGTGTACCGTATCGAATGTAGTGTAGTTATAAAAACAAGGTCGTATTAGACTCGGGGCGGTTGAGTACTCTTACTTCAAGAAAATCTCTATTATCTTATCAATTAAAACTTAGAGTTGGGTTGCAAAAAGAAAATAAAACAATGAAGAAGGAGGAGAATGAGAAATAAGAGAAAACAAAAGAACTATTTTATTAAGTGAATAGAAATTACAATTATTGAATTGAAAGTACAATTGCAAGAAAAAAGGGAAGAGGATTACAAGACTACTAAAACATAAAAAATAAACATGAAACGAAGTATCTAATCCTCAAAAATGGTCTCCAAACATCTGGAATAGCTGGCTTTATATAGCTGAAAAAATGAGGTTACACACCCTTGGTCACGCCCATGACCAAGGGCGTGTAAGGGGCGTGATCGAAGCACCAGCGGAGAGGGCGCCTTCTGGAGTAATTGCGAGCGTTTCGGCCGTGTCACGCCCTAGGTCACGCCCGTGACCTAGGGCGTGTAATCTTGAAATAGTGCTGCTGGTGGGAAACTCTGGCGGAAAGAAGCGCAGGGCGAGTCACGCCCTTGACCTGGATGTCACTCCCCCTGGTCACTCCCATGACCTGGGGCGTGTAACTTTAAATGACGTGGCAGGCGTGCTGGCAGCTGGTGGCGGGGTCCCGACCGTGACTTGGATGTCACGCCCGTGACCTTGGGCGTGTACTTGACAATTTTGCTCAAAGTGCCCAGAAAACCTGCAAAACATAAACTAAGCTTATATTAGTGGCAGAAATAAAAAGGAATGATTATTATAAGATAAAACAAATAATTGATATAAATTCATATTAAAATTACATCAAAATTATACTAAAGATGAGTACAAAAAGTACTCATCAGCATGCAAGGTCAAAATTAGAGCCTTCTTTAATTTTGAATAAGGCGAAATGAGGATTCTATCGATTGAGTGCTAATTGGCACTCAATTCTCCTCCCAAGGGATGCTCCTCAACTACCCTTGGATTTTCCTGTAGAATTCCAGTAACCCCCATGCCATGTGGTAAGGAATTTCAAGGGAAAAGGCTTGTACGAAACCCCCATTCATGGTATTTCCTAAAAACCTTTACCATCCTCGAAATTGAGCATGAATTAGCTTTAGAATCCTGAGAGGAGTAAAAATCGTGCCTTGGATCAAAGCTTTTGATGGAGAAACCAAAAATTGGCAAGAAGCTCAAGAGGGAGATCGGGCATGGCACCCAAGCGAGTAACGCGATCCCAAGCCCCAATCCAGGTGTGATTCCACCTCTCCTCCTGTGCTAGTTTTCAATATCATTTTGGAATAAAATCCCCCTCAATCGAGCCATTTACGATTGCTAGATCTCAGTTTTTTAGGGAGAGTAGAGATCCACTTGGATATCCCATTTCCTGCCACCATTCCACCGTTAATCGTCGGACACCTCCAAGCCAGAGGTGGTGGTGGTGTTGGATGGCCGGAGTAGGGTTCAGGTAGACGGAGGTAGCTCGATCTTTGATCTCCACGATGGAGAAATTAGGACCATAGGCTGGAGGAGGAAGATGGTTGTGGATTGTCGGATCTGGGCTTGATGGTTATTAACATACCATATAAACATTAAAATGAAATTATTTCATTCTGTCATAACTGTGACAGCACGTTCAACCCCATTTTTGAGGATCATAGAGACCAATTTAGGAAAAGTGTAAAATATCAATCTTGTATCCCTTTGTCTCTACTTTCCAAGGAATTTTAAATCACCTTATATGGTGCCCTACAACGTCCATAATTTCTATTTGTCGAGGAGGTGTCTTAAGGTAAATTCCTAACTGTATAATCTTTGTATGGTGCTGAAATTTTGGCCGTCCATGAGGGGTACCTAGATAGAGTACCCATCCAAAAATCTAAATTTTTAAAGAAAATTTTTCTATAGTTTATACAAAAATTTAATGAAGCATGTATAGGTGATACACATGGCTAAACAACCTCAAAGTGACCCAAATTTCTGGCAGATTGTGAATTAGGTCACCATATGCCACTAATAAAAAGATGGAACCATGTGGCTTTTTTCAAGTGGGTGTATTCCACTTGCATGAATCTTGCATGTTTGGAAATGTTGTGCATTTAACACAAAAGTGTATTTGGTGTATTTTTCCCAAATGGCTTGTTGCATGACAATGAGATTTTGAACATGCATGTATTATGATGGAATGTATCACCTCTGGAGAAATTAAGATTTTGGGTTTAATATTCCTAAGTATTTCATTAATATCACATATGTCGCACTTTTGAATTACCAAAATAATTGTAACCAAATAATTTTGGAAAAATCCAAATCTCTGTCATATCTGTGATTAGGTCATAACACACCCCTGAAATTTATAAAGAATTTTTTAGCATCATGTTCTCTGAATAGTGTTTTTATTTGGATTTACCTCACTTGTGAATATATGAAATAATCATGGTTAGATTAATCTGGAAAATTCCAATATTTTGGCTAGTCGTTTTTTTGAGTAATATATACCTCTGGTAATTGTTTATGAATTTTGGGAAGTATATTTCATGTAGTTAATATGTAAATATTGATTTGTCACACTCAGGCAATTATGAATATTCATGAATATATTATTATTGGAAAATTGTCAATCTCTGATAAGCACTATTTTGAATCATGACAAACCTCTGGAAAAATTAATTGGAATTTTTTGATGAATAAATAATATATTTCATGCTAAATGTTGCAAATTCCTCATAAAGTAATATAAAATTTTAATGGTCATATTATTATGGAAAATTATGATTTTTAGTTAGGCTCATTCATATGACATAATCAACCTTTGGAAAAATTAATAGGAATTTTTGGATGATTAAATATTATAGTTCATGTTCAATGATGCAAATTCCTCAAAAAAGTATTTATGGAATTTTAATGGACATATTATTATGGAAAATTATGATTCTCTGTTAGGCTCATTTTTATGTCATAATAAATGACTAGAAATTTATTTGGAATATTTAGACATCAGATTTATGTACTTCATGTGTAAATTGATTAAATGTCACATATTTGTTAAGTATGAATTATAGCCAAATAAAAGTAGGAAATAATTGATTCTCTAGAAAATCATCTTTCATGACATGTTGAACCACTAGAAATTATTTTAGATGTATTGGTCATGTAGTTTTATTAGTTACCTTACACATGACATGAATATCATTATTTGAGTATATTGGTCTACGTTTAACAAAACACAGAAAAACCTCAAGTTTCTATCAAAACATCAACGTAATCATGCGGCATTTCTGGATTCAATTTTTAATCATATAGGTTAGTATGACTGGGGGTTTACACTAGTCATTTTGATTTTAGAACTAGAAATGGGTTGCAAATAATAAAACACTTGCATTAGGGAAAATCTTGAGGATGAGTCTAGATGTTAATCTGAAATGAATTAGTAGCATAATAGAAGTGTGTTAAACTTCTTATTGGAACCTTAGGGCAATTTGATAAGTGATGATGTGTAGAGGAGTACATGGTCACTAAGGAAAGGTTAGTGTTGAAGTTCAATTGAAGATCAGCACTCCCCTTAAATGAACCTTAAATCTACCTTAGGAGTTTAAGAGTAACAGTGAAAGAGGAGATTAAGGAATGGTAGAAACCAATAAGATTAAATATCTTGAGAAAGGGAGGTTTATGATGTCACCCCATCTTACATGCTAGTACTGTTGCGAGCCCTTCACAGGGTAGTCCTCGGGAAGTCCAAGATTTACCCTAAATCGTTAAGTATAACTAAATATCCAGTAAAGATTAATATAAGTAGGAATACATTAGAATAGGATAAGCATCATCCGGTAGGGATGAATGGAGAGGTTTATGGAGGGATGGTTAGTCCTGAGAGCTAAGGCTCGGTATGGTCATGATAAGGTATTAGCATAGTGGACAGGATGGTCCTGCAAGATAGAGGATGAGATGATAGAGGTGGTGCATAAATACATTAGTACGCGGAGACTCTGGAATGTCCTGCATAGGCGTATGAATGTTTTATTCTGGGAGGTGTGCATACCAGCCTAGGAGTGGAAGTTCCCAATCCACTGCCTCTGTTCGCCTCAATGGGAGGTACTTGAGAGATTCGAAAAGTGGTAACTAAAGTTCTGTGCGTACAGAGTTAAGTGGGTGATTTGGATGATCATTGCATTGCATAGCATACGCATCACCGCATAAAACAATATCCTCATCATATAAAACTAGTATGGGCTCCTTCTATATGTTGAGTTACATAAGCAACCTGAACCTTAACATATAAGTTTGTATGGGCATTCTTATAAGTTAAGTTACTTTCTTTGATGGTAGATAACTATATTTCCATAATTTACTTATTGTTCTTTATTACTGCTCAGAATAGACCGTTAGAAAGCCTTATAATATACAAAGACAAAGTGTGTGTCCAAATAATATATAGAGAATTGAATTGGAGCACACAACGGCTGTAATAAGAGGGTATAATTTCTTGAGAATAATACGCGCTTGCTTTCAGTTCTCGAAGTTCTAGTCAAGCACCATCGACTGATAAGTTGTGTTCCAAAAAGAAGGAAGAAGATAGAAGAGAAGGTTTCGTGCATCAGTAATACTCTTAAAGTTTTCTCTTCAAGTCCAAAAGTCATTTGCATCAGGGTTCAGAAGAACTCTCCAGAGTTGTGTGGAGTTCTCATTAACTTTGTAACACAATATATTTTCTGTAGGACTCTTTGAGTCTGAGCTGTAGGGTTTTTGTGCCTGAGTTGTAGGGTTCCTGGAACCTGACGTAGGATCTCTTGTACATCTAATTTGTAAGGCCTGGAGTGCCTGAGCTGTAGGGCCTTTGTGCCTGAGTTGTAGGGTTCCTGGAACTGGAGATAGGATCCTTGAAGGATCTGAGTTATATGGCATGGAGAGCCTGAGTTATAGCGCCCTTATGCCTGAGTTGTAGGATCTTTGTAAGAGATCTGAGTTTCGGTGGAGATTGCTTATTCTATCACACTGCTAGATAGGCACGGAGGGACAATTGAGTACTCTAGACACATTGTCTAGGGGAACCACAATAAATTGGTTGACTATGTGTGTTGTGCTTGGTGATTATTTTATGGTTGTGTCTTCTCAAGCTGATCAAATCTAAAATTCTAAAAGACCCAACAAGTTTTAAATCACATATTCACCCCCTCCCCCTCTAGGTGATTAGACAACACTCTACACTAAGAAGTGGTATCAGAGGTAGGTTGTTCAGAGAAAGCTTTAATTCTTGAACAGATCTGCACTTGGGTGTGTCAAGTTATCACCATGGCTCCTGGAGAAAACTATAAAAAGTTAAGCTCCATGAAGAAGGAAGAAGATCTAATGTCAAGAAGTACAGTGAATCTGTAAGTGAAAGCAGTTGTTGTTCCTCATACTCTAAAGAAGAAGCATGTATGGGGCTAAGTGTAAAAGGGATAAGAGCACCCATTACTCAATCAGATAGTGAGTCTAAGGATGAAGAATGCTCTGTGGATAAAAGAGGGATAAAAGCATCTCTCACTCTCTCAGATAGTGAGACTGAGGATGAGGAGTTCTATGGGATTGCTGCCCTATCTAATGAAGAAGATAAGGATGGTTCACATCCGGCCCAAGTATGCACTCCTCATACATTTTCACTATCTACTTCAATTGAAAATACCAAGAGTGCATCAGATGATTGCTCATCATCTCATGATGAAGTAGAAGACTGCTCTTCATGCAACAATGAGGACCATAGTGATCTAATGGAACAATATGGTGTTCTCTTGGCATCTCCTAAAAATAGCAAGAAATTGGTCAAATCTCAAGCTGAGGAAATAAGAATCCTCAAGACATTCAGAACTCAAATTGATAAGAAGACCAAGGAGGTGACTAGATTGTCCAATGAGCTTATCCTACTTCAGAAGAGGTCTGAAGCTCAGGATAGGACAATTAAGTCTTTAGAAAACAAACTTATTTTAGAAAGAAGGCTTGTGGCTTGCTTATCTAAGGCTTGCGGCTTGTTCTCCCTATTATAGATAGCTTCTCCACTAAATATTGAGGATGACTAGGCTATAATAAGGTATTTGGAGAGAATTCCCAAGCTAGAACAGTCTCCCAAAAGATTGTCTCTCCATAGGCACCATCAGCCAAAGACAAGGAAAAGGCTTTACCTTAAAATCCTATCCCTAAAGTAAAATCATTGACTGTGCAATCGATGTCAATGCACAATCATATGATTAGTAGAAATGCTTGTTATAAAGCAGACTTCTCTTCCTGTCACCTTCCCTCCACTCAGAAGGTGACTCAGAAAAGGAGGTATTATAAATTTGGATGTTGGTGTTGTGGCAAGGATGGGCACTTTGCTATAGCCTGTTGTTTCAACCTAACAGTGCCTAGAGCAAGGTATGAGAAGCCTGCCAGTAGTTTAATTGTCAATCTTCCGGTAGTTAAGGCTATCAAAAACCTAGGGCCCAAATTCATTTGGGTTCCTAAGGAATATTAATCCTTGTTTTGCAGGTTTGTCCAATGGCCGATCAAGGGTAAATGTGGTTGTTGGATAATAGATGATTCAGGCATAAGTCTAGATTAAGATGTATTTCATGAAATATATATATATTACTTTCAACAAATATATTGGATCTTACAATCACAGTCGTTGATTCTAAGATCAATACAAAAAGTCCGCCAACCCAGGTACGCACCCCTTCACATTATAAAGTATGACATATATAAATAGAGCACATGATTAGAAATAGAGTACAACCTATATTTTCTCTAAGCCATCACGATGAGTTCTCGAGCTCTCACGATGATTCAAGGAAATGGCACCTGTGAAGAATGACAACACCTTCAATATTGGATGGGAGCTAGTACGCGGCGGATTCATCAACGCCGATGTGGAGATAAAATCAGCAATTGGGCAAATAGATGCAATGCGACTAGAATACGTGCTCTCAGAGCCAACTTTATCATGCATAGAGAACTTCTGGAGTTATATGCTGAGCCCAAGAAGAGTACTTCTGGAAATGCCATCAAAACTAGGGTTGGAAATACCATATTAAGAGTGACGGCAAAAGAACATTCCAAGGCGCTCCGTCTGCCTAGATTTTCATAAGATGAGATAGAGGAAGAAATCTCGGAGAAAGATCTCTCGACTGCAAAGGTGTGGTGCAACCACACAGGACAATTACATGATACCTTGAAAAAGGCTAACTTCAATGTAAGAGGAAAGCTTTTGGTAGATATCGTTGGCAAAACATTGATATGCAAACCTGGATCTCACGACAGAATATCCAAGAACATGTTTGAGATAATGACAAGAAATAGATCAATGCAAGAAAATTGACTGAGCTCAGTTACTCTTCAAAAGGATCTAGGGAAGTCTTCAAGCACCAAAATTTGGAAGAATCCTTTCTCTTTATCTCACTAACACTCTTTAGCTGAATGAAAAGATGGGATCACACATCCATCACTTGGAGAAGATAGATCTGAAGATTCTGGAGAGGTGGGAGAAAGTCATCTCTAAAAATGCAAAGAAAGGGAAGAAATTCACTGAAAGTGAGGGCAACTTATCTACAGAAGGCAATTGCATACCAAATCCAGAACCACATGCAAAGGCCCTGGTTGCTGCCATGATTATGCCTGAAGACTCTTCTGTTACACAGAGAAGTGCAACAGTTGAGGGGGAGACTCATGAAAAGTTCTCAGCCCAAGAGACTATGTTGCTTATCAAGAATGTGGTTGCTTTTGAGGGGCGAGTCTCACAATGAACTCCCTTCTTTAGAGGTTGAGGAAGCAACTCATACTAAGGATGCTATCCAAGAAGACCTAGTAAGCTGCAGGATGAATGCTGAAGATACTGTCCATGAGAAGGGAAGTATTGAACTAGATAATCTGTGCACGAATTTCATCTTGATTCAAGACAAAGAAATTTAAGATTGTCATCAAAGACAGGATTCCCATAATAATCCTCCTGATGATGAGATCATAGGTAGTGTGGTTGAGGACCCTCAAGGGAAAGTAGCTTGGAAAGAGCAAGATCTTACAGGAGCATCTACATTACAATCTCATGATCAAGCTCCAAGCCCGTTAGTTGAACAAATAAAGAATTTGCTAACTGAGGAAAGACAAAGTTATCAAGAATATGTGGAAAGTGTAGTTAAGGGAATCAGAGATGACATGTCAGCCTAGATGAATGAGATAAGAGCAGACATTGATCACATCAATACTCAGATCACCAACTGGTTCATAAGGGCAGAAACAACTGTAGACAGTAATGTGAATGCACTGCAATCTCTGGGTGAAAGGGTGGACACCTCACTATACAAAAATCAAGAGGCAGATGAGAATCTGGAAAAATCAGTTAGATGGCTAAATACAAAGATTGCTGATAGTCAAAAATTGATCATAACTAGGTGCATTAACTGAAATGAATTTGCTCATGAATCTCTAAACACCAAATTGGCGTAAAGTACAAAGGAAATTCTACAGTGCATTGGTGGGTCAAGTCAGAAAAGGAAGACCATAATGATAGATGAAGAAATGCCCCTCGAAAGAAAAAGAGATGAACAGTGGGTCGGTGATCCAAGCCTTCAATTTTTAAGCTCATGATCAAGAGATATTGTATTGACTACATGGAGAGACTTTGGGGAAAGTGGCAAAGACATATCCAGACACTACCCTTCAATTGAGTGGGACAAGCACAAGAAAACCGAATCCATGAGAACATTGTACAAATAGCCTCACCAGGAAGGAACACTGCCACAGAATGCCCCCTCTATTCCTGATAAATACATCCCAAAGTCAATCTCCTATTTTGAAAGATGAGAAGAAGCTTCAGAGGAAGGAGAAAGAAGTAGAGATGAGAAGGAACTGTTAAAGTAGTACTAGAACTTGTGATAGCTAGAAGCAAATGATGTTGTAACTCTATTTTAAGAACATGTGGCTTATCTATAAAATCTAACTGAAGTTTATGAAGTACTTATTTATGCACTCATTTCATTTCGCTGATACATGCTTAACCCGCGCTAACATATTTTTATTAACTAACTCATCAGTAAACAATGGTAATGTAATTCACAATAGAAATTATAACTCACTAGAATTAATATAAAATCTGGTGTCACTAAATTGGCAATGCATCCTTAAGAAAGCATACAAGCTACTAAGAAATGTTACAAATGACACACAAAATGTCCTCATACTGATTATGCAAAAGAGTAATACAAGACAATATCGTTTTGTCTATAAAATGATATCATGGTAATAATAGAAAGTATCGTCGAAATGACTCTAACATTTTGTCATAAAGACACGATGATACCTAACTATCTATTCATTAATTCAGAAATCTAAAATGAATTGATCACAGCCATTCAATCTGATATAATCAAACATCTAATATATGACTCTTCACTTTCCACACTAGAAATTATAAATAGGGTCAAATGTCTTAAAATTAAAAGAACATACTATATTTGCCCTAAAAGTCATCGAGTGCTCTCAATCAAGTGGGGGTAATCAAGTCTATACACTCAGCTCTCCCTCAAACATCGGAGAGATGGATCCAAAGAAGGAAGGATACTGATATGAAGGGAGTGATATAGTAAGGGATTGATTCTTGAAGGCACCAGAAGAAATCCAAGCCACCATAAGACTGCTCGACTCCGTCAACTTGCAGTTCATGTTATCTGAACCCATAGTGATAATGAGAAGAGAAGTCCTTGGATTCTACTCAAATGCCAAGATTTGTTCAAAAGGGATGTCACTAAAGAGCAAAATAAATGGAACTAAAATAAATATAACTGCAAAGAGGTCTTCAAGCTGCCATCCTTTGTCAGTGAAGTAGAGAATGAGGAAGTTACCACTAAGGATCTGAATGATGCCCTAGAATGGTATGGATACTCCAGGAAGACCTATGGTTCTCTGGAAAGGAAGAATTTCAATCAGTAGGGAAAACTGCTGGCCAATATAGTGGGAAAAGTGAAAGTGAGGTTAGATCTTAGATTTACTCTAGAGGGGGTGGGGGGTGAATACAGTATTAAAAAGTTTTTCACTTATTTTTATAGCGGAATTAAAATAGTGATACTTATATGTGTATTGAGTGAGTTATAAAAACAAACACAAAGATAGCACACAACACAATACAGAAAAATAAACAAGAACACAGAGGACACAAGGATTTTATAGTAGTTCCCCAATAAACATGGGTACATCTACTCTTCTACCACCCTTGGTAGGATTTCACTAGGTTTTTGATCAGGTGCCCTATCACCAATGGATTTTTGATCAGGTGTCCAAACACCAAGGAGATTTTGATCAGGTGCTCTAACCAAACCACAGGTTTTTGTTCAGGTGCCCTGCCACCAAGGGGTTAACTTTTGAAGTGAGTTAGAACCCTGTACAAGAGGGGATGAAGAGAGCTAAGATGTTCTTCTATGTCAATAATCTGAGAGAAGACTCTAGTGGAATGTTGTTGTAAAGCTCCTCTGTCTGATTGAAATTTGTTGACAGCTTGAGGATGGAGCTTTCACTTGAAACAGATTTCTTCCTTGATAGCTGATGAATCTGAGAGACAAAATGTTTCTCAGATTGTTTGTTGCTCTTTGAAGATGTGAACTTGCAACAGAGACTGAGAGATTGATCTTGATGATGTTCTCAGTGAATGAGGGTGCTGCTTGAAGAAGATAAAGATTACCTGTTAGCCTTTTCTTTCTTCTTCCTGTATATCTTTCTCGACTGTATTCCTCTTCCTCTTTCACTTTTTCCTGTACAGTTATTCTGTAATATGTTCTGTAATGTTGTTGTGAAAACTGTATATCTTCTTCCTTTCTTGTTTTTAAATCTCTGACAGATTTGAAATTCAAATCCTCTGTATAAGGAATAAAATAATCTGAATTGAATGTTTCCTTGAAACTGCAAACCAAGACTTTAATTCCTTTTTCTTTTTTAATTAATGATATCCTTTTCCGCCAAACGGCTATTTTCTCAGGACCTTGGAGAAGTCTCACTTGGAGGGCTCGCTAAGAGGCGAACGAGAAGGGTCGACGGCGAGATAAACGCTCGCAGACAATTTGAAGAAGTTTCCCGAGTTCGACAAAAGGAGTACTGCGTTCGACGAACTCTCCCGAGTTCGTCGAGCCCACCTGTGGTAGTCGAGCTCACCCCTGATCGGAGAAATCATCAGAGGTCGACGAAGTGTTCTAGGCTCATTAAAGCCAAAGGGGCGGTCTCGCAAGAGGAGTCGAGAGATCCAGACCTCGACAAATATCTCCAAAAGACTGGGCCGAGCGAGGGCTGGCAAATCAATACCTCGCAGGCCGCTGGAAGAAGAGACCTATGTTCAGTAAAGAGATGTCCAGCGAAATGTGTTCAGTGCGCGACAGTTAATGGGTGATCTCGCAGGAAGGCTCACAAGTTTAGAGCCTCAGCGTCCGGTGAGCTCAATTTGGCTTTCGACGAATGTCAAACGGAGCTCAGCATTCGTCGGACGGCGCTCGACAAATTACAGCAGGGAAGTAGCGGTCGACGAATAGCCCGTCTCAGCGGTCAGGGATCAATTTAGCGTTCTGCATTCGTCAAACTCTTCTGTGATCGGCGAAGTGCCCTGCGTTCGACGAAAGGTGTGTTGAGCTCGACGAAGTCAGGAGGTGGTCTCGCGGGAAGGATCGCGAGACCGGACCTCGGCAGATACCGCCAGAATGGCCAGCGAGGTCCTCACAAGGCGATCGCCTAGGAGAGGCATCGCGAGCAGGGGTTGCGAGAAGGCCTGCGAGAGCTTCGGCAGTAAGGTTCTCGCAGTTCCTTGCCCATAGGTTGATAGGGCCAAATTACCCTTTTATCCTTAGTGGTCCGCCTTTAGCCTCTCCAAACAGCAGAGTTTGGCTGTTAGTAGGCCCATTTGGGGTGTGGATAGTAAAATCAAAAGGCGAAATCCTGCTATTTGCAGGCCAGATCAGAAAACCTATAAATAAGACCTAAAGGGCACCTTTGGAGAGGATTACACTTCAGCTTCTCTCTCCTCAGGCTTTCTTTGGTTAGCATTTCCAGAGCTCTCCAAGGTGCCCGAGTCTCAGCTTTGGCTTGGGAGGGGAAGCGCTCAATGATCTTCCGCGTTAGTGGAGGGACCTCCTCGCTGTGACTAAGGTCTTAGTCATCTTTCTAGTCTTCGGTCTACCTTCTCCGAGGGATCAGTAAGGGCTAGCTGCCCCTCATTTCGGTGAGGGCCCCGAGATCCACAAGAGGCCGAGAAATCGGTTTCAACACCCAGCAACGATGCCAAAAACATGAAGCACAAATCTAGCACACCGCTATAGGCGGTAGCAAGACTACGGCACGAAACGGCAGGGTACCTATCGTTCAAGTAATATAAAATGTGGGAGTGAATCCCCAAGTATCGATCTCGAAGGAACACAGTAAGGTGGAGTAAACTATTGAGGAAGGACTTGAGATCGAAGTCCTTTAGGTCGGATGGATTGCGGAAAAGGGGGTGATTTGGATTGTGGAAAATAAAAGAAAAAAACTACTCAATTACTCCTATGCAGGCCTTGAGTGCACTGCTTCGCTAGGCGGGATGGAAACTACGTAGGCCTTGAATGCACTACTTCGCAAGGGCGGATGAACGAGTAGGCAATCAGATGAGGAGAATAAGTGCAAAATCGAACTGTGCAGGCCTTGAGCGCACTGCTTCATGAGGCGAATGTATTGCACGGGCCGCTATGCACCGCTTCGCTGTGCGGATGGACGAGTAGGCTTGCGGATGGAGTGAGTCTCACCGGTGGAGTGAGGGTCGCAAGCACCTCGTCAATAATCATGCCACTAGCAATTGCTAGTGCGGCACACGAACATAGTGGATGGAGTGGTGGATGAAGTGGTGGCGCATCTCATATACACAAATAACCAAATGGTTTCATAGAAATATGAAATAAACATTGCAATTGAAGAACATTGTGCATATCATCCAAAAAAACAAGAATCTACCCTACAATATCATTACAAGTTGAAAGAGAGTAAGAAATCGATAGAATCCGAAGGCTCGTTGAGATTCACGGTTGGAATTGCAAGGTTGTCAATCCGCGTCCAATCTCGGTCCGCAATTACGTTCTGGGTAGAGGAGGGTTGTCACTACCTCCCAATGGACCCGTCTTCTTCGTGTCACTATCTGCTCGGCTTCAATACATGGCTCCCAAGCTTGATGATGAAATCTGGGTGGAAATCCTTCCTCTTGAAGCTTATGGATGACGGAGATGGCCGAGATGATCTCCGGGCTGAAGATAGGCGTGAAGAATAGTCCCGGAGCTCCTCCTGGTGGTGGAAGATGATGCAGGGGGCGGAAGAGGCGAACAGGGCTCGAAAACGGCGGAGATAGAGTGTCGTCCTCGACCTAAAATCGCGCACTTGTATTTATAGACGGTGTAGAAATTAATAGTGTGCACGGTCAGGCGCACGACTATGGTCATGCGCGAAGAAATGCCTCTGATCGTGCGCGAAAAACCTGTAACATAGTCCTGAACTGCAAAATAGCGCACAGTTAGTGGCGCACGACCAGTGGTCGTGCGCAAAGAAGGTCAGTGATCGTGCAAACTTCTCTGTTTGATAAGGGGAATTAACGCACGACCAGTGGTCGTGCGCCTGGTCGTGCGCAAAGGAAAACGCACGACCAGTGACTTTTTCGGTCGAAAATCCCCCAGAACCAATCCCGAGTGTCGCACAACCCTTGAACCTGCATGAAAATATCCAGGACCACTGGAATACAAGGAATCACACCAAAATGGGCATAAATGTGCACTAAGAGTGGAAATACGAAATGTGATCAATAGAAGCATTTATGAGTAGTAAGTGAAGTGCATTGGCGAGAAAAATGACCCAGATGAGTCCGGAAATCACTATATAAACCGGACTCATCATCCATCGACATTGATGGATTTATTTGGAGACTGTCCCAATCCCCGATCTCTGGCAATATTCCTCTTAGTGATTGAACTGCTTGCTCCCTGCACATGACTTGAGGATTTACTGTGATTCTAGTTACGAGTAGGCATAATATGTAGAAACGCAGTTAGAAAATTGTAAATTAATTCATATGCATAAAAGTTTCTTCTACTAAAATTCATACATGTGCGTGCATGCAACTTCGCATTGTATTACGCGTATTCAATTTCTTAGCCAGCACATGATTTTTCTAGTTTTTTTGGAAAATTTATTTGCTCGGGGCGAGCAAACGAGTAAGTCTGGGGGTGTGATGACTCTCATTTATATAGCATTTTATAAACTCATCCGGGTATGTTTTCATTGATAAACACTTCACTTTCATCATGCATTCACTCATATTTCTCTAAATCACATTTCTTCATGAAGTGCACATTTATGCCCGTTTTGGTGTGCAATTGCGCGCTTTGTTTGTTGGGGGTAAGCACATGGTTCTCCCCAACCCTTTTTCTGTATTTGGATTGAGCTGGAAGGGTATTCACAGCTGTGTGATTGTTGTTTGGTGCTTTGCAGGTGGGTAGATCATCCATTATGCCCAGATTTCATGTCTGCATGAATCGCAAGGGTCGTGCGTTTCCTTGACGCATGATTGCGCCGACCGTGCACGCTCATTTATGGCCCAAAAATGGCATTCTGGATTTGGTCGTGCGTTTTTACGCACGGTCGGTTTTGATCGTGCGTAAGTAAAACGCATGAGCCCCTCTTTTGTCTAAAAATTATTATGTTTTATTTTGTTCATGCAAGATCGTGCATTTCTAAACGCACGGTCGTGCATGAACAAAATTCTACAACTTTTCTATTTAAGCTGCGATTTTTAGGTTTTCAGGCCCCGATTCAGTTCCGTCATTTCCACCACAAGGAGTGCTCCAGCTCCGTTTTCTTCCACCCTTCCATGAGGGCTTTTCCCTAGGCCGCCTCCATCATCCAAGAGCTTCCAAGGAGAGGGATCTAGCCCTACATCCATCATCATCCAAGGAGAAGGAAGCTTTGGTCTTGTGACCGGATTGTGACACGAAGAAGACGGGCCATTGGAAGGTAGTGACAGCCTTCTCTACCGCGAACGCAGTTGAGGACCGTGCTTGGATGCGGATTGACAACCTAGTGATTCCAACTGTGAATCTTCAACAAGGCTTCGGATTGGGTCGATTCCTTTGCTTTCCCCCTCTTTGTTTTGATGAATGTAACTAGATTCTCTATACTTTGATGATGTGCACTATAAACCATGATTTGTAATGTCTATTTCATTTTTATGAAATTAACTTGTTTATATGTGTGAATGAGGTGCGCCACCAAATCCACTCCATCCTCCACTTCATTTCGCTTGATTACTCTTCCACTACGTGAGCCAACTCTTCCATTCCGCCCCCACTCCATTCCACTCCGCAAACCCACCATTCCATTCCGTTTGACTACTCGTCCATCTACCCTTGCGAAGTAGTGCGTTCAAGGCCTACATAGTTTTCCATCACGCCTGGCGAAGCATTGCATAGCGGCATTGCATAGGAGTAGTTGTAGTTATTTTATTTTATTTACAAAACCAAAATCCTTTTCGTCCAGATTCCATCTTCCACTAGGACTTCGATCTCAAGTCCTCCTTGATTTGTTAACTCCACCCTACTGTGTTCCTTGAGAGATTCGATACTTGGGGATTTACTCCCATATTTTATATTACTTGAACGATCGGTACACTGCCGTTTCGTGGCGCAGTCTTGCTACTGCCTATAGCGGTGTGCTAAATTTGCGCATCACTCTCTTCCTTCTGCCTTACCCCGCGAGATGCCCCCCAACCTCCCTCCTGTTGCTAGGAATGGACAGGAGCAATGTGCGACCAATTTTTCAGAACATTCCTTTCCCGAAGGGAATGTATCTAAAGAGGAGTTCTCGGCATTCAAGAACTCCTACCTTCCTGAGGGGTGGACGTCTCGACGTCCATCCCAAGGTGAGGCCATTAATTCTTTCTATGAGAACTGGCTCGCCTTTCGGCTTGCCAACTTTGAAGCTGGCCCACGACTTCCCCTATGGCCTGAGGTGAAAGAGTTTCTGAACTACTTCGGCGTAGTCCCGGCTCAGGTCAACTCGAACGCGATCTCGATGTTAATGTCCTATGTCTGCTACCTACGAGAGGAACGGGTTGAGTTCGACCTAACCGTGTTTCACAAAGTGTTTGTATTCCGAGCGACCACTAGCGGGGTATGTTTCCTTACCGGCACGCATGTGAAGGTGTGCGAGACCTCCAACAAGGTCCATCACTGGAACGGCACCTTCGTGTTCATACAAGGTGACTTTGGTAACATCCCCCTCTCACCCATCCAGAGGTCTGAGAAGGCCTACAAGGCCCCTCACTTAGGTAGGGTGGCAGCGATGCTTCATAGCTATCTTGATGGCATGAGCTTCGAGGTCGAGCACCTCCAGAGGAACATCGACCGGCTTACCAACATTAAGCCTGGGACAGGTATCCTCTCCCTTCTGATGTCCTCCCTCTTTTTTCCTTTCTCACTCATACATGTGGATACTTACCTTTACCCTTATTCATGCAGGTGAGCGGACTCTTCCACGGCAGCCTCCCTTCGCAAGGGGGAGCTCTTCATCTGCCCGCTGGTTTGTTAAGGAGGCTACCGCTGCATGCGCCTCCGCCCTGAAGGTCCTTACGATGAGGCAACAGAGAGATAAGAAGAAGGTGGTGGAGGAGGCTACACCTTCTTACCCTCCAAGAGGACCAACAATGCGGCGGGGGAAGGCTGTCTGTAAGGAGGGTTCAGTGGTAGCACCAAGGAAGAAGGGGGAACTGAGTGATCCTGACGCACTAGCGAACCACCCCAACTTCGAGATGGGGGGGAGGGGGAACACCACCAACTCCTTCGGTGACCCTATCCTTCACTGGGATGAGGGCACGAACTAGGTCTCGATCACCTCCCATCAACCCTCCTGGATAGAGAGTGAACCTCTCAGGGATGCCGCGTATAACCTCTCCTTTGGCCTCTAAGGTCGACCGGATGCAGACGCCTACAAGAAAAAGTCCATGCGTGACCTTGCCTGCATGAGCTCGCAAGCCCTTCTTTGCACAGACGAACTCTCGCATATGAATGCCCGTCGAGGTCTTAGTCTCCCAAAGAAGCTGAGGCAATCCGAGTCGTCGAGTAAGGCTGTTGAAGAGAGGGCTGCTGACCTCATCATACGCCTAGTCACCTCTGAGAGGCTCCTGGAGCAGTCATTCGGGGGCTGGTTCGTGCTTGCTTTGGTGGCCCTTCCCTTCTTCTACACCTCTCCTTTCTCCAGCGGCTGTAACCTCTTTACCTTTTTCACCTGCATGGACCAGAGGCTGCTGAGTCACTCAGGAGGCGATGCGAGGAGTCTGATCGAGAGGTGCAGGACCTAAAGGCTCAGCTTGATGAAGCCCAGAGGAAGTTGCGGGAGGGGGAGAGAGGTGGACCCTCACGGACGGTGGTGCACGTCCCACCTTCCCCTGCTAGGGCTGAGAGCACCCGGAGGAAGATTGCGATGAAGACGGCCGAGGCCTTGGTGGTCTCCCTTCATAGGGCGGACGCCCTTCGGGAAGATTGGAGCGGGGTCTCTGCTAGCGATATCCTTTTCGAGCTCTACCCCTCCCTCGCGCGTCCCAGCTCGCCCCCTTCCAGCAGTGGCTATTCCCCCTGAATGTCGAAGTTTCTAGGAACCTCCTCTTTTTTTTTCATAAGCCATGACTACTTTGTATTTTCATCCGTGTGCTAACTATTAAGGGCCAAGCGCTTGCCTATGTAATTTATATTATCCCTGAACATGCAACTATTCAGTGAACCTTGTAGCTTCTTCAACTCTTTGCTGTTCAAATATAACAATTGTCTGGTTTGAGATCTCATCCTACGATAAAGAGAGATTGCTATCTTGTCATACCTTAGACCAACTTGTTAGACCAACCATAAGAGGAGAGCCGGTCCACGTTCAAGGGGCTTAGCATACCCGGAGGCAGAGGAATTCAACACCTTTTCAAACCAATTGGGGGCGGAGTACCCGTCCACGTCCTAGGGGCTTAGCTTGCCTGGAGGCGGAGGAACCCAGCACCTTCCCAAACCAATTGGGGGTGGAGTACCCGTCCACGTCCTAGGGGCCTAGTTTGCTTGGAGACGGAGGAACTCAACACTTCTTCAAACCAACTGGGGGGTGGAATACCCATCCACGTCCTAGGGGCCTAGCATACCCGGAGGCGGAGGAGCTCATTATCTCTCCAAGTCACTTAGTCAAGTAGCGAGTCGACCCGATGAGTCTCCCATCTGCCGGCATGACTGAGCCCGGAGAATGGTCTCTAGTCGGGGATCTTACCAAATGGGGGCAGAGTACCCATCCACGTCCTAGGTGCTTATCTTCACCTGGAGGCAGAGGAACTTAACACCTTCCCAAGCCACTTAGTCAAGTAGCGAGTCGACCCGATGAGTCTCCCATCTATCGGCATGACTAAGCCCGGAGAATGGTCTCTAGTCGGGGTTCTTACCAAATGGGGGCGGAGTACCCATCCACGTCCTAGGTGCTTACCTTCACCTAGAAGCAGAGGAACTCAACACCTTCCCAAGCCACTTAGTCAAGTAGCGAGTCGACCCGATGAGTCTCCCATCTCCCAGCATGATTGAGCCTGGAGAATGGTCTCTAATCGGGGATCTTACCAAATGGGGGCGGAGTACCCATCCACATTTTAGGTGCTTTCCTTCACCTGGAGGCAGAGGAACTCAACACCTTCCCAAGCCACTTAGTCAAGTAGCGAGTCGACCCGATGAGTCTCCCATCTGCCGACATGATTGAGCCCAGAGAATGTTCTCTAGTCGGGGATCTTACCAAATGGGGGCTGAGTACCCATCCACGTCCTAGGTGCTTACCTTCACCTGGAGGCAGAGGAACTCAACACCTTCCCAAGCAACTTAGTCAAGTAGTGAGTCGACCCGATGAGTCTCCCATCTGCCGGCATGACTGATCCCGGAGAATGGTCTCTAGTCGGGGATCTTACCAAATGGGGGCAGAGTACCCATCCACGTCCTAGGTGCTTACCTTTACCTGGAGGCATAGGAACTCAACACCTTCCCAAGCCACTTAGCCTAGGCATTACCTAAAACCTTTTTCATTCATCATCGAGGAGCTACCTGCTTATTACAACGCGCCTCTCTGGGCCTACTTGGTCACATGCACCTTGACCATCTCCTTCATTACTTCCTCCATCTTCTTTGTCTTCTTATTCCTTTTCTTTCTCCTGGTCCTTCCTGCTTCGTTTGTCAACCTGGAGGCAGAGGACTTGTTCCTGACACCGATCCGCGTAGCTTCCTAGCGCCTCCCCCTGTCTCTGTCGAATCAAGAACAGGGCCTCCATTCCCTTCCACCTCTTCTTCGAGGTGGAGAATCTCAGTAAGAAGCTTCGGCGCAGGTCCTTGAAGTTGTAGATGACACCTGACGGGAGCTGGTGGAACAAGTCTTTCGCCTCTCCCTTGAAAGTGCTGGTGAAGAGCTTCCACTTGGAGGCATCCGGTATCCGCCTGATCGAGGCCAAGTCTTCGAACCACTAGAGATGCAGGAGGGGGTCGTCCTTCCCTGCGTAGTAGGACATGGCAGGCTCGTCGAACGCATCTGGAATGGGAGCTGAGATTATCTGCTCGCAGAAAGGATTTCTCCAGCCTCCTTTGTGAGATAGGGGTACTCTCCCAATCTCCTCACTGGGGCAGCTGGTCCTAGGCGAGCTGTTGAAGATCACTCACGCTTGGAGGCTCGAACCTTCCTCCGAGGCCGGTTCCTTCCCTTCTCGGCGTGCTTAATCCGCCTTCCCTGCTTCCTCTTCCTCTATCAACGGCCACGACCTATTGGGAGCAGGTGAGTTCCTTGGCTCTTCGCTTCAAGCCATGGGACTTTCCCAAAGCTTTTTGAACTAGCTGCGACCCCGCTCACCGCACCAGAATGTTGAAACCAGAGAACTGGTCTCGACGTTCGAAAGGGAGATACAGCTAACGCTTACTTGACCCAAGCTAGACCCTTGACCAGTTACTAAGAACCAAAGAACCTTACCCTTGAAGAACACCTAAGTCCATAAACGGACCCCTTAAGATGCAGCGTGGAGGTCCCACCACACAACTGGAATCTCACAAGAAACTTCCCCTCCCATGCCAATGCTAAGCCTGGGCACCTTGGAGGGCACTAATGGTCACCTCCCCGACCACCTTCAACAAAAGGGGGAGGGAGGGGTAGTGCTTGCTCTCAACACTCACGCGAGGGTGGGGGGGGGGGGGGTACCAACCACCCTTCCCAAGTTGCCCATGGTGGTCTATTTATAAACTTCCCAAAATCGGGCTGTGAATAGCCAAAATTCTACTATCCGCAGCCCAACCATGAACCTGGATGATCGAAGCGAGAGGGGGCGAGTGGAGGATGAGACGTCCACTTCCCCCCATGCCGGGGGTCGGATGGGTGGACCAAGGTCCACCACCTGAGCTGGGCGAGTGGACCTTATGGTCCACTCCACTTACCAGGCGAGTGGACCTTAGGGCCACTCGCCCAGCTGCCCGGGCGAGTGGACCTAGGGTCCACTCGCCCCGGGTGAGTGGACCACAGGTCCACTTGCCTGCTGGCTTGGGGGCGATTGGACCTTGAGTCCACTCGCTCCCCGCCTTAGGCGAGTGGGCCCAAGGTCCACTCGCCTCCTTGCTCGGGCGAGTGGACCGACAGGGCCTTGGGCGAGTGGACCCAAGGTCCGCTCGCCCAAGAGAACTTGCCCCCCCCCCCCCCCCCGGGCCTTCTCTTTTTGGCCCTTGACGACCTCCGATGGTTCGGTCCGCTGCGCCCCTTACATGCGCTAGGCCACGTTGGCTCGGCAAAAATGAGGGTTGTACAAGGATGATCACTTACCATCTTTGGAGCATGGTGACGAGGAACCTTCCAAAGAAGAAGAAGAGGAGGCCAAGCAAGATGAATATGTACCTCCAAGTGCCTTGAAATTCATAAAGGATCATCCACAGTAATTAATAATTGGTGAACCATCCATCGGGGTAAGAACTCGTTCTTCTCTTCATGAATCTTATTCAAATATTTGTTTTGTCGCTGAAATTGAACCAAAAAAATGTTTCTACCGCTTTAAATGATGAATTTTGGTTTTTGGCTATGAATGAAGAGTTAGAACAATTTGAGCGAAATAATGTTTGGAAATTAGTAGAAAGAACATCTAATCACCCAGTTGTAGGTGTAAAATGGATTTATAAAAATAAATTAGATGGTGAGTCTAGAATCATTAGAAATAAGGCACGCTTAGTAGCACAAGGATATTCACAAATCGAGGGGATAGGTTTTGATAAAACTTTTGCACCCGTTGCTAGATTGGAATCTATACGAATTTTTCTAGCATTTGCAAGCTTTAAAAGAATAAAATTATTTCAAATGGATGTAAGAAGTGCTTTTCTAAACGGGTTTGTAAGAGAAGAAGTTTATGTTGAACAACCCCCCGGTTTTATTAGTGAAAAATTTCCCAATCATGTTTATAAACTAGAAAAGTGCTTTATGGTTTAAAACAAGCGCCCCGTGCATGGTATGAAAGACTTACATTATTTTTATTAAAGAACGCTTATATTATGGTAAGTGTCGATAATACTCTCTTCATTAAGCACAATAATGATGATTTGGTTATTTTGCAAATATATGTTGATGATATAATCTTTGGATCTACTAATGAAGAGTTATGTAATGAATTTATTTTAGAAATGAAAAATGAATTTGAAATGAGTCTTGTAGGAGAACTTTCTTACTTTTTTGGTTTTCAAATATCACAAAGAAATTATGGTACTTTTATATGTCAAACTAAATATGTCTTTGATATGCTTAAACGCTTTGGATTTGAAAACCTTAAACAAGCTTCTACTCCAATGAGTGCATCTCTAAAATTAGGAAAAGAAGAATCGAGAATTTCTATAGATCAAACTTTATATAGAGAGGTATGATAGGATCACTACTTTATCTAAGTGCTACTAGACCCGATATTATGTTTGTCGTACGTTTATGTGCTCGATTTCAAGCCAATCCAAAAGAATCTCACTTAAAAGCGGTAAAACAAATTTTTAGATATCTAATTGGGTCATCTAGATTAGGATTATGGTACCCGCATAATAATTCACTTACACTCCATGGCTATTCCGATTCGGACTACGCCGGTTGCTCACTTGATAGAAAAAGCACTAACGGTACTTGCCATTTTCTAAGACCTTCATTAGTTGCATGGCCTAGTAGGAAACAAAATTCGGTTTCACTCTCCACCATGGAGGCCGAATATATTGCACTAGGGAGTTATTGTGCACAAGCACTATGGATGAGCCAAACTCTAGAGGACTTTGGTTTCATCTAAAACATATTGAATTAAAATGTGACAACAAAAGTGCCATTGATCTTACAAATAATCTGGTACATCATTCTAGATCCAAACATATAGATGTACGTCATCATTTCATAAGAGATCACATTAGAAAGGAAAATGTTAGGATAAGTTTCATTGGCACGGACTCTCAACTTGCTGATATATTCACTAAACTTCTTCCCGATGCAAGGTTTCAAATGTTATGGTTGGATTTAGGAGTCTTAGACATCTTAGGATGAGTTATTTGAAAAACGCTAATGTTTTATGCAATTTGGGCAATCAAGACATCTCCATAAATTACAAAAATTTTGCATAAGACTACTCTAAGGACTATTAATCAAGATCAAAAAGTGAAAAATTAAAATTCTAAAAAAATCACTTACTATTTTCCGGGCAAGCACTAGCTCCGGCGCTAGCGTGGATGTTCATTTTTACTGTTTTTTTAAAATTCTAAAAATATATAAAAATATATTAGTTCATATGTACTACTAAGTTTTTGTGTTTCTGACTTTTGTTATTTTTGTTTTATTTGTATTATGAAAAATCAACTACAAAACTTCAAAACTTCAAAATTCAAAAATACATAAATATGTTTGTGTGGTTTTATGTTTTTCTTTCATTAAATTTTTTTCAACACAACAAAAAAACTGTATGATCTTTATTGCCAATATCAAGCATGTATGTATTCTATTATTTAGAATTATCTACAATGTTAAAACTTGTTTCTTCATATTACTATGAACATTGTTTTGTTTATCATTCTTTGATATATCTAATTAAGTGCATCAATTGTGTTGAAAAAGATGTGTAGATCAAGCTTAGCATGCCTCTAAATATGAGTAAATGTTTTGTGATTAATAATGATACATTTCACTCACTTATTTTGGTAATCAACATGTGTGTTTAAATCTAAAAGATGTTTGCTTGTATAGTATAATTGTACAATGAATAAAACATGCATAAGTTTATTATCTACACTACATTTGAATTGCACTTAAAAATTAAGAAAAGTGGTTGAGTTTAAAAATTTTGTTGGGTTTGCAAAACAAGTGTATTCGGAGAATGTTGTCTCACAAAAGTGAACAAAAAAATATAGACAAATATTACTCCACCAAGTACTACTTGGAAAGAATAGTAAAGTGTCTTGTGCAAACCTTGGTTATTACACCACTTTGTTAAAAATTATGTGCATTAATGTGTGTGAAAGTTAATTTACTTATGTTTTATTGTGCACTTTACTCTACATATGTCTTGTATTTTGTGATTTAAATCATTTGTTAACATTGCTCAAAATACACTTATGTGCACTTCATTATCTTTCATAACACTTCTTCTCATGAGTATTGGATTCTAATGAGTTATCTATACTACTCATTATATAAGAAATGCACTAGATAACCTAGCATGATCTCTACAATGTTTGGTATCTCTTACACTTGAAATTAAGTAACATTGTAGTATATTCTATTTTAATAAGTTCATTTCATGCTTGGTAACTTTATGTAAAATTTTGAGATTTCAAAAAGATTACAATATCTTTACATTTTTGAACTTAAACTCATATTTATACTTATTCTTTTCATGCATTCAAAAGGATGTTTCTTATAATCTTTCGTTTGCTTACAACTCTTATCTTTTTATTTGAAATCTCTTATATACCTTGCTTAAACTCTTTATCATTTCATTTATTACTAAAACTCGATCATGATTTATAATTCCTAAGGAATGCCTCCTTACTTACCTAACCCCGCCTTCTTTTGATAATACCAAAATGGGGAGATTAATTGAAGAAATCTAGAGGAGAAATCTAGAAGATTAAGGGGAGACTAATTCATGCAATCTATCATTTTAAGGGAAGTAAAACATAAATTACATTTATGTAGGGGGAGCATTAAGATAGGGGGAGTATGCACAGTCTCATGCTTATCATATACTATAGTTGCACTATTATCATGCTTATCATATACTATAAACACGACTGTTGATTTCTTGTTAGGAGGATTTGTTATTATCAAAAGAGGGAGATTGTTGGACATATGTGTCATATCCTTTTATTTGAGAATAACAAATCCCATATAGTATTTGATCTTGCTTATCGTGTGTTTATAGTGTGCAGGAACTGTAAGTGTTATACTCCACAGGTAGACAATAGCTTCAAATCAAATTCTCTAAAGGAGAGCTAACGCCAGCGCTAGGGACACCTCCTGGCGCTAGCTCAAGTTCGTGCACTACGCCACGCCGACGATGGTTTCGTAACCGCCTCCACACGAAGGCAACCGCAGGCGCTAGGAGCTACCGCAGGTGCTATATCCAAGTTCTATAAATTGATGGCTTCTCTCTAGTTTTGGTGAGAGATTCCAGAGAGATTACTTGTGCCACAATTCCAGAGCTGTTAATCTGACGAAATTTTATCTCCCACTCAAAGCCAAAGAAGATATCTGGAGAAGGAAGCTGTCATGCTGCATCCGAAGAATGATCGCTTCTAACTCGCTTATGCTACAACGATACTTCATCCTCATCTTCAGAGATCTCATAGAGGGAGTTCCTGTTATTTACTTTATTTTATTATTGTGAATTTTTGTAGTAAAATCGCCTTGTGTTGGCGGCTAGGTCCTTGCGCGGCTTAGGGGATAATTCGCCGCGTGAGTTGGCGACTAGGTCTAGGAGATTAGATATAGGGGTGCTCGAGGCCATATCCGGGGTTAGGATTGGCTAGAGCGGCTTGAGGCAAGATCCGGGGAAGGGTATGCTAAAGCCAACCGGTTTGTGGGGATACAAGTCGGTATAGAAAAGGAAAAGATATTTACTCTTATACGCCTCCGATTTCTAGCGATATTGAAATTAAATTTATGTAAACACTTTTTATATAATACAATCATGTCTTTATTTGTGTTTACTTGATTTCTTTCATTTGGCGTAAATTTTATTATTGCAAATTACTTTTTGCTAACTTGTTATTTTGCTCACATTTATTCCTAAACAATTTAGTAATTTCCATAAAATTATAAAATGAATTTTTATTCCCTTATTCACCCCCCCCCCCCCCCTCTAAGGGCGCCTATCGATCCAACATATTTTTCAACATTGTGCTACTGCCTGTTGCGTTTGTGCTGTCCTAGCAATTGCTAGGAGCGTGCTTGGTAATGAGGTGATTGCGACCGTTATTGTTCATCCATCCACCCCATCACCATTTGGGTAGTCCACCCAAGCGATGCGGTGAAGGCGGCCCACATTTTATTTCTTGTTTGTGTCGTAGGAACCTAATCACAAAACCCCCATTTGGTTTGTATTGCACTTACAATTCTTTTTTTGAATAGGGAACTCACACCCCTACTTGCACTCCTCGAGAAATCGATACAAGGGGACTTACTCCCATCTTTATTACTTGAGCGACCGGTGCACTTGCCGTCTGCGCATCAAGGTCGCCGACTTCCGGGCAAACACTATACATACAAAATCATATGATCATCAAATATAAAATGTATTTATCCTTGACATGAGGACTTCTTTAAATTAGGAATATTATGGGCAAGGTTCCCAACAAAAGCCATTTTGGCATCCATTCGCCAGACCTCATAATCTTAGTACACAGCAATAACAAGAAAAATTCTGATGGACTTAACCATGGAAACTGGGGAAAAGGTCTCATCATAGTTAATACCATGAATTTGCTTGAAAGATTTAGCCACTAATGGCCCTTTGAATGTTTATACATTCTCATCCATGTCGGACTTCTTCTTGAAACCCACTTGCGCCATATGGGTCATACCCCTTTAGGTGGTTCCACCAAAGTCCATACCTAGTTTACATTATGGAGTCCATTTCTGATTTCATGACCTTAAGCCACTTCTCAGAGTCAGGTCCATTCATAGCTTCTTGAGATGTTGTAGGTTCATCATCATGATCCTTAAGTAGCACATTACTAATTTGAGACATGAGAAATTCATCTCTTAGGATCAAAGTGTGGTGTACCAGATCTACGCAGGACTTGTGTTTCATGAGCAGGCTCTCCAGCTACAAAAAGTTGTAGTCCTTGCTCAGGTTCTAATTCTGGTTCATTCATTATTTGTGGGTCATGAACCTCTTCATGTTCTATCTTAGTAGTCTTTCAAAATATGAATCCTTCTCTAGAAAGATACCAGTCCTCGCGATAAACACTTTGCCCACTGAGTGATTTAGAAATAATACCCGTTAGTTTCCTTAGGATACCCCACTAGATAATATTTATCTGATTTTGGCTCAAGTTTGTCAGGCATTTGATGTCATACGTATGCCTCACAACCCTAAATATTTATGAATGACATACTTGGATGCTTCCCAGACCATATTTCATATTGTACCTTTTGAACTATTTTATTAGAAACATGATTTAGTATTCAAGCAGATGCTTCTAGAGCATATCCCCAAAAGGTTATATGCAAATCTGCATGACTCATCATAGATCTCACCATGTTCAACAAGGTATGATTTCTCCTCTCAGAGACACTGTTATGTTGTGTTTTCCTAGGTGGAGTGAGCTGTAATATAGCACCATACTCTCTAAGATAGTGAAACTCCTGACTCAAATTTTCTCCACCTCGATCAGATTGAAGTGCTTTAATTATTTTTCCTAGTTGGTTTTGTACTTCATTCTTGAAGTCCTTGAACTTTTCAAAGGATTCGGATTTGTACTTCATAAGATACATATATCCATATCTACTGAAATCATCAGTAAATGTAATGAAGTTGAGAAACCCGTCTCTAGTCATAGAACTCATGGGTTGATATGCATCACTATGTATTATACCCAAGAGATCATCTGCCCTCTCTGTTTGATCAATGAAATGGGATTTAGTCATCTTGTGAAACAAATAAGATTCATCTCTCAAATGATTCTTAATCAAATAAGTCAAATAATCCATCTTTATGGAGTTTGGAAATGCATTTCTCATTTATATAGCCTAAACGACAATGTCAAAGGTACGTAGGATTCGAGTTATTTTTCTTTAGTCTTTTAGTATTATTAATGTTTTAAGTGAGCTGGTCAAAGTTCAAAAAATACAAACCATTAAAGATTTGTGAAATACCATAGCAAACATCATTCAAATATATAGAACAACTATTGTTCTTAAAAATAAATAAAAATCCCTTCATGTATAAACATGAAATAAAAATAATGTTTCTAGTAATTGCAAGCATGTAATTGCAATTCTCTAACTCTATTACAAGCCCAGTGGGCAAAGATAGATGATAGGTACCTACAACAACGTCAGCAACACTTGCTCCATTTCCAACTCATAGGTCTATCTTGCCCTTAACCAACATTCATCTCCTTCTCAGTTCCTGCACACTTATAAAATATGAGAACCACATCTGGTGTCCAATACCCAAGATCAAGAAGTAGAAAGATTGGCTTCTATAACAAATATACCTGAAGTAGAAGTTTCACTCCTTTTCTTCTTGTGCAGATCCTCAATGTAAAGAGGACAATTCCTCCTCCAATTCCCTGCCTTCCCACAATGATGGCAATTCCCTTCCATGGCCAGTCCTTTTTTCTTCAGTGTATATGATTTGGGATTATGATTTGACTTAGATCTCATCTTAATCATCTTAAATCCATTTCCTTACCCATACCTTAAAGAACCATCAATATGGGGCTCGTAAGCTTGGCCCAAATTCATATTATTTTCGGCAGTTCTTAACATGCCTAGGAGCTCGGGAAGTGTTTTGTCAATTTCACTCAAATTCAAGACAAACTGCTCATAACTATCTTGTAACAATTGCAGGATTAAGTCAGTGGCCAACTCTTGGCCTAATGGAAAACCCAAAATTTCAAGGTTCTCAATGTACCCAATCATCTTAAGTACATGAGTTCCTACTAGGTTATGAGCTCCTATTTTGCACTGAAACAACCCTTGGAAACATCAAACCTATTCTATTGATCCTGGCCTTGAAATATTTTCTTAAGGTGCTCAATTATATCATTACCATACATGGCCTCATGTTAATTCTGAAGCTTGGAGGTCATGGTAAACAAGCATGCAGCTTGATTCTTCTTATAACCATCTTTATCTACTCGAGAGGAAGATCTGAGCGGCTCTTTGGGGGATCTTCCTCCAAGACATATAGTTTACGCTCTAGTTTGAGTACAAGCCTTAGACATCTATACCAGCCCATGAAGTTTTTCCCATTAAGCTTGTCCTTCTCGAGGGTAGCTCACAGGGTCTGTGTGATGTAAATAGCCATTGAAATTCTACATGAATTATACTAATAATTAGTACTATATTTCAAAATACCTTTTATTTAATAAGGACTTTTATTAAATTCTCCCACTATTTTCTATGAATTAATAACCCTTAATATCAATTTGGTGATTTTATGTGAGGAAATCTCTAGTGGGACAAGATATATATATATTTCACCCTCATCATGAGTCATCTTTGGCTGATCACCCACAATGTGGCTATTTAGTTAGACAACATTTGTCATTTATATCATATTGAACTCTTGCGTGGTTCGTGAATAACTATTATTCGCATCCATCTTACGGTGCATGCCAAACAGATACGTACTTTCTATATAGTGTTTTCACCATGCGTTTCCTATTATATTCATCCATTCTAGTGCTCAATTCGTATGATTATACCTCAGTTTCATATATATTGATGTTCTAGACTGTTTGGATGGTTTTATGTTACAGGTGTGGATTTTTGGTGTTTTGCAAGGGTGGTGCTGTTCAAAATGAACTGTTCATGTATGTGCGGAAATTTTGCATGTGTGTGCACCCTTTTTCCTTTAGTATACATGTTCTATCCATCTGAATTTGCCATTCATTTTCCACGCACGCACGTGCGTGCCTTTGTGCATGTGTGCCCATTCCCTGCCCAATGTCATCTATTTGAATATAAATTTGTGAGTGCGTCATTTTTGCATGCACATGTATGCACGTGCATATATATTTTATGCTTTCCATCCCATTTTGGTGGATCTGAATTTGGGCATGCAATATTTCTGCGCACCCGTGCGCGTACGGGAAATTGCTCATGCGCGGACTTGGTCCTCAGATGCTTCATCATTTTACCTTAAACATTGGCATGCGTTTTGCGGCGCACACGTGTGTGCCCTATTTTTTATAAAATTGTTGCTCATAATTTCATCTGAAACAGGTCATTTTTGGGTGTCATTTTCGCTTCTTTTTTGCTCCAGCAGCTAGGGTTTCGTTCATAGGCCCTCTCCTTCCTCCCCAAGCATTTCAAAGGGTAGGAAGTGATTTCCAAGGTGCCATTGGTGCTCCAAGCCGGAGCACTTGACGTGGAGGTGAACAAACTGGGGAAGAGACATAACTAGGAGGAGGTGACAGATCTTTCCGGTATCATGGAGGACAGCCAAAGAAGAATTGGACAAGCCGGTGGACTAAGCCGTGCTCCCCTTCGAATGTGAGGAAGAGTTTCTCATTTGCTCCGTATCAAGGAGTGGTAAATTGTATTTTTGTTCATCTCATTTGAAATACTAGTAATCTTATTAATGTGTTCTCTAAAGCGTCGATTTACCATGACCATTAGGCATAGACGTTCATAGGTACACAATTAAATGTGGATGGTATCGATGAGTTATTTGTGCTCTCCATGTTATGATTTTGTGATTGTGATTGATTTTATTGTGTGAGTCTATGACAAAGAGCAAAGCAGAGAAAGGCAGCCTGCGGTGGTGTGAAGCTGAGGAAGGCGAGCCGCAGAGGTGCGAAGAGGAGAAAGGTGACCCACGGTGGTACGAAGTGGTACCAGCAACCCGCAAAGTTAATTTAGTTTCTTTTTTAGCGTTAACCTAATCAACCCCCCCCCCATTAAACACTGATTATAGACTTCTATCTCAAGTCATTCTCAATAGATAACTCCACCCCACCGTGTTCCATGTGAGATCGATACTCATTGGTAACTCCTCATTTTATTATTACTTCACAACGACTGTGGTGCACTTGCCCATAGTTCGTAATCAGAAACATATGCCTTTAAGCACTCAATAGTTGAGATCACCTTGTTAAGTTAGACCCGATGTTGATAGTATCAGAATTATCTCATCGCACTCCGCCAACATATATTGATGCACCTTGCTTTGGCAGGACCACACTTCAACGATCAAGGCAGGAAGAGTGTCATCTCTCAGAAGGCATCTGAATACATAATATTAAATTTATGGGATTTTTCATGATAGTTGATTAACATTTAATCGAGATTAACATTTAATCTTCACGTATATTCAAACATAATCATGAAAAATATTAGATCATTCACATTGCAGATACATCCCAAATATACACATATATCACAATGCAAAAGATGGTGCTCATGGCAGGTTTCCATGGGATGCGCCACTAACGGGGACTTCAGGGATGAGCCCCTGGCAAGATTTTAGGGGATGAGCCCCTAACAGGGTCCAAGGGGTAGATTCCCTGGCGGTGGTCTCACTGACCGATTAGTGTGCGAGGTCAAGGGGCAGAGTCCTTGAGGGATTCGGGGCATTGTCATAAAATCCAATGAGATTTTCTTATGGAAAAACCTTTAAGATTTAATTTTCCATGACACAGCAATGAGTTCTATATGTAACATCTTCATTGCTACGAGACCCCGCTAATGTGAATTAGGGCAAGAAAGTCACTTAGGAGACTAGGTGAACATGAGAACTCACTAGGGACCCTTGACTTAACTAGATCAACCGACCATAATGTGACTTAATTGGACCCCAGTTGGTCAAATTGTCTTCACCACTATATTCCCAACCCTAGGATTTAGCCAATTGACCATGGACCGCATGGATTGATTAACCAAATTGGGCAATTTATCCAAAGTCAAACTTTGGTCAAACAAGCTCAATTAACCATAATATGGCTCAATTGGACTTCTATTAACCAAAGGGACCTCACCATTACCCTCCTAACCATTAGGGCAAAAATAATTAAGGGGTTTCAATCAATTTCATGAAATTGACCAAAGTCAAGTTTGGGTCAACTTCGCCCAAATCAAACCTAAATGGATCAATTAGCCCAATCATGACTCCACCATTACTCAATCAACATTGGATGGTGTCATAGGACCCATGACCATCATATGGGGGCAGCCACCTCCTCAATTTGACAAAGTCAACCCAAAAGTCAACATTGGTCAAATTGGCCTAAAAAAGAAATCAAAAGGGGCTAGCCTAATTCCAATGGGCTATGACCTTCAATTTCAGCCAACTCAGCAGCCCACAACCTTAATTACCTTCTTTACCCTCAAAATTCAAAAAATGGGAGGCATGTGATGAGCAAAACTATGCTTGCAAACGACAACGGCAAGTGTACCGTATTGAATGTAGTATAGGTTATAAAAACAAGGTCGTATTAGACTCGGGGCGGTTGAGTACTCTTACTTCAAGAAAATCTCTATTATCTTATCAATTAAAACTTAGAGTTGGATTGCAAAAAGAAAATAAAACAATGAAGAAGGAGGAGAATGAGAAATAAGAGAAAACAAAAGAACTATTTTATTAAGTGAAAAGAAATTACAACTATTGAATTGAAAGTACAATTGCAAGAAAAAAGGGAAGAGGATTACAAGACTACTAAAACATGAAAAATAAACATGGAACGAATTATCTAATCCTCAAAACTGGTCTCCAAACATCTGGAAAAGCTGGCTTTATATAGCTGAAAAAATGAGGTTACACGCCCTTGGTCACGCCCGTAACCAAGGGCGTGTAAGGGGCGTGATCTAAGCAGCAGCGGAGAGGGCGCCTTCTGGAGTAATTGCGAGCGTTTCGGCCGTGTCATGCCCTAGGTCACGCCCGTGACCTAGGGCGTGTAATCTTGAAATAGTGCTGATTGCGGGAAACTCTGGCGGGAAGAAGCGCTGGGCGAGTCACGCCCATGACCTGGATGTCACGCCCCCTGGTCACGCTCGTGACCTGGGGCGTGTAACTTTAAATGATGTGGCAGGCATGCTGGCAGCTGGTGGTGGGGTCCCGGCCATGACTTGGATGTCACGCCCTTGGACATGCCCGTGACCTGGGGTGTGTACTTGATGAATTTTCACGGAATGCTCCCGGTGTGGCGTCATAGGGTCTGGAATACATCTAGGCTGTCACGCCCCTTGGTCACGCTCGTGACCTTGGGCGTGTACTTGACAATTTTGCTCAAAGTGTCCAGAAAACCTGCAAAACATAAACTAAGCTTATATTAGTGGCAGAAATAAAAAGGAATGATTACTATAAGATAAAACAAATAATTGATATAAATTCATATTAAAATTACATCAAAATTATACTAAAGGATGAGTACAAAAAGTACTCATCAAACACCCCCATACTTGAGCTTTTGCTATTCCAGAGCAAAAGAATGAGGAAAGAATTACAAGACATCGGTATTATTTCTAATTAACTAAAATTTCATTAAACCAAGAGTAAGTCAAAAAGAAATTTTAATAATTCAAGATTTAAGTCATAAGTTATGTTGATAATTTAAGAAGAGAAATTTGTTTAGCTAACTACTTCTCAAGATAACTATTTAGCAATCGAAATTATAGAAATTTTCAAACAAAATTAGATTGAAATTATAAACACTCTAACATAAATGAAACTTAAATAAAAGACACCTACCAAAATGTTGCTCTCTTAATAATTTAGTTTAGGACTAGAAATAATGAAATTGGCTAGGGATGGGTTTGATCGAAATGGCAATTGAAGACAAAGGATATGAAGAGGTTTTTGATTGGGGTGATGAATTTTATCCTCTCAACCCCTTTTTTTCATTTTTATTTAGTATATGTAATACCAGAGAATGATAGACTATTTTCCTATCATTTCCACGACATATACACTTTTTTCCTCTCTTCATTTTTTTATTTTTGGGTTGCATATGTTTACCAGAGAATAAAGAACTAACATCTCCTTATTCCCATGACATATGATCTAACAAAAGGGGAAAAGAAAAAAAATACATAAGTTTACCAAGGGTAAAGAAATACTTCTAGTTTATAAATTAAACTATTTTGAGAGCAACTTTTTAGTGGAATGAAATTTCCTAAGATCTTAAAGTTAATAGTGAATATAATAAAAAAATCTAGAGATGTTTAGCCAATTTACCACAAAGTGAAGCTATTTAAAATTAAACGGAGAAGTAGTGCTAAATTAACTCTCTAATTGAATTAAAAACATAAAGTGTTTTTTAAAACTAAATTACTTCAAATTTAGATTTAACAAATTCTGATAAAATAAAATATTAGCTAAATTAAAAATGTAGGAATACTTATAATCGTACCTCAAACTAAATTTCTAGAACAATAAAAACAACAAGGCTAGGCATATTTATTATTATTAAATTTTTTTTTATAAAATATTTCTTGGACTTCCCGAGGGCTACCCGTTGAAAGGTTCGCAAGGTACTAGGAGCTGTGATGGGAGTTCAAGCCCAAAGTGCTCTTTCCAAGAAATTGGATTTTTATAATTTTTATAATTTTTTTTAAAGTAAAACTACAAAGAAAGCTATGCTACACCCCCATACTTAAAATTAAACATTGTCCCCAATGTTTAAAATTAAGTAAGAAGATAAAAGCAGTAATTACACTTTTTATTTTTTATTTTTATTATTTTTTTTTTAGAAAATGAAATAAATAAAACAACAAAAAGAAAGAAAAACAAATAAGTGGCTAAAGGGTGAAGAGGGCTTCCCTGATCGGTAGACGAGGTTGTCGGACAGAAAATAAAACCTGCAAAATTAAGTTAAACAAAACAAACAAAAGAAAATGTTGGGTTGCCTCCCAAAAGCGTTTTGTTTACTGTCGCGTAGCTTGACTAAGTGGCGTTCTACAAGTTTGTGAGGTTAAGCGTTTCAATTTTGCTGGGCGCTGGGTCGCCAGAATGATATAATTTCAATCGGTGTCCATTAACTTTCAAAAGGCCTTGATCCGGGTGCTCTATTAGCACGGTCCCATATGGCCAAACCTCTTTTACAACAAAAGGGCCGGACCATCGGGATTTTAATTTGCCCGGAAAAAGTTTTAATTTAGAATTATATAAAAGGACTAAGTCTCCCGGTGAAAAAGATTTTGGAAATTTTATTTTTTTGTCATGGTAAAATTTAGTGCGCTCCTTGTAAAATTTATTATTTTCATAGGCGTTTGCACGCCATTCGTCTAATTCATTAAGTTGAAATTTTTGTTGATCGGAGGCTAACTTCAAATCTAAGTTTAAAACTTTTAGCGCCCAGAATGCGCAATGTTCTAATTCTACTGGTAAATGGCAAGCTTTTCCATAGACTAATCGGTACGGTGTACATCCGATGGTGGTTTTGTACGCTGTCCGATAGGACCATAGTGCGTCGTCTAATTTTAGCGACCAGTCATTCCTATTAACGAAGACAGTTTTTTTTTTTAAATTCTTTTTAGTTCGCGATTCACCACCTCCACTTGGCCATTTGCTTGTGGGTGGTAGGCGGTAGATAGCTTGTGGGTAACTCCATACTTTGCTAAAATTTTAGCAGGTTGGTTGTTACAGGAATGTGTGCCCCGATCACTAATTAGTGCTCGGGGTGTGCCAAATCGCGAAAATAAATTTTTAAAAAAAATTACGACGACTCTCGCTTCGTTAGTGGGGAAAGCTTGTGCTTCCGCCCACCTTGACACGTAATCGACCGCAACAAGAATATATTTATTATTTAAAGAAGAGGGTAAAGGACCTACGAAATCTATTTCCCAAAGATCAAAAATCTCGCATTCTATTAAAATGTTTTGGGGCATTTCGTCTCGGTTAGAAATGTTTCCTGACCGTTGGCACCAATCACAATTACTCACAAAATTATGAGCATCTTTGAATAAGGTGGGCCAATAGAAGCCCGCCTCTAGCGCTTTTCTTGCGGTCCGGTTTGCTTGGTAGTGTCCGCCGGCTGGTCCTTCGTGGCAGTGCCGCAATATTTGGACGCCTTCCTCGCCCGAAATACACCTTCTTACCACTTGGTCCGCGCAGACACGAAATAAAAAGGGGTCTTCCCAAAAATAATTTTTCAAATCTGAAAAGAATTTCTTCTTTTGCTGACTTGAAAAATCTTTTGGTAGGACCCGGGACACTAAATAGTTGGCCAAATCCGTGTACCAAGGGGTGGAAGAAGTCGTTACCTTTTCGATGGCGAGGAGGCACACTTCAGGGAATTTATCATCTATCTCGGCCTCCACTAGTGCTCCTGCTGCCAGGTTCTCCAGTCTTGAGAGGTGGTCGGCCGCCAAATTCTCCGCTCCTTTCTTGTCTCGGATCTCCAAATCGAATTCTTGCAATAGTAGGATCCATCTCAATAGTCGGGGCTTGGCATCCCCTTTATCTAGTAAGTACCGGAGTGCGGAGTGATCTGTAAAAACAATAATTTTTGATAGCGTTATGTACGAACGAAATTTATCAAAAGCAAAAACGATCGCTAGAAGTTCTTTTTCCGTCGTAGTATAATTAGCTTGGGCGGATGTAAGCGTTTTGCTTGCGTAATAAATTGGGTGAAAGTATTTATTCACCCTTTGGCCCAAGACCGCACCTACGGCAAAATCGCTTGCATCGCACATGATTTCGAATGAAAGAGACCAATATGGTGAAATTAAAATAGGCGATTTGATAAGTTCGTTTTTAATTTTTATGAACGCCTTAGGACATTCTTCATCAAAGATAAACGTGGATTCTTTTTCTAAAAGATGCGTTAACGGTTTTGTAATTTTTGAAAAATCTTTAATAAACCGTCTATAGAAACCCGCATGTCCTAAAAAACTCCTAATAGATTTAATATTAGTAGGCGGAGGGAGTTTTTCTATAACTTCGATCTTGGCCCTATCGACCTCGATCCCTTTACTAGAAATCTTATGTCCGAGGACTAATCCCTCACGGACCATAAAATGGCACTTCTCCCAGTTGAGTGCCAGATTCGTGTCTTCGCAGTGTTGAAGAACACGATCAAGATTTTTTAGACAATTTTTAAAGGAATCGCCATAAACTGAAAAATCGTCCATGAAAACTTCCATGACGTCCTCAACTAATTCATTAAAAATTGTCAGCATACATCTTTGAAATGTAGCTGGCGCGTTGCAAAGCCCAAACGGCATTCTTCGATATGCGAAGGTGCCGAATGGACAAGTGAAGGTGGTTTTCTCTTGGTCTTCGGGCGCAATTGGGATTTGGAAATATCTCGAAAGACCATCAAGAAAACAATAGTGCGAGTGACCGGATAAACGTTCTAAAATTTGGTCAATGAAGGGCAACGGAAAATGATCCTTGCGTGTAGCATCATTTAATTTCCTATAATCGATGCATACCCGCCAACCCGTAACAGTACGGGTTGGGATTAACTCGTTATTTTCGTTTTCTACTACTGTTATTCCGCCCTTCTTAGGCACGACTTGCACCGGGCTAACTCAAGTGCTATCAGAAATTGGGTAAATAATCCCCGCGTCTAATAATTTTATAATTTCGGCCTTAACGACATCCTTCATATTAGGATTTAAGCGTCGTTGAGGCAGAATAGTGGCGCGAGAATTATTTTCAAGATTTATTTTATGCGTGCAGAATGAGGGACTTATACCTTTTATATCAGAAATTTGCCACGCAATAGCGTGACGGTGGTTATTTAAAATTTTAAGTAATTCGGAAATTTCTGAATCATTAAGCGCAGAAGAAATAATTACGGGTAATTTTGAATTTCCTTCTAAAAAAACATATTTTAGATGATCCGGTAATTGTTTTAGTTCTAAACTCGGTGGCTCCTCGTAAGATATTTTTATTTTAGAAATATTTGATTTAACTTCTTCAAATTTAGGTGGCCGAGTTATTTCTTCTAAATAAAATAAATTTGCAATTTCCGGATTTTCAAATCTAGGCGAAATTATTTCAGAAAAATACGTTATTTCTTCTTCAAAATTTGTCTCTAAGATATAGCAAGAGTCGTCATTCGGAAGCGCATTTCTCATTGATTGATTTATATTAAAAGTAACTTTTTCCTCCCCAACTCGTAGGAGAAGGTTTCCGTTACTTACGTCAATTATAGCCCGAGCGGTGGCTAGGAAGGGCCGGCCGAGTATGAGTGGTACTTCGGCGTCCTCTTCGATATCGAGGATGACAAAGTCTACCGGGAAGATAAACTTGTCAACCTTCACTAGCACATCTTCTATGGTCCCGATTGGATACTTTACGGACCGATCCTCTAGTTGGATGCTTATGTTGGTTGGGCTTGGGGTGCCCAAACCAAGCTTCTTAAATAGAGAGAATGGCATAAGATTTATGCTCGCCCCTAGATCGGCCAAGGCGTGTTTAATTAAATAATTGCCGAACAAACACGGGATGGAAAACCGCCCCGGATCATTTAATTTTTCTGGCAATTTATTTAGAACTACCACCAAACATTCTGCGTTAAGAGAAACACGCGAAATTCTCTTCAAGTTTCTTTTTATTTGATAATAAATCCTTGAGATATTTTGCGTATTTAGGCATTTGAGAGAGCGCCTCGCAAAATGGTACATTGATTTGAATTTGTTTTAAAATATTTATAAATTTTTTATACTGCTCCTCGTTGCGCTCATTTTGAAATTTAGAAGGATACGGAATTGAAGGCGTTTGAATAATGCGCGGAGCTAAATCGGAAGAATTTAAAAGCGTGGGTGGAGTTGAAACGTTTTCCTCAGGCTCAGCCAAATTTGAACTTTTTACCTCCTTTCCGCTGCGGAGGGTAATTGCGTTGGCGCTCTCCCTTGGATTGGGCTCAGTATTGCCCGGCAGAGCTCCATGCTGGCGTTCAGAGAACATCTTGGTGAGTTGTCCAATTTGATTTTCTAAGCTTTTTATAGATCCGGAAAGGTTCTGGATATTGGAATCAGTAGAGGCGGCATATTTGGTGAAGACCTCTTCAAGTGAAGAGGCCTTTGGTGGTTGTGGTGGAGGGAATCTAGGAGGATTTGCTAGTGGTGGGCGCTGAGCATTATTGGGGTTGCTCCAAGAAAAATTCGGATGATTCCTTAAACCCGGATTATAACTATTGTTAAACGGAAGATTATTATTCGGGTTATAAGGAGGGCGATAAGAGTTCCCCATATAATCAACTTGCTCGTGAATGAAATTATTGTTCAAATTATTGAAATTATTATAATTATTGGCCTCATTTGTGGCGGAGGGAGCAGTCATCTCCGTCACATAATGTTTTGTGAGCATTTCTACTTGTTGCGCTAAGTTAGGGATGGCCTCGACTTCAAAAAGTCCGGTCGGCTTATTAGGGCGCGATCGTGGCGCATTCCACTGATAGGCATTCATGGCCATCTCCTCAAAAAGCTCTTGAGCAGCTTCGGGGGTTTTATTATTAAGGGTCCCCCCCGCTGCCGCATCAATCATTTGCCTCGTTTGGAGATTCAAACCATTGTAGAAAGTCTGAACTTGTTGCCATACGGGAAGTGCATGGTGAGGACATCTCCGCAAAAGTTCCTTGAAGCGCTCCCATGTGTCGTAGAGAGACTCCGATTCAATTTGCATGAACGAGAGAATGTCCGTATGTAATTTAGCGGATTTTGCCGAAGGAAAATATTTCGTTAAAAATTTCTCCGTCATTTCGGCCCATGTAGTGATTGAGCCACTAGGAAGAGTGGCCAACCACTGCTTAGCCTTATTCCGCAAAGAAAAAGGAAATAAACGCAAACGAATGGCGTCATCGGTGACGCCATTAATTTTAAATGTATCGCAAATTTCCAGAAAATTAAACAAATGCAGATTAGGATCTTCATCCGGTAACCCGTCAAAAATGACGGATTGCTGGACATACTGAATGATACTCGTTTTAATTTCAAAATTATTATTCGCCACAGTCGGGCGAATAATACTAGATTATGTACCCTCCCAATTCGGTCTCGCGTAATAGGACATGGTCCGTAGCGGGGCCTCATTATGGATGGGATCACCCATTATTTCCTCGTTAGTTTCTCCGACCGACTCTTCGCGAATTATAGGTAGATCACTAAATCGGAGCCGCCGCCGCAATGTGCGCTCGATTTCCGGATCAAATCCAAATTCAAAAGTAGATGGAGAGTTGTGTCGGGTCATAAACCAAGAAGAAAAGAAAAGAGAGAAAGAGGTGAGAGAGAAAAACAAAGCAAAAATTTAGATAAATATAATTATTATATATAATAATTTTTTTATATTTTTTTTATTAGGTGATTTAAAATTAGTCCTGGAATTCCCAAGATCTACCCGGTGAAGGGCTTGCAAGGTACTAGAGGCTATGATCAGAATTCAAGCCCAAAGCGTCCTTTCCAAGAATTTAGTTAAACCTTGAATGATAGAAGAGAAAAAATAATAAGAGAAGAAAGGAAGCGATAAAGCCAATAGATATTCTCTTTCGAAATATCAACTCAGATCCCCGGCAACGGCGCCAAAAACTTGATGAGCAAAACTATGCTTGCAAACGACAACGGCAAGTGTACCGTATCGAATGTAGTATAGGTTATAAAAACAAGGTCGTATTAGACTCGGGGCGGTTGAGTACTCTTACTTCAAGAAAATCTTTATTTTCATATCAATTAAAACTTAGAGTTGGGTTGCAAAAAGAAAATAAAACAATGAAGATGGAGGAGAATGAGAAATAAGAGAAAACAAAAGAACTATTTTATTAAGTGAAAAGAAATTACAACTAATGAATTGAAAGTACAATTGCAAGAAAAAAGGGAAGAGGATTACAAGACTACTAAAACATGAAAAATAAACATGAAACGATGTATCTAATCCTCAAAAATGGTCTCCAAACATCTGGAAAAGCTGGCTTTATATAGCTGAAAAAATGAGGTTACACGCCCTTGGTCACGCCCGTGACCAAGGGCGTGAAAGGGGCGTGATCGAAGCAGCAGCGGAGAGGGCGCCTTCTGGAGTAATTGCGAGCATTTCGGCCGTGTCACGCCCTAGGTCACGCACGTGACCTGGGGCGTGTAATCTTGAAATAGTGCTGCTGGTGGGAAACTCTGGCGGGAAGAAGCGCGGGGCGAGTCACGCCCGTGACCTGGATGTCACGCCCCCTAGTCACGCCCGTGACCTGGGGCGTGTAACTTTAAATGACGTGACAGGCATGCTGGAAGCTGGTGGAGGGGTCCCGGCCGTGACTTGGATGTCACGCCCCTTGGTCACACCCGTGACCTTGGGTGTGTGCTTGACAATTTTGCTCAAAGTGCCCAGAAAACCTGCAAAACAAAAACTAAGCTTATATTAGTGGCAGAAATAAAAAGGATTGATTATTATAAGATAAAACAAATAATTGATATAAATTCATATTAAAATTACATCAAAATTATACTAAAAGATGAGTACAAAAAGTACTCATCAACATGCAAGGTCAAAATTAGAGTCTTCCTTAATTTTGAATAAGGCGAAATGAGGATTCTATGGATTGAGTGCTAATTGGCACTCAATTCTCCTCCCAAGGGCTGCTCCTCAACTACCCTTGGATTTTCCTGCAGAATGCCAGTAACCCCCATGCCATATGGTAAGGAATTTCAAGGGAAAAGGCTTGTACGAAACCCCCTTTCATGGTATTTCCTAAAAACCTTTACCATCCTCCAAATTGAGCATGAATTATCTTCAGAATCCTGAGAGGAGTAAAAATCGTGCCTTGGATCAAAGCTTTTGATGGAGAAACCAGAAATTGGCAAGAAGCTCAAGAGGGAGATCGGGCATGGCACCCAAGCGAGTAACGCGATCCCAAGCCCCAATCCAGGTGTGATTCCTACTCTCCTCCTGTGCTAGTTATCAATATCATTTTGGATTAAAATCCCCCTCAATAGAGCCATTTATGATTGCTAGATCTCAATTTTTTAGGGAGAAGAGAGATCCACTTGGATATCCCATTTCCTGCCACCATTCCACCGTTAATCGTCGGACACCTCCAAGCCGGAGGTGGTGGTGGTGTTGGATGGCCGAAGTAGGGTTCAGGTAGACGGAGGTAGCTCGATCATTGATCTCCACGATGGAGAAATTAGGACCATAGGCTGGAGGAGGAAGATGGTTGTGGATTGTCGGATCTGGGCTTGATGGTTATTAACATACCATATAAACATTAAAATGAAATTATTTCATTCTGTCAAAACTGTGACAGCACGTTCAACCCTATTTTTGAGGATCATAGAGACCGATTTAGGAAAAGTGTAAAATATCAATCTTGTGTCCCTTTGTCTCTACTTTCCAAGGAATTTTAAATCACCTTATATGGTGCCCTACAACGTCCATAATCTCTATTTGTCGAGGAGGTGTCTTAAAGGTAAATTCCTAACTGTATACTCTTTGTATGGTGCTGAAATTTTGGCCATCCATGAGGGGTACCTAGATAGAGTACCCATCCAAAAATCTAAATTTTTAAAGAAAAATTTTCTATAGTTTATACAAAAATTTAATGAAGCATGTATAGGTGATACACATGGCTAAACAACCTCAAAGTGACCCAAATTTCTGGCAGATTGTGAATTAGGTCACTATATGCCACTAATAAAAAGATGGAACCATGTGGCTTTTTTCAAGTGGGTGTATTCCACTTGCATGAATCTTGCATGTTTGGAAATGTTGTGCATTTAACACAAAAGTGTATTTGGTGTATTTTTCCCAAATGGCTTGTTGCATGACAATGAGATTTTGACCATGCATGTATTGTGATGGAATGTATCACCTCTGGAGAAATTAAGATTTTGGGTTTAATATTCCTAAGTATTTCATTAATATCACATATGTCGCACTTTTGAATTACCAAAATAATTGTAACCAAATAATTTTGAAAAAATCCAAATCTCTGTCATATCTGTGATTAGGTCATAACACACCCCTGAAATTTATAAAGAATTTTTTAGCATCATGTTCTCTGAATAGTGTTTTTATTTGGATTTACCTCACTTGTGAATATATGAAATAATCATGGATAGATTAATCTGGAAAATTCCAATATTTTGGCTAGTCGCTTTTTTGAGTAATATATACCTCTGGTAATTGTCTATGAATTTTGGGAAGTATAATCATGAATATATTATTATTGGAAAATTGTCAATCTCTGATAAGCACTATTTTGAATCATGACAAACCTCTGGAAAAATTAATTGGAATTTTTTGATGAATAAATAATATATTTCATGCTCAATGTTGCAAATTCCTCATAAAGTAATATAAAATTTTAATGGTCATATTATTATGGAAAATTATGATTTTTAGTTAGGCTCATTAATATGACATAATCAACCTTTGGAAAAATTAATAGGAATTTTTGGATGATTAAATATTATAGTTCAAGTTCAAGATGCAAATTCCTCAAAAAAGTATTTATGGAATTTTAATGGACATATTATTATGGAAAATTATGATTCTCTGTTAGGCTCATTTTTATGTCATAATAAACGGCTAGAAATTTATTTGGAATATTTAGACATCAGATTTATGTACTTCATGTGTAAATTGATTAAATGTCACATATTTGTTAAATATGAATTATGGCCAAATAAAAGTAGGAAAAAATTGATTCTCTAGAAAATCTTCTTTCATGACATGTTGAACCACTGGAAATTATTTTAGATGTATTGGTCATGTAGTTTTATTAGTTACCTTACACATGACATGAATATCATTATTTGAGTATATTGGTCTACGTTTAACAAAACACAGAAAAACCTCAAGTTTCTATCGAAACATCAACTTAATCATACGGCATTTCTGGATTCAATTTTTAATCATATAGGTTAGTATGACTGGGGGTTTACACTAGTCATTTTGATTTTAGAACTAGAAATGGGTTGCAATTAACAAAACACTTGCATTAGGGAAAATCTTGAGGATGAGTCTAGATGTTAATCTGAAATGAATTAGTAGCATAATAGAAGTGTGTTAAACTTCTTATTGGAACCCTAGGGCAATTTGATAAGTGATGATGTGTAGAGGAGTACATGGTCACTAAGGAAAGGTTAGTGTTGAAGTTCAATTGAAGATCAACACTCCCCTTAAATGAACCTTAAATCTACCTTAGGAGTTTAAGAGTAACAGTGAAAGAGGAGATTAAGGAATGGTAGAAACCAATAAGATTAAATATCTTGAGAAAGGGAGGTTTGTGATGTTACCCCATCTTACATGCTAGTACTGTTGTGAGCCGTTCACAGGGTAGTCCTCGGGAAGTCCAAGATTCACCCTAAATCGTTAAGTATAACTAAATATCCAGTAAAGATTAATATAAGTAGGAATACATTGGAATAGGATAAGCATCATCCGGTAGGGATGAATGGAGAGGTTTATGGAGGAATGGCTAGTCCTAAGAGCTAAGGCTCGGTATGGTCATGATAAGGTATTGGCATAGTGGACAGGTTGGTCCTGCAAGATAGAGGATGAGATGATAGAGGTGGTGCATAAATACATTAGTACGCGGAGACTCTGGAGTGTCCTGCATAGGCGTATGAATGTTTTATTCTGGGAGGTGTGCATACCAGCCTAGGAGTGGAAGTTCCCAATCCACTGCCTCTATTCGCCTCAATGGGAGGTACGTGAGAGATACTCGAAAAGCGGTAACTAAAGTTCTGTGCGTACAGAGTCAAGTGGGTGATTTGCATGATCATTGCATTGCATAGCATACGCATCACCGCATAAAACAATATCCTCATCATATAAAACTAGTATGGGCTCCTTCTATATGTTGAGTTACATAAGCAACCCGAACCTTAACGTATAAGTTTGTATGGGCATTCTTATAAGTTAAGTTACTTTCTTTGATGGTAGATAACTATATTTCCATAATTTACTTATTGTTCTTTATTACTGCTCAGAATAGACCGTTAGATGGCCTTATAATATACAAAGACAAAGTGTGTGTCCAAACAATATACAGAGAATTGAATTGGAGCACACAACGGCTGTAATAAGAGGGTATAATTTCTTGAGAATAATACGCGCTTGCTTTCAGTTCTCCAAGTTCTAGTCAAGCACCATCAACTGATAAGATGTGTTCCAAAAAGAATGAAGAAGATAGAAGAGAAGGTTTCGTGCATCAGTAATACTCTTAAAGATTTCTCTTCAAGTCCAAAATTCATTTGCATCAGGATTCAGAAGAACTCTCCAGAGTTGTGTGGAGTTCTCATTAACTTTGTAACACAATATATTTTCTGTAGGACTCTTTGAGTCTGAGCTGTAGGGTTTTTGTACCTGAGTTGTAGGGTTCCTGGAACCTGAGGTAGGATCTCTTTTAGATCTGATTTGTAAGGCCTGGAGTGCCTGAGCTGTAGGGCCTTTGTGCCTGAGTTGTAGGGTTCCTGGAACCTGAGGTAGGATCCTTGAAGGATCTTAGTTATATGGCATGGAGAGCCTGAGCTATAGCGCCCTTATGCCTGAGTTGTAGGATCTTTGTAAGAGATCTGGGTTTCGGTGGAGATTGCTTATTCTATCACACTGCTAGATAGGCACGGAGGGACAATTGAGTACTCTAGACACATTGTCTAGGGGAACCACAATAAATTGGTTGACTCTGTGTGTTGTGCTTGGTGATTATTTTATGGTTGTGTCTTCTCAAGCTGATCAAATCTAAAATTCTAAAAGACCCAACAAGTTTTAAATCACATATTCACCCCCTCCCCCTCTAGGTGATTAGACAACACTCTACACTAAGAAGTGGTATCAGAGGTAGGTTGTTCAGAGAAAGCTTAACTTCTTGAACAGATCTGCACTTGGGTGTGTCAAGTTATCACCATGGCTCCTGGAGAAAACTATAAAAAGTTAAGCTCCATGAAGAAGGAAGAAGATCTAATGTCAAGAAGTACAGTGAATCTGTAAGTGAAAGCAGTTGTTGTTCCTCATACTCTAAAGAAGAAGCATGTATGGGGCTAAGTGTAAAAGGGATAAGAGCACCCATTACTCAATCAGATAGTGAGTCTAAGGATGAAGAATGCTCTGTGGATAAACGAGGGATAAAAGCATCTCTCACTCTCTCAGATAGTGAGACTGAGGATGAGGAGTTCTATGGGCTTGCTACCCTATCTAATGAAGAAGATAAGGATGGTTCACATCCGGCCCAAGTATGCACTCCTCATACATTTTCACTATCCACTTCAATTGAAAATACCAAGAGTGCATCAGATGATTGCTCATCATCTCATGATGAAGTAGAAGACTGCTCTTCATGCAACAATGAGGACCATAGTGATCTAATGGAACACAATGGTGTTCTCTTGGCATCTCCTAAAAATAGCATGAAATCGGTCAAATCTCAAGCTGAGGAAATAAGAATCCTCAAGACATTCAGAACTCAAATAGATAAGAAGACCAAGGAGGTGACTAGATTGTCCAATGAGCTTATCCTACTTCAAAAGAGGTCTGAAGCTCAAGATAGGACAATTAAGTCTTTAGAAAACAAACTTATTTTAGAAAGAAGGCTTGTGGCTTGCTTATCTAAGGCTTGCGGCTTGTTCTCCCTATTATAGATAGCTTCTCCACTAAATATTGAGGATGACTAGGCTATAATAAGGAATTTGGAGAGAATTCCCAAGCTAGAACAGTCTTCCAAAAGGTTGTCTCTCCACAGGCACCATCAGCCAAAGACAAGGAAAAAGCTTTACCTTAAAATCCTATCCCTAAAGTAAAATCATTGACTGTGCAATCGATGTCAATGCACAATCATATGATTAGTAGAAATGCTTGCTATAAAGCAGACTTCTCTTCCTGTCACCTTCCCTCCACTCAGAAGGTGACTCAGAATAGGAGGTATAATAAATTTGGATGTTGGTGTTGTGGAAAGGATGGGCACTTTGCTATAGCCTTTTGTTTCAACCTAACAGTGCCTAGAGCAAGGTATGAGAAGCCTGCCAGTAGTTTAATTGTCAATCTTCCAGTAGTTAAGGCTAGCAAAAACCTAGGGCCCAAATTCATTTGGGTTCCTAAGGAATATTAATCCTTGTTTTGCAGGTTTGTCCAATGGCCAACCAAGGGTATATGTGGTTGTTTGATAATAGATGATTCAGGCATAAGTCTAGATTAAGATATATTTCATGAAATATATATTTATATATATATATATATATATTACTTTCAACAAACATATTGGATCTTACAATCACATTCGTTGTTTCTAAGATCAATACAAAAAGTCCGCCAACCCAGGTATGCGCCCCTTCACATTCTAAAGTAAGACATATATAAATAGAGCACATGATTAGAAATAGAATACAACCTATATTTTCTCTAAGCCATCACGACGAGTTCTCGAGCTCTCACGATGATTCATGGAAATGGCACCTGTGAAGAATGACAACACCTTCAATATTGGATGGGAGCTAGTATGCGGCTGATTCATCAACGCCGATGTGGAGATAAAATCAGCAATTGGGCAAATAGATGCAATGGGACTAGAATACGTGCTCTCAGAGCCAACTTTATCATGCATAGAGAACTTCTGGAGTTATATGCTGAGCCCAAGAAGAGTACTTCGGGAAATGCCATCAAAACTAGGGTTGGAAATACCTTATTAAGAGTGACGGCAAAAGAACATTCCAAGGCGCTCAGTCTGCCTAGATTTTCATAAGATGAGATTGAGGAAGAAATCTCGGAGAAAGATCTCTCGACTGCAAAGGTGTGGTGCAACCACACAGGACAATTACATGATACCTTGAAAAAGGCTGACTTCAATGTAAGAGGAAAGCTTTTGGTAAATATCGTTGGCAAAACATTGATATGCAAACCTGGATCTCACGACAGAATATCCAAGAACATGTTTGAGATAATGACAAGAAAAGATCAATGCAAGAAAATTGACTGAGCTGAGTTACTCTTCAAAAGGATCTAGGGAAGTCTTCAAGCACCAAACTTTGGAAGAATCCTTTCTCTTTATCTCACTAACACTCTTTAGCTGAATGAAAAGATGGGATCATACATCCATCTCTTGGAGAAGATAGATCTGAAGATTCTGGAGAGGTGGGAGAAAGTCATCTCTAAAAATGCAAAGAAAGGGAAGAAAATCAATGAAAGTGAGGGCAACTTATCTACAGAAGGCAATTGCATACCAAATCCAGAACCACATGCAAAGGCCCTGGTTGCTGCCATGATTATGCCTAAAGACTCTTCTGCTACACAGAGAAGTGCAACAGTTGAGGGGGAGACTCATGAAAAGTTCTCAGCCCAAGAGACTATGTTGCTTATCAATAATGTGGTTGCTTTTGAGGGGGGAGTCTCACAATGAACTCCCTTCTTTAGAGGTTGAGGAAGCAACTCATACTAAGGATGCTATCCAAGAAGACCTAGTAAGTTGCAGGATGAATGCTGAAGATACTGTCCATGAGAAGGGAAGTATTGAACTAGAGAATCTGTGCACGAATTTCATCTTGATTCAAGACAAAGAAATTTAAGATTGTCATCAAAGACAGGATTCCAATAATAATCCTCCTGATGATGAGATCATAGGTAGTGTGGTTGAGGACCCTCAAGGGAAAGTAGCTTGGAAAGAGCAAGATCTTACAGGAGCATCTACATTACCATCTCATGATCAAGCTCCAAGCCCGTTAGTTGAACAAATAAAGAATTTGCTAACTGAGGAAAGACAAAGTTATCAAGAATATGTGGAAAGTGTAGTTAAGGGAATCAGAGATGATATGTCAGCCTAGATGAATGAGATAAGAGCAGACATTGATCACATCAATACTCAGATCACCAACTGGTTCATAAGGGCGGAAACAACTGTAGACAGTAATGTGAATGCACTACAATCTCTGGGTGAAAGGGTGGACACCTCACTATAAAAAAATTAAGAGGCAGATGAGAATCTGGAAAAAGCAGTTAGATGGCTAAATACAAAGATTGCTGATAGTCAAAAATTGATCATAACTAGGTGCATTAACTGAAATGAATTCGCTCATGAATCTCTAAACACCAAATTGGAGTAAAGTACAAAGGAAATTCTACAGTGCATTGGTGGGTCAAGTTAGAAAAGGAAGACCATAATGATAGATGAAGAAATGCCCCTCGAAAGAAAAAGAGATGAACAGTGGGTCGGTGATACAAGCCTTCAATTTTTAAGCCCATGATCAAGAGATATTGTATTGACTACATGGAGAGACTTTGGGGAAAGTGGCAAAGACATATCCAGACACTACCCTTCAATTGAGTGGGACAAAGCACAAGAAAACAGAATCCATGAGAACATTGTACAAATAGCCTCACCAGGAAGGAACACTGCCAGAGAATGCCCCCTCTATTCCTGATAAATACATCCCAAAGTCATTCTCCTATTTTGAAAGATGAGAAGAAGCTTCAGAGGAAGGAGAAAGAAGTAGAGATGAGAAGGAACTGTTAAAGTAGAACTAGAACATGTGATAGCTAGAAGCAAATGATGTTGTAACTCTATTTTAAGAACATGTGGCTTATCTATAAAATCTAACTGAAGTTTATGAAGTACTTGTTTATGCACTCATTTCATTTCGTTGATACATGCTTAACCCGTGCTAACATATTTTTATTAACTAACTCATCAGTATACAATGGTAATGTAATTCACAATAGAAATTATAACTCACTAGAATTAATATAAAATCTGGTGTCACTAAATTGGCAATGCATCCTTAAGAAAGCATACAAGCTACTAAGAAATGTTACAAACGACACACAAAATGTCCTCATACTGATTATGCAAAAGAGTAATACAAGACAATATCGTTTTGTCTATAAAATGATATCATCGTAATAATAGAAAGTATCGTCGAAATGACTCTAAGATTTTGTCATAAAGACACGATGATACCTAACTGTCTATTCATTAATTCAGAAATCTAAAATGAATTGATCACAGCCATTCAATCTGATATAATCAAACATCTAATATATGACTCTTCACTTTCCACACTAGAAATTATAAATAGGGTCAAATGTCTTAAAATTAAAAGCACATACTATATTTGCCCTAAAAGTCGTCGAGTGCTCTCAATCGGGTGGGGGTAATCAAGTCTATACACTCAGCTCTCCCTCAAGCATCGGAGAGATTGATCCAAAGAAGGAAGGATACTGATATGAAGGGAGTGATATAGTAAGGGATTGATTCTTGAAGGCACCAGAAGAAATCCAAGCCACCATAAGACTGCTCGAATTCGTCAACTTGCAGTTCATGTTATCTGAACCCATAGTGATAATGAGAAGAGAAGTCCTTGGATTCTACTCAAATGCCAAGATTTGTTCAAAATGGATGTCACTAAAGAGCAAAATAAATGGAACTAAAATAAATATAACTGCAAAGAGGTCTTCAAGCTGCCATCATTTGTCAGTGAAGTAACTAAGGATCTGAATGATGCACTAGAATGGTATGGATACTCCAGGAAGACCTATGGTTCTCTGGAAAGGAAGAATTTCAATCAGTAGGGAAAGCTGCTGGCCAATATAGTGGGAAAAGTGAAAGTGAGGTTAGATCTTAGATTTACTCTAGAGGGGGTGGGGGGTGAATACAGTATTAAAAAGTTTTTCACTTATTTTTATAGGGGAATTAAAATAGTGATACTTATATGTGTATTGAGTGAGTTATAAAAACAAACACAAAGAGAGCACACAACACAATACAGAAAAATAAATAAGAACACAGAGGACACAAGGATTTTATAGTAGTTCCCCAATAAACATGGGTACGTCTACTCTTCTACCACCCTTGGTAGGATTCCACTAGGTTTTTGATCAGGTGCCCTATCACCAATGGATTTTTGATCAGGTGTCCAAACACCAAGGATATTTTGATCAGGTGCTCTAACCAAACCACAGGTTTTTGTTCAGGTGCCCTGCCACCAAGGGGTTAAATTTTGAAGTGAGTTAGAACCCTGTAAAAGAGGGGATGAAGAGAGTTAAGATGTTCTTCTATGTCAATAATCTGAGAGAAGACTCTAAGTGGAATGTTGTTGTAAAGCTCCTCTGTCTGATTGAAATTTGTTGACAGCTTGAGGATGGAGCTTTCACTTGAAAGAGATTTATTCCTTGATAGCTGATGAATCTGAGAGACAAAATGTTTCTCAGATTGTTTGTTGCTCTCTGAAGATCTGAACTTGTAGCAGAGACTGAGAGATTGATCTTGATGATGTTCTCAGTGAATGAGGGTGCTGCTTGAAGAAGATGAAGATGATCTGTTAGCCTTTTCTTTCTTCTTCCTGTATATTTTTCTCGACTGTATTCCTCTTCCTCTTTCACTTTTTCCTGTACAGTTATTCTGTAATATGTTCTGTAATGTTGTTGTGAAAACTGTATATCTTCTTCCTTTTTTGTTTTTAAATCACTGACAGATTTGAAATTCAAATCCTCTGTATAAGGAATAAAATAATCTGAATTGAATGTTTCCTTGGAACTGCAAACCAAGACTTTAATTCCTTTTTCTTTTTTAATTAATGATATCCTTTTCCGCCAAACGGCTATTTTCTCAGGAAGAGGATGGAAAGGAATAATATAAGAAGGAAGGATATAATCCTTGACTTATCTGGAATAAATATAGTCATTGCTGATATAAGATCTGAGTTTAGAGAATAATATAACTGATCTTATGAAATGAATCTGTTGTAGAGAAATTTTTGTCGATCTTAACAAATTTCGACGAACGCAATGTGGAGTTCGTCGATCTCAAACTGGAGGTCGTCAAACTGAAAGATAATATCTGATAAGCTAGCTGGAATATTTAAGTCGTCGAGCTGAGAAGAACTTTCATCGATCTGAACATCTGATAGTTATTCTTCGAACGCTGAGATGAGTTCGTCGAACGCTGAGACTGGGAGGTTCATCAAACGCTGAGACTTGGTCAACTGCTGAGACTTGGACAACCGCTGAGACGAGGTCAACCGCTGAGACGAGGTTGATCAAACGCTGAGACGAGCTTTCGTCGACCGCTGAGAGCATTTCGTCGAACGCAGAGAGGAGTTCGTCGAACGCAGAATGAGGTCGTCGAACACAGAACCTTGGCAAGTTCGTCAAACGCAGGAGCATGTCGTTCGTCGAACGCAGGATGGAGTTCGTCGAACGCATTATGGAGTTCGTCGAACGCAAAAAACTTATCTTTTCCTAAGTTCTATCATCCTAAAACCTTGACCCTTAAGACTATATATTGGGGTCAACTTAGTCCTAATAAACAGATATTCATCCTATCCCAAATCAGTAATAGGGTTGCTCCAACAATCTCCCCCAATTGGGGTTAGGACACTATTTGACAAAAATTGAATAATAAAACAAATAACAAAACAACAGAGCATATATATCTGATAGATTTTTAATATTTCAGCAGATATATAAAATATGATACTCTGAGTTTTGACATTTTTACATTTACAACAAAACTAATAAAAAAAATAAATAAAACCTTTGACCTTCTCTGAATTCTGACATTGCCTTCAGCTTTCTGAATTTGATTATCTAAGTTGTATATCTGCTATATCTGAATTTGATATCTGAGCTGTATCTGCTCTTTCAGACAATAGTTCTGAATTTGTTGATCTGAACTGTAGCTTTATAACCTGAATCTGCTTTGCTACCAATCTGCATTTGAATCTGTCATAACTGAATCTGTAACAAAAACTAAAACTGCAAACTGCTGTGAGCTTCTTCAAGAATTGATTTTTGCTTTTTCATACAGCATTTCCTCTTGAGACTTAGGCATCTTCATAAAACAACTCCCCCTATCATAAAGGAGTTTCTTCAAAACATCTCCCCTTGTCAAAAGGAATGTATCTCCCCTTAACAAGAAGGAGCTTCTTCAGCTTTCTCCCCCTGCCTAGTTCATAGAACATCTCCCCCTGAGAAAAAACTGCATCATATGGAGCTTCTTCATAGAACTTCTCCCCCTTCCTATTTTCAGGAAGGCCTGAAGCTAGGCCCCTAGAAGAAGGGACATATGAGGAGGTAGGGAAGGATGCAATCTTTATATTGATATTTTTCTGTTGGTTGTTCCACATAGACTTCTTCTTTGATGTCTCCATTCAAGAATGCACTCTTCACATCCATCTGGTATACTTTGAATTTCTTGAATGCAGCAAAGGCCAGAAAAATCCTGATAGCTTCAAGTCTTGCAACAGGAGCAAAGGTCTGATCATAGTCAATTCCTCCTTCCTGTGAGTATCCTTGGTCTACCAATCATGCTTTATTTCTGACTATGTTGCCTTGATCATCTAGCTTGTTCCTAAAGACCCACTTGGTGCCAATAACTGGATGGAATTTTGGTCTTAGAACAAAATCCCATACCTTGTTCCTTTCAAATTGATTGAGCTCCTCTTGCATTGCAAGATTCCAATTTGGATCTTGTTCTGCATCTTTTATGGATTGAGGTTCAATCTGGGATAGGAAACAAGTGTGCATCTGATTTTGGTGTAGTTGATGCCTTGTTTGAACTCCTGCTGAAATATCTCCAATCACTTGAGATATTGGATAATCTCTAACTGTGATGTGATCAACAGTTGGAGTTGGTTCAACAATAGTATCCATTTGGGGAATTTGTTCAGCTGTCACTTGATTTGAACTGTCAGCATGATCTGGATTATCCTCTTCTTCACTGTCTTCAATTATTTCATTTGATGGAAGTAGTGATTCTTCATTCTGTAGATTCAATCCATTAAGCTCTTCACATAGAGCTGGTACCTGCAAAGTATGTTTGGTAGAGGTGGTGTTCCTCTCCTCAATTAACATGTTAGTCTCATCAAAAGATACATGCATGGACTCTTCTATCTTAAGAGTAGATTTGTTGTAAACTCTGTATGCTTTACTATAAAGAGAATATCCAAGGAATATGCCTTAAACCACTTTTGCTTCAAACTTCCTTAGATACTTCTTGTCATTGTTATGCAACATTTACAGCCAAATATCTTAAAATAGTTAACCTTAGGCTTTTTATTCTTGAGTAATTCATAGGGAATTTTACCCTTAAGCTTATGTATCAGGCTTTTGTTCAACACATAATTAGCTGTGTTCACTGCCTTTGCCCAAAAAGAGAGTGGCAAGTTTGCATCAGCAAGCAATATAGTTGCTGATTCAATTAGGGTTCTATTTTTCCTTTTGGCTGCCCCATTTTGTTGAGGAGTTCTAGGAGCAGAGAAACATTGTCTGATCCCTTCTTTTCCACAGAATTCTCTCATCAGAAGTGATTCAAACTCAGTGCCATGATCAATTCTGATCTATGCAACTATAGTAGATTGCTCAATCTTGATGGACCTGAGAAAGTCTGTCAGAACACTGAAGGTGTCAGACTTGTTCCTAAGAAAGAACACCCAAGTGAATCTTGAGAAGTCATCTACAATAAAGAATAATGCTTCCCTCCTAGACTTTGTATTGCAGTAGGTCCAAAAAGGTCCAAGTGCAGTAAGCACAAAATCCTAGGTGAATCACTCTTGGATAAAGATATAAAACTACTTCTAGTTTGCTTACCTAATTGACAAGCCCTGCAGAGTCCTTCCTTCTTGTATAAACCAGAAGGCAGTCCTCTAACAAGATTGTCCTTAGAAAGCTTAGATATAGTTCTAAGGTTAATACGTCCTAGCGTTTTATGCCATAATTCATTTGTTTTACCTATAGAATTGAATAAGCAAATATCAGAATTGGCTTAGTCAAAATTGACTAAATAAATATTTCCATGTCTAATACCAGATAACACATTTATGTTTTTATTATTGGTAATAAGACATAAGGAATGGTTAAAGGTTACCTGATAACCTTCATCACATAACTGGCTTATGCTGATGAGGTTGTGCTTCAGACCCTTGACATAAGCTACCTCTTTGAAGGTAACATCTCCAACTTTGATCTTCCCATATCCTTTGGTTTGTCCACATTTGGAGTCTCCAAAGGTCACTTTGGGTCCAAGCTTTGCCTTATAGTTGCTCAGGTTGGCCTTGTTTCCTGTCATGTGCTATGAGTACCCACTATCCAAATACCATTGTTCATTTAATTTTTGATTGCCCTGTACCTGCACAACAGAAAAAATAAACTAGTTGTTTTTGACCCAGACTACCTTGGGTCCTTTTGTTTTTCCACAAAATTTTGAAATAAAAGGCATTTCAGGCTGATCCTTATAACCTTGTGGATGATATCTCCTTGGAGGAATTATCCATTCAGTGAAAGGAATTTTAGTATGTGAAGAATAATAATTCTTTAGATTTTTTGTATGTTTTCTTTTCGACGAACTGGGCTGAGTTCGTCGATCGCCGTTCAACGAAGTGAAGTGCTTTCGTCGAGCGCCGTTCGAATAATAACTATACTGAAAATTTGGCTTCAGAGTTCGTCGATCTCCATTCGATGAAGTAAATTCATTTCGTCGAGCTCCGTTCGACGAATTCTGCTGAATTCCTTTATTCTTAACAACCTTGCTTGAAATGTTTTTATTTACTTCTACAACCTCTTTGCTCTTAGAAGAAATGAATTTTATTGGTGTAGAAAGTATGTTTTTCTTAATAAGAGGTGGCTCACTTGATGATGCACCCAAGCCCAGTTTGCCACTTAATCTGGCATTTACTGTGCTTGTGATGTCCATCAGTTTGATACTTCTCCCATTTAGGTATTCTTCAAAATTCTTAGCCTCAGATAACTTGTTCTCAATGAGAATAATATGTTCTCTGGAGACAGCCAAATCTTTCTTAAGATTAGCATTTTCTTCACTGAGTTGGTTCATTTCAGCCAACTTATTTCTGAGAGAGATTATTTCCTTCTCAGATTTGATTAAGTCTAACCAAAGAAGTTTGAATTCATCTTTGAATTCAATTGAATTAAAATCAAAATTAGAGATTACCTTATCAGCATCATTGTCAGACTCTGATTCTGATTCTTCTGAATTACTTTGTTGGAACCTTAGTTTTGATTTGAGTTAGGATCCACCTTTAGTATCTAAGTTTATATCATAATATATCTTATAACTTTAGATTAAATCAGATTAAGTTAATAGGCTGAAAATAATATATATAAATATTATATACTAAAAAATATATATATATAATAATAGGCTGAAGAAAATAAGAGAAAATAATATAAGAGAAAATATTATAAGAGAAAATAATGTAAGAGAAAATATTATAAGAGAAATTAATATAAGGGAAATATAAGAGAAGAAATGTATTTCATATATTAGTTGCGTTCGACGAACGTCGAACGACGCTCAGCATTCGTCGGACGACGCTCGACGTAAAGATTATATTATAGCAGCGCTCGACAAATTAGCAAGGAAGCAGCGGTCGACGAATTCCGAACAGCGGTCGACGAATTCCAACCAGAACAGCGGTCGACAAATCAAATGATGAGCTCGACGAAAGTGGAACACAGATCGACAAAATATTGTCAGCAATATTATTATACTCTTATACAGCTCGACTAACATTATTATATTTATGCTTTTCTGATATAGCCGTTGCAGCATTAATTAATACAGCCGTTGCAGACATTAATTAATATAGTCGTTGCAGAAACCAAAGACGACAACTTATGTTCTCGAGGATCTGGTAAATAAAGGATATATTTATTATATTCCTTTCTGGTCGGCAAGAATTCAAACAGATAAATATACATCAGATAATATATATCAGAATATATATATAGCTGTTATCTCTCGATAGAACAGAACCGAACAGAATATATTAATACTGCTGTACAGGAATTACAGGAAAAGAAAGAAGAAGAGAAAAAGAAGAACAGAGCAAAAAGAAGAACAAATTAGAATATATATTATCTTCTTTTTGCTAATCCTTTTCTTGCATATCTTCTATACATATCCTGAGACACCAAACCAATATTACTTGCTCAGTATCTAAAACTGCAAGAAGAAGAACAGAGGATTTCCAACCAAGAGAAGGAGCCTCCACAAGCTGTCATCAAACATAATCAGACAGGGGAGCTTCCTTCAACATCATCATCAAGATCCAAACACAACTACCAATCAGGATCTTCATCAAGAGTCTTCTAAGCAAACAGAGAAGAACAATATATCTTTTCCCTTTCTCCTTCCCATCTTGTACAGGGTTAAAACTCCCTTCAAAATTTTACATGTTGGTCGCAAGACACCTGATCAAAAAATCTAGTTGGTTTATAAGCACCTGATCAAAAGCTTATAGGTGAATTGGGCACCTGATCAAACCTCCATTGGTGTGTGGACACCTGAACAAAAACACCTTGGTGTGAGGGCACCTGATCAGCAACCTCCAGTGGATTCCTACTAGTGGGTAGAAGAGTAGATGTACCTAGGTTTTGGGGAACTACTATATTTCCTTGTGTCTTCTGGATTGCTTTGGTTTGCATGTTGTTTTATGTTTTATTTGTGCTGTGTTTTATTTATGCACTCTAACTGTTTGATTTTATTACTCATACAGCAATCAGCAAACTCACTTATATATTATATATCATTTACTTTGAAACAAAGTTAAACAAGAGTTTTAATAATAAGATAAATAAGAACTAAACTCTCCTTGCATACTTCCTGAGGCATTGATAGCCATCATGCAGAAGTTCCTTTATTCTTTATCATCACTGGAGCTGGATGATGATGCATATTCTGACTCACTGTTTGAGTCATATATTGCCATCAAACATTGGTCCTTGTCATTTGATTTTTCTTCATCTTCAGATGAGCTGGATGAAGAATCTGATTCTGTTTCACTCCAAGTTTCATCTACAAATCCCCTTACCTTATGCTTGTGTTTGTGGGAGGAAGACTCGCTGGAGTGCCTCTTTTCTTCTTTCTCTTTCCTTTTCTCCTTCTTTTGGTTCTCTGGACACTCAGGCAGAATGTGTCCAGGTTTCCTACAGCCAAAACAAATAATTTCTTTAGAACTTGATTTGTCATACCTTGGCTTTTCTCTTGATCTGGAATCCTTCTTTCTGAAGTCCTTCTTAGCCATTTTATAAAATCCCTTTGCTAGAAGATTCATGAACTCCATATCTCCTGGAGCTTTTTCTTCCTATTCAGTAGCTTGGAAAGCTATATTTCTCTCCTTCTTGGATGCTGGAGATGAAGCAGATTGTTTAGCTTCTCTGGATTTGATAAGCTGCTCATAGGATTTGAGTTTGCCTAGCAAGCTCTTAGTGGAGATCTCATTAAGGCTTCAGGCTTCCTTTATTGGCCAGATCCTAGAGTCCCATGTGCTGGGGAAGCACATTAGGATCTTATCATTGAGCTCAGTGATGGAGATCATTTTGTCCAAGGTCTTCAGCTCATTGATTATGAGGCTGAGCCTGTTGTACATATCAGCAACTATCTCAGATTCTCCTTTCTTGAGATTTTCATACTGGGAGATTAGGTGAGATCTTCTATCTTTTCTTTCATCTGCTGATCCTTCAACCATATTGTTGAGTGACATCCAGATTTCTCTTGCTGAAGTGCATCCCACAACTCTTTGGAAAATGTCATCAGACATTGTCTGTGCCAATATGTTCATAGATTTGGCATCAGCACTTCTATACTTCTTCTGTGCATCTGTCCACTCAGGAGGTGGAATAACATTATTTGTTGTTGTGGTTTCAGCACTTGTTGTTGCTGTAGGTGTAGGAGGTCCTGTCAAAATAACATTAAAAATATCCTCATCAATAGAATTCATATACAATCTGATCCTTTCTTTCCATAGTGCAAACTTATTTTGATTACACATAGGAGGTCTTGTGCTTGAATATTCTTTGTTCTGTTCCATGAGTTTTTAAGCAAAAAAAACTCTAAAATAAATTTAAGATCTAATCGATCTTTTTGATTCAGGTGTTAGCCTGTAAAGAATCAACCAACCTCTGATACCAATTGAAAGTGAGGTTAGATCTTAGATTTACTCTAGAGGGGGGGGGGGTGAATAGAGTATTAAAAAGTTTTTCACTTATTTTTATAGCAGAATTAAAATAGTGATACTTATATGTGTATTGAGTGAGTTATAAAAACAAACACAAAGAGAGCACACAACACAATATAGAAAAATAAACAAGAACACAGAGGACACAAGGATTTTGTAGTAGTTCCCCAATAAACCTGGGTACGTCTACTCTTCTACCACCCTTGGTAGGATTCCATAAGGTTTTTGATCAGGTGCCCTATCACCAATGGATTTTTAATCAGGTGTCCAAACACCAAGGAGCTTTTGATCAGGTGCTCTAACCAAACCACAGGTTTTTGTTCAGGTGCCCTGCCACCAAGGGGTTAACTTTTGAAGTGAGTTAGAACCATGTACAAGATGGGATGAAGAGAGTTAAGATGTTCTTCTCTGTCAATAATATGAGAGAAGACTCTAGTGGAATGTTGTTGTAAAGCTCCTCTGTCTGATTGAAATTTGTTGATAGCTTGAGGATGGAGCTTTCACTTGAAACAAATTTCTTCCTTAATAGCTGCTGAATCTGAGAGACAAAATGTTTCGCAGATTGTTTGTTTCTCTTTGAAGATCTGAACTTGCAGCAGAGACTGAGAGATTGATCTTGATGACGTTCTCAGTGAATGAGGGTGCTGCTTGAAGAAGATGAAGATGATCTGTTAGCCTTTTCTTTCTTCTTCATGTATATCTTTCTCGACTGTATTCCTCTTTCACTTTTTCTGTATAGTTATTCTGTAATATGTTCTGTAATGTTGTCGTGAAAACTGTATATTTTCTTCCTTATTTTGTTTTTAAATCTCTGACAGATTTGAAATTCAAATCCTCTGTATAAGGAATAAAATAATTTGAATTGAATGTTTCCTTGGAACTGCAAACCAAGACTTTAATTCCTTTTTCCTTTTTAATTAATGATATCCTTTTCCGCCAAATGGCAATTTTCTCGGGAAGAGAATGGAAAGGAATAATATAAAAAGGTAGGATATACTCCTTGACTTATCTGGAATAAATATAGTCGTTGCTGATAAAAGATCTGAGTTTAGAGAATAATATAACTGATCTTCTGAAATAAATCTGCTGTAGAGAAACTTTTTATCGATCTGAACAAATTTTGTCGAACGCAATGTGGAGTTCGTCGATCTCAAACTGGAGGTCATCGAACTGAAAGATAATATCTGATAAGCTAGCTGGAATATTTAATTCATCGAGCTGAGAAGAACTTTCGTTGATCTGAACATCTGATACTTATTCTTCGAACGCAGAGCTGAGTTCGTCGAACGCTGAGACTGGGAGGTTCATCGAACGCGGAGACTTGGTCAACCGCTGAGACGAGGTCAACCGCTGAGCCGAGGATCATCAACCGCTGAGCTGAGCTTTCGTCGACCGCTGAGAGCATTTCATCGAACGCAGAGAGGAGATCGTCGAACGCAGAATGAGGTCGTCGAATGCAGAACCATGGCAAGTTCGTCGAACGCAGGAGCATGTCGTTCGTCGAACGCAGGATGGATTTTGTCAAACGCAGTATGGAGTTCGTCGAATGCAGAAAAATTATCTTTTCCTTAGTTCTATCAGCCTAGAACCTTGACCCTTAAGACTATACATTGGGGTCAACTTAGTCTTAATAAGCAGATAGTGATCCTAGCCCAAATAAGTAATAGGGTTGTTCCAACAAAAAACCCTCCTCTACAAAGTAGGGTCGCATGACAGGATATCCAAATATATGTTTGAACAAATGGAAAAGATTATCTTGATCAAGAAAACAAATTGGGCTTAAGTCATCCTCCAAAGAATTCAAGAAAGCATTCAAGTACCAAATCATGGCAGAATACTATCTCTTTATTTACTCCAATCATATCCTCATAACTTGAATAAGAAACTGGGAGTCAAGATAGATCACATGAGAAGAATGGACAGCAAAGTATTATAAAGAAGGTAAAATATTCTGACAAAGTCTTCCAAAAGGATAAAGGCTGCAAAGAATATAGAAAGTGAAGAAGAAAGATCTTCTGCAGAAAGTGAGCATGTGCATTATCCAAATTTATCAAGCTTTGAGGAGCAGGTGAAGCAGAGGAATGACTCTCTCCATACTTCAGCACTGAACACTTCATCCAGGACCACTGCAGGAACAGATCAAGGAAGTGTTGAAACTAAGGGGGAGCATGATACTGAGCTCCCTGCTCATGTGGAAGAAGTGATCAACAAGATCACTAAGGCTGAGAATTCTGTCTATACGGGATTAGAAATTCAAGAGGACCCAATTGAGGCTGAAAAGGAACTAACTCAAGAAGAGTTGTTTGTCAACACAAGCAGAGATTTGTTAACTGTTGAAGGATTGACTATTCCTGAGGATGAAGTGAGTCAATCCTCTTTCAGAAGATCTCCTTATCCCATGTTTGATGAGGCTAAAGGAATGGAGGACTATCTATCTATTATAATGAATAAGATGGTTGAAGGAGAACCTGAAAAGCCCAGCTCTTCATCAGGACAAATGTTAGAGGATTCCACTTTGCTGCTCCAAAGAAGGATGCTCCTGGATGCGCAAAGAAACAAACTTGAATGCTATGTCGACACTACTGTCAATGACTGAAGAAAAGACCTATCCAGTGAAATCTGTTAGTCTAAGAATTGAGATGAAGTATCTGCAAGAGAACACTGCCAACCAGCTAGAACTCACTAACAAGGTTCTAGCTGATATCATCGAAAATCAGGTTGTAACCTCTAACAATCTAGAGAAAGCCTACATATCTACTACCAGGCAAATGACTGAGCACAAAATAATCATTCATGAAATACTAGATCTCTACAATCAGGAACTAGACAGTCATCTTCTTGAATCTAAAAATCATCTGGAAAAAGGAATCCACATGTTAAAAGACAAGATTCTGAATCTTCAGGGGAGTCTACAATGAGACATTTCAGCAGAAGTCATAAAGGTGAGAGATCTATGATAAAGTCAAGTGGTGAGCATGTCATTTGGACCTCTAATACAATCAGGGAAGCAATGAATCTCCCTCCTATTTTCTATGATGAGCCTGTTGATATACCTACTAATATACCTACTGCTGAACAAAGGAAAGGAAAGAAAATCATTGATGAAGATGAAACAAGGTTAAGAAAGAAGAGATATAGGGAAGAAATAGAGAAGAAAGAAGATTATGATAAATGGACCTAAATTATAGGAAATAATCTTTAGTGCATGGGAGCACATTAAAATAAACAAGACTGAAAGAAGCAAATTGTATAGCTCCCAAGAATGGACCAAGTATGAAAATCAAGAAAAAGCCACAAAAGAGATAAGATGGCAGGAAGAATCCTAGCAGAAGCACAAGAGCCACTCAGATATCATCCTAAGCCAAATGGATACTGTACTAGGCAATTTAAAAGAGACAGGAGGTTGTTGTCAAGAAAGCAAGGAGTGAAGTAGTTTTAAAGGAACCAGAAGCATAGATAGCTGTTTTATTTTTGGCAAATGTAGAATTGCTGGAAATTTCAAATACATTTAAATATTTATAAATTCATCAGTAGATGATGTCTCTTACACTAGTTCTTTTACTATGACCATTTCATATCATATATCATATATCATATGTTGATGCTCTTGCAATCTAAAATGAAATGATCTTATTATCTATTGATTTTCATTAAATGTGATTTATCATTGAATGGGTTAGGACTTTATCAAATAGCGGGAGATTATTGGGAACACTGCCCATAATGTTCCAGATTTGGAGAAGTCCCCAAGTCAATGATAAGTACAATTTGTATTTAATGAACATTTGATGTGATATGAGCAGGTTAGAATAACATATATACTAAGTATAATGTATAAGGATCAAGCAAAAATGACATGACAAATATCATCGTGACAACAAGATACGCACGATGATATTATTGATATTACTCGCAGAAGACAGCAGAAGGAGTAAGTCATTAATCATCATGACAATAAGGAGAACACGACAATATCATTGTGACAACAAAGTACACATGACAATATCATTGTGAGAACAAGAAGAAATAACTCAGCCAAGGTATCATCATCACAACAAGTATTACACGACGATATTGTTGTATCAATATGTATCACACGACGGTATCGTCGAGAAGACTCATGAAGGGTCTAAGCTTATCACTGAGAAAGTAAGGGTATCATTGAAAAGACTGTCATGCTGAAGTTCATCAGAATTCTTAAATAAAGTATCTGACTAAGAAGACATATCATCATAATGTTGTTATATTGTCTTGAAGACTAAGTCAGAGATCGTGGAGATAGTTTGCAGCTGAAGTAGTAGTCAGAATGATCTCGATGATATCAGCGAGAAGACCTCATATTGACAAGATGATCTCGATGATATCGTCGAGAATACTTCATATCGCTATGAGTGCATATGTAGCTAAGATATTTCATATCATCGAGATATCTTTCTCAGGTGAAGATTTAAGAAGACTTAAAGAAATGTCTAAGTCCCAAATAGATCATTGAGACAACAACTTCTGTCATCGAGATGTTGCCATATCGTCGAAACAGATTGAGATTTTTTTAAACGCGTTGTCTGCATTTAATGCCATCGTCTAAGGGACCAATCAGCGAATGCATTAAGGAATGTGCTTCTAACATTTAAGAATGCTCGGAATAGACCGTTAGAAGGCCTTGTCATATAAAAAAGACAAAGTGTGTGCCCTACTACAGAGAATTGAATCGGAACACACAATGGATGTATGATGAAGGAACAATTTCTTAAGAACAATACGTGCTTGCTTTCAGATCTCGAAGTTCTAGTCAAGCACCATCGTCTGATAAGTTGTGTTCCAAAAAGAAGGATGAAGATAGAAGAGAAGCTTTCGTGCATCAGAAATACTCTTAAAGATTTCTCTTCAATTATAGAAGTCATTTGCATCAGGCTTTAGAAGAACTCTCCAGAGCTGTGTGGAGTACTCTTTAACATTGTAACACAATATATTTTCTGTATGACTCTTTAAGTTTCAGTTGTAGGGCATTTATGCCTGAGTTGTCGAGTTCCTGGAACCTGATGTAGGATATCATGTAGATTTGAGTTGTAGGGACTGGAGTGCCTGAGTTGTAGGTCCTTTGTGCCTGAGTTGTAGGGTTCCTGGAACCTGAGGTAGGGTCCTTCAAGGATCTGAGTTATAGGGCCTTGAGAGCCTGAGTTGTAGGGCCCTTGTGCCCGAGTTGTATGATCTTTGTAAGAGATCTATATTTTGGTGGAGATTGTTGATTCTAGCACACTGATAGATATGCACAGAGGGTCAGTGGAGTACTCTAGACAAATTGTCTAGGGGAACCACTATAAATCTGGTGACTCTGTGTGTTGTGCTTGGTGATTGTTTTCTGGTTGTGTCTTCTCAAGCTGATCAAGTCTGAAATTCTAAAAGACCCAACAAGTTTTAAAGCACCTATTCACCCCCTCCCCCCCCCCCCCCCCCCCCCTCTAAGTGACTAGACAATGCTCTAAACTAACAACAACTTAATCTTTTTGACTAACAGCTGAATCTGGCATAACAACCAGGAGCGCATGGAGCCAGAGCAGCAGTAGGTCAGGGAGATGGAGCTTGAGGAGCCGATGCGACGCACCAGGACACTCCCCTAGACGTATGTGAGTGAGAGACTTTAGATTACTTTCACAAATTTTTGAGAGATTTTAATGTACTGGGGATAAGCCCTTCTCATTCTTATTGTATCTCAATTATGGACATGCCTATTTTGGAATTTATATATTATTCAGTGGGGTGGATTTGTGGTAAATATATAAATATATTTTACTCTTGCTTATAAATTATGGTCATCCTGGATGATTGATATAGCCGGCAGGATCGACGTCTTGAAATGGCGATGAACCCGTGAATTGGTGTCACCACAAAGTGGTGGCTCTGGGCGGTAAGACTCCCCTCAGACCGGTGAGTGGCCCGAGGAAAGGAAAAAGGAATATGGAAAAATGACTCTTACAAATTGGTATCAACCGACACACGATCCGCTTAGTTTGCGGATAAAGTAGCGGAAGCAATTATGTGCCCATGTATGGAATCACACTATTTTTGTCCACTTAATAATGAGATTAGGTCAAGTGTGTCTAATAATCTTAGTGTTTTTAACCTGTAGGCTACGATACTTCCTCCACCGGCTGCTACACCATTCCAGCATACGGAGCTGGGTCAGACACTAGTGTCCATCCTAAAGGCCTTTAGAGCTTTGCAGGCCCCGACTCTACCGCTGAATCCCGTGTCAAACTGCTTGACTACCTTCTGAGGCCTCTTACCCTACCTACCATGTGATGGAGTCGGTAGTCAAGACGGAGGAGTAGCTGGATACTGTTGATATAAAAATTATAAATGCTTCTCTTACTTTGGGTTTGGATTTAAGAAAAAGCGAAGAGATTGATGATGTTTTCCAAACTATATCCAATGAAGGCAAGTGTACCTTATCATTCATAGTATAGGATATTTTGAAAATACCAAGGTCGTATTCCTCGGGGCATGTTGATTACTTCTACTTTGAGGAGATCGTTATTATCTTATCTAATGATTTTTTAGGGTTTGCTTTACTTGGCTAAAAGATATAATTTGCAAACTAAAGAAGGTTATAAACGATAGTAAAAAGGATTAGCGCTTGATCAAAAGTCACCTTCGAGTGAGAATAATCAAAAGAAGACAAAAATAAATCTAATTCCATTTTAGTAAATTGCTTCACCGTGGAGGTTCCCAAAGCTCGGACATGCCTCTCTAGGGAAATGCCCAACTAAATTTAGGAAAAATCAACCGAACTCTCATTCTAGAATCGATTACCTACAACTTGCTTTACGTTGTGAACCCCTCTATTGGATTTGACTCCAATCTGGGAGATTTACGTCATCCTCCCTCGAGGTGTGTGTGCAACTCTCTTTACTCTTGAGTGATTGATTCATACTTTGAGCCTCTCGGCTAGCTATGTATGAAAACTTAAATGAGAACCATATATGGAAAATATGGTTTCGCTAATTAAAAATCAAGAGTAAATCAAGTGTAAATCAAGTGTTTACAAAAACGGAAAAAGAGAGCTTTAGAAAATCATAACTTGATTATCTCATCCTTGGATCATTTCGATCGAGCACTAATGAGAATTAGTTAATCATAGTGGAGGGGAAAAAGAGAGAGAGATAAGAGTGCATTAGCTAAAGTACAAAGAGAAAGAAAGAGAGCAAAACTAAATTTTATTGAAATTCTAACTATTACAAGCCTCAAAGAAAGGTTACAACACTAGCTAGAAAAGATTAAAAGTTCATAAAACTATTACATGAAAGCTAGATTAGAACCATACTTGCAAGGAAGAGAGAAAGAGAACATGAAAATGAAAAGACATGAAAACAACAACTAAGAGCTCTAGCAGCACCTCCCCCTCTCAAAAATTCTTAACCCTGGACTCAAGGAGAACCTCTGAATTTATAGAAAAAAATTTCAAGTTACACGCCCTCGGTCATGGGCGTGACCAAGGGCGTGTAACCACAGTTTAGCTCAATTCCGACAGCGGCGTGGGTCTTGCATGACGCCGCGGAGAAAAGGGACAATTCACGACCGAGATATTTGGGTCACGAGCGTGACCTATGACGGCTTCATCTAATGTTGTGTGGGCTTGACTACGGCACAACGGCGAGTAGGGATCACGCGGGAATGTCATGGACATGACATATGGGTCACGGGGTGACATTAGTTGACTTCTCGATGGCATCTCCATGTCTCGACGACATCTCCAGGAGCATCACTTTAAGTTTACACGCCCTTGGTCATGGGCGTGACCATTGGGTTACAGGCGTGACCATTGGGTTACGGGCATGAGCGAGGGAGTAACTTGCTGTGGACGAGCTCAAATTGCATAACATCAAATTTGGACGATCTTATGATTACACGCTCTTGGTCACGGGCATGACCTAGGGCGTGTAATGCAAATTTTCCCAAATTTCTCCTAAAATTCTGCAAAAATACAAATAAGCTAAATTAGAAACAATTTTGAAAGGAGTGTTTTAGTTCTTATATATTTTAAAAGATCTTGTTCAAGTTTTACTTCAAAATAATGATATGTATATATATAAGTGTGCTGAATGAGTAATAATAACAAACATCTAGAGGGCAAAGTAATACATCACAAAAAAGAAATAAAACAAAACAAACAAGCAAGCATCCAGATGACACAAGATATATAGTAGTTCCCCAATCAACCTGGGTACATCTACTCTTCTACCCACTGGTAGGAATCCACTGGAGGTTGTTGATAAGGTGCCCTCACACCAAGGTGTTTTTGTTCAGGTGTCCACACACCAATAAGCTTTTGATAAGGTGCTTAAAAACCAAGATGCAGGTTTTTGCTAAGGTGGCCTGTCACCGGGAGTTAACTTTTGAAGGGAGTTATAACCCTTTACAAGATGGGAAGGAATAAAGGAAAACAAAAAGGTTGAAGGTGTTCTTCTATTTCTAAGAAGACTCTTGATGATGATGTTGAAGAGAGCTCCACCTGTTTGATTTAGATTAGATGACAGCTTTGTGGATGGAGCTTCTTCTCTTGATTCGAATACTCTTCTTATTCTTCTTGCAGTTTAGATCCTAAGCAATTGATATAGATTGGTGTCTCAGGATATATATGATCTGCAAAGAAAGAGTTAGCAAGAAGAAGATAATATATATTAGATCTGTTCTTCTTTTTGCTCCTCTGCTTTTCCCTTTTCCTGTTTCTTTTCTGTACAGCAAAATGTAATATGTTCTGTCTCTTCCTGTTTCTGCCGCTAGCTGTTATATCATATTCTGCTGCTGCTTGTTCTTTGATCTTCTCTCTGTATATTTAATCTGGAGAGCAGTTCGGCTGATTTGAATCCTTGCCGACAGAAGAGGAAAGAAATAATGTCTCTTTCTTGTCCCAGATCCTCGAGCAGACAAATTGTCGTCTTTGGCTTTGCTGCAACGGCTATAACATTTAATGCTTTGCCAACGGCTGTATTGTTAAGTCAACAATATATAAATAGAAATAATAAATATTTCTTAAATAAATCTGACAGCATATTAGTCGAGCTGAGAATGATATTAAAACAATGCTGCAGATATTTTGTCGAGCTCAGCTTCAAGTTCATCAACCTCATCATTTGATTCGTCGACCTGATCATTTGATTCACTGTTCTGAACATCTGCTGGATATTCGTCGAATGCATACTTGAGTTCTTCGAATGGAAGGATTCGTCGGCCGCTTAGACGGGCTGGATCGTCGATCGCTGAATATTGAGTTGTTCGTCAAACGCAGGCTTAAGTTCGTCGAACGTAGGATTTCGTCGACCGCTGAGACGGTGTCTGCTCGTCGACCGCTGAGATAATCTGTTCGTCGACCGCTGAACCGCTGAGACAAGATCGTCGAACGCTGAACCGCTGAGACGGGATCGTCGAACGCTGAACCACTAGATTTCGTCGGCGCAGGGCGCCGTTCGTCGAACGCAGATGGACGTTCGTCAAACGCAGAGAACATATGTAAATTTTATCTTTCTCTTATTTTTCAGCCTATTAATTATATCTATTTTCAGCCTATTATCTTAATGGATTTGATCTAAGTTATAAGATATGTTATGATAAAAACTTAGACATTAAAGATGGATCCTAATTTAAATCAAAACTAAAGTTCCAACAATCTCCCCCTATTTGAGTTGGGATCCTAATCCAAATTAAGACTAGGTTCTAATAATCACCCCCTATTTGGTTTAGGATACCTAAGCATAAAAAGTCTTTGAAGCTTAAGGTTTAGAGATTATTTCTTTTTTTTTCTTAAATCCAAGCAATTTCTGATTTCCTAGATTTTGATTTAATATGAATTTAATGATGAATTGCTAGTTGTTATTGGATTCTAGGAATTTTAAAATCAAAAAGGCATTGCCTGATACCTTATTTCTATAGAATCCCCTTAATCAGAAGAGACTCACCCTTTGTCCTTTGATCATTTCTGATCTATGCAATCTGAGTAGGATGCTCAAACTGATTTTGGAGGAAATCTAGAAGAATGTGAAGTTATCTGACTTGTTTTTAAGATATAAATTTCCAAAGAATCTTAAAACTGCTGTTTAATTATAGAAGTTTAAAATAGGTAAAAATAAATGCCTTATAATTAGATATATTGGCATCCTTATTTCATTAAAATATAAATTTGAAAAATTTCTTTGATGTTGCTGATCATAAAAAAATTCTTTTTCTTTTGCTTTAATTAACTCAATTTTTAAATAGGTAATTTGTTCTTCTGATGATTTTAAATCTTCTTTAATTTTATCAGAAATTAAGTTGTTTATTATTAGCTCTTTACTATTCTATTTTAAGATTTTATTAAATCTATACATGGTGATTTAAAAATAGATTTAAAAGGATCATAGGTAGAAATAAAGTTGGAGGTTACCTCAGTTACCTTTTCGGTTTCAGATTCAGCATCAGCATCTGATTTATGATATGAGCTTGAGCCATATATGGCCATCATGTAGAAATTTCTGGCCTTTTGTTCTTCTTCTTCTTCTTCAGTTAGACTGAATGATGGTTCTGCATCAAAAATAAAGTTAGTGGAAGAAGTAAATGTGGATTCATTTACCATCCTTGAGAGGGAGTTCCAGATGCTCCTTGCTGAAGTACAGTCATTAACTCTTTGATAAATGTCATTTGGCATTGATTGAGCTAATATCTTCATGGACTTTGCATCAGCACTGATCAACTTTTCTTGATTATCTATTGAAGAGATTGAAGATGGAATTCCTGTCAAAATGGAATTATAGATTTCTTCATCTATGGCATTCATATATAATCTAATTCTAACTTGCCATAAAGATAATCTATCTAGATTACAAATAGGTGGATCCGAAAATGAAAATTCTGAATGTGCCATTTAGAAAAACCCTTTTTAAAAAAAATAAGAACTAATTGATCTTTGTGATTTCAGGTGTTAGCCTGTGTGAAAAACCAACTTCCTCTGATACCAATTGAAAGGAGTGTTAGTTCTTAATATTATTAAAGCTCTCGTTTAAGTTTATTTCAAAGTAATGTTATGTATAAATATATAAGTGTTTGCTGAGTAATAAAATCAAACAATAAGTAAGCATAATAAACACAACACAGCAATAAGGAAATAAAACAAAAACAAAACAAGCAAACATCCAGATGACACAAGATATATAGTAGTTCCCCAATCAACCTGGGTATATCTACTCTTCTACCCACTGGTAGGAATCCACTGGAGGTTGTTGATAAGGTGCCCTCACACCAAGGTGTTTTTGTTTAGATGTCCACACACCAATAAGCTTTTGATACAGTGCTTAAAAACCAAGATGCAGGTTTTTGCTAAGGTGGCCTGTCACCGGGAGTTAACTTTTGAAGGGAGTTATAACCCTTTACAAGATGGGAAGGAATAATAGAAAACAAAAAGGTTGAAGGTGTTCTTCTCTTTCTAAGAAGACTCTTGATGATGATGTTGAAGAGAGCTCCCCCTGTCTGATTTAGATTAGATGACAGCTTTGTGCATGGAGCTTCTTCTCTTGATTCAAATACTCTTCTTCTTCTTGCAGTTTAGATCCTGAGCAATTGATATATTGGTGTCTCAGGATATATATGATCTGCAAAGAAAGAGTTAGCAAAAAGAAGATAATATATATTAGATCTGTTCTTCTTTTTGCTCCTCTGCTTTTCTCTTTTCCTGTTTCTTTTCTGTACATCAAAATGTAATATGTTCTGTCTCTTCCTGTTTCTGCCGCTAGCTGTTATATCAAATTCTGCTGCTGCTTGTTCTTTGATCTTCTCTCTGTATATTTAATCTGGAGAGCAGTTCGGCTGATTTAAATCCTTGCCGACAGAAGAGGAAAGAAATAATGTCACTTTCTTTTCCCAGATCCTCGAGCAGACAAATTGTCGTCTTTGGCTTTGCTTCAACGGCTATAACATTTAATGCTTTGTCAACGGCTGTACTGTTAAGTCAACAATATATATATAGAAATATATAAATAGAAATAATAAATATTGCTTAAATAAATCTGACAGCATATTTGTCGAGCTGAGAATGATATTAAAACAATGCTGCAGATATTTCATCGAGCTCAGCTTCAAGTTCGTCGACCTCATCATTTGATTCGTCGACCTCATCATTTGATTCACTGTTCTGAACAATTGCTGAATATTCATCGAACGCAGACTTGAGTTCGTCGAACGGAAGGATTCGTCGACTGCTGAGATGGGCTGGATCGTCGATCGCTGAATATTGAGCTGTTCATCGAACGCAGGCTTGAGTTCGTCGGACGCAGGATTTCGTCGACCGTTGAGACGGGGTCTGTTCATCGACCGCTGAGATAATCTGTTCGTCGACCGCTGAACCGCTGAGATAGGATTGTCGAACGCTGAACCGCTGAGACGGGATCGTCGAACGCTGAACTGTTGGATTTTGTCGAGCGCAGAATGAATACCATTCGTCGAGCGCAGGGCGCCGTTCGTCGAACGCAGATGGACGTTCGTCGAACGCAGAGAACATATGTAAATTTTATCTTTCTCTTGTTTTTCAGCCTATTAATTATATCTATTTTCAGCCTATTATCTTAATGGGATTTGATCTAAGTTATAAGATATGTTATGATAGAAACTTAGACATTAAAGATGGATCCTAAGTCAAATCAAAACTAAGGTTCCAACAAATTTTCATAAAAGAACTAGTTATAAGCTAAAATTGACATGAAAAATAAAAGTTCGTATTAAATAATTACTAAAATTTATACAAAAATAAGTTATATAAAAACTACTTATCAAATACCCCCAAACTTGAGGTTTTGCTATTCTAGAGCAAAAATATAAGACATAATTCATAAGACATTCATATAATTATTTTTTTAATTACAAACTAAAATTTCATTTAGATCAAAAATTAAGTTAAGAATAAATTCTAGGAGGAGTTAAGTCCTAAATTATGATGAAGATTTGACAAGAGGAGAAAGTGTTTAGGCAAGGACTTCTCAAGATAATTAATTAGCAAACAAAATTATAGAAATTAAAAAACTAAATTAGATTAAAATTATAAGAACTCTATCTTAAAAGAATTTTATGGAAAAGTAACCTACTAAATATTGCTCTCTCCATAACATAAATTAAATCTAGATCAAAGATATTGGCTAAAGGGAGGGGGGTTCACAAATTTTGGCATAAGAAGAGATCTTTGAAACTCAAAATTTCTTTTCTAATTGGTATATGTTTAGGAGTAATGAATTTTATCCTCTTACTCCATGCCATATAATCTTTTATAATTCTCTTCTAATAAAAACCCAAAATGTATATGTTTAGGAGTAATGAATTTTATCCTCTTACTCCATGCCATATAATCTTTTAAATCATTTTGGATGCATATGTTTAGGGAATAATGAATTTTATCCTCTTATTCCCATGACATATGATCTTTTTAAAACACTTTTTATGCCATCAAAAGGGGTGGGTAGGAAAAATTTCTAGCTTTTAAATTAAATTATGTTGAGTGAAAATTCTAGTAAATTTAAATTTCCTAAGATCTAAAAAGCTAGAAGAATATATAATAGAAATCTAAAGAGGTTTAACAAATTTACTACAAAACGAGGCCATTTAAAATAAAAAGAGAAGACATGCTAAAAAAAATTCTCTAATCAAGCTCAAATCATAAATTTATTCATAAAAAAAGATACCTAAAATTTAAATTTAACAAACTATGATAAACAAAATTTTAGCCAATTAAAAACCTAAAAATGCTTATAAACATTCTCAACTAGATTTCTAAGAAATCAGAAAAACAACAAGTATGGGTTTAATAGCAAATATTTTTGGTTTTCGTTCTAAGTTTTTCATATATATATATATTTTGAATTTTTTTTATATTATCATTTTTGGGTTTTTTGATAGTGAAAGAAAGGAAACTAGTTTTAAACCTAACAATTTTTGTTAACTCTTGGACTTCCCGAGGTATATCCCATGAAGGGTTCTCAACTGTGCTAGGAGGTGTGATAGGATGATAGCCCAAGCGTCCTTTTCCAAGATTTAAATTTTCGATAATTTATTTATTTATTTTTTGAAATTTTTGGGTTTTGAAAGTGCTTGAATAAAAGAAGACATAAGAAAATATTTTTTTAGAAAAATTTTCTAATTTAAATACTAAGAACTATTTATACATCCATACTTAAAGTTAAACATTGTCCCCAATGTTTAAAACTAAGTATGGAGTAAAAGAAAAAACAAATAAAGTGCAAGACAAAGCAAAAAAGGGAAAGCAAAATAAAAGAAGAAGGAAGAAGGGCTTCCCTAATTTTGAAGTTGCAGGGGAAACGACGGTTATCTACAAAACATGTTAGAAAAAAGGAGAAACAACAAAAAGATAACTTTGGGTTGCCTCCCAAAAGCGCTTTTTTAAGGTCGCGTAGCTTGACCCAATTGGCGTTCACATTATTGGCGGAAGTAATATTGATTAACTCTTTTCGTTAGACGAATCCCCTGGAAGATACAACTTAAGACGGTGACCATTTACTTTGAAGGAACCTTTTTCTGGGTGGTAAATTAGAATTGTCCCATAGGACCAAACCTCTTTAGCGATAAAGGGTCCGGACCATCGAGATTTTATCTTTCCCGGAAAAAGGCGAAGACGAGAGTTATACAGGAGGACGAGATCGCCCGGCGAAAAAGTTTTTGGAACTTTTATGTGTTTATTGTGATAAAACTTTGTTCGGGCCTTATATAATTTTTTATTCTCGTACGCATTCGCTTTCCACCCATCTAGCTCATTCATTTGAAACTTTCTTTGCTCGGTCGCTAACGTAGAATCGAGGTTTAAAAATTTATGCGCCCAAAATGCGCGGTGCTATAATTCAACCGAAAGGTGGCAAGCCTTGCCATAAACCAATCGATATGGTGTACAATCGATAGCGGTCTTGTACACTAGTCGATAGGCCCATAGCGCGTCATCGAGCTTAAGTGCCCAATCCTTTCAATTTACAGAAACAGTTTTTTTTCTAAAATCCGTTATAATTCTCGATTTGCAACTTCGACTTGGCCGCTCATTTGCGGGTGATAAGCAGTGGATAGTTTGTGCGTGACACCATATTTTGCTAAGATTTTTGTGAATTGGGTATTGCAAAAATGGGTGCCCTGATCACTATCTATAGCGCGTGGTGTGCCAAATCGAGAGAATAATTATTTTAAGAAATTTATGACGACTCTCGCATCATTAGTGGGGGAGATTGCGCTTTCGCCCACCTCGACACGTATTCGACCGCAACTAGAATATACTTATTTGAATAAGAGGGAGGGACAGGACCAACGAAATTGATACCCCAAGGGTCAAAAATCTCACATTCTAAGAAAATATTTTGGGGCATCTCATCCCGACCGGAGATGTTCCCCGACCGCTAGCAGCTACCGCAAGTACTCACAAGGGTGTGAGCATCTTTGAAGAGTGTGCGCCAATAAAAGCCCACCTCCAGCGCCTTCCTCGCGGTTCAGATCGCTTGATAATGACCACCAGTTGGTCCTTCTTCACAATGCAGTAAAATTTTTAGTCCTTCCTCACTCGAGACACACCTTCTCACTACCAGATCTGCGCAGATACAGAATAGAATGGGGTCCTCCAAAAAATAATTCTGTAAATCGCAAAAGAATTTCTTCTTTTGCTGACTAGAGAATTCTTTTGGCAGGACCCGAGCTACTAAATAGTTAGCCAAATATGCGAACCAGGGGGTGGAAGATGTATTTATGTTTTTGAGAGCAAGGAGGCGCTCTTTGGGGAATTTATCATTAATACTGGCTTCTATTAACGCTTCTGTGGCGAGATTTTCTAGACGAGAAAGATGGGCAGCCGCCAAGTTTTCAGCTCCCTTTTTTCCCGGATCTCTAAATCAAACTCCTGCAAGAAGAGGATCCATCGCAAAAGATAGGGTTTAGCATCTGATTTACTTAAAAGATATCTAAGAGAAGAGTGATCTGTTAAAACAATTACCTTGGAGAGAGTGATGTACGACCTAAACTTATCAAAGGCAAAAACGATCGCTAAAAGCTTCTTCTCGATAGTGGTGTAATTCGCTTGTGCTGACGTGAGTGTTTTGCTCATATAATAAATCGTGTGGAAATATTTACTCACCCGCTGGCCTAATATGGCACCTACTGCAATATCACTCGCGTCGCACATAATTTCAAAGGGTAGAGACCAATCCAGGGCGACTAAAATCGGAGAATTTATAAGTTTTTCTTTGATAAGTTTAAAGGACAAATGACATTCATCATTAAAAAGGAAAGAAGATTCTTTTTCGAGAAGATGGGTTAACGGCTTCGTAATTTTGGAAAAAATTAGTATAAAATGCCGATAAAACCCAGCGTGGCCAAGGAAACTTCTAATGGCTTTTACATTCGTTGGAGGGGGAGTTTTTCGATAACTTCGATCTTGGCCCTATCGATCTCGATCCCTTTGCCCGATATTTTATGGTCAAGGACTAAACCTAAACCTTCTTTGACCATAAAAATGTCATTTCTCCCAATTAAGATTTAGATTTGTTTTCTCACAACATTGTAGCACACGCTCGAGATTTTTAAACTATTTTTAAATGAATTTTCAAAGATGGAGAAGTCGTCCATGAAAACTTCCATCACTTCCTCTACTAACTCGCCGAATATCGCCAGCATACATCTTTGGAATGTAGCCGGCGAGTTACAAAGACCAAATGGCATTCTCCGATAAGCGAAGGTGCCAAAGGGACAAGTGAATGTTATTTTCTCTTGGTCGTCGGGCGAAATAAGGATTTGAAAATATCCCGACAAACCATCGAGAAAATAGTAGTATGAGTGACCTGAAAGGCACTATAAAATTTGGTCGATAAAAGGTAACAGGAAGTGATCCTTATGGGTGGCATCATTTAGTTTTCGATAATCAATGCACATCCGCCAACCCATAACAGTATGGGTTGGGATCAATTCATTATTTTAATTTGCTACAACTATTACGCCGTCTTTCTTCTACACGACTTGTACTGGGCTAACCCAAGTACTATCTGATATTGGGTTGATGATTCCTGCATCTAGAAGTTTGATAACTTCGGCCTTAATGACTTCTTTCATATTTGGGTTTAGCCGTCGTTGAGGCTGGACTGTGTTGCGGGAATTATCTTCGAGGGAGATTTTGTGAGTGCAGAAGGAAGGGTTAATACCCTTAATATCCAAAATTATTGCGTGACGATAATTGCTTAAGACTAGAGTCAATTCAAAAATTTCTGAATCACTCAGTTCGGATAACACAATAACGGGTAGCATAAAGTCTTTTTCTAAAAATAGATATTTTAGTTGAGGGGGAGTTGTTTTAATTCCAACACGGGTGGCTTTTCATATAAAGTTTTAATTTTTCTAACGGCTCGGGTGGTGCGGAGTGAGAGATTTCTTCTTCTAGATGAAAGAGCTCAGCGAGCTCGGAATCATAACTTGTTGCGGAGACTAACTCGGGAAGAGGATAAAACTCATTTTCAAAACATTCTTCTAGGTAGAAGCACGAATCGTCATTCTCTAAAGTGTTTCGCATCGAGGAATTTACACTAAAAGTAACTTCATCATTTCCATCCCATAGGAGGAGATTTCAGTTACTTATGTCGATAATTGCACAGGAGGTGGCAAGGAAGGGGCGGCCGAGTATGAGGGGTACATCGACATCCTCTTCGATGTAAAGAATGACAAAGTTCACCGAGAAGATGAACTTGTCAACATTAACGAGCACATCCTCCACTATCCATTCCGAATATTTTAATGAACAATCTGCGAGTTGAATACAAATTTGGGTGTGGCAAAGATTTCCTAGATCTAACTTTTTGAACAATGAAAAGGGCATGAGATTTATACTTGCTCCAAGATCAGCTAAAGCATGTTTTACTAATGAGTTGCCAAAGAGGTACGGTGTAACACCTCATTTTTTGCTGAGTGCGGTGGTTGGAATGCCCAAGGAGTAGGGCAAGTATTTCATAGCTGGGAGCTAGCATCGGCGCTAGCGCTCACGCCCGGCATTAGCTGTCCCATCGAGTAAAACTCTTGTGTTTGATGGTGTTCGTCGAGTTGAATTCGTCAAAGGGAATTCGTCGAGGAGCTAGCGCAGGTGGTAGCGCTAGCCCCAGGCGATAGCATTTCGTTGGGTAATGGAATTCTGTTGGGAAGTTGAGTTGTTCTTCATCGAGGGGTTTTTCGTCGAGTGGCTAGCGCAGGCGGTAGCGCTAGCACCGGCGGTAGCGCTAGCACCGGCGCTAGCCCGCGGAACCAGATCCATAAGTGGCAATTTTTTGGCCGTCCAATCTTCTTAAACTTTGATCCAATGGCTCAAATAAGTTCGTCCTAAGGTCCTAAATAGGGCAGAGGAGTTCCTTTTCATTCCGGGAAGTCTTTTGGGTGCTTTTGGAGGCTAAGGAAAGGAGGAGGGTTTAGAGGAGGAAGAAGGTTAGATCCGCCATTGTTGGAGCACCGGAGCTCCGTTCAACGATCTGAGACCAGATCCGTGGAGAGGACTAGAAGGCGCTTCTTTCTATCTGTGCCTTTCAACCGATTCATGGCGAGGAAGAGAACTCTTAGGGTAACTACATCTCTCCTCGTAGTTTTAGGATGCGTGCATGGCATCTTTGCTTTTACCTTCTCTTTTCTAATATTTATGGCACCGGATCTCTCAAATGAGAGGGGTTTGGGTAGCCTTTGTTCAAGAAGAACCATCAGGTTGATTGAGTCCGTCCCTGACAAGATTTTGCACTAGATATCCGCTCTGTTAGTGGATTAGGCATTATGGGTGAAGCAGAAATCGCGACCGGTTGTCCGATTCGGTGATGTTGCTTAACATGCATTTTAGGGATTTTGCTAGAAATCCAATGACGGTGAAAATGTCGTATGTGTTTCCTTTATGTTTCGTGTGAGAACGAACGGTGGTTTGGAAAAGGGTAACTTGTATGGGTGATGAATGGCTTGTGAAACCGCTTGTATGTGAAGGTGTGACTTTGTCTTTGTGGTCGGCTGGCTAGCCAGTGAATGCTTGGATTCATGTGGGGAGAGTGTCCCGACAAGACAAGTCCCCTTTTGGGCTAACTGAGGAGAATAATATGCTGATGCGCCCGTTGGCAAGATGAGACATGTAAGGGGTGAGGTCTCAGTGGAGTTCTTGGCTTTTGGCTTAGTGATTGTGGCGAGAACAAGTATGCTGATGCGCCCGTTGGCAAGATGAGCCATATAAGGGGTGAGGTCTCAGTGGAGTTCTTGGCCTTGTGCTTGCATGCCCATGGAGAAATGGTAAGAACCTCTGGTTTGTTGTGAATTGATGATGTGTGTTGATATGTTAGTAGCATACACGCCATAGGGTGCCATGGGTGAAACCCAGATTTGCATACATGCTGAATTGCTAGATCCCCTTACTTTTATTGATCAACATAGAAATGTGGATGATGATTATGACACTCATGCCTGTCATTTTTATGTTATTACTGTTTATTACATTTGCAAACGAAGTGCTGACTTGCAGGGTGATGTAGTTCCCCGGGGTCCGCTAGGATGACCGGGAGGAGGGGTGTTGTTACACCATTGTTGGTCAGCCAAAGCTGACCCTCGTTATACCACTCTTTGTGATTTGGATGCAGGGCAAGGATCGCATACTGGACCTAGCTCGCCGACCAAAAAAGGCTAAGCTTCATGAAGTGCACTTTTCATGCTTTCTTGTTTGACTATGTTGTCTTTACCTATTCCGGCTTGCATGCCAAGGTAGCTTAGGATTGTGATGATCTGTTGGACATTTCTATGCCCTATTTATTTTGACTTGAGTATGAGTTTTGTAAGGCCTTAAGGCTGTGGTACTCTTATGTAGATGTGGACAACTTCTGTGGTTTATTTGATGTTTCCGCTGTGTTGGTTCTGAGTTTTGAGATGGTTAAATCTATATCACTTTTAATACTAAAGCTGTGGTGATTATATGATGTGGGGTCCCGGCTGGACCTTTATTATATAGTCATTGCAGGGGAGGTGTTACAATTTGGTATCAGAGCTAGGTTAGCGTTCTTGTTGAGGTTTAGCGTGTTCGGATCACGTAAGAAGTTGTCCACATAGGAGTACCTTGCGGGACCATGAGTGTCCTTGCGTTTGAGTTTTGCGAATAGAGTATGACTCCTGTTTCTTTTCTTATGCTAGGATGGTGGCGACGATGCGGGGACATCGAGGCGTCAAGAGGAGCCTTCGGCAAGCAGTGCTACGGCCCCAACCCTTATTAATATGGGCGTGTTCCCGACAGATTTTTATCATATGCTAGCGGAGGCGATGGTGGCGGCTCAAGCTGTGGCAATGCCACAGATTGCGACGCCTGTTGTGTAGGCTGCGACTCCTATTACTCTGGTTATTGTGACACCAGAGGTGGGAGTAAGGCAGGTAGAGTCGTTAGCTGAGAGAGCAGTTGGGCAAGGAGACCGTCAGATGAAGTACTATCTGAGTTTCCATCCTCCGACGTTCAAAGGAGTTGGCACTCCGACTGACGCCGAGGATTGGTTGGCAAGAATTCAGGAACTCCTTAAGGCAGCAGAGACCCCTGAGGACAAGCATTCCCAGTTTGCAGCATTCATGTTAGAAGGCGATGGCAAGCTATGGTGGGTGAATCATAGCGGTCGTCATTTCCCTAGATGTGCCCCGTCCATGGAAGAGTTTGGGAATGCCTTCCTGAAGCTTTATATCCCCTCTTCAACGAGGTTAGCCCTTCAGCGATAGTTCTTGCACTTGGTGCAGCATGAGAAGTCGGTAGACGAGTACTTGTAGGAGTTTACCCGGTTGGGTCGTTACGCGGGGACGACCATGACAGACGATTATGAGAGGGATAACCTCTTCTATCAGGGTCTGAGCGAGAATTTACGGCAACCTCTGATATCCTTAAAGAATGCGGAGTTCAATGAGTTAGTTGAAGTTGCTCGAACTTTGGAGAATGATATGGAGCGAACCCATCTCCGCAAGGGCTTGGCAGCAAAGCAGGGAGAAGGTAAGTCATATTAGTCTCAGGGGAAGTCTGAGAAAAGTTGGTGGAAGAAAAAGCCCCATCATTTTAGGACTGGCGAGAGGAGCGGTGCGGCTTCTGGAGAGTTCTGTTCCAAGGGACCAGTGGCGTGCAACAAGTGTGGCAAGGTGGGCCACGTAGCTCGGTTCTGTTTCGAGAGTGGAGTTGAGCCAGTGTAGAGGCAAGAGCAGTCGATGCGTTCCGGCCCTAGTGTTGGGCAGAAAGGGAAGGTGGCGGATTCTAGTGCTTCTCGTTTCCCTCCTGTGCAGCCTAGAGTGTACAACCTCGGGCAGCAGGAAGCGATTCGTCAACCTGACGTGGTGACAGGTACGGAAGTTCAGAGTTTCATTTAATAGCTTTAACCTATTTGCGACCTTTCATATTTGTTATACGCGTGTTAGGCTTCGTGCTAGTTTCTGGATACCCCTCTAGAGTGTTATTCGACATGGTAGCGTCACACTCTTTTCTCACGGAAAGCTTTATTCGGAGGATCGGTGTTGAGACTTTCGAGGCAGAGGCAGAGCTTAGTGTGCGAATGCCGAATGGGTCTTTCATGACCACTGGAAGGAAAGGACGTATTGTGCTAAGGATTTGCGAGTGTGATTTTGAGTTGGTAGCAGTAATACTACCACTAGACGAATTTGACATCATCCTGGGAATGGACTAGCTTGCAGAGCAACGAGCTAGTATTGACTGCCTGTTGAAGGTGGTGACCTTAATGAGTGAAGAAAGAGCGGAGGTCAAGTTTGAGGGCCTATGCGGAGTGGCCTGCTCACTGATTTCTGCCGTGCAAATGGTGTGTGCGGTGAATCAAGGAGGTGAGGCATTTGTCGCTTTGTTGGAGACTCACTCCACAAAGTTGGCGATCAGAGAAGTTCCAGTGGTGGAGGAATTTGAGGATATGTTCCCCAAGTAGCTTCCGGGAGCGCCTCCTCAGCGTGAAATCGACTTTTCAATTGAGTTGGCGTCGGGTGCGAGGCCGGTGTCACGGCCTCCGTTTAGGATGGCACCGAAGTAACTATCCGAGATAAAGGTTCAGTTGCAAGAGTTGATCGAGCAGGGGTACATTAGGCCTAGCTCCTCATCGTGGAGTGCACCGGTGTTGTTCGTTAAGGAAAAGGATGGTAGTATGCGGCTGTGCATAGAATATCGCGAGTTGAATAAGTTGACCATCAAGAATAAGTACCTGTTTCTGCGAATTGATGATTTGATCGATCAGTTGGTGGGGTCGACGGTGTACTTCAAGTTGGACTTGAAGTCGGGTTACTATCAGTAAGGATTCGAGAAGAGGTTATTCCCAAGACGACGTTTGGGATGAGATATGGTCATTTTGAGTTCTCCGTGATGCCGTTCGGTTTGACGAACGTGCCATCAGTGTTCATGGATTTAATGAAACGAGTGTTTCGACAATACCTAAATTCATTCGTTGTGGGGTTCATCGACGACATCCTAGTGTATTCGAAGTCGAAGGCGGAACATGAGTCTCATCTGAGATTAGTGTTGCAGACTCTGAGAGAGAACCTGCTTTATGCTAAGTTCTCAAAGTGCGAGTTCTGGATCGGGAAGGTGGCTTTCTTCGGTCACGTGATTAGTGGAGATGGGGTGGCAGTGGATCCTGCGAAGATTGAAGCAATTAGAGATTGGCCTGTATTGAGAACCGTGGCGGAAGTCCAGAGTTTCCTTGAACTAGCCGGTTATTACAAAAGGTTCGTTGAGAACTTTTCGCGGATGGCTTTGCCCCTCACCACTCTTACCCGAAAGGACCAGAAGTTTGTGTGGATGCCGGAGTGGGCCAATGCGTTCGAGATCTTCAAGGAAAGATTGATGTCTGCTCCAATCCTATGTCTTCCTAGTGGGACTGAAGGATTTCAGATTTTTAGCGACATGTTAGGTTGCGGTTTGGGTTGTGTGTGGGTGCAGCATGTCAACGTGATAGCTTATGGGTCGAGGCAGCTAAAGCCTCATGAGATAAATTACCCCTTCCATGACTTAGAGTTGGCGGCTGTGATTTTTGCGTTGAAGTTGTGGCGGCACTACGTGTACGGTGCGAGGGTGGAAATCTTCACGGACCACAAAAGCTTGAAGTATCTTTTAGATCAGAAGGATCTCAAATTGAGGCAGCGTAGGTGAGTCAAGTTCCTTGGGGACTATGATGTAGCGATTCAGTATATGCCAGGCAAGGCCAATGTGCTGGTTGACGCCTTGAGTAGAAAGTATTCCGAGCAGGGAAATTAGATTGCAGCACATGACGAGCGTTTGGTGCGAGTGTTCGAGTCTCTTGGCATTGTGTGTGTGGCTAAGGGTGAGTCCAGCGTAGCTCGGCTGAACTGGATTGAGATGCATTGTGATGTAGTAGATCGAATTCGAGAGGCAACCAGTGTAGATGAGGAGTGTCAGCGATTGGCGTTGGAAGCTCAGCAAAGCCAAGGCAGTGCTTTGGAGATGGTCGGTAAACTCTTAAAGAGAAATGGAAGGGTGTGTGTACCTCGCTTTGGCAAGCTCCATGAGGAGTTGATGTTTGAGGCCTGGGATGAAGCGAGATGTAGCTATGTACGTAAGCCGATGTCAGACGTGCGCCTTAGTGAAGGCTGAATGCCGAAGGCCGGGTGGATTCTTGAAACCTCTTCCTATCCCAGAGTGGAAATTCGACGACATCTCCATGGATTTTGTGCATGGTTTGCCTCAATCGCGGCATGGTAATGATGCGATTTGGGTGATTGTGGATCTCCTAACCAAGGTAGCCCACTTCATTCCAAATCGGAAGGACGATAGCGTGGAGATGCGCGTGGAGCTTTATATTCATAACATTGCGCGGTTGCACGAAATTCCAAAGTGCATCATTAGTGATCATGATAGGCGGTTCACGTCCAAGGATTGGAAGTTAGTGCAGAGAAGTTTGGGCACAAAATTGAAGTTTAGTACCCCGTTTCATCCACAGACCGATGGTCAAACGGAGAGAACAAATCGTACATTGGAGGACATGTTGAGGATGTGTACTCTCGATTTCGGTAAGAGTTGTGAAGACCACCTCCTCATGGTGGAGTTTGCCAACAATAAGAGTTTCCAGGCGAGTATCAATATGGTTCCATACGAGGCTTTGTATGGAAGGCGATGTCGAACGCCGATGTCATGGATAGAGGAGGGAGACACCTAGCTGTTAGGAAAAGATGTGGTGGTAGATGCTTGTGATTTGGTGCGAACGATCCAGGAGTGCATGAAGGTTGCTCAGGATCAGCAGGCAAAGTATTTTAATGCGCGCCACAAAAATGTGGAGTTTGCGGTGGGCGACATGGTCTACTTGAAGATCAAGCCTTTCAAAGGCGTTTCACGGATTCGACGACTCAAGAAGTTGAGTTTGAGATATTTGGGTCCGTTTGAGGTTACGGAGTGCATATGCGAAGAGGCCTATCGGTTTGCATTGTCCGCAGAGCTAAGTGGATTACATGATGTATTTCATGTTTTGGTGCTAAGGAAAGCGTTGGTGGGGCCGAAAGATGTTGTTGAGTCTTCAACAGTTCCCGTAGCCTAAGATCTGAGGACGGTCGTTCGACTAGTTTGCGTGGAAGATTCTGAAGTCCGATGATTGCGGAACAAAGAGGTCAAGCTGGTGAAAGTGCGTTGGGATAATTGCGGACGAGACGATTTCTCGTGGGAGCACGAGCAAGCAATGCGGGGTGATTTCCCAGAAATGTTCATTTCAGGTATGTGTATTATTTGTGCTTTCGTTAACGTCTTAAATTTCGAGGATGAAATTTATTTTAAGGGGGGTGGAGTTGTAACACCCCAGTTTCTGCTGAGTGCGGAGGTTGGAATGCCCAAGGAGTAGGGCAAGTATTTCATAGCTGGGAGCTAGCACCGGCGCTAGCGCCTGGCATTAGCTGTCCCGTCGAGTAAAACTCTTGTGTTCGATAGTGTTCGTCAAGTTGAATTTGTCGAAGGGAATTCCTCGAGGAAGTAGCGCAGGTGATAGCGCTACCGCCAGGCGATAGCGTTTCGTCGGGTAATGGAGTTCCGTCGGGATGTTGAGTTGTTCTTCGTCGAGGGGTTTTTCGTCGAGTGGCTAGCGTAGGCGGTAGCGCTAGCGCCGACGCTAGCCCACGGAACCAGATTCGTAAGTGGCAATTTTCTGGGCGTCCGATCTTCTTAAACTTTGATCCAATGGATCAGATAAGTTCGTCCTAAGGTCCTAAATAGGGAAGAGGAGTTCCTTTTCATTCCAGGAAGTCTTTTGGGTACTTTTTGAGGCAAAGGAAAGGAGGAGGGTTTGGAGGAGGAAGAAGGTTAGATCCGCCATTGTTGGAGCACCGGAGTTCCGTTCGCCGATCCGAGACCAGATCCGTGGAGAGGACTAGAAGGCGCTTCTTTCTATCCGTGCCTTTCAACCAATTCATGGCGAGGAAGAGAACTCTTAGGGTAACGACATCTCTCCTCCCGGTTGTAGGATGCGTGCATGGCATCTTTGCTTTTACCTTCTCTTTTCTGATATTTATGGCATCGGATCTCTCATATGAGAGGGGTTTGGGTAGCCTTGGTTCAAGAAGAACCATGGGGTTGACTGAGTCCGTCCCCGACATGAGTTTGCACTAGAGATCCGCTCCGTTAGTGGATTAGGCATTGTGGCTGAAGCCGAAATCGTGACCGGTTGTTCGATTCGGTGATGTTGCTTAACGTGCATTTTAGGGATTTTTCTAGAAATCCAATGACGGTGAAAACGTCGTATGTGTTGCCTTTATGTTTCGTTTGAGAAAGAACAGTTGTTTGGAAAGGGTAACTTGAATGGGTGATGAATGGCTTGTGAAGCCGCTTGTTTGTGAAGGTGTGACTTTGTCTTTGTGGTCGGCTCGCTAGCCCGTGAATGCTTGGATTCATGTGGGGAGAGTGGCCTAGCAAGACAAGTAACCTTTGGGGTTAACTGATGAGAACAAGTATGCTGATGCGCCCATTGGCAAGATGATCCATGTAAGGGGTGAGGTCTCATTGGAGTTCTTGGCTTTGGCTTAGTGATTGTGGCGAGAACAAGTATGCTGATGCGCCCATTAGCAAGATGAGCCATGTAAGGGGTGAGGTCTTAGTGGAGTTCTTGGCCTTGGGCTTGCATGCCCATGGGGAAATGGTAAGTTCCTTTGGTTTGTTGTGAATTTATAATGTGTATTGATGTGTTAGAAGCATACACGCCATAGGGTGCCTTGGGTGAAACCCAGGTTTGCATACATGCTGCATTGCTAGATCCCCTTACTTTTATTGCTCAACATAGAAACGTGGATGATGATTGTGACACTCATGCCTGTCATTTTTATGTTATTACTATTTATTACATTTGCATACGAAGTGCTGACTTGCAGAGTTTTGTAGTTCCCCGGGGTCCGCTAGGACGGTCGGGAGGAGGGGTGTTGTTACACCGTTGTTGGTCAGCCAAAGATGACCCTCGTTATACCACTCTTTGTGATTTGGATGCAGGGCAAGGATCGCATGCTGGACCTAGCTCGCCGGCCATAAAAGGTTAAGCTTCACGAAGTGCACTTTTCATGCTTTCTAGTTTGACTATGTTGTCTTTACCTTTTCCGGCTTGCATGCCGACGTAGCTAAGGATTGTGATGATCTGTTGGACATTTCTATGCCCTGTTTGTTTTGACATGAGCATGAGTTTTGTAAGGCCTTAAGGCTGTGGTACTCTTATGTAGATGTGGACAACTTCTGTGGTTTATTTTATGTTTCCGCTGTGTTGGTTCTGAGTTTTGAGATAGTTAGATCTATATCACTTTTTAATACTAAAGCTGTGGTGATTATATGTTGTGGGGTCCCGGCTGGACCTATATTATATAGTCATTGCAGGGTAGGTGTTACATACGGGATGGAGAACCGTCCCGGGTCATTTGCTTTTTGAGGCAATTTGTTAAGTATAACCGCGGAGCATTCTGCGTTTAAGGAAATATGCGAAATATCTTCTAATTTCTTCTTATTGGAGAGCAACTCCTTAAGATATTTCGCATACTTTGGCAATTGAGAGATAGTCACGCAGAAGGGTTCATTAATATGAATTTGTTTTAAAATTTATAAAAACTTTTTATAATTTTTCTCGGCGCGCTCGCTCCTAAGCTTAGACGGATACATAATATTTGAACTAGAAGCATGCGGATCTAACGTAGTGGGCAAATTCGAAGATAAAATAGGAGTAGGAGGTGGAGGAGAAGTAGTTACCAAGGGTTTGTCCTGTTTTGAAACCACCTCCTTTCCACTACGGAGAGTAATCACGTTCGCTCTTTCCCTTGGATTTTGCTCCATATTTCCCGGTAGAGTTCCTTGCTGGCGCTCGGAGAACATTTTTGCTAGCTGCCCCACTTGATTCTCTAAATTTTTTATCGATCCGGACAGGTTCCGGATGTCCGTTTCATTTGTAACAATATATTTTGCAAAGACCTCATCAAGCGGAGAGGGCTTTTGTTGTTGCGGTGGAAAACCGGGTGGATTAAAGTTTGGAGGGGGAGTTAAGTTAAGAAGTTGATTAGGAGGTTGATTCATATTTCAAGGACGCTGAGCATTTCCTTGGTTGCTCAATGAGAAATTCGGATGGTTCCTATAACCCACATTGTAGGTGTTGTTGTTCAGAGCAGAGTTTGGGTTATAGGAAGGCCAAGGCAGATTTCCCATGAAGTCAACCTGCTCTTCAATTAAAGCATTGTTATCCTAAGGAGGAGTGGCGGAGGAAGCAGACATCTCCGCCACTTGCTTTGTTAACCACTCAACTTGTACAGACAAATTAGAAGTAGCGTCTATTTCAAAAATTCTGGCTGGCTTATTAGCCCGCTCTCGGGGAAAATTCCATTGATAAGCATTCATGGCCATTTCCTCAAAAAGCTCTTGAGCGGCCTCTGAGGATTTCCTATTTAGTGTACCCCGGCCGCATCAATCATTTGCCTACTTTGTAAAATCAAGCCATTATAAAAGATTTGCACTTGTTTCCAAGCGGGAAGTGCGTGATGAGGGAATCTACGCAAAAGCTCATTGAAGTGCTCCCATGTATCATAGAGAGTCTCCGAGTCAATTTGCATAAATGACGCAATAGCTGTTCGCATTTTGACAGTCTTTGCAGGAGGGAAATATTTAGTGAGAAATTTTTCTGCCATATCGGCCCATGTAGTGATGGACCTCCTAGAAAGTGAGCCCAACCACGCTTGGCCTTAGAGTGCAAAGAAAAAGGAAAAAAATGTAATCGAATGGCGTCATCAGTGACGCCACTGATTTTAAACGTGTCGCAGATTTCGAGAAAATTAGAAATATGACAGATTGGATCTTCATCCGGCTGACCAATGAAGGTCACTGATTGCTGCACCATTTGTATGATGCTGGACTTGGTCTCAAATTCATTGTTCTCCATCGCGGGGCGAACAATACTTGACTGTGTGCCTTCCAAATTCGGACGTGCATAAGGGCATGGTCCGTTGCGCGGCCTCATTAGGATTTGGTGCGTTAGGATTAGGGAGAATAAGATTGTGATCCATAAATCCTGATAACGAGAACGGCGACACCGTGAAATGGTTCGCTCGATCTCTGGATCAAAAGGAATATTCAAAGTGCTACCTCGGGTTATACACTAAAAAGGAAAAAAGGGAAAGAAGAAAGAGAAAAAGAGAAAAGAGAGAATAATAAAACTAAAAATATAGAAAGAGGAAAACTTGATTATTATAGATATTTTTTTTTCTTTTAGGAGGATTAAGTTAGTCTTGGACTTCCCGAGGTATACCCTGTGAAGGGTTCTCACCGGTACTAGGAGGCGTGATAGGATGATAACCCAAACGTCCCTTTCCAAGATTTTAATTACACCTTTAAGAATTTTTTTTTTGGATTTAGAAAAAGTAAAATGAAAATAAAAAGAAACACGATAAAATTAATAGCTATCCTCTTTTCAAAATATCTACGCAAAGTCCCCGGCAACGGCGCCAAAAACTCGATATAAAAATTATAAGCGCTTCTCAGTGTTTGAATTTAAGAAAAAGCGAAGAGATTGATGATGTTTTCCAAACTATATCTGATGAAGGAAAGTGTACCTTATCGTCTATAGTATAAGATATTTTGAAAATACCAAGGTTGTATTCCTCGGGGCACGTTGATTACTTCTACTTCGAGGAGATCGCTATTATCTTATCTAGTGATTTTTTTAGGGTTTGTTTTACTTAGCTAAAAGAGATAATTTGCAAACTAAAGAAGGGTTTAAACGATGGTAAAAGGATTAGCGCTCGATCAAAAGTCACCTTGGAGTGAGAATAATCAAAAGAAGACAAGAATAAATCAAATTCCATAAGTAAACTACTTGACCGTGGAGGTTCCTGAAGCTTGGACTTGCCTCTCTCGAGTGAAATGCACAATTAAGTTTAAGAAAAATCAACCAATCTCTCGTTCTATAATCGATTACCTAAAACATGCTTTACGTTGTGAACCACTCTATTGGATTTGACTCCAATCCAGGAGATTTTCGTCATCCTCTCTCGAGGGGTGCATGCAACTCTCTTTACTCTTGAATGATCGATTCATACATTGAGCCTCTCGGCTAGCTAAGTATGTGTTGGAACAACCCTATTACTGTTTTGGGCTAGGATCACTATATTTTGACTTAGGACCAAGTTGACCCCATTGTATAGCTTAAGGGTCAAGTCTTTAGGCTGATTGATTAGATAGAACTTAAGGAATAATTAAGTTCCCAACTTTCGACAAATGGCGAGTGGCGTTCGACGAATGTCTAGCTTCGTTCGACAAATTCTTCTCAGCAGACTGAAGAATTATAGCCAATTCCAGCGCTCGATATTTCCTGAGCAGCGTTCGACAAATGGCTAGCAGCGTTCGACGAATTCCAGCCAGAGCTCGACAAATTCTATACTAAAGCTCAGTTCGACAAATACAAGTCCAGATTACTTATATAAGTTATTTTGTCAACTCTCTGAACACAGATCGACGACCTTAACGGATCTATTCAAGCACTTTTGGACGTATTCAATCAGTTTAGTAAGGATATATTATTCATTTATTATATTCTTTTATTCCTTCCAAGACAAGAATAGCCGTTGACATTTAATGCTATGGCATCTTTCACGATAAAGGAATTAAAAAGGACCTGCCAAAATCGTTTTGATAGCTGTTACAGTTCCAAGAAGGATTTAAGCCAAAATAATATATTCCTTAAATTGCAGATGATTTGAAAATTCAAATCAGAAACCTATCAGAGAAGGAAGCATATACAAAAACAGTCGTACTCCTTTTCTGATATAGATTATTCACAGTTATTTTTCTAAGTCTCTAAGAAATACAGTTCTTTGAGAACAACAAGAATATAGAAGGATTAGAGAAAGAAGAAAAAGAAGAAAATACACACAGAGAACATTTCTCTCAGTCTTCTTCTTCCCAAAGGCAGCATCTTCATCTCTCTGAGGACAACATTCACTCTCTCAGATCTGCTGCAAGTTCAAGTCTTCAAAAGAGCAACAACAATCTGAAGATTCACCTCTTCCAGATTAATCTGCTACAGAAGGCTTCTGTTTTAGAGAAAGCTTCATCCTCAAGCTGTCAACAACTTCAAATAGACAGGGGGAGCTTTCATCCTCAACATCCTTTGTCTTCTCTCAGAAACATTGACAGAGAAGAATACTCTAAACCTTCTTACCTTATCTTGTACAGGGTTAATTCTCCCTCCAAAAGTTTACACAGTGGTGGCAAGACACCTTATCAAAAAGTCCTTGTGTGGTTTTTAAGCACCTTATCAAAAGCTTATTGGTGTGTTGACACCTTATCAAAAACCCCTGGTCTTGAGCACCTTATCAAAAGCTTTGTGGTGTGTGGACAACTTATCAAAAACTCCTAGTGGATATCCTACCAGCTGTGGTAGAAGAGTAGACGTACCCAGATTCATTGGGGAACTACTATAAATTCATTGTGTCTTCTGTGCTTGTGATTTTCTGTATTGTTTCTGTGCTGTGTGCTTTTCTTTATTCAAATTATATATCACACTTTGCATTACACATATATATACATCAGTAATTTTATTTCGCTTTAAAAACAAAAAATAGTTTTAATACTCTATTCACCCCCTCTAGAGTAACTTAAGATCTAACCTCCACTTTCAATTGGTATCAGAGGGGTGTTGATTCTTTACAGGCTAACACCTGAATCACAAAGATCAACTAGATCTTAAATTTCTTTAGAATTTTTATTTCATTCCTGCTTAATAAAAACTCAAGGCACAAAACAAGGAATACTCAAGCACAAGACCTCCAATGTGCAACCTTAGCAAGTTTGCACTTTGGAAAGCAAGGATTAGGCTCTATATGAACTCCATTGATGAAGAGATTTTTAATGTTATTCTGACAGGGCCTCCAGCACCTACATCATCAACTAGCACTGAAGCTACAGGAGACAATCATGATGTCCCACCTCCTGAGTGGACAGAAACTCAAAAGAAGCAAAGAAATGCAGATGCTAAAGCCATGAACATATTGGCTCAAACCATGTCTGATGATATATTTCAAAAAGTGGTTGAATGTACATCAGCTAGAGAAAATTGGATTTCTCTGAACAACATGGTTGCAGGTTCTGCAGATGAGAGGAAAGACAAAAGATCGCACTTGATCTCTCTGTATGAAAATTTCAAGAAAGGAGACACAGAGACAGTGGCTGACATGTACAACAGACTCAGACTCATAATAAATGAGCTGAAGACCCTGGACAAAGTGATTTCTATCACTGAAATAAATGACAAGATCTTAATGTGCTTCCCCAGCACATGGGACTCAAGAATCTGGCCAATCAAGGATTCCAGGAGTCTCAATGACATTACCACAGAAGCACTGTTGGGCAAGCTCAAATCTTATGAGCAGCTCATCAAGTCCAGGGAAGCAGAATCATCCACTACATCTCCAGCAACAAAGAAAGAAAAGAGCATAGCTTTCAAGGCAGCTGATGCAGAAGAAGAAAAAACTCCTGACAATGAGGAGTTTATGAGTCTAATAGCCAAAAGATTTTACAAGATTGCTAAGAAAGACTTCAGGAAAAAGTCATCCAGAAACTATGACAAACCAAGGTATGACAAAAATCATGCTAATGAAATTATATGTTTTGGTTGCAGGAAACCAAAACACATTGCACCTGAGTGTCCAGAAATTCAAAACAAGAAGGACAAGAAGGAAAAGAGAAAAGAAAAGGAAGAAAAGAGAAACTCCAGCAAATCTTCCTCCCACAATCACAAAAAGAAAGGGAGAGGATTTGTAGCAAAATCCTGGAGTGAAACAGAATCTGAATCAGAATCTTCATCCTGCTCTTCTATTGAAGAAACAAAAGAAAATGACCAATGCTTAATGGCCATTTATGACTCAGACAGTGAGTCAGGATATGCTTCTTCATTCAGCTCCAATGATGATGAAGAAGAGAAAATTTTTTGCATGGCCTCAGCTAACAATTCTGATGAAGAAAAATCAGAATCAGAAGTAGAAGATGATGCTGATCAGGTAATAGCTAACTTTGACTTTACTTCTGTTGAATTCAAGGATGAATTCAAAGTCCTTTGCCTAGACTTAATTAACTCTGAGAAGGAAATAATCTCACTCAGATTTAAGCTAGCTGGAATGAATAACTTAAGTGAAGAGAATGCTACTCTTAAGAAAGAGTTGGCAGCCTCCAGAGAACATACTATTCTCATTGAGAATAAATTATCTGAGGCTAAGAGATTTGAAGAATCCCTAAATGGGAGAAGTATCAAACTGATTAACATCACAAGCACTGTCAATGCCAGACTCAATAGCAAACTGGGTTTGGGTGCTTCATCAAGTGAGCCACCTCTAATTAAGAAAAACATCCTCTCCACACCCATAAAATTCGTCTCTGCTAAAGGCAAAGAGGCTACTGAAGCCAATAAAGATATTTCAAGCAAGAATATTAAGAATAAGAGAATTCAGAAGAATTCGTCGAACGAAGCTTGACAAAAAGATTCAAATTTGTCGAACGGGGATCGACGAAAACTGAGAACAGACTTTCAGTATAGTTATAATATGGACGGCGCTCGACAAAAACATGCACATTCGTCAAACGGTGGTCGACGAATTTACCCAAATTTGTCGAACAAACATTATACAGAAAGTTCTAAGAATTCTAATTCTAAATATACTAAAAATCCTTATACTGAGTGGGTAATACCTCCAAGGAGATATCATCCACAAGGCTATAAGGATCAGCCTGAAATATCCTTTATATCTGAATATTGTGGACAAACAAATGGACCCAAGGTAGTTTGGGTCAAAAACAACTAGTTTATTTTTCTGTCATTACAGGTACACAGCTATCCAAAAATAAATGAAAAATGGTATTTGGATAGTGGCTGCTCAAAGCATATGACAAGAAACAAGGCCAACCTGAACAACTACAAGGCAAAACGTGGACCAAGGGTTGTATTTGGAGACTCCAACTGTGGACAGACCAAAGGCTATGGAAAAGTAAAGGTTGGAGAAGTCACCTTCAAAGAGGTAGCTTATGTCAAGGGACTGAAACACAGCCTCATCATCATAAGTCAATTATGTGATGAAGGGTATCAGGTAACGTTTAACAAGATGAATTGCCTTATTAAATCTACTGATAATATTACTGTTCTACCATGTATTAGGCAAGGTAACATATACTTAGTGAATTTCAATTCATCTACTTCAGAAGTTTGTTTATTTAGTGATGGAAGCAAATCTAGTGAACTTTGGCATAAAAGACTAGGACATGTACCATTGCTAAACTATCTAAGGACAATCTTGTTAGAAGATTACCCTCAGGATCATATAAGAAAGAAGGTCTTTGTAGGGCATGTCAACTAGGTAAGCAAACTAAAAACAGTTTTAAATCATTATCTAAAAGTGATTCACCTAGAATCTTATATTTGCTACATATGGACCTTTTTGGGCCTATAGCAACAAAGATTTTAGGGGGGAAGTCTTACACTCTAGTTATTGTAGATGACTTCTCTAGATTCACGTGGGTGTTCTTTTTGAGAGAAAAGTCAGATAACTTTAAAGTTCTTACAGACTTTCTTAAGAGCATACAGATTGAGTACTCTAATGTAGTTGCATTAATCAAAAGTGATCATGGTACTGAGTTTGAGTCTCTTCTTATGCAAGAATTCTGTGAGATGGAAGGTATCGGGCATTGTTTCTCAGCTCCTAGAACTCCTCAACAAAATGGGGTAGTTGAAAGGAAAAATAGAACCCTAATTGAATCAGCAAGAACATTGCTTGCAGATGCTAATCTGTCCCTATCTTTTTGGGCAGAGGCTGTTAGCACAGCAAATTATGTTCTGAATAGAAGTTTGATACACAAACTTAAGGGAAAGACTCCTTATGAATTTCTTAAAGGGAAGAAACCTAAAGTTAACTATTTTAGAACATTTGGTTGTAGATATTATATTCACAATAATGATAAGAAATACCTTAGGAAATTTGAACCAAAATCAGATGAAGGAATTTTCTTAGGATATTCTCAAATCAGTAAAGCATATAGGATCTATAATAAATCTACTCTTAAAATAGAAGAATCTATGCATGTCTCTTTTGATGAAACTAACATGTTTTGCAAGGAGAAGATTCCTTCTACCATAGAAAATCTGCAGGTACCTATATTATGTGAGCAGCTAGATCAATTAGATCTACATAAAGAAGGAAGTCTGAATCTTGAACAGTAGAATGATGAAGAGAGTGAAGAAGAAAATTTCCCAGTTTTTGCTGAAAGTTCAGAACAGACAACAGCAGATCATTCTTCACAAGATATAGCAGCTGAACAAATTCCTCGGGTGGATACAATTGCTGAACCAACTCTAATTGTTGACCCCATCATAGTTAAAGATCATCCAATTTCACAAGTAATTGGAGATATTTCAGCAGGTGTTCAAACAAGGCATCAATTACACCAAAATCAGATGCATACTTGTTCCTATCACAAGTTGAACCTCAAACCATAAAAGATGCAGAACAAGATCCAAATTGGATTCTTGCAATGCAAGAGGAGCTCAACCAATTTGAAAGGAACAAGGTTTGGGATTTGGTTCCAAGACCAAAGAATTATCCAGTAATTGGAACCAAATGGGTCTATAGGAACAAACTTGATACAGAGGGAAATATTGTGTGAAACAAAGCTAGGCTAGTAGCTCAAGGATACTCACAGGAAGAAGGGATAGACTGTGATCAGACATTTGCACCAGTTGCAAGGTTAGAAGCAATCAGGATCTTCCTTGCATTTGCTGCATACAAAAGATTCAAAGTCTATCAAATGGATGTAAAGAGTGCATTCCTAAATGGAGAAATCAAAGAAGAAGTTTATGTGGAACAACCACCAGGTTTTATCTCTCCAACTCAACCCTCTTTTGTATTTAAACTTAAGAAAGCTCTATATGGTCTCAAACAAGCTCCTAGAGCATGGTATGAAACTTTAGCTAGTTTTCTTTTGGAAAACAATTTCTGTAGAGGCATAGTAGACAAAACCTTATTTTACAAAGTACATAAGAATCAAACTTTACTAGTTCAAATATATGTAGATGACATTATCTTTGGATCTACTGATTCAAACTTGTGCAAAAGATTTTCCAATCTAATGCAATCAAGATTTGAAATGATTAGTATGGGTGAGTTATCATACTTCCTTGGTCTTCAAGTGAAGCAAACATCAAATGGAATCTTCATATCCCAATCTAAGTATGCTAAGAAATTAGTGAAAAGATTTGGTATGTCTGATTCTTCCACCATGAAAACACCCATGCCCTCAAATGCTGTTATTGTTAATGATGAACCAACGAAACCTGTTGATTCAAAAGTATACAGAGCAATTGTTGGCTCACTACTTTATTTAACAGCTAGTAGACCTGACATAATGTTTGCTACCTGTATTTGTGCTAGATTTCAAGTTAACACCAAAGAATCTCACTTAATTTTATTAAAAAGGATTTTGAGATATATAAAGGGTTGCCCTAATCTAGAACTTTGGTATCCAACAGCATCTGAATTTGAATTAACTGGATTCTCAGATTCAGATTATGCTGGATGCAGAGTAGACAGGAAAAGCACATCAGGAACTTGTCAGTTTCTTGGTGATAGGCTTGTGTCTTGGTTTTGTAAAAAATAGACATTTGTGTCTACATCAACAGCTGAAGCTGAATACATGGCTGCTGGCAGTTGCTGCTCACAGATGTTGTGGATACAGAATCAACTTCTTGACTATGGTATCAACTTAAATAAATCAACTATATTTTGTGACAATACAAGTGCAATATCTATAGCACAAAATCCAGTTCTCCATAGTAGGACTAAACACATAGAAATTAGGCACCACTTCCTTGGGGATAATGTGGATAAAAATAAAATTTGCCTACAATTCATGTCCACTGATTTACAAAGAGCTGACATTTTCACCAAGCCCTTGGATGAAAAGAAGCACATCTTCTTTATATATCAACTAGGAATGATAGATGGAGATTCAATATGTTAAAAATTAATATTTCTATTTATCCTCTAAATTTGTCGAACAGAGGACGAAAAATTTGAAACATTTGTCGAACCGCAGTCGACAAAACCTGTTAACCTCAGAATCGATAAAGACAGTTTCATTTGTCGAACAGTGGTCGACGAAAAGGATACTTTTGTCGAACGCTGTCTGACGGAGACCTAAAGTCTTTTCGACTTCTGTTTTTATTAGGTTTTTGCCGAACCCCGCTCCTCAAACGTGCCCCCTTCTCCGATCTATATAATATCTTTTTCTATTTCGTAATAGCTTGCGCCTACAAAAATCTTTTCCCTCCAGTTCCTCTCTGCACTTGATCTTTCTCTCTTGTAGGTACAAATGGCGATTTCTCAAGCATCACTATATTCGATGAAGTTCGATGCCGGGTTCGACATCGACATGGAATCTTTTACTCAATCTGACCAAATCTTCAAGGATATTCTTCCACTGTTTGAAGAGCAGCAGTTGAGAAAGTTAATGAGCATGAGGATTAGGCTGCACACAGCAGAAATCAAGGAATGGTGTTTTACAGCTAAGCAGGGAGATGAAAGTCTGACAGGAACTATTTCAGGACACCAGGTCTCTCTTACCCCTACTATCTTAACTTAGGTTTTTGATTTTGTTAATGGTGATGATGAGATAGAGCTCAACTCTGTTTAAACTGGTGAAGCACTGATTAAAATGGTTCATTCCACTGGAAACCCTAATCACCTACTCAAGAAGAACTTATCTGTAGAATATAAGTTTCTTTCTGATATAGTTGGCAAAGTGTTGTTAGGGAAAACAACAGGACATGCTTATATTAATAGGCACCAATTTATGTTGATGGTGGCCATAATGGAAAAGAAGAAAGTGAACTGGGGATCAATCTTCTTTGGATTAATTAAGAAGAAGATTTCTAAGGAAAATGTCTGCTTTGGAAGGATCTTAGGAATTGTTTTGCAAGAAAGACACCAAGACCTTATGGTCTCTCCCAAGGTGACAATTAATGCTAGCAAGAAGCTGACTTCAGCTCTCTTTGCTAAGTGGGATAGGGTGTCTACTAAGAAGAATACAGGAACAGTTACAAAGAAGAAAACTTCTTAAGGCACAAGGACTGACCCAGTCACTCCCTCACCCCTTCTAGAAGCCTCTTCTCCTCGTCCTATTATTTCTTCTCCTTATATCCCATCTCCACCTGAAAATTTTTCCCCTGCACAATCTCCACCTCCAAATTCACCCACACTCATTGATGACATTCCATCCTCTTCTACCCCTCTAACCACTCATACTTCTCCACCTCCATCTCTAATGAATGATGACTATCATTCACCCATTCATCACTCTTGCCCCATTCATTCTGACATCCCTCAACAACATGCAAATGTTGCAAACATTTTTGTACTAACCCCCCTTCCATCCACTTCTCAACCATCTTCATCTCAACAACCTGAAATGTTATTTTTACATTTTCAATCTGTTGCAGATCAAATTCTTGACTATATTCTTCCAAAAATTGATCAAATCCTGGATGCAAAACTTGCTCCAGTCTATAACATTCTTTCTACTCTTGACTCCACATTGGATGCAAAAATTGCTCCAATTCTTCAAGCAATCTCTGAACTCTCTTCTACTATATCTTCAATTCCCACCTCCATCTCTGTCCCTTCTTCTAGGGGCCTAAATTCAGGTCTCCTTGAAGCTAGGCAGGGGGAAATGCCTTATGAATAAGTTCCAGAAGGCATAAGTTCAGAGGATACAGTTTTTGTTTCATATACAGTTTTTGTTGAAGAGGATGCTGAAGAAATTCTTCAAACTTCTGATGTAGATATGTGTGAAGAAACTCCAGAAGTACCAATCATAGAAAAGATAAATAATATCTATATTCATCCCTCCCTAGATATTATTTCCTTACTCTCTAAGTTCAGTTTTGCCTCCTCAGCTCTGCCAAAACATCAAATTCATTCTAGAGCAATTGCCCCCTATACTGCTCCAATTGACAAAATTTTGCTGAAAAAGATTATTAGTAGTTTTGCAGTTCAAAGAGCAGTTCCAGCTCTTGTTCTAGTTCCAGTTCAAAGTCTTGCAGATGAATCAATTAAAATTTTAGAACAAATTATCAATAATTTTGAATTCCCAACTTTTGTCCTTGATGAATCACCAATTCCAAACTTTGATGAAATCTGGAGAGCAGAAGATGAAGCTTATGAAGCTGAAGAGCAAAGAATCAAAGCTCTTAAAATGATCAATGATTTATATGATAATCCAACTCCCTCTTCTGATTCTGATGAAGAAGAAAATGATAGTGATTCTGATGATACTCTATCAAGGAAAAGAAAGAAAAGAAAAGCAAAGTCAAAGGCTGTTCCAAAGCCTCCAAATCCTGAGAATGATATCCCATATTATGTTCTTCATAATATTACTCTTGACAAAGATACACCTCATTGGATGAAATTCTCAAGGAATGAGAACAAAAGAAGAAAGAAGATGAGGAAAACTGGTTACTATTCTGACAAACCTATCAAATATAACCATCCTCCTCCTCCTCCAGCAGCAGGCTCAGCATCATCATCATCCTTCTTCCAGAAGCCCAGCTCTCAACATTCAAGGATTTCTGGTAGTTCTAGTGGATCTCAAGCATCAGGATCAGCCAGCAATCCTCCTTCTAAGAACTCAGCAGTTGCTCTACAAGAAAGTCAAGTCATTGTTTCACCTCAAATTTCTTCATAAAACAAACTTCATATCTCTGATGGATCTTTTCACAAGATCAGAAATCCTCAAAGTGATCTTCAAGATCAAGTTGATAATTCAGAATATGTTCTTTATCTTCCAGATCCTAAAGAAGAAAGATTATCTCAAATGGCAAGACTCAAAGAATCAATTGCTTATGCCCAAATTAACAAAGAAAAATCAGAAGGTAAAGATTTTACAAACATTTCTACCATGTCTGATTATAGATGGAAAGAACTTGACAAGTACAAATCCAAAGAGTTATTCAATGCTGAAGAATATCTTGAAAAGCACCCAGAAGCTTTTGTCCCTCATGTCAAATCTCAAACTATACTGGGAGCTCAAGATCTCTATTTAAGCAAGAAGAAGTCTGAAGATCCAAACAGGATAATCATCTTCAAACCTCCATCAGCAAAGAAGTAAAAGAGGTTCAGACTTAGTTATTTTTGCTATTGATTAAACATTTTGATTGTAATGAACTCAGAGCACTAGTTTTATTCAATCTGCTGAAATGAATTTTTCATTCTGTCAGATACATATATTTTATGCTCAGCTGTTTATGTTTTCTATTGTATTTATTTGATTAATTGTCAAATAGTATCCTAACCCAAATATGGGGAGATTGTTGGAACAACCCTATTACTGTTTTGGGCTAGGATCACTATGTTTTGACTTAGGACCAAGTTGACCCCATTGTATAGCTTAAGGGTCAAGTCTTTAGGCTGATTTATTAGCTAGAACTTAAGGAATAATTAAGTTCCCAACTTTCGACAAATGGCGAGTGGCGTTCGACGAATGTCTAGCTTCGTTCGACAAATTCTTCTCAGCAGACTGAAGAAGTATAGCCAGTTCCAGCGCTCGATATTTCCTGAGCAGCGTTCGACGAATTCCAGCCCGAGCTCGACAAATTCTATACTAAAGCTCAGTTCGACAAATACAAGTCCAGATTACTTATATCAGTTATTTTGTCAACTCTCTGAACACAGATCGACGACCTTAACGGATCTATTCAAGCACTTTTAGACGTATTCAGTCAGTTTAGTAAGGATATATTATTCATTTATTATATTCTTTTATTCCTTCCAAGACAAGAATAGTCATTGACATTTAATGCTATGGCATCTTTCACGACAAAGGAATCAAAAAGGACCTGCCAAAATCGTTTTGATGGCTGTTACAATTCCAAGAAGGATTTAAGCCAGAATAATATATTCCTTAAATTGCAGATGATTTGAAAATTCAAATTAGAAACCTATCAGAGAAGGAAGCATATACAAAAACAGTCGTACTCCTTTTCTGATATAGATTATTCACAGTTATTTTTCTAAGTCTCTAAGAAATACAGTTCTTTGAGAACAACAAGAATATAGAAGGATTAGAGAAAGAAGAAGAAGAAGAAAATACACACAGAGAACATTTCTCTCAGTCTTCTTCTTCCCAAAGGCAGCATCTTCATCTCTCTGAGTACAACATTAACTCTCTCAGATCTGCTGCAAGTTCAAGTCTTCAAAAGAGCAACAACAATCTGAAGATTCACCTCTTCCAGATCAATCTGCTACAGAAGGCTTCTGTTTTAGAGAAATCTTCATCCTCAAGCTGTCAACAACTTCAAACAAACAGGGGGAGCTTTCATCCTCAACATCCTTTGTCTTCTCTCAAAAACATTGACAGAGAAGAATACTCTAAACCTTCTTACCTTATCTTGTATAGGGTTAATTCTCCCTCCAAAAGTTTACACAGTGGTGGCAAGAAACCTTATCAAAAAATCCTTGTGTGGTTTTTAAGCACCTTATCAAAAGCTTATTGGTGTGTGGACACCTTATCAAAAACCCTCGGTCTTGAGCACCTTATCAAAAGCTCTGTGGTGTGTGGACACCTTATCAAAAACTCCTAGTGGATATTGTTGGGAAAATGATTTCTCTTAACCCCTGAAAATAAGTTGAATATGAATTCTAAGAAAGGAAAATCAAGGATAAGTAAATATGCGTCGAATAGTATTCGACGCAACGTCGAAATAAAGTCGACATTTCTATCAGAATGAGTCGAAGTAGCTCCAAGCAGAATTCGACGTATCCTATGTCGACGTAGCTCTGACTTCTAGTCGACGTATCTTGAGAAGTCGACGCACCTTCCTTATTCTCCTCTCGACGTTCTGCCAGGACGAATTCGACGCTTACGTCGAATGGTAATCGACGCACGTCGATTTCTATGCTTAATTCAAAAATCGCCAGATCTCTTTCCTTCTTTTATAGATCTGATTTATATGGAATCAATTTATTCTTTATAGCCGTTCTGAAACATTCTTTTCCTCTAATAGATTCTTAGTTAATTTGATTAAAACCATTATGGACATTATTTGAAATCAGAATGAATTCTTTCCTTCTATTGATATAATTATTATGGAAATATTTCTATCTTTCTATTTCTCTGTCTGCTAATCAATTATCCTCCTATAGTATTATTTGAATGGATAGAGCTATAAAATAACAAGGAGGTCGGCAGAGAAGACAGAGAAGTGATCCACCATTTTACATTTGAAAAAGAGGAAAAGCTCCCAAGAGAAAAAGAGAGAGAATTGAGAAATAATTCTGCAGCAACCATCAAGCTTCCATCTTCTCCTGCTTCTGAAGCCACTCTGCTGCATACTCTGATAGCTCTCACAAAAGAGAGAAAAGGCCTACAATCTCCTTCTCACTATAGAAGAGAGATTTCATTCACTACTTCTTGTGCTTCCAATCTTCTTGCTAGGAAGAAGATTCCTTCTTGTCTTTATATTATCTCTCTTTCTTCTTTACCTTTATTTCACTTTCAAATACTGTAAAAAAGTTTTTAGAATCTCTCTTCAAAAAATTCAGTTGTACTGGTTCTAAGAGTCTCCTTTTCAAAAGACTCAGTTGGTTCTAAGAGTCTCCTTATCAAAAGACTCAGGGTGGTTCTAAGAGTCTCCTTATCAAAAGACTCAGTGCAAGATAGTGAATTTCCTACCAAGGGGGTAGAAGAGTGGACTACCCAAAGTTTGGGGAACCACTATATTTCCTTGTGTTGTGCTGTGATTTCTTTTCTTGCATTTACTTTCTTTACTTACTTAATTCTTGTTGGTGTGTGGGAAGCCTTAATCTGTGATCACCACATATAAATATATATATAATTGCACAAAATATTTTAAATCTCTATTCACCCCCCCCCCCCCCCCTCTAGAGAATTCTAGTGAGGTTAACTGTGCACTTTCAGATATCCTACCAGTTGTGGTAGAAGAGTAGACGTACCCAGATTCATTGGGGAACTACTATAAATTCCTTGTGTCTTCTTTGCTTGTGATTTTCTGTATTGTTTCTATGGTGTGTGCTTTTCTTTATTCAAATTATATATCACACTTTGCATTACACATATATATACATCAGTAATTTAATTCTGCTTTAAAAACAAAAAAAAGTTTTAATACTCTATTCACCCCCCCCCCCCCCCCCCTCTAGAGTAACTTAAGATCTAACCTCCACTTTCAGTATGAAAACTTAAACGAGAACCATATATCGAAAATATGGTTTGCCTAATTAAAAATCCAGAGTAAATCAAGTGTTTACAAAAATGGAAAAAGAGAGCCTTAGAAAATCATAACATGATTATCTCATCCTCGAATCATTTTGATCGAGCACTAATGAGAATTAGTTAATCATAGTGGAGGGGAAAAAGATAGATAGATAAGAGTGCATTAGCTAAAGTACAAAGAGAAAGAAAGAGAGCAAAACAAAATTTTATTAAAATTAAAACTATTACAAGCCTTAAAGAAAGGTTACAACTCTAGATAGAAAAGATTACAAGTTCATAAAACTATTGCTTGAAAGTTAGATTAGAACCATACTTGCAAGGAAGAGAGAAAGAGAACATGAAAATGAAAAGACGTGAAAAAAACATGAAAACAGCAACTAAGAGCTCTAGCAACAGCTCCCCCTCTCCAAAATTCTGAACCTTTGACTCAACGAGAACCTATGAATTTATAGAAAAAAAATCAAGTTACACGCCCTCGGTCATGGGCATGACCAAGGGCGTGTAACCACTGCTCAGCTTAATTCCGACAGCGGCGTGGGTCTTGCATGACGGTGCAGAGAAAAGGGACAAGTCACGGGCGTGACCTGTGATGGCTTCATTTAATGCTGTGTGGGCTTGACTGTGGTGCAGCGGCGAGTAGGGATCACGCGAGAATGTCACGGTCGTGACATATGGGTCCCGGGCGTGACATTAGTTTATGTCTCGATGACATCTCCACTTCTCGACGGCGTGACCGAGGGCGTGACTTGTTGTGTACAAGCTCAAATTGTGCAACATCAAACCTGGATGATCTTATGATTACACGCCCTTGGTCACGGGCGTGACCTAGGGCGTGTAATGCAAAATTTCCCAAATTTGTCCCAAAATTTTGCAAAAGTACAAATAAGCTAAATTAGAAACAATTTTCATAAAAGAACTAGTTATAAGCTAAAATTGACATGAAAAAGAAAAGTTCATATTAAATAATTACTAAAATTTATATAAAAATAAGTTTTATAAAAACTACTTATCAAATACCCCATACTTGAGGTTTTGCTATTCTAGAGCAAATGTATAAGACAAAATTCATAAGACATTTATATATTTTATTTAATTACAAACTAAAATTTCATTTAGATCAAAAGTTAAGTTAAGAATAAATTCTAGGAGGAGTTAAGTCCTAAATTATGATGATGATTTGAAAAGAGGAGGAAGTGTTTAGGCAAGGACTTCTCAAGATAATTAATTAGCAAACAAAATTGTAGAAATTATAAAACTAAATTAGATTAAAATTATAAGAACTCTATCTTAAAAAAAAACTTTAAGGAAAAGTAACCTACTAAATATTGCTCTCACCATAACTTAAATTAAATCTAGATCAAAGATATTGGCTAAAGGAAGGGGGGATTTCACAAATTTTGGCATAAGAAGAGATATTTGAAACTCAAAATTTATTTTCTAATTTTTATATGTTTAGGAGTAATGAATTTTATCCTCTTACTCCATGCCATGTAATCTTTTATAATTCTCTTCTAATAAAAACCCAAAATGTATATGTTTAGGAGTAATGAATTTTATCCTCTTACTCCATGCCACATAATCTTTCAAATGATTCTGGATGCATATGTTTAGGGAATAATGAATTTTATACTCTTATTCCCATGACATATGATCTTTTTAAAACACTTTTTGTATGCCATCAAAAGGGGTGGGTGGGAAAAATTTCTAGCTTATAAATTAAATTATGTTGAGAGAAATTCTAGTAAATTTAAATTTCTAAAGATCTAAAAAGCATTTAAAAGGTTATATGGCATTTCGAGGGCTTCCACAGGAAGGTGCGACTCCCGTGTTGGATCTGTAGGGGCCCTTAGAGGGGGAGTGAATAAGGGTTTTAAAACTTTTAGTGCTTAAGTGCAATTTTAATTATATGTTGAAAATATGTTACGAAATATTTATCACAAGATTATAATATATGCTCTAATGAAACAGTGTTGCATGAGGCAAGAGAGATGGAGTCTCTGTTGCAACTACCAATGGTAGAAGTTACCGCGCGGCATTAGTGATAGAGAAATTCCTTATTTGTTTAGATTCCAAAGATCAGAGACAAGAACTCAGGACTAGAGAAAAAGATAATATTATTGCATTAAAATTGATTACAAAAACATGATCACATTGACTCTTGGAATTGAGGTGAAACATAAAAACCTTTTTGGTTTTCTATACCGATGCTTCTCCTAAGGATCAATTGGCTCTAGCCTATCTATACCATATGAGGCCTCGATCCACCCCTAGATCTAACCTTACACCTAGTCTTCACACCCATGCGGCGAATTCTCCCTACTCCTCGCAAGGCCCTAGTCGCCAACCACAGGCAAATTTCTCTACCGCCAAAAGATAATAGTTACAACAATAAAAGATAAAAATATAAACTCCCTCATAGGTTGAACTTGAAGATGATGATGATGATGAAGGCGCGCCGAAGTAGTTATTGGAGTTTGGTGTATCAACCTCCTTGTTACATAGAATATAACCGTAGGTCCGGCCGGGACCCCACTCCATATTAAGAGAACAGATCACGTATTAGTTTTTAAATAGTTTAAAGAAACCATCTCAGCATACACATAGCCATACAACGGAAGCATACTCCTTTAATATAAAACCCAGATTTCATGTCCACTTTATCCACTAGGAAATTAAAGTGCAATAACAAATATTTACATGTAATGTTTACATAAACATGTGGTTTACTAACTTCGGCATGCAGGCCTACCACACATGAAAACTAGTAAACATTACACTTGGGACTTCGAGGGCCCGCATAACATAGCAACTGGGCTTCCAATACGCTATGTTCCGCTTGGCTCACAAGCACCTGTAGAAGCACATTCCACCAAAACATGACAAACAAGTAACCGGTCAGCTTTAGCTGACCAAGAATTATAACAACCCCACCCCCATTCCCGGGGCGGTGGTACTCCTTCTTAGCAAGCAAGCATTAGCAGCATATAATTCAAGAGTGCATTTAAGCATTGCAATCAAGAACAATGTAGGCACTCACGGCCATACGTTTCATGCTCTCATGTCACTCTTTCGGTGTACTACCCGAGTCACACCACCATCCTAAGCCCCGCTTAATTGAGATGGTTATGATCTTTACCATCAAGGTCATCATTCCTTACTGTTCCATTCCCAAAAATATTTTAGTGCACCGAGGGGCGACCTCTTCACTAACCAGCTAAGGGATATGTTCCGTTCAGCTTTCCCCGTGCTCATAATATAAGGATCAACTCTGCCCGACGTGAGTACGACTTCCCCTTATTCCCATTGTTGCCACACAAGGCGAATGAAGCTAGGCACATCTGTCCCTTCCGCTTCACAATTTTCTCACTGGAACTACCGCCAGCGCTAGCACTACCGCCTGACACTATCGACCGAACGCACATCCTCCTTGAGCTATGCTTGCAATTGCAGGACTATACCTTTACGATGTTACTCGCCTAGTCCCCAGGACATAGGCTTCACACCCACCACAAGTGGCTCGCTAGTTTCGATTAGGAGCTATCACTAGAAGTAGCACTACTACTAGGCGATAAAAGACAGAGCAATGATTTATGTCCCCTTTTTTAGGTATTTCTTGGAGGTTGCCTCCAGAACTCTCTGCAGCACACCACAGTACCCAGAACCCAAAAAACACATCATATATACATGGAGTATTCTCTGTTAAAAATTTTGATTGGACCGTTTAGGAGTAAGCAGGAGTTGTATCAACAAGAGTTATAGCCAAACAACCACAATGCCAAACAGCAACACAAGAAATCTTTATTGAAACAGAACTGCTTTACAATGCGAGGTATACATGGCGAGACATGATTCATCAGAATCACGGAGACGAGAAGAACAAAACACACCAAAAGAGCAAAGCTGGCGGCTAGACAAGCTCAGACCGCACAAGCCGCACCACTCCAGAACTCGCCCGGCTTGCCCTGAGATTGCACGAACAGAAACCGGATAGACTGCCAGCACTGCAAGACCGCACCTCAGACCGCACGAACTGAAGCTTATTGGATCAAAGAACTAAAGTTGTTGTCAGATCGCAACTCAGACCGCCTAACCGCTGAAGGTCGCCTGATCCCTGAGTCCGCTGCGAACAACACAAGAACACAATAACCCAGTTCGCTGACAGACCGCAGACGAACTATTTATTCGAGCCACCGGATATCACCAAGGAAGGAGACCGCACCCTGCTGACCGCAAACCTGCGAACACAACAAAGGTTAACTCGCATCCAAGTCGCGCGAACTCAAACTTGAGACCGCAAGAACAATCCGGGCTCTAGTTCTTACAGTTCTTGTTATTAATGACGGGCCATGCACCCCTATTTCTAGGTGGGTGGACGGATGTCGTCACCGCACAAACCGGGATACAGTCACCACCCATCAGATCGCGAATGGTCTTGAAAGACAGACCGCGCGAACAGACCTCTTAGACGATCACCCGACCAAGACGCAGATCAGCCGACAAGATCGCGCACAGGCCGCGCGAACACGAGACCGTGCACAAGCCGTGCGGAATCAACAATGCTCCTTCCTTAGATCATCAGGAGCAAGCTAGAACCATCTGGCTGACTTCAACCAAGTCGCCAGATCACCAATATATACTGCCCGGGTAGACGGTCATATAGGAACAACCCGCCCGGTCTTCCAATAAGGGGGCCAGGCAAACCAGCAGATCTTCTTGGGAACAACCCGCATCTACCAAGAGCAGACCGCCCAGAAGGAGACCGGAAACAACCCGCAACAGGTCGCCAACGACCAAACCCAAGAAGCAAGCTGGCCGATCTCATCAGATCGCCAGAACCAAACCGCCAGAGCACCACGCAGACCGCGCGGTTTCTGCGGTCTCCAGCCTTCAGACCGGCTGGACTCCCTTCCACTTCACTTCAACAATTTCAATACTCCCCCCTGAAGTGGGAAGTGGAAACTAGCCCGAGCAACTCCCTTAACCGAGTAAACGGTCCCTTCGCCAACGGCTTTGTGAAGATGTCAGCGACATTGTCCGCACTCCGAACATGCTCGACCATAAGAGATCCTCCCAACACCTTTTCACGAATGAAATGGTGCTCAATCTCTATATGCTTGGTCCTCGCGTGACAGACTGGATTGTTGACCAGCTTGAGAGCACTCTCATTGTCCCCGCGTAGCATAGTGGGACCTCGAACCTCCTGATGAACGTCCTCTACTAACCTCCTGAGCCAAACGGCTTCCTGAGCTGCCAAGGCCGAAGCCTTGTACTCCGCTTCCGTGGTAGATACAGACACCGAGTCTTGCTTCTTGCTGCACCAAGAAATAGCTGTGGGGCCCGTCATAAAGACATAACCAGACGTTGATCTCCGATCATCCACGTCTCCCCCATAATCAGCATCCATGAAACCATGCAACTCCAACCTTGACCCTCTCCTATATAGGAGACCCAAATCAGAGGTCGTCTTCACATACTTCAAGATGCCTTTTGCCGCCAGAAGATGAGGTTTCCGTGGATCCGCCATGTACCGACTCACCTTGCCAACTGCATAAGCAATATCTGGCCTTGTGATCGTCAAGTAAATCAAGCTCCCAACCAGAGCTCGGAAAACCAACGGTTCAGATAGAACTCTCCCCTCATCCTTCCGAAGCTTATGATGTTGCTCCAGAGGTATAGAGCTGCTCTTCCCTTCCTCCAAGCCAAATCGTTGAACGATCCGCTCCGCATAGCCAGCCTGAGAAATGAGCACTCCGCTCTCCCGCCTCTGCACCTCGAGTCCAAGGAAATGGTGGAGCTCCCCCAGATCCTTCATCTCAAATCTGATAGCAAGCTCAGCCCTGAGTCTTGCAACAGCTTCCTTAGAGTTCCCGGTGACAATCATGTCATCCACATACAGCAGCACAATTACCCGAAGTACCCCCTCTTTCTTGATGAACAAGCTAGAATCAGAGTCTGAAACAACGAATCCGCAGAATAAGAGATACTCTGCAATCTTCCCGTACCACGCCCGAGGCACTTGCTTCAACCCATACAGGGCCTTCTTCAATTTACAAACGTAGTCCGGATACTCCTTCGAGATGAAGCCTTGCGGTTGGATCATGACGATATCCTTGTCAATCACGCCGTATAAGAAGGCATTCTTCACGTCGAGTTGCCAAATCTCCCAACCACTCGAAGCCGCCAAGGCAATAACAAATCGAACCGAAGTCATCTTTGCCACTGGACTAAACGTCTCATCATAATCTTCTCCGTATTGCCGTGAGAACCCGCGAGCTACAAGGCGAGCCTTGTACCGCTCAATACTGCCGTCAGCTTTCTTCTTCAGCTTGAAGACCCACTTGCAAGTGACAGGAGTGGTGCCCTAGGGCTTGGGCACAAGAGACCAGGTCTCATTCTTCTCGAGAGCTGTCATCTCTTCTTGCATAGCAATGTCCCACTCCTTCACGCCTCTGGCTTTCTCAATGCTCGACGACTCCCTTTCATCCAAGGGACCAGCAAAGAAACATGAAACAAAGTTCACCATGTTTCCTCCTGTGTATCGATCTGGTGGTTGAATAGTCCTCTTCGACCTCCTAAGAGGTTGCTCCTGACTAACCACCTCCTCAGCTGCTTCTTCTGTGCAAGCTCCTCTTCCAGATGAACTTGGAGCATCGCTCCCCCTGCTTCCAGAACCTGAAGCCTCCATCTCAGAGGTTGACACAACTGGAGCTCCTAGTGAAACAGGCAACTCCACTTGAAGACTTCCCGCAGCTTTTCCTCCTTCATCAACCCTGCCCTCCGGTAGCTCAACTCCTGAACTCCCCTTGTAGGAAGTTACTTCATCGAACACCACATCCCGAGAGACAATCGATCTCCGTGTCTCAGGATCCATGCATCTCCATCCCTTCTTCCGCTCATTATACCCAACAAAGACTAGCTTCCTTGCTTTCGCATCTAGCTTTGTCCGAAGAGCATCAGGAATGTGCACATAGCAGGTTGATCCAAACACCCGAAGGTGTGCAACGCTCGGCTTCTCCTTGAACATTAGTTCGTGAGGGGTCTTCATGTTGATAGGACTCAGAGGCAATCTGTTGATGACATAAGCTGCACAAGACATTCCCTCCGCCCAGAAGGACTTTGGGATACTCTTGACATGAAGCCAGCATTTGCAGGTTTCCATCAGATGACAGATCTTCCTCTCCGCAATGCCATTCTGCGGTGGAGTATGGGCACAAGTGAGCTCTCTCCTGATGCCTTGCTTCCTGCAAAAATTTGAGAACTCACCAGAGGTGAACTCCCCACCATTGTCAGTTCTAAGTTTTTTAACCCGCAGGCCAAGCCGGCCTTCAACCAGCTCCTTGAACTCCACAAATTTTGCAAAGGCTTCTGACTTCTCTTTCAAGAAATACACCCAGACATATCTGGTGTAGTCGTCAATCAACACCAACATGTATCTGTTGCCTCCAAAGCTTGGGGTGGCAGTCGGTCCCATCAAATCACCGTGGATGCACTCCAACGGCATTTTGCACCTTGTTTGCGATTTGTCAAATGGAAGTCGTTGAGACATACCAAACTGACATCCTTCGCAGACATGACCATCTCCATAGGAGGACAAGCTAGGAAAGCCATTGACAAGGCCCCTTACCTCCATAGCCTTCAATTTGTCCATGCCTACATGCCCCAACCTTTCATGCCAGATGGCCGCGCCATCATTGGTCCTCATCTTATCAACATAGGTACTTGTCGATAAAACGAACAAGTCCTTCACCCGCTTGCCGACATGAATAACATCTCCCTTTATCTCCGGTTGAGTTTTGAGAAACTTCACTTCTGTTGGGCCAAACAGAACGTGATAACCGGCATCGACCGCATTGGTCACAGAGAAGAGATGTTTCTTCATACCAGGCACGTGATAAACACTCCTCAACGTGAGTGGACCCTTATCACTGCTCAGAGAGACGACTCCTTCGTGCTCTACTAGATGAATAGAATTATCAGCCGTAATGATAGCATTGTTACCTGAGTAAGGCGCTAAAGAAGAGAACTTTGATCCATCCCCGGTGAGGTGATGCACACACCCTGAATCAACAATCCAGTCCTCATCATAGTTGATGGAAGCCAAGGCCTTAATGGGCATCGCCGTTATATTAGACGCAAAGGCTCCTCCCCATCCAGCACCATTAGCCTTTGGCATCTCCTTCTCCACTGCATGTCCCGGCTGAAGATTCACCCGGCAATCTTTCTTGAAGTGCCCGGTCTTGTTGCATCTAAAGCACCTCGGTCCTTCTCCTTTCTTCTTCCCATCAGACTTAGAGACATAGCCTCTATCTTGCTGACCTGAAGTGGAGGGTCCATCATGACCCGGCTTCTTCTTCTCCCATTTCTTCTTCTTCTTCCCAGAGAACATCACATCACTTTCTCCCCCGGAGATAGTAACCCCCGCCATCTGTCTTGCCAAACATTCTTGCGAAGCAAGAAGGTTCTCCAGCTCCAACAACGACGGTTGATTTGCCCAACCCTGAACTGAAGTCACAAAGGCAAGATACTCCTTCCGCAACCCGCGGATGATATGCCTCTTCAGTTTTGCCTCAGAGATTGGCTCATCAGGGTCCAGAGCAGAAATCTCTGCTGTGAGGTTCTTCATCTTGAGGAAGAAAGTAGAAACAGAAAGATCACCTTGAGAGGCTTTCGCCAACTCATTTTCAAGATATTGTAGCCTCGCTACATTCTTTTTATTGAACAATCCATCCAAGGATGTCCAAATTTCAACAGCAGATTTACATCCTATGATGTGATCAAACAGCTCCGGTGAGATAGCCCTTTTGAGAGTGAACTCAGCCTTAGCATTCATCCTCCTCCAAAGTATCACATCTGCCATATTATCTCCTGCTAGGAACACCTCTTGTGTGTCTTCTCCGCCAACTACCTCCCATAGATCCTCGCCAAGCAAGTAACTCTCCATACATGACTTCCACTTTTAAAGTTAGTCGATGTGAGGAGTTCAATACCAAGCCCTCTTGCCTATCCACCTTCCATGGCAATCTATGTGGTCTCTTCTTCACAAAGACGATGGCAACTCTAGTTGATCACTGCTTATCCACTCCAGGAACCTCGCTCTGATACCATGCTAAAAATTTTGATTGGACCGTTTAGGAGTAAGCAGGAGTTGTATCAACAAGAGTTATAGCCAAACAACCACAATGCCAAACAGCAACACAAGAAATCTTTATTGAAACAGAACTGCTTTACAATGCGAGGTATACATGGCGAGACATGATTCATCAGAATCACGGAGACGAGAAGAACAAAACACACCAAAAGAGCAAAGCTGGCGGCTAGACAAGCTCAGACCGCACAAGCCGCACCACTCCAGAACTCGCCCGGCTTGCCCTAAGATCGCACGAACAGAAACCGGACAGACTGCCAGCACTGCAAGACCGCACCTCAGACCGCACGAACTGAAGCTTATTGTAACAAAGAACTGAAGCTGTTGCCAAATCGCAACTCAGACCGCCTAACCGCTGAAGGTCGCCTGATCCCTGAGTCCGCTGCGAACAGCACAAGAACACAATAACCCAGTTCGCTGATAGACCGCAGACGAACTGTTTATTCGAGCCACCGGATATCACTAAGGAAGGAGACCGCACCCTGCTGACCGCAAACCTGCGAACACAACAAAGGTTAACTCGCATCCAAGTCGCGCGAACTCAAACTTGAGACCGCAAGAACAATCCGGGCTCTAGTTCTTACAGTTCTTGTTATTAATGACGGGCCATGCACCCCTATTTATAGGCGGGTGGACGGATTTCGTCACCGCACAAACCGGGATACAGTCAACACCCATCAGATCGCGAACGGTCTTAAAAGATAGACCGCGCGAACAGACCTCTTGGACGATCACCCGACCAAGACGCAGATCAGCCGACAAGATCGCGCACAGGCCGCGCGAACACGAGACCGCGCACAAGCCGTGCGGTCTCACCAACGCTCCTTCCTTAGATCATCAGGAGCAAGCTAGAACCATCTGGCCGACTTCAACCAAGTCGCCAGATCACAAATATAGACCGCCCGGGTATACGGTCATATAGGAACAACCAGCCCGGTCTTCCAATAAGGGGGCCAGGCAAACCAGCAGATCTTCTTGGGAACAACCCGCATCTACCAAGAGCAGACCGCCCAGAAGGAGACCGGAAACAACCCGCAACAGGTCGCCAACGACCAAACCCAAGAAGCAAGCTGGGCGATATCATCAGATCGCCAGAACCAAACCGCCAGAGCACCACGCAGACCGCGCGGTTTCTGCGGTCTCCAGCCTTCAGACCGGCTGGACTCCCTTCCACTTCACTTCAACAATTTCAACATTCTCCAGATCACAATAAACATCACCAATATAGACCAACCTATCCAGATGGCCTTCACATAGCATGCCTATGTCCGTACTTCGGTCCAGACTCTATACGCAATTTCTATAGGTGATAATCCATATCGCCGCATCGAAAGAATCCTATCCACCAATTAGTGAAAGTCTTCCTACTATGATGCCAATCAAAGGAATAGCATGTCAAGATATTCAGGAGGAGATTCGTTACCCTTGAAGCTCGTTTCGGTGCCGTAGTATTATAGTTGAGCTGGATGGAAGCGTTCGGATCACCTTCCTTTCCGCTGATCTAGCTTTGGCATAAGACTTCAAGACCTCACACAAGTCTAAAGGATGATTCCAGCCTTCTCCTTCCTCCTTCTTCCTCGCTTCTTTTTCTTTCCTTAGCTTATGCTTAACTTGAAGAGACAGAGTGTGAGAAAGAAAATAATGATTTCACAAAAGCGCCTTAGCCCTTATTGACTTTGGGCCTACACTCAGCCACAAGATCTCCAAGCCAAATTCAATGGGTGGCCGTGATTTAAATTAATAAATTTTATCCAATAGCTAACATAGGCATTAACACTAATGCATGGCATTAGCCCCAAGAGCGGTGTACTCAATCTTTTCCATCACCTCTTAATTATTTGACTAGCCGACCTAACATTGGCGTTAACACTAACGCCTGGCGGTAGCCATCTAGTCGATCCTCATGACATCTCATTGATATAGAAGATTCACGTCGACAAGGCCAAGTCATTAAGTCAATTTTTAATGCCAGTGTTTGCACTATCGCCAGGCGTTAGCCTTCGAATCGTTGAGACCTCCCGTTGACATAGGTAAGTCATCAAAATGATACCTAAGTCATCAAGATGACAACACTAAAGATGGCGGTAGTATTAACGTCCGGCGTTAGCTCCTGTTACCAAAAGTCTTGCTTGTATTAGATGGGAAAACTTGGGGTGTTACATTTGGTGCGTACGGCCTTCATGTATAATAAGAAAGATCAATCTTTCTTCAGGTTCTTTGCATTTACGAACGTTGATGGAGTTCTCTTGGCTGCAAGGAGGAGAATCTCACGTAGGTATAGGAATTATGTCCTTATTGATTATCAGTCGTCAATAGGAGGAGGACCGCTCTTTAAATAGACTCGGTACCTAGCGCCAGTGGTAGTGCTACTGCCGAGCGGTAGCCTCTTTAGTCAATTGGATGGCACACAGATTGAGTCAATTTTGACAACCTTTGAGATCCAATTTGGTAGCCCCTCCTACCGTGCTGCGAGAGTACTAATGCGTCGCGTTAACACTATTTATTTCCTCACCGTAAGATCTCCTTCCTCGTTTTCTCTTCAATCTACAACATGATGACAAACCTTCCATAAGTTACTATCGAGCATTAGCGTTGTCGCATCGCGGTAGAATTTACTAAATATGTGTCCCGTCGATATTCCTTTCTTGACAATATTGCCATCTCGATCCTATTTCTAAATATGTCGGCACTACCGCCAGCGGTAGCATTAATGCATCATGGTAGAACTTGCTATATCTGAGTCACATCTATATTCCATTCTCGGCAAAATTGCCATCCCGATGATATTTCCAATAATTTCATCGCTGCCGCTAGTGGTAGCATTAACACGCCGTGTTAGAAGCAGAGCATCGTCACCTTTCTTTATCGTAATCCTTCTATATCGTACTCATAGGGTCATGAAAGCTGAAGTTCCAGCACAATATAAACACATGGCAAGTATGATCAAATACAATGTGATTTGTTATTCTCAAACCAAGAGATGTGGAAAGCATGTTCCAACAAACTCCCCCTTTTGATAATAACAAATTATTTTAGAAAAAAATCATTCAAATATAAGATTTGTGTTTATAGTATAGGATAAGCATGATAGTATGCATTTTCTTCCCTTATATAGATGCTCCCGTTATAAGAATGCTCCGCCTACACCAAAACTTCCTATGAATTTTACTCCCCTTATATGAGAATTTTTTTCAAAGCTATTCTCCCCCTTTTGGTATTATCAAAAGAGGGTGGAGAGAAAAAATATATCATTGAAGGTTTAATATTTTTGTATTGTAGAGAAGGGAATGAGCATGACAAGGATTTACCATTTAGTGATACCACATGGTGAGTGAGTAAATGAAAGTTGAATTGTAAGTGTGAGGTATCATTAGTTTAGTAAGAAATATACCATTTGTTGGGTAAGAAAATAGTCATGATCGAGGGTACAAGTAGTAAAAATAGTGGAAAGCATGGTTCAAGATTTTGTAAATGAACATCTTTATACGAGTTTTAAGCATAGTAAATGAGTAAGAGTTATTGACTTCTAAAAATAGATGTTTTAACTTTTGTAGGCCAAGATCAAATATCACTTGATAGCAAAAACATTATAGCGCTTGTTGAGAAAATGAATAATCAAGATTTGAGCACACAAAGCATAATGGCAGATAAGTTCAAAAAGAATGTTAGAATGATTCATTTTATCAAGACAAGATAGAAAGATACAATATTTTAAATTCATAATTCAAGTAAACTTATACATTGTATAGATCATGCAATCCCATCTAGTGCATCTACTAAAGATTGTAGAGAAAAAATGTAGATATGCACTAGAGTCCAATTCTCATAAGTCAAAGTTTTATAAGAGATAATGACGTGTACAAATAGTGTTTTTTGATAAGAGTATACAAATGATTTAATCAAAAGCACATGACATGTATAATGAAATAAACACAATATTATCAAAAATACATTTTTAGAATAACCTCTACCCATAAAGCTATATTTTTTTTCAATGCACATGAAAAAAGATACAACTACAAAGGTGCTCTGCACAAACAACAATTATTAAGACTTATCAGGCAAAGTAGTGCTTAGGGGATCACATTGATTTATTTTGTGATCTGGTGTACAAGAAGTAGTGTATAGATGTGTTTGCACGAGACACTTTACAATTCTCTCCAAGGTACTCAACCTTAGAATGCTGATGAAGACTTATCTGGAGGGTGAGTAGCACTTGGTGGAGTAATCTTTGTTAATTACTCATTTGAATTTTAGCTTAATGACAAAGGTCTCCGAATTCACTTGTATTCGCAAACATAATTTTTTTTGTCTTTGAACACACTTCTTCATATATGGGTGCACGAAAGAGATTTTTTATTGTGGTGTAGGTAAACTAATCACACATCTCAATAATGTTAAGTTGTTACAATACACAATTGTTAGGTAAGGAATGATCACCTAGAAGGGGGGGGGGGGGGGGGGGGGGGGGGGGTTAGGTGATTAGGCTGTTTTGAAATCTTTTTTATCAGAATGTCTATATTCTGATCACAGCACAGAAATAGCACATAGAAAATCATAGCGCACAACACCAGATGTATAGAGGTTCCTCAAGATGAGGTGTCTTGAGTAGTCCTCTATCCCGCTGCACCTATCTAGCCGTGTGCTAGAGTGGCAAACTCTGCCAATGTCTTCATCCCGCAAGACTTACAACCCGGATTTGCAAGTCCTATAGAATAAGCCCGCAAGCCCCTACTGCACTCAGGTCCGTAAACCCGACACTAATGCCCTCAAGCCCTACACAACACAGACCCGCAATTCTTGCCTCCTGGACCCGCAAGTACACTTCCCTGGACCTCATGCCTCAAAGTTCTCAAGCTCGCAATCTCGACACGATCGGACCCGCAAGTCCACTGCCTTGTCCCTCAAGCCTCGCAGCTCTCAAGCCTGCAAGATCGACATGATCGGATCTGTAAACAGATCCTACAACTTTTTGGCCCGCAAGCCTTACCGAGAAAAAGTAAACAATGATTCTTCTGCATGATGGAGATCGGCTTCTTGTCTTGAAGAAGATGCTTCTGATTTAAACCTTGACAGCACAAATCTTCTTCAAGCTTTTCTTCTATCTAGAACTCTTCTTATCAGCCGATGAAGCTAGACTGATTCTTGGAGAACGAAGGATGAAGATCATTTTGTTCTCGATTCTTGTTCCTTCTTTACGCCGTTTTTTTTTGTTCTCGCGTAAATTCTTTTGTATCTTTCTGTAATTAATTAGGGAAGACACTTGTCCCTTTTCCAAGACTGAGGAGCTCCCCAACGGTCTCCTATTAAATTCCTTAAGTGTCAGAAGCCCTTTTCTTAACAGCACGTGCTGATTAAACAATTAGGCGGTAGCATTAATTGCTGACAGCGCGTCTGGCATCTTTTGAATCTGTCTCGACGATATTTCCATCGTTACGACGACATGGACAATATCTCGACGATAAGGCTTGTCGTTCTCTTGGATTTGGATAGATCTTCAAGTCTTCTTTATTCTTCTTTAGACAAGGATATCTCGACGATTCGGGACATCCCTTCTGCACTTGCACTTAAGACGACATGAAGTCATCTAACTGATGTCGGCATAATCTTCACTCCTCGATGTCTTGTTTACGATGTCATTGCCACCACCTTGTATTATCGATGACATAATCACCATTTCTTCGATAAGCTATTCTTCAGCAACTAAAGTCTTCATAACCGCTTTTTGGCCTTCTCGACGTCAAGCCTTCTTTATGACGATATCGTCAATATCAGTCTTTCTTTGCATTTTCAACGACACGGCTTCTTTACTACGATATCGTCGACATCACCGTGCTTTGCCTTTTCATCGTCAAGCCATCTTTACGATGACGTCGTCGACATTGTCTTGTACTCGTACTTAAGTATCCTTCCTTCATCTTGGCATCCTGATATCGTCGTGTGGTGTTGTAGTGTCACGATGATATCATCATGTGCTTGTCATCTCGAGGATAACTGACATATTCCTTCTGCTTTGCTCTGCACATCATACCGATGACATGCATTCTTTTTCCGACGATATTTGTCACCACGACATTCTTTGTACTTGGCTTCTACTGAGATGATAAAGCTAAGAAAGTAATCAAATACAGAGTGAAGTTCTCTTGAATTGGAGACTTCTTCAAATCAGGAATCATGAGGGAAGGATTCCCAACAATCTCCCCCTATTTGAAGAAGTCAAAAGCCACAATTCAAAATTACTTTCAATTAACAATAAATATGAGTTTATGTAGTGAATATTAACATAGTTACCTTCACCTTAGCTTTTGCATCTTCCCGAGCTAGTATCTCCCCCTTGATGAGATGTCTCTTTTCTTTACTCCCCCTACTCTTGAGATCTTCTTTCTTTTTCCTTTTCATTTGATACCTCTGAATTCTCCCCCTTGACTAGTGCATCTTCTAGGTCATATTCTTTCTCCCAGGTTATATTCTTTTTATATTCTTTCTCCCCCTTTCTGACTTTTTCAATATAGACCATGTGGTCACCATTTTCAAGTGCTTGAGCTTGTGTCGTTCTGACCATTAGTCGATATTTGTCTGACTTTGGCACTTGGTAGCCTTTCTTGTCAGACTGCTATAGCATTTGACCTGAGAGATCTTCTTACTAACATACAAAGAATGATTAGTGAACAGTAAGTTGAAAATTACTCTAGGTTTAACATCCCCAATTGGAACTTGAAGAAAATAAACTTAGCTTCATCTAGGGGCTTTTTGAATATATCAACCACTTGTTTGTCTGTGGTAACAAACTCAAGGGTGATATCTTCGATCTCCATATGCTCCCTGATGAAGTAATACCTGATCTCAATGTGCTTAGTCCTGTTGTGTGAGACTAGGTTCTTAGCAATTAAGATTGCACTGGAAGAGTCACAAAACAAGGTTGTTTTGGTGATCTTTAGATTGTAGTCTTCAGGTTTATGTTGATTCCATAGCAGTTGAGCACATCAGCTCCCAGCAGAGATGAATTTTGATTCTGTTGTGGAGATTGCTACACTTGTCTACTTCTTACTGCTCCAAGAGATCAGTCTTTCTCCAAGGAATTGGCATGTACCTGAGGTACTTTTCCTATCTTCTTTGCATCCTGCATAATCTGCATCTGAGTAGCCTGTCAGTTTACACCCATTGTTCCTAGGGTACCATAGGCCAAGATTTGATGTACCCTTTAGGTATCTTAAGATTCTCTTGACATAGACATGATGTGAATCCATAGAGTTCACATGATATCTAGCACAGACACATGTGGCAAACATTATGTCAGGCCTACTTGTATTTAGGTATAGCAAAGATCCAATCATGCATATGTACGTGGTTTCATCAAAGGGTATTCCCTTCTCATTCTTGTCCAGAGACACATTGGTTCCCATTGGAGTCTTCATAGAAGAAGCACTCTCTAATCCAAATTTCTTGACTAGCTCTCTAGTGAAGTTGGTCTGTGAGATGAATATACCATCTTCAGATTATTTCACTTGGAGACCTAGGAAGTATTGGAGCTCACCCATGCTGCTAATCTCAAACTTTCCCTGCATCAAGTTGGCAAACTTCTTATAGAGATTGTCATATGTAGAGCTAAAGATAATGTCATCTACATAGATCTGCACTAGCAAAATCTTGCCCTTAACTTCCCTTAGGAACAATGTCTTTTCAATCATTACCCTGGAGAATTTGTTCTGAATGAGAAAGCTTGACAGGGTCTCATACCAGGCTCGAGGTGCCTATTTTAATCCATAGAGGTCTTTTCTAAGAAAATATTCATAGTCAGGATAACTAGAATCAACAAAACCTTAAGGCTGTTCAACATAAACTTCTTCTTTGAGGTCACCATTCAGAAAGGCTGACTTCACATCCATCTGATAAACTTTGAATCCTTGGTAGGCTGCATAGGCCATGAACAGTCTGATGGATTCCAGTCTGGCTACAGTGGCAAAAGTCTGATCAAAGTCAAACCCCTTTTCCTTTCTGTAGCCCTTTGCCACTAGCCTTGCTTTATTCTTAGTGATGACTCCATTCTCATCCAATTTATTTCTATAGACCCACTTAGTTCCTATAATATTATGTCCTTGGGGTCTTGGAACCAACTTCCATACTTTGCATCTCTTAAACTGGTTCAGCTCCTCCTGCATTGCAGCAATCCAAAATGGGTCCTGATTTGCTTCCTCAAATTTCTTGGGTTCAATTTGAGAGAGAAAACTCAGGTACAATGCTTCATTCACAACTCTGCTCCTTGTCAGCACTCCTTGGTTGATATCTCCTATTATTTTCTCTTGAGGAAGATCTCTCACTTGTCTCAAGGCAACTAGCAGTATTCTGGGGACTTCTATTGTGACGGATTCTTCAGGTTGCATTTCTTCTGCTGTTTCTGAACCTTCCACAACATCATCTTCAATTTGAACTATTACTGAGTGGTTTTTATCTTTAACCGAGGTCTCAGCCTTGTCTTCAATGGATAGCTTTTCCATTTTCTTTGTTTTACCTGCATTCACTAGAGAACTAGACCAGCCTTTATGTATAAGGCTAGTCTCATCAAATACAACATATACAGATTCTTCAACTGCTTGGGTATTAATAGTGTACACCTTATAAGCCTTGCTATAGGAGTTATAGCCAACAAAAATACCCTCATTGCTTTTCTCAGCAAACTTGGTTAGCTTGGCATTCCCATTATTTAGGACATTGCATTTACCACCAAATATCATGAAGTAGGATAAGGTAGGTTATCTGCCTTTCATCAGTTTATAGGGAGTCTTCTTGTGGTCTTTGATGATGGAGGTCCTGTTTACCACATGACAAGCAGTATTGATAGACCATGCCCAATATTCTGGTTGAGAGGAGTCACTTAGCATTGTCCTACTTGCCTCTATAAAGGTTCTATTTTTCCATTCTGCAACCCCATTCTGTTGAGGAGTTCTAGGAGAGAAAAATTCTTAGGAGATACCCAGTTCTTGGCAGAATTCTGTCATGGCTCCTGACTGAAATTCTGTACCATGGTCACTTCTGAATTTGACCACAGTACAGAACATCTCATTCTGGATTTGCCTGATAAAGTTCTTCAAGATATCTAAGGTATCTGACTTCTTTTTAAGGAACAACACCAAAGTGAACCTTGAGTAATCATCAACTACTATAAGGGTGTAAGCCTTCCCTCCTAAGTTGAGAACTGACATAGGACCAAAAATATCCATGTGCATTAGAAATAAGCACCTAAAGGATTCTTTGTCAGATATGCTTGTAAAGTAGGTCCTTGTCTACTTCCCAAGCTGGTAAGCTTAATAGGGACCTTTCTTGATGCGCTTAATATTAGGTCCATTTCTAACTAAGTCTTGAGAGAAAAGCTTGCATATAGTCTTATACTTAATGTGTGCAAGTCTCTTGTGCCATTGTACACAAAGAGCCTCTTTGTCATTAGCTATAAGACACATAGGCATGGAAGAATTTTCATTAAAGAAATTTAAGCAGTAAATGTTACCACTCCAGTGCCAGTTGAGGTAGCCTCGGAATCTAAAGACTTCATAATTAAACACTTAACCTTGTGGAAGATGATAACAAAACTTAGACCACAAAGCTGACTTATGCTTATGAGATTATGTTTTAATCCCCCAACATAAGCTACCTTTGTGATGGTAACTAAGCCATTAGAAATACTACCATAACCTTTAGTCACCTCCTTTTATGAACCTCCAAATATCAATGTTGGTCCATTCTCCACAGGGGTGAAGCTTCTTAGATACTTCCTGACTCCAGTCATGTACCTGGAGAAGTCACTGTCCAAATACCAGAATGGAGAATGGTTGGCATTTGGACATACCTGCAAGAAAAGTTAATTACCCTCAGGTACCCAATTTTGTTTGGGTCCTTGGTTCTTGTTAGGAAGATAAAATGGAACACCAAACCACTGAGGGTTCTGCACTCTTTTTTGCATTGGGTCCTGTTGGGTTGAACCAACCGTCCAGGGAAAAGTGGCATACTTTCCCATAACACCAGCATTCATATCTGTTATATCTTCTCTTCTGCCTCACCACCTGAGTGGGGTGGGAGTGTTGGTGAGCAGGAGGGAAGACAACTGACCTAACAGGTCTTGGGTGAACCTCACAGGTGTGAGTGTGTAGTGGGGCTGGTCTCACCACTAGTTGATTCACCTTCTTGGGAACAGGCTTTGTAGAAGTGGCCCTTCCCTTACTCTTGAGTGATGTTGCTATAGGTCCATGGGCAAAAGGACCTGATACAAACACCTTCTTAAAAGAAGGTTGAGCTTCAGAGCTTTTGTCCTTGATAGTCTCCTGATTAAATCCTATACTTGTTCTGAATGATCCAGAGAAGGTATCAATAATGGGCAAGACTATCTTGGGCATAGAGAATCTTGAAACAAGTTTCTTCTCAGCTAGGAGCATCTCCTCAAGGTTCTTAGTGACCTTGTTCTTCTGACCCAATTCAACATTCTTAAGCTTTATGGCTTCCTTGAATCTGTCCAATTTTTTGCTCATGGAAGCCAGCTTTTCAGGTGTCTCCTTGAGCTCAGACTAGTCGCCTTTCAAAGAATCTAACTCCTTGGTCTGGACTTTGAGGAGTTTCTTACAGTTCGTGAAAGCTTTCCATAAAGCTTTATACTGCTTTATCATGTCAGATTCAACTTCATATTGGGATCTTGAGGCTGTGCTGTTGGCAGCAGACACACTCTCATCTTCATGCAATGAGTCTGCTACTGATTCAGAATCAGAGGCAGATACATGAGCTTTGATAGGTACCTTCCCAGGAGAGATGTCATCTTGGTTGTCTTCATTTATGGCCATTAGGCCAATCAGTGCTTCTTCCTCAGTATCTCAGGTGCTTGAATCAGAATCACATAGAGTTCTGATTTTCTTTGCTACAAAACATCTTTCAGGTTTCTTCTTGACCCTTAACCTTCTCTTATCTTCATAGTTCTTTGATTCCCTTCTCTTAGAAGAACAATCAGCAGCTATATGACCTATTTTATTACAGGAGTAGCAAACAGTGTTAGCAAAATCAAGTTTACCAGGTTTTGATTTATATATGTCCTCCCTTGATGATTTAGATATGTCATATTGATCAGATCTTCTCGAGCTTGAAGAGGAGGGTCTGTGCATGTCTCCTCTTCTTCTGGATATCAGCTTCTTGAACTGCTTAAAGTGAAGGGCCATCTCTCTATCAGTATTATCAGAATCTGATGTGCTGCCATCAGACTCTTCACTGCTCTCTGATCTATTCTGCCATGCAGGAGTCTTGCCCTTGGACCTCCTTGTGCTCTCAGCCTTGAGAGCCACAGATCTATCTCTAGAGCTCCACTTTGAGCTTTCTTCTTCAGCTTTCCTGGTGTTGAGCTGAAGTTCATGGGACAGGAGCTTCCCATACAAGTTCTTGGGCTCCAGGATGCCTAGCTGACCCATCTCTCTGATGGAACAAATCTTAATATCCCATTCCTTAGAGAGGGATCTGAGGAACTTATCATTTAGTTCAGAATTTGTGAATTCTCTGCCATAGTTTTTCAGCCCATTTACTATTTTGAAAAACTTCTCAAAATAGCTAGAGTTGGTTTCATTCTTGCCTTGCTTGAAGGCTTCATACTCCTGATTAAGGAGGGACTTCCTATCATCCCTTACCTCTTCAGTACCCTCCATATACATGATCAGGGAGTCCATCATCTCCTTGGCCATCTCGCAGTGAATGAGGTTCTAGAGGGTTGAATCGTCAATGGCACTTACAATTATGTTATGTGCCCTCTTATCTAGGCTTGCCAAGTCAAGCTCATCCTCGTTCATGTCTGCATACTTCTTTGCCACTCTCTGAGTTGGATCAATAGTGGATGTAGTCGTGGGGAAAAAGGGACCCTCTTTAATAGATATGTAAACTCTGGGATCTGCTGCCTCCAAAAATAACCTTACTCTTTCCATCCAGATAGGAAAGTTCTCCTTTGTGCAGATTGGGAGTTTCATGGCTCTCATTTCTCGATGATGATCACCATCAGCAATACTGAGTCATTCCAAGATGTAGATCTGACAGTTAAGTCACTTTTTGATCAACCTCCCTCTGATACCATTTGTTAGGTAAGGAACGATCACCTAGTATGGGGGGGGGGGGGGGGGGGGGGGGGTTAGTTGATTAGGATGTTTTGAAATCTTTTTGATCAGAATGTTTATATTCTAAACACATAATAGAAATAACACACAGAAAATCACAGCACACAACACCAGATGTATAGAGGTTCCTCAAGACGGGGTGTCTTGAGTAGTCCTCTGTCCCGCTACGCCTATCTAGCCGTGTGCTAGAGTCGGCAAACTCCGTCAATGTCTATGGCCCACAAGCCTTACAACCCGGACCCGCAAGTCCTGCAGCCTAGGCCCACAATCCCCTAATGAACTCAAGTCCGCAAACCCGACACTCAGGCCCTCAAGCACTACACAACACAGACCTGTAAGTCTTGCCTCTTGGACCCGCAAGTCCACTTCCCTGGACCTCAAGCCTCACAGTTCTCAAGCCTGCAAGCTCAACACGATCAGACCCACAAGTCCACTTCCCTATCCCTCATGCCTCACAGCTCTCAATCCCACAAGCTCGACATGATAGAATATGTAAATAGATCCTACAGCTTTATGGTCCGCAAGCCTTACAGAGAAAAAGTAGACAATGAATCTTCTGCCTGATGGAGATCGGCTTCTTGTCTTGAAAAGGATGCTTCTGATTTAAACCTTGACAGCATAGATCTTCTTCAAGCTTTTCTTCTATCTGGAACTCTTCTTATCAGACGATGAAGCTAGACTGATTCTTGGAGAATGAAGGATGAAGATTGTTTTGTTCTCGATTCTTGTTCCTTCTTTACGCCATTTTTTTTCTTTTGTTCTCGCGTAAATTCTTTTGTATCTTTCTGTAATTAATTAGGGCAAACACTTATCCCTTTTATAAGTCTGAGGATCTCCCCAACGGTCTCCTGTAAAGTTCCTTAAGTGTCAGAAAAGTTTTCCTTAACAACACACGCTGATTAGACAATCAGGCGGCGGTATTAATTGTTGACAGCGCGTCTGGCAACTTTTGAATCTATCTCGATGATATTTCCATCATTACGATGATATGGACAATATCTCGATGACAAGGCTTGTCGTTATCTTGGATTTGGACAGATCTTCAAGTCTTATTTCTTCTTTATCAGACAAGGATATCTCGACGATGCGGGACATCACTTCTGCACTTGGACTTAAGGCAACATGAACTCATCTAACTGATGTCGGGGTAATCTTCACTGCTCGATGTCTTGTTTACAATGTCGTCAACACCACCTTGTATTATCGACGACACAATCACCATTACGTCTATAAGCTATTCTTCAGCAACTGCTGTCTTCATAACTTCTTATTTTGCCTTCTCGACGTCAAGCCTTCTTTACGACAATATCGTCGATATTAGTCTTTCTTTGCCTTTTGACGAAACGGCTTCTGTACTACGATATTGTCGACATCACCTTGCTTATCCATTTTCGTAGTCAAGGCTTCTTTACGACGATGTCGTCGACATTGTCTTGTACTCGTACTTAAGTATCCTTCCTTCATCTTGGCATCTTGATATCGTCGTGTGGTGTTGTAGTGTCATGATGATATCATCATCTGCATGTCATCTCGACGATAACCAACATGATCCTTCTGCTTTGCTCTACACATCATATCGACGACATGCATAGTGTTTCCTCCAAAGAATTGGCATGTCCCTGAGGTACTTTTCCTGTCTTCTATGCATCCTGCATAATCTGCATTTGAGTAGCCTGTCAATTTATGCCTATTTTTCCTAGGGTACTGATGCGCTATTTCAGCACCGCTAATTAGCAAGCGCGAAATGCGGTACGATGGCAGTGCACCGGTCATTGACAAGTAATAAAAGTAGGGAGAAATTCCCCGAATATCGTTCTCAAAGGACCGCAAGTTGGGTAGCATGATTTGCTTATTTGGAAATTAGTTATGAGGATTACTAAGTTAACAAAAGGGAGTTTGGTTGGTTTTGTAGTGACAAGACGAAGTAAAATTATATTATCTATGCGGGTCTCAATCACCGCTTCGCTTGGTGGATGTGGTTATTGCAGGCCGCGATGTCGTGCTTCGTTTAGCGGATGGACAGTGAGTAAATGGGGGAAGTGAGTGCTAATTTTGTTTGAGGGTCGAAGGCACCTCTTCACTCTCACCTCTAGCTTTTGCTAGAGTGAGCTATCTAGAACGTGTGTATGGAAGTGGAGTGGGGGCGGAGCGCATCACAGCAAAGCATCAAGTGAAGAATAAAACAAGAGTAAGCTTCCATTCATTGACAAATAGAGACTAATCTGGTTCATTACAACAGTTAAGAATACATATCCAAAAAGAGAGAGGGTAGAGGAAACCACGAGATGAGAAGCCTCGCCGTAGATCTTGGCGAGAATGGGGGGTTGTCACGCCTCCTCCGAGATCAGTCCTTGGTTGCTTCCGGGGTTCAGAGGCTGTCACTACCTCCAAACGTCATCCGTCTTCTTCTCAGAGCTGGGTCTCTTCCACTTAGCCCAATGGAGATGACACACCTTGAAATACTTGCTGTAGATGACGGAGAATGCTTCCGGGATCCTTGATGGAGCTTAGGATCGATGGATGAAGCTTTCCCAAGAAAGGAGATGGTTGGATGGAGCTTGGAGAGGGAAAACGACAGAAGCTTGCGGAAGAACTCGCGCCCAAAACTGTGCTGAATTCCCTAGAATCGCGGAGTTGGTCTTTAAATACAGAGCAGAGTAAATACTGCGCACGATCAGTGGCGCACGACCAGTGGTCGTGCACGAAGGAATGCTTGTGATCGTGCGCGGTCAACCTACAGCAGAAGTAAATAACACACGGTAGTGGCGCACGACCAGTGGTCATGCGCGAAGAAGTCCTATGATCGTGCGAACCTCTCTGTCTGGTAAGCGGAATTAACGCACGACCAGTGGTCGTGCGCCTAATCGTGCACGAAGGAAAACTCACGATCAGTGGCTTTTTAGGCCAAAATTTGCCCCAAACCATTCTGAGCTTTCATATGATCCTTGTACATGCATGAAAAACATACTAGACCACTGATCCGTGCACACCACAGGATCCACAGAACAGGCATAAAGTAATATATAACGAAATCACGCCACAAAGAGGGTAGGGAATGCACTATTGTTGAGAATATGAAATGCTATCAATATAAGCATATATGAGCAGTAAATGAAGTGCAAAGGAAAGATAAACAACCCAAATGAGCCCGGAAATCACTATATAAACTGGACTCATCACACCCCAAGACTTACCTGTTTGCGCGTCCCAAGCAAACAAGTCCCGCGGAGTGAGAAACAACATAGCTGGTCTAGAAATAGTGAGGGCGGAGAAATATGCGAAGTCGCATACTCATGAGCATAGAAATCTAGTAGAAAGAATTTTTAGTTATACAAAAATGGTTTACACAATTCTAGGAGCGTAAAGATATATTATTTCTACTCAAGAGTTGAATCACGGGGAATCACCCGGTCACGCGTAGGAAGAAAGTAGAATGGATGATAAGGCGAACATTACTCAACACCGGGGTTCGGAACAACCTCCAATGAAATCCATCAATGTCGGTGACCATAAGCTCACCCATTCGCAATCTCTCCACGGTATTCGTCAGGTTTGATGCGTGAGTTGGTAGGACTTTAGGTTGATATAAGGCTTGTGTTTAGGTGCGGTATACAATGATAAAAATGAAGGCTACACACAACCCAATTGAGCTGATACCAAATATTTGATCCAAGCAGCCACTACGAGCGCGGGTGCGTCACACCCCCAGACTTGAACTTTAACACACGGGCGTGTGCACCGCCTACTCATGGATATCAATTTCAAAAAGATTTTTTTCAATTAACTACTTTTCATCATTTTTTTACATTTAAATTCTCTTTCCTTTTTCTCTTCTTTTTTTTAAAAAAAAATTTTCACTTTCAGCAAATGTGCAAGGAAGCATAACCACATTTTAATTTTGCACCACATCAACACCCTCAAACAGAAAATAATTAAACTCGAGCTTGGGTTTGAGCGTGTGATTAGGATCGGCTGTTTGGCTTTGGTGGAATGAATGTGGAGCCGAATCAACAGGATCGGGTAGGCACAAAGGGCTAGCAAAGATTATATGATAGGACCGGTATAAATAGCTCAAGCTGGCCAACATGATGGCCTACGTCATACTCACGCACTGGACCAAGTCATACCTATGCTTCAAGAGTCGCTTGGGGCAAGTTCTTAGCCACCGAGAAAGATAATTCTTCCTCCCGACCCAAGCAATATGAGCCTAGCACCCGTCTACACGCATCCCTTCACTACCATTTGGTTCGCACTGGATTCACCACTTTTGAGTAGAATAAACTAAAATTACCCCGAAAGAATAAAATGTATAACTAAAAGCATAAAGAAAAATTTATTCTACACCGATTTCTATGCGAGACATGAATAATTGACTAGAGCACTACACGAGTCAACAAAGTACTTCGTTTTGCAATCCTAACCCAGCACCGTAATTTCCCATTCACACAATCGAGACGAGTTAGACTTGTCGCGCGCCTACAATCAAGTGCGCACTCAAGTGGGTGTCGTGGTGTGCCATGAAGATGAACAATACTACAATACATAAATTAATTTGTAAATCCTAGTATACTGTGCACTATGCATGTGCACGTGGTAACAACACTCACATTCCCCCAAACTTAATCTAAGCGCAAAATTTGTTTTTGTAGCGGCATACGCTTAAGAAGGCTAGGGTGAGAGGTTACCCCATGCTCAGAAATGAGCATACCAGAAGATATGGCGTTTTGTCCTGAATGCGGTTGTTCCGCCTTGCTCCAAGAAATACGGACCTGCGATTAAAGAATTCCCCAGGCACAACAAAAATATAATAAAGAAAATAAAGAAGAACGATTGAACGGAACCAAGCGGTCCCAATGGGTTGTATCCCAATAGCCCTTTTGTTTAACGTCCTTAAAGGTGGACCAAATACCTTTATTAAAGTCTGAAAGCAATAGTTATAATGATTGTTCAAAACTAATTAAGATGGTGCGACACAGCATATCAAAATAATGAAGTACAATATCATAACAGATGACACAACACATCAAAGCCCGGAGACCCCATCACACATCAACTATATGCTGATTTGTGGTGGTTCTCCACAGTCACGCGGGATGAATAGGAGGTGAAGGCTTTAGGGCCCAAGGAAGATGTCTCCCCCTTGCCCCTAACCTCATCCTTCTCGAGCTGGAGGGCAGCAAAGCACGCCGCGTGTAGGATTCTTTCCTGTTTCAGCCTTTCTACGGAGGGAGAGCGCCAACGAGCACCTTGTGCAGGTTGGGTGTTAGAGTTTGTCGGATTGGGATCAGCCGGGGGCTTCATTTCTTCAACCTTAAAAAGGGGTAGATCAGCCCAATGAACCTGCATAGATTGTTTACATTTCCCATTAAGAATAAAGAGACCGTTTATAAGGCTCATTGCTCTGCCTTCTCCCTTATCTTTTCACACTTCGGTCTCGCTGCTTTCCTTCGCAATCTCCATCTCTTTATTCATGATCTGCTTTGCTATTTCTTCCTTCAGAGTGATGTTTTCCTCCTCCCTTGGATTCTCCACATCCATGGCTGATTTCACGTCACTAGACTTGCACTTACTCTTACTCACAAAGATGTTAGAAAGACTGGTGATACCGCACAAATCATCGATAGCTGCGGATGACCCTGGAAGGTCTGTCCTGTGGGAAGGTAGGTGACGCAACCCTTGGCGATGTGGAGGATTGTGCCACTCGCTTTCAGGAAAGGGACCCCCAGAATTGGCTTGGAATCATTTTCCAATGGGCCTAGAACCTGAAAGTCGGTGACCACAGACGTGCCATTAAGGTTGACCTTGACCTCACGGATCTCGCCCTCAGTTTCAAATATTATACCATTAACCACCACTAGCGACTTCCTGTCCTCAGAGTTCATTGTCAGGTGCAATCTCTCAACATCTTGCAGCGCAAGAATGTTGCGGGATGCCCCAGAGTTGCATAGTGCAGAAACATCATTATTATTAATTGTACATCCAACAATACATGGGCTCACTTGGCCCCCATCAGCATCTGCAATGCGTTTACCCTACTCCCGCGGGTTCTTTTATGTATTGCTTGGGAGAGTGCCTTGCGTACGCTCGGAGAGCACGTGGGCCAATTGGCCTAGCTGTGTCTCCAAGTTTCGCATTGAAGCAGTTTGATTGGCCATATTTGTTTAAGCCAAATCAACAAACTTCTCGATCATTTATTCCAATGCGCTCTTCCTTTTGGGTGGTGCATTTTGCGTATAACCCGGTTGTGGTGGCCGTGGTTGGCTACCGGAGGCTTGAGCATCAAATTGATGCGAGCCTCCTTGCCATCGTTGGCGAGGAACATTTTGTTTCCACAAGAAGTTCGGGTGACTCCTCACACCCGGGTTATAAGCATTATTAAATGATGCTCCACGATTTTGATCATTCATATAATTTATACTTTCATCATAAGATAATTCGGTAGGTTGCTCACCTGTGGGAGACTCATATGCATGATGCCCCGGGCTTCCACAACCTTGACATGAGATGGCCATTACTGGGGCAGGAGGAAGGGCAGGCCTCTTAAGCAGCATGACATTTTCATAAGGTGCTGATGCCATCTCAGCAGATGCACCAGATGTGTTCACTTCAAGGAGTCCCCGAGCATTCCTTGGAGCGTTTCTTCCAGCAGTCCAGAATGAACTATGAATGGCAGTGTCCTGGAGAATCCGCAATGTGTCTTCGGGGGTGTGGTTCATTAGAGTTCTGCCTGCAGCTGCATCTATCGTGGCCCTGTAGTTAGGCTCGATTGCAAAGTAAAATTTCTCCACTAGGCTCCATGGTTGCAGCTCATGCTGGGGGCATTTCCGGAGAAGGTCCATGAACCTTTCCCATGCTTCTGCGAGAGTCTCTTGATCGTGTTGTCGGAAGGTTGTGATTTCCCTCCTCAAGTTTACAATCTTGTCAACAGGGTGGAACTTTGCCAGAAATTTTGTTTGCAGAGCATCCTAAGTGGTAGCTGTGCCAGGCGGTATTGTGTGGAGCCATGCTTTCGCCTTGTCACGGAGGGAGAATGGAAACAGCTTGAGTTTCACAGTCTCATCAGCAATCCCAGCGTACCAAAATGTTCCGCTTATTTTTGTGAATTCAGCCAAGTGAAGATGGGGGTCTTCACTGACTAACCTAGAGAATTGGGCATTGTTGCGGATCATATTAAGGATGGCCGGCTTTATCTCGAAATTGTTGTTAGTGATGGCCAGGCCAAATCCGGGGTACACACTCCCACCAGTGGGCGTAGTGTAGTCTCTCATGGTCCTGGGTCTCTGCGTTGCCACTTCATTTTTGTCGGCTACCTGACCACCGCCTGGTGCATTTCCCATCCCGGGATTGATCTGATTTTCATTGACATCCATGGTGGCAGCAACACGGAGACGCGCCCGCAGGGTACGCTCTATTTCAGGGTCAAATGCTGCAACATCACTGGGGTCTCATCTATGCATACACACACTACAACACAAAAGAAAAAGCTCAAAAACACAAATACCTTTAAACTAATTTCCCGAGAAGGACAAATCATACATGCTTGCAGTCCCCGTCAACGGCGCCAAAAACTTAACGCGCTATTTCAGCACCGCTAATTAGCAAGTGCGAAATGCGGTACGACGCCAGTGCACCGGTCATTGACAAGTAATAAAAGTAGGGAGAAATTCCACGAATATTATTCTCAAAGGACCGCAAGTTGGGTAGTATGATTTGCTTATTAGGAAATTAGTTATGAGGATTACTAAGTTAACAAAAGGGAGTTTGGTTGGTTCTATAGAGACAAGAAGAAGTAAAACTATATTAACTAAGCGGGTCGCAATCACCGCTTTGCTTGGTGGATGAGGTTATTGCAGGCCGCGATGCCGTGCTTCGATTAGCGGATGGATGGTGAGCAAAGGGGGGAAGTGAGTGCTAATGGTGTTTGAGGGTCGAAGGCACCTCTTCACTCTCACCTCTAGCTTTTGCTAGAGTGAGCTAGCTAGAACGTGTGTATGGAAGTGGAGTGGGGGCGGAGCGCATCACAGCAAAGCACCAAGTGAAGAATAAAACAAGAGTAAGCTTCCATTCATAGACAAATAGAGACAAATATGGTTCATTACAATAGTTAAGAATACATATCCAAAAAGAGAGAGGGTAGAGGAAACCACGAGATGAGAAGCCTCGCCGTAGATCTTGGCCGGAATGGGGGGTTGTCATGCCTCCTCCGAGCTCAGTCCTTGGTTGCTTCCGGGGTTCAGAGGCTGTCACTACCTCAGAACGTCATCCGTCTTCTTCTCAGAGCTGGGTCTCTTCCACTTAGCCCAATGGAGATGCCACACCTTGAAATACTTGATGTAGATGGCAGAGAATGCTTCCGGGATCCTTGATAGAGTTTAGGATCGATGGATGAAGCTTTCCCAAGGAAGGAGATGGATGGATGGAGCTTGGAGAGGGAAAACGGCGGAATCTTGCGGAAGAACTCGCGCCCAAAATTGTGCTGAATGCCCTAGAATCGCGGAGCCGGTCTTTAAATACGGAGCAGAGTAAATACTGCGCACGACCAGTGGTCGTGCACGAAGGAATGCTTGTGATCGTGCATGGTCAACCTACAGCAGAGGGGAAGATAGGAAAATAATGCACAGTCAGGGGCGCACGACCAGTGGTCGTGTACGAAGAAGTCATATGATCGTGAGAACCTCTCTGTCTGGTAAGGGGAATGAACGCACGACCAGTGGTCGTGCGCCTGATCGTGCGCGAAGGAAAATGCATGTTCAGTGGCTTTTTGGCCAAAATTCGCCCCAAACCATTCCGAGCGTTCACATGATCCTTGTAACTGCATGAAAAACATACTAGACCACTGATCCGTGCACACCACAGGATCCACAAAATAGGCATAAAGTAATATATAATGAAATCACGCCACGAAGTGGGTAGGGAATGCAATATAGTTGAGAATATGAAATGCTATCAATATAAGCATAGATGAGCAGTAAATGAAGTCCAAAGGAAAGATAAACAACCCAGATGAGCCCGGAAATCACTATATAAACCGGACTCATCAGCTACCATAGGCTAAGATTTGATGTGCCCTTTAGGTATCTTCAGATTCTCTTGACAGAGACATGATTAGAATCCTTAGGGTTCACATGATATCTAGCACAGACACATGTGACAAACATTATGTCAGGCCTAATTGCATTTAGGTACAACAAAGATCCAATCATGAATTTTACTTGGTTTCATCCAAGGGTATTCCCTTCTCATCCTTGTCTAGAGACACATTGGTTCCCATTGGAGTCTTCATCGAAGAAGCACTCTCCAATCCAAAATTCTTGACTAGCTCTCTATTGAACTTAGCCTGTGAGATGATTATACCATCTTCAGATTGTTTCACTTGGATACCTATAGGAAGTATTTGAGCACACCCATGCTGCTCATCTCAAACTTTCCCTACATCAAGTTGGCCAACTTCTTACAGAGATTGTCCTCTGTAGAGCCAACGATAATGTCATCTACATAGATCTGCACTAGCAAAATCTTGCCCTTAACTTCCCTTAGGAACAATGTCTTATCAATCTTTCCCCTGGAGAATTTATTCTCAATGAGAAAGCTTGACAGGGTCCATACCAGGCTCTAGGTGCCTATTTTAATCCATATAGGGCTTTTCTAAGAGAATTTGCATAGTTAGGATAAGTAGAATCAACAAAACCTGAAGGTTGCTCTACATAGACTTCTTCTTTATGGTCATCATTCAGAAAGGCCGACTTCACATATATCTGATAAACATTGAATCCTTGGTAGGCTGCATAGGTCAAGAATAGTCTGATGACTTCTAGTCTGGCTACAGGGGCAAAAATCTGATCAATGGTAATCCCCTCTTCATGTATGTATCCCTTTGCCATTATCCTTGCTTTATTCTTAGTGATGACTCCATTCTCATCCAATTTATTTCTTTAGACCCACTTAGTTCCTATAATATTCATGTTCTTGGGGTCTTGGAACCAACTTCCTAATTTTAGTGATGCGTTCGTTGGTGTACTAGCTAGTTTTATGTTTTCAAATCCAAAATCTTTTAGCATATCATGTACATATTTAGTTTGACAAGTAAAGATTCCATCATTTCTTTATGTGATTTGAAAACCTAAAAAATATGTGAGTTCTCCAACTAGGCTCATCTCAAATTTGATCTGCATCACTTGTATTACTTCATTACACAACTCTTCATTTGTGGCTCCAAAGATAATATCATCAACATAAATTTGTTAAATAATCAAATCATTAATAATATGCTTAATGAAGAGTGTGTTATCGGCACTACCCATTTTATAATTGTGCTTTAATAAAAAAAGATGTTAAATGCTCATACCAAGCACGGGGCGCTTTCTTTAAACCATAAAGCACTTTTTATAATCAATATACATGATTAGGAAATTTTTCATCTATAAACCGGGGGGGGGGGGGGGGGGGGGGGGGGTGTTCAACATAAACCTCTTCATTAATTATCACATTTAAGAAAGCACGTTTTACATCCATTTGAAATGCTTTACACTCCTTATAACTCGCAAAAGCATGAAAAATTTTAATTGATTCTTGGTGAGCAATGGGTGCAAATGTTTCATCAAAATCTACTACCTCGATTTGAGAGTATCCTTGTGTTGCTAATCTAGCTTTGTTCCTAGTGAATCTAGAATCTCCATCTAATTTATTTTTGAATATCCATTTTACACCTATAATAGAATGATTAGATGGTCTTTCTACTAACTTCCAACCCCTATTTTGTATAAATTGATTTAGTTCTTTATTCATAGCAATAAACAAAAATTCATCATTTAAAGCAGTTGAAACATTTTTGGGTTCAATTTCGGAAACAAAACATAAATTAGAAAAAGATTGATGAATAAAAAAATGTGTCATTACCCCTTTTGATGTACTCCAATTATAAGCTCCCTTGGATGATCTTTTGTAAATCTAAGCATGCTTGGAGGCACAAAATCTTCTTGCTCTGCGTCTTTTTCATTAGCAACTCCAAGTGGTTCATCATCCACAAGCTCCAAGGGGGAAAGGTAGGATCTACACAAGGAATAAGTTCATCAAACCTAACATGAATGAGCTCTTCAACCTTTTTAGACTTTTTATTGTATATTCTTTTTGCTTTGCTAGTTGAAGAGTATCCAATAAAAATTCCTTCATCACATTTTTCATCAAATTTTGCTAAGGTATCTTTGGTATTTAAAATAATGCATTTACACCCAAAAGCATGAAAGTAAGATACATTAGGTTTCTTTTGGTAGTATAGTTCATATGGTGTCAATTTTAAAATTGGGTGAAGCATGACTCAATTTATTACATAGCAAGAAGTATTGACCGCTTCGGCTCAAAAGGATTTTAGTAACCCATACTCGGATAACATTGTACGTGCATGTTCCTAAAGGGTTCGACTTTTCCTCTCCACCACACCATTTTGTTGAGGGGTGCGTGGAGCGAAAAATTCGTATTTGATGCCTAGATTATTGCAAAAAGTGGTGAAATTTTCATTTTCAAATTCCCCTCCATGATCCGAGCGAATGCATTTAATTTTTAAATCTATCTCATTTTGTATAAGAATGCATATTTTTGTAAATTTAAAAAAAGAATCATATTTGGATGTAAGAAATAATGTCCATGAGAAACTAGAGTAATTATCAATCAACACAAACATGTATGTTGAATCCCGGAAACCGGTTCAACAGAGTTCGAACAAAGAGGGGGCAGCTTGTGTTACATGACTCGCCACGAAATGCTTCAGACTCGGATATTTCGAGCTTAGAAATGATCCACACTGGTAGAGAATGGTTTGCCTACACACGGACTCGCGAGCAGCAGCGAGGTGGTCCCGCCACACACCTGGAAGTTTTACCGAAAAATTTCCCCTCCCAAAACTAATACTGAGCTCAGCACCTTGGATGACACAGAGAAGAAACTCAATAGGGTGTGAGCTCTAGGAGGTTGGGTCTGTCTTCTCCGAGGTGCTTTGGGTCATACTTATAGGAAAAATGTATTGAGGGTAAAAAAATCTTAATTGACATGCGGATAGTGGCCTCCGCCTGTACAAAAATGCTATTCGCAGACTGAGATGGTCTGCACTATTCCCAAACCTTGATGATCTGCAGATAGTCATCACATCTAAAACCCACTAGTTGCTGGCCTAGCGAGTACAAGAGCTAAATTTTTTGCTTGTACTTGCACCGCCGTTCTAGCGATAAGTTATTCATTATAAGAAAATCCTGAACTCCCAGGACTCGCCTCGCCTACTCGCCGGCGAGTACACACTGCCTTTTGTCCTCGACCTCTGACTCAAATGTTGAACCGGCTTCTGGTCTGGCGCAAGTCGGGTTCATCTTTTTAAACCATATATTATGATATGGGTTAAACCCGCCTTTTTGGGTCCGCATAAAGTCGTCTTTTCCCTGCTAACTCAATACAAGTTGTACACAATACCCACTCTTTGCGAGCTCACTAGAGATTGGAAAGAACTTGTTAACCCTTCTTTAGTGAGCACTGATCAAAGAACAAACAGGTTTGTGAACCGGGTTCTCTCCCTCTTCTATAAATACCGGGGCTACAATGCCCCCTTCCAATGGTCTCTTCCTGCTGAGACCCCGCTGGTTGGTGCGATGCCTCAGTCTGGTAATAAAGAACTTGGCGTGTCCTCCCCTTGAATCTGCTCGGGAAGCGCCCTATGAGACGGCATCGAGACCATGGCAATAAAGAGACAAAATGGTGAGGAATAATCATCCCTCTCTTGGCGAGTTGACGCCTCTTTCACTTTCTGAACGAAAGTTGTAGGGCGGGTCTTCCCTACAAAATTCTGCGAGCTCGCGTGCGGTCGACCATCCTAACTTCAATCCACTAAATCTTGCAGACCATGTGAGCTAATTCTATTTTTCTCCCTGATACTCCTCGAATGCGTATACTGACATCGCATTTTTGTGCGCCCAAGCAGTTGGCTGACAATTCTTGGGTATTACTCGCGCTACCAATCCCAAAAACCGGTGATGAACCTGAGAAGAAGGAGGCTGAGCCTTCCACTTTGAAGAAATCGGCTGACCTCAATATCCCTAGTAAGATGTTATATGCATATACACTCCTGCGAGGTGCCTTCTAACAGCATTTTTTATTTGTTAGTTCCTTCTTATGCCGACATTCGTGGTAAGAGCAAATGGAATGAGACGCCCTCGGGGATCATGTTACCTCCCATGACCCGGGTCCCGCCTCCCGCCGACACTCTTGCAATTTTGGCCCTTGATCCTCAGCTTGGCCTAGGCGAGGTGCCTAGATGTACTACTGGGGCAAAGTCGCTGCTAAAGAGTCCCCCCCCCCCCATTAGACATGTCCCCGAAAACGGCGCCAAAAACTTGATGCGCAAAACTATGCTTGCAAACGACAACGGCAAGTGTACCGTGTCGAATGTAGTATAGGTTATAAAAACCAAGGTCGTATTAGACTCGGGGCGGTTGAGTACTCTTACTTTAAGAAAATCTATATTATTCTATTAATTAAAACTTTGGAGTTGGTATCAAAAGAAATAAAAAAGTTCATGAAGAAGAAAGAAGAGAATGAGAAAACAAAAGAACTATTTTATTAACTGCAAAATGAAAAGAAATTACAACTATTGAATTGCAAGTACAATTGCAAGAAATAAAGGAGGAGCATAAGAACTACTAAAACATGAAAATAAAACATGAAAAGAAGAGTCTAAGTCCTAAAAAAATTCATTTTCTATGTTCTGGAGAAGCTCCCTTTAAATAGGCAGAAATTTGATGTTACACGCCCTTGGTCACGCCTGTGACCAAGGGAGTGTAAGGAGCGTGATCGATGCTGGTGCGGAGAGGGCGCCTTCTGACCTCAATGCAGGCGTTTCGAGCGCGTCACGCCCTAGGTCACGCATGTGACCTGGGGCGTGTAATCTCTAAAAGTGCTGCTGGCGGGAAATCATTGGCGGGAAGGCACGCGGGGCGAGTCACACCCATGACTAAATGTCACGCCCCCTAGTCACACCCGTGAACGATGGCGTGTAACTTTAAATGACATGGCAGGCTTGATCTCAGCGAGCTGACTCGTCTCAGCGGGTCGCGGCCGTGACATTGGATGTCATGCCCTTGGTCACGCCCGTGACCTGGGGCGTGTACTTGGCGAACTTTCTCGGAATTGACCCGGGGTGGCGGCAGTAGGTCTGGAACACATATTTGGCGGTCACGCCCTTGGTCACGCCCGTGACCTTGGACGTGTACTTGACAATTTTGCTCAAAATGCCCAGAAATCCTAAAAAACACAAAAAAGGCTTAAGTTAGTTTATGAAATTAAAAGGGAACATATTAAATAAGAAAATACATATAAATTATATAAATTCATATTAAAACTGTATTAAAATTATAATAAAAGATGAGTACAAAAAGTACTCATCAAACACCCCCATACTTGAGCGGTTGCTATTCCAGAGCAAAAGAGTGTGGAAAGAATTACAAGTCATCGATATTATTTCTAATTGACTAAAATTTTATTAAACCAAGAATAAGTTAAAAGGAAATTCTAGGAATTCAAGAATTAAGTCATAAGTTATGGTGATAATTTAAAAAGAGAAAAATGTTTAGCTAAGTACTTCTCAAGATAACTATTTAGCAAACAAAATTATAGAAATTTTCAAACAAGAATAGATCGAAATTATAAACACTTTAACATAAAAGAAACTTAAGGAAAAGACACCTACCAAAATATTGCTCTCATAATAATTTAGTTTAGGACTAGAAACAAAGAAATTGGCTAGGGATGGGTTAGAACGAAATGACAAATGAAGAGTTTTTGAATAGAGGTGATGAATTTTATCCTCTCACCTCATTTGAAAAGGAATTTGTATATGTGTAGGAAAATAATGAATTTTATCCTCTTATTTTCCATGCCATATAATCTTTTAAAAAAAACTTCTCTTCAATAAAGAACCCAAAATGTATATGTTTAGATGTAATGAATTTTATCCTCTTACATCATGACATATAATCTTTTAAATGATTTTGGGTGCATATGTTTTAGGAAATAATGAATTTTATCCTCTTATTTCCATGACATATGATCTTTTTCTACATTTTTTTTGCCAACAAAGGGTAAGGGTAACGAAATACTTCAAGTTTATAAATTAAACTATTTTGAGAGAAAAATTTTAGTGGAATGAAATTTCCTAAGATCTTAAAGTTAAAAGAGAATATAATAGGAATCTAGAGATGTTTAGCCAATTTACCACAAACTGAAGCTATTTAAAATTAAAAGGAGAAGTAGTGCTAAAAAGATTCTCTAATCAAATTAAAAACATAAAATGTTTCTTAAAACTAAATTACTTCAAATTTAAGTTTAACAAATTCTGATAAAACAAAATATTAGCTAAATTAAAAATGTAAGAATACTTATAATCAAACCTCAAACTAAATTTCTAGAAAAATAAAAACAACAAGGCTAGGTGTATTTATTATTATTATTTTTATAAATATTATTTCTTGGACTTCCCGAGGGCTACCCGGTGAAGGGTTCGCAAGGTACTAGGAGCTGTGATGGGAGTTCAAGCCCAAAGCGCCCTTTCCAGGAAATTAGATTTTTATTAAAAAATAATTTTTTTCAAATAAAAATACAGTGAACGCAAATCTACACCCCCATACTTAAAATTAAACATTGTCCTCAATGTTAAAAACTAAGTATGAAGAACACTTGAAAGAAAATAAATTTTAAAAGAAAAATACATATAATTAAAGATAAGCAATGGGTGCCTCCCAAGAGCGCTTTCTTTTTCCCGTCTTTAAGCTAGACGGTTATTGTTAGGAAAACGGAAATTTAAAAGAGAAGTGAACAGGCAACTCCCCTAATTCACGCGTAGGTGAATGTGTCGGCATCATTCGCACGGCTACTCCTCCGCTTAACATGTGATTCTTAGTTTGTCTTTGATCTTGAATATGCAAATCCAAATCACCTATACATACCTAAGGTGATTTGGATTTATAAAGATGAGCGGCATATGGATCGTCAATTTTTTGGGGTAGCAACGGCTCCTTTTCAACCTGTAAATTATTAGTTTTTAAAGAATCACAAATAAATGATTCAGATAATATTTCGCAAGGAGGAGGCGCTTGCGAAAATATAAGATTAAGCTCTGGTTGTTCCTTTTCTAAAATAAATATTTCTTTAGAAAAATCTAGTGCATTACCAAGAGGAATAAGATTTTTGGGCACAAGATTTTCATGAATTTCCAGTTGAATTAAAATTGAGGAATTTTGTGAAAATTCATGACAAAGAAAAGAAGATCCGGGTGAAGTAGGGGGAGAAACTGGTTCTTCTTCTACTTCATCTGGGGTGCCCAAAATATTAAGAATTTCTTGGTAAGAGAATTTTTCTTCATATTTGGGAAAAGAAATTATGGGAGTACATGAGCAATCGTGTTCCTCCATAACTAAAGTTTCCAAAGACAAGGAAAAAATACTAGAAGAAAGAAAATTCTCATCTAAATTCTGGGGTGGAGTATCAAATTGAAAAAGCAGACATTCCCCAAAATTAGAGTCCGAAAATTGCGGCGCAAAAGAAGATGAACAAGAATTTGGATCGAAAGATTTATCTTCATCGCTCCGAGAGTTATCCGGGTGACCTTGCCACCAAGAATAATCTACTTCGGGGCTAGAAAACAAATTATTAGAAGCCGAAAAATTATTCTCGTGAAAATTAGAAAAATTATTTTCCTGTAAATTTTGGGGGGCAGTATCTATTTGAATCTGCGGAATTTCCCCCAAATTAGAGACCGAAAACTGCGGTGTTTAAGAAGAAAAACAAAAATTTGTGTTCAAAGATTTATCTTCGTCACTCCGAGAATTATCCTGGTGAGCTTGCCACCAAGAATAATCAACTTTAGAGCTAGAAGAACAATTATTAAATGCCAAAAATTTGTTCTCATTATAATTAGAAAAATTATTTTCATCAAAGTTTGAAAAATTATTTATCATTAAAAGATGAAAAATTATGATCGTAATTATTATCAAAATTATTTGCATAATATTGAGGATAATTATTTTCATAATAATTATTTTGAGCATATGAATGAAAATAACATTCCTCACTTTGATGAGACGCATTACAATAATAACAACTATTTTGGCGATTTTGTGCCGCTTCCAAAAGATATACTTGGCTTTGAAGCTCGGCAACTTTTACGGCCAATTCAAGTGACTCCATTTAATCAAAAAAAAAGGAAACAACCTTTACTCAAATGAATGGAATTTTAAAAATATTTTCATTATATATATTTTTCTTTCAAAAAGCGGGTTAAATTAGTCTCGGACTTCCCAAGGTCAACCCGGTGAAGGGCTCGCAAGGTACTAGATGCTATGATTGGAATTTAAGCCCAAAGTGTCTTTTCCGAGAATTTAGATTACGCTTTTTAAGATTTTTTAAAATTTTAAAGAGAAGCGGGAGAAGAAAGAGAACGATAAAATTAGTAAATATTTCTTTTTTCGAAATATCAACCGTGTCCCCGCAACGGCGCCAAAAACTTGATGCGCAAAACTATGCTTGCAAACGACAACGACAAGTGTACCGTGTCGAATGTAGTATAGGTTATAAAAACTAAGGTCGTATTAGACTCGGGGCGGTTGAGTACTCTTACTTCAAGAAAATCTCTATTATTCTATAAATTAAAACTTTGGAGTTGGTATCAAATGAAATAAAAAAAGGTTCATGAAGAAGAAAGAAGAGAATGAGAAAACAAAAGAACTATTTTATTAACTGCAAAATGAAAAGAAATTACATCTATTGAATTGAAAGTACAATTGCAAGAAATAAAGGAGGAGCATAAGAACTACTAAAACATGAAAATAAAACATGAAAAGAAGAGTCTAAGTCCTACAAAAATTCGTTTTCTAAGTTCTGGAGAAGCTCCCTTTAAATAGGCAAAAATTTGATGTTACATGCCCTTGGTCACGCCCGTGACCAAGGGCGTGTAAGGAGCGTGATCGATGTTGGTGTGGAGAGGGCGCCTTCTAACTTCAATGCAAGCGTTTTGGGCACGTCACGCCCTGGGGCATACCCGTGACCTGGGGCGTGTAATCTCTAAAAGTGCTGCCGGCGGGAAATCTTTGGCAGGAAGCGCACGGGGCTAGTCACGCCCGTGACTGAATGTCACGCCCCCTGGTCATGCCCATGACCGAGGGCGTGTAACTTTAAATGACGTGGCAGGCTTGATCTCAGCGGGCTGACTCATCACAGCGGTTCGCGGCCATGACATTGGATGTCACGCCCTTGGTCACGCCCGTGACCTGGGGAGTTTACTTGGCAAACTTTCACGGAATTGACCCGGGGTGGCGGCAGTAGGTCTGGAACACATCTTTGGCTGTCACGCCCTTGGTCACGCCCGTGATCTTGGGCGTGTACTTAACAATTTTGCTCAAAATGCCCAGAAATCCTGAAAAACACAGAAAAGGCTTAAGTTAGTTTATGAAATTAAAAGGGAACTTATTAAATAAGAAAATACATATAAATTATATAAATTCATATTAAAACTGTATTAAAATTATACTAAAAGATGAGTACAAAAGTACTCATCACTAAGCTCTGAAAATTATATTTGCTTCTGCTTGGTGTATACTTGGCCGACTCGCAGGTGATGTCCTCGTTGAAATGTGTGCCCGAGTCACCCTCTCCGCAGATGTCGACTCCTCTCAGGGAGATGCTGGAGATTCCGCCACACGAATTTCTTGAGTTTATTGCTCGCTTGGTTGCGGTACTCACATCCCATGACTCTTTTTTGGCTGTTGCGCCACCTGTAGAGATTAGAAATGAACTCGCTGAAGTGCTACCTCTCTTGGAAGAGGTAGAGACCTTTCAAATGCAGTTGGAGAGTGATGAAGGGTTATTCTTGCACATCTTGAACGTCGAAGATTGGTTATATGAGTTGGAGACCCGACAGAACAATACTGAGGATGAGCCGCATAGATTCGCGTGGGTGGCGGGGACTATGGGAGAGGCCCCAGGCTAGATGAACACCTTCAATTGGGCAAGGAGCACCTCTACCAGTCTCAAGACCATTTCCGCGTCGCTAGGAACATTAGTTGGAGTGCTCGCCACCAACCTTGCCCACGTCAGCGAGATCACGGCCTGGTGCATCACGAGTAGAAATAGCATGGTGCTAGGGATTCTTTTGTGTGCTCGCATTCTATTGACCTCTCCATTTTATAAATTTATTAGAATGCTTACTTTATTGTTCTCTTTTTTGTATCTTGTACTCGCATCTCGGTACCTTAATGGAAATTTTGTTCATTATTTGATTTTCTCGCCTTTCGTTGGAATGCATGTCTAGATTTAAATCGCAGAGAGGCGACTTGGCTATATGCGCGAGTACTCAAATTTATTATACGTGGAGACCCCGAGATCATAGGCTATAAATAAGGAGTCCCCTAGGTGAGGTTCACGCTTGCCCAACCTCGAATTCTCTCATCACTTCCTTCCTACCATCGTTTTCTCACCGCACTTTGTGACCATGGTTCGCTAGACTAAAGGTGATGAGGGGCGGGTAAACTGCGTGGCCAACTTTCACGATCATGACCAGCTCGCAGACATCGATAGAGTTCGCGAGTTGCCAGTCAAAGTTCATCCCGCATAGGTTCACAACGAGGCTCCTCGCTCAAGGCGGGCACATCAATTCTTTCTTCCAGGATGAGATCACCATCTAGCTTGCACACTTTTACGTGGGGTTGCGACTCCCCTTGTGGCAAGAGGTCCGCATTATTTTTAGTTACTTCAAACTAATCCCAGCGTAGGTTAATCCTAATGCGATCAGTGCTATGATTGCCTTCATCTGCTACATGCATGAGGAGAAAATAGAGTTTGAGCTAGCCTCCTTCAGGAATATTTTGGCATTGAAGGTGACTTCCAATGGGATGTTGTTCTTCTCCAGCATCCGCGTCAAGATTTCTGAGACATTGAAAAAGTTCCACCATTGGAACGACAAATTTGTTTTCATGCGGGGCAAGTTTGTGAACCTGCCGTTCACGTTGATTCAGAAATAAGAGAGCATGTACATGCCGCTTTGCATTGAGGGTGATGCTCTCGCTCTCTATGAATTCTTAAAGGGGATACAGTTTGACGTCGTCTACTTGCGGCGGCACTTGGACCAACTCGATTTCATTCCCATTGAACGCGTTGGTTTTAAAGGGCACTCTCCAACTTACTTTCTCTTTCATTGTCCTAATCGACTCTCTTCTTCTGTATCATTTATTTTCGGCAGGTGAGCGCTTGCTACCGTAGCACTTACCATCGGCGCCTTCAAGGGTTCTAACCAGCAAGGTGTCGGAATCCCGCATTAGTGAGCCGATCATCTTGGATAGGAGCAACTTGCCTGCAAATGTCTTGAAGGGTAAGAGGAAGATCAAGACTGGTTTTGCCTCTTCTAGCGGGTCTATGAAGAAACAAAAGCCGGGTGAGGCGAGTACGGAGGGTACGAGTGACAAGGTAGACGATCCCAACTCTCACTTTAACTTTGGGTTGGGGATGTGAAGTGAGGATATTAAGGGTAACCTGCCGCTGTAATTGGAGCAATTGCAGAATCGCGTCTCCCTGAGCTCGCATCGTCCCTCTTGAATGGAGGATGAGAACCCGGACGATGATGCTTTCAACATCTTGTATGACTTGTATGGCCAAGATGACATCGAGGCGCTCGCCAAGACCTCCGTGCATGAGTTGCCAATCGTGGTAGTCACTCCATCCTCCGCTCCATAGAGGTGTTACATCAAACCGCAAGGCGGGCTCTCGCCCTCAACTGAAAACTTCTTGTGGAAATAAAGGCCCGTGCGGCGGCCGAGGCTGAGGTCGGCAAACTTATGTAAGAACCTGCTGCTAGAAGTGTTGTCCCGCCTCACGGGGTTGATGTTAGCTATTTATTAGTCATATTTAGTTTTGATTCCGCGCCCGCGTTATGGATCTCTCACATCACCTTTTTTTCACAGGATGCCGAGCTCGCCTGGGCCCAGAAGATTTCTGCTGTGGAGGCCGAATTAAAGGAGGTGCGAGGTGAAATAGACACCCTTTCTACTTGACTAGCCGAGTCTGAATCCAAGCTGGTGGGGACCCCTCCCCAGAAGGCTGATGGTTCTTCCCGCCTGTATAAGTTGTTGTAGTTTACTGCTGCCGAGGTGGAGGAGACTTGCATGGAGATAGTCAACACAACTGCGAAGTTGATGTTAGGACGCCTCCGCCGGCAAGGATTTTTAACCGAGGTGGGAAGATATTTAACTCCAGAGTCGCTCCTCCTAGAGGTCTTCAAATTATGTGGACTCAAGGTCACTTGATGTTGCAGATCCTTGAGCTCAGACAGAGATCCTTAGTTTCATTGCTATTTTTTCCTTTTATTGTTTTGTAAATGGCGGGCTCGCTCGAGGACTATTGTCTCAAATTTGCTTGATATGGTGTACTCTCCATTCATCTGATTTTTTGCTGTGTAATATTTGAGTATTCCCTTTTTGGCTTGCACTCGCCCTTATAAACTCATGGCGCGTGCCTTGGCTCGGCGTGTTTATTCATTACGTAAGACTTAACACGCGGCTTACCTGTGGGTTTCCATCCACCCCTAGGGACTCACTTCAGCCTGGTCACCTTTTTAGGGAGTTGATGATTATTGGTCTTTGCCTCTTGACCGTCTTTATGAGATGAGTTCATGAGTACGACGTTGTTAATTTTAATCATTAGACGGTATTTTTCGCGTGGTTATTAAAACCAGGGATTCACACTAGGGGCAAATAGACAGTGTGCAGGAGAGGAGCTCGTACAGGGACTTGGTATATGGAATCAACACAACTTGAAGTCTTCAATTCATTTGAGGGGGCAAGTAGTCGGTGTGCATGAGAGGATCTCGTGTAGGGACTCGGTCTACGACAACCACACAACTCAAAGTCTTCAATTCATTCGAGAGGGCAAGTAGCTGGTGTACAAGAGAGGAGCTCGTGCAGGGACTTGGTCTACAGCAACAACACAACTCGATGTCTTCAATTCATTTGAGGTGGCAAGTAGCCGGTGTGCAGGAGAGGAGCTCGTGCATGGACTCAGTCTATGGCAACAACAAAACTCGAAGTCTTCAATTTGTTCGAGGGGGAAAGTAGCCGATGTGCAGGAGAGGAGCTCCAGTAGGGACACGGTCTATGAAACAACACAATTCAAACTCTTCAATTCGTTTGAACCTTAACCTCCTTCAAGAATCTTCCCTCTTCACATGCATTCACATACTAATCATCTGAGAAATAACATATGACCAAAACAAGTAAAAGTGAATTTGTAGGAGCATACAAGAATATCTTCTCATCCGAGAACTATGGGAAGAAACGCTTCAGATCGTCTCCACTCCAAGTATTGTTGAGGAACACTCCCTCGCAGTTTTATAGGCGGTACCCCCAGCCTTTAATGTTTCCGCTACCATGAAGGGACCCTCCCAATTTGGTTGGAGTTTTCCCACGACTGCGGACCTTCCTGCGGCATCTACCTTTTTGAGAACCAGATCACCTTTCTTGAACTGCTTGATCTATGCATGCTTGTCAAAATATCTAGCCATCCTATGTTTAACTTCCTCCCGGCGAACCGCAGTGAGGTCTCGGAGCTCTTATACTAGATCCAGAGAGATCTTTTGCGCTTCATCGTTCTCTGCTCCCCATCCTTATTCTCCCTCTCTGGCGACCACCACTCTTGGGCTCTTGACGTCGAATTAAACCTGGATCACCGCCTTCGAGCCGTGGGATAACATGAATAGAGTTTCTCCCGTGGCGGTGTTAGGGGTCGTTCATAGAGCCCAGAGGACCGAGGGGAGTTGTTCGACCCAATTTCTTTCAAATTCTCTACCTTCTTTCTTAGTAGGTTGAAGATGACCTTGTTGGTCACCTCAACCGGCCCGTTTCTCCTAGGATGGTGGACTGAAGCAAAATAGAGGTCAATTCCTAGTCGGGTATAGAAATCTATGAGTTTTGAACTTGCGAACTGCAGCCCATTATCCATGACAATTGTCAGGGGAAGCCCATGCCTACATATGATCTACCACTAGAGGAAGTTCTTCACCACCTGGGAGGTAGTCATTACTAATGCATTTACCTCAATCCACTTGGAGAAATAGTCGATCATTACTAGCAGGAAGTTCCTTTGTCCAATCGATTGAGGGAATGGTTCGACAAGATCCATCACCCATATAGCCAAGGGCCAAGGGGTCATAATTGACCTGAGTCGTTGGCCGGGCTGTAACTGGAGAGGGGCATGGAGCTGACACTGCGGGCATCTCTTTGTGAATTATGTCGCATCTTTTTGAAGGGTAGGCCAGAAGTATCCTTATCCTAGCAACCTCTTTTCCAAAGTCCTTCCCTATGAATGGCTTCTGCAATCACCCGAAGGGATCTCTTCCAATACCCGTGGTACATCTGCTTTAGCAATGCATCTTGCCAAGGGGCCAGACAAGGTTCTCTGATAAATAGTCCCTTCGTGGAGTAGATAGTGTTGTTTTTGGAACTATCACCTAGAGGGGGGAGAATCGGTCATGTGACTATTTTTGAAATTAAGCTTATGGCAATAAAAGTAAATCACAGAACACAGCACAGAGAGACACTGGATTTATAGTGGTTCCCCAGATGATGGATGCTCCACTGTCACCCTTCACCTATCTAGCAGTGCTAGACTCGACCAACTCCTCCAAAAACTAAGATCTCCTTCACAGATACTACAGCTCAGGCACGACATGCCCTACATCTCAGGCACAACAGACCCTACAACTCAGATCCACTTAGGATCCTACCTCAGGTTCCTGGAACCCTACAACTCATGCACAAAGGACCTACAGCTCGGATCTTCAGCAGATCCTACCTCAGAGTGCAAGCACTCCTACAGCTCAGGCACAACAGGCCCTACAACTCATATCTATAGTAGATCCTACCTCAGGTTCACACAGAACCCTAATACTCAGACTCAAAACAGTCCTACAGTGAATGTAAAGAGTTTACAATACAGAAGAACACTCCACAAAATAATGGATAAAAATAGCCTGGAGAGTCTTCTGAAGCCTGAGGCAGACGTCCTCTAGATCTGACGAGAAGCCTTTGAAGAACTTGAAAATGATGTACAACAGCTTCTCTTTGATCTTCTTCTTCACTCTTGGAACAATACTTATCAGTCGATGGTGCCTAACTGATTCTTGGAGAACTGAGATTGCAAGAAGATTGTTCTCGTGAATGTTCCTTTAGACGTACTGATGGTCGTTACTTTCTTTCAATTCATCAGTTTTGTGTTGATTAGGGAAACCATCTTATCATTATATATTACAAGAATATCTAATGGTCTATTCCGAGGTTTCTTGATTTTCAGAAGCCCATTCCTTAAAAGCATCTGTTGATTGGTACCTTAGATGGCGGCATTAAATGCAAACAACACGTTTTGAAAAATCTTGGTCTATTTTGATGATATGAGCGATATCTCCACGACATAGCTTGTCATTTCAGTGATCCATCTTGTACATAGACAACTCTTCTATTCTTCTGAATTCCTCACTTGAAATAGGCATCTAAATGATATATGACATAACTGATTCTCCATGAGTTCTTACGATGATATCATCGTGTGTACCTTGCTGACACAACGATATATGCTTTGGCAGACTTTCCCGAGTTCTCACAACGATATCGTCTCATGTACCTTGTTGACACGACGATATCTACCTTGGCATACTTTCTTTGAGACCTTACAACAATATCTGACTTAGTTAGCTCTTCTTGAGTCTTCACAATGTTATCGTCGTGTGATACTTATTGTCATGACTATATTTGACTTAGCTAGCTCTTCTAGAGTCTTCACAACAATATCGTCGTGTGATGCTTATTGTCACAATGATATCATCGTGTTCTTCTTATTGTCATGACAATTCTGTGCATGAATCTTGCATACTGCTATAGGTGAGAATGAGACTGTGATACAACACGGCACTGTACCGATCGTTCAAGTAATATAAAATGGGGGAGTAAATCACCAAGTATCAATCTCAAGGAATGCAGGATGGGGTGCATGATTTTAACGTTGGGAAAACTAATTATGAAGATTTCTAATAATTAAAAAAGGGGTTTTAGTTGGTTGTGAGAGACACAATTAAAGAAAACTAAATTAACTAATGCGAGTTGACTGCACCGCTTCGCTTGGGGGACGGACGAGTAGCCTAACGAATGAACAAGAAGGATTGCGGATGGAAGATTCGTAACCGGCAGAGTGAGGGTCGTGAGCACCTCGTCATGAAGCACACAAATAACAATTGCTAGTGTTGCACACAACGCAATGGTGGAATGGAAAGGAGGAATGGGGGCGCTCCTCAACTCACATAAACAAAACATATTTCACAAAGATGAAATTAACATTATCATCAACAAAGGTTTATGATTATCATTCTCAACAAATACAAATCCACAAGAAATAATCGGTGTAATACAATGGAGGAAAGAGTAAACCAAAGCCCGAAGGCTCGCTGAAGGTTCACAGCCGGAATCGTAGGTTTGTGACGCCTCATCTGTAACGCCCCTGATTTTTCCAGTGTTGTTTAATTCAGTGATGGCGTGTTAATGACGTCGGGGCTTTACTTTTTAACACCGAGTTAGCGGCGCGTTGCCGTTTGCGTGTTTTCGCGTCCGTTTGGGTCAAGTCGACCAAATTTTGCGACGACCCGGAATTGAAAAATTTTACGTTAGGAAATTAGATTATTTAATTTTAGACTTGCCTATCAAGTCTCGTCGCGATCTGAGTCACTTTGGAGTCTCGGCGCATTTTAGAAGTTTTGTATATTTTTAAAGCTCGTCGTAACTTCCGCCATTCATATCTCGAAAATGGCACGTCGGATTTTGATTCCAACTTCGCCGTTGGATTCGTAGCGCCGCCGTTCACATTAGGCGAAATTTTTGTTGGATTCAGCGTTCGTTTAATGTTTAGTGATAAAATAATAATAATAATAATAATAATATCATTATTATTATAATAATCTAAACGTATATATATATACATTCATGAAAATGCAATGCGTCGACTTCCCTCCCCTTTTTCCATGCATTCGTCGATCTCCATATATATATATATATATATATATATATATATATATATATATATATATATTTGCATGAAAGCGTCGACCTCCCTCCCCCCATGCGTCGACCTCCCTCCCTCCATGCGTCGACTCCCTTCAGCAGCCCTCCATGCGTCGACTCCCTTCAGCAGCCCTCCATGCATCGACTCCCTTCAGCAGGTGCATGCGTCGATTCCCTTCAGCAGGTGCATGCGTCGACCTCCCTTCAGCAGGTGCATGCGTCGACTTCCCTTCAACAGTTCTCCATTCTTCTCAGTGGTTCTCGAGCCTTATTACTATTTTATTATTTATAATAATAACACTATTATTGTTAAAATATGTTATGTTGCATAAAAGAAAACGAACCCAGCCCTCTTCTCCTTCTTCATTCTGTCCGAACCAGAGAGAAAAGCGAGCGACGGGAGTGGCGATTTCTTGAATCTTCTGAACGCCGCCGACGGAGCTCCGGTGGTCGAAATCGTGAGCCGAGAATAGATTCGGAAAGCTCTCGACGAGAGCTTCGTCCTCGCAATAGTTTCCTTTTTTTCCATATAATAGCTCCAAGCAGTCTCCCTTGATCTAGCTGTGTTACATTTCCTTTATAACTTCTAATTATACCTGCTTAGAACTTGGCATTTTGCTAGTCCATAAAAAGGCATTTTTGTTGGCATGAAATTCCCTTTGTATTTTCCATTCTTACTTGCAATACAATGTGTTATGATTTGTTGGGCTTCGCCCTTGTTCCTTGAAAGAACCATGAAAACGTGAATAATCTATTGGAGGTCGTACACGATGTTGGCGGTGCCACCGGTGCGGTGCTCTGAGGGTCGTGACGATGTGTGATGGTATTATCCCCACACGGCTTATATCTTTTTTTCTGATGAGCTGATCAGTCTCTATAATTCTGAATAAGAGTAGCATGATTGATAATTTGAAAGTTGATGGTTCTTTTCTTTTTCTTATGGCGAGTTTTGTCATCGCCTGTGTTCTCACCTTTGTCTGGTGAGCATATTCTGCTGATTTTTAGTTGTTCTGATGTTTCCTTTCTGCTGATGATTAGATACTCCTGCTATTTCTTTTCCTGTTGATTATTAGCTGCTAGCTTTGTCATCACTGACCCTTGCAGCTTCTGTTTCCCTCCGGTCTCGCGGAGGTTTGCTTACTTTCTTATTTTCTGCACCACTTGTACTTGCTTCTGAGGTGTTCTTTCTTTGAATGCCTCAGGTTCTGGACAGTAACAGGTGTTAGTGCGGAGCTTCTTTAGTTGCCGTCTTCTGACTCTCTTGAGGTAGAGTATTATGTGGACTTGTCAGCCCATGGGTTCGTGTCAGGTGTTGACGCCCGTGGTGCCGTTTTGTTGGATTTTTGTTTCACTGCTGCTGTTACTTGTTTTTCACTTTTGAACACTTGTTCTGGAATGGTTAGATATTGGTTGGCCTTATGGCCCTTGTTAGATATGTTAAGGTAATTGTTGCATTGCATATCATGTTTTGAAATGTTAATCTCACTACTTTCTGCGCGTGATAAATCTACTTTTATATATAGTAAATCCACACATTCGATCATGCATGGTGCACCTCACTTGGTCTTCATGTACACTTAGGCCACTAAGTAATTAAATCAAGTATTTTTCCGCTGCGTAAAACTATATTTTAAAAGCATGGACTAGTTGATCCACCAAGCCGAGGGACGCGACTTGTTAAATTTTTCTGCCTAAATTTTATTTGAATCTCTTTGAGTTAATAATAACATTGCTTGAACTGCGAAGGAGGATGAATTGCCTTAACATCAGTAGGCGTCCCCTACGTGATGTGGCATCACAACGCGTAGCTTTCCCTACTCTGATAGCATTTTAAATGTTGGGAAAATGCGGGTTGTGACAGTTGGTATCAGAGGGAGGTTCTGTGAAAATGGTAGTTGGGTGGTTTGGCGTGTGAGCCAAACAACCGCTATCTTAAGCAGAACCTCATAAGACAATTTCATTGTATACACACACCGATATGTCATCAATATGTCTTGACTGAAGCATGGACACAACACTCATAGCATGATAAGAAGTATATGGGGCATATTATGTAGTATGGGATGCATAATATGTGTTTGTATATGGATCAACCATAGGTTGCAACATGTGACGGTTATGTAGTATGGGATGCATAACCACCATTACATGGATGCCCATTAGCACATTTTCTTTTTTCGTTACATGTAATGTTATGTAGTATGGGATGCATAACATTACATGTGTACGCCACTCATAGCATGCATTAAGGCCTCTTTCTAGAATGCATAGCACTGCATACATTCATATCATCGCATAAGCACGCGTGCCAAGTTAAAGACATACCAGATGACATATGTACACACATGTTTTGAATAGAAATTTAAATGTTCATGCACTTATGTCATAGCACAAGAGTCAATAGGATGATGGTGCATCATCCTAAGTTAATCATGGCATCATTTCATGAAATTCCAGAACAAGGTAACAGCAATAGCAGGTTGTTTTCTTTCATGTTCCGAATCGATCCGTGAATTTTTCCGAGTCTGTTTGGCTTAAGCTTTGTAAGCCTGTTTCTTATTGAATGTCCATCCTTCTTGTAGACATGTCTCATAGGAGAGTGACACGATCGACTCCCCTGCCTGAGGGAGAGTCTTCTGGTGGTCAGAGTGAGTCCGTGATCGAAAGCCTACAACAGAACAATGAGGCTTTGACGAGACAGTTGGTCGCGATACAGGCTCAGATTCAGTCTTTGGTGTCTGCTGCCTCGGTGCATCAGCCTGTTGTGCAAGAACCAGTGGTGAGTCCAGTCGTTCCTGCTCCCCTAGTGCCTCTAGTGGCATTGCCACCGGAGATGAACTTCATTTCACACTTTCAGTGTTTGGGACCTCCTACCTATGATGGTAGGGCAGACTTCATGGCCCTGGATGATTGGGTGATCAGCATGGAGGAGATGTTCTCCTATTCAGGTGTCTCTAAGGCTTCAAAGGTGATGGTGGCTGCTTATCAACTGAAGGGTTTGGCAAAAGGTTGGTGGATTAGGGAGAAGGAAGGTCTCGCCGCGGGGTGCTCTTGGGAGACGTTTAAGGGGTTGTTGTTTAAGAAGTTCCTCCCTTCGGTTGAGCGAGACTGATTGATGAATAACTTTCTGCATCTGAAGCAGAGGCAGCTCACCGTCAGTGAGTACGAGATCGAGTTCAGCAAGTTGAGCAGATTCGCCCCTGAATTGGTGGCATCGGAGGAAGGTAGAGTGAAGCGGTTTTTGGGTGGTCTCACTGGCGACGTCCAGCAGTGGGCTAGCGCCTATGGGTCAAAGACTTATGCTGAAGCGGTGGAGGCCGCATTGAAGGCCGAATCTATTGAGAAGACGAAGATTCGTGCGCAGCAGACAAAGAGTGATAAGAGAAAGTTGGATGATCGGGAGAGTTCCAAGGCATCTCACTCGGACTCGAAGAAGAGGGGTGTGGGGCACTGTAGCTTCTGTGGCAAGCGGGGCCACCCGTTCGAAAGGTGTTTCAAGAGGCTCGAGGCGTTGGAGCTGTTAAAGGTTAGTGCAATTCAGGACGCGCCCAGAGCGGTCCCAGTGTGCTCATTCTGCTCTAAGCCCGGGCATGAGGCGGCCCGGTGTTACAAGAAGGCCGGTTGTTGTTTCCTGTGTGGGCAAAAAGGACATCATAGGGCCGACTGTCCGAACTCTCAGACCGTGACATCATCGGTTCCCCTGCATACCTTGTCGCCGCCCCCTCAGTTCGTGGACAAGAGGAAGGGCAAGCTTAATGTGCTGACTAGAGAGGAAGCTCAAACCTCAGCGCACGTGATATGTGGTTAGATTCTTTCCTCCTAACTTGTTCTCTCTTTTTTTTCTTTCTAAATTTAGCTTACTAGTTGTCTAGTGACGCACGCTTATTTAGGTGAATTCAAGGTGAAGAATAAGTGGGCGCGTGTCCTGTTTGATTCGGGAGCGCCTCACTCTTTTGTTGCTAGAAGTTTTGTTGATAGGCATCCATGGTCTGTTGATCGGTTGGATGATGCCCTGTCCATTAAGTTTCCATCTGGAGATCAGGTTACGTCAGATCAAGGTATCCGGGAGTGCCCCATTTCTTTGGGTGGTGTCCAGGTTCTAGCGGATTTGAAGATGCTAGATTTGGCAGATTTCGATGTGATTCTCGGGATGGACTGGTTGTCCAAATATGATGCCGTGATCAAGTGCAAGGAGAAGCGGCTAGATTTTAAGTTGGGCGACGGACGTCCATTGAGCATTTATGGTCTCCCTCAGGAGAGTTCTCCGATTATTTCTGCGGTACGTGTCACAACCCGCATTTTCTCCGAATTTAAGAATATCAGAGTAAGAGAAAATACACGTCATGATGCCACGTCATACAGGAGACAACTGTAGACGCTCAGGCGGGAACCTATTACTTAACTAAACAAACTTGATTATATGATAAGTCATCATTTGAAATCATTTATCAGGGGCTTTGAGATAAGAACTGTGTCTCTCAGTTCGTGGATCAACTAGTCCACCGAGAAAGTATATATAATTGCAGCGGAAAGTACTTAATTTAGTTTACTTAAAGTCCTACATGTATGCAAACGACGGAGCATGAAATAAATGATATGCACATAACTAGGCGTACTGTAAGGGTAGAAAATACCTTTAGGCGACTTTTAAAGTTAAGGGTTTCAGTTAGAAAGAATGCAATGAGAATGAGGGAAAAATCATTTTATAACTATAGTGCACCTAGCATAAATCATTCCCAGAGGGTAAGGTACACAAGATCTAAAAGTAGTGGCATAATCTGGCAAATAATCTATAAGGTATAAAAAAGGGCACAATGGGCGTCAACAACATGACACTAACCCATTGGCACTAACTAGTATGTCTGAGCACAAGAAGCAACTAAAAACAACTACCTCGCAACAGCGGGGTAAGCAGCTACCAACTCTGAACTCCAGGCAACACCACTAGCCGCTACGGCTCTGAACCTGAGGCATTCAATAAAACAAAGAACGCCTCAGCAAGGAGTTGCAAGTGGCAGAAGATTAGCAGAAAAACAAACAAGGCATAAGGGGTACCAACCCAAGCCAAAATTTACCGAAAGAGAGCTCCAACAAAGAACCAACAAGCATCAAGTGCACTATATACCAAGAGAGGAACAAACATGTTCATTTATTTAGTTTCATCAATTAAAGAGACTGATCAGCTCAAATTATACGGGAGCGGTTAACTACCTCCGCTACCCAAAGCCCAAAACCAGGTGGGGGTACCACTAGACCCTACCACCCAAACACGACTACCGTGCAAGGCTATAACATTTTCCCCCACTGTCTCCCAAACACAACTACTGTGTAAGGCTAAAGACAGTAGTTCTTATTACTTAAATTTTACTTAAACACGGGACGCTGCCCGAAAGAAAAAAAATCACGGGAAGGACCTAAGAATTAGGGTCAAGGCAAAGTACACATCGATCAATATGAATCATAAGAGTAACTCAAATGTCAACAGACCACAACGAGTAGAAAGAAGTTCAAACGGGAGGAATTCGAGATCTTGTTGCTGTTTGAATTCGTCGGAATTCGTCGGGATTACACGGAATGTCCCGTGACATCTCGACGAATGGACACAGAAAAATCTCTAACTTGATTCATCGGAATTCGTCGGGATTCGTCGGGATTACACGGAATGTCCCGTGACATCTCGACGAATGGACACAGAAAAATCTCTAACTTGATTCATCGGAATTCGTCGGGATTCGTCGGGATTACACGGAATGTCCCGTGACATCTCGACGAATGGACACAGAAAAATCTCTAACTTGATTCATCGGAATTCGTCGGGATTCGTCGGGATTACACGGAATGTCCCGTGACATCTCGACGAATGGACACAGAAAAATCTCTAACTTGATTCATCGGAATTCGTCGGGATTCGTCGGGATTACACAGAATGTCCCGTGACATCTCGACGAATTGACACAGAATCCCCTATTCTGCTGTGTGGCCAGCGGATAGTGATTCTCCTAGAAGCTATTCTTTGGGTATAGATAGGACGGTTTTCTCCAGGGAACAACTACCCGATTCATAGCAAAGGAAGAAAAATCAAGGAAGCTTACATTAACACTCCAAAACTTAAGTTAAACAGAGCGACATGAAATCGACACGAGTGAAACAATACTTCAAGAACAGAAAGAGGAGGAGGAGGAAGCCACTTGCCTTAACCTTGCAAACTCGAAGATCTTTGCTCCGGAAGCTAGGGTTCGGCTAGGAAAACACACGAGCACCGATTTCTGAAACTTTTCGGGTCGAAAGAAGGGGTTAGGTCACTACCCTAACTCCAAAAATTCCACAGAACGGGAAAAGCTTACCGCTAGAACGAAGATCTCGCCGAGAGCTTTCCAAATCTTCTCTCCAACGCGATTCCGACTACTACAGCCCTAGAAATCGCCGATCGAACGCTCCTCGAAGCTCCGCACTCGCCCTTTCGCTCGGCGGCTGATTTGATCGAGGGAGGAAGAAGATGAATAGGAGGAGGAGATTTTAGGCTTATATATATAACCCTAAATTATTATTTAATTAATAAATAAATTCCCCAATTTACTTAACTGCGAGGGCGACCGAAACACCTCAGATTTCTACGAAATTCGCACCTTAACTAAAACACGGTGTTACGAATCCAACGGCGAAGTCAGAATTCAATTCCGACGGGCCAAACTCGGGCTAAAGCCTCCCGAAGCTAAAAATCTTGAAATCCACTCAAAATCTTCACTTTAACTCGAAACGACGCGAAATCTCGCATGCTTGACCTAAATCACAAGATTTAACTAAGCTAAAACTCGAAACACTACCAGACGAGCTGACATAACGCCCTTACGCCAAAATTACGTCACAGAGGGTACGTAAAATAATTAACGAAAATCAGGGGCGTTACAGTCACTCCCCCTAAAAGGAAGTTTCGTCCCGAAACTTGAAATCCAAGGATCAAGAAAGATACAGAAACAATTCTAAGGATACAGAAAAGAAGACTTACCCGAAGTCTAAGAGAAGAGGCTAGGATGAGTCTCTCTCATAGCAGACTCCAATTCCCAAGTTGCGCTTTCGACACCCTGATTCTTCCAAAGAACCTTAACCATTGGGATCGTCTTCCTTCGCAACACACGCTCCTGAGTCTCCAAGATTCGGACAGGCTCTTCGACATACGAAAGATTGGGTTGCAAAACTGGCACCGAATCAAGAACAAGCCGATCGCTACGCAAACACTTCCTCAGCTGGCTCACGTGGAACACATCGTGAACATTAGGAAGGGAAGCAGCCAAATTCAATCTATACACTGACACTCCGATGCGCTCAACAATCTGAAAAGGTCCCACATACCGGGGATCCAACTTGTGGTTCCTTCCAAACCTCTTAACACCAGGCATCGGAGAAACTTTCAAAAACACACTGTCTCCAACGGCAAATTCTAAATCCACCCTTCTTCGATTCGCATACTTCTCATACCGCTCCTGAGCAATACGGAGCTTCTCGCGGATATGAGTCACAGCGACACTCATCTCTTCCAAAGCCTCTGGGCCTAGCAAGGGACTCTCACCAACCTCGGCCCAAAACAACGGAGTCCGACAACGCCTCCCATACAGAGCCTCAAACGGGGCCATTTGTAGGCTTTCCTGATAACTGTTGTTATACGCAAACTCCATCAATCCAAGCCGCTTATCCCAAGCTCCACCATGATCTAAGATATAGCACCTTATCATATCTTCCAAGATCTGATTAACTCTTTCTGTCTGGCCATTGGTCTGGGGATGATAAGCGGTAGAGTACCTAAGGTCCGTACCCAAGGCTCCCTGCAAACTCTGCCAGAAACGAGACGTGTACCTCGAGTCTCGGTCTGACACAATGCTCACAGGCACACCATGCAATCTGATAACTTCATCCAAATACAGCTCTGCTATTTTCTCCATCGAGTAACCAATTTTAAACGGCACAAAGTGAGCACACTTTGTCAAGCGATCCACTATAACCCACACCGAGTCATGACCACTGGGAGATCTCGGCAAACCGGTAATGAAGTCCATCGAAATACTCTCCCACTTCCAGCTTGGAATATCTAACGGGTTCAACTTACCTCCAGGCCTCTTATGATCTGCTTTCACGCGCTGACAAGTTAAACATTCAGACACATACTTCGCTATATCATTCTTCATACCCGACCACCAAACGATCTGCTTCAGATCTTTATACATTTTCGTGGAACCAGGATGATAGGAAACACTAGAATCATGCGCCTCGCTACAGATCTTTGTCCGAATTTCCTCCAACGCGGGGACGCAATATCTACCTCGGTACCTCAAAGTATCCTTATCATCGATTGAAAAATCTGGCAATTCTCCTCTTTCAGTTCTACTTCGAAGATGCTGCAAGTCAGGATCTTCCTTCTGATGCAGCCTAGTAAGGGCAATCCAAGAAGGCTCTTCAACCTCTAAGCTCGAAGGTGCGGAACAACTACCGACTGAGATATCCATCAACATAAACTCCTCCACTAAGGACTGCACTGAGAGATTGAAGATATGCGCGGTCTTCCGGCTCAGGGCATCGGCCACCACATTAGCCTTACCCGGATGGTACAGAATATCTACTTCATAATCCGCCACATACTCCAACCACCTCCGCTGGCGCAGATTCAGCTCCTTCTGGGTGAAGACATACTTCAGACTTTTATGATCCGTGAAAATCTTGCATGACACTCCATATAACAGGTGTCTCCAAAGCTTCAAAGCATAGATCACTGCGGCGAATTCTAAGTCATGCGTAGGGTAATTCTTTTCATGAACTTTCAATTGTCTAGACCCATACGCAATCACCTTCCCTTCTTGCATCAACACACATCCCAGTCCAATGTGAGATGCGTCTACATAAACTGCATACTCGACTCCTTCGATCGGCAAGGCCAACACTGGAGCACTACACAAACGCCTCTTCAATTCCTGAAAGGCCTCTTCGCACTCATCGCTCCACACAAAAGCAGTATTCTTCTGGGTAAGCTTAGTCAAGGGTGCGGACAGCACGGAAAATCCTTGGACAAATCTCCTGTAGTACCCGGCCAACCCTAAGAAACTCCTTATCTCCTTAGGCGTCGAAGGCGTCTTCCAATCCAATACGGCAGAAATTTTTGCGGGGTCTACCGTAATTCCATCTTTGTTCACCACATGACCCAGGAAGGACACCTGAGAAAGCCAGAATTCGCACTTGCTCAGCTTCGCATACAACTTGTGCTCTCTAAGAGTAGACAACACTAAGCGCAAATGCATAGCATGCTCCTCAGCACTTCTAGAATAAACCAGCACATCATCTATGAATACCACCACAAAATGGTCCAGAAAATCCTTGAACACGCGGTTCATCATGTCCATAAATGCAGAGGGTGCATTTGTCAAACCAAATGACATGACTAGAAATTCAAAATGGCCATAACGAGAACGAAAGGCAGTCCGGGGAACGTCCGACTCACGGATCCTCAACTGATGGTAGCCTGATCGAAGATCAATCTTCGAAAACACCGTGCTACCACGCAACTGATCAAACAGATCATCTATCCTTGGCAACGGATACCTGTTCTTGATGGTCACTTTGTTTAATTCTCTATAGTCTATGCACAATCTCATGGAACCGTCCTTCTTTTTCACGAATAAAACTGGAGCACCCCAGGGAGAAGAACTTGGCCTAATGAAACCACACTGCAACAACTCATCTAACTGAGTTCGCAACTCTTCTAACTCGCGCGGGGCCATACGGTACGGTGCCTTAGCAATAGGACGAGTACCAGGCTCAAGATCAATAACAAACTCCACATCTCTAACGGGCGGGAGACCAGGGAGATTAGCAGGGAAGACATCGGGGAACTCTCGCACCACCAGAATATCCTCGATACACGGCGAACCACCAACAGCTTCTACTACAGAAACAAGGTAAGCCAAACAACCGGAAATTAACAGTTTCCGAGCACATACCGCAGAAATTATCGAAGAACTCTGGTACGGAGAACCAAAAACACTCATGGGTTGACCGTTGTCCATCACGAAGTCCAGACGCTTTTCCTTGCATCGGATGACCGCATCATAACTGGACAACCAGTCCATACCCAATATTACGTCAAAGTCTTCTAAGTCCAACACTTTGAGATCAGCAACAGCCAAGAAATCTCCTAAGAGAACGGGGCAACTTCGGACGCACTGGTTCGAGGACACCAGATCACCAGAAGGGAACTTAACGAGGAACGAATCGTTGCCCAGCTCAGGGGTCAAACGGTGACGCTCAATGAAATCCCTTGCTACGAACGAATGGGTAGCACCCGAATCGAACAGAACACGCGCCCAACGATTCTTTACCTTAAATCTTCCTATAAGCGCGAAGAGAAACTAGTCTAATACAGCGAACTAAAATGAAAACAAGACTAAACAGTTGTCTTAAGGTCTAACCTGCGATCACTTGGGTCGAAGACTGCGCTTGCTCCTGGGTTAACACGTTCAGCTTTCCTCTTCCTTTATCCTGATGCTGCGGCGGCGGCAAGGTTTGAAGCGGTACAGGCTGCAACGGAGGTTGAATCAGCGGGCATTGGAACTTCATGTGCCCCTTCTGCTTGCACTGGAAGCAGACTTTATCTTTGGTCCAACACTGGGCCACATCATGCCCTTTCTGCTTGCACAACTGGCAGAGCACCTCACCCTTCGGAGCACCCTGGATTGCTAGCACTCTCTGCTGCTTCTGAGCTCCCTTCCTCTTGAAACATTTCTCCACTGGATGGCCGGGGCAGCCACAGAAGCTACACACCTCCCCACTCCTTTTCTTTGGAGCCGAGCTAGATACCTTGGGGGTCTCTCCCTCTTCGACTTTCCTCTTGACCTTTTTCATCAGAGCACCCCGATTCTTGGCATTGTCGATAGCCTCGACTTTCAGTGCTGCTTCTACCACTTCGGCATAACTTTCAGATTTATAAGCACTCGCCAACTGCTGTATATCGCTACGAAGACCTCCAAGAAATCGCTTCATTCTTCCTGCCTCAGAAGTCACTAAGTCTGGAGCAAATCTGCTCAACTTACTGAACTCGATCTCATACTCGCTAACCGTGAGTTGTCTTTGCTTCAGGTGCAGAAAATTATTCATTAAACGGTCTTGCTCGACCGACGGCAGGAATTTCTTTAACACCATCGCCTTGAACGACTCCCACGAACATCCACCCACGAGATTTTCCCTCTCCCTGATCCACCAGCTCTTAGCAAGTCCTTTCAGTTGGTAAGCGGCGACCATCACCTTTTGGTCTGCAGAGATTCCTGAGTACGAAAACATCTCCTCAATGGCAACAAACCAGTCATCTAATGCCATGAAGTCTGCTCTTCCGTCAAACGTAGGAGGTCCCAACCTTTGAAAATGCGAAATAAAATTCATTTCCGGTGGTATCGCTACTGGGGGTACCAAGGGAGCAGGGGGAGTAGGTACAGTCTGTCCTACTACTGGGGCCTGCACAACGGGTTGCTGCCTAGCACCGGCAGCCAACAACGCCTCAACCTGCGACTGCATCGCAACCATCTGCCTAGCCAAAGTCTCATTGCTCTGGCGCAGACTCTCGATCAAGGCTTCACTCTGCGCACCCGAAGACTCGCCCTCAGACTGGGGAGTCGACCTAGTCGCGACTCGCTTGCGCGCCATTTCTGCTAGTACGCATAAACCTCTAATTAAAACTTAACCTTACACTAGAACTACACTGCTTGTTTCAGAACATACATGTACAGTTACTTGCCATTTCCACTACCTTTCTCTGGGATATTTTCATGATGATATGCTAAATTCAGGAACGATACTACATCGTCCCACTTGACTCATGTGCAAGGGGCATGAATGCATGAATTTTCTATTCGTTTTGAAATCATGTGCGTACGAATGTCATCATGTAAATCTTTAGCTTGGCACGTGTGCTTTATGCGATGTTATGATATGTATGTTGTGCTATGCATTTTAAGAAAAGCCTTAATGCATGTTATGAGCGGCGTACACATGAAATATTATGCATCCCATACTACATAATATCGCATGTAACGAAAAAGAAAACGTGCTAATGGGCATCCATGTGATGATGGTTATGCATCCCATACTACATAACCGTCACATGTTGCCACCTATGGTGGATCCATATACAAACACATATTATGCATCCCATACTACATAATATGCCCCGTATACTCCTTATCATGCTATGAGTGTAGTGTTCATGCTTCAGCCAAGACGTACTGATGACACATCGGTGTGTGTATGCAATGAAACTAAATAACTAAACTATATCAGAATCAGTCGCTCGACCAACTTGTCGAACTAACCTCCCTCTGATACCAACTGTCACAACCCGCATTTTCTCCGAATTTAAGAATATCAGAGTAAGAGAAAATACACGTCATGATGCCACGTCATACAGGAGACAACTGTAGACGCTCAGGCGGGAACCTATTACTTAACTAAACAAACTTGATTATATGATAAGTCATCATTTGAAATCATTTATCAGGGGCTTTGAGATAAGAACTGTGTCTCTCAGTTCGTGGATCAACTAGTCCACCGAGAAAGTATATATAATTGCAGCGGAAAGTACTTAATTTAGTTTACTTAAAGTCCTACATGTATGCAAACGACGGAGCATGAAATAAATGATATGCACATAACTAGGCGTACTGTAAGGGTAGAAAATACCTTTAGGCGACTTTTAAAGTTAAGGGTTTCAGTTAGAAAGAATGCAATGAGAATGAGGGAAAAATCATTTTATAACTATAGTGCACCTAGCATAAATCATTCCCAGAGGGTAAGGTACACAAGATCTAAAAGTAGTGGCATAATCTGGCAAATAATCTATAAGGTATAAAAAAGGGCACAATGGGCGTCAACAACATGACACTAACCCATTGGCACTAACTAGTATGTCTGAGCACAAGAAGCAACTAAAAACAACTACCTCGCAACAGCGGGGTAAGCAGCTACCAACTCTGAACTCCAGGCAACACCACTAGCCGCTACGGCTCTGAACCTGAGGCATTCAATAAAACAAAGAACGCCTCAGCAAGGAGTTGCAAGTGGCAGAAGATTAGCAGAAAAACAAACAAGGCATAAGGGGTACCAACCCAAGCCAAAATTTACCGAAAGAGAGCTCCAACAAAGAACCAACAAGCATCAAGTGCACTATATACCAAGAGAGGAACAAACATGTTCATTTATTTAGTTTCATCAATTAAAGAGACTGATCAGCTCAAATTATACGGGAGCGGTTAACTACCTCCGCTACCCAAAGCCCAAAACCAGGTGGGGGTACCACTAGACCCTACCACCCAAACACGACTACCGTGCAAGGCTATAACATTTTCCCCCACTGTCTCCCAAACACAACTACTGTGTAAGGCTAAAGACAGTAGTTCTTATTACTTAAATTTTACTTAAACACGGGACGCTGCCCGAAAGAAAAAAAATCACGGGAAGGACCTAAGAATTAGGGTCAAGGCAAAGTACACATCGATCAATATGAATCATAAGAGTAACTCAAATGTCAACAGACCACAACGAGTAGAAAGAAGTTCAAACGGGAGGAATTCGAGATCTTGTTGCTGTTTGAATTCGTCGGAATTCGTCGGGATTACACGGAATGTCCCGTGACATCTCGACGAATGGACACAGAAAAATCTCTAACTTGATTCATCGGAATTCGTCGGGATTCGTCGGGATTACACGGAATGTCCCGTGACATCTCGACGAATGGACACAGAAAAATCTCTAACTTGATTCATCGGAATTCGTCGGGATTCGTCGGGATTACACGGAATGTCCCGTGACATCTCGACGAATGGACACAGAAAAATCTCTAACTTGATTCATCGAAATTCGTCGGGATTCGTCGGGATTACACGGAATGTCCCGTGACATCTCGACGAATGGACACAGAAAAATCTCTAACTTGATTCATCGGAATTCGTCGGGATTCGTCGGGATTACACGGAATGTCCCGTGACATCTCGACGAATTGACACAGAATCCCCTATTCTGCTGTGTGGCCAGCGGATAGTGATTCTCCTAGAAGCTATTCTTTGGGTATAGATAGGACGGTTTTCTCCAGGGAACAACTACCCGATTCATAGCAAAGGAAGAAAAATCAAGGAAGCTTACATTAACACTCCAAAACTTAAGTTAAACAGAGCGACATGAAATCGACACGAGCGAAACAATACTTCAAGAACAGAAAGAGGAGGAGGAGGAAGCCACTTGCCTTAACCTTGCAAACTCGAAGATCTTTGCTCCGGAAGCTAGGGTTCGGCTAGGAAAACACACGAGCACCGATTTCTGAAACTTTTCGGGTCAAAAGAAGGGGTTAGGTCACTACCCTAACTCCAAAAATTCCACCGAACGGGAAAAGCTTACCGCTAGAACGAAGATCTCGGCGAGAGCTTTCCAAATCTTCTCTCCAAACGCGATTCCGACTACTACAGCCCTAGAAATCGTCGATCGAACGCTCCTCGAAGCTCCGCACTCGCCCTTTCGCTCGGCGGCTGATTTGATCGAGGGAGGAAGAAGATGAATAGGAGGAGGAGATTTTAGGCTTATATATATAACCCTAAATTATTATTTAATTAATAAATAAATTCCCCAATTTACTTAACTGCGAAGGCGACCGAAACACCTCAGATTTCTACGAAATTCGCACCTTAACTAAAACACGGTGTTACGAATCCAACGGCGAAGTCAGAATTCAATTCCGACGGGCCAAACTCGGGCCAAAGCCTCCCGAAGCTAAAAATCTTGAAATCCACTCAAAATCTTCACTTTAACTCGAAACGACGCGAAATCTCGCATGCTTGACCTAAATCACAAGATTTAACTAAGCTAAAACTCGAAACACTACCAGACGAGCTGACATAACGCCCTTACGCCAAAATTACGTCACAGAGGGTACGTAAAATAATTAACGAAAATCAGGGGCGTTACAGTACGTGCCCGCCGAGCTTTAGCCTCTGGTTGTTTGGGTTTTCTGGTTTCTATCTGCGTTGTGGATGCTTCTCGTGTGGAGCCAACCGTGGAGGGTATCCCGGTGGTGCGAGAGTTTCCCGATGTTTTTCCGGACAAGCTTTCCGCTCTTCCTCCCGAAAGAGAGGTGGAGTTTTCCATAGACCTCGAACCAGGCACCCGTCCTATTGCCAAGGCCCCATACCACATGGCGCCTCATGAATTAGAAGAATTGCATGTTCAGTTGGATGAACTTCTGGAGTGTGGTTTCATCAGACCGAGCACTTCTCCATGGGCTGCTCCTGTTCTCTTTGTGAAGAAGAAGGACGGTTCCATGAGGCTGTGTATCGATTATCGGGAGTTGAACAAGGTGACGATCAAGAATAGATATCCGTTGCCGCGGATTGATGATTTATTCGATCAGTTGCGTTGCGTGGGTGCACCAAATTCTCGAAGATTGATCTTCGGTCAGGCTACAACCAGTTGAGGGTTCGTGAGTCAGACATTCCTCTGACAGCTTTTAGATCCCGGTACGGGCATTTCGAGTTCCTCGTGTTGTCTTTTGGTTTGACCAACGCGCCTTCTGCGTTCATGTATCTGATGAACCGGGTATTCAAGGACTTTCTTGACCGTTTTATGGTCGTCTTCGTCGACGATGTTCTCATCTATTCTCGTAGTGATGAGGAGCATGCCTATCATTTGAGTCAGGTTCTGTCTGTCTTGAGAGAGCATAAACTGTATGCTAAGCTGAGCAATTGCGAGTTTTGGCTGCCTCAGGTGTCTTTCTTAGGACATGTGGTGAGCAAGGATGGAATCTCTGTTGATCCCGCCAAGATTTCAGCGGTGATGGATTGGAAGAGACCTTCTACTCCAAAGGAGATCGGGAGTTTCTTGGGTTTGGCCGGATATTATAGGAGATTTGTGGAGGGTTTCTCCACATTGTCCCCTCCGATGACCCGACTTACGCAAAAGAATGCAGCCTTCATTTGGAGTGATAAGTGTGAGGAGGCTTTCCAAGAGCTGAAGAGAAGGTTGTGTTCTGCCCCAATTCTCATTCTGCCTATCGAGGGAGTGGAGTTTGCGGTGTATGTTGATGCTTCCCACATCGGACTTGGATGCGTTCTGATGCAAGAGGGGAAGGTGATCGCCTATGGATCTAGGCAATTGAAGATTCATGAGAAGAATTACCCTACTCACGATTTGGAGTTTGCGGCGGTGATCTATGCCCTAAAGCTGTGGAGACACTTACTGTATGGGGCTGTGTGCAACATTTATACCGATCATAAAAGCTTGAAGTATGTATTCACACAAAAGGAGCTGAATTTGCGCCAATGCCGGTGGTTGGAATATGTTGCTGATTATGAAGTGGATATCCTTTATCATCCCGGTAAGGCCAATGTGGTGGTCGATGCGTTTAGTAGGAAGACGGCTCAGATCTTCAATTTATCTGTTCAAGCCTTAGTTGAGGAGTTTCTTTTGATGGATATTTCGGCGGTGAGCCGTGGCGAGCGCTCTCGCTTGGAGGCAGAAGAGCCTTCGTGGATCACTCTCACAAGGTTACATCAGAAAGAGGACCTAGATCTTCAGCATCTCCGGGGAAGGGCTGAGAAAGGGGAATTATCTGATTTCTCCATAGATGAGCTTGTCACCCTCTTGTATAGAGGTAGATTCTGTATTCCAGCGGTGGGAGATATTCGAGCTATGATTTGCAGGGAGGCTCACGGATCTAGCGTGGCCTACCACCCGGGTTCCACCAAGATGTATAGAGATCTGAAGCAAATCGTGTGGTGGTCGGGCATGAAGAACGACAATGCCAAATTTGTATCGGAGTGCTTCACATGCAAGCGGGTGAAGGCCGATCATGGTAGGCCTGGAGGAAAACTGACCCCTTTGGAGATCCCTATGTGGAAATGGGAAAGCATATCGATGGACCTTATTACGGGTTTGTCGAGGTCCCCTCGTGGACATGATTCAGTCTGGGTTATAGTTGATCGATTGACGAAGTGTGCGCATTTCGTCCCCTTCAAAGTCGGCTATTCTATGAAGAAGATAGCAGAGTTATATTTGGATGAGGTCATTCGTTTGCATGGAGTGCCAGTGAGTATCGTGTCAGATTGAGACTCCAGGTTTACGTCGCGATTTTGGCAGTGCTTACAGGGAGATTTGGGCACCGACCTAAGGTTTTCGACCGCATACCATCCGCAGACCAATGGTCAAACGGAGCGATTTAATCAGATTGTAGAAGACATGATCAGGTGTTACATATTGGAGCATGGTGGAGCTTGAGACGAGCGTCTCAGACTCATGGAGTTTGCATATCATAATAGCTTCCAAGAAAGTCTGCAGATGGCCCCTTTTGAAGCGTTGTATGGGAGGCGCTGCAGGACTCCCTTGTTTTGGGCCGAAGTCGGTGAGAGACCGTTGTTAGGTCCGGAAGATTTGATGGAAATGGAAGAGGCGGTGCCAATATTCGGGAGAAGCTCCGTGTTGCTCTGGAGCGGTATGAAAAGTATGCCAATCAAAGAAGGGCGGATCTGGAGTTTGCGGTTGGGGACAGTGTTTTTCTGAAGGTCTCTCCGATGCCGGGCGTTAAAAGATTTGGGAAGAACCACAAGATGGATCCCAGATATGTTGGGCCATTTCAGATCGTTGAGCGCATCGGAGTGTCTGCTTATAGATTGGAGTTACCTGCTACCTTCCCTGGCGTCCATGATGTGTTCCATGTGAGTCAGTTAAGGAAATGTGTCCGCAGCAATCGTCAAGTCCTCGATTCGGTACCTCATATTCAGCCCAATTTGTCTTACGTTTAGGAGCCTATTCGCATTTTGGAGACCCAAGAGCGGGTGTTGCGGAGAAAATCTATTCCCATGGTGAAAGTTCTTTGGCGGATCATGACGTCGAGAGCGCAACATGGGAGCTGGAGTTAGCAATGCGAGAGTCTCATCCTCACCTTTTCAATTAATTAGCTCAGGTAAATCTTCTTTCTGCACCATTCATCTTCTCATTTAAATAGCTCAGATGGATTTATTTTCCTGTACCATATATCTTGCCCAAGTGTTGTTCCTGCGCAATTAATTATCCATCTTAAATCTCCTTTCCTACACCATGTACCTATCTTAATGTTGTTTTCTGCCCTTATGTCCAGTTTCGGGATGAAACTTTCTTTTAGGGGGAGTGGCTGTAACGCCCCTGATTTTTCCGGTGTTGTTTAATTCAGTGATGGCGTGTTAATGACGTCGGGCGTTACTTTTTAACGTCGAGTTAGCGGCGCGTTGCCGTTTGCGCGTTTTCGCGTCCGTTTGGGTCAAGTCGACCAAATTTTGCGACGACCCGGAATTGGAAAATTTTACGTTAGGAAATTAGATTATTTAATTTTAGACTTGCCTATCAAGTCTCGTCGCGATCTGAGCCATTTTGGAGCCTCGGCGCATTTTAGAAGTTTTGTATATATTTAAAGCTCGCCGTAACTTCCGCCATTCATATCTCGAAAACGGCACGTCAGATTTTGATTCCAACTTCGCCGTTGGATTCGTAGCGCCGCCGTTCACCTTAGGCGAAATTTTCGTTGGATTCGGCGTTCGTTTAATTTTTAGTGATAAAATAATAATAATAATATCATTATTATTATAATAATCTAAACGTATATATATATATACATTCATGAAAATGCAATGCGTCGACCTCCCTCCCCCCCCTTTTTGCATGCATTCGTCGATCTCCATATATATATATATATTATATATATATATATATATATGCATGAATGCGTCGACCTCCCTCCCCCCATGCGTCGACCTCCCTCCCTCCATGCGTCGACTCCCTTCAGCAACCCTCCATGCGTCGACTCCCTTCAGCAGCCCTCCATGCGTCGACTCCCTTCAGCAGGTGCATGCGTCGATTCCCTTCAGCAGGTGCATGTGTCGACCTCCCTTCAGCAGGTGCATGCGTCGACTTCCCTTCAACAGTTCTCCTTTCTTCTCAGCGGTTCTCGAGCCTTATTACTATTTTATTATTTATAATAATAACACTATTATTGTTAAAATATGTTATGTTGCATAAAAGAAAACGAACCCAGCCCTCTTCTCCTTCTTCATTCTGTCCGAACCAGAGAGAAAAGCGAGCGACGTGAGTGGCGATTTCTTGAATCTTCCGGACGCCGCCGACGGAGCTCCGGTGGTCGAAATCGCGAGCCGAGCATAGATTCGGAAAGCTCTCGATGAGAGCTTCGTCCTCGCGGTAATTTCCTTCCGCTTCGTGAAAATTTTTCGTTAGGTCTTTTGTACCCTAACCTTTTCTATCCCGATCTCTTGTAGATCTTGACTCCTCTCGCCTTCTCTTAACCCGATCTACAACGGGGAGCGATTCGGAGAGTTTTTCCAGCAAAACTTAAGGCAAATTGTGATCTTGCTCTAGTTTCTTTTTTTTTCTTTTCCATATAATCGCTCCAAGCAGTCTCCCTTGATCTAGCTGTGTTACATTTCCTTTATAACTTCTAATTATACCTGCTTAGAACTTGCCATTTTGCCAGTCCATAAAAAGGCATTTTTGTTGGCATGAAATTCCCTTTGTATTTTCCATTCTTGCTTGCAATACAATGTGTTATGATCTGTTGGGCTTCGCCCTTGTTCCTTGAAAGAACCATGAAAACGTGAATAATCTGTTGGAGGTCGTACGGGATGTTGGCGGTGCCACCGGTGCGGTGCTCTGAGGGTCGTGACGATGTGTGATGGTATTATCCCCGCACGGCTTCTCTCTTTTTTTCTGATGAGCTGATCAGTCTCTATAATTCTGAATAAGAGTAACATGATTAATAATTTGAAAGTTGATGGTTCTTTTCTTTTGCTTATGGCGAGTTTTGTCATCGCCTGTGTTCTCACCTTTGTCTGGTGAGCATATTCTGCTGATTTTTAGTTGTTCTGCTGATTATTAGATACTCCTGCTATTTCTTTTCCTGTTGATTATTAGCTGCTAGCTTTGTCATCACTGACCCCTGCAGCTTCTGTTTTCCTCCAGTCTCGCGGAGGTTTGCTTACTTTCTTATTTTCTGCACCACTTGTACTTGCTTCTGAGGTGTTCTTTCTTTGAATGCCTCAGGTTCTGGACAGTAACAGGTGTTAGTGCGGAGCTTCTTTAGTTGTCGTCTTCTGACTCTCTTGAGGTAGAGTATTCTGTGGACTTGTCGGCCCATGGGTTCGTGTAAGGTGTTGACGCCCGTGGTGCCGTTTTGTTGGATTTTTGTTTCACTGCTGCTGTTACTTGTTGTTCACTTTTGAACACTTGTTCTGGAATGGTTAGATATTGGTTGGCTTTATGGCCCTTGTTAGATATGTTAAGGTAATTGTTGCATTGTATATCATGTTTTGAAATGTTAATCTCACTACTTTCTGCGCGTGATAAATCTACTTTTATATATAGTAAATCCACACATTCGATCATGCATGGTGCACCTCACTTGGTCTTCATGTACACTTAGGCCACTAAGTAATTAAATCAAGTATTTTTCCGCTGCGTAAAACTATATTTTAAAAGCGTGGACTAGTTGATCCACCAAGCCGAGGGACGCGGCTTGTTAACTTTTTCTGCCTAAATTTTATTTGAATCTCTTTGAGTTAATAATAACATTGCTTGAACTGCGAAGGAGGATGAATTGCCTTAACGTCAGTAGGCGTCCCCTACGTGACGTGGCATCACAACATGTAGCTTTCCTTACTCTGATAAAATTTTAAATGTTGGGAAAATAGGGGTTGTGACATCATCCGAGCTCGGTCTTCAGTTGACGTCCGAGGTTCAGAGGAGTTGTCACCTTCCTCCACATTACCCGTCTTCTTCGGATAACAGCTCAAGCTACCTCTCATCAGAGAACTCTTGAATGCAATAGAAAATGTCTTGGAATGGAGCTATTGAGCTCACGAACGATGGAGGAGGCCAAGGAGGACGCTCTAGCTCTTGATTTGGAAGGAAATGGTGCCCAGAGCTGTTGGAACATGGTTTTTCGCATCCCTTTGATTTGAGAATACCAAATCATACTTGTATTTGATCTTGTTTGCCATTGTGTTTTTAGCATGCAGGTTTGAACAAATATGACACTAGGATGCTGCTATTGGTCTGGACTTGCTCTCTAGCTGAAAATAAAGGAAGAGAGCTAATGCCCCCGAGATAACTCGTAACGCCACCGTTAACTTTTGTTCCCACCAATATGCAAAAAGAATGCAGGGAATCAGCCATGATTGATGGAGCACTTTGGGAATGATTTGGCTTAACGCCAGGCATTAGAGTCAACCCCAGCGTTAAGGTTTTTTAAAATGAAGGTTTCCAAAGTTGCAGAATCTCCTTCCTTATCTAAAGATCCAAGCCATCAAGTTATTTCTATACTGAGTCAACGCACGACGTTAAGTCTTAATGCCGACGTTAGCTTCCAGTCCTATAAAAGGTGGATTTCCTCTTCTCCAACCACTGATTGATTAGAGCCCTATTCCAGCACTTTAGAAACTCTCACAAGGCCGTATTTCCAAACCAACACATCTCCCACTCAATTTCAAAAGGAGGAATCGAAGGAGGCTTGGATCAACACGTTAACTCAATGCAAAGAATGCATGTTTGGACTTCAATGATCTTCAACGATTCTTCGGCGTCCCCTTCAGATTACCTCATAGGGAGTTTCATAGTTGTCTTTGGTCTTTGTATTTTTATTTTATCATTGTAATCGGTTTGTGAATTTGCCTCGTGTTGGCCACTAGGTCTGGGTAGGAATTAGGGCGGAATTTTCCTCGTGTTGGCGACTAGGTCTAGGGAGTAGATCTAGGGGGTGCTCGAGGCCTTTCTGGGGATAGGAAGGCTAGAGTAGCTTAAGGCCGTATCTGGGGAGAGATCGGCTAAAGCTAACCGGTTCGTGGGGATACGGATCGGTATAGAAAACAAAAGGAGATTTTACTTTATCTCCTACGATTTCTAGCGTCATAAGAAATCAAGTTTTGTAATCTTATATCTCAAGATAATAAAATCATGTCTCTTTTTTATATTACTTGATTTCTTCTTTAAATTAATATCTTATCTTTTCTAATATTTCAAAATATAACATAGGTTTTTAAAACCATTATTCACCCCCCCCCCCTCTATGGGCGCCTCAAGATCCAACAGGAGCTTCTCCTAAGAGTGGGTGGTGGTGGAGAGATGAATGGGGCGGAGCTTGCGCGAAAATGGTGGGTTGTTCCTCGATCTCCTGAATAGGGCAAATTTCCTGGCTTTCATAGTAAATAGTTAGAAATATGGTCACGCACGGTCGAACGCACGACCATTCATGGACCTTGCATTATTAATCACATAGGAAGCCCAGGAAGATGAACCAGAAGCGCTCGTGCGATTTTACTCACGCACGGTTAAAACCGATCGTGCGCAAAAAATGCACGGGAAAATCCAGAAAGCATGAAATCTGTCTAACAATAGGAGATCATGTGTTTCCTTCGCGGACGGTTGAGTACAATCATGTATGAAGCAAACGCACGACAATAAGATTTATAAATATTTGGACAACAGGAGAGGCTCGTGTGATTTTACTCATGCACGATCGAACTCCAAGTGCGCGAACAAATCACATGATCGGGGGCAGATCACCATTATAACCCATAGATGAACGCGCATGGTCGGAGCAATCGTGCATCAAGGAAATGCATGACTGTGTGATTCATGCAAACAAGAAATCTGGGCAAAATGGATGATCCACCCACCTGCACAGCAATCCAAACAACAATCACACGGCTGGGAACACCCTTCCAGCTCAATCCAAAAATAGAAAAAGGGTTGGGGAGCACCATGTGCTTACCCCCAACAACATGGAGCGCAAAAGCACACGAAAACGGTCCTGAAGTGTTCACAAAGCATGAAACTTATACAAGTGAAATACAAGCGATTATGGCTTGAAAGTGTAGTGCACACAAGTGAAAACTAGCCCGGATGAGTCAATAAAACAATGTAAATATCAGACTCTTCACACCCCCAGCAACCATTTTCACATCCTGAGTAAGCTATCCCTTATGCGGACGAGAAAAATGCTAGTTGGCTTAATAATTGCAGAAGCGGAGTACAATGTGAAGTCGGATACTCACACGCATAGAAATACAAAAGAAGGATTTTTTAGTTATACAAAATAGTTTATAAAAATCTAAGAGCACAATTATATTTTATTTCTGGTCAAAAATCGAATCACGGCGAATCGTCTGGTTATGCATAGAAAGAAAGTAGACTGCTCGCTGAGGAGATCATTGCCCAAGATTGGTGCTTGGAATAATGTCCATTGAAATCCATCAATGTCAGTGGTCATAAGCTCACTCGTTCACACTCTCTCCACGGCACTCGTTTGGTGCATTGCATGAGTCAATAGGACTTTAGGATAGAGATGGGGCTTAGGTTTCGGTAGGGTATACAATGATAAACATGAAGGCTTTCGCACTAAACCCAATTGAGCTAATGCAATAAAGCTAACCATGCAGCCACTAAAAGCGCGGGTGCACCACACCCCCAGACTTGAACTTGAAAGCATGGGTGTGTGCACCGCCTACTCCAAATATAAATTTCAAACAGATTTTCAATTAAGCTCTTCTTTCAGCAATTTTTCTTTTATTTTTCTCTTTTGTTTTTCTTATTTTCTTTTTCTTTTCTTTTCATTCATTTTCAGCAATTATTTAAGAGAAGCACATCCACATTTTTCACAAAAAATATCATTTCATCAACAACCTCAAACTGAAATTTATAGAACATTAAAACATGGGTTTGGGTGTGCGACTAGGATTAGCTTTTGGCTTTGGTGAAATGTAAGTGGAGCTGAATTAAAGGGATGGTAGGCACAAAGGGGCTAGCAAGGATCATATGATAGGATCGGTACGAAAATCTCAAACTGACGAACAAGATGGCCTACGTCACGCTCACGCACTAAACTAACCTATTCTAATGCTTTAAGATTCGCTTGGGGAAAGCTCTTAGCAACCGAGAAAGATAATCCTTCCTCCCAGCTAGAGCAATACGAGCCTAATGAACGCCTACACACATCCCAATGCTACCATTGGATTCACACTGGATTCACCACTTTTGAGTAGAATAAACAAAAATTATGCAAATAAAAAAATATAAAACTATAAGCATAAAGAAAAATTTATTCTACATGAATTTCTATGTGAGATGCAAGTACTCTACTAGAGCACTATAGGAGTAAACATTTTTACTTCGTCTCCAAATCCTAAGCCAAACAGCGGTTTTTCCAATCACACCAACGAAACGAGTTAGACTCTTTGTGCGCTAACGATTAAGTGTGTGCTCAAGTGGGTGTTATGGTGTGCGATGAAAGTGAACAATACTAAATAAATGAAATAAAATTTAATTCTAGTATGCAATGCCGAGTGAATGTGCAAAGTGGGTAACTAAAATCAGCTCTCCCCCGGGCTTAAATCTAAGCATCACTTAATGTAATACTAAAAATTATAATATGAGTTAGCAGAAGAGATTACCCCATGCTCAGAAATGAGCATACCAGAAGATAGGCGTAAACTAAAAATTAGCTCCAAATCCGCCACCGGAAGTCGCCACACCTACAAGAAGTACTCTCCAACACAATAGAAATAAAGACTACTATACTTAAACAAAACAAAAAAAATCAAACAACCTGCACTTATATTAAAACAAGAAGGCTAATGCGGCATAGACTAACAACAAGGAAATGACGAAAAATATCATACGTAAAATGTCCACAACCGCCCCCTGGGGACGAAGCCCCGGTAGAATAATATCAGGTAAAGAGTCAAAAATAATAGTACAAATAAGATTTTTTTTTTAAACAAAACCACTAAAAAATAAAAGACAGAGGCCCTAGAAGAGATAGCTGAGCAATCACTGAGGAGAAAGCGGAGGAGACTGCGGAGGAGGAGGAGGAGTATGCATCCACTGAGACCGCAATGTAGAAGCTCGGGCAGGGATAGCAGGAGGCTCAACTCCTAAGTGCGCACCAATCCACGAAGAAAGTTCATACTACATGGCCATAGCATCCTCCATGCATACAAAGCGCTCGTAGAACTCCAAATATTGTTGTTCAATGCTTTGTCACGGGGCATACAATTGAGAAGCAGGATCAGCAGAGTGGGGCACAACATGAGGCTTCCTACTCGTCCCAGCCGAGGTACTTGCCTCGGCAGCATCGACACGATCAACACTTCCTATACCAACTTTGCGGATCTGGTCGCTTCAGTTGTCACCATTCTGCACCTTATGAATTAACTTGAATGAAACCATCATGGTCACGGAAATATAATATCCCCTGGAGATGATCGTCATGGGCGGCAGCAAATCCTAGATGCCAAGTCCTTTGGCTATCCGAGTAATATAATGCGAACCACTGATAGACTTCAGGGGGAGGTAAGTGGTCTGGCGAAGAAGATGTTGGGCAAGCACTCACCCGAGATGGAGGGGTACACCGTGGTGCATGTTATAAAGGTGGAGAAGATCCTGCCAGCCCACTACTTTTTGGGTCATGGCACGGGCATTAATCTTATGCCCTATCAGGTACTGGACGTAGCGGAGTGCGGGAGAAATAATGTGAGTAGACTTTGTTGCATGAGCCTCGTATGGATGATTCTGTCCTGTGATGGACTGCCAAAATTTGCTAGGAGATACTCCATCGGGGAACTCATGCGGACGGTCGAGAATGTCCATCTGCATAAGCTCATTGTGGGTGTAGATCCCAGCGTAGACTGTCAGTTGGCCAATACCAATGGTATGGGTACGACCTCTCATACGGAATGAAACTGGCGTTGGCTCTCCTGTTCTCTCAACTACAACCTCAATGATGCAGAATGTGGTGTGGAACTCAAGTGTGAGTTCACGATACCCCAACTCCATAATGGAGAATAGGTTTCTTCATGAACCCATGTCGAGTAGCCTCACTACCACCGCATCTAAGCGCACGATTTGGAGATCCGGGACAGAAACAAAATGATAATCAAGGAAGGTTTTTTTTCGCAGCAAATTATGCCTCTCCATGTTTTCGGGTCTCCCAAACTGCAACATCTCCTTAGTTCCAAGATCCACGACCCTCGAAGAAGATGACCCTCCCCACGGAGAAGCTAGCTCACCACCTTCTTAACACCCATGGAGCTTCACACAAGAGCTCAAGAAGGAAGGAGAAGGAAAATGGGAGAGAAAACGAGAGAGACGATGGAGGGACGTGGTCGGAGAGAACCGTTCATGGAAGAGAGCTCGTGAATCGCATGCAGGAAAATATTAGGGCCAACGTGTGATTTCGGGAATAAGAAGGCGATTTTATAAAATAAAAATAAAAATCGTACGGTCATACGATTTACTCGCGCACAGGCATTTCGATCGTGCGATTACAAAACTCAACCCAAATTTCCCAATTTTACTGATTTGTTCAAATTGGTAAGAAAATGCGCACTCCAAAATGAACAAGATGGAAAATGAAATGCTCAGAAACAGTGAACGCTTTACTATATTCTTCACAGGGCTTGCGGCGCACGCAAAAACTCTATATATATTTTTTTAAAAATAAAATGACAAATTACTCTTACAAATCACACGAAATAAATAAAACTACATTGTTGATAAACTTTAAATAGTAACTACTCCTAAGCCTAGATAAGTATTGGATTTTCTGTCTTCCCAGAACGACTTATTTAGCATTTTAACAGTTCTAGCTAATGGGTCTATGAAAAGAGAAGTGAACAAGTAATTGGCATAATATCCGTGTCGGTAGCAGGTATCGATACGGCAAAAGAATAGCTACCCATCTACCAAAATAATCATACATGCTCCTCACAGGTAGAGGAAATAGAATGTAAGATGCGAAGGAAGATTCCTCACTCATCTCACCAAAAATATCCTTGCCCAGAAAGGTGTCGTCATCAGCAAAGAGGCAGCACTAGGTGAAGGCAATGGAAGAGGCCCCTCTATGGACGAGGGATCAACCTCCTCAAAAAAGAGGATACACTTTTCAGTAACTTGAGAAAAATGTTCTAAGTCCTCCTGGGGTACCTGTGGAAGCTCAACCTGCATAGACTCAGACAAGGAAAGGTGATTAGGAAACAAAGGAGAAGAAAAACTTAAATAATCTTCAATCGGGGGAGTGGTCCCGGTCTCACTCCCAATAGGTTGAAACAAAATGATATTGTCAGCATCGTCGACAATGTTGGAGGGCACAGTTGGATCATTAGTGGCCTCCTCCATGATTTGGACTTCCTCCATCGGTGCAGAGGTAGAATCCTCATCACCTGGGAAAATATCCACCTTCATAGGGATAGGAACAACACACAATTCACCTGTCTTATCCTACGAAACATCCTCAATAATTTCGTTAGGAATGAATGTAGTAGTATGCACAAAAGGGGGAGGAATAATGCTCAGATAAATGTCAAGCATTGATTCCTCAAAAAGAATCGAATCCACGTAAGGTGATTTATGAACAAGGGAGATGGGATCAGCCTTGTTAGAGCCCAGATCAACCACACATCAGATAATTGTGTCCACATAATTCCGTTCGAAGCATGGGGGTGTCACAGACACATATCCAGATGTTGAAGGTGTGCCACCAGAGATAGGAGTTGAGATGAACCGGATATCCATCTCAACATCCTCATCCACTTGGCGAAGATACTCGGCACAATCCTTCAAGCCATGATTTGTGCTTTGACAAAACAAGCATTGTTTTGTGTTCTTCTTCGGTCCAATAAGGGTCGGAGATGAATTCAAAAATGGCACATGCGACGCAGAAGACTAGCCATAGGACTTAGGCATGATGTATGAGGTACCGTATGATATTGGTGCCCAATACATTGAACCTTGGGTACTAGAGCCACTATCTCCCGATGGGCATCTATCACTAGCATGGGAAATATCTCCACACCAATGGCAACGGATATTAAATGCAGCCCACATTGCGTGAAGGTACACATATTCAATAGAAAAACCCAAATGCGCAATACACTACACCTAACATTAAACAACTGCAGCACCCTATAATTTAAACAAGAAGAGGGACAAGTAAACAAACAAGGAAACTAAAAATCTTTACACGAAACTTTCCTAACAAAAGAATCACTACACCAGCTACAATCCCCATCAACGGTGCCAAAAACATGATGCGCGAATCTTGCACACCGCTTTAGGTGAGAGAGAGACTGCGATACGACACGGCAGTGTACCGATCATTCAAGTAATATAAAATGGGGGAGTAAATCCCCAAGTATCGATCTCAAGGAATGCAGGTTGGGGTGCATGATTTTAACTTTGTGAAAACTAATTGTAAGGATTTCTGATAATTAAAAAGGGGTTTTGGTTGGTTATGAGAGACACAATTAAAGAAAACTAAATTATCGATCACAAGTAAACAAAATCCTGAAGACTCGTTGAAGGTTCCCAGAAGGAATCGTAGGGTTGTCACGCCTCGTCCGAGCTCGGTCTTCGGTTGACGTCCGGGGTTCATAGGAGATATCACCTTCCTCCATGTTACCCGTCTTCTTCGGATAACAAATCAAGCTAGCTCTCACCAGAGAACCCTTGAATATAGCAGAAAATGTCTTAGAATGGAGCTCTTGAGCTCACGAATGATTGAGGAGGCCAAGGAGGAACATCTAGCTCTTGATTTGTAAGGAAATGTTAACATTTGAGAGGGTTGGGGGTGAAGCAAATAAAGCGGAATGCTTCGTAACTTTCCACAAGTGTAGCAACACAATGACAATGGGAAGACAGGATAATGCACTTGAAAATTGTCTACAATTTCCTCATTACAATGCGAGGTATACATGGCGAGACATGATTCATAAGAATCACGAAGGCGGGAAGCTCAAAACAACAAAAACAACAAGTCCCGGTGAACTGCCAAATAGAGGCCGCCAGAGACCGCACATCCACCAGACCGCATGGCTTACTCCTGAGACCGTGCGAACAGAAGCAGGCATGATGACCTGCGAGCTGTCAGACCGCAAAGCCAGACCGCACAAACTGCTGCTTTATTCCACTGCTGAAAACCGAACCTGTCCGCACTTCTGACAGCCAAACCAAGAGTACACCCGATCACTGAAGCTACCCACTATAACACCCCAGGCTTCGCTCAACCTACTATAGCTATTTCTCTAGAAAGGCAGGCTCGAGCTACTTCTCGAGAAATAGCTATTTCTCGATAAGTGAAGGCTTTAGCTACTTCTCGAGAAACAGCTATTTCTCGAGAAGTGAAGGCAGTGAGTTCGTCGAACGTGGTTCCACGAACAGACAGCGCTAGAGTTCGTCGAACTGCTGGAATTCGTGGAGAGAAGTGAAGGAGCTAGAGTTCTCGAGAAGTGAAGGCGCTAGATTTATCGGGAAGTGAAGGTGCTAGAGTTCGACGAACCGCTGGCGCTGGAGTTCGCCGAAGCGAGTTCGTCGAACTGAGTTCGACGAACCGCTGGCACTGGAGTTCATTGAACTGAGTTCAACGAACCGCTGGCGCTGGAGTTCGCTGAAGCGAGTTCGTCGAACTGAGTTCGAGGAACCAGTGGCACTGAAGTTCGCCGAAGCGAGTTCCTCGAACTGAGTTCGACGAACCGCTGGCGCTGGAGTCGTTCGACGAACAGTTCATGCTGAGTTCGACGAAGCGTGGGCACGGGCATAAGCAGCATTCCTGGACATCTGTTATGATTGAATCTTGATCCTACGGTCTAGATGAGTGCATCCTAAGGTCTTATTTAGGGAAGAGAGTCCTTTTTCTGGCTTCGGGGAAATCGTTTGTGTTGTTGGATGTGTAGAAGAGAGGAAGGGTTTGGAGGAAGAAGAGGGATAGATCCGCCATTGTTGGAGCACTGGAGCTCCATTCGCCAATCCGAGACCAGATCTGTGGAGAGGACTAGAAGGCGCTTCTTTTTATCCGTGCCTTTCAACCGATCCATGGCGAGGAAGAGAACTCTTAGGGTAACGAAATCTCTCCTCCTGGTTTTAGGATGCCTGCATGGCATCTATGCTTTTACTTTCCTTTTTCTAAAATTTATGGCACCAGATCTCTCAAATGAGAGGGGTTTGGGTCGCCTTGGTTCAAGAAGAACCATCGGGTTGATTGAGTCCATCTCCGACATGATTTTGCACTAGAGATCCGCTCCGTTAGTGGATTAGGCATTTTGTGTGAAGCCAAAATCATGATCGGTGGTGCGATTCGGAGATGTTGCTTAACGTGCATTTTAGGATTTTGCTAGAAATCCGATGACGGCGAAAACGTCGTATGTGTTGCCCTTATGTTCGTGTGAGAATGATGTTGGTTTGGAAAGGGTAATTATGATGTGTATGTGAAGGCGTGGTTTGTCTTTGTGGTTGGCTGTCTAGCCCGTGAATGCTTGGATTCATGTGGAGAGAGTGTCCCGGCAAGACAAGTCCCCTTCTGGGCTAACTGACAAGAACAAGTATGTTGGTCGCCCATTGGAAAGATGATCCACATAAGGGGTGAGGTCCCAGTGGAGTTCTTGGCTTTTGGTTTAGTGATTGAGGTGAGAACAAGTATGTTGATGCGCCCCTTGGCAAGATGAGCCATGTAAGGGGTGAGGTCACAGTGGAGTTCTTGGCCTTGGGCTTGCATGCCCGTGGGGGGAATGATAAGTACCCTTGGTTTGTTATGAAATGTTGATGTGTGTTGTTATGTTAGAAGCATACACGCCATAGGATGCCTTGGGTGAAACCCAGGTTTGCATACATGTTGCATTGCTAGATCCCCATACTTTTACTGCTCAACATAGAAATGTGGATGATGCTTGTGACACTCATGCCTATCATGTTTATGTTAATTCTATTTATTACATTTGCATACGAAGTGCTGACTTGAAGGGTAATGTAGTTCCCCGGGGTCTGCTAGAACGGCCGGGAGGAGGGGTGTTGTTACACCGTTGTTGGTCAGCCAAAGCTGACCCTCGTATACCGCTCTTTGTGATTTGGATGCAGGGCAAGGATCGCTGGTTGGACCTAGCTCGCCGGCCAGAAAGTCCTAAGCTTCATGAAGTGCTCTTTTCATGCTTTCTAGTTGATTTGATGTCTTTACCTGTTCCAGCTAGCATGCCGAGGTATCTTAGGATTGTGATGATCTGTTGGACATTTATAAGCCCTGTTTTGACTTGAGTTGGAGTTTTGTAAGGCCTTAAGGCCGTAGTACTCTTATGTAGATGTGGACAACTTATGTGGTTTGTTTTATTCTTTTTGCTGTGTTAGTTTTGAGTTTTGAGATGGTTAGATCAATATCACTTTTAATATTAAAGCTGTGGCGATTATATGTTGTGGGGTCCCGGCCGGACCTATATTATATAGTCATTGCAGGGGAGGTGTTACAATTTGGTATCAGAGGGAGGTTAGCGTTCTTGTTCAGGTTTAGCGTGTTCGGATCGCGTTAAGTGGTTGTCCACATAGGAGTACTTTGCGGGACCATGAGTGTCCTTGCGTTCGAGTCTTGCGAATAGAGTTTGATTTGTTTTTCCTTGCTTATGCTAGGATGGTGGCGATGATGCGGGGACGTTGAGGTGTCAAGAGGACCCGTCGGCAAGCAGTGCAATGGCCCCAGCCCTTGTGAATATGGGTGTGTCCCTGACAGACTTTTGTCATATGCTAGCAGAGGCAATGGTGGCGGCTCAAGCTGCGGCAATGCCACAGATTGCGATGCCTGTTGTGCAGGCTACGACTCCTGTTGCTCCGGTCACTATGACGCTGGAAGTGGGAGTAAGGCAGGTAGAGCCGTTAACCGAGAGAACGGTTGGGCAAGGCGATCGTCAGATGAAGTACTATCTGAGTTTCCATCCTCTGACGTTCAAAGGAGTTGGCACTCTTACAGACGCCAAGGATTGGTTGGCAAGAATTCAGAAACTCCTGAAAGCGACAGAGACCCCAGAGGACAAGTAGTCCCAATTCGCAGCGTTTATGTTAGAAGGCGACACCAAGCTGTGGTGGGTGAATCATAGCGGTCGTCATTTCCCTGGACGTGCCCCGTTCATGGAAGAGTTCGGGAATGCCTTCCTGAAGCGCTATATCCCCTCTTCGACGAGGTTAGCCCTTCAGCGGCAGTTCTTGCACTTGGTGCAGCGTGAGAAGACGGTAGATGAGTACTTGCAGGAGTTTACTCGGTTGGGTCATTACGCAGGAATGACCATGGCAGATGATGAGGAGAGGGATAATCTCTTCTATCAGGGTCTGAGAGAGAATTTAAGGCAGCCTCTGATAGCCTTAAAGAATGCGGGGTTCAATGAGTTATTTGAAGCTGCTCGAACATTGGATAGCGATATGGAGCGAACCCAGCGCCGTAAGGGCTTGGCGGCAAAGCAGGGAGAAAGTAAGCCATCTCAGTCTCAAGGGAAGCCTGAGAAAGGTTGGTGGAAGAAAAAGCCCCATCCTTTTAGGACTGGCGAGAGGAGCGGCGCGGCTTCTGGACAGTTACGTTCCAAGGGGCCATTGACATGCTACAAGTGTGGCAAAGTGGGCCACATAGCTCAGGTCTATTTCAAGAATGGAGTTGAGCTAGAGCAGAGGCAGGAGCAGTCGGTGCGTTCCGGTCCTAGTGTTGGGGAGAAAGGGAAGGCAGTGGAGTCCAGTGCTTCCCGTTTCCCTCCTGTGCAGCCTAGAGCGTACAACCTCGGACAACAGGAAGCGATTCGTCAACCTGACGTGGTGACAGGTATGAAAGTTCTAAGTTTTGTTTAATAGTTTTAACGTTTGAAACCGATTTCTCGGCCTTGTGTGAAGCTCGGGGCCCTCACCGAAATGAGGGGCAGCTAGCCCTTACTAATCCCTCAGAGAAGTAGACTGAAGACTAGGAAAATGGCTAAAACCTTAGTCACAGCGAGGAGGTCCCTCCACTAACCCGGAAGATCGTTGAGCGCTTCCCCTCCCAAGCCAAAGCTGAGACTAGGGCACCTTGGAGAGCTGGAGAGCTGAACCAAAGCAACCAAGGGAAGAAGAAGCTCGGGGATCTGAGAACGGAATCCCCCTCCCAAGGTGCCCTTCAAGGTCTATTTATATTTTCCTGCTCACGGTCTGTCAATAGCGGTATTCCGCCTTTTGGTTTTACTAAATGCACCCCAATTTGGCCTGCTAACAGCCAAACTCCGCTGTTTGGAGGGGATAATGGCAGACCATCAAGGGCAGAGGGGTAATTTTGCCTCCCTAGCCCATGGGCCAATGGCCCGTGAGAAGGTTACTTGCGAGTGCTCCTGCGAGTCTCCTCGCAAGTGTGGCTCGCAAACTCCCCCTAGGTGAGCGCTCTACAAAAGCTCTGCTCTGCCTCCTTCTGACGGCGTCTCTCGGGGCCAAGTCTCGCACACCTGCCCGCGAGCTCCGCTCAACCTTGTGAAGACCTACTGGACCGGATGAACGATCGAGCTCGCAAGGCTGGGAAACCATTTCGCCGAGCTGAAGCGTGACGTTCGTCGAACGCTGAACGGGATCCATAGGTTCGCCGAACTGAGGATTGAGTTCGTCGAACGCGGATGATTTCGTCGAACGCTGATGATTTTTTCGAACGCTGATAAATTCGTCGAACGACCTTCGTCGAACCCGGACAACTGCGGTAAGCGGTCCGCGAGGCGCGGACTTTCCAGACCTTCTCGCGAGATTATGGGGGGTGCCCGTCTCGCGAACCTAACGGCGAGTTCTCTCTCTTGCAAGAATTCCTCCAATGCTCTTCACAAAGTTACAGCTCTTAAACCATGTCCCTCACCCGACGTGTTGGGTCCAGCGTTCCTTCACTTGACCCGTAGCGCCTTTCCGTTGATATAAAGATCAAGTTGCGCCTTCACCAACAGTCCAGGCTTTTGGTGTTGTTGGTTGCGCTGGGTCCTCTCAATTGGTATCAAAGCAGGTTGCGGGTTCAAGACTGGGGGGCACTGATAATTCCTGAAATTCTCTCTACCTGTGTGGGTCCCGTTGGGTCAGGCAGCCGGAGCCATGTGTCAAGCCACCTCTGAGCTTGCGGGCCATGTGGAGCGCCTCTGAGCTTGCGGGTCGTGCTGGACGCTGGGGGGGGGGGGGGATTGTTGGGTCCAGCGTTCCTTCACTTGACCCATAGCGCCTTTCCATTGATATAAAGATCAAGTTGCGCCTTCACCAACAGTCTGGGCTTTTGGTGCAGTTGGTTGCGCTGGGTCCTCTCACGGCGAACATTGGGGTTGTACAGTTTCGCCTCCTTGCGAGTGTGGCTCGCAAATCTGACTTAGGTGGATGCTTCCGTGAAGGTCCTGCTCGCCTTCCTGCGAGCGATCTGCGGGAACTCGGTCACCCGCGTGAACACAACGCGTCTGCGAGTATTCTGCGAGGGCACTGCTCGCCAGCCTGATTGGTTCGCGCGGCTCTTGCCTTATTCGCGTTCTCCTGAGATCATCACTCACGAGTGGCTCGAGATCCTGAGTCTCGTTCCACTCGCTCTCGTTCAAGGTGCTGCGCCTAGCTCGCTCTCGGCGAACCCGAGGTTGTACACAATCCCCTCTCTTCGCAAGTCTTAAGTTAGACTCGCGAAGAATCATCCAACCCTCGGCGTTCGTCGGGCGTACGGTGATCTGGCAGGAATCTTTTGGTGGGACCCAGCTCCCTTGCTATAAATACTATCGATCGTTGTTGATGGGTGCCCCGCTTTCTTCTTCGCTGATACCTGCTGCTCCGTACTATGGCTGTCTGAGGATGCCCATCTCCGAGGAGACCATGGCTCGCCTTAATGCGGCGCGAACCTTGGAGCACGCAGCCCTTGCCAAACCTGCCCCTTGGGCCCCGACGTCGTCTTCCCCATGAATGCTAAAAGCGAAGTCAGTCCGGCGCTCCCCCGAGGTGGAGAAATCCTTGTCCTTGAACACGGCGTCCGACCTTCTACTCGCGGACCAGGTATTTAGGTCGATAAACTGGATTCTCTCCTCCCTCTGTTGATATCTTTCATTTCAGGCCTCGCATCTTCTAGGGAGCCTGACGGGTGAGATCCGGGCGGACACTCGCCCCGCTACCCCCCGGGAAGACGGCGTGGAGATCATGGACCTGGACCCCTCCAATCTCCACTCGTCGTCTCGGTGTAGTAAGCCTTCTCGCCTAATTCTTTGGTAAGCGTCATAATACCGATTTTTCTAACATATCTCTCGCAGAGTCCCCTCTCGCGGCGCCTGGCAAGAAAACAGCTCCACCGCTCTCGCAACCTCCTCCAGCGATGAACGTTTCTGTCCCCGGGTACACCGTCCCGGACCCAGCAAATCCTGAGAACTCGCTCATAGGTGCTGCCCTGGGTGAGGGCTCCGGGCGTCGCCCCTCGGGCTTAGGTAAGTCTGGGACCCTGCCCCATGGGGCTCCCCTTTCGGGGCAGCTCGGCCCATTTCGCGCATATTAGGGTAAATCCCCCCCCCTAACTCGCCCTGCTGGCTTAGGCAGGCCGGCTATCGACCTTTTTCTCCTTTTCGCTGACCCCCTCACCTTTTCTCGCAGGCCTTCCCGAGAGTTCTAGTGACTTTGATTTAGGGGGAGAGGAGTTGTCTCCTCTTCCTTTGTCGGAGGAGATTGATGCCTTCCTTGGTGACCCGCTAGATCTGGTGATGATGAAGAGGCGGACCTCGGAGCTTTTCCAGAAACATGGGCGGATGCTCCAAGATCTGTACAGCCAGGCGAAGAGAGACAGTGAGGTGGCTGGGGAGCAGATTGCTTCGCTCGAAGAAGAATGCGCTCGGCTCCAAGCCGCGCTGCTGCCAGATTCTCTTGAGGAGGTTACCTCTCAGGGGGTGCACATCACGCGAATGATAGATCATGCTCGCAAGATCCAGCATGAGGGTCGCTCCGTCCATGCGTATCATTACCCTAAGAGTCCGCCTAGCACGGGGATGAGAGGCCGGGGCCGATCGAAGTGGCTCCAGTACTGACCTCTCCTCCCACGCGCTCGCGTTTCTTTTCGCAACTTTTTCCTGTGATGCGACCAATTTGTGTGACACCTAAACATCTTTTGCTCGCCTTCGCGAGCTCCTCTTATTTGGTCGCCTTTTGGCGACGTCGCATTGAGTTTGCTTTCTTTTTGTTTACATTTATATCGCTGTTGCTTTTTAATGCTCGCCCTCTAATCATCTGAGCATGTGATCTGCGGGGGTCTGTTTATTCATGATGTTACTTTTATGACTCGTGGGCCCGTATGACCGGGTTGCCGCGAGCATTTCTGAGAAGGGTGGGCTCGCATTTCGAGGCACATCATGATGCGTTTTCTTTTTTCTACCCGCACCCCCCGGCGCTTCGATTACTCCCCGCCGCCTTAGTTTTTCTATAAATTGGGCCGGCATTTATGGCTTAACCACTGTTTTGATCGTCCCCTCCCGTCTTCACTTTGCCCTCTCCCTCTCGCCACTTTCTTTCTCTGTTCTCGCCTATCTCATCGCAGGCAAGCCATGGGTAGAGACAATGCTAACACCGAAGGTCGGGCCAAGTGCGCGAGGACCTTTCTCGATCATATCTTCCTGAACTTCTCGCTCTCGTAGAGTGAGGATTACCTGGTCGTGGTGAACTATATCTCGCCCGGTTTTGAAGCCGGCGACCTACAGACGAGGATGCAATCAACTTCACCTTCGCAGATGAGCTCGCCATTCCTGTGGCCCACTTCGAAGCGGGCCTGCGGTTACCTTTTTGGCCCGAGAATAGCCAGGTACTCGTCGTTCCCTCTCTCCCTCTTATATTTTACTCGCGTGAAGCGATTGTTCGATCAGTTGCTGCGAATTCTCCAGATACTCAAGTATTTCGGCGTGATCCCGGGCCAGCTGACCCCCAATGCCGTGGCCATGATGGTAGCCTTTGCGTGCTACCTGCGAGAGGAGCGGGTAGAGTTCAGCCTACCAGTCTTCCGCAAATTGTTCTCCTTCAGGGCGAACAAGGATGGGACAGCCTTTTTCGCGAGCGACCACGCAAAAGTCGCGGAAACGGTCAATAAGAGCCATTATTGGCCTCTAAAATTTGTCATCGTGAAGGGCCCCTTCGGCAACGTGCCTTTCTCGCCCGTCCAGCGATCCAAGGTCACCTACAGCCCCCCGACGCTCGGCGGGCACGAGGCCGACCTCTTCAAGCATATGTCGACCAACTTCGAGGTGGTCTACCTTAGGAGGAACGTCGACTCGCTCCTTCCCGTGCCGCTCGGAGCAGGCTCGGCTCGCTCTCGCCAGATTCATTCTCGTGTCGCTTCTCTTCCTAACTCGAGTCAGCTTTCTTCGCAGGGGAGCGGGACCTCCCGCTCAACCCCCCTAACGCGAGTGCGGAGCACGTCACGCCTACCTTCCAGCTTGCCACTTCCGCCGCCGAGCTCTGCCGAGAGCCTGTTAACATGTCGACCTCGGCCTCTCTTAAGCGGTTTGCTCCCGCGATTAACGGGTCGAAGTCTCTACCTCCCCCCCCCCCCCCCCGAAGAAACCGAGGATGATCCTTCCGACCAAGGGGAAGGGGGTCAAGGCCTCGCCCGGGGGAGATCGCTCGGCAGCCCAGCCAAAAGAGAAAGTATCCAGCGAGCCCCCCAAGGTGGTGGCTGGCACTTCGATGGTACCCGACCCGACCCGCCACTGGAATTACGGCTTGGGGACCAAGCATCTGAACTCCGCCGGCGCGCCCCTACTGGTCTGGGAAGAGGAAGCCAACCGGGTTTCGATATCAAGCCTCCTCCCTTCCTGGGTGGAGGAGAACACGGTTGGTGGCGAAGCCTTTGCCCTGTTCTTCGGCCTCTATGGGCGAGAGGATGCGAAGGAGTTCAACTCGCTGAACTCATGAGTGCTTGCTCACGATAGCGCGCGTTCCCAGCTCCGTTCACTGGAGCTCGCTCATATGATGTATCGGCACTACTTTCAGCAGGAGAGAAACTCCGAGGAGCTCATGCGCGAGCTTTATACCGCCGCGAAGGGGATCGCGAGCCTGAGGAAAGAGAAGAGCTCCGAGGCTCTCCGTGAGGCGTTGAAGGCTTCGGTGGAGGAGGTGGCCACCCTCAAAGAAAAGCTCTATGTCTCGGATGGACTCATCGCCAGCCTCCAGGGTGGGATGGTGAGTCCTTGTTGACCCGCCTAACCATTCTCATCTTTACATACACGCGTTTGAGTCTCTCTTTCTGGCAGGATGCCGAGACTGCCAGTGAGCTCCTTTCTCGTAACTCTGACCTAGCGCAACAAGTGACGGGGATGAAAGCCTTGAATTCCGAGCTGGCCCGGGCCGCTCTACCCCCCAGCCCCAAGTCACAGAAGGAGAAGCGACTAGAGTACAAGGCAGAGATGCGGGAGGGAGCACTTCATGCGGCGTCGTTCGCCTTCCGCACCCTCAAGTGGTCTAGCCTACTCACCGCGGGGGCGGCGAAGCTCACTTTGGAGGACGTGGTCCCGGAGATGTTCCTGCCTACCACGCCCTTCGAGAAGAGCGAGGGCGAGCAATCAGGGGACGAGTCGTGATTCCCCGCATCTCGTTTTTTCTTTTGTGTTCTTTTTTGCTGGCGAGGACGCCAAGGGATTTTGTAAGCAGATGAAAAACTGAAATGATATGTGCATAAATATTTTTCTTGTTATCATTTGTTCGTTGTGTATACTTCTTTGAGTCATCGCCTCCTTCGTTATTAGTTCGGTGCTTGTAGTGCTCACTTGCGCCCCTCTCGAGATCGCTTAGCTCTGGGGTATGGCTCGCGATTTATCTTTGTTTTGTCACCCTCCGGTCTTCCCGGAGGTCATGATTTCTGGGGCTCTCCCGTCGAATCGCCCTCTCGCGAGGAGCACGCCTTCGACCCTTTAATTCTCACAAGTGAGGTCTTTGTCGGGGTTTTAGTAAGGGCTGAATGGTTTCCTCCACGTTTTCACCCCCCCCCCCCCCCCCCACCGCGTCAGCGAGTACGCAGCCGGTCTATCCGGGGTGATCATTTCTCCGCGGCGAGGGCCCTGTCGCGGACGCGTCTCTCACCCTATGTCTGGGAGTCGGGTTTTGCCCCTTAGTCATGCGAGCTCGCCCCTGCCCGGTGAGTGGAACGGCCTTCTGACGTATCCTGACTTGCCTCGTATCGAAGGATTTGACATTTGTCAGCCTCTCTAGAGATCAACCTGAACCCCCCGTCTAGTGAGAGCCAGGGAGCGGAATCGATCTGGGGCATTCCATCACCAAAACTTGTCACCTTGCCAGCCTTTCCAGAGATCAACCTGAACCCGCCGTCTAGTGAGAGCCCGGGAGCGGAATCGATCTGGGGCATTCCAGCACCAATACTTGTCACCTTGCCAGCCTCTCCAGAGATCAACCTGAACCCCCCGTCTAGTGAGAGCCCGGGAGCGGAATCGATCTGGGGCATTCCAGCACCAATACTTGTCACCTTGCCAGCCTCTCTAGAGATCAACCTGAACTCCCCGTCTAGTGAGAGCCCGGGAGCGGAATCGATCTGGGGCATTCCAGCACCAAAACTTGTCACCTTGCCAGCCTCTCCAGAGATCAACCTGAACCCCCCGTCTAGTGAGAGCCCGGGAGCGGAATCGATATGGGGCATTCTAGCACCAATTCTTGTCACCTTGCCAGACTCTCCAGAGATCAACCTGAACCCCCCGTCTAGTGAGAGCCCGGGAGCGGAATCGATCTGGGGCATTCCAACACCAAACCTTGTCACCTTGCCAGCCTCTCCAGAGATCAACCTGAACCCCCCGTCTAGTGAGAGCCCGGGAGCAGAATCGATCTGGGGCATTCCAGCACCAAAACTTGTCACCTTGCCAGCCTCTCTAGAGATCAACCTGAACCCCCCGTCTAGTGAGAGCCCGGGAGTGGAATAGATCTGGGGCATTCCAGCACCAAATCTTGTCACCTTGCCAGCCTCTCCAGAGATCAACCTGAACCCCCCATCAAATGAGAGCCCGGGAGCGGAACCAATCTGGGGCATTCCAGCACCAAAACTTGCCACCTTGTCAACCTCTCCAGAGATCAACCTGAACCCCCCATCTAGTGAGAGCCCTGGAGCGGAATCAATCTGGGGCATTCCAGCACCAATACTTGTCACCTTGCCAGCCTCTCCAGAGATCAACCTGAACCCCCCGTCTAGTGAGAGCCCAGGAGCGGAATCAATCTGGGGCATTCCAGCACCAAAACTTGTCACCTTGCCAGCCTCTCCAGAGATCAACCTGAACCCCCCGTCTAGTGAGAGCCCGGGAGCAGAATCGATCTGGGGCATTCCAGCACCAAAACTTGTCACCTTGCCAGCCTCTCTAGAGATCAACCTGAACCCCCCGTCTAGTAAGAGCCCGAGAGCGAAATCGATCTGGGGCATTCCAGCACCAATACTTGTCACCTTGTCAGCCTCTCCAGAGATCAACCTGAACCCCCCGTCTAGTGAGAGCCCGGGAGCGGAATCGATCTGGGGCATTCCAGCACCAAAACATGTCACCTTGCCAGCCTCTCCAGAGATCAATCTGAACCGCTCGTCTAGTGAGAGCCCGGGAGCGGAATCGATCTGGGGCATTCTAGCACCAATACTTGTCACCTTTGTTATCTTCGCACAGTAGTTATAACCATCACACAAAGAAATAAACATTCAACAAATGACATTGTAAGAAACTTTCAAGGGTAGAACCGTTTCCGATCATCTCCACTTCTGTCTCGGCCGAGAGGTACCCCTTCCACATCCCGGAGGTGATACCCCCCCCCCCCCCCCGACTTGAGCACTTCGCTTACAATGTATGGACCCTCCCAGTTGGGATTAAGTTTACCCACCTTGGTTCCTCTTCCGGCCGCGTCGACCTTCTTCAGTACCAGATCTCCTTTCTGAAAGTGTTTTATTCGGATGTGCTTGTCAAAGTATCGGGCCATTCGTCGCTTGATTTCCTCATGCCTGATGGTGGCCAGGTCTCGAAGTTCCTCTACCAGATGCAGAGACAGCCTCTGCTCTGCATCATTAGCTACTAGCCATTCTTCATTTCCCTCACCCGCATCGATCAACCTGGGGGTCTTTACTTCAAACTCTATGGGATGGACTGCTTCGGATCCATGAGAGAGTTTGAACGGGGTCTCCACGGTGGCGGTGTTTGGAGTAGTCCTCAGGTCCCAGAGGACGGATGGTAGCTGCTCCACCCAGTTCCCCCGGAGGTTCTCTACTTTTTTCTTTAATAGGTTGACGATCATCTTGTTTGCCGCCTCCACCTGGCCGTTGCTTCTCGGATGGTGAAACGATGCGAACCTGAGGTCGATGCCGAGTTGGGTGCAGAATCCAACAAACTCCACGCTAGCGAATTGTGGCCCATTATCCGTCACTATAGCCAGAGGGAGCCCGTGCCTGCAAATTATCTCTCCCCACGCGAAATTCCTTACAACTTGAGATGTTACCTTGGCTAGCGCCTTCACTTCTACCCATTTGGAGAAGTAATCGATCATGACCAATAAGAACTTCCTCTGACCACTAGCTTGAGGGAAATGGCCAACTGGGTCTAACCCCCATATGGCGAAAGGCCAAGGGGCCTTGATGGTCCGGAGCCTCTGGGCTGGGAGGAGTTGGAGCGGTGCATAGAGCTGACACTTCGATCATCTTCTTGCGAACTCCGCCGCATCCTTGCTGAGGGTAGGCCAAAAATAGCCTTGCCTCAACACTCTCCCCTCCAGGGTTCGGCTCCCGGAGTGGCTGCCACACTCCCCCGAGTGTATCTCTTCCAGGACCCTTGAGACTTCTTCTTCCGACACGCAACGGGCTAGGAGACCCGAGAGCGTCTTTCTGTACAGCCCTCCTGCATGTAAGAAATAATAAGCCGACTTATACCTGAAGCATCTCTTATCTCCGTCCCCTTTAGGGAACTTCCCCAAAGCGAGGAAGGTGATGAAGGGGTCCATCCACGACGCTCGCTGATCCACCTCCATCAATTCTCCCTCCTCTATGGAAGGCCGGAAGAGTTCCGACGCCGTCCCCCCTGCCCGGGGACTGAACTTGGCCAGGAGGTTCGCCTGGGTGCTCTCCTCTCTAGGGACGTGCTTGATGGAGAAAGTGCGGAACTGCCCGATGATCCCCTTGACCTTCTCCAGATACCGCTGGAGAGTTGGTTCTTTGACCTTGAACTCCCCCTTGATTTGGCGAGCCACTACCATAGAGTCTGTTGAGACCTCCACGTCTTGTACTCCCAGCTCTCGAGCTAGGCGGAGGCCCGCTATCACGGCCTCATACTCGGCCTGATTGTTGGTGAGGGGGAAATGAATGTTGATTGCCTGCTCTATCCGAGTACCCTGGGGGCTTACTAATACCACTCCTCCTCCGAAGGAGTGCTTTCCTGACGTCCATCGACCAACATCTTCCAGGCCACTGGGTGGGGGAGTTCAGACTCCTCCAGCTCGGTCACGTAGTCAGCCATGAAATCCGCCACCACTTGCGCCTTTATGGATACCCTGGGCACGTAGGAGATGTTGAACTCGCTCAGCTCCACCGACCACTTAGCCAACCTTCCGGAGTGCTCCACCCCTTCCATGATGCCGCAAAGGGGGTGGTCGGTTACCACCCTGATTGAGTGTGCCTGGAAGTAGGGTCGGAGCTTCCTAGCCAACACTACCAAGGCAAATGCCAGCTTTTCCAGGATAGGATACCTGAGCTCGGCCTTCCTCAAGACCCTGCTAACATAATAGATGGGGAGTTGTTTCTTTCCTTCCTCTCGAACTAGCACCGAACTGACCGCCTCCGACCCTACACCCAGGTATAGACATAGGTCCTCCCCTCGCCTCGGCCCCTGCAGTAACGGGGCCTGGGTTAGTTGTTCCTTTAGTGTTTGAAAAGCTTTCTCTCACTCAGGGGTCCACTCAAACTTCTGGTTACCCCTCAGCACCCTGAAGAAGGAGGAACACTTTTCTCCTGCCTTGGAGAGGAACCTGCTCAACCCGGCCAGCTTTTCTGTCAAGCGTTGAACTTCCTTCGCATTCCTCGGGGATCCCAACTCGAGGATCGCCCATACCTTATCGGGGTTAGGCTCCACCCCATGGGGGGTTTGCAAATGACCCAAGAACTTCCCTCGACTGGCCCCGAAGACACACTTCAAGGGGTTAAGATTCATTTTAAACTTTCTCAAAGTCCCAAAGGTCTCCTCGAGGTCCCGGAGGTGGGACTCGAGATCCCGACTTTTGATCATCAGGTCATCTACGTAGACCTCAAGTTCCTTTCCTTCTGTTCGCGGAACACCCTATCCATCATTCGTTGGTACGTCGCCCCTGCGTTCTTTAAGCCGAATGGCATCATTTTGTAACAATAGCACCCATCCCTGATATTGAAGGATACATCCTTGATGTCGGGAGGGTGCATGCGAATTTGGTGATAACCTGAAAAATCATCTAATAAAGACATCATAGAGAAACCGACGGCTGAGTCAACCAACACGTCAATTCTAGGCAAGGGGTAGCAATTCTTGGGGCATGATTTATTAAGTAGTGAAAAATCAACACACATGCGCCACTTACCTCCCCCCTTCTTTACCATGACTACATTGGAGACCCAGCCTGGATACTGGATCTCTGACAAAAAACTTGCTTGTAGGAGCTTTCCCACCTCCTCGCCAATGGGTCCCTCTAGCTTGTTCGTCGTGGCCCTCTTCTTTTGACGGATGGGGCGAGCGCTCGGGTCGAGGTTGAGGCGGTGGCACGCCACATCCGCATCGATCCCTGGCATCTCCGCGGCACTCCACGCGAAGACATCCATATTGTTCTGGACGCAAGCTGAGATCTTCTCCCGATCCTCGGGGCTGAGCTCCCCGCTGATCCTGATCTTCTCGATTGCTCCAGCCTTGGTGGTGACCTCCACCTCTACCACTTCTTCCACAGCCTCCAGCCTGGATTGCTCCTCCCCAGGTGTTGTCCTCCTCTCCGCCACAAGCGAGTTCTTTGGCTTCTTCCCCTATCTCTCCCTCTTCAACCTCCATCAACTCCTCCCCCCTTCCTCCGGGGTCTTCTCTTCTTTCTTTCCCTCTTCTCCTTCCTTCGCCCTGGGTCCTTCATCGACCCCTTCCCGAGAATGAACTACTTCAGCCATCTTTTCTTCCGACCTCTCCTCTCCCCCTACTTCGACCGCTTCTTCCATCGCCTCATTCGCCCCTTCCCCCTGGGCCTCAATATCTACTTCTTCTGTCTCCTCCGCCCTCTGCTCCTCCAAACTTTCTTTCGTTCTCTGCTCCATTATCTCTTCTCCGAGTCTCGCCGACTCTCCCACCTCCTGGTCCCATCTCTCGGCTTCGTCCATCCAGGAGATGGTGTTGACTACCGTGACGTAGCACTTCCTGGGTACTTTTGGATCCCCTCTGATTCGAACCTGGACTTCTGCGTCATTGAACTTGAGGCACTGGTGGAAGGTGGAGGGGACACAACAGAATGCGCTGATGAGCGGCCGTCCAAAGATGGGGCTATAGCTGCTGGGGGCATCTACTATGACAAAGCGGCAGTTCCTAGACGGCCCCCCAAGGTCACATGGAGTCCTACTCCCCCTTCTACCTCCTTCCTCTCCCCGGAGAATCCGAACAACGGACCATCCGAGGCCAACACCCTTTGCGGCTCCACCTCCATTCCATCGAACGCCTTCTTGAAAATAACGTTGACCGAGCTCTCGTTATCCACAAGGATTCGGGAGACGGTGAAGTTCTCTATCGCTGTTTGGATAACCAGCGCATCGCAGAACGGGTCCTCGTAGCCCGGCATGTCTCTCTGGGTGAAGGAAATCTTCTCTATCAGGGGCGGGGCCAAGGACGTCGAAGCCACGCTATGTCGATAGATAGTATGGAGGCTCGCCTTTCGAGTCGCTTCAATCCCTACCCCTCCATGGATCACTCTGATCCCCCATCTGGTCCCCAAATCGGCCCGGTCCTCGCACCTATCCTCCTCCTCTCGAGGCAGGACCTCTTCAATCCTCACTGACTGCTGTCGCGGGGCGGGCGCTCGGGCCCTTTTTGTTTCCAGGAACTCCGGGCAGGTGGCCGTCGCATGACCTTCCTCATCATGGAAGTCACAGTAAGGCAGCGTCACCTCCCCCGTCTCGGCCTCTGCCACCCTATTCCTTCTTCTCCTTCCTTCCCCCACTTCTTCTCGCGCCTCTTCTCTTCTCTTCTTCCTCTTCCTCCCCTTCCCCGCCTGATTGACATGGCATGCTGGGGTGGAGGCATCGGCATCGGACCCTGCCTCCATCCCAACTGATGGGGTCATCCTTGGCCCCCATAGAAGTTACCCTTCCCGGGGGTGTAACCCCTTCCCTGGCCTTGCATTTCTCCGCCCTGTTGCCTCCACTCTCCCTCTGGGGCCCTGGGCTCTTCCCTTCTCCTCACCTCCTGCTGTCTGACCTCCGGCTCATTGAGCTTCGCTAGCCTCTTGGTGAGTTCCGGATTGGCCTCCTCTGTAACGCCCCCGATTTTCGAGTTTCCCCGTGTGCGGTCCATTTTAGTTCGGGCGTTACCATCTCGTGTTCGAGGGAGCGTGTATCTCGTACTCGTAGTTATTTTGAAATAATAAAGTTAAATTATACAGCTTTAATAATATTAATAACCTTAGGAGTGGGCAACTTTCGTAAAAGAGTAATATAAAATGAACTCAAGTTTTCAATATAATACATATATAAAACACATGTATTTTGTCAAAATATATAATTCCTTTGTCAAGAGAGTTCCCAGATTTTATATAAAAATGTATATATATATATATATATTTTATCTTATCAAAAGAATAACGACCTGGGAGAGTGTGCCCCCTTTATGAAAGAAAAAAAAAATCTCTCTTCTTCTTCTTCTTCACGCCATTGAGACCGTACTGAGTTCAGAAAAAAAAGAAAGTTGAGTTTAGAGAGAGAAAGGGTGAAACGAGTGCTTTGGAGGTGATTTCTCTCCCGTCAGCGGCTAGATTTCTCATCGGAGGCCGGAAATCAAAAGCTCTCGGCGAGGGCTTTCCGGCTAGGTGCTTTTCGTAGCGAGCAACGGTGATTCAGCGGCGATTTAAGGCAAGTAGATCTCCATTTTCTGTCTAGACCTTCCTTGTTTCTATTTTAGGTGATAAAAATTTGATGTTTATCCTTCTATGGTTGTTTTTTTTATCATTTTTATCGTTTTTTATCGTCGATCTGGGTGTTTATACTCAAAAATATTCGAAATTATGTTTAGTTATGCTGCAGCAAGTGTTAGGATAGGTTAGATCGTCGAAACGGCTTTTAAAACGCGAAAACCCAACTTTTTACTGAAATTCGTCGAAACCTCCCGTGAAAACCCGTGAAATACGTGAAATCTCGTGGAATTCGTCGGGATGATCCCGTGAACATCCGACGAAATTCGTCGGGACTTCATGGGTCAACCCAGGAAATCGTTTAAGTCAGATTCGTCGAAATGTCCCGTGTAAACTCGACGAATTTTTCATAAATTCGTCGGGAGACCCTTGTCCCGTGAAATCTCGTGGAATTCGTCGGGATTCCACGAGAGGGAGCTAGCGCCAGCGCTAGCTAGCTAGCGCCGGCGGTAGCTCCTCTTCCTTGTTTTGTGCCCCCCAACTCCAAGTGTGATCGTCATGTCATGTCATGTTGTCGGTATACGTCAGAAGGTCCCTGCACCCTTTAGTTCAATAGATATACCCGGGGACCGTGGTTGCCATTTTCGAAAGATCGTGAGAAGGCTTGTTTCTTCCGAGAGGTGATACCCGTTAGTGGGGTTATGTTATTATATGATGGGGAAAGTATTATTTTGGGTCGTTGGATGGATAGTGACTCGGTAGGTCCGCCACCACGATACCTTGTTTCTATTTTGTCTGTTGGATGGTCGGTGACCCGATGTGTTCCGCCTCCGCAGCAATGTTTAAATGCGAGATGGTAGTGACACCGTCGTGTTCGCCATCACATTCCTCGCCTCATCATGTAGTAACATTTGGGAAAAATCTGTGCGTTCGATGCACTCCGAGTTGACATTACTTATGATTGTCAGATTTCTTTCTCTCTGGTTTGCTTGCACCCGCTTTGGGCTGAGGCATTCTTCGGTTTTGAATGCTTCAGGTTCAGGTACTTAGCCGTGCTACTCCAGGGTTTTGCTCCTGCTGGACGGCGTGCTGATACTCTTGTTTTCCTTTCTCTGGTGAGGAGTTGTACTTTACTTTGTATATCATCTAACTTTGACTACTATGGGTTCGTGTCAGTTGTTGGCGTCCTTAGTGCCTTGCTTATGCTTTAGTTTTTTTTTTTTTTTTTTTTTTTATCTCCGCTCTGTTTATATTCATATGCTCTTGGGAACGGTTTTATGTTAGGATGCTTAGTAGATACTTTAAAGTATATATATATATATAAAAGCTGCATCCTTATATTAATGGCACAATTTATGCATAAACTTACTACCTTTTAAAGCGTATCAAACGATTCCTTATACCTCTTTAAGTATAAATATAATTATGTCATCAAACTTGTATTTATGTAAAGAAATCATATATTCTGCTGCGTAAAATACTTTCTTTTACTTGTGGACTACATGAGCCACTGACCGAGGGACACGGTCCAAAGCTAAAAACCTATGATTCTCTTCAATAAAGAAACATCTTATTGTTTGAAATGTTGTTTATCGGTTAGCCTGAGCGTCAGGGGTTGTCCCCTCCCTAACGTGGCATCGCAGCGCGTAGTTTCCCCTTCACTCTGATGTAACATTTATGGTGGGAAAATGCGGGTTGTGACAGTTGGTATCAGAGGGAGGTTAACCGGGTTGCCGTGACGTTCTAGTTGGCCCGGTTAACCCCCCTAGTTAGCCGTGATAATCATTGCATACACACACCGAGGGTCATCCGTCGATCTTGCCTGAAGCATGAACACGTCACGCATGCATGTAGAGAAGTATATGGGGCATATTATGTTGTATGGGCGGCATAATATGTGTTTGTATATGGATCCACCATAGGTAACAACATGTGGCGGTTATGTTGTATGGGCGGCATAACCTAAACCCCATGGATGTTTTTTTTAGAACGTTTTCTTTTTAGTTACATACGATAATATGTAGTATGGGATGCATAAGATCGTATGTGTACTCCACTCATATCATGCATTAAGGCTTCATTAGAATGCAAAGCATGACATAAGCATAGCATTTGATAAGTAATAAAATATATGTATTTTTGGTATAAGTATTAGTATAGTTTTAATTAATATTGTGAATTTTCTATGTAAATTAATGAATAAATTGCTTCTTTATTATTTCTGGTTTCTAACTTAGTTTTATTTTTGTTTTTGCAATTTTTTGCAAAATTTTCACAGGTCACGCCCTCAGACACGCCCGTGACCAAGGGCGTGTAATTTTAAAAGCCAAATTTCCAGCTGGCAGCCGTTTTCAGGTGAAATCTCGAAGAGTTGATCAAGTCACGCCCGTGACTCTACAAGTCACGCCCGTGTTCCAGCAGAGTCACGCCCGTGAGCCGCCAGCGCGTCACGTCTCGAAGCCGCACCCATGCTGCCGACATCAGCCACCCATAGTCACGCCCGTGACTCACCAAGTCGCGCCCGTGACATACCAAGTCACGCCCGTGTGCAGCCATGTTTGACGGCCAGACCTTCCAGAAGGCGGCGAATACAGCCGAGCAAATGTCACGCCCTAAGTCACGGCCGTGACATTCAAGTCACGCCCGTGACCTAGGGCGTGTAAAACTCAAATTTTCCCTATAAATAGAGGGGCTCGGCTGAAGTAATTTTCATCCAAATTTTGAGTGGTTTTTGTTGTATTGTGAATTCTTTTGAGTGATTGTGAGCTTCTCTTCTGCATTTCAGTTTAAGTTCGTTTGTAGTTTTTTTCGTCTTCCTAGTTTAGTTGTAATGCTGATTTCAGAAATAAAATGATGTTTTTCTCATTTGGATCATCTTCTTTTTATTAATGTTAGTGTGTGTGCGTGTATGAGTTTAGCTTTATTGCTTTCATAATTTAGTTTTATTGCTTTTATAGTTAGTTTTATTGCTTTCATAATCTAGGTTTACTGTTTTCATAGCTTAGATTTACAAGCTTTCATAAAATAGTTTTATCGTTTTCTTTTTCGCCTTATTTTATCGCTTTCATTTTAAACGCTTTCTTTTTCAGTTTCTTTTAGAGTGTGTGCGTGTATGAGATAGTATTTTCCTTTTTTGTAGCTTAGTTTTTATTTCAGTCTTTATATAACTGCTATATACCACCCCCTTCTCAAATAAGAGGCTAATTTACTTTAGCACTTATTTAAGTCGGTTGGGACGGATATTATTTCTGCACCTTTATAAGTCTTTTCATTTTTATACCACCCCCTTCTTAAATAAGAGGCTAAGAACTTTTTAGCACTTGTTTAAGGTGGTTGGGACGGATATTATTACTGTTTTTATATAAGTCTTTTTATTTCCTTTTTATCCGCTTATATCCGCTTTAATTATCAAACATGTATTTTTCAACCGATAATGCCGTCTCCATTCCGATGAGTGGCTAATTTCCTTTAGCGCACGACGTCGAAGAGCATTGGGACACAAAAATAGTTTTTCTATAAAAATTAAAACAACTCTTTCTAAAATAATTAACGCTTAAGGTTTACCCGAGAATCACGTTGAGTGGAGCCACATAATCGATGTGTGGTTTTCATTTCCATTTTCGTACCTAGTTAGCCGAGAGGCTCGTGTGTACGGACTGATCACTCACGGGTAAAGAGAAGTGCGCTCTACCCTCGAGAGAGGACGAGGTAACTCTCCCGAATTGGAAATAAAAACCCAATAGCGGGGTTCGCAACATAAAGCGAGTATTAAGAACATTCGATTGTAGAACGAGAGTTCGGTCGAATATTCATAATCTCAGGTGGGCGTACCCTCGAGAGAGGAGCGTTCATAATTATGGAACCTCCACGGCCAAGTCATCTTAATATTTTGAAAAGTCATCACTTTTAATTCTACGAAAAATCTATTTTCGTCTCAAGGTAATTCGACGTCGCGCGCTATATTTCTCATCACTTAGAACTCTAGTAAATCGCTTAAATCATCTTTCGCATTTTATCATTTAGAACTCTAGTTAAATCAACTAAAAATATTATTCCGATAAAATAATAGTTCGTCCCTCGAAGTAGCATAATCAATACGACCCGCGGAAATATACGATCCCGATATTTTCTAAAAATATCCTGTATTACTTGCGATAAGGTATACTTGCCTTTATCAAATGATTAATTTGGACTAAAAATTCAAACACAGCTTTTCAAACTCATTTAGTGCAAAACTCTCCTTTTCTACTATTCAATTCAATAGAATTCGGCATTGTAGCCGAAGCGTAATTGTCAATATTCCGAAAGAAGAAAAAGATCGTTACTTCTATCCTTCGATAGGATAACGGTTAATTTCTCAAAGTAGGAGTACTTGCGAGACTCTTCGAAAATATCCGCCAATTCTAAACTCTTAATATAAAGGTTATCTTTTATTTATAAAACAAAAAGAAGAAGCCCAAGTAATCATCAAGTTTTTGGCGCCGTTGCCGGGGAGGAGCCACCCTAATTTCTCTTGGAGCAATCCTAACAATGCTCAGAGGCCCCCAAATATGAATCCTCAGGGATTTCCGCAAGGATTTCCGCAGGGATTCCAGCCTCCTCCTCCAAAACCTTCGCCGCTCGAAGATATTTTGTCTAAATACATCGCGTCCAACGATTCAAATATCCGGAATCTTACCGGATCGATTAAAAGCTTGGAAAACCAGGTTGGACAACTTGCAAAGATGGTCTCCGAGCGGCCATACGGAGCTTTACCAGGGAATACAGAGCCAAACCCAAGGGAAAATGCCAACGCTATAACCCTTCGAAGCGGCAAGGAGGTCGTCTCCCCATTGCGGGTTGAGCCTAAGGTATGCATTTCGCCTCCGACCCCTCCACCCTCTTCTTCGATTCTAATTGCTCCAGCTTCTCCGGTTGTGCCAAATGTTTCGAGTCCTCGAATTCCTTACCCGTCTAAAATTAATAAAGAGAAGGAGGACGAAAATTATCAAAAATTTTTGCGTATTTTAAAACAAATTCAAATAAACGTCCCCTTCTGCGAGGCACTCTCCCAAATGCCGAAATATGCGAAATATCTTAAAGAGTTGCTTTCTAATAAAAAGCGACTCGAGGATGTTTCGCGTGTTTCCCTTAATGCGGAATGTTCGGCTGTTCTCCTTAACAAATTGCCGCCAAAACTAAACGACCCGGGACGGTTCTCCATCCCGTGTCTCTTTGGCAATATGTTAATAAAGTACACTCTTGCAGACTTAGGCGCCAGCATCAATTTGATGCCTTTTTCTCTTTTCAAAAAACTCAATTTAGGCGTCCCGAGTCCGACAAAAATGAGCATCCAACTCGCGGATCGCTCGGTAAAGTACCCAATCGGGGTAGCGGAAGATGTTCTGGTCATGGTTGACAAGTTTATCTTCCCGGTAGACTTTGTCATCCTGGACATAGAGGAGGACGTCAAGGTACCCATCATCCTCGGTCGCCCCTTTCTCGCAACCTCCCGTGCGTTAATCGATGTCAGTAACGGTCGCCTCCTCCTTCGAGTTGGAGACGACGAAGTTACTTTACATATCAACCCCTCCATGCGGAACTCACTATCGAATGATGATTCCTGTTTCAATTTGGAATCCGCGTTTGTGGACGAGTGTTCTTCTCTTTCAGAATTGCTATCCTTAATGATAGACGATTCGGATCTGGCGAATCAACCTCCTTTAGAAGAATTACCGCCAGATTCGCCTTTCGAGCCTTTCAACTCGAAAGATTTAAAAATCTCCACTTCCTACGAAGAACCTCCGGTCTTGGAGCTTAAGCAACTCCCCGACCATCTAAAATATGCTTTTCTAGCCGCGAACTTAAAGCTTCCGGTTATAATATCTTCTACTTTAACTGATTCAGAAACATCCGAATTGGTTGAAGTTTTATCTAAACATCGCCGTGCAATTGCATGGCAAATTTCCGATATCAGGGGAATTAACCCCTCATTCTGCTCCCACAAAATTTTTCTCGAAGAAAACCCCCGCAAAACAATTCAGCCTCAACGACGACTTAACCCGAACATGCGGGAAGTCGTTAAGACTGAAATTATTAAACTCCTTGATGCGGGGATTATCTATCCTATTTCCGACAGTACGTGGGTAAGCCCCGTACAAGTCGTCCCGAAAAAGGGCGGTATAACGGTCGTGGCAAACACGAATAACGAATTAATCCCAACTCGTACTGTTACGGGTTGGAGGGTGTGCATCGACTACAGAAAACTAAACGATGCCACCAGAAAAGACCACTTTCCGTTACCGTTTATTGATCAAATCTTAGAGCGTCTCTCCGGTCACCCTTTTTATTGCTTCCTTGATGGTCTCTCGGGATTTTTCCAAATCCCTATTTCACCCGAGGACCAAGAAAAAATGACTTTTACTTGCCCTTTCGGCACCTTCGCATATCGGAGGATGCCGTTTGGCCTCTGTAACGCGCCAGCTACATTCCAAAGATGTATGCTGGCAATATTTGGCGAGCTAGTAGAAGACATAATGGAAGTCTTCATGGATGACTTCTCCGTCTTTGGAAACTCTTTTAAAAATTGTTTAAAAAATTTAGATAGAGTCCTCCAACGGTGCGAGGAGACGAACTTAGTCTTGAACTGGGAGAAATGCAACTTCATGGTCCGAGAGGGTTTAGTCCTCGGCCATAAAATTTCTTCCAAGGGGATGGAGGTCGATAAGGCCAAAGTCGCTATAATTGAACAACTTCCTGTTCCTTCGAACGTCAAATCAATTAGAAGTTTTCTTGGCCACGCAGGTTTTTATCGGCGGTTCATTCAAGATTTTTCAAAAATAACCAAACCGCTAACTCACCTCCTGGAAAAAGATTCCCCATTCATTTTTGACACAGCCTGCGTAGAGGCGTTTAATTTTATTAAAAAGCAACTTATCAATTCTCCAATTCTGGTGGCGCCAGATTGGTCTCTTCCGTTTGAGATTATGTGCGACGCGAGCGATATCGCAGTAGGAGCTGTCTTAGGCGAACGCGTAAATAAATATTTTCATCCAATATATTACGCTTCTCGCACACTCAATGCCGCACAGGCTAACTACACCACAACGGAAAAGGAACTTCTCGCCGTCATCTTTGCTTTTGATAAATTCCGACCCTACGTAACCCTTTCACATGTAATCGTTTTCACTGATCACTCCGCCTTGAAATATCTTTTGGCCAAAGTTGATGCTAAGCCTCGCTTACTTCGATGGATCCTCCTTTTACAGGAATTTGACTTAGAGATCCGGGATAAGAAGGGGGCTGAAAATTTAGCAGCCGACCACCTCTCACGTTTAGAACACCCCGTCGCAGAAGCGCTCGTCGAACCCGAAATAGACGATCGATTTCCTGAGGAGCGCCTTTTAATCATAAATAATACCAAAACTTCTTCTACCCCTTGGTTCGCAGATTACGTGAACTATTTAGTCGCGCGGGTCCTTCCAAAAGATTTTTCGACTCAGCAGAAGAAGAAATTCTTCTCTGACTTAAAAAACTACTTTTGGGAGGACCCCTTTCTCTTTCGAGTCTGCGCAGACCAAGTGATACGAAGATGTGTTTCCAGCGAGGAGGGTGCGCAAATATTGCGACACTGCCATGAGGGGCCGGCTGGAGGGCATTATCAAGCCAACCGGACCGCGCGGAAAGCGTTAGAGTCAGGCTTTTATTGGCCCACTCTCTTTAAGGATGCTCACACTTTTGTGAGTATATGCGATAGCTGCCAGCGGTCGGGTAACATCTCCCGTCGTGACGAGATGCCCCAAAATTTTTATTTAGAATGCGAAATTTTCGATTTGTGGGGCATAGACTTTGTAGGCCCCCTACCTCCTTCTTTTAATAATCGCTATATCTTAGTGGCGGTCGACTATGTATCTAGGTGGGCGGAAGCGCAAGCTCTGCCCACCAATGATGCGCGAGTCGTCGTCCATTTTCTAAAAAAATTATTTTCTCGCTTTGGCACGCCCCGTGCAATAGTAAGTGATAGGGGCACGCACTTCTGCAATGCCCAGTTTTCAAAAATTTTATCTAAATACGGCGTCACGCATAAGCTCGCCACCGCCTATCACCCCCAAACGAGCGGCCAAGTAGAGGTAGTAAATCGCGAGATAAAACGCATTCTGGAAAAAACCGTCTCTTTAAATAGGAAGGATTGGTCCTCAAAACTCGACGACGCGTTATGGGCGTATCGTACGGCATACAAGACCGCTATCGGTTGTACGCCCTATCGATTAGTCTACGGCAAAGCGTGCCATTTACCGGTAGAATTAGAACACCGCGCTTTTTGGGCCTTAAAATTTTTAAATCTCGATTCGAACTTAGCCTCCGAGAATAGGAAATTCCAACTCAATGAACTCGATGAATGGCGTGCGAACGCTTATGAGAGTAATAAATTTTATAAGGAGCGTTCTAAGTTCTACCACGATCGAAAAATTAAATTTCCAAAAACTTTCGCGCCGGGCGATCTTGTCCTTCTTTATAATTCACGTCTTCGTCTTTTTCCGGGTAAGCTCAAATCCCGCTGGTCCGGGCCCTTTGCAGTCAAAGAGGTTTGGCCGTATGGGACCGTTCTTATCTCTCACCCGGAAAAAGGTGATTTTAAAGTCAACGACCACCGTTTAAAACTATATCTTACGGGCGATCCGGTGGACGGACACACAGAATCTTTAACCCTCCCCAATTTATAATCTCACCACGCCAAATGCGTCAAGCTACGCGACGGTAAACAAAGCGCTCGTGGGAGGCACCCCATATTTATCTAATATTTTTATTATGCTTTTTCTCTATTTTTGCAGGGTTTCTTCCGACCCCGCCAGCTTTACTTCAGGGAAGCCTTTTTGCTTCCTTTTTCCTTTTGTATATATTGCATTGTTATTTTCTCTTCTTCATACTTACATTACAACATTGGGGACAATGTTGGGTTTTACGTATGGGGGTGTATTTCCCGTTTTCAAAAAAAAAAAAAAATAATATGTATTTTTTGTAGTTGAAAAAAAAAAAAAAACAACAAAAAAAAAAAACAAAAAAAAAAAAAAAAAAAAGAAAAAACTCCAAAAATAATAAACCCTACTTTACTTTTATAATAAACCCTACTTTACTTTTATTCTTAAAGAATTTAGTTTCGAGAGTAGATGTTTGTGGATTTTCATAATCGCTAGTTTTACTATTTGTTTGTTTATCTAAGATCGATAGATTTAAACGTTCGGGGTTAAGTTTTAAAGAATATCTTGTGTTTTTATTTTAAATAGAGGCTTTGTTATCAAGCACTACTTCTACTAGCTAAAATAGAGACATGTGTATTATGTTAGCAAAACAACTTTAGACTGCAATTATCCCTACTTTATGTCTTCAGGAATCTAGGAATATTCAACTTACTAAGGTTGCTCTCAAAACTTTTTTTTATTATTCTAGAATTTCTCTTGAAAACCCCTTGTATACACCAATTTAGCATGGCAAAAACACAAAAAGAAGAAAAAAAAAAGATCTTATGTCAATGGGAATACAAAAATTCCGTAAACATAGGCACCCAATATTTGTTAAAAGAAATCCTATGTCAATGGGAATTGCAAATTCCGTAAACACATGCATTGGGTTAATTAAAAAGGTCAATTTTCCCTCGTCCCTCGTACACCAACGATGGGAGTCAAAGGAAACTTTATAAGAGGGGTGAGATGATACAATTCATCACCCCTAATCCAAGTACTCTTCTATTTGCCAAGGCTTTTTACCCCCTTTTCCCTTAACCAAATTATTGTTTCTAGTTTTAATTCAAAAAATCATTTGAGAGCATAATTAGTAACTTATATTTTTCCTTTATGTTTCTTTAAACAAAGGTTATTATAATTTCGATCTAATCTCGTTTACTAATGATTGCAATTTTGTTTGCTATTTGGTTAATTAAGAAGTCTTTTGGCCAGGACATTTCTTCTACTTAAATCATTTGCATAATTTAGGACTTAACTCTTATTACTCCGAATTTTTATTTTTCAGTCTCTTATGATTAAAATAAAACGATAGCCAAAAATTAGAACTTATGTTAATCCCGTATAGATCTCTCTTACTTTTGCCCTGGAATAGCAAAAGCTTAAGTATGGGGGTATTTGATAAGTAATAAAATATATGTATTTTTGGTATAAGTATTAGTATAGTTTTAATTAATATTGTGAATTTTCTATGTAAATTAATGAATAAATTGCTTCTTTATTATTTCTGGTTTCTAACTTAGTTTTATTTTTGTTTTTGCAATTTTTTGCAAAATTTTCACAGGTCACGCCCTCAGACACGCCCGTGACCAAGGGCGTGTAATTTTAAAAGCCAAATTTCCAGCTGGCAGCCGTTTTCAGGTGAAATCTCGAAGAGTTGATCAAGTCACGCCCGTGACTCTACAAGTCACGCCCGTGTTCCAGCAGAGTCACGCCCGTGAGCCGCCAGCGCGTCACGTCTCGAAGCCGCACCCATGCTGCCGACATCAGCCACCCATAGTCACGCCCGTGACTCACCAAGTCACGCCCGTGACATACCAAGTCACGCCCGTGTGCAGCCATGTTTGACGGCCAGACCTTCCAGAAGGCGGCGAATACAGCCGAGCAAATGTCACGCCCTAAGTCACGGCCGTGACATTCAAGTCACGCCCGTGACCTAGGGCGTGTAAAACTCAAATTTTCCCTATAAATAGAGGGGCTCGGCTGAAGTAATTTTCATCCAAATTTTGAGTGGTTTTTGTTGTATTGTGAATTCTTTTGAGTGATTGTGAGCTTCTCTTCTGCATTTCAGTTTAAGTTCGTTTGTAGTTTTTTTCGTCTTCCTAGTTTAGTTGTAATGTTGATTTCAGAAATAAAATGATGTTTTTCTCATTTGGATCATCTTCTTTTTATTAATGTTAGTGTGTGTGCGTGTATGAGTTTAGCTGTATTGCTTTCATAATTTAGTTTTATTGCTTTTATAGTTAGTTTTATTGCTTTCATAATCTAGGTTTACTGTTTTCATAGCTTAGATTTACAAGCTTTCATAAAATAGTTTTATCGTTTTCTTTTTCGCCTTATTTTATCGCTTTCATTTTAAACGCTTTCTTTTTCAGTTTCTTTTAGAGTGTGTGCGTGTATGAGATAGTATTTTCCTTTTTTGTAGCTTAGTTTTTATTTCAGTCTTTATATAACTGCTATATACCACCCCCTTCTCAAATAAGAGGCTAATTTACTTTAGCACTTATTTAAGTCGGTTGGGACGGATATTATTTCTGCACCTTTATAAGTCTTTTCATTTCTATACCACCCCCTTCTTAAATAAGAGGCTAAGAACTTTTTAGCACTTGTTTAAGGTGGTTGGGACGGATATTATTACTGTTTTTATATAAGTCTTTTTATTTCCTTTTTATCCGCTTATATCCGCTTTAATTATCAAACATGTATTTTTCAACCGATAATGCCGTCTCCATTCCGATGAGTGGCTAATTTCCTTTAGCGCACGACGTCGAAGAGCATTGGGACACAAAAATAGTTTTTCTATAAAAATTAAAACATCTCTTTCTAAAATAATTAACGCTTAAGGTTTACCCGAGAATCACGTTGAGTGGAGCCACATAATCGATGTGTGGTTTTCATTTCCGTTTTCGTACCTAGTTAGCCGAGAGGCTCGTGTGTACGGACTGATCACTCACGGGTAAAGAGAAGTGCGCTCTACCCTCGAGAGAGGACGAGGTAACTCTCCCGAATTGGAAATAAAAACCCAATAGCGGGGTTCGCAACATAAAGCGAGTATTAAGAACATTCGATTGTAGAACGAGAGTTCGGTCGAATATTCATAATCTCAGGTGGGCGTACCCTCGAGAGAGGAGCGTTCATAATTATGGAACCTCCACGGCCAAGTCATCTTAATATTTTGAAAAGTCATCACTTTTAATTCTACGAAAAATCTATTTTCGTCTCAAGGTAATTCGACGTCGCGCGCTATATTTCTCATCACTTAGAACTCTAGTAAATCGCTTAAATCATCTTTCGCATTTTATCATTTAGAACTCTAGTTAAATCAACTAAAAATATTATTCCGATAAAATAATAGTTCGTCCCTCGAAGTAGCATAATCAATACGACCCGCGGAAATATACGATCCCGATATTTTCTAAAAATATCCTGTATTACTTGCGATAAGGTATACTTGCCTTTATCAAATGATTAATTTGGACTAAAAATTCAAACACAGCTTTTCAAACTCATTTAGTGCAAAACTCTCCTTTTCTACTATTCAATTCAATAGAATTCGGCATTGTAGCCGAAGCGTAATTGTCAATATTCCGAAAGAAGAAAAAGATCGTTACTTCTATCCTTCGATAGGATAACGGTTAATTTCTCAAAGTAGGAGTACTTGCGAGACTCTTCGAAAATATCCGCCAATTCTAAACTCTTAATATAAAGGTTATCTTTTATTTATAAAACAAAAAGAAGAAGCCCAAGTAATCATCAGCATTACACTGCATTTGCACACGTGCCAGGTTAAAGATCGACAGGATGACACCTATACACACATGATTTAAGAAAAGTAATATCAAGCATACATACAAGCATATGTTAGGCACAAGAGCTAAGGACTAAATGAAAATAACGCGCATTCGATCTTGTTCCCAGAGCTATATGATAACAGAAGTTGGTATTTGTTCTATTTCCTTTGTTCTTGGGTTATGGATTGTGAGTGAGTGTTTTCTTTGATCAGTAGAAATGGCTTCCAGGCGTCGCCCGACGAAACCTGCCCCCCAGTCTGAGGGAGAGTCTTCTGGTGCCCAGAGTGAGGCGGTGATCGAGGAATTGCGTCAGAGCAACTTGGCTTTGACTCAGCAGATGGCTGCCATGCAAGAGCAGTTGCAGGCGTTCATAGCAGCTTCAGAGAGATCGCGGACTGCTACCCCGGATGATGCAGCGGTTCAGGATGCCCCTGCCCGACCTGCTCCTTTAGTACCCCCGGTCGCGTTACCACCCGAGATGAATTTCATCTCTCATTTCCAGCGGTTAGGACCCCCGACTTATGATGGGAGCGCCGACTTTGTGGCGCTGGATGATTGGATTGTATCAATGGAGGAGATGTTCTCGTACTCCGGTGTCACAGCGGAGCAGAAGGTCATGGTTGCTGCCTTCCAGTTGAAGGGACTCGCGAAGGGATGGTGGATTCGTACGAGGGAAGGACTTACGGATGGTTGCTCGTGGGATGAGTTCAAGCGGAGATTGCTGCGGAAGTTTTTACCCCCAGTTGAGGAGGATCGCTTGCGAAATGACTTCCTGCATCTGAAGCAGAGGCAACTTTCTGTTGGAGCTTATGAGATCGAGTTCGCAAAGCTGAGCAGGTTTGCTCCAGGGTTAGTGGCTACTGAAGATGAAAGGGTGAAGAGATTTCTTGGAGGACTTCGGAGTGAAGTGCAGCAGTTGGCATGTGCCTACCGTGCTGAGTCGTACCCCGAGGCGGTAGAGGCTGCCCTGAAGGTTGAGGCGATCGAGAACGCCAAGAACCGAGGTAAGGAGTTGAGAAAAGATAAGAGGACTTTTGATCCAGGAGCCAGTTCGGCGCAAGGGAAGAAAGGCAAGATAGTGTGTAGCTTCTGTGGCCGGGTGGGCCATCCATTCGAAAAATGCTTTAAGAGACTTGACGCGCAGAAGCAAGTTCAGGTGATGGCTCTGCAAGGAGAGTCCAAGAAGGAGGTGGTGACTTGTTCCCATTGCAATCGAAGGGTCCATGAGGTCGCTCAGTGCTGGATGAAGGTAAAGGCTTGTGAGCAGTGTGGTATGAAAGGCCATGATGCGGCCCGATGCCGTTTGCATGAGAGGGTATGTTACCAGTGCAATCAGAAGGGCCACTTGAGGACCCAGTGCCCGCAGCTTCGGCTTGCTGGTGGGCCGCCTGTTGTGCCTACAGCGATGCTCCCGCCGCAGCCACAGCAGCTGCCTTTTTTGGATCGTGCAAAAGCTAAGTTGAACGTTGTCACGAAGGAAGAAGCGGAGAGTTCAACTCAAGTCATATCAGGTTAGTTACTTTTGTATTGTACTGTTTTGATGCATGTGATAGTAATAGCGATTCTTTTTCGCGAATGTTTTTCACAGGAAGATTTAAAGTTAGAGGTTGTTGGGCTCGCGTTCTTTTCGATTCTGGTGCGACCCACTCCTTTGTGGCCGATAGATTTGTGAAACAGCATCGTTGGGCCTTAGAGTCTTTTGCTGACCCTTGGTCTGTTAGCTTTCCGTCTGGTGATTCAGTTCTGTCGACCCGGTGTGCCGATCAGTGTCCAATCTTGTTGGATAGGTTTGTGGCTTTTGCGACTCTGAAGGTTATCGAGTTAGAAGACTTCGACGTAATCCTCGGTATGGATTGGTTAACCCGTTATGGCGCCGTTATCCGGTGTAAGGATAAGCGTCTCGATTTGCTCATGGACGGTGGTCAGCCCATGAGTGTGTTTGGGTTACCACGTCAGGCGTCTTCTTTTGCTTCTGTGGTTTGTGCTCGTGCTTTTGATGAGCTTGGTGGTTCCTTCTGCTTGGTATCTCTGTTGAGTGCAGTTTCTGCATCTTTCTCGATTGATAGTATCGCTGTGGTACGAGAGTACCCAGATGTCTTTCCTGATAATCTTCCTGGTCTCCCTCCGGAGAGAGAGACAGAGTTTGTGATTGATCTTGAGTCAGGTACTCGTCCGATAGTTAAAGCTCCGTATCGCATGGCGCCGCGTGAACTAGAAGAATTGCGTACTCAGTTAGATGAGCTTCTGCAGTGTGGATTCATTAGGCCGAGTTCGTCTCCGTGGGGTGCTCCCGTATTGTTTGTTAAGAAGAAGGACGGATCTATGCGACTTTGCATCGATTATCGTGAACTGAACAAAGTGACTGTGAAGAATAGATATCCGTTACCGCGAATTGATGACTTATTCGACCAGCTGCGTGGTAGTAGTGTATTCTCAAAGATTGATCTTCGTTCGGGCTATCATCAACTGAGGATCCGGGAGTCGGATGTGCCTCGAACTGCCTTCCGTACGCGGTACGGACATTTTGAGTTTTTGGTCATGTCGTTCGGGCTGACGAATGCGCCCGCAGCTTTCATGGATATGATGAACAGAGTCTTTAGCGACTTTTTGGACAAGTTCGTAGTAGTGTTTATTGATGATGTGCTTGTGTTTTCTTCTAGCGAGGAGGAGCACGCTCGGCATTTGCATTTAGTTTTGGCAACTTTGAGGAAGCATAGGTTGTATGCTAAGCTTAGTAAATGCGAATTCTGGCTTTCTGAGATATCGTTCCTGGGTCATGTGGTGAATCAAGATGGTGTATCGGTGGACCCAGCGAAGGTAGCCGCGGTGTTAGAATGGAAACGACCGCAATCGCCGAAGGAGATAAGAAGTTTCCTGGGATTGGCTGGATATTACCGGCGTTTCGTGGAAGGGTTTTCAAAACTATCTGCTCCATTAACTCAGTTAACTCGGAAAGGCGTTGCCTTTGTTTGGAGCGATAAGTGCGAAGAGGTGTTCCAGGAATTAAAGAGAAGACTGTGTTCTGCTCCACTGTTGGCTCTTCCGGTAGAAGGATTGGAGTTCCAAGTGTATGTGGATGCATCGTACATTGGACTCGGGTGCGTGCTTATGCAAGATGGTAAAGTAATTGCGTATGGGTCGAGGCAATTGAAGATCCATGAAAAGAATTACCCTACGCATGATTTAGAGTTCGCTGCTGTGATTTACGCCCTGAAGTTGTGGAGACACTTGTTGTACGGCGTGTCGTGCAAGATTTACTCGGACCACAAGAGCTTGATTTATGTGTTCTCTCAGAAGGAGTTGAACCTGCGGCAGCGAAGGTGGTTGGAGTATGTTGCGGATTACAATGTAGATATCTTATACCATCCAGGTAAGGCGAATGTTGTAGCTGATGCCTTGAGTAGGAAATCTGCCGTGTTTGGTTTGTCGGTTCAGTCTTTGGTGGAAGAATTTTACCTGATGAATATTGCTGTGAAACCCAAGGATGGGTTATCTTCTGTGGAAGCGGTCGAGCCTTCATGGATAACTCTTACGAGATTACATCAAAAGGAAGATCCAGATTTGCAACATCTGTGCGGTAGAACTGAAAATGATGAACTGCCAGACTTTTCGATTGATCGAGAAGGCACGTTGAAGTATCGTGGCCGATTCTGTATCCCTGCGGTGGATGAAATTCGGGAGAAGATTTGTGAGGAGGCTCATGAATCTAGTTTGGCGTACCATCCGGGTTCAACAAAAATGTATCTTGACTTGAAGAAGATTGTTTGGTGGCCTGGAATGAAGAAGGACATTGCGATGTTCGTGGCTAAATGCTATACCTGCCAGCGTGTGAAAGCCAGTCACCAGAGGCCCGGAGGAAAGCTGGTACCGTTAGATATCCCGATGTGGAAATGGGAAAGTTTATCGATGGATTTCATTACTGGATTGCCGAGGTCCCCTCGTGGACATGATTCGGTGTGGGTAGTTGTCGATCGTTTGACCAAGTGCGCACACTTCATACCATTTAAGATCAGTTACTCGATGGAGAAAATCGCATCTTTATACCTGCAAGAGGTGATCAGATTGCATGGAGTGCCAGTGAGCATAATCTCTGATCGAGATTCAAGGTTTATGTCTCGCTTTTGGCAGAGTTTGCAGGGTGCTTTGGGTACCGATCTGCGATATTCTACGGCGTATCACCCGCAAACGAATGGTCAGACAGAAAGGGTGAATCAGATTATCGAGGATATGATTCGCTGTTATATTTTGGAGCACGGAGGAGCCTGGGACGAAAGGCTTGGGCTGATGGAGTTTGCTTATAATAACAGCTATCAGGAGAGTTTGCAGATGGCTCCGTTCGAGGCCTTATATGGAAGACGGTGTCGTACACCGTTGTTTTGGGCAGAAGTTGGTGAGGAACCAGTGCTTGGACCTGAAGCTCTAGAAGAAATGAGTATCTCGGTATCTCAGATTAGAGAAAAACTCCGCATAGCTCAAGAGCGGTGTGAAAAGTATGCCAATCGGCGAAGGACTGAATTGGAATTTGCTCTGAACGACTTGGTTTTTCTGAAAGTATCGCCGATGGCCGGAGTGAAGCGATTTGGGAAGAATCATAAATTAGATCCGAGATACGTTGGGCCGTTTCAGATTATTGAGCGTATTGGGGTTGCTGCTTACAGGCTTCTGTTGCCCGATTCCTGCCCTGGTGTGCACGATGTGTTCCACGTGAGCCAGTTGAGGAAGTGTGTTCCGAATGAGCGGCAAGTTCTGAATTCAGTGCCTGCACTGCAACCTAATCTCACGATTGTAGAAGAGCCGGTCCGTATTCTGGAGAAGCAAGATAAGGTGCTGCGAAGAAAAGTCATTCCCATGGTAAAGGTCCTGTGGAGCAATCAGGATGTTCGAAGCGCGACTTGGGAGTTAGAGTCGGCTATGAGGGAATCTCACCCTCAGTTATTCGTGTAGCTTCTTCGGTAAGTACTCTCTCTTAGTACTGTTTACCTTCCGTTCATTCCTTTGTTCTGTATGTTATGTCGAAAGTTTCGGGGCGAAACTTTTTTGAAGGTGGGGTGGCTGTAACGCCCCCGATTTTTGAGTTTCCCCGTGTGCGGTCCGTTTTAGTTCGGGCGTTACCATCTCGTGTTCGAGGGAGCGTGTATCTCGTACTCGTAGTTATTTTGAAATAATAAAGTTAAATTATACAGCTTTAATAATATTAATAACCTTAGGAGTGGGCAACTTTCGTAAAAGAGTAATATAAAATGAACTCAAGTTTTCAATATAATACATATATAAAACACATGTATTTTGTCAAAATATATAATTCCTTTGTCAAGAGAGTTCCCAGATTTTATATAAAAATGTATATATATATATATATTTTATCTTATCAAAAGAATAACGACCTGGGAGAGTGTGCCCCCTTTATGAAAGAAAAAAAAAATCTCTCTTCTTCTTCTTCTTCACGCCATTGAGACCGTACTGAGTTCAGAAAAAAAAGAAAGTTGAGTTTAGAGAGAGAAAGGGTGAAACGAGTGCTTTGGAGCTGATTTCTCTCCCGTCAGCGGCTAGATTTCTCATCGGAGGCCGGAAATCAAAAGCTCTCGGCGAGGGCTTTCCGGCTAGGTGCTTTTCGTAGCGAGCAACGGTGATTCAGCGGCGATTTAAGGCAAGTAGATCTCCATTTTCTGTCTAGACCTTCCTTGTTTCTATTTTAGGTGATAAAAATTTGATGTTTATCCTTCTATGGTTGTTTTTTTTATCATTTTTATCGTTTTTTATCGTCGATCTAGGTGTTTATACTCAAAAATATTCGAAATTATGTTTAGTTATGCTGCAGCAAGTGTTAGGATAGGTTGGATCGTCGAAACGGCTTTTAAAACGCGAAAACCCAACTTTTTACTGAAATTCGTCGAAACCTCCCGTGAAAACCCGTGAAATACGTGAAATCTCGTGGAATTCGTCGGGATGATCCCGTGAACATACGACGAAATTCGTCGGGACTTCATGGGTCAACCCAGGAAATCGTTTAAGTCAGATTCGTCGAAATGTCCCGTGTAAACTCGACGAATTTTTCATAAATTCGTCGGGAGACCCTTGTCCCGTGAAATCTCGTGGAATTCGTCGGGATTCCACGAGAGGGAGCTAGCGCCAGCGCTAGCTAGCGCCGGCGGTAGCTCCTCTTCCTTGTTTTGTGCCCCCCAACTCCAAGTGTGATCGTCATGTCATGTCATGTTGTCGGTATACGTCAGAAGGTCCCTGTACCCTTTAGTTCAATAGATATACCCGGGGACCGTGGTTGCCATTTTCGAAAGATCGTGAGAAGGCTTGTTTCTTCCGAGAGGTGATACCCGTTAGTGGGGTTATGTTATTATATGATGGGGAAAGTATTATTTTGGGTCGTTGGATGGATAGTGACTCGGTAGGTCCGCCACCACGATACCTTGTTTCTATTTTGTCTGTTGGATGGTCGGTGACCCGATGTGTTCCGCCTCCGCAGCAATGTTTGAATGCGAGATGGTAGTGACACCGTCATGTTCGCCATCACATTCCTCGCCTCATCATGTAGTAACATTTGGGAAAAATCTGTGCGTTCGATGCACTCCGAGTTGACATTACTTATGATTGTCAGATTTCTTTCTCTCTGGTTTGCTTGCACCCGCTTTGGGCTGAGGCATTCTTCGGTTTTGAATGCTTCAGGTTCAGGTACTTAGCCGTGCTACTCCAGGGTTTTGCTCCTGCTGGACGGCGTGCTGATACTCTTGTTTTCCTTTCTCTGGTGAGGAGTTGTACTTTACTTTACTTTGTATATCATCTAACTTTGACTACTATGGGTTCGTGTCAGTTGTTGGCGCCCTTAGTGCCTTGCTTATGCTTTAGTTTTTTTTTTTTTTTATCTCCGCTCTGTTTATATTCATATGCTCTTGGGAACGGTTTTATGTTAGGATGCTTAGTAGATACTTTAAAGTATATATATATATATAAAAAAGCTGCATCCTTATATTAATGGCACAATTTATGCATAAACTTACTACCTTTTAAAGCGTATCAAACGATTCCTTATACCTCTTTAAGTATAAATATAATTATGTCATCAAACTTGTATTTATGTAAAGAAATCATATATTCTGCTGCGTAAAATACTTTCTTTTACTTGTGGACTACATGAGCCACTGACTGAGGGACACGGTCCAAAGCTAAAAACCTATGATTCTCTTCAATAAAGAAACATCTTATTGTTTGAAATGTTGTTTATCGGTTAGCCTGAGCGTCAGGGGTTGTCCCCTCCCTGACGTGGCATCGCAGCGCGTAGTTTCCCCTTCACTCTGATGTAACATTTATGGTGGGAAAATGCGGATTGTGACATCCTCACTCTCAATTTCCTCCGCCACCCTCTCCATAAGCTCCTCGTAGGAGATGGGGGCTTTCCTATTCAGAGCCATTTTGAAGAAACTCTCCCTTAGCCTGACGGTGAAAGCGAGTTGGAGTGCAAACCCAGGCATCTCCTGAGTGATCAGTACATCCTCTTGAAATCGGTCCGCGTAGCGAGCCAACAACTCCTTTGGCTCCTGCTTCACTTTGAAGAGAGACTCGACGTCCTTCTTCCTTTTCTTTGAAGTTGAGAAACGCAATAGGAAACATCGACGCAAGTCTTCAAAGGCGTAGATTGACCCAACAGGGAGTTGGTGGAACAATCCCTGGCCTTCTCTTTGAGGGTGACGGTGAAGAGCCGACACTTGAATGCATCTGACATTGGCCTGATAGAGACCGAGTCCTCAAAAGACTGGAGGTGTTGGACTAGGTCATCCCTGCCGTTGTAGTACACCCTGTCCCACTCCCCGAACCCTGCTGGGACAGGTGCGGAAAGCACCAGCTCACTGAAAGGACTTCCCCCTCCTGCCATCCCTTCTCGCTCCACACGCCCCCCGAGCTCCCTCGCCTGACTAGGGCTCGCGGGGACTGCGCTCGCGAGAGAGGTGCTCTCCTGAACAACCCCCATTGTCGTTGCATCCTCCGGGCATGCGCTTTCCTGCGCTGCGCTCGCCGGCACAAAGCTCGCCGGCACAGAGCTCGCCGGGCTGGCGAACAACACTCGCCCCTCTAGGTCTTGTACTGACCCTCCGACGACTTCCTTTCCGGCCCTCCCCCCCGGGGCATTCTCGCCAACCGCTGCTGGGGGAGGGGTCGCCTGAGGTGCTGGGGTCGCGAACTCACTTCGCAGTGCCGCGACCGTGAGTCTGAAAGTGTCGAGCACCTCTCTCCTGAAATCTGCGAACATCCTCGGCGTCACCACCTGCGGTGAATCGCTGAACTCCTCACCTCGATCCTCGCCTCCTGCCATATCTCCTTGGAACATTCTTGGACCAGCCACGCTCCATGCTCACCGCACCAAAATGTTGAAACCGATTTCTCGGCCTCGTGTGAAGCTCGGGGACCTCACCAAAATGAGGGGCATCTAGCCCTTACTAATCCCTCGGAGAAGTAGACTGAAGACTAGGAAAATGGCTAAAACATTAGTCACAGTGAGGAGGTCCCTCCACTAACCCGGAAGATCGTTGAGCGCTTCCCCTCCCAAGCCAAAGCTGAGACTCGGGCACCTTGGAGAGTTGGAGAGCTGAACCAAAGCAACCAAGGGAAGAAGAAGCACAGGGATCTGGGAATGGAATGTGAAATTTTCCGGACCTTGTGAGAGCAAGCAGGAATAACAACTAGAGATGCAAGCCAAACAACCAGAGATAATATTCAGGAAAACAAGATTCTTTTATTGATAGCAACACTTCAATTACAGGGCAAGACATGCTCGACGAGACATGATTTCGTCAGCACAAAACTTCAAAGAGAAAAAACAGAAACTGAAGATAACTGAGACCGCACGGTCTCTTGCCGAACTCAGCAGCTCGCCAGACCGCTGCTGCCAGACCGCAACCGCTCCCGGTCTCGAAACACCACCAGACCGCTGCACCAGACCGCTCCTTTGCCGATCTCCTGATTCCCGAACTCCAGCACCACAACTCCAAGCCGCAAACCGCCCGAACACTTTCAGAGGAAGAGGTGATCGCTGCTGCCTGCACTATCCGCAGAAGCTGCACAAAGAAGAATTCAATCAGAGACCGCCCGGTCAGATAAACACAGACCGCAGGAACTAGGCAAACTCGGCTTACACTTGGTGTGTTCTACTTTTTGTTGCTATAGTGGCTCCCTATTTATAGGCGTGAGACCTGATCCAGTCACCACCCTATGAGATAGAGTCACCACCCATCAGATCGCGCGACCTTACCGGTCAACCCGCGCGATCACTGCAACCCTCCTGCTTCATTTTGGTGAGCGCCGACTTCTCTCCAGACCGCGGGAGATCGCTACTCCCTTGGTCTGAACACGACTCCACACGGAGATCGCCAGACCGCCTAGAAGTCGCCCACCACCTGTGTTCGCCTGAGACCGCAAACACAGCCAGCTCGCCCTCCGGTCTCCTCCTGAGACCGCGAACTGAGACCGCGCGACTAAGATGACTTAGTCCGCGAACTCCTTCAGAACCCTCTGGAAAGCCACCAGACCGGATTCAAGAGCCAACCCGTGCGGTCACGCCAGACCGGCACGTCTTTGAAGAGAACAACTTGTCACGCGGTCAGAGACAGACCGTGCGACCCTGAGGAAGATCACCCGTCATGCGGTCACATCCAGACCGCACGACCTCCACCTCCAGCAGCCCTTGGACCAGACCAGCGGTCAACCCCGGAAGCCGCAGCTGACCAATAGAGCAGACCGCCATTGTCAGATCGCCAGACCGTGCGGTCACGCCAGACCGCCCGGTCTCCTCCCAGACCGCCCAGGTCCAAAAGCCTCCTTCACTTCCACTTCAATAATTTCAACACTCCCCCTTGAAGTGGGAAGTGGAAACTAGCCCAAGTAGCTCCCTTAGCCGTGTGAACGGCCCCTTTGCCAGCGCCTTTGTGAAGATGTCTGCGACATTGTCCGCACTCCGCACATGCTCGACCGAAAGAGATCCCTCCAGCACCTTCTCCCGTATGAAGTGATGCTCGATCTCAATATGCTTGGTCCTCGCGTGACAAATTGGATTGGTCACCAGTTTGAGAGCACTCTCGTTGTCACCGCGTAGCAGAGTCGGCTCCCGAACCTCCTTGTGGACGTCTCCTACCAACCTCCTAAGCCAGATGGCTTCCTGAGCTGCCAAGGCCGAAGCCTTGTATTCTGCTTCCGTGGTAGAGACTGACACGGAATCCTGCTTCTTGCTGCACCATGATATAGCCGTAGGGCCCGCCATGAAGACAAATCCAGATGTCGACTTCCGATCATCCGAATCTCCCCCGTAATCAGCATCCATGTAACCATGCACCTCGAAGCCCGCATCCTTCCTGTACAGGAGACCCATGTCTGAGGTCGCCTTAACATACTTCAGAATGTTCTTGGCCGCTAGCAGATGAGGTACTCATGGTTCCGCCATAAACCGACTCACCCTGCCTACTGCATATGCAATATCCGGCCTTGTGATCGTCAGATAAATCAAGCTCCCAACCAGAGCTCGGAACACCAATGGATCTTGCATGATCCTTCCCTCATCCTTCTGAAGCTTCATAGCCTTCTCTAGAGGTGTGGACGTGCACTTCCCTTCCTTCATGCCGAACCGCTCCACGATCCGCTCCGCATATCCGGCTTGGGTCACCAACACTCCACCTTCCTTCCTCTGCACCTCGAGTCCAAGGAAATGGTGAAGTTCACCTAAGTCCTTCATCTCGAACCTGATAGACAGCTCGGCCCGAAGCTGCGCTACCTCCTCCTTCGAGTTCCCCGTCACGATCATATCGTCGACGTAGAGCAACACGATGACTTGAAGCTCCCCGCTCTTCTTGACGAACAAGCTTGAGTCCGAGTCTGAAGCACCAAATCCACAGAATAGGAGATATTCTGCGATCTTCCCGTACCACGCCCTTGGCGCTTGCTTCAACCCATACAGGGCCTTCTTCAGCTTGCAGACATGCTCCGGAAAATCTTCAGACACAAAACCTGGTGGCTGAACCATGAAGATGTCTTTGTCAATCTCGCCGTACAAGAAGGCGTTCTTGACGTCGAGCTGCCAAATCTTCCATCCACTGAACGCCGCCAAGGCAATGATGAACCGAACTGAAGTCATTTTTGCCACCGGACTGAATGTCTCATCATAATCCTCACCGTATTGCTGTGAAAACCCCCGAGCTACAAGACGGGCCTTGTACCGCTTGATACTGCCGTCAGCTTTCTTCTTCAGCTTGTAGACCCACTTGCATGTCACAGGAGTGGTGCCCTTGGGCTTGGGCACAAGAGACCAGGTCTCATTCTTCTCGAGAGCTGCCATCTCTTCTTGCATCGCAACATCCCACTCCTTCACGCCTTTGGCCTTCTCAAAGCTCGACGGCTCCCTCTCATCCAAGGGACCAGCAAAGAAACATGAGACAAAGCTCACTGCGTTTCCTCCTGTATAGCGATCAGGGGCAATGATTGCTCGCTTCGACCTCCTCAGCTCCTTCCCCTGAACCGCTCCATCTCCAGCTGCTTCTTCCCTAGCTCCTCTTCCAGACGTGCTAGGAGCATTGCTCCCCCTGCTCCCTGAACCAGAAGCTCCCGTCTCAGAACTAGAAGGTGATGGACCACCTGGTGACACAGGTAGCTCCACCTGAAGATTTTCCGCAGCTTGCTCCGGCTCCTCCACCCTGTTCTCTGGTAGCTCCACACCAGAAAACCCCCTGTAAGATGTCACCTCATCGAACACGACGTCGCGAGATACAACAAATCTCCGCGTCTCCGGGTCCATGCACTTCCAACCTTTCTTCCGCTCATCGTATCCCACGAAGACTAGCTTCCTTGCTTTCGCATCTAGCTTCGTCCGAAGAGCATCTGGAACATGCACGTAGCAGGTGGAACCAAACACCCTAAGGTGTGCCACACTCGGCTTCTCCTTGAACATCATCTCATGTGGGGTCAGCATGTTGATGGGGCTCAAAGGCATCCTGTTGATGACGTAGGCAGCACAAGACATTCCCTCCGCCCAGAAGGACTTTGGGATACTCTTGGCATGCAGCCAACACTTGCAGGTCTCCGTCAGATGACGGATCTTCCGTTCTGCAACTCCGTTCTGTTGTGGAGTATGTGCACAAGTGAGCTCCCTCCGGATGCCCGCCTTCCTGCAAAAACTGGAGAACTCAGCAGAGGTGAACTCCCCTCCGTTGTCCGTCCTCAGCTTCTTCACCCGCAGTCTTAGCCGACCCTCCACGAGCTCCTTGAACTCCACAAACTTGGCAAACGCCTCCGCCTTCTCCTTCAGGAAAAATACCCAGACATATCTGGTGTAATCATCGATCAACACCAGCATATATCTGCTGCCTCCGAGGCTTGGGGTAGCAGTTGGTCCCATCAAGTCACCGTGGATGCACTCCAACGGCACACAACTCCTTGTCTGCGACTTGTCAAACGGTAGTCGATGAGACTTGCCGAACTGACATCCTGCGCAAACATGACCTTCTCCGTAGGAAGATAGACTTGGCAGGCCCTTGACCAGACCTTTCACCGCCATTGCTTTCAGCTTATCCATCCCTACATGCCCCAACCTCTCATGCCATATAACGGCACCATCATTCGTCTTCATCTTGTCAACGTAGGAACTTGTCGATAAAACGAACAAGTCCTTCGCCCTTCTCCCGACATGGACGACCTCGGCTTTCACGGCCTCAACATTGCGTAGAAACTTCACTTCTGTTGGGCCGAACAGAACGTGATACCCAGCGTCTACAGCGTTGGTCACGGAGAAGAGGTTTTTCTTCATACCGGGCACGTGATAGACACTCTTCAAAGTAAGTGGCCCTCTATCACTGCCCAAGGAAACAACCCCCACCTTCTCTACTGGATGCACGGTATTATCAGCAGTAATGATTGCATTGTTACCTGTGTACGGCTCCGCTGAAGAAAGCTTCGACTCGTCCCCGGTGAGGTGATGACCACACCCCGAGTCCACGATCCAGTCCTCCTGATAGTTGATAGGAGCCGAGGCTCCAATAGAAGCCGAGAAAGCTCCTCCCCATCCTCCATCAAAGTGCCTGGCCGGTGCTTCCTCCTTCTCAGCAGCATGCCCTGGCTGAGTATTCAGCCTGCAGTCCTTCTTGAAGTGCCCAACCTTTCCGCACTTGAAGCATTTGAGACCTTCCTTCTTCTTCTTCCCGTCAGCCTTGGGAGCATACCCCCTTTCCTGCTGCCCAGAAGTTGAAGGCCCATAGCCTTCCGTGGTCTTCTTCTTCTTCTCCCACTTCTTCTTCCCTGAGAAGAGAACCTCGCCATCTCCCCCAGTCACTGACACCCCCGCCATCTGCCTTGCCAGACTTTCCTGCGAAGCTAGCAGATTCTCCAGCTCTAGCAGAGACGGCTGATTTGCCCATCCCTGTACCGACGTCACAAAGGCCACATATTCCTTTCGCAAGCCGCGGATGATGTGCCTCTTCAGCTTCGCCTCAGAAATTGGCTCATCAGGATCCAGTGCTGATATCTCAGCGCAGAGATTCTTCATCTTCAAAAAGAAGTTCGAGATAGAAAGATCACCTTGAGCTGACCTCGCCAGCTCATTCTCTAAGAACTGTAGCCTTGCTATATTCTTTTTGTTAAACAGCCCATCCAGGGCTCTCCAGATCTCAGCAGCTGATCCACACCCCAAGATGTGATCAAAGAGATCAGGTGAAATGGCACGCTTCAAGGTGAACTCGGCCTTGGCGTTGGTCTTCCTCCATGCCCTCACGGCCGGTCCATTATCACCTCCTTCTACTGCCTTCACCTCTTCTGTTTCATCTCCTCCTACCACCTCCCAGAGGTCCTCACCCAGAAGATAGCTCTGCATACACGACTTCCACTTCTTGAAGTTAGTCGATGTAAGCATCTCAATACCAAGACCTCTTGCAAAACCACCTTCCATTGCTCTTCCTCTGGTTCCTTCTTCACAAAGGCGATGGCTACTCTAAGTTATTCACTGCTCTTTCAACTCCAACCTCCCTCTGATACCATGTGAAATTTTCCGGACCTTGTGAGAGCAAGCAGGAATAACAACTAGAGATGCAAGCCAAACAACCAGAGATAATATTCAGGAAAACAAGATTCTTTTATTGATAGCAACACTTCAATTATAGGGCAAGACATGCTCGACGAGACATGATTTCGTCAGCATAAAACTTCAAAGAGAAAAAACAGAAACTGAAGATAACTGAGACCGCACGGTCTCTTGCCGAACTCAGCAGCTCGCCAGACCGCTGCTGCCAGACCGCAACCGCTCCCGATCTCGAAACACCACCAGACCGCTGCACCAGACCGCTCCTTTGCCGATCTCCTGATTCCCGAACTCCAGCACCACAACTCCAAGCCGCAAACCGCCCGAACACTTTCAGAGGAAGAGGTGATCGCTGCTGCCTGCACTATCCGCAGAAGCTGCACAAAGAAGAATTCAATCAGAGACCGCCCGGTCAGATAAACACAGACCGCAGGAACTAGGCAAACTCGGCTTACACTTGGTGTGTTCTACTTTTTGTTGCTATAGTGGCTCCCTATTTATAGGCGTGAGACCTGATCCAGTCACCACCCTATGAGATAGAGTCACCACCCATCAGACCGCGCGACCTTACCGGTCAACCCGCGCGATCACTGCAACCCTCCTGCTTCATTTTGGTGAGCGCCAACTTCTCTCCAGACCGCGGGAGATCGCTACTCCCTTGGTCTGAACACGACTCCACACGGAGATCGCCAGACCGCCTAGAAGTCGCCCACCACCTGTGTTCGCCTGAGACCGCAAACACAGCTAGCTCGCCCTCCGGTCTCCTCCTGAGACCGCGAACTGAGACCGCGCGACTAAGATGACTTAGTCCGCGAACTCCTTCAGAACCCTCTGGAAAGCCACCAGACCGGATTCAAGAGCCAACCCGTGCGGTCACGCCAGACCGGCACGTCTTTGAAGAGAACAACTTGTCACGCGGTCAGAGACAGACCATGCGACCCTGAGGAAGATCACCCGTCATGCGGTCACAGCCAGACCGCACGACCTCCACCTCCAACAGCCCTTGGACCAGACCAGCGGTCAACCCCGGAAGCCGCAGCTGACCAATAGAGCAGACCGCCATTGTCAGACCGCCAGACCGTGCGGTCACGCCAGACCGCCCGGTCTCCTCCCAGACCGCCCAGGTCCAAAAGCCTCCTTCACTTCCACTTCAATAATTTCAACATGGAATCCCCCTCCCAAGGTGCCCTTCAAGGTCTATTTATAGTTTCCTGCTCACGGTCGGTCAATAGCGGAATTCCGCCTTTTGGTTTTACTAAATGCACCCCAATTTGGCCTGCTAACATCCAAACTCCGCTGTTTGGAGGGTATAATGGCAGACCATCAAGGGAAGAGGGGTAATTTCGCCTCCCTAGCCCATGGGCCAGTGGCCCGTGAGAAGGTTACTTGCGAGATCTATTGCGAGTCTCCTCGCAAGCGTGGCTCGCAAACTCCCCCTAGGTGAGCGCTCTGCAAAAGCTCTGCTCGCCCTCCTTCTGACGACGTCTCTCAGGGCCAAGTTCCGCACACCTGCCTGCGAGCTCCGCTCAACCTTGTGAAGACCTGCTGGACTGGATGAAAGATCGAGCTCGCATGGCTGGGAAACCATTTCGCCGAGCTGAAGCATGACGTTCGTCGAACGCTGAACGGGATCCATAGGTTCGCCGAACTGAGGATTGAGTTCGTCGAACGCGGATGATTTCGTCGAACGCTGATGATTTTGTCGAACGTTGATAAATTCGTCGAACGACCTTCGTCAAACCCGGACTACTGCGGTAAGCGGTCCGCGAGGCGCGGGCTTGCCAGACCTTCTCGCGAGATTTTGGGGGGTGCCAGTCTTGCGAACCTAACAGCTAGTTCTCTCTCTCGCAAGAATTCCTCCAAAGCTCTTCACAAAGTTACATCTCTTAAACCATGCCCCTCACCCGACGAACATCGGGGTTGTACAGTTTAGCCTCCTTGCGAGTGTGGCTCGCAAATCTGACTTAGGTGGATGCTTCCGTGAAGGTCCTGCTCGCCTTCCTGCGAGCGATCTGCGGGAACTCGGTCACCCGCGTGAACACGGCGCGTCTGCGAGTATTCTGCGAGGGCGCTGCTCGCCAGCCTGATCGGTTCGCACGGCTCTTGCCTTATTCACGTTTGCCTGAGATCATCACTCGTGAGTGGCTCGTTCCACTCGCTTTCGTTCCACTCGCTCTCGTTCAAGGTGTCGCACCTGGCTCGCTCTCGGCGAACCCGAGGTTGTACATTAACCTGGTTGCGACCTTTCATATTCGTTCTATGCGTGATTGGCTTCGTTCTAGTGTTTGGCTTCCCCTCTAGAGTGTTGTTCAACACGGGAGCGTCACACTCTTCCTCGCGGAAGGCTTTATCCAGAGGATCAGTGTTGAGAGTGTTGAGGCAGATGCAGAGCTTAGTGTGCGCATGTCGAATGGGTCTTTCATGAACACTGGAAGGAAATGACGCATTGTGCTGAGGATTTGCGAGTGTGATTTCGAGTTGGCAGCAGCAATTCTACCACTAGCCGAATTTTACACCATCCTGGGGATGGACTGGCTTGCAGAGCAGCGAGCTAGTATTGACTGCCTGTTAAATGTGGTGACCTTGCGGAGGGAAGGAAGAGCAGAAGTCAAGTTTGAGGGCCTATGCGGAGTGGCCTGCTCCCTTATTTCTGCCCTGCAAATGGTGCGTGCGGTGAATCAAGGAGGTGAGGCATTTGTCGCTTTGTTAGAGACTCACTCCACAAAGTTGGTGATCGGAGATGTGCTAGTGGTGGAGGAATTCGAGGATGTGTGTAACGCCCCAGGTTTTTCTTATAACTATTTTATTTAAAGCATATGGAATTTATGATAATCATTCGAAAGCGAGATTTTAATTCAGGGTGCCGATGCGTAGGGGCGTTACCGTTCGGAATCGTCGTCGTTGTCCGGCGAGTTATTTCTAGTTTGGGGCGTAAGTGCGGTAATATGTATGTAATTGTGTATATATGTATTCTTATGGTATTAGGTATGTATAAGTATTTACATATTAGCGTACTGTTATAAAAATATACGAATATAGATATTCACTTGTGTTTTCGTGCTTGAAATTTTTTAGGGAGGTTGTTCAAAAGTATATGTATTTATGTATGCGTATACTTCAAGCGTTAAGGTGCAAAGATTATATTTAGCGATTTATACAACTTAAATACAACTTAAATACAACATATATACATAAGTATATGTTTAAAATCTGGGATTCATTAGGCTTTATGTTTGTATGCGGGTGGTTATATATACGCAATCATATAATATATACATAAAAGATATTTATACATATATGAATTATATATAAAACATATATATATAAGTTTTTATTTATTTAGGTATTAATTCATTTTATGCGCGTATTAATAAAACCTCCCCCTTCCAAAACCGATTCATTTTCCATCTCCCCTCCCCGATGTTCCTGCAGTGCCGAAGTAGTTGGAGGCGGGTTAGGGTTTTCCGTCGGGTGTAGGCCGTCGGGGGAGAATTGGGGGCTGCCGGTGCCTGTTTTTCGTCGCCGGAGCGGTGTCGTGGTGAGTTCTCGTCGGCGGCGGCGGCGGTGGTGAGGCCTTTCCGTCGGGGTATCGTTTCGCCGTGCGGTGTCGTCCCCGATCCAGGCAAGAATACCTCCTCCCTTCTTGATTTGTTCCCTCCCTCTTCCTCTTTGTTCTTTGCCGAAATAGATTCATAAAATTATGATTTCTGTTAGCATCAATGATGATGTTATGCTCCAGTTCATTGAAAATGGGGGATGTATGCTCCAGTTCTAGTAATCACCTAAGCTTGAAAATGGGGGATGTATGCTCCAGTTTTGGTAATCACCCAAGCTAATTTTATAGTTCTTTTATTTTTGGGCCACCATGACTCATGCTCCAGTTCATTGAAAAGGGGAGGGGATGTATGCTTATAAAAAATGGGGGATATATGCGTATAAAAATGGGGGTTGTTTGCTAATAAAAATGGGGGGCGGCTATGCTTGATCGTTTGGGAGTTTTAATTTTATTTGGGGACTGCTATATGTTTATTCTTACTATCTATTTGGATCGCAGCTGATTCTTGAAGCGGTTCTTGAGATTCCGGTTGGCTTTAATTTGGCCGACTGCTAGAAGTTCTTGTTTTAGCCTTGTTCTCTGCATCTGGGAGAAAACTTTAGCCGCCGTTCTTCTTCTTGGTTTTTGGGGCCTTGGATTCTATTGATTTGATATCCCTTTGTTCAAGCTACTGATCCTTTAATCAAGCCTTATAGTGTATGTGTTTACCTCCACCAGCAGTATGCATAATTGTTGCTCACTGATGTTTGGGGGTTATGTTAGTAGAGTTCTTAGGGGTTTATGTTGGGTGAGTATTAGTTAAATTCAGGTTATATTTATTTATGTGCTGGCAAAATTTTGGGAATTTTGTTTTGTTATTGAATCCTGGACTCCTGCTTTGGTGTGGTTGCTTGCTTGGTTCATTTGGAATTTCTAATTATTTTCCTGGCTAAATCTTGCACTGGTCATCCTCTGCTCTTATCATTTCCTGCACTTGTTATTCTCTGCACCCAATTTTGTTGATTTTGTTGTTTGGGAACTGATGGTCGGTTGTTCTCTTACCAAGTGCAAATTTCTTGCACCCGTTTTGTTGTTCTGTTGTTTGGGAGCTTTTGTTAGGGCGGCTATTGATTTATTTTATGTCCCTTGGTTTTAGTTAGCAGATGGTACCCTCGGGATTGTTTATGCTTAACCCGAATGGTGTTAGCGTGTTTAACTCTGCATATCCCTTATAATTTCTTCGCTAAGCCTTTAATGCTTGTCCCGATCCTGGGCTGATTCTGGATGGTAACATCTGGATAGCTTTGTTTTGTTTATAACTACTCGGCTAACATCTGGATAGCTTGATTCCGATTTTAATTCCATGGCTAAACCCTAGATAGCTTATTTCCTGATTATAACCGCATGGCTCAACTCTGAATCATTTTAATTCCTGATTTATATATACTTGGCTAAAATATGGATGCTTTGTTTTGTTCGAGCCCTATATCCATTTCACTTAAGGGCAGCTTCATTCTTTTAGTAACTCTATCAATTGCTATTAAGTGACTGCGCACTTTTAGTGCAAATGCTAAAGTTTATTTCCCCGTATCAAATATAAGATTCATTTTGTTTAGTGGCTGCCATATTAGTTGTGTGTCGGCTAGCTGTTGTGGTCATCTTTTTGCTCTTGTATTGAACCACATTGCCGCCTCGAGTGAGATCTGGATGGATTTGTTGGCTAGGTTCTGATGGTCTAGCCGGTTAAATTCCCTGGGATTTTGTTTCCTAATTCCCGGCGGGTACGGAGAATTAGATCCTAAACTCCCTGGGAATTTCCATTGCTAGTGCTCGATGATTCAACGAAACCATTATTTGTTATTGAGGAATGTCTTGTAGTTGCATTTTTGGATTCGAGCTTTTCACCCGTTCCAATCATGGACAATTTCATCCTTTCAGAAAAGTGATATTTTATGGTGTCTTGCCGTGCCTTATTCTTCGTACTGTTACAAGAAGTTCGTTAGGAGTCAAGTTTGGACTCGGCAAGTGTTTTCAAATGAACCGTTGAGCTCTGTTCAGGTGTTTGACCTTCGTGTCATGTTTTTCTTCGTCTTGTTCCGGCACCAGACCTGGCATGGTGTCGGCTTTCTGAAATCCTGTTCCCCACCTGACACTCCTCTGTTTGCTATGTGGGATTTATGAGCTAAGTATGCTATGTTGTTTAATTCTCCAGGATAGTTTTGGTGAGTGGTTCCCGATCTCTATGATCTTCGTTGTTTAAACGTTCTGAGTATTCTCTGGTAAACTGCACCGTGGTATAGTTGTATACTTATATATATCCATATACTTATGTATATGATTATGCCCTGTTTTGGCTTTTTGGGTGGCAGTGGACCACCTTGTTTTGGCTTTTTGGGTGGCAGTGGACCACCCTGTTTTGGCTTTTTGGGTGGTAGTGGACAACCCTGTTTTGGCTTTTTGGGTGGCAGTGGACCACCCTATTTTCTTTTTAGCTGATCAGTCTCAAGTTCTTAAGCACATATGCTTATATATGTGTATTATGATAGTATATGTATGACTATCACATCTGAGCCCCAATGGCGGACACGTGGTGGGCTTTGATTGTGTTGACTATTACCTTCTGGTGCAGGATTTTCTTCTTACCGAGTTCACTCGTTTGAGCTGGCTCGGGTTGTTGTAAGATTATAGATGTTTATCTGCTTAGTTTTTCATTCCTGCACTCTTTTACTTCTGATGTTGCTAATCTTGGTTTTCTTGCACCCTTTTGGGCTGAGGCATTCTTTTCTTATGAATGTCTCAGGTTCAGGTTTTTAGCTGCCGCAGGAGTTAGAGCGGCGTCGTTCAGCTGTCCTGTCGGCCCTTCCTCTCTTGTGGGTAAGGGGCCGTTCTTTTGGTTGTTTTTCCTTCTTTCCTGCGGGTTCGTGTCAGTTGTTGGCGCCCGTATGAATCTCTTTTTGTGCTAGTTTATTTGCTAGTTGTTTGCTGTTACCTTCAAGTTGTTTACCTACTTGCTCTCTGGGAAGCTTTATGCTAGGATGCATTAGTTACTTTATTGATATAAAAATGTCATCCTTGCATATCATGATTTTTACTAAATGTCACATATTTTGAAAATCGTAGGAAATCCATTCTTACTATACTAAACATAGATATGTGCATATCAGTTCTGGGATGTTTATTTTCACGCTCATGTAGGCTAAAAACAAACCTATTTTTCTGCTACGTATGTATAGTTTTCTTCTTGTGGACTAGATGATCCACCGGACCGAGGGACGCGGTCTTAAGCTAAAATGAAAAATCTCTCTTTTAATCCAAACACATATATGTTTTTTTTTTTACAAATTATCGTAAGGAGTGTTGCCTGAGCGTCTGTAGTCGTCTCCTGCAGGCGTGGCATCACGACGCGTATTTTCCCCTTGCTCTGATAATATGTTTTATATTCTTGGGAAAATGCGGGTTGTGACAGTTGGTATCATAGATAGGTTAGCCGGGTTGCTGTGATAGTTTGGTTGCCCGGTTAACCTCCTGGTGAGAATCGTCATTCATTGCATACACACACCGAAGGGTCATCAGTATGTGTTGGCTGAAGCATGAACACTACACTCATAGCATGATTAGAAGTATACGAGGCATATTATGTAGTATGGGATGCATAATATGTGTTTGTATATGGATCCTCATAGGTGACAACATGCGACGGTTATGTAGTATGGGATGCATAATGCCAGTCCCATGGATGTCCATTAGCTCATTTTTCTTTTTCGTTGCATGCGATAATATATAGTATGGGATGCATAAGATCGCATGTGTACGCCGCTCATAGCATGCATTAAGGCCTTTTTAGATTGCATAACACTACATATCCATCATAACATAGCATTGCACACGTGCCAAGCTAAAGACATACATGATGATGCTCGTACACACATGATTTGTAATAAAATTTTAGCATTTATGCATTCATATGATTTGCACAAGAGTTAATAGGATGATGATATATCATCCGAGGTTTAGCATAACATTATTTCATAAATTCCCAGAGCAAGGTAACAACAAGAGCAAGTATCTACTCTTTTCTGATCTGTATCGAGTTAGGAAATTCTAGGTTCCTAGCTGTTGCGTCTTAAGTAAGGTGTATTGAGGTGTTCATTCGTAATTGCAGTCGTTGACTCCAGAGCGTAGTGCGTCGGAGTCGGCTCCTCAGTCAGAGGGTGAGTCTTTGGGTGCGCACAGTGAAGCGGTAATTGAGAGGTTGCGTCAGAGTAACGAGGTGTTGTCGAGGCAAGTGGCCGAGATGCAGGCTCATATTCAGATTTTGATGGCGGCTACCTTTGGACAGCAGCCTGAGGCGCAGGACCCTGTTGTGGGTCAGGAGGCTGTGTCGAGGAGGGAAAAGAGGAAGGTGGATAATGGTGGCAGCCCTGCCCCAAGTAAGAAGGGCAGGCAGGAGTTGGATCTTTAGGGTGCTTTGAAGAGTATCAGCTATTGCACTTTTTGCAGAAAGATGGGGCACGATTTTACCCAGTGTTGGAGGAAGGACAAGTCCTGTGAGTATTGTGGGCAAAGAAGGCATGATGCGACTCATTGCTGGTTAAAGGATAAAGTTTCTGTTGGCTGGCCAGCAGCTTGCTCCTACGGCTCTGGTACCGCCACCGCCTCAGCAGCGGCAGTTGGACCGAGGAGAGGCCGAGTTAAATATAGTAGCAAAGGAAGGAGAGCAGATATCCCCCGCGGTAATTCCAGGTTAGATTCTAATCAAATTCGTAACTGTCAGCTTTGGTTCTAGTTGTTTTCGCTCGTTTAGTTGCGTATCCAACCTTATAGGAGAGTTTAAGGTATATAACCTTTAGGCGCACGTTCCTCCTCGATTCTCGGCTTCCCACTCGTGCGTGGCTAGGTCCTTAGTAGAGTGTCGTGGTTTGACCCTCGATCAGGTTGGTGATCCCCTTAGGGTTAAGTTTCCTCTCTGTTGTTTCTGTGGTGTCGAATTAGGGCTTTCAGAGTTGTCCTGTCTTCTTAGGTGGTTTCTTAGCTTTCCTAATCTAAAGGTGCTAGACATGGAGCTTTCGTTGTGATTTTTTTTGGGTTTGGGCTGGTGGTCCAGGTTTGATGTTGTTATCCAACGCAAGGTAAAGCGTTCGGTCTTTAAGCTGGACCTCGGTCAACCCTCGAGCGTGTTTGGTTTTCCGCGCTATGTTTTCCCCGGTTAGTTCCGCGGTGTGTGTCAGGAGCTTTTAGCTTTCCATGGCGTTGCTTACTTTGTTTCTATGTTAGAAACTGGTAGAAGTTTGTTGTGTATCGAGGATTTACTTCCCTGTGGTGAGAGATCTCGCTGATGGCTTCGCCGTCAGTCTCCCTGGTTTTCTGCCTGTGCGAGTTGAGGAGTTTGTTTCGGACCTTGAGCCGGGTACTTGTCCTATTGCTAAGGCATCGTACCCTTTGGCCCCGCGTGTGTTGCGAGAGTTGCGCACTCAGATTGATGAGTGGTTGCAGTGTGGCTTTTCTGGCCTAGTTCCTCGCTCTGGAGTGCTCTCGTCTGGTTCGTGAAAAAGAAAGTTAGTTCGGTGTTTTCGAAGGCCGATCTTCGTGTAGGCTTCCTTTAGTTGGGGATCCGCTTATCGGTCGTTCCGCGATCCGTTTTCTGTCCCCTATCTGGACATTTTGAGTTCTTGGTAATGTCCCTTTCTCTTTGGGTAATCTTATCCGCATCCGCATTCCTAGCCTTTTTCGGTTAGCGTTTCTATCTAGCGAGTGTAAGCTTACCTCTCCCTTGCTTTTTTCCATTATTGTGTTCTAAATTTCGGTTCTAAGTTTCGGGGCGAAACTTTCTGTTAGGAGGGGTGGCTGTAACGCCCCGGGTTTTTCTTATAACTATTTTATTTAAAGCATATGGAATTTATGATAATCATTCGAAAGCGAGATTTTAATTCAGGGTGCCGATGCGTAGGGGCGTTACCGTTCGGAATCGTCGTCGTTGTCCGGCGAGTTATTTCTAGTTGGGGGCGTAAGTGCGGTAATATGTATGTAATTGTGTATATATGTACGTATATATGTATGCTTATGGTATTAGGTATGTATACGTATTTACATATTAGCGTACTGTTATAAAAATATACGAATATAGATATTCACTTGTGTTTTCGTGCTTGAAATTTTTTAGGGAGGTTGTTCAAAAGTATATGTATTTATGTATGTGTATACTTCAAGCGTTAAGGTGCAAAAATTATATTTAGCGATTTATACAACTTAAATACAACATATATACATAAGTATATGTTTAAAATCAAGGATTCATTAGGCTTTATGTTTGTATGCGGGTGGTTATATATACGCAATCATATATTATATACATAACATATATTTATACATATATGAATTATATATAAAACATATATATATATATATAAGTTTTTATTTATTTAGGTATTTATTCATTTTATGCGTATTAATAAAACCTCCCCCTTCCAAAACCGATTCATTTTCCATCTCCCCTCCCCGATGTTCCTGCAGTGCCGAAGTAGTTGGAGGCGGGTTAGGGTTTCCGTCGGGTGTAGGCCGTCGGGGGAGGATTGGGGGCTGCCGGAGCCTGTTTTTCGTCGCCGGAGCGGGGTCGTGGTGAGTTCTCGTCGGCGGCGGCGGCGGTGGTGAGGCCTTTCCGTCGGGGTATCGTTTCGCCGTGCGGTGTCGTCCTCGATCCAGGCAAGAATACCTCCTCCCTTCTTGATTTGTTCCCTCCCACTTCCTCTTTGTTCTTTGCCGAAATAGATTCATAATATTATGATTTCTGTTAGCATCAATGATGATGTTATGCTCCAGTTCATTGAAAATGGGGGATGTATGCTCCAGTTCTAGTAATCACCTAAGCTTGAAAATGGGGGATGTATGCTCCAGTTTTGGTAATCACCCAAGCTAATTTTATAGTTCTTTTATTTTTGGGCCACCGAGACTCATGCTCCAGTTCATTGAAAAGGGGAGGGGCTGTATGCTTATAAAAAATGGGGGATATATGCGTATAAAAATGGGGGTTGTTTGCTAATAAAAATGGGGGGCGGCTATGCTTGATCGTTTGGGAGTTTTAATTTTATTTGGGGACTGCTATATGTTTATTCTTACTATCTATTTGGATCGCAGCTGATTCTTGAAGCAGTTCTTGAGATTCCGGTTGGCTTTAATTTGGCCGACCGCTAGAAGTTCTTGTTTTAGCCTTGTTCTCTGCATCTGGGAGAAAACTTTAGCCGCCGTTCTTCTTCTTGGTTTTTGGGGCCTTGGATTCTATTGATTTGATATCCCTTTGTTCAAGCTACTGATTCTTTAATCAAGCCTTATAGTGTATGTGTTTACCTCCACCAGCAGTATCACCTATTGCATAATTGTTGCTCACTGATGTTTGGGGGTTATGTTAGTAGAGTTCTTAGGGGTTTATGTTGGGTGAGTATTAGTTAAATTCAGGTTATATTTATTTATGTGTTGGCAAAATTTTGGGAATTTTATTTTGCTATTGAATCCTGGACTCCTGCTTTGGTGTGGTTGCTTGCTTGGTTCATTTGGCATTTCTAATTATGTTCCTGGCTAAATCTTGCAATGGTCATCCTCTGCTCTTATCATTTCCTGCACTTGTTATTCTCTGCACCCAATTTTGTTGATTTTGTTGTTTGGGAACTGATGGTCGGTTGTTCTCTTACCAAGTGCAAATTTCTTGCACCCGTTTTGTTGTTCTGTTGTTTGGGAGCTTTTGTTATGGCGGCTATTGATTTATTTTATGTCCCTTGGTTTTAGTTAGCAAATGGTACCCTTGGGATTGTTTATGCTTAACCCGAATGGTGTTTGCGTGTTTAACTCTGCATATCCCTTATAATTTCTTGGCTAAGCCTTTAATGCTTGTCTCGATCCTGGGCTGATTCTGGATGGTAACATCTGGATAGCTTTGTTTTGTTTATAACTACTCAGCTAACATCTGGATAGCTTGATTCCGATTTTAATTCCATGGCTAAACCCTAGATAGCTTATTTCCTGATTATAACCGCATGGCTCAACTCTGAATCATTTTAATTCCTGATTTATATATACTTGGCTAAAATATGGATGCTTTGTTTTGTTTGAGCCCTATATCCATTTCACTTAAGGGCAACTTCATTCTTTTAGTAACTCTATCAATTGTTATTAAGCGACTGCGCACTTTTAGTGCAAATGCTAAAGTTTATTTCCCTGTATCAAATATAAGATTCATTTTGTTTAGTGGCTGCCATATTAGTTGTGTGTCGGCTAGCTGTTGTGGTCATCTTTTTGCTCTTGTATTGAACCACATTGCCGCCTCGAGTGAGATCTGGATGGATTTGTTGGCTAGGTTCTGATGGTCTAGCCAGTTAAATTCCCTGGGATTTTGTTTCCTAATTCCCGGCGGGTACGGGGAATTAGATCCTAAACTCCCTGGGAATTTCCATTGCTAGTGCTCGATGATTCAACGAAACCATTATTTGCTATTGAGGAATGTCTTGTAGTTGCATTTTTGGATTCGAGCTTTTCACCCGTTCCAATCATGGACAATTTCATCCTTTCAGAAAAGTGATCTTTTATGGTGTCTTGTCGTGCATTATTCTTCGTACTGTTACAAGAAGTTCGTTAGGAGTCAAGTTTGGACTCGCCAAGTGTTTTCAAATGAACCGTTGAGCTCAGTTCAGGTGTTTGACCTTCGTGTCATGTTTTTCTTCGTCTTGTTCCGGCACCAGACCTGGCATGGTGTCGGCTTTCTGAAATCCTGTTCCCCACCTGACACTCCTCTGTTTGCTATGTGGGATTTATGAGCTAAGTATGCTATGTTGTTTAATTCTCCAGGATAGTTTTGGTGAGTGGTTCCCGATCTCTATGATCTTCGTTATTTAAACATTCTGAGTATTCTCTGGTAAACTGCACCGTGGTATAGTTGTATACTTATATATATATCCATATACTTATGTATATGATTATGCCCTGTTTTGGCTTTTTGGGTGGCAGTGGACCACCCTGTTTTGGCTTTTTGGGTGGCAGTGGACCACCCTGTTTTGGCTTTTTGGGTGGCAGTGGACCACCCTGTTTTCTTTTGAGTTGATCAGTCTCAAGTTCTTAAGAACATATGCTTATATATGTGTATTATGATAGTATATGTATGACTATCACATCTGAGACGCAATGGCGGACACGTGGTGGGCTTTGATTGTGTTGACTATTACCTTCTGGTGCAGGATTTTCTTCTTACCGAGTTCACTCGTTTGAGCTGGCTCGGGTTGTTGTAAGATTATAGATGTTTATCTGCTTAGTTTTTCCTTCCTGCACTCTTTTACTTCTGATGCTGCTAATCTTGGTTTTCTTGCACCCTTTTGGGCTGAGGCATTCTTTTCTTATGAATGTCTCAGGTTCAGGCTTTTAGCTGCAGCATGAGTTAGAGCGGCGTCGTTCAGCTGTCCGGTCGGCCCTTCCTCTCTTGTAGGTAAGGGGCCGTTCTTTTGGTTGTTTTTCCTTCTTTCCTGCGGGTTCGTGTCAGTTGTTGGCGCCTGTATGAATCTCTTTTTGTGCTAGTTTACTTGCTAGTTGTTTGCTGTTACCTTCAAGTTGTTTACCTACTTGCTCTCTGGGTAGCTTTATGCTAGGATGCATTAGTTACTTTATTGATATAAAAATGTCATTCTTGCATATCATGATTTTTACTAAATGTCACATATTTTGAAAATCGTAGGAAATCCTTTCTTACTATACTAAACATAGATATGTGCATATCAGTTCTGGGATGTTTATTTTCACGCTCATGTAGGCTAAAAACAAACCTATTTTTCTGCTACGTATGTATAGTTTTCTTCTTGTGGACTAGATGATCCACCGGACCGAGGGGCGCGGTCTTAAGCTAAAATGAAAAATCTCTCTTTTAATCCAAACACATATATGTTTTTTTATACAAATTATCGTAAGGAGTGTTGCCTGAGCGTCTGTAGTCATCTCCTGCAGGTGTGGCATCACGGCGCGTATTTTCCCCTTGCTCTGATAATATGTTTTATATTCTTGGGAAAATGTGGGTTGTGACAATGTGTTCCCTGAGGAGCTTCTGGGAGCGCCTCCTCTGCGTGAAATCGACTTTTCGATTGAGTTGGTGTCGGATGCGAGGCCGATGTCGCGTCCTCCATTTAGGATGACACCGAAGGAACTGGATGAGTTAAAGGTGCAGTTGCAAGAGTTGCTCGAGCAGGGGTACATTAGGCCCAGCTCCTCACCTTAGAGTTCGCCAGTGTTGTTCGTTAAGAAGAAGGATGGTAGTATGCGGCTGTGCATAGACTATCGTGAGTTGAATCAGTTGACCATCAAGAATAAGTACCCGATTCAGTGAATCGATGATTTGTTAAATCAGCTGGTGGGGTCGACGGTGTTCTCCAAGTTGGACTTGAAGTCGGGTTACTACCAGTTAAGGATCCGAGAAGAGGACATTCCTAAGACGGCATTTGGGACGAGATATGGTCACTTTGAGTTTTCGGTGATGCCGTTCAGTTTGACGAACGCGCCTTCAGTGTTCATGGATTTAATGAACCGAGTGTTTCGACAATACCTAGATTCGTTCGTGGTGGTGTTCATTGACGACATCTTAGTGTATTCGAAGTCGAAGGAGGAGCACGAGTCTCATCTGAGATTAGTGTTGCAGACGTTGAGGGAGAACCAGCTTTATGTGAAGTTCTCAAAGTGCGAGTTCTGGATCGGGAAAGTGGCATTCTTGGGCCACGTAATTAGTGGAGATGGGGTGGCGGTGGATCCTATGAAGATTGAAGCCATTAGAGATTGGCATGTACTGAGAACCGTGGCGGAAGTCCAGAGTTTCCTTGGACTAGCCGGTTATTACAGAAGGTTCGTTGAGAACTTTTTGCGGGTGGCTTTGCCCCTCACCACTCTTACCCGGAAGGACCAGAAGTTTGTGTGGACGCTGGAGTGTGCCCGTGTGTTCGAGACCTTGAAGGAAAGATTGATGTCTGCTCCAATCCTAAGTCTTCCTAGTGGGACTGAGGGATTCCAAATTTTTAGCGACGCGTCAGGGTGCGGTTTGGGTTGCGTTCTTGTGCAGCATGGCAACTTGATAGCTTATGGGTCGAGGCAGCTAAAGACTCATGAGAGAAATTACCCCGTCCACGACTTGGAGTTGGCGGAGGTAATTTTTGCGTTGAATTTGATGCGGCACTACGTGTATGGTGCGAAGGTTGAAATCTTCACGGACCACATGAGCCTGAGGTATCTTTTAGATCAGAAGGATCTTAATATGAGGCAGCATAGGTGGGTCGAGTTCCTTGGGGACTACGACGTAGCAATTTAGTATACGCCAGGCAAGGCCAATGTGGTGGCTGACGCCTTGAGTAGGAAGTACTCTGGGCAAGGGAATTGGATAGAAGCGCATGAAGAGCAGTTGGTGCGAGAGTTTGACTCCCTTGGCATTGGGTGTGTGGCTAAGGGTGAGTCCAGCGCAGCTCGATTAAACTGGATCGAGATGCAGTGTGATCTAGTAGATTGAATTTGAGAGGCAATCAGTGCAGATGAAGAGTGTCAGCAATTGACATTGGAAGCACAGCAAAGCAAAGGCAGTGCGTTGGAGATGGTCAGTGGACTGTTAAAGAGAAATGGAAGGGTGTTGGTCCCTCGTTTTGGCAAGCTCCGTGAGGAGTTGATGTTTGAGGCTCACTTCACGAAGTACTCCATTCATCCAGGAAGTACGATGATGTACTTGGATTTGAAGAAATCCTTTTGGTGTCCTGGGATGAAGTGGGATGTAGCTTTGTATGTAAGCCGGTGTTAGACGTGCGCCTTAGTGAAGGCGGAATGCCAAAGGCTGGGTGGATTCTTGAAACCTCTTCCTATCCCCGAGTGGAAATTCGACGACATCTCCATGGATTTTGTGCATGGTTTACCTCGATCGCGGAAAGGTACGATGCAATTTGGGTGGTTGTGGATCGCCTGACCAAGGTAGCCCACTTCATTCCGAATCGGAAGGATAGCGTGGAGAAGCTCGTGGAGCTTTATGTTCGAAACATTGTGTGGTTGCATGGAATTCCAAAGATCATCATTAGTGATCGCGATGGACGTTTCATGTCTAAGGACTGGAGGTTAGGGCAGCGAAGTTTGGGCACAAAATTGAACTTTAGTACCACATTCCATTCGCAGACCGATGGCCAAACGGAGAGAACAAATCGTACGATGGAGGACATGTTGAGAATGTGTGCTCTCGATTTCGGTAAAAGTTGGGAAGACCAACTCTACATGGTTGAGTTTGCATACAATAATAGTTTTCAGGAGAGTATCAAAATGGCGCCATACGAGGCTTTGTATGGAAGGCAGTGTCGAACGCCGATGTCTTAGATAGAGGCGGGAGACACCCAATTGTTAGGAAAAGAAGTGGTGGCAGACGCTTGTGAGTTGGTACGAACGATCCAAGAGCGCATGAAGCTTGCTCAGGATCGGCAAGCAAAGTATTTTAATGCACGCCACAGAAATGTGGAGTTTGTGGTGGGCGACATGGTCTACTTGAAGATCAAGCCGTTCAAAGGCGTTTCGCGAATTCGATGACTCAAGAAATTGAGTCCAAGATATTTAGGTCTGTTTAAGGTTACAGAGCGCATAGGCGAAGCAGCCTATCGGTTGGCGTTGTCCATAGAGCTAAGTGGATTACATGATGTGTTTCATGTTTCGGTACTGAGGAAAGCTTTGGTGGAGCCGGAGGATGTGGTTGAGTCTTCGACAGTTCCTGTAACCGAAGATCTGAGGACGATAGTTCGTCCGATTTGTGTGGAGGATTCTGAAGTCCAACGGTTCCAGAACAAAGAGGTCAAGCTGGTGAAAGTGCGTTGGTATAATTGCGGATGAGACGAGTTCTCGTGGGAGCAAGAGCAAACAATGCGGGATAACTTTCCGAAACTATTCATTTTAGGTAGGTGTGTTAGTTGTGCTTTTGTTAACGTTTTAAATTTCGAGGACGAAATTCTTTTAAGGGGGGGGGGGGGGGGGGGGGGTGGGGTAGATTTGTAACACCCCAGGCTTCGCTCAACCTACTTCTCGAGAAACAGCTATTTCTAGAGAATGGCAGGCTCGAGCTACTTCTCGAGAAACAGCTATTTCTCGAGAAAGGCAGGCTCAATCTACTTCTCGAGAAACAGCTATTTCTCGAGAAGTGAAGGCTCTAGCTACTTCTTGAGAAACAACTATTTCTCGAGTAGTGAAGGCAGTGAGTTTGTCGAATGTAGTTCGACAAATAGACAACGCTAGAGTTCAACGAACTGCTGGAGTCCGTGGAGAGAAGTGAAGGCGATAGAGTTCTCGAGAAGTGAGGCGCTAGAGTTCTCGGGAAGTGAAGGTGCTAGAGTTCGTCGAACGGAGTTCGACGAACCGCTGGCACTGGAGTTCGCCGAAGTGAGTTCGTCGAACTGAGTTCGACGAACCACTAGCACTGGAGTTCGCCGAAGCAAGTTCGTCGAACTGAGTTCGACGAACCGCTGACGCTGGAGTTCGCCGAAGCGAGTTCGACAAACCGCTGGCGCTGGAGTCCGTTCGACGAACAATTCATGCTGAGTTCGACAAAGTGCGGACACGGGCGTAACCAGCGTTCCTGGACGTCTGTTATGACTGAATCTTGATCCTACGGTCTAGATCAGTGCGTCCTAAGGTCTTATTTATGGCATAGAGTCCTTTTTCTGGCTTCGGGGAAATCCTTTGTGCTGTTGGAGGCGTAGAAGAGAGGAAGGGTTTTGAGGAAGAAGAGGGCTAGATCCGCCATTGTTGGAGCACCGGAGCTCCGTTCGCAGATCTGAGACCAGATCCATGGAGAGGACTAGAAGGCGCTTCTTTCTATTTGTGCCTTTCAACCGATCCATTGCGAGGAAGAGAACTCTTAGGGTAACGACATATCTCCTCCCAGTTTTAGAATGCGTGCATGACATCTATGCTTTTACTTTCCTTTTTCTAAAATTTATGGCACCAGATCTCTCAAATGAGAGGGGTTTGGGTCGCCTTGGTTCAAGAAGAACCATCGGGTTGATTGAGTCCGTCCCCGACATGATTTTTCACTAGAGATCCGCTCTGTTAGTGGATTAGGCATTGTGTGTGAAGCCGAAATATTAACCGGTGGTCCGATTTGGTTGTTGGATCTTGAGGCGCCCTTAGAGGGAGGGGGGTGAATAAGGGTTTTAAAAACTTTAAACTTTAACAGAGAACTTTTGATATTTTATTTGAATAAGAGTGAATATAAAATAAAGAGTAGTAAATCAATTTTATTAAATAGAAAAAAAACATGATTATCATTAATAAACTTTATTACAAAATTTGATTTCTATGACGCTAGAAATCAAAGCGAATAATATGAAAACTCTTTCTGTTTTTTTATACCGACTCATATCCCCACGAACTGGTTGGCTTTAGCCGATCTCACCCCAGATACGGCCTCAAGCCGCTCTAGCCAATCTATCACCAGAAAGTCCTCAAGCACCCCGTAGATCTACTCCCTAGACCTAGTCGCCAACACGAGGCGAATTACTCCCTAAGTCCTACCTAGACCTAGTCGCCAACACGAGGCGAATTCACAAAATAATTACAACCATAAAATAAAAGACAAATACAAAATATAAATATGAAACTCCCTATGAGGTAATCTGAAGGAGACGCCGAAGAATCGCTGAAGATCATTGAAGTCCAAGCGTGCATTCTTCGCATTGAGTTAGCGTGTTGATCCAAGCCTCCTTTGATTCCTCCTTTTGAAATATGAGTGGGAGATGTGTTGGTCTGGAAATACGGCCCTCACAAAGTTTCTGAAGTGCTGGAATAGGGCTCTTGGCAATCAGTAGTTGGAGACATCGAAATCATCCAATTTATAGAATTTGAGCTAATGCCGGCATTAAGTTCTAACGTCGGGCGTTGACCATGTATAACAACATATTGATGGCTCGGATCTTCAGAAGAGGAAGGAGATTCTGCACTTTAGGAAATGTTTTATTTTAGGCAATACTAACGTCGGCGTTAAGGCTAACGCGGGGCGTTGGGCAAAATATTCCTAAAGTTCCTCCTGCAATCATGAGTTCTTTCTCCTTGCCAATTTCGTCGACCGGATAGCGCCCAGCGTTAAGAGTAACGCCTGGCATTGAGTTTCTTTCTTTAATCAGCTGGCACGGCATTTCGTCGAATAGTATCTTCGTCGAACGTCTCATTTCGCCGAACGCAGTTTATTTCATCGAACGCCATTTTTGTCGAATGGCCTCTCATTTCGGCAACCTCCATTTCGTCGAACGAAAATTTCGTCGAACGCATTTCGTCGAAAGGGCTTCTTCTTTCGTCAAACTCAATTTTGTCGAACGTCATTTTCGTCTAGCGCTAACGCCCAACGTTAAGCCTAACACCCGACGTTAAAGAGCTTTCAATCCTTCAGCTTGTGGTTAGTGCCAGACCATTGTTGCAGCAACCTGGTGTCATAACTGTCCAAACCTGCATGCTAAAAACACAATGGCACACAAGATCAAATACAATTAGAATTTGTTATTCTCAAATCAAAGGGATGCGGAAAACCATATTCCAATAATCTCCCCCTTTTGATAATAACAAATCCAATAGAGATAAGTCAGATTTATAGATAAAGAATTTGTGTTTTTATAAGGATATATGACACTAAGCAATTATAAGATAATGATAAGAATTATAGATCATTTAAAAAGTGCTCCCCCTACAAAAATGCTCCCCCTTAGTGTATACTCCCATATACTAGATACATGCTCCCCCTTAAACTAGTGAATCCTACTCTGTTAATAAATATGATTTAGCATTTTATTCTCCCCCTTTGTTATTAGCAAAAGTGGGTGGAGTGAAACAAAACTAAAATAAAGACGACAAAAGTTGGGACATAACTAAGAGAGGAATAGGAGTTTTGTGTAAACATAAAGTAAGTCATGATCGAGCTAAGGGAGGGAGTAGCACAGTGGAAAAATATATGATAAGCGTGAACGAACATCGTTCAAAGATTATACCAAAGGAATGTAATCACTTGCTTTTTAAATTTATTTTAAGAGTGATTCTTCTTGTTAAGATAGATGTAAGTTTGTTTGAAAAAGCAGAAGTTAAAACAAAATGTAGAAATAAGCATGAGAACACATGATATAAGGATACATGATTAGATAGAGAACTGCGGAAAACAAAAAAAAAACAAATAAGAGTAGTATTTTTGTTATAGTTTGACCATTCCAACAATATGTCTAGACTTTTCATGTTTGAGCATTTAACTTTGAAAATTTTCATACCAAATAGGCAAGCATGAATCAACATATTCAAAAAGATTAGAACTACAATGTACCCAATGCATATTTCAAATAAAGAAAACATTGTAGAAATCATGCATTGCAATCTAGTGCTTTTACTTAAGGTTTTAGAGAATTATGTAATTTTGCATTAGGATCCAATTCTCATGAGTAGAAGCTTTATGAAAATCAATGATGTGTGCATAAGGTGTTTTGATAAAATTATACAAGTGAACTAATCAAAACACTTGACATATGTAGTGAAATAGTAACAACAACATTAAGATTGTAATCATAGAATTACTTTCACACATCACATATAGAATAAAATTTCAAAGCACATAACATACGTACAACTACCAAGGTGCTTCTCCCACACAATGCTCATTAAGACTTATCAGGGAGTGGAGTATTGCTTGGGGAATCACATAAGCATTTTTATTATAAAATTTTTTTTTAGTGATTCGGTGTACAAATAGAAGTGATAAAAGATGAATGTGTTTGCACAAGACACATTACAATTCTTTCTAAGGTGCTCAACCTCACAATGCTCATTAAGACTTATCAGGAGGGTAAGTAGTGCTTGGTGGAGTTATCTTTGCCTTTTTATTTCAGATTTTTATTTTGGGCCAAAGGTCTCCGAATTCACTTGTTGTTGCAAACATTTATATTATTGAAATAACACTTCTATATTGTGCACGAAATTTATTTTTGAAAGACGATGTAGGTAATTTAGACATACAACTTAATATGTTAAAACTATTACACTACACAATCATGCAAGACCAAGATTATGAGCACATGTAGATTACCAAAATAATGAGTGTATAATTCATTGATTAACATAAAGCATTACTCATACTTAGAGGCATGCTTGACAATCATACACAATTATCTATAGACTATTTCATTGCACATAATCAGATTAAGGTCAAGGCATGAAGATAAAACAATGTTTAGGAAAATTGAAATTAAAATTAGACATTGAAGGCAATCTTTAAGTGTATGCAAAAAACAATTTTGACCTTTTGAAACAAAAATAACTAAGATGTTTGCTCTTGTAAAGTTTTGTAGTCAAACCATAATTTTGTAAAGAGTTAAAGCAAAACAAATAACAAAAACATATTTTTGAGCATTTTGAATTATTTGAATTTTTTTTGTATTTTGGAGGAAAACAACAAAATTAATAACAAAATAATTTGAAATCAGACAGAATAAACTGAGAAAAATCATTAGAAAAATACCAGAAAGATACTAGTGAAAGCAGAATTTTCCTCTGGAGAAAAAAGCTAACGCCTGGCGTTAAGTAGTTAACATCGAAACAGTACTCGATTTTTGAGATTTTTTGAAAAATTTTCTTTTGGCATAGATAGTATATATATGACCTTCTTAGTGTAGAAATTTCAGAGAAGTTGGAAATGATTAGAAGGCTATTTAAGCATGTTTTATTTGTTCAAAAATGATTTTTATATTTTATTTGGTTTTCATATATTTGTGACTTACAAGATCATTAGAGCTCAAAAATGATAAAGAATGCAAAACACAAGATAAGCATGTTCGATCAAAACAAGAATGCATGAGCATGTTCGATCAAAAACAAGAATGCAGGAATAATATAATCATAAAGAGTGCAAGCAAAAATATATGAAATAAGAATGTCCTAGATTATAATACCCTAACTATATGCCTACACACTAGTCCCATACTAAGTGATGGATGGGCATGAGGAGCTGCACACATGTCGTAGGATGAGGTGTTAATCCCATATGCACACACTAGAGAACGCTCAACTTAGCACTCTTTCCCCCTAGTGCCTCGCAAGGCCCCACTGGAACCCTCCCCGGTTAAGGACAAGACATGACATAGAGGTTAGGTCTTCTAATGCATACAATCCTACGCCCTCGCTATTGTGAGACACATAATGTGGGTGAGCGATCATAGACATCCTAAGCATTTTGTATTATAGAAACAATTTAAAGTCACATAGTTATTTTATCTTTCAATTTTTCTACTTTAAGATGGATTCATTTTGGCATTATTGATAACTAGCATGAATGATAATATTTATTAGTTGATAATGCTAGTATGATGAGTTCATATTATGCCATAAGAATATTGCATGTCTTTTATATCGATAGAACTTCAATTTGAAGACCTAGAATTAAGTGATGATATGATTTGATGTTATTGATATCAAGGTGATTCTAAGGTCTAGATATAGTAAGGTACATGCAATCACAATACATAATTTATTCATATAATTATCATGATCACCAATTTTATGAAAGAACCAAAATGATCTTTTGTAGTTATGTGTAATGTTTGAATTAAAAGATCTTTTGATATTACATAATATAATTATGATCATTAATTTTATCACATAGAGATTTTGATACTTATTTTTGTTTTATATTTTTGTATTTGATTTTTGCATATAGAAATCAAACAAATAACCAAAGAATGGAAGAAAATAAAATATTTTTTGAAATTTGGCTTTTGTAATTTTGTATTTTAATTTTTCAAAAATCAACTATAGGCAGAAATGCAAAAATGAGTAGTACATATAAAATAATATGTTTTTAGTGATTTTTCAGAATTTTTAAAATTACAGAAAATTGGATACTTGAGCTAGCACCGGCGTTAGGTTCTAGCGCCTGCGTTAGCTCACAGAGAGTGCTTATTTTAATCATATAGCCTAGATTTTCTTCGATTTTTCTTTCGATTTTTCTTAATTATGTTTGTGCAATGTAAGGCCTGTCTAATGAAGTGAAGAGACGAGAAGAAATCCCAAAAAGTTGCGGAAGTTAAAATTTTAGTACATGGATTTCATATTCATTAAAGCTCCATATTCATTAGACCTTAATTTTGAGTTTTGCACAACACATGCATGAGTGAAGTGATCATAAATAAGTGATATAATATTCATGCAATTTTTCAATTCCGGTTTGACATGATTATGATTAAACATACTAGGGGTAATCAAAAATGACGCAAATATATTAAATACCTATGAAAAACTTGCGCATTTTATAAATTTAGCCTAATACCCCTAAAACACCTTTTAAATCCATTTCGACAATTATTTCATTAGTCTTAATAATACATAACAAATTTAGGATTTAATTTATATATGACTTTTTATAGGAAATGGATCTAGAAGAATAAACATAAAAAGGATAAGTAGATCACTTGAAAGATGATAAGACTTTTTATTCAACTTTATTCAATTTGATTTATTTATGAATTTTGGTTTAATATTTGAAAGTCATATCACAAGTTATATAAAGTGATCATATCATGATGACTCAAAGAAATATAAGCAAAAAGAAAGAAATTAAGCATATCATGAAGTGGAGAATTGATATTTTATTTTTAGTTGATTTTTACTTAATGCAAATGATTGGATACAAATGAATGAGAGATTTAGGTATCCAAAGAGGACCGAGTGTGACGGTTCCTTTGGGTACCCAAATACATTGTGTTTGCTTTTGGGGAGATAGTGATGAATGGGCCCTTTTGAGTGGAGTTAGTGTTTCATCTTTTACTTTTGGCCTCCATTCAAACCTTGGACAAACATTATTTTTAGTTTTAAACTTTCCATAATCATTTACTTGAATATTTGGATCAAAAAGATTTTTGAATTTATAATTTGAAGGAAATTTGTTTGCATTTAATTTTAGGTTGGGAGAAACATGATTTTGTAAATAATGGTGATTTTGACTTTGATTTACAAATACTTTGTGTTTCTTACTCCCATTATTTGTCTTAGTTAAAATATTCATATTCATATTCAACTTGTTTTTAGATATTTCTTGATATTGTGAATTTTTATTTATAAATTTCATAAGCAAGTTGATTTTTGTTTTTAATTCATCATTCATAATTTTTAAATTATGTCTAGCTTTATTATAAGCGATTGTGCTATTTTTAAGAATGGAAACAATTGAATCAATATGATTTTGATAGTTATTTCTATATTCATCAAATGTTTCATCCATCTCTTTAAGTTCAATTTTATAGTCTTTACACTTAGCACAATCATTTTCCAAAGATGAATTTTCTAAACATAATCTTTCATTTTGTTCTTTTATAAAAAGAAGTTCCTTTTCCAGTTCCTTGCATTTTTCTTTTAGATCATTAAATTCTATACAAGGTGTAATGTTTTCAACTAAGGAGCCTTGGGTAGAACTAGATAAATTAGAATTTGATTCTTCATTAATTTTTGCCTTTAAATTTTTATTTTCTAAGCACAAATGTTTATTAGCATTTTTTAATTTCTTAATTTTGCGCTTTGTAGTTTGAAGCAATTGTAATGTAGAAATAGAAATACAGAAAATGGGATTTGATTTCCTTACATTGCTTTCGGGAGAGGCACGATTTGAACATATAGTTTCTTTTACATCTTTTTGGCACTCCTCTTCCGAAGACAATACTTCTTCTCTTCCATTTGATGTGTGCTCCATTGATCCGTCATGAGAGGAGCATTCTTGAAGACTTGTGCAAGCTTGCATATTGTCCAGTTCTTGCGATTGTTCTATACATGTAGAAGGAGAATCATAAGTTCTTTCAAGAGAATTCCAAATCTCATATGCGGTAGGTAAAGTATAAATAAGTTTGAAAATATTTTGGTTTAACACACAGAATATACTATTCATAGTTTTGCATTTAAAACAATTTCGTTTCTAGTTAGTACGCTAGGTGGCTTTTCAATAGTAATATTCCAAACTTTTTCATCTAAGGCCTTAAGAAAATTTTTCATTAATATTTTCCACCCATTATAATTTTTGCCAATAAAAAAAGGTGGTGATAATACTTTTTCATTTATATTAAAATTTTCCCCACTAGTAGAAGCGAGATCATGATCAAGAGACGCCATTATTCCCGGTTGTAAAGCCGATTTGGAATAACCTAGCTCTGATACCACTTGTTGGATCTTGAGGCGCCCTTAGAGGGGGGGGGGGGGGGGGTGAATAAGGGTTTTAAAAACTTTAAACTTTAACAGAGAACTTTTGATATTTTATTTGAATAAGAGTGAATATAAACTAAAGAGTAGTAAATCAATTTTATTAAATAGAAAAAAAATCATGATTATCATTAATAAACTTGATTACAAAATTTGATTTCTATGACGCTAGAAATCAAAACGAATAATATGAAAACTCGTTTTGCTTTCTATACTGACTCGTATCACCACGAACCGGTTGGATTTAGCCGATCTCTCCCCAGATATGGCCTCAAGCCGCTCTAGCCAATCTATCACCAGAAAGGCCAAGAGCACCCCCTAGATCTACTCCCTAGACCTAGTCGCCAACACGAGGTGAATTACTCCCTAAGTCCTACCTAAACCTAGTCGCCAACACGAGGCGAATTCACAAAACGATTACAACCCTAAAATAAAAGACTAATACAAAATATAAATATGAAACTTCCTATGAGGTAATCTAAAGGAGATGCCGAAGAAACGCTGAAGATCGTTGAAGTCCAAGCATGCGTTCTTCGCGTTGAGTTAGCGTGATGATCCAAGCCTCCTTTGATTCCTCCTTTTGAAATATGAGTGGCAGATGTGTTGGTCTGGAAATACGGCCCTCACAAAGTTTCTGAAGTGCTGGAATAGGGCTCTTGGCAATCAGTAGTTGGCGACATCGAAATCATCCAATTTATAGAATTTGAGCTAACGCATGCGTTAAGTTCTAACGCCGGGCGTTGACCATGTATAGCAACATATTGATGGCTCGGATCTTCATAAGAGGAAGGAGATTCTGCACTTTAGGAAATGTTTTATTTTAGACAGTACTAACGTCGGCATTAAGGCTAACACAGGGTGTTGGGCAAATCATTCCTAAAGTTCCTCCTGCAATCACGGGTGCTTTCTCCTTGCCAAATTCGTCGACCGGATAGCGCCCAGCATTAAGACTAACGCATGGCGTTGAGTTTCTTTCTTTAATCAGCTGGCACGCCATTTCGTCGAACAGCTTCTGCGTCGAACGTCTCATTTCATCGAACGCAGTTTATTTCGTCGAACGCAATTTTCGTCAAACGACCTCTCATTTTGGCAACCTCCATTTCGTCAAACGAAAATTTCGTCAAACGCGTTTCGTCGAACGGGCTTCTTCTTTCGTCGAACACAATCTCGTCGAACGCCGTTTTCGTCTAGCACTAACGCACAACGTTAAGCCTAACGCCTGGCGTTAAAGAGCTTTCAATCCTTCAGCTTGTGGCTAGTGCCAGACCATTGTTGCAGCAACCTGGTGGCATAACTGTCCAAACCTGCATGCTAAAAACACAATGGCAAACAAGATCAAATACAAGTAGGATTTATTATTCTCAAACCAAAGGGATGCGGAAAACTATGTTCCAACATCGGTGATGTTGCTTAACGTGCATTTTAAGATTTTGCTAGAAATCCGATGACGGCGAAAACGTCGTATTTGTTGCCCTTATGTTCGTGTGAGAATGAACGTTGGTTTGGAAAGGGTAATTGTGATGTGTATGTGAAGGAGTGGTTTGTCTTTGTGGTCGGCTGGCTAGCCCGTGAATGCTTGGATTCATGTGGGGAGAGTGTCCCGGCAAGACAAGTCCCCTTCTAGGCTAACTGATAAGAACAAGTATGTTGGTTCGCCCGTTGGCAAGATGAGCCATGTAAGGGGTGAGGTCCCAGTGGAGTTCTTGGCTTTTGGTTTAGTGATTGAGGCGAGAACAAGTATATTGATGCGCCCGTTGGCAAGATGAGCCATGTAAGGGGTGAGGTCTCAGTGGAGTTCTTGGCCTTGGGCTTACACGCCCGTGGGGGGAATGATAAGTACCCTTGGTTTGTTATGAAATGTTGATGTTTGTTGTTATGTTAGAAGCATACACGCCATAGGATGCCTTGGGTGAAACCTAGGTTTGCATACATGTTGCATTGCTAGATCCCCTTACTTTTACTGCTCAACATAGAAACATGGATGATGCTTGTGACACTCATGTGTTGGGTTTTCTTTACCCCTAACGGGATGACATATCGAATATGCGCAACGGAAATAAAGACAAGAAGAACCCAAAAGAAGCTAACGGATCTTGCGGTTTTCATGATTCAAGAGAATAATCAAATCAAAATACAAAGTACCTTTGCGGGATTGAGTCAACATTCAACCAAGGTGCTCCAAGAGAAATCTGAAATCTGCCTTTATGTTCTTCAAGAATCGAAATGGATCGATCCCTCTATAGAAGTCCACACAAGCAAAGGGAGAACCCTAGCTTCTTGTCGTACAAGAACTAGGTCGAAGAAGGAGGCTCTCAACGTCCCCACAGACTGCTAGGTCCGATCCAGGGGAGGCGGCGACCAGCGGCGGCAGAAGACGATCGGAGGACGGGAAGATCGAGATGCCCTCGCGCGGAACAGTTCTGGTCGGCAGTTCTCGTCTAAATCGCGAAAAAGGATTAAGTCTAAAACCGTGTACACCGAAGACCTAATCGCATTCCTTTTTATATGCAAGGTATAGAAAAGGCTATCTGCAGACCAGAGAAAAAAACAGAATATTTGTCCAGATTTACATTCGCCGAATTCGACTAATCAATATAACCGAATTCGACTCAAATTCGGCGAAACCATTTCGACGAATTCGTCTATACAAATTCGGCTATATCATTTCGTCGAAACCCTTTCGTAGAACTGACATGATTCGGCTAAACCCTTTAGTCGAATCTGTTATAATTTCGGTTAATCATATTAGCCGAATTTCATTAGTCGAATCAAGCTAATTCGGTTAAACCCTTTAACCGAATTTGACGCAGTTCGGTTAAACCCTTTAGCCGAATTTGTCAAGTAAATACTCATTCGTTTAAACCCTTTAAACGATTTCCCGTTGAGACATTCTCAACTTAATTCCAATCAGTCACAGGATTGGTCCTCCACTCATATCCAATATGAGTAAGACCAACACAATCCTTTCTCCATCTTCTCCAAACGCTTTTATGTGCGACCCTATAGGCTCATATTGCGTTGGCAGTAAGACTAATTGTTGATTGCTTTGAGATCACCTCAGAAACTCCAACATCATGCCTGTCATGTTTATGTTAATTCTGTTTATTACATTTGCATACGAAGTGTTGACTTGCAGGGTGATGTAGTTCCCCGGGGTCCACTAGGACTGCCGGGAGGAGGGGTGTTGTTACACCGTTGTTGGTCAGCCAAAGATGACCCTCGTATACCGCTCTTTGTGATTTGGATGTGGGGCAAGGATCGCAGGCTGGACCTAGCTCGCCGGCCAGAAAGGTCTAAGCTTCATGAAGTGCTCTTTTCATGCTTTCTAGTTGATTTGATGTCTTTACCTGTTCCGGCTTGCATGCCGAGGTAGCTTAGGATTGTGATGATCTGTTGGACATTTATATGCCCTGTTTTGACTTGAGTTGGAGTTTTGTAAGGCCTTAAGGCCGTAGTACTCTTATGTAGATGTGGACAACTTCTGTGGTTTGTTTTCTTATTTCCGCTGTGTTAGTTTTGAGTTTTGAGATGGTTAGATCTATATCACTTTTTAATACTAAAGCTGTGGCGATTATATGTTGTTGGGTCCCAGCCGGACCTATATTATATAGTCATTGCACAGGAGGTGTTACACCTGCGAACAGAACCAGAAGAAACTGCTCTAGCTGTCGCCTACCCGGAACTTGAGATCAACTAACCGTTGAGGTCGCCTGGTCGACAAGCTTGCTGCAAACAACACAAGAACTATAACAATCCAGGTCGTAGACGGAGACCGCTGACGAACTAATTATTCAAGCCACTGGAAGGTCACCAAGGAAATAAACCGCTCGTTGCTAGCCGCAGACCTGCGAACACAACAAAAGGTCAAACCGCTTCCAAGTCCGCACGACCTCAAATTGAGACCGACACAAACAATCCAGGCTCTAGTTCTTACAGTTCTCTGTTAGAAATGACAGGCCCTGAACCCCTATTTATAGGCACGAGGACAGATGTCATCACCGCCAAAAGAGGGATTCAATAACCGCTGATCAACCCGCACGCGGTCCCACAACAGACCGCCCGGTCTCACAAGCACTTAGACAACAATCGTCTAAGGCAAACCCAGCCAGAAGCCAACCCGCAGATAGAGCAGACTTCGCGATCATCATTCCTGAGATCACCCAGCGCAACAATACGGAAACCAAAATTACTTGAGTATCCTGACCGATCAGAACAGATCGCCAGAAAAAACCATGCAGACTGCGTGGTCTCTACGATTATCAAACTGTAGACCGCCTGACTTCCCTCTTCCACTTCAAAAAATTCAACACTCCCCCTTGAAGTGGGAAGTGGAAGTCAGCCTAAGTAAACTCCTCAACTGTGTAAACGGTCCCTTTGACAACGGCTTAGTAAAGATGTCCGGGATAGTATCTTTGCTCTACACCTGCTCCACAATCAGAGATCCCTCCAACACCTTCTCACGAATGAAATGTTGATGAAACTCAATATGCTTGGTCCGAGCGTGACAAACTGGATTGTTCACCAACTTGAGAGCACTCTCATTGTCACCCCGTAGCAGAGTGGGATCTCGCACCTCTCCATGAATGTCCTCTACAAGCCTCCTAAGACAGATGGATTCCTGAGCTACCAAAGCCGATGCTTTGTACTCTGCTTCTTTAGTAAAGACAGACACAGAATCCTGCTTCTTACTGCACCACGAGATCGCTGAAGGCCCGGTCATAAAGACGTATCCAGAAGTCGACTTTCAATCATCTGAATCTCCCCCATAATAAGCATTCGTGTACCAATGCAAACAGAAGACTGAGTTCTTCCCATAGAAGATACCCATATCAGAGGTAGACATCACATACTTCAAAGTGCTCCTTGTCGCCAATAGGTGAGGTTTCTGCGGATCTGTCATATATCGACTCACCCGGCCCCCCGCAAAAGCAATATCGGGCCTCGTGATCGTCAAGTATATCAGAATCCCGGCCAAAGACCGGAAAACCAAGGGATCAGGTAAAACCTTCCCTTCATCTCGTCGAAGATGTATCCCAACTTCTAGTGGAGTAGAGCTACTCTTCCCTCCTTCCATGCCAAATCGTTTCACGATTCTCGCAGCATAACCCTTTTGGGAAACGAGCACACCGCTCTCTTTCCTCTCCACCTCGAGTCCCAGGAAATGGTGGAGCTCACCCAAATCCTTCATCTCAAATCTGATAGCTAGCTTAGCCCAAAGTCTAGCTACCTCCACTGCAGAATTCCCTGTGATGATCATATCGTAAACGTATTACAACACCAAGACCTGAAGCTCCCCCATCTTCTTTACGAATAAGCTCGAATCAGAATCATAAGCAAAATATCTGTAGAACTGGAGGTACTCTACGATCTTCCCATACCACGCCCGAGGCGCTTGCTTCAAGCCGTAAAGAGCCTTCTTGAGCTTGCACACATGACTTGGGTTCTCTTCGGAAACATAACCAGGTGGCTGATTTATGAAGATATCCTTGTCAATCTCGCCGTATAAGAAAGCATTGTTCACGTCGAGTTGCCAAATCTTCCACCCTTGGCAAGCTGCCAACGCGATCACCACCCGAACCGAAGTCATCTTGGCAATGGGGCTAAAAGGTTCTTCATAATCCTCCCCATACTTCTGAGAGAAACCTAGAGCAACAAGGAGATCCTTGTACCGCTCAATACTTCCATCAGTATTCTTCTTTAGTTTGTAAACCCACTTGCAAGTCACAAGAGTAACTCCCTCAACCTTAGGCACCAAGTCCCAAGTTTCATTCTTCCTGAGGGCAGCCATCTCTTCATCCACTGCTCCTTCCCACTCCTTGACTCCAATGGCATTTTCATAACATGATGTCTCTCTCTCATCCAGGGGACCTGCAAAGAAACATAAGACGAAGCTCACCAAGTTTCCGCCCGTATACCGATCTGGTGGAATAATAGTCCTCTTGGACCTCCGCAGAGCTTTACTCTGATCCACCTCTCCAGCTACTTGTTCTGAACTAGCTCTCTTCTCAGGTAGACTTGGAGCATCGCTCCCCCTGCTTCCAGAACCTAAAGCACTGACCCAGAGCTAGAAGCACCTGGAGAAACAAGAAACTCTACCAGCACTTCCACTGTAGATTCCCTTTGGCCACCATCCAACCTGCTCTTCTATAGCTCCACAGATGAGCTACCCTGGTATGATGTCAACTCATCAAATACCACATCCCTTTAGACCACATATCTCCGAGTCTCAGGATCCATGCATCTCCACCCTTTCTTCTGGTCATCATAACCGGCGAGGACTAGCTTCCTTGCTTTCGCATCTAGCTTTGTTCGAAGGGCATCCGGAACATGCACATAGCAGGTAGATCCGAACACTCGAAAGTGTTCCACAGAAGGCTTCTCCGTAAACATCAGCTCATGTGGAGTCTTCATGTTGATCGGACTAAGGGGCATATTTTTGATGACAGAAGCTGCACAAGACATACCCTCCGCCCAAAAGGACTTAGGAATATTCTTGGCATGAAGCCAACACTTCATGGTCTCTGTCAAGTGACGGATCTTCCGCTCAGCAACCCCATTCTGCTGTGGAGTGTGACCACAAGTAAGCTCTCTCTGGATTCCATGCTTCCAGCAAAAGTTGAAGAAAGCACTTGAGGTGAACTCCCCTCCATTGTCCATTCTCAACTTCTTGATCCGCAGGTTAAGCCGACCCTCCACTAGCTCCTTGAACTCCACAAATTTTCCGAACGCTTCCGACTTTTCTTTCAGAAATTATACCCATGTATACCTAGTGAAATCTTCAACCAAAATCAGCATATACCTTCTACCCCCAAGACTGGCATTCTCGGTTGGTCCACATAGATCGCCATGGATGCACACCAATGGCACTTTACATCTGCTTTGTGACTTGTCAAATGGAAGACGATGAGATTTTCCATATTGACATCCAGCACAAACATGACCATCTCCCATGGATGAAAGACTAGGCAGGCCTCTCACCAGACCTCTCGTCTCCATAACCTTCACCTTATCCATTCCAAAATGCCCAAGTCTTTCATGCCAGATAGCAGCGCTATCATTTATCTGCATCTTATCAACATAGGAACTTGTTGACAAAACAAGCAAGTCCTTCACCCTTTTTCCAACATGAGTGACATCGGCCTTCACTGCTGATATGCTCGGAAGGAACTTCACTTCTGTTGACCCGAACAGAATGTGATAACCAGCATCTACAACATTAGTCACCGAGAAGAGGTTTTTCTTCATCCTCGGCACATGATAGACACCCCTCAACATGAGTGGACCTCTATCACTACCCAAAGAAACTACACCCTCCTTCTCAACTGCATGTATAGTATCGTCAGCAGTAATGATAGCATCATTACCTGAGTATGCCTGCAATGAAGAGAACTTCGACTCGTCCCCGGTGAGGTGATGACCACACCCAAAGTCCACGATCCAATCATCATTGTAGTTAATGGAGGCCATGGCCTCAACAAACGTTCCCGTCATGAAGGCTCCATCTTGCCAACTATGATCAGCAAATGAATCCATCTCTCCCTTTCCTGCAGCATGACCTGGCTGAAGATTAACCGTGCATTATCTTTTGAAGTGACCAGGCTGATTGCACCTGTAGCATCTTGGCCCTTCCTTCTTCCTCCCATCAGCTTAAGAGCCTTGCTCCTTTCTTGTTGATATGAAGTTGAAGGCCCATCACTATCAGGTGACTTCTTCTTCTTTTCCCATCTCTTCTTCTTCCCAGAAAAGTGAACCTCATTATCTCCTCCAGAGACAGTCATCCCAGCCATTTTCTTTGCTAAGCTCTCCTGCGAAGCAAGCAAGTTCTCCAACTCATGCAACGATGGCTGATTGGCCCAGCCTTAGACAAAAGTAACGAAGGCAACATATTCCCTCCGCAAGCCGCGGATTATGTGCCTCTTCAGCTTCGCTTCTGAGATAGGATCATCTGGGTCCAATGCTGAAATTTTAGCACATAGGTTTTTCATCTTCAAGAAGAATGAAGAGATAGACAAATCTCCTTGAGTAGCTTTCGCCAACTCATTTTCCAAGAACTGTAGCCTTGCTACATTCTTCTTGTTGAACAAGCCATCCAAGGCTGTCCAAATCTCAGCAGCAGACCTACATCCAATGATGTGGTCGAACAACTCCACAATTATAGCTCTCTTGAGAGTAAACTCTACCTTAGCATTTGTTCTCTTCCAAGCCTTCACGAGCTCAGCATTCCCCTCAGCAGGAACAATAGGTTGTCTTGCTTCTCCTCCAACCACCTCCTAAAGATCATCGCCAAGAAGAAAACTCTCCATGCAAGACATCCACTTATTAAAGTTAGTCTGCGTCAGGAGTTCAATTCCATGACCTCTCGCATAACCTCCTTCCATTGCTATCACACTAATTGCTAACCACCTTGAGGAATGTGAGAGAAGTAACAGCGACTACTGCTCAGCAACCTCCCTCTGATACCATGTTAAAATTTGAGAGGGTTGGGGGTGAAGCAAATAAAGCGGAATGCTTCGCAACTTTCCACAAGTGTAGCAATACAATGACAATGGGAAGACAGGATAATGCACTTGAAAATTGTCTACAGTTTCCTATTTACAATGCGAGGTATACATGGGGAGACATTATTCATAAGAATCGTGAAGGCGAGAAGCACAAAACAACAAAAACAACAAGTCCCGGTGAACTGCCAAATAGAGGCCTCCAGAGACCGCACATCCACCAGACCGCATGGCTTACTCCTGAGACCGCGTGAATAGAAGCAGGCGTGATGACCTGTGAGTTGCCAGACTGCAAACCAGAACGCACAGACTGCTGCTTTATTCCACTTCTGAAAATAGAACCTGTATGCACTTCAGACCGCCAGACCAAGAGGTAGCCTGATCACTGAAGCTACCCGCGAATAGAACCAGAAGAAACTGCTCTAGCTGTCGCTTACCTGCAACTTGAGATCACCTGACCATTGAGGCCGCCTGATCGCCAAGCTTGCTGCGAACAACACAAGAACTATAACAATCCAGGTCGCAGACGGAGACCGCTAACGAACTGATTATTCAAGTCGCTGGAAGGTCACCAAGGAAACAACCCACTCGCTGCTGGCCGCAGACCTGCGAACACAATAAAAGGTCAAACTGCTTCCAAGACCGCATGACCTCAAATTGAGACCGACACAAACAATACAAGCTCTAGTTCTTACAGTTCTCTGTTAGAAATGATAGGCCTTGCACCCCTATTTATAGGCACAAGGACAAATGTCATTACGGCCAAAAGAGCGATGCAATAACCGCCCATCAACCCGCACGCGGTCCCATAACAGACCGCCCAGTCTCATAAGCACTTAGAAAAAAATCGTTTAAGGCAAACCAAGCCAGAATCCAACCCACAGACAGAGCGGACTTCACGATCATCAATCCTTAGATCGCCTAGCGCAACAACACGGAAACATAAATTACTTGAGCATCCTGACCGATCAGAACAGATTGCCAGAATAAGCCGCGTAGATCGCACGATCTATGCGGTTATCAGACCGCCCGACTTCCCTCTTCCACTTCAAAAAATTCAACAGGAAATGGTGCCCGGAGCTTCTCCTAAGAGTGGGCAGTGGTGGAGCGATGAAAGGGGCAGAACTGCCGCAAAAAATGGGGGGATGGTCCTCGATCTCCTGAATAGGGCAAATTTCCTGGCTTTTATAGTAAATAGTTAGAAATTTGGTCACGCACGGTCGAACACATGACCGTGCATGGGCAGTGCATTATTAATCACACAAGAAGCCCAAGAAGATGAACCTGAAGCTCCCGTGCTATTTTACTCACGCACGATCGAAACTGACCATGCACGCAAAACGTACGAGCAATTCCAGAAAGCATGAAATCTGGCTGACAATAGGAGATCGTGTGTTTCCTTCGCACACGGTTGAGTCCAACCGTGCGTGAAGCAAACGTATGGGCAATAAGATTTTAAATATTTTGACAATAGGAGAGGCTCGTGCGGTCGAACTGCCCGTGCACGAACTAATCGCATGAGCGGGGGAAGATCACCATTCTAAGCCGCAGATGAACACGCACGGTCGGAGCGATCGTGCGTCAAGAAAATGCATGACCGTCTGATTCAAACAGACATGAAATCTGGGAAAAATGGATGATCCACCCACCTGCACAACAATCCAAACAACAATCACACATCTTGGAACACCTTTCCAGCTACATCCAAAAATAGAAAAAGGGTTGGGGGCACCATGTGCTTACCCCCCAACAATATGAAGCGCAAATTCACACCAAAACGGGCCTAAAGAGTGCACAAAGCGTGAAAGCGTATATGCGTGGAATACAAGCAATTTTGGCTTGAAAGTGTAGTTCACACAAGTGAGAACTAGCACGGTTGAGTCCATAAAATAGTGTAAATATCGGACTCATCAGATTCTTAACTTAATTGTTTCTTCTTATTCTCACAACGATATCATCGTGTGTACTTTGTTGACACAAAGATATTGTCGTGTTCTTCTTATTGTCACGATGATTCTTGACTGACTTCTTCTGCTGTCTTCTGCGAGTGATCTCAATGATATCATCATGTGTACCTTGTCGACACGACGATATATTCCTTAGTCATTTTTGCTTGATCTTAAGGCATTTTACTTAGAATATAATATGTTCTAACCTACTCATGTCACATCAAATGAACATCAAATACACAGTGCTTTTATCATTGACCTGAGCACTTCTTCAAATCAGGAACATCGATGGACACTATTCCTTAGTCATTTGCCCTTTCCAATTTTAAGACAAACATACTTGGATATCTGATCTTTCTGGCTTTTACTTCTACTGCTTTTCCTTTCCTCAATTGTCTTTCATTGAAAGTCCTTGGCTTTGGGATCCTCTTAGGAGAAGTAGGAGGACCATGGTGAAAAGCTAATTTATGATTTCTCCTCTTCTCATCATGTCTTATGTAAATTTGGTAATCAACAGAGTAGTAGATTCTTTCTGAGCCAGCCTTGGGATATCCAAATTCAGTTCATGCCTCTATGATAAGATCTTTAGAGGTAGGACTCCACCTGATAAATTGAGGATCTAGCTCAACTTCCCTCAGTCTTCTTTTTTTGTACTCTCTGCTTTCTGTTCTTTTCCTCTTTCTGGAGGTACAGGAGTCTCCACTTTCAACAGCATTATCTTCGAAGCAGTACTCTCAGAAGGTTCTTCTATACCATACATAGGGATGGGCATTTTCATGGCTTGCTTAACTTGATCAGTTACGCACATTGCCTGATGTGAGCCTGTATTTATCACAGCCTTCTCCCCCTTTATGACATCTTCTGCAATGTGATCAACTAGGGTAACTTGTACCAAGTCAATTCTCTCATGAAAATATTTTTAGCTTGAAGAAGACAATTTCTGACTTGTAGCAAATGATCATCTATCATTTGTGTATCAAGGGCCATTCTGTCAACTACAGTTTGTCTATCCTGACCCATGAAGCTTGTTACTTGTTGAAAAGCTTCTTGTATGGTTCCTGACATGGCCACCTGATTTTGATTAACTTCAAGGGTTGTTTGATGAGTTACATTTAGGTGATCAGCAATTGTGTCCATGGATGGATCTACTTGGTGAAGAAGGTGAGTTTGCTGAGTATTAAGATGATGAAAATCATCTTTGACAACCTTGAGCTCATCCTTCGACTCCTTTCTCAACCCTTCAGATATCTTTAGAAAAAATTCTTCCATTTTTATCCTCTGAACATTTAGCAATGTTGTTAACATGTTAAACAAGCATCCTAAATATGAATTGGATGGATCAGCAACAGCATCATCAGGGGACGAACATCTATCTACTAGAACATCTAGGGCAGAGTACCCCTAGATGGGTCTCCCCCTCAACAACTACAGTTTCTTGGGCTATGCTCTTTAGCAGGGACTCCCCCTCAACTTGGTAACCCTCTGTAACACCCTTCCAGTACGGATAATATAACAGTAGGTCCGGCCGGGACCCCACGCTATACTAACCACACTAGCTAGGCGTTAAAGGAGATATACAGAAAAGAACTACACCAGAGTATACTAAACATAAGCGGAAGCATACAGATTTAACATTTCTTTTAGAATAGTCCACTATCAAAGGAATGAAACAATAAAGTGTAGAGTTACGGCCTTAAGGCCTTACATTCAGAAAGTACAAAACTCCATTAACATACTTCGGCACGCAGGCCGACAATACATGAAAAGCAGAAAAGAGACTGGCCTTCGAGGGCCAACACAGCAAAAGGGCCACCGCCCGCTATTTCCCGCTTGGCTCACCTGCACTTGCAACAACGATCCACCAAAACGTGGCAAACAGGTAAGCGGTCAGCTAAAGCTGACCAAAATAATAACGACCCCACCCCTAAAGCCGGGGTGGTGGTACTCCTTCCCTGCAGGCATATAGTATAAGCATAGATTGTCAAGGTACATTCAAACACCACATGTACAAGCAATCAACACCAACGTGGGCACGCACGACCATACATTTTGTGCTCTCAAGGCACTCTCACGGTGTACTCTTTGAGCTATACCTAACAACTCCTTAAACAAAGAGTTCGAATGAGCTTTGACCGTCAAGACTAACTTGCCTTACGGACCAATCCCAACATCACACGGTGCACCGAGGAGCTACCTCTTCACCGATTTGGTATGGGAGCGGGTTCGATTCAGCTTTGCCCGTGCTCAAATCATCGGAATCAATCGTCGCGATGCGGGTACTGTTGAAATTTTGAAGTGAAGTGGAGACTGGGCGGTCTGATGTTGGGAGACCGCAGATACCGCGCGGCCTGTGCTTATATTCTGCCAGTCTGGCTCTGCCGGTCTGTTCTAGCGGACTGCTGGTTCTACCGGTTTGTTCTTTGTATCTGTAGGCTGTTTCCGAGTTGGTGTGCTGGTTGGCCTGTCTTCTTTGTTGGAAGACCGGGCGGTCTGTTCCTATGTGTGACCGCCTGTCTGGGCAGTTTGTGCTTGGCGATCTGGCGACTTGTTCTAAGTCGGCCAGATGGTTCCTGGTTTGCTCCTGGTGGTCTAAGGAAGGAGTACCTTTTGTGACCGCGCGACTTGTGCGCGGTCTCGTGTTCACGCGACCTGTGCGTGACCTGTCTGCTGATCTGTGTCTTGGTCGGATGATTGCCCAAGTAGTGTGGTCGCGCGGTCTTCCTTATGAGACCGCTGGCGATCTCTCGGGTGGTGATTGTATCGCTCCTGTGCGGTGACTACATCCGTCTACCCTCCTATAAATAGAGGTGCAGGGCCCGTCATTCCTAACGAGAAATGTAAGAACTTAGCCTGGGTTAATTCGTGCGGTCTCACTTTGAGGTCGGGCGGTCTCGGAAGCGAGTTGACTGTTTGTTGTGTTCGCAGGTTTGCGGTCAGCAGGTTGCGGTCTCCTTCCTTGGTGATTCCCAATGGCTTGAATAAACAGTTCGACAGCGGTCTGTCTGCGAACTGGTTTATGTTCGTTCTTATGCTGTTCGCAGCGAGCTCGGCGATCAGGCGACCTTCAGCGGTTAGGCGATCTGAGTTGCGGTCTGGCGACAGCTTCAGTTCTTTTTTCAAATAAAGCTCTAGTTTGTGCGGTCTGAGGTGGCGGTCTTGCAGTGCAGGAGGCTTGTCTGTTTTCTGTTTGCATGGTCTTAGAACAAGCCAGGCGACTTCTGGAGTCGAGCGGTCTGTGCGGTCTCAGTTTGTCTAGCCGCCAGATTTGTTTTGGTGTGTTTTGTTCTTCTCGTCTCCGTGATTATGATGAATCATGTCTCGCCATGTATACCTCGCACTATAAATGAAGTTTGTGTTTCAATAAAGTTTCTTATGTTGCTGTGTGGCATTGTGGTTGTTTGGCTTTAACTCAGTTGATGCAACTCCTGCTTACTCCTAAACGATTCAAATCAAAATTTTTAACATGGTATCAGAGGGAGGTTGTTGGAGTGGATAAGCAGTCATCAACTTGAGTTGCCATCGTCTTTGTGAAGAAGAGACCACATAGATTGCCATGGAAGGCAGATTCGCAAGAGGGCTTGGTATTGAACTCCTTACATCGTCTAACTATAAGAAATAGAGGTCGTGTATGGAGAGCTATTTACTTGGCGAGGATCTATGGGAGATAGTTGGAGGAGAAGATACTCAAGAGGTGTTTCTAGCAGGAGCTAATATGGCAGAGGTGAGGCTTTGGAGGAGGACGAATGCTAAGGCAGAGTTCACTCTCAAGAGGGCTATCTCACCGGAGCTGTTTGACCACATCAATGGATGTAAATCTGCTGCTGAGATTTGGATGTCTTTGGACAGGCTCTTTAATAAGAAGAATCTAGCTCTGCTACAGTTTCTTGAAAATGAGTTGGCGAAGGCCTCTCAAGGCGATCTTTCTATTTCTACCTTCTTTCTCAAGATGAAGAACCTCACAGCAGAGATTTCTGCTTTGGACCCTGATGAGCCCATCTCGGAGGCAAAACTGAAGAGGCATATCTTCCGCGGGTTGCGGAAGGAGTATCTTGCCATTGTGAATTCAGTTCATGGTTGGGAAAATCAACCATCTCTGTTGGAGCTGGAGAACTTACTTGCTTCAAAAGAAAGTTTGGCAAGACAGATGGCGGGGACTTCTATCTCCGGGGGAGATAGTGATGTGCTGTTCTCTGGAAAGAAGAAGAAGTGGGAGAAGAAGAAGCCGGGTTATGATGGACCCTCTACTTCAGGTCAACAGGATAGGGGTTATGCTCCTAAGTCTGATGGGAAGAAGAAGGGAGATGGACCAAGATGCTTCAGGTGTAATAAGACCGACCACTTCAAGAAAGATTGCCGGGTTAATCTTCAGTCGGGACATGTAGCAGAGAAGGAGAAGCCAAAGTCTGATGAAGCTGGATGGGGAGGAGCCTTTGCGGCTAATATGACCGCGATGCCCGTTAAGGCCTTGTCTGCCATCAACTTCGAAGAGGATTGGATTGTTGATTCAGGGTGTGGACATCATCTCACCGGGGATGAATCAAAGTTCTCTTCTTTGGCGCCTTACTCAGGTAACGATGCTATCATTACGGCTGATAATTCGGTTCATGCTGTCGAACAAGAAGGTGTTGTTTCCCTGAGCAGTGATAAGGGTCCACTCACCTTGAGGAGTGTTTATCACGTGCCTGGTATGAAGAAGAATCTCTTCTCTGTGACCAATGCGGTCGATGCCGGTTATCACGTTCTGTTTGGCCCAACAGAAGTGAAGTTTCTTAAAACTCAACCAGAGATAAAGGGAGATGTTATCCATGTTGGAAAACGGGTGAAGGACTTGTTCGTGTTATCGACAAGTACCTATGTTGATATGATGAAGACCAACGATAGCGCGACTATCTGGCATGAAAGGTTGGGGTACGTTGGCATGGACAAATTGAAGGCTATGGAGGTAAGGGGCCTTGTCAAGGGCTTGCCTAGCTTGTCCTCGTATGGTGACGGTCATGTTTGTGCTGGATGTCAGTTTGGTAAGTCTCATCGACTTCCATTTGATAAATCGCAAACAAGATGCAAAGCTCCATGGGAGTGCATTCACGGTGATTTGATGGGACCGACTGCCACCCCAAGCCTTGGAGGCAATAGATATATGTTGGTGTTGATTGATGATTACACCAGATATGTTTGGGTATAATTTTTGAAAGAGAAGTCGGAAGCCTTTGCGAAGTTTGTGGAGTTCAAGGAGCTGGTGGAAGGTCGGTTAGGCCTGTGGGTGAAAAAATTGAGAACTGACAATGGTGGGGAGTTCACCTCTGGTGAGTTCTCTAGTTTTTGCAGGAAACACGGCGTTCGGAGAGAGCTCACTTGTGCCCATACTCCACAACAGAAAGGCATTGCGGAGAGGAAGATATGTCATCTGACGGAAACCTGCAAATGCTGGCTTCATGCCAAGAGTATCCCAAAGTCCTTTTGGGCGGAGGGAATATCGTGTGCGGCTTATGTCATCAACAGAATGCCTCTAAGTCCTATCAACATGAAGGCCCCTCACGAACTGATGTTCAAGGAGAAATTGAGTGTTGCTCACCTTCGGGTGTTCGGGTCAACCTGCTATGTGCATATTCCTGATGCTCTTCAAACAAAGCTAGATGCGAAAGCAAGGAAGCTAGTCTTTGTTGGGTATAATGAGCGGAAGAAAGGATGGAGATGCATGGATCCTGAGACACGGAGATCAGTGGTATCTCAGGATGTGGTGTTCGATGAAGTGACTTCCTACAAGGGGAGTTCAGGAGCTGAACTACCGGAAAGCAGGGTTGATGAAGCAGGGAAAGCTGCAGGAAGTCTTCAAGTGGTGTTGCCTGTTCACCAGGAGCTCCAGCTGTGTCAAGCTTTGAGATGGAGGCTTCAGGTTCTGGAAGCAGGAGGAGCGATGCTCCAAGTTTGTCTGGAAGAGGAGCTTGCACAGGAGAAGCAGCTGAGGAGGTGGTTAGTCAGGAGCAACCTCTTAGGAGGTCGAAGAGGACTATCAAGCCACCAGATCGATATACAGGAGGAAACATGGTGAGTTTTGTTTCATGTTTCTTCGTTGGTCCCTTGGATGAGAGGGAACCGTCGAGCTTTGAGAAATCCAAAGGCGTGAATCAGTGGGATATTGCTATGCAAGAAGAGATGAATGCTCTCAAGAAGAATGAGACTTGGTCTCTAGTGCACAGGCCTAAGGGAATTACCCCTGTAACATGCAAATGGGTTTACAAACTCAAGAAAAAAGCTGACGGTACGATCGAGCGATACAAGGCTCGCCTTGTAGCTCGCGGGTTCTCACAGCAGTATGGTGAAGATTATGATGAGACGTTTAGTCCAGTGGCAAATATGACTTCGGTCCGATTTGTTATTGCCTTGACGGCATCTTGTGGATGGGAGATTAGGCAGCTTGATGTTAAGAATGCTTTCTTATACGGAGAGATTGACAAGGATATCTTCATGATCCAGCCACTGGGGTTCATCTCGGAGGATCGTCCAGACTACGTCTGCAAACTGAAGAAGGCCTTATATGGGTTGAAGCAAGCACCTCGGGCGTGGTATGGAAAGATCGCGGAGTATCTTCTATTCTGCGGGTTCTTTGCTTCAGACTCTGATTCTTGCTTGTTTGTCAAGAAGGAGGGGGCGCTTCGGGTTATTGTGCTGCTATTTGTGGATGACATGATTGTCACCGGGAACTCGAAGGAGGCGGTAGCAAGGCTGAGATTTGAGCTTGCTATTAGGTTTGAGATGAAGGATCTGGGGGAGCTTCACCATTTCCTTGGACTCGAGGTCCAGAGGCGGGAGAGCGGAGTGCTTGTTTCTTAGGAAGGATATGCGAAGCGGATCGTTCTACGATTTGGCATGGAAGAAGGGAATGTGACATTTTTCGAATCTTTATGAAGTGAGCAGGAATCATACAACTTAGAGTTCACAAGCCAAACAACCAGAAGCAAATGGAGGCAAACAAGTGATCTTTATTGATAGCAACTTCAAATTACAAGGCAAGACATGCTTGGCGAGACATGATTCTGCCACCACAAACACCAAAGGAAAAAATACAAGTTGAAGATAACTTGAGACCGCGCGGTCTCCCAGCGACCTCAGCAACCTGCCAGACCGCAACCCGCTGCCGATCTCAGAACAACACCAGACCGCTGATCAGACCGCACCCCTCCTTCCGAACTCCTGATTCTCCCGAACTCCAGCAACACAACTCCAAGACGCAGACCGCTCGAACACTTTCAGAGGAAGAGGTGATCGCTGCTGCCCGCACTATCCGCAGAAGCTGCATAAGAAGAGTTCAATCAGCAGACCGCCCGGTCAGACAAATAGAGACCGTAGGATAGAAGAGAACTCGGCTTACACTTGGTGTGTCATGATTATTGCTGCCGATGGGTCCTATTTATAGGCGTGAGACCTGATCCAGTCACCACCCTATGCGATAGGATCACCACCCTCCAGACCGCGCGACCTGACTGGTCACACTGCGCGATCAGCAACAGTACTCCTGCTTCAATTTTGGTGAACTCGCCAGCTTCAACATCACCCATGAGAGACCGCCACTCTCACAGCAGATCGCGACTCCAAGGGAGATCGCCAGACCGCCCGAAGCTCTTCACCCCCTGTGTTCGCCCGAGACCGCGAACACAGCCAGTTCGCCAACAAACCGCGAACTCCTGTCCGCATGCCGGTCTCCTCCTGAGACCGCGAACAGCGAACAGCTCGCATACCAGTCTCCTCCTGAGACCGCGAACTAAGACCGCGCGACTAAGTACCTTAGTCCGCGAATACCACCAGAAAGCCTGGTTAGCTACCAGACCGCATTTTGGAAAACCTGGATCAAACTGTGCGGTCACACCAGACCGCCACAGCCTTGAAGAAGACAGCTCGCCACGCGGTCACGCACAGACTGCGCACACCTGAAGATGATCAACCAACCACGCAGTCATAGACAGACCGCGCGGCCTTCACCTTCAACCGCCTTAGACCCATACCAGCGATCAAGCCAGGAGACCGCAGCTAGGCTTAGACAAGCCAGACCGCAGAGGCAGACCGACAGGATGTGCTGTCACGCCAGACCGCCTGACCTCCTCCCAGACCGCCCAAGTTCAAAAGTCCTCTAACTTCCACTTCAACAATTTCAACACTCCTCCTTGAAGTGGGAAGTTGAAACTAGCCCCAGTAGGCTCCTTAGCCGTGTAAATGGCCCCTTCGCCAGCGCCTTTGTGAAGATGTCCACCATGTTGTCCGCACTCCGCACATGCTCGACCGAAAGAGATCCCTCCAGCACCTTCTCACGAATGAAATGATGCTCGATCTCGATATGCTTGGTCCTCGCGTGACAAACTGGATTGGTAACCAGTTTGAGAGCACTCTCATTGTCACCGCATAGCAGAGTAGGCTCACGAATCTCCTTGTGGACGTCTCCCACCAACCTCCTAAGCCAGATGGCTTCCTGAGCTGCCAAGGCCGAAGCCTTGTATTCCGCTTCCGTGGTGGAGACCGATACAGAATCCTGCTTCTTGCTGCACCATGATATAGCTGTAGGGCCCGTCATGAAGATGAATCCAGATGTCGACTTTCGATCATCCGAATCTCCCCCGTAGTCAGCATCCATGTACTCGTGCACCTCGAAGCCCGCATCCCTCCTGTATAGGAGACTCATGTCTGAGGTCGCCTTGACATACTTCAGAATATTCTTGGCTGCTAGCAGATGAGGTACCCGTGGCTCCGTCATATATCGACTCACTCTGCTAACTGCATATGCAATATCCGGCCTCGTGATCGTCAGATAAATCAAGCTCCCAACCAGAGCTCGGAACACCAACGGATCTTGCAGAATCCTCGCCTCATCCTTGCGAAGTTCTGTGGCCTTCTCCAGAGGTGTGGAAGTGCACTTCCCTTCCTTCATGCCGAATCGCTCAAGGTTTTGCTCCGCATATCCGGCCTGGGTCACCAGCTCTCCACCTTCCTTCCTCTGCACCTCGAGTCCAAAGAAATGGTGAAGCTCACCTAAATCCTTCATCTCGAACCTGATGGACAGCTCGGCCCGAAGCTGTGCTACCTCCTCCTTCGAGTTCCCCATCACGATCATATCGTCGACGTATAGCAGCACGATGACTTGAAGCTCCCCGCACTTCCTGACAAACAAGCTTGAGTCTGAGTCTGAAGCACCAAATCCACAGAATAGGAGATATTCTGCGATCTTCCCGTACCACGCCCTCGACGCTTGCTTCAACCCATACATGGCTTTCTTCAGCTTGTAGACATGCTCCAAAAAGTCTTCAGACACAAAGCCTGGTGGCTGGACCATGAAGATGTCCTTGTCAATCTCGCCGTACAAGAAAGCGTTCTTGACGTCGAGCTGCCAAATCTCCCATCCACTGAACGCCGCCAAGGCAATGATGAACCGAACTGAAGTCATTTTTTCCACCGGACTGAATGTCTCTTCGTAGTCTTCACCGTATTGCTGCGAGAACCCCCGGGCTACAAGGCGAGCCTTGTACCGCTCGATGCTGCCGTCAGCTTTCTTCTTGAGCTTGTAGACCCACTTGCATGTCACAAGAGTGGTACCCTTGGGCTTGGGCACAAGAGACCAGGTCTCATTCTTCTCGAGAGCTGCCATCTCTTCTTGCATAGCAATGTCCCACTCCTTCACACCTCTAGCCTTCTCAAAGCTCGACGGCTCCCTCTCATCCAAGGGACCAGCGAAGAAACATGAGACGAAGCTTACTGCGTTTCCTCCTGTATAGCGATCAGGGGCGACGATTGCTCGCTTCGACCTCCTCAGCTCCTTCCCCTGAACCGATTTATCTCCAGCTGCTTCTTCCCTAGCTCCTCTTCCAGACGTGCTAGGAGCATCACTCCCCCTGCTCCCTGAACCAGAAGCCCCCGTCTCGGAACTTGAAGGAGGGGGACCACCTGGTGACACAGGTATCTCCACCTGAAGATCCTCCACAGCTTTCTCCGGCACCTCCACCCTGCTCTCTGATAGCTCCACATCAGAAGATCCCTTATAAGATGTCACCTCATCGAACACGACGTCGCGAGATACAACAAATCTCCGCGTCTCCGGGTCCATGCACTTCCATCCTTTCTTCCGCTCATCGTATCCCACGAAGACTAGCTTCCTTGCTTTCGCATCTAGCTTCGACCAAAGATCATCTGGAACATGCACGTAGCAGGTGGAACCAAACACCCTAAGGTGTGCCATGCTTGGCTTCTCCTTGAACATCATCTCATGCGGAGTCAACATGTTGATGGGACTCAAAGGCATCCTGTTGATGACGTAGGCAGCACAAGACATTCCCTCCGCCCAGAAGGACTTTGGGATACTCTTGGCATGCAACCAACACTTGCAGGTCTCCGTCAGATGACAGATCTTCCGCTCTGCAACTCCGTTCTGCTGCGGAGTATGTGCACAAGTGAGCTCTCTCTGGATGCCTGCCTTCCAGCAAAAGTAGAGAACTCACTGGAGGTGAACTCCCCTCCGTTGTCAGTCCTCAGCTTCTTCACCCGCAGTCCTAGCCGACCCTCCACGAGCTCCTTGAACTCCACAAACTTAGTAAACGCCTCCGCCTTCTCCTTCAGGAAATATACCAAGACATATCTGGTGTAATCATCGATCAACACCAGCATATATCTGCTGCCTCCGAGGCTTGGGGTAGCAGTTGGTCCCATCAAGTCACCGTGGATGCACTCCAACGGCACACTACTCCTTGTCTGCGACTTGTCAAACGGTAGTTGATGAGACTTGCCGAACTGGCATCCTGCGCAAACATGACCCTCTCCGTAGGAAGATAGAGTAGGCAGACCCTTGACCAGACCTCTCACCGCCATAGCTTTCAGCTTGTCCATCGCTACGTGCCCCAACCTCTCATGCCATATAATGGCACCATCATTCGTCTTCATCTTGTCGACGTAGGAACTTGTCGATAAAACGAACAAGTCCTTTGCCCGTCTCCCGACATGGATGACCTCGGCCTTTACGGCCTCAAAATTGCGTAGAAACTTCACTTCTGTTGGGCCGAACAGAACGTGATACCCAGCGTCTACAGTGTTGGTCACGGAGAAGAGGTTTTTCCTCATACCAGGCATGTGATAGACACTCTTCAAAGGAAGTGGCCCTCTATCACTGCCCAAGGAAACAACCCCCACCTTCTCTACTGGATGCACAATATTATCAGCAGTAATGATTGCATTGTTACCTGTATAGGGTTGTGCAGAAGAAAGCTTGGTCTCGTCTCCGATGAGGTGATGACCACACCCCGAGTCCACGATCCAGTCTTCCAGATAGTTGATAGGAGCAGAAGCTCCAACAGAAGCCGAGAAGGCTCCTCCCCAACCTCCTTCAAAGTGTCTGGCCTCAGCTTCCTCCTTCTCCGCAGCATGGCCAGCTTGGGTGACCACCCTGCAATCCTTCCTGATGTGGCCATACTTGCCACACTTGAAGCACTTTGGACCTTCACCCTTCTTCTTCCCGTCAGCCTTGGGAGCATACCCCCTTTCCTGCTGCCCAAACGTTGAAGGCCCATAGCCTCCTCCAGCGGTCTTCATCTTCTTATCCCACTTCTTCTTCTTCCCCGAGAAGAGCACCTCGCCATCTCCCCCAGCCACCGACACCCCCGCCATCTGCCTTGCCAAACTTTCTTGCGATGCAAGCAAGTTCTCCAGCTCCAACAGAGACGGCTGATTTGCCCATCCCTGCACCGACGTCACAAAGGAAACATATTCCTTCCGCAAGCCACGGATGATATGCCTCTTCAGCTTCGCCTCAGAGATAGGCTCATCAGGATCCAATGCTGAGATTTCAGCGCACAAGTTCTTCATCTTTAGAAAGAAAGTGGAGATAGAAAGATCACCCTGAGCCGACATTGCCAGCTCATTCTCCAAGAACTGTAGCCTTGCTACATTCTTCTTGTTAAACAGCCCATTCAGGGCTCTCCAGATCTCCGCAGCCGATCCACATCCCAAGATGTGATCAAACAGGTCAGGTGAGATTGCCCTCTTCAGAGTGAACTCTGCCTTCGCATTCGTCCTAATCCAAGTTCTCACCTCAGCCCCATTATCCCCTTCCGGGACAACTTCCTGCGTCTGATCTCCTCCAACTACCTCCCAGAGGTGCTCACCTAGAAGATAGCTTTGCATACACGACTTCCACTTCTTGAAGTTAGTCGATGTAAGCATCTCAATCCCAAGACCCCTCGCTTCCATTGCTCTACCACTGGTTCCTTCTTCACAAAGGCGATGGCTACTCTAAGTTGCTCACTGCTCTAAACCACTCCAACCTAGCTCTGATACCATGTGAAATTTTTCGAATCTTTATGAAGTGAGCAGGAATCATACAACTTAGAGTTCACAGGCCAAACAACCAGAAGCAAATGGAGGAAAACAAGTGATCTTTATTGATAGCAACTTCAAATTACAAGGCAAGGCATGCTTGGCGAGACATGATTCCGCCAGCACAAACACCAAAGGAAAAAATACAAGTTGAAGATAACTTGAGACCGCGCGGTCTCCTTACGACCTCAGCAACCTTCCAGACCGCAACCCGCTGCAGATCTCAGAATAACACCAGACCGCTGATCAGACCGCACCCCTCCTTCCGAACTCCTGATTCTCCCGAACTCCAGCAACACAACTCCAAGCCGCAGACCGCCCGAACACTTTCAGAGGAAGAGGTGATCGCTGATGCCCGCACTATCCGCAGAAGCTGCACAAGAAGAGTTCAATCAGCAGACCGCCCGGTCAGACAAATAGAGACCGCAGGAAAGAAGAGAACTCGGCTTACACTTGGTGTGTCATGATTATTGCTGCCGATGGGTCCTATTTATAGGCGTGAGACCTGATCCAGTCACCACCCTATGAGATAGGATCACCACCCTCCAGACCGCGCGACCCGACCGGTCACACCGCGCGATCAGCAACAGTACTCCTGCTTCAATTTTGGTGAACTCGCCAGCTTCAACATCACCCATGAGAGACTGCCACTCTCACAGCAGATCGCGACTCCAAGGGAGATTGCCAGACCGCCCGAAGCTGTTCACCCCCTGTGTTTGCCCGAGACCACAAACACAGCCAGTTCGCCAACAACCCGCGAACTCCTATCCGCATGCCGGTCTCCTCCTGAGACCGCGAACAGCGACCAGCTCGCATACAAGTCTCCTCCTGAGACCGCGAACTGAGATCGCGCGACTAAGTCCCTTAGTCCGCGAATACCACCAGAATGCCCGGTCAGCTACCAGACCGCATTCTGGAAAACCTGGATCAAACTGTGCGGTCACACCAGACTGCCACAGCCTTGAAGAAGACAGCTCGCCACGCAGTCACGCACAGACCGCGCATACCTGAAGATGATCAACCCACCATGCGGTCATAGACAGACCGCGCGGCCTTCACCTTCAGCCGCCTTGGACCCATACCAGCGATCAAGCCTGGAGACCGTAGCTGGGCTTAGACAAGCCAGACCGCAGAGGCATACCGCCAGGACATGCAGTCACGCCAGACCGCCCAACCTCCTCCCAGACCGCCCAGGTCCAAAAGTCCTCTAACTTCCACTTCAACAATTTCAACAGGGAAGAGCAGCTCTATACCTCTGGAACAGCATCATAAACTTCGGAAGGATGAGGGAAGAGTTCTATCTGATCCGTTGGTGTTCTGAGCTCTGGTTGGGAGCTTGATTTACTTGACCATCACGAGGCCTGATATTGCTTATGCAGTTGGCAAAGTGAGTTGGTACATGGCGGAGCTACGGAAGCCTCATCTTCTGGCGGCAAAAGGGATTCTGAAATATGTGTAGTCGACCTCTGATTTGGGTCTCCTATTTAGGAGAGGGTCAAGCTTGGAGTTGCATGGATACATGGATGCTGACTACGGGGGAGACGTGGATGATCGGAGATCAACGTCTGGTTATGTCTTTATGACGGGCCCCACAGCTATCTCTTGGTGCAGCAAAAAGCAGGACTCGGTGTCCGTATCTACCACAGAAGCAGAATACAAGGCTTCGGCCTTGGCAGCTCAGGAAGTTGTTTGGCTCAGGAGGTTGGTGGAGGACGTTCATGAGGAGGTTCGAGGTCCCACTATGCTACGTGGGGACAATGAGAGTGCTCTCAAGCTGGTTAACAATCCAGTCTGTCACGCGAGGACCAAGCATATTGAGATTGAGCACCATTTCATTCGTGAAAATGTGTTGGGAGGATCTCTTATGGTCGAGCATGTTCGGAGTGCGGACAATGTCGCAGACATCTTCACAAAGCCGCTGGCGAAGGGACCATTTACACGGTTGCGGAGTTTACTCGGGCTAGTCTCCACTTCCCACTTCAAGGGGGAGTGTTGAAATTTTGAAGTGAAGTGGAGACTGGGCGGTCTGATGTTGGGAGACCGCCGAGACCGCGCGGCCTGTGCTTATATTCTGCCAGTCTGGCTCTGCCGGTTTGTTCTGGCGGACTGCTGGTTCTACCTGTTTGTTCTTTGTAGATGCGGTATGTTTCCGAGTTGGTGTGCTGGTTGGCCTGGCTTCTTTGTTGGAAGACCGGGCGGTCTGTTCCTATGTGCGACCGCCTGTCCGGGCTGTTTGTGCTTGGCGATCTGGCGACTTGTTCTAAGTCGGCCAGATGGTTCCTGGTTTGCTCCTGGTGGTCTAAGGAAGGAGTACCTTTTGTGACCTCGCGGCTTGTGCGCGGTCTTGTGTTCGCGCGACCTGTACGCGACCTGTCTGTTGATCTTGGTCGGATGATCATCCAAGTAGTGTGGTCGCGCGGTCTTCCTTATGAGACCGCTGGCGATCTGTCGGGTGGTGATTATATCTCTCCTGTGCGGTGACGACATCGGCCTACCCGCCTATAAATAGAGGTGCAGGGCCCATCATTCCTAACGACAACTGTAAGAACTGAGCCTGGGTTAATTCGTGCGATCTCACTTTGAGGTCGGGCAGTCTCGGAAGCGAGTTGACTGTTTGTTGTGTTCGCAGGTTTGCGGTCAGCAGGTTGCGGTCTCCTTCCTTGGTGATTCCCAGCGGCTTGAATAAACTGTTCGGCAGCGGTCTGTCTGCGAACTGGTTTATGTTCGTTCTTATGCTGTTCGCAGTGAGCTCAGCGATCAGACAACCTTCAGCGGTTAGGCGATCTGAGTTGCGGTCTGACGACCGCTTCAGTTCTTTGTTCCAATAAAGCTCCATTTCGTGCGGTCTGAGGTGGCGGTCTTGCAGTGTAGGCGGCTTGTCTATTTTCTGTTCGCGCGGTCTCAGAACAAGCCGGGCGACTTCTGGAGTCGAGCGGTCTGTGCGGTCTCAGTTTGTCTATCCGCCAGATTTGTTTTGGTGTGTTTTGTTCTTCTCGTCTCCATGATTCTGATGAATCATGTCTCGCCATGTATACCTCGCACTGTAAATGAAGTTTGTGTTTCAATAAAGTTTCTTGTGTTGCTGTGTGGCATTGTGGTTGTTTGGCTTTAACTCAGTTGATGCAACTCCTGCTTACTCTTAAACGATTCAAATCAAAAATTTTAACATGGTATCAGAGGGAGGTTGTTGGAGTGGATATGCAGTGATCAACTTGAGTTACCATCGTCTTTGTGAAGAAGAGACCACATAGATTGCAATGGAAGGCGGATTCGCAAGAGGGCTTGGTATTGAACTCCTTACATCGACTAACTATAAGAAATGGAAGTCGGTCAGCATGTTGTCGTCTCCTTCCTTGGTGATTCCCAGCGGCTTGAATAAACAGTTCGACAGCGGTCTGTCTGCGAACTAGTTTATGTTCGTTCTTATGCTGTTCACAGCGAGCTCAGCGATCAGGCGACCTTCAGCGGTTAGGCGATCTGAGTTGCGGTCTGGCGACAGCTTCAGTTCTTTGTTCCAATAAAGCTCTAGTTCGTGCGGTCTGAGGTAGCGGTCTTGCAGTGCAGGCGGCTTGTCTGTTTTCTGTTTGAGCGGTCTCAGAACAAGCCGGGCGACTTCTGGAGTCGAGCGGTCTGTGCAGTCTCAGTTTGTCTAGCTGCCAGATTTATTTTGGTGTGTTTTGTTCTTCTCGTCTCCGTGATTCTGATGAATCATGTCTCTCCATGTATACCTCACACTGTAAATGAAGTTTGTGTTTCAAAAAAGTTTCTTGTGTTGCTGTGTGGCATTGTGGTTGTTTGGCTTTAACTCAGTTGATGCAACTCGTGCTTACTCCTAATCGATTCAAATCAAAAATTTTAACAGGTACAGCTTTACCTCGGCCCGAATAATGAAAGGAGGTTTTACACCTCCACAACCAGTTCCCTGGGAGCTACCGCCGGCGCTAGCCCTAGCGCCGAGCGGTAGTTTTTGAAATTTTGAAGTGAAGTGGAGACTGGGCGGTTTGATGTTGGGAGACCGCCGAGACCGCGCGGTCTGTGCTTATATTCTGCAAGTCTGGCTCTGCCGGTCTGTTCTGGCGGACTGCTGGTTCTACCGGTTTGTTCTTTGTAGCTGCGGTCCATTTCCGAGTTGGTGTGCTGGTTGGCCTGTCTTCTTTGTTGGAAGACCGAGCGGTCTGTTCCTATGTGTGACCGCCTATCCGGGCAGTTTGTGCTTGGCGATCTGGCAACTTGTTCTAAGTCGTCCAGATGGTTCCTGGTTTGCTCCTTGTGGTCCTAGGGAGGAGTACCTTTTGTGACCGCGTGGCTTGTGCACGGTCTCATGTTCGCGTGACCTGTGCGCGACCTGTCTGCTGATCTGCGTCTTTGTCGGATGATCGTACAAGTAGTTTGTTCGCGCGGTCTGCCTTATAAGACCGCTGATGATCTGTCGGATGGTGATTGTATCTCTCCTGTGCAGTGACGACATCCGTCTACCCGCCTATAAATGGAGGTGCAGGGCCCGTCATTCCTAAAGTGAATTGTAAGAACTGAGCCTGGGTTAATTCGTGCGGTCTCACTTTGAGGTCGGGCGGTCTCTGAAGCGAGTTGACTGTTTGTTGTGTTCGCAGGTTTACGGTCAGCAGGTTGCGGTCTCCGTCCTTGGTGATTCCCAGCGGCTTTAATAAACAGTTCGGCAGCGGTCTGTCTGCGAACTGGTTTCTGTTCGTTCTTGTGCTTTTCGCAGCGAGCTCAGCGATCAGGCGACCTTCAGCGGTTAGGCGATCTGAGTTGCGGTCTGGCGACCGCTTCAGTTCTTTGTTCCAATAAAGCTCCACTTCGTGCGGTCTGAGGTGGCAGTCTTGCAGTGCAGGCGGCTTGTCTGTTTTCTGTTCGCGCGGTCTCAGAACAAGCCGGGCGACTTCTGGAGTCGAGCGGTCTGTACGGTCTGTGCGGTCTCAGCTTGTCTAGCCGCCAGATTTGTTTTGGTGTGTTTTGTTCTTCTCATCTCCGTGATTCTGATGAATCATGTCTCGCCATGTATACCTCGCACTGTAAATGAAGTTTGTGTTTCAATAAAGTTTCTTGTGTTGCTGTGTGGCATTGTGGTTGTTTGGCTTTAACTCAGTTGATGCAACTCCTGCTTACTCCTAAACGATTCAAATCAAAAAATTTAACATGGTATCAGAGGTAGGTTGTTGGAGTGGATAAGCAGTGATCAACTTGAGTTGCCATCGTCTTTGTGAAGAAGAGACCACATAGATTGCCATGGAAGGCGGATTCGCAAGAGGGCTTGGTATTGAACTCCTTACATCGACTAACTATAAGAAATGGAGGTCGTGTATGGAGAGCTATTTACTTGGCGAGGATCTATGGGAAATAGTTGGAGGAGAAGACACTCAAGAGGTGTTTCTAGCAGGAGATAATATGGCAGAGGTGAGACTTTGGAGGAGGACTAATGCTAAGGCAGAGTTCACACTCAAGAGGGCTATCTCACCGGAGCTGTTTGACCACATCATTGGATGTAAATCTGCTGCTGAGATTTGGACGTCTTTGGACGGGCTGTTTAATAAGAAGAATGTAGCTCGACTACAGTTTCTTAGAAATGAGTTGGCAAAGGCCTCTCAAGGCGATCTTTCTATTTCTACCTTCTTTCTCAAGATGAAGAACCTCACAGTAGAGATTTTTGCTTTGGACCCTGATGAGCCCATCTCGGAGGCAAAACTGAAGAGGCATATCATCCGCGGGTTGTGGAAGGAGTATCTTGCCTTTGTGACTTCAGTTCAAGGTTGGGCAAATCAACCATCTCTGTTGGAGCTGGATAACTTACATGCTTCGCAAGAAAGTTTGGCAAGACAGATGGCGGAGACTTTTATCTCTGGGGGAGATAGTGATGTGTTGTTCTCTGGAAAGAAGAAGAAGTGGGAGAAGAAGAAGCCGGGTTATGATGGACCCTCTACTTTAGGTCAGCAGGATAGGGGTTATGCTCCTAAGTCTGATGGGAAGAAGAAGGGAGATGGACCAAGGTGCTTCAGGTGTAATAAGACCGGCCACTTCAAGAAAGATTGCCGAGTTAATCTTCAGTCGGGACATGTAGCAGAGAAGGAGAAGCCAAAGTCTGATGAAGCTGGATGGGGAGGAGCCTTTGCGGCTAATATGATGGCAATGCCCGTTAAGGCCTTGGCTTCCATCAACTTCGAAGAGGATTGGATTGTTGATTCAGGGTGTGGACATCATCTCACCGGGGATGAATCAAAGTTCTCTTCTTTGGCGCCTTACTCAGGTAACGATGCTATCATTACGGCTGATAATTCTGTTCATGCTGTCGGAAAAGAAGGTGTTGTTTCCCTGAGCAGTGATAAGGGTCCACTCACCTTGAGGAGTGTTTATCACGTGCCTGGTATGAAGCAGAATCTCTTCTCTGTGACCAATGCGGTCGATGCCGGTTATCACGTTCTGTTTGGCCCAACAGAAATGAAGTTTCTTAAAACTCAACCGGAGATAAAGGGAGATGTTATCCATGTTGGAAAATGGGTGAAGGACTTCTTCGTGTTATCAACAAGTACCTATGTTGATAAGATGAATACCATCGATAGTGCGGCTATCTGGCATGAAAGGTTGGGGCACGTTGGCATGGACAAATTGAAGGCTATGGCGGTAAGGGGCCTTGTCAAGGGCTTGCCTAGCTTGTCCTCGTATGGAGACGATCATGTTTGTGGTGGATGTCAGTTTGGTAAGTCTCATCGACTTCCATTTGATAAATCGCAAACAAGATGCAAAGCGCCGTTGGAGTGCATTCACGGTGATTTGATGGGACCGACTGCCACCCCAAGCCTTGGAGGAAATAGATATATGTTGGTGTTGATTGGCGATTACACCAGATATGCCTGAGTATATTTTTTGAAAGAGAAGTCGGAAGCCTTTGCGAAGTTTGTGGAGTTCAAGGAGCTGGTAGAAGGTCGGTTAGGCCTGCGGGTGAAAAAATTGAGACCTGACAATGGTGGGGAGTTCACCTCTGGTGAGTTCTCTAGTTTTTGCAGGAAACGCGGCGTTCGGAGAGAGCTCACTTGTGCCCATACTCCACAGCAGAATGGCGTTGCTGAGAGGAAGATCCGTCATCTGACGGAAACCTGCAAATGATGGTTTCATGCCAAGAGTATCCCAAAGTCCTTTTGGGCGGAGGGAATGTCTTGTGCGGCTTACGTCATCAACAGGATGCCTCTAAGTCCTATCAACATGAAGACCCCTCACGAACTGATGTTCAAGAAGAAACTGAGTGTTGCTCACCTTAGGGTGTTCAGGTCAACCTGCTATGTGCATATTCTTGATGCTCTTCGAACAAAGCTAGATGCGAAAGCAAGGAAGCTAGTCTTTGTTGGATATGATGAGCGGAAGAAAGGATGGAGGTGCATGGAGCCTGAGACACGGAGATCAGTGGTATTTCGGGACATGGTGTTCGATGAAGTGACTTCCTACAAGGGGAGTTCAGGAGTTGAACTACCGGAGAGCAGGGTTGATGAAGCAGGGAAAGCTGCAGGAAGTCTTCAAGTGGAGTTGCCTGTTTCACCAGGAGCTCCAGCTGTGTAAAGCTCTGAGATGGAGGCTTCAGGTTCTGGAAGCAGGGGGAGCGATGCTCCAAGTTCGTCTGGAAGAGGAGCTTGCACAGAAGAAGCAGCTGAGGATGTGGTTAGTCAGGTGCAACCTCTTAGGAGGTCGAAGAGGACTATCAAGCCACCAGATCGATACACAGGAGGAAACATGGTGAGCTTCGTCTCATGTTTCTTCATTGGTCCCTTGGATGAGAGGGAGCCGTCGAGCTTTGAGAAAGCCAAAGGCGTGAAGCAGTGGGATATTGCTAAGCAATAAGAGATGGATGCTCTCAAGAAGAATGAGACTTGGTCTCTAGTGCCCAAGCCTAAGGGCATTACCCGTGTAACATGCAAATGGGTTTACAAGCTCAAGAAGAAAGCTGACGGCCTGATCGAGCGATACAAGGCTCGCCTTGTAGCTCGCGGGTTCTCACAGCAGTATGGTGAAGATTATGATGAGACGTTTAGTCCAGTGGCAAAGATGACTTCGGTCCGATTTGTTATTGCCTTGGCGGCATCTTGTGGATGGGAGATTTGGCAGCTTGATGTTAAGAATGCTTTCTTATACAGAGAGATTAACAAGGATATCTTCATGATCCAGCCACCGGGGTTCATCTCGGAGGATCGTCCGGACTACGTCTGCAAACTGAAGAAGGCCTTATATGGGTTGAAGCAAGCGCCTTGGGCGTGGTATGGAAAGATCGCGGTGTATCTTCTATTCTGCGGGTTCTTTGCTTCAGACTCTGATTCTAGCTTGTTCGTCAAGAAGGAGGTGGCGCTTCGGGTTATTGTGCTGATGTATGTGGATGACATGATTTTCACCGGGAACTCGAAGGAGGCGGTATCAAGGCTGAGAGCTGAGCTTGCTATCAGGTTCGAGATGAAGGATCTGGGGGAGCTTCACCATTTCCTTGGACTCGAGGTCAAGAGTCAGGAGAGCGGAGTGCTCGTTTCTCAGGAAGGATATGCGGAGCGGATCGTTCAACGATTCGGCATGGAAGAAGGGAAGAGCAGCTTAATACCTCTAGAACAGCATCATAAACTTTGGAAGGATGAGGGAAGAGTTCTATCTAATCCGTTGGTGTTCCGAGCTCTGGTTGGAAGCTTGATTTACTTGACCATCATGAGGCCTGATATTGCTTATGCAGTTGGCAGAGTGAGTCGGCACATGGCGGAGCCACGGAAGCCTCATCTTCTGGCGGCAAAAAGGATTCTGAAATATGTGAAGTCGACCTCTGATTTGGGTCTCCTATTTAGGAGAGGGTCAAGCTTGGAGTTGCATGGATACATGGATGCTGACTACGGGGGAAACATGGATGATCGGAGATCAACGTCTGGTTATGAATTTATGACGGGCCCCACAACTATCTCTTGGTGCAGCAAAAAGCAGGACTCGGTGTCCGTATCTACCACAGAAGCGGAATACAAGGCTTCGGCCTTGGCAGCTCAGGAAGTCGTTTGGCTCAGGAGGATTGTGTAGGACGTTCATGAGGAGGTTAGAGGTCCCACTATGCTACGCGGGGACAATGAGAGTGCTCTCAAGCTGGTTAACAATCCAGTCTGTCACGCGAGGACCAAGCATATTGAGATTGAGCACCATTTCATTCGTGAAAAGGTGTTGGGAGGATCTCTTATGGTCGAGCATGTTCGAAGTGCGGACAATGTCGCAGACATCTTCACAAAGCCGCTGGCGAAGGGACCGTTTACACGGTTGCTGAGTTTACTCGGGCTAGTCTCCACTTCTCACTTCAAGGGGGAGTGTTGAAATTTTGAAGTGAAGTGGAGACTGGGCGGTCTGATGTTGGGAGACCGCCGAGACCGCGCGGCCTGTGCTTATATTCTGCCAGTCTGGCTCTGCCGGTCTATTCTGGCGGACAGCTGGTTCTACCTATTTGTTCTTTGTAGCTGCGGCCTGTTTCTGAGTTGGTGTGCTGGTTGGCCTGTCTTCTTTGTCGGAAGACCGGGCGGTCTGTTCCTATGTGTGATCGCCTGTCCGGCGGTTTGTGCTTTGCGATCTGGCGACTTGTTCTACGTCGGCCAGATGGTTCCTGGTTTGCTCCTGGTGGTCTTAGGAAGGAGTACCTTTTGTGACCGCGCGGCTTGTGCACGGTCTCTTATTCGCGTGACCTGTGCGCGACCTGTCTGCTGATCTGCGTCTTGGTCGGATGATCGTCCAAGTAGTGTGGTCGCGCGGCCTGCCTTATGAGACCGCTGGCGATTTATCGGGTGGTGATTGTATCCTCCTGTACGGTGACGACATCCGTCTACCCGCCTATAAATAGAGGTGCAGGGCCCGTCATTCCTAAAGAGAACTGTAAGAACTGAGCCTGGGTTAATTCGTGCGGTCTCACTTTGAGGTCGGGCGGTCTCGGAAGCGAGTTGACTGTTTGTTGTGTTCGCAGGTTTATGGTCAGCAGGTTGCGGTCTCCTTCCTTGGTGATTCCCAGCGGCTTGAATAAACAGTTCGGCAGCGGTCTGTCTGCGAACTGGTTTATGTTCGTTCTTGTGCTATTCGCAGCGAGCTCAGCGATCAGGCGACCTTCAGCGGTTAGGCGAACTGAGTTGCGGTCTGGCGACAGCTTCAGTTCTTTGTTCCAATAAAGCTCCAGTTCGTGCGGTCTGATGTGGCGGTCTTGCAGTGCAGGCGGCTTGTTTGTTTTCTGTTCGCGCGGTCTCGAAAGAAGCCGGGCGACTTCTGGAGTCGAGCGGTTTGTGCGGTCTCAGCTTGTCTAGCCGCCAGATTTATTTTTGTGTGTTTTGTTCTTCTCATCTCCGTGATTCTGATGAATCATGTCTCGCCATGTATACCTCGCACTGTAAATGAAGTTTGTGTTTCAATAAAGTTTCTTGTGTTGCTGTGTGGCATTGTGGTTGTTTGGCTTTAACTTAGTTGATGCAATTCCTGCTTACTCCTAAACGATTTAAATCAAAAAATTTAAGTGTAGTGGCAGATCTCCGAATCCACCCACAACTTCGGGTATTTCCTGGAGGTTACCTCCAGGACTCCCTGCAGTACTCTACTGTACACAGAACCCGAAAAATAGCGCAAACAAAACACGGAGTCTTCTCCGGCATAATTAATCACTATAGCCATCACCAATCCAGACCAACCTGTGTGGATGGGTTTCACACACAATTCCTATATCCGTACTACGATTTTGGATGCTAATGCAAGTAACCAAAAGGGATCGAAACGATCAACTTGCTGGAAAACTCCCTTTTCTCCACCAATCGGTGGGGGATTTTCCATGCAAACATGCCCTACAAAGGAGGACTTCACTTGTCCAAGTAGAAGATCGTTACCCTTGTCGTTTTCTTGTTCACCATGAGAATCTAAGATTCTAAAGGGATGAAAAGGACCACACTAGGCTGCTCTCCATGGATCTGTAAACGGCTCGCGAATCCGAGCGTCGGAGCTCCGTCAATGGTGGAAGACACCTTCTTCTTCCTCCTTGGCTTTCCTCTTTCTCAAGCTTGAAGAGAGATAAGACTTTAGAAATAAAGAGAATATCTCCTCTGGTCAAGGCTTAAGAAATCCCGAATTAAATCCAAGCCATCGGATCTAAGAACATAAGGATTTGAGGCCACGATTTCAAATCATGGATCTATATCGCGCGCTAGCACCGACGCTAGCGCTAGCGCCTGCGCTAGCTTCCGTCTCGACTGCTAGCGTCTGTCGACACTTAAAGCTTCTATCTCGACGTCTAGCAATCGTCGAGATGGCTAGCGCCAGGCGGTAGCACTACCGCCTGCGCTAGCTCCCACCAGCCCAATTCTGCTTCAAAGTTTTGGGGTGTTACAACTCCACCCCCCTTAACAGAATTTCGGCCCGAAATTCCGAAAACAGAAAGGTACAAAAAGATTATACCTGAAAGGAAAAGCTCGGGGTACTCCGCAAGCATGTTTTGCTCTCTTTCCCAAGAGAGTTCCTCTTCTCCGCAGTTGTTCCAACGGACCTTCACCATCCGAATGGACTTGTTCCGCAACTGCTTCACTTCAGTGTCTTCAATGCAAATGGGTTTGACTTTCGTCGCTAGCCCACCATCTACCGACACTTCGCTGACCGCAACAACATGAGTAGGCTCTTTCACAGCCTTCCGCAAAAGAGAAATGTGAAATACGTCATGAAGCCCGCTTAGCTCCGAAGATAGAGCAAGCCGGTAGGCAGCTTCACCAATGCGCTCCAAGATCTCGAACGGTCCTAAGTACCTCGGACTTAGCTTTTTCAAGCGTCGGATCCTCGATACTCCTTTGAACGGTTTGATCTTGAGATAAACCCAGTCGCCAACGGCGAACTCGACATTCCGGTGATTTGCATTGTAGTATTTTGCTTACCTATCCTGGGCAATGAGCAACCGCTCCCGAATAGCCCAAATTGATGTATTTGCCTCATCAACGTCCTTGCGTTTTAACAACTTAGTGTCGCCCATTTCAGCCTAAGATAACGGTGTGCGACATTTCCTACCATAAAGATCCTCGAAAGGTGCCATCTTTATACTTGCTGGGTAGCTATTATTGTAAGCAAACTCAATCATATAGAGATGGTCCTCCCATCTCTTTCCAAAGTCCAGGGCGCACATCCTCAGCATGTCCTCCATCGTCCTATTGGTCCTTTCGGTCTGTCCATCCGTTTGTGGGTGGAACGCCGTGCTAAACTTTAGCTTGGTACACAATAATTGATGAATCAGCCTCCAATCATTTGATGTGAACCGCACATCACGATCACTGACGATGCTACGGGGAATCCCGTGCAACCGTACGATGTTATCGACGTACAACTTTGCCAGCTTTTCCACAGAATCATCCTTCCGGTTCGGAATAAAGTGTGATACCTTCGTCAATCGGTCCACGACCACCGAGATGGCGTCGTTTCCATGTTGCGATCTCAGCAAGCCATGCACGAAATCCATCAAAATATCATCGAACTTCCATTCTGGAATCGGCAAGGACTTCAGAAACCCGCCAGGACGTTGACATTCTGCCTTCACCAACGCGCAAGTATGACACTTGGCCACGTAGAGGGCAATGTCTTTCTTCATACCCGGCCACCAGAAGAGTTTCTTCATATCCATGTACATTTTCGTGCTCCCAGGGTGGATCGAGTACTTGGTATGATGAGCCTCGTACATCAACTCCGCCCGTAGAGTGCCAACATTTGGGACGCACAATCTGTCCTTTTTCCACATAAGGCCATCTTCGAAAGAGAAATCAGCGTTTGACCCATCGACGGTCTCCGCTTTATAGCGTTTCATGCTCTCATCCAGCTCCAATGCTTGTCGAACTCGGTCAGCAAGGTCGTATTGAACTTCCATCCAGTTCAAGCATGCTGAAGGAGACGCTCTTCTATCGACGCAAATGATCTCCATATCTTCTAGCTCGCGGATTAGATGCTCATCGTGCATCAAAATCCAATTTGCTTGAGCAAGAGTCCGACGACTCAACGCATCTGCAAATACATTTCCCTTACCAGGAGTATATTTGATGTTGAAGGTGTAGTCCCCAAGGAACTCCATCCACCTCCTCTGACGCATATTCAACTCCCTTTGATCCAGCAGGTACTTGAGGCTCTTGTGGTCAGTAAAGATATCGATCTTCACGCCATACAAGTATTGCCTCCAAAGCTTGAGGGTGAAAACCACGGCCGCTAGCTCCAAATCATGGACCGGGTAGTTCCTTTCATGAACCTTCAGTTGTCGGGAGCCGTAGGCAATTACCTTCCCGAACTGCACTAGGACGCAACCCAAACCACTCCCCGAGGCGTCACTATAAATTTCGTAGCCTTCCGTACCACATGGCGAGCATAGAATGGGCGCCGTGGTCAGACGACTCTTCAATTCTTCAAAAGCTCGAGCGCACTCAGGCGACCAATCGAACTTGTGATCTTTCCTAGTCAGTTTAGTGAGAGGGAGTATGACCCTCGAGAAGTTCTCCACAAAGCACCTATAATAGCCGGCAAGTCCTAAGAAACTTCGGACTTCCGCTACGTTTTTCAACACAGGCCACGCTCGGATTGCTTCTATTTTCGACGGATCAACCGCAATTCCATCCCCACTAACAACATGACCCAGGAATGCTACCGACGATAGCTAAAACTCACATTTGGAGAACTTGGCATATAATTGACTCCTCCTCAGGGTGCTCAAAACTGCGTGCAGATGCTCTGCATGCTCCTCTTCCGACTGAGAGTATACCAAAATGCCGTCGATAAAGACGATCACAAATTGATCCAAATACTCTCAGAACGTTCTGTTCATTAAGTCCATGAATACTGACGGTGCATTAGACAGAACAAATGGCATAACCGTGAACTCATAGTGCCCAAAGCGGGTACTGAACGCTGTCTTGGGAATATCACACTCTCGAATATGAAGCTGATAATAGCCGGACCTTAAGTCAAGCTTAGAGTATACCGTCGACCCAACCAGTTGGTCGAATAAGTCGTCGATTCTTGGAATCGGATAACGGTTTTCTCGGTCAACTTATTCAGCTCTCGATAGTCGATACATAGATGCAAGCTCCCGTCCTTCTTTTTCACAAAGAGGACCGGTGCACTCCAAGGCGATGAACTCGGACGTACGTAGCCTTGCTCTAGCAGCTCTTGCAATTGGACCTTCAGCTCTGCCAATTCTTTTGGCGCTATCCGGTATGGTGCGCGGGCCACAAGTTTGGCACCTAGCACCAGTTCAATACAGAAATCAATCTCCCGCTGAGGCGGAGCCCCAGGGAGTTCGTTAGGAAACACGTCGGCGTACTCCGCTACAACTGGGGCATCGCATAACCTGGGCTTTGGCTCTGAAGCCTCCAACAAGGTGAAGAACAACTCCGCCCCTTTTCTCACCGCCTTCACCACTTGGAGAGCAGACATCAGTGTCTTGCTCGCTCCTCGCATACCTGCAAACATGGTTTCATCTTCGGTGTTCTTTCCCAGAGTGATCTCCTTTGAATTGCAATCTATGCATGCTCGCTGCTCCGAGAGCCAGTCCATGCCGAAGATCACATCAAATTCAGCTAACGGTAATAACGACGCTTCCATGTCGAAATCCTGATTTCCTATCCGCACCTTCACACGGCTCTTCCTATCCGCACTCATGCGAGAACCGTTAGGTAGCACGACCTCCAATTTATCTTTTGCTAAGGCTGACGACACTCCGATTCGCACCACGAAGCCCGTAGACAAAAAAGAGTGCGATGCTCCCGTATCAAATAGAGCTCTCGCCGGATAGTTGAAAATTAGGACGAAGCCTAATTGCACACAAATAAAACATAAGGTCGCACAACAGTATCAATCACACATAGCTATGTAAAAGCTAACATTTAATTCATACCTATGACGACATCAGTTTGACATATGGCTTCTTGCTGGCCAAGCGAATAAACTCTAGGCTGGGTCGGAATGTGCTGGGAAGCAGAAGACTCCGCAGCTTTACCCCTTTTCGTATACCCCCAGCACGATCATAGTCCAACGCTCGGTTTTCTGGCTTCGGGGGACCACTTCTACACACAGGAGCCTTGTGTCCCACCTTCCCGCAGGTGAAACATGTAATAGGGGTATATGCTGTCGTAGCTCCCGACACATTTGAGCGAGTTGGCTCCGCCGGTTTGAACTTCCTTTTGTTCCTCCTGAACTCCGACTTGGACTGAGAAGCCGGCGCATGAAACTCGGGTTTCTTTGCCACGCCCTGTGCTTGCACTCTCTTCATGTCCAACTCCAGATATCTGGCGCTTTGCACCACCACATGGAAGCCAAACGTCAATGGGCCTGCAAGGAGCAGCCTCAACTCATCTCGAAGACCTTCATAAAACTTGTTCGTCTTCATTTCCTCATCTTCCACCAAAAACCCCGCATAGCGGCCCAATCGAGTGAACTCATGCAAGTACTCATCCACAGAGATATCGCCTTAAGTTAACTTCAAGAACTAGTTCTGCAACGCAATGCGTTGGGCAGAAGGAATATACCTCTGAAGAAACGACTTTGAGAACTCTGCTAATGTGATCTCGGTAATCTCCTTGCCTCCAAACCTATGCACTTCCTGCTCGACCCACCAAAGCTCTGCCTCTCCGTTAAGGAGGAAGGTGGCTAGAGTGACCATCATAGCTTCTTCAGTTGCTGTCACCTTTAGAGTTTTTCTAACCGTTGACAGCCAGTCCTCTGCCTCCGTTGAGGATCCAGTCCCCGAAAAGGTTGGAGGATGGAAACTTAGAAAGTGCTGAAGTTGTTGATCATGCGCTTGCGCAACAACTACTCGCTCTACAAGACATTCCACCCTTGGCTCCACCGCAGGTTCCACTGCGGCTACTGGTACAGGGATCTCCACCCTCGGTTCCACTGTAGGTTCCACTGCGGCAACTGCCACCGGGGCCACATCCAGAGTAGGCGTAGCAGGCTGTGCAAGCCTTTGAGGTTGAGTGTTGATTAACGCAAGGACCGCTTCAACGATTACTCTGATCATCTCAGACGAAGGAGTGGTCGCTGGCACCTCAGCCGACGCACTACTTTCAGCGGTGTTACGGGGTCGAGACTGCCCCGCAACACTCCTAGTCACCTATAATCGTGCAAGACACAATTTGGTGACCGAAAACATAGCAAACAACAATCATGGAACGCTCAGGTTCCGCAAACAAGTATGTTTTTCCATTCCTAAGTGGACATTCTTATTAGTTTTTGTCGTTTTAGGTGAATGCACATCCCGTGCACACCACCCCTTAAATGGAATTCGTCCCGAATTCGCTAAACTACGGATCGACGCCCTAAGTCCGATACCAAATTGTAACACCATTCCAGTACGGATAATATAACAGTAGGTCCTGCCGGGACCCCGCGCTATACTAACCACACTAGCTAGGCGTTAAAAGGAGATATACAGAAAAGAACTACACCAGAGTATACTAAACATAAGCGGAAGCATAAAGATTTAACATTTCTTTTAGAATAGTCCACTATCACAGGAATGAAACATAAAGTGTAGAGTTACGGCCTTAAGGCCTTACATTCCAAAAAGTACAAAACTCCATAAACATACTTCGGCACGCAGGCCGACAACGCATGAAAAGCAGAAAAGAGGCTGGCCTTCGAGGGCCAACACAGCAAAAGGGCCACCGCCCGCTATTTCCCGCTTGGCTCACCTGCACCTGCAACAACGATCCACCAAAATGTGGCAAACAGGTAACCGGTCAGCTAAAGCTGACCAAAATTATAACGACCCCACCCCTAAAGCCGGGGTGGTGGTACTCCTTCCCTGCAGGCATACAATATAGGCATAGATTGTCAAGGTACATTCAAACACCACATGTACAAGCAATCAACACCAACGTGGGCACGCACGACCACACATTTTGTGCTCTCAAGGCACTCTCACGGTGTACTCTCCGAGCTACACCTAACAACTCCTTAAACAAAGAGTTCGCATGAGCTTTGACCATCAAGACTAACTTGCCTTACGGAGCAACCCAACATCATACGGTGCACCGAGGAGCTACCTCTTCACCGATTCGGTATGGGAGCAGGTTCAGTTCATCTTTGCCCATGCTCAAATCATCAGAATCAATCATCGCGACGCGGGTACAGCTTCACCTCGGCCCGAATAACGAAAGGAGGTTTTACACCTCCACAACCAGTTCCCTGGGAGTACCGCCGGCGCTAGCCCTAGTGCCGGGCGGTAGTGGCAGATCTCTGAATCCACCCACAACTTCGGGTATTTCCTGGAGGTTACCTCCAGGACTCCCTGCAGTACTCTACTGTACACAGAACCCGAAAATAGCGCAAACAAAATACGGAGTCTTCTCCGGGATAATTAATCACTATAGCCATCACCAATCCAGACCAACCTGTCCGGATGGGTTTCACACACAATGCATATATCCGTACTACGATTCCGGATGCTAATGCAAGTAACCGAAGGGGATCGAAACGATCAACCCGCTGGAAAACTCCCTTTTCTCCACCAATCGGTGGGGGATTTTCCATGCAAACTTGCCATAAAAAGGAGGACTTCACTTGTCCAAGTAGAAGATCATTACCCTTGTCGTTTTCTTGTTCACCATGAGAATCCAAGATTCTAAACCGATGAAAAGGACCGCACCGGGCTGCTCTCCGTGGATCTGTAAATGGCTCGCGATTCAGATCTTCAGAGCTCCGTCAATGGTGGAAGACACCTTCTTCTTCCTCCTTGGCTTTCCTCTTTCTCAAGCTTGAAGAGAGATAAGACTTTAGAAATAAAGAGAATATCTCCTCTAGTCAAGGCTTAAGAAATCCCGGATTAAATCCCAGCCATCAGATCTAAGAACATAAGGATTTGACGGCCACGATTTCAAATCACGGATCTGTATCGCGCGCTAGCGCCGGCGCTAGCGCTAGCTTCTGTCTCGACGGCTAGCGTCTGTCGATACTTAAAGCTTTCGTCTCTACGTCTATCAACCGTCGAGATGGCTAGCGCCACGCGGTAGCACTACCGCCTGTGCTGGCTCCCAGCAGCCCAATTCTGCTTCAAAGTTTTGGGGTGTTACACCCTCCACCTCTATCGGAGTAGGGATTGGGATAGTCTGGGCTTCTTCTTCTCGTTTATCCTTCTTGGGAGCCATGGAAGAAAGTTGACGGGAACAAATGTGTGTTGAGAACGGAACAAAAGTTTGTTGCAGAAAAGATCTTAGGCCAAATGACAGTGTAAGTTTATCCTAAGCATTCATACTAGTTATACTAGAGGTGGATGAAGGGGCGCATACCGGTTCATACTGTTTGATTTGATTAATTGATCATTAAACGGCTCAGATTAAAAGATCCAATATTATTTTAAATAGCTGAGTTATGTTATGACGATACATATTGGGTCGCTGAGATTCTTGTAGCGTCATCGAGACAGCTAATGATGTCATTGAGACAAGGCACTGATATTTGTCGGACGTGGTAAATTTCCATCACTCCTTGAGAGGACCGGCACACTCATCATTTGTGTTTTCAGTGACTATAAATAGTTGATGGTAAATTGAAATTGAGTTGGAAATCATTCTAAGTTCAACATCCCCAATTGAAACGTTAAGAAATTAAACATAGCTTCATCTAGGGGCTTATTGAATATATCAACCACTTGTTTGTCTGTATGGACAAACTCATGGATGATATCTTCATTCTTCATATGCTCCCTAATGAATTGAAACCTTATCTCAATGTGCTTAGTACTACTATTTGAGACAGGGTTCTTAGCATTTGAGATGGCACTAGATGAATTACAAAACAAGCTTTGATGTTGGATCCATAGCAATTGAGCACAACAACTCCATGCAGATATATATAATGATTCTGTTGAAGAGATTGCCACACTTTTTTGCATCTTGCTGCTCCATGAAATGAGTCTTCCTCCAAGGAATTGGCAAGTCTCTGAAGTGCTCTTCATATCTTCCTTGCGCCTTGCATAATCTGCATCTAAATAACCAGTTAGCTCATAATCATTGTTCCTAGGGTACCATAGGACAAGATTAGGTGTACCCTTGAGGTATATCAAGATCCTCTTAACAGAGGAGTGATAAGATTCCTTGAGTTTCACCGGGCATCTGGCACATACGCATGTTGCATACATTATATCAGGACTACTGGCAGTAAGGTAAAGCAAAGATCCAATCATACATTTATACTTGGTTTCATCAAAGGGTAATCTGTTGGATCTAATGGCTCCCTTAGAGGGGGGGGGGGGGTGAATAAGGGGTTTACAAATTTTTATCTAGACTGACAGATTTAATAGAAAGCTGGAACTATTTGGTTATGGTGCTAACGCCAGGCGTTAAGAGTTAACGCTCGGCGTTAGATTTCCATAAAACAATTTTCTCAGAAATATACCAAAGTGATTTTACTTGCGAAATCTTAAATGAAATACACTTCCAGACAATCAGAGATAATAAAAATGAATATTATATATTTCAAGAAGATGATTACAAACATATAATTTCAATAACGCTTGAAATTAAGGCGACAAAATAAAATTCACTTTTTGTTCCTTCACCGGTCCTTCTCCCAAGGACCAGTTGGTTATAGTCTATCTATCCCCAGATAAGGACTTTAGCCACCCCCTAGATCTACCCTAGGCCTAGTCGCCACGCACAGGCGGCGAACTTCCCCTAAACTGAACCCAGCCTCGTCGCCATATGTAAGGCGTCGAATTCACTACTGTTACAAGAAAATATGAAAAGATAATGTTAAAATCAGAACAAAAGACTCCCTAGATTGAAGAGCGATGAAGGAGATGTTGAAGACGCGCAATGACCATCGTCGGAGTTGAAGCGATCATCCTTCTTCAAATTTGTCGTCAGAAATCTTCTTCTCACTCTTGTTCCTCAATGGTGGTGTTGGGAGTACTCTCTGAATTTGGGGATGAAGAACTCTCTCAGAAGTTTGGAATATGTAACGTCTGACCAAAACGAAATCAGCTATTTAAATAGGCACGGGAGCTAACGCATGGCGTTAAGAAGTTAACGCCAGCGTTAGTGATCGTGTATAGCAACCGCTGAAATCGGGCAACCGTTAGGAACGTGGCAGTTTGTGGACTCAATGCGTGTGTTATGTGTCAACACTGGCATTGTCACTTAGTAACAAACTATTTTTCATCTCGACGTCAAGATCTGTTCAGAAGTCATCCCTTTTCGATGAATTTTAACGTCGGGCGTTAACTTCTAACATGGGGTGTTAGCTCACTTTTCAGAGAATCTTCATCAATCAGCATCCTATTCATAGGGTTATTTAACTATAGTATCTGCACACTATAAACACAAACAAGATCAAATACATAGTGTGATTTGTTATTCTCAAACTAAGAGATGTGAAACACTAGCTCCAATAATCTCCCCCTTTTAATAATAACAAATCCACTAATAAGAAATAAAACATAATTAGAGTAGTATTTATAGTATATGTTAAGCATGATAATAATGCATACTCCCCCTATGTGGATACTTCCCCTACATGAATGCATTTTCTAATGTTACTCCCCCTAAATAATAGATTTCTTTATTTCTTCAATTTATTCTCCCCCTTTTGTTATAATCAAAAGTAGGTGGGATAGAGTAATAGCAATATGAAACAATATGCATTAAGTGGAGATAATAACAACTTTATTATAAATAGTTAACACAACAATAGCAATTTGTAACATCTTTTAAAAATTTTAAATCAAATAATTAGATGTTTTGAATGTTAGAAACAAAAGTTGCAAGTTTATTTGTAATTTATAACAAAAAGTAGCAAGCAAGATTATAAAAATATCAAGTAAAGATATGTTTACAATGTAAATAAATTTGCATTTCAAGTATACATAAATATTGTGATATCATGTGTTGCTATTTAGTGCATTTCCTCATGATTGTAAAGAATAGTATAGATAAGCTTTAAGTCCAATTCTCATGAGTTTCCGTATTATAAATGATAATGATGTGTTCAATAAAGGTGTTTCGTCAAAGTATACAAGTGTATAAATCAAACCATATGATAGTACGTAATTTTAAGAACATAACTTGAATTGAACATAAATAACTTTACTTCCACAAATTTCAATGCACATAAAGATTTTCATTTTATAGGAGAAGTGGTGAATTTTTTTTTTGCACAAGACATATTACAATTTTTGACGGAGTTTTCCTTATCATATATATTTTTTACTTGATTTTGATTTTTGTGACCAAGGACTCCAAATTCACTTGTTTTTGCAAACATATAAATTTATATTCTAAATACCACATTTCTCTAATCACAAGTGCATGAAGAACAAAGAATTCAAAAAAGAATTCAATATTATGTAGTTAAACTATTTATGAGATTCAAAATAAGTTCTTATACTACACAATTATGCAATAAGATTGAAAACACATGTATATTAACAAAACGGTGTAAGTGAGAAAATCGTTATCAAAGATAAAAACTTTACTCATACTTAGAGGCATGTAAAAACATTTCTACACATGTAATCTTCAACCAAATTCTTTACACATTTTAAGATATTATTCAAGGTATGATAAAAGCAAAACAATGTTTTTAAGAAACTCGGGGTTTTAAATTAAACATTGTAAATAATCTTTAAGCAATATATGTAATCATCCTTGAAATAAACATTAAACATATATAAATTTTTTTTTGTTTTTAATTTTTGGAAGTAAATAACAACAAAAATAGAAAACAAAAAAAGATTTAAAAACAAAATACTAAATAAAATAATACCAAGAATTTTTCAATAAAACAAAATAAAAATTTGGAGCATAGAGGCTAACGCCAGGCATTAGCCTCTTAACGCCGAGACAGGACACTAAATTTTGACTTCTTGAAAAATATTTTCATGATTCATTTGTATTATAAAGAGACCTTCTTACAGTTAAAATTTCAGACAATATGGAGTTGATTTGAAGGCTCTTTTAGTATGTTTTTGGTGTTTTTTTTATATTTTTATGATTTTGAATTTTTTTTGGTAAAAAAAATGCAACCAAATATAACAATGTATATAAGATAATTTTGATAGCTTTTTATAAGGGTTAAAGTGACATTTCTAAGACACCTAATTCTATCCTAAGCATATGAAAATGTGTATCGGTTAGAGGCTTGGTAAAATTATCGGCATGTTGTGATTCAGTCCCTATAAAGCTAATTTTAAAATGTTCCTTCTAAATATGATCTCTAATAAAATGATGTCGGACATCTATATGTTTAGATCTTAAATGATGTATGTGATTTTTTGTGAGATCTATAGCGCTCATATTGTCACACTTTAATTCTATGTTAGTTAGATAAACACCAAAGTCCTCTAACATTTTGGTCATCCATAAAGCTTGTGCACAACAACTACCTAGTGCAATATATTCGGCCTCGGTGGTGGAGAGGGCAATAGAATTATGTTTCCTACTCGACCATGATATGAGTGAAGGACCTGTAAAATGACACGTGCCACTAGTGCTCTTACGATATAATGAACATCCCGCATAGTCTGAATCAGAAAAACCATGTAAAATAAATAATCATTATGAGGATACCATAAGCCTAATCTAGATGTTCCGATTAGATATCTAAAAATACGGTTAACCGCTTTTAAATGTGATTCTTTTGGGTTAGCTTAAAATCTAGCACATAAACAAATGGAAAACATAATATCGGGTCTAGATGCGCTCAAATATAGCAATGAGCCAATCATTCCTCTATATAATGTTTGATCAATTGAAATATCGGCTTCATCTTTTCCTAGCTTTAGTGATGCACTCATTGGTGTATTAGCTTGTCTTAGGTTTTCAAATCCAAATCTTTTTAGAATATCTTGAACATATTCAGTTTGATAAATAAATATACCATCTTTTTTTTGAGAGATTTGAAATCCTAGAAAATAAGTGAGTTCTCCTACCAAGCTCATTTCAAATTCATTTTTCATCACTAAAATTACTTCATTACATAACTCTTCATTAGTGGCTCCAAAAATAATATCATCCACATAAATTTGCAATATAATCAAATCATTATTTACATGCTTAATGAAGAGTGTATTATCAGCACTTCCCATTTTATAACTGTGTTTTATTAAAAATAATGTTAATCTATCATACCAAGCATGTGGCGCTTACTTTAATCCATAAAGTGCCTTTTTCTAACTTATACACATGATTAGGAAATTTTTCACTCATAAAACCGGGGGGCTGTTCTACATAAACTTCTTCTTTTATAATCTCGTTCAAAAAAGCACTTTTAACATCCATTTGAAATAATTTAAATCTTTTAAAACTTGCAAATGCAAGAAATATTCTAATTGATTCAAGGAGAGCAACGGGTGCAAAAGTATCATCAAAATCTACCACTTCAATTTGTAAATATCTTTGTGCAACTAGTATATCTTTATTCCTTGTTATCCTAGAGTCACCATCTAGTTTATCTTTGAAAATCCATTTGACTCCTATAACCAGATGATTAGATGGCCTCTCTACTAAATTCCAAACCTTATTACGTTCAAATTGATTTAATTCATCATTCATAGCTAAAACCCAAAATTCATCATTTAAAGCAGTTGAAATGATTTTTGGTTCTATTTTGGATACAAAACAAAGGTTGGAAAAAGACTCATGTAAAGAAGAATGAGTACTTAACCCTTTTGATGGTTCTTCCATGACATGCTCGCTTGGATGATTCTTTGAAAATTGTAGCACACTTGGAGGAACATATTCCACTTGTTGTTCTTCTTTCTCCTCTTCTTTTTCTCCAAGTGATTCATCATCCTCATGCCCCAAAGGGGAAATCGGTTCATCTTCGTTTCCTGTATGATTAGTTTCAACACAAGGAACAAACTCATTAAATCTTATATGAATAGTTTCTTCAACTACTTTAGTTCTTTTATTATATATTCTATAAGCCTTAATAGTTGAAGAGTAACCAATGAAAATTCCCTCTTCACATTTTTCATCAAATTTTCCTAGTGCATCTCTAGTGTTTAAAATAAAACACTTACAACCAAACACATGAAAATAAGATACATTAGGGTTTCTTTTAAAATATAGCTCAAAATTATCTATTTTAAAATAGGGCAAAACATGACACGATTAATAATATAACATGAAGTATTAACCGCTTCGGCCCAAAATGATTTAGGTAACCCATATTCACAAAGCATAGTGCATGCGAGCTCTTGAAGGGTTCTATTTTTCCTCTCCACTACGCAATTCTATTGTGGAGTACGAGGAGTAGAAAATTCATGTTTAATTCCTAAATCATCACAAAAAGAAGAAAATTTATCATTTTCAAACTCTCCTCCATGATTCGAACGTATGCATTTAATTTTTTAAATAAAGTTCATTTTGAATACGAATGCATAGTTTAGTAAATTCAATAAATGCATCGGATTTGGAAGATAAAATAAAGTCCAACAAACTCTAGAATAATCATCAATTATTATAAAAGTATATTTTCTACCTCCTAGACTAAAAGTGATAACCGGTCCAAATAAATCCATATGAATTAATTGAATTGGTTTAGAAGTAGAAATTACATTTTTGCTGTTACAAGAATTTTTTGAAAACTTTTCTTTTTGGCAAGGCATACAAAGAGAAGATAAATTACCATTAAGCATAGGTAAACCTTTAATTATTTTTATTTTGATAATTTCAAAATAAGCTTGGTGCTAGAGTGACCAAGACGTCTATGCCAAAGTTCTAATTCTTCATTTTTAGAGATAAAACATTTTAAAGAAGAATTTGAAAGATCATTAAAGGTAATCATATAAACATTATGCATCCTAGGTGCAGTGAGTACGACATCATTTGTTTTAGAATTTATGATTTTTCAAAGATTTGTAGATGATTCAAATAATACATTTAAGCCCTTATCACATAATTGACTAATTGAAATTAAATTATGTTTTAAGCCATCTACAAATAAAACATTTGAGATTGAGAAAGAATCATTACCCACTGTGTCGATGCCCATGATCCTTCCTTTTCTGTTTTCACCAAATGTCACCATCCCTCCTTTCTTCATCTTAAGTCTAAGGAACTTTTCTTTGTTGCCCGACATGTGTTTGGAGCATCCCGAGTCCAAATACCACACCTCCTTTTTGTCCTTAGCCTGCCAACATACTTAAAAAGGAGACGAGAGTAAAGATCTGGATACCCAAGAGGTTCCTCCCATAGAATAGGTGGAAACCTTAGGCACCCAGATTTGCTTTATAACACTACGACCCTTCTTCCTACATGAGTCCAAGGTGTGTCCAAATAAATGACATTTGACACGTTATAAAAGGGGATGAAACCCTTTTTCGGAGTTTTGGATAAACTCTTGTAGGATGATGAAGTAACATTTGAATTCTTAAGAGATTCTTTATTAACAGAAATAAAATTTCTGGATTTATTACTAATGCCAGCGTTAGGAGTTAACGCCTGGCGATAGCTCCCAGTAATATATCCAAGGCCTTATTTGGCACTACCATGGCATTGGTTGGCCAAGATCATGTCTAGAGATCTTTGCCCTACTCCAAATATCTTAATAACCATATTTAAATCATGAATACGAGATTTGAGAGCGGTGTTTTCCTTTACCAACATAACGCACAGATTCACAAAACTTTTTTTTCCTTCTTCTATTTGAGAAAGAGAGGTTTTTAAGGTTCTTTCTAAATCCCCCTTCTCCTTAGTGAGAATTTCGATATTGGAGTGGGATTTAGAAAGAGCTTCTTCAAGTTCTTTCACTCTTGCCAAGGAGTGATTGCACTCTTGGCAAGATACCTTTTCTTTTCTCAATTGTTTAGATAATTTTTTGTTTTCTTTTAACAAAAGTTTATTTTCAGAATTTAGAAGATTAATATCCTTTAAACTTTTATCAAAAAATTTGCATGTTTGTAAATACTCAATATATAAACCATCATAAGTGGTAGGAAGCGTTACCTCAGTGTCGCTTCCGACACTGCATTCATCATCGGATAGTGTGTTGCACTTTGTCATGAGGCACACGTTCCCTTCTTCTTCACTGCTGGAGGATGAGTTGCTTGATTCGTCGGAGGAATCATCCCAAGTAGCCGCTTTAGGACCTTCTTTTTCTCTTTTTCCTTGTGCCTCATGACGAAGTGCAGCTCTTTCATCATCGGATAGTGTGTTGCTCTTCAGATATTTTGGGCACTGGATCAGGATGTGTCCGGTCTTTCTATAATGGTAGCACTCCGGTGGTGGTCTCTCATCATCGTCTTCATCGCTACCTTTTCCTTTCTTCGATGAAGATCCCTTCTTAATGAGATATTTCTGGAATGTGTTTCTCCTTTCCGAATTCTTCATGAATCTATTGAACTGCTTCACAAAGAGGCTCTCCTCGTCCTCTTCATCGTCATCTCCATCAACCTCCTTGTTGGGAATCTTGCCCACATGATTCCTGATTTGAAGAAGTCACCAAGCCAAGAAAACTTCACTTTGTATTTGATTACTTCTCTAGCTTAAAGTCTCAGGAAATTAAAGAAATGTCGTCGAGAAGAATAGGAGACATCGTCGACAAAGTATGCTTGTCATCATGATATTGAGTAAAATGAGCTCAGAAGGAAGATCGACGACCGCCGAGATTTGGCGTGTTCGTTGAACGGAGAAGGAAGATCGTCGAGCTCAGAAGGAAGATCGACGACCGCCGAGAATTGGCGTGTTCGTCAAACGCGGAAGGAAGATCGTCGAGCTCAGAAGGAAGATCGATGACCGCTGAGATTTGGCGTGTTCGTCGAACGCAGAAGGAAGATCGTCGAGCTCAGAAGGAAGATCGTCGACCGCTGAGATTTGGCGTGTTCATTGAGCGCAAAAGCAAGACCGTCAAACTCGGAAGGAAGATCGTCGAACTCGGAAGGAAGATCGTCGACCGCTGAGACTCGGCAAGATCATCGAACGAATAATGCAGATCGTCGAACGAAGGATGGCAAGTTCGTCGAAAGCAGAGAAGATGCAGTATCGTCGACTTCACCAAAGTTGTCATGTCGTCGAGAAAGAACAAACATCGTCGTAAATAACGCATGTCGTCGAGAGAACAATATGATCACGACGACATAATGCAAGAAGGAAGATCGTGACAACATAGTCAGAGATAGCTTGTCGTTGTAATGATGCAAATATCTTCAAGACAGAATTCAAATCTTGCGGACGTGCTGTCAGCAATTAATCCCGCCGCCTGATTGTCTAATCAGCACGTGCTCTTAAGGAAAGGAGCGTCTGACACTTAAGGCACTTTTTCAAAAGACCGTTGGGGACATCGCAGTCTTATAAAAGAGATAAGAGGTTGCCCTAAAAAAGAGCAATCGATCAGAAAGAATGAACTTGCTCATATAGCGAATCGAATAGTACAAGCGGCGCAAGAAAGAAAAGAAAGAAAGAAAGAAAAAGAAGAAGAAGTCATCTTCATTGACTGTTAAGGTGCCAATCCTCATCAGGCTAAGAAGAGATTGAAGAAGAACTGCGCTGTCAAAGATCTGAATCAGAAGAATCTTCTTCAATCGTAAGAGGCAAATCTTCAACAGGCTAAAGTTGTCGATCTTCATCTAGCAGAAGTAACAGTTACTTTACTGTATTTTCTTGTAAGGCTTGCGGGCCAACTTGTCTAGCTTGAGGGCTGGAGAGCTGTGAGGCTTGTGGGCCAGGGCAGTGCACTTGCGGGTGCGTCTTGTCGAGCTTGTGGACTCGGGGGCAGTAGGGGCTTAGGGGCCTAGGCTGTTGGGACTTGCGGGTCCGTGTTGTAGGGCTTGAGGGCCTGAGTGTCGAGCTTGCGGTTTCGGGGGCAGTAGGGGCTTGCGGGCCTAGGCTATTGGGACTTGCAGGTCCGTGTTGTAAGGCTTGAGGGCCTGAAGCTTTTGGCGGAGTTTGCCGAGCCTAGCACACTGCTGGGTAGGTGTAGAGGGAAAGAGGACTACTCAAGACACCCCGTCTTGAGGAACCTCTATAGATCTTGTGTCGTCTGGTGTGATTTATTTGTGTGCTAATTCTGTACGTTGCTTGAATATTGATAACTCACGCTAATAAATCAAAAAGTACGAAGATCACCTAACACCCCCCCCCTCTAGGTGAACGTTCCATCCCCAACAAGTGGTATCAGAGGTAGGTTGATCAAAAGAAAACTTAACAGTCCGATCTAGATCAGGAATGATTCACCATGGCCGGTGGAGATCAAAATCGGGAGATGAGATCTATGAAACTTCTGATCTGCACCAAGGAGAACTTTCCCATCTGGAAGGAAAGAGTTAGGCTGTTCATGGAAGCGGCCGATCCAAGAATCTATCTCACAGTCCAACAGGGTCCTTTTATCCCCACAACCCCTTCCACCATTGATCCGATGCGGAAGGTAATAAAGAATTATGAAGACATGACCAAGGACGAGCTAGCCTTGGCAGGCCTGGATAAGAGGGCACAGAATGTTATTGTCAGCGCTGTAGATGATTCAACCCTCCAGAACCTAATTCACTACAAAACAACCAAGGAGATGTGGGACTCCTTGATCGTATACATGGAGGGTACTGAAGAGGTAAGGGATGACAGGAAATATCACCTCAACCAGGAATATGAAGCCTTCAAACAAGGCAAGAATGAAACTATCTCCAACTGCTATGAGAGATTTTTCAAGATCGTGAATGGCCTGAGAAACTACGAAAGAGAGTTCACAAACTCTGATCTAAATGACAAGGTTCTCAGATCCCTCACACAGGAATGGGATATCAAGATATGTGCCATCAGAGAGATGGGCCAACTGGGCAACATGGAGCCCAAGAACCTATACGGGAAGCTGCTATCTCATGAACTCCAGCTTAATACAAGGAAGGCTGAAGAAGAAGAAAGCTCAAAGGTGAGCTCAAGAGAAAGATCGGTGGCTCTAAAGGCTGAGAGCACCAGAAGATTCAAGGGCAAGACCTCTGCTTCGCAGAACAGAACTGAGAATAGTGAGGAATCAGAAGCCAGCTCCTCTGACTCTTATGACACTGATAGAGAGGTGGCATGTAACACCCTCCCTGCTACATAGAATATAGCAGTAGGTCCGGCCGGGACCCCACGCCATATTAAACGAACAGAAGAGCGCGATACTTAATTAGCATTAAACAGTTAAGACCAACCATCTCAGCACACAGAGTCACACAACGGAAGCATTTTATTTCAATTAAAACTAGTATACACATTGTCCACAATAGCTACTAGGAATGAAAGACATAACAAGTTCTTTACAATGTTTGTTTACATAATATAGGTGGCTTCCAGACATCGGCACGCAGGACGGCCACACATGAACAAAAGTAAACAAAAGTTTTGGCCTTCAAGGGCCAGCACAGCACAGCAGCAGGGGCTTCAGCCCGCTATCTCCCGCTAGTCTCACCGGGACCTGTATAAGCAAATCCACCAATTGGTGGGAAAATAAGTAACTGGTCAGCTTTAGCTGACCAAGATTTATAACGACCCCACCCCAAACTCGGGGCGGCGGTGCTCCTTCCCTGCAAGTAAGAGTCAGCATCATATATATGTATATCCGCAACCAACACCAACGGAGGCATACCAAGCCACCCGCTTCGTGCTCTCAAGGCACACTTTGGCATACTCCCTGAGTTACGCCCTCACGCTAAGTCCTATTTCAACTTAGACAAGCAATTTGAGCTAGTCCTTACACACGAAGTTACGACACTCTTCCATAGCCCGGTGCACCGAGGGGCGACCTCTTCACCACCACTATGGGAGGGTTCGGATCAGCTAGGCCCGTGCTCAAATACCGCGATTCAACTATGCACGATACGGGTAAGCTTCACCTAATACCCATCACTTAAAGCTGGGCTTTGCAAATTCCACAGCTTCTCCTGCTACATATCCAGTCCCCAGGACTTTTGGTAGCACGAAAACACACAATCTGTGTGCTGGGCGCTACTGCCGGCGCTAACGCTAGCGCCCGGCGCTAGCAACAGAACCCAGTTCTTTCCGGCACTGGTAACAGAAGTCAGTTCTGCCACCTTTGGGAAAACACCTCCAGATAACAACACTATTAGCTCACCTGGAGCTACCGTCGGCGCTATCACTAGCGCCCGATGCTAGTAACAGAACTCAGTTCTGCTACCAAACTTTGGGTATTGCCTGGGAAACACCTCTAGGATAATTTGATGTACAAAACAGTACAGAAGACCCAAACCACAACATATACATGGAGTCTTCTCCACGCGATAAACATCACCAATCCGGCTCGAACTGTCCAGATGGACTTCACACAGCATGCCTATGCCCGTACTTCCATTCCGGACTCAATATGCAATTTATGGGGGAATCACTTCAACCCACCGGAAGATCCGATCTACAAATTAGTAGAAGTCTTCCAAAACATGGAAATCAAAGGACGCGCATGTCCAAAGACTAGGGAGGAGAATCGTTACCCTAGTTGGTCATTTTGGCGCCATAGAACTGAGAGGGAAATGGCTGGAATCCGCGGTGGCACACGCACGTAGACGCTTCTTCACAAATCCCTCCTAGCACGATGAAAACTCAACTCCAATGGATCTCCTTCCCAGCTCTCCGCCCACAGCTCTCAGAAAAGCAGAGGGTTTCAGAGAAATGAGGAGAGAAGTCGAATTTGAGTGGTTAAATAGATTTCTGCTACCGCCGACGCTGGCCACTAGCGCCTGCGCTAGCTCAAGGTCGGTACCGCTCCACCGCTTAAGGACTTTGCGAGAAATACTACTGCTAGCGCTAGCGCTACCGTCTGCGCTATCGTTAATTGACAAACTTCTCGCGAAATGCCATCCTCCTCGAGAAAGGACACACTTCTCGGAAAGTCACTACCTCCGGCGCTAACACTAGCGCCGGGCGCTAGCTCCTTAGCTTCAGCACACCTCTAAACTCTTTGCACTTAGAACATGGGGTCTTACAATTCTTCCCCTCTTAAAAGAATTTCGTCCCGAAATTTTAACAGTGCAAATAACAACAAGATACACAAATAAATAATTCGGGGAACAATTCGTACCTTAACGGAACAATTCGGGGAACTCATCACACATGGTTTGCTCACGCTCCCATGAAAGCTCCTCATGACCGCAATTGTTCCAGCGGACCTTGACAATCTTGATCAGTTTATTCTGCAGCTGTTTGACATCAGTGTCTTCGATGCAAATAGGCGTGACCAGTGTCTTCAGCCCATCATCGACCGGCACCTGACTAGATACAAGCACTTGGCTAGGTTCTGGTACAGCTTTCCTTAACACCGATATGTGGAACACATCGTGCAAACCACTCAACTCTGTCGAAAGAGCGAGTTGATAGGCAGCTTCGCCAACACGTTCCAGTATCTCAAATGGCCCAAGGTACCTCGGACTCAGCTTTTTCAAGCGTCGAATCCTGGACACACCCTTGAAAGGTTTGATCTTTAGGTAAACCCAGTCGCCCACAGCGAACTCGACGTTTATGTGCTTGGCATTGTAGTAATTTGCCTGCCTATCTTGTGCAATCAACAATCTATCCCAGATTGTTTGATTCGCCGCATTTGCCTCTTCGACTTCCTTTCGCTTAAACAGCTTCGTTTCACCTGTCTCCGCCCACGATAAGGGAGTGCGGAAAGCTCTACCATAGAGGGCCTCGAAGGGTGCCATCTTTATACTTGCCTGATAGCTGTTATTATAAGCGAATTCGATCATGTAGAGATGATCTTCCCACTTTTTACCAATTTCCAGGACGCACATTCGGAGCATATCCTCCACAGTTCTGTTCGCACGTTCAGTCTGTCCATTCATCTGAGGGTGGAAGGCAGTGCTAAATTTCAGCTTTGTACCTAACAACTGGTGGATTAGCCTCCAATCCTTGGAAGTAAAGCGCCCATCTCGGTCACTAACGATGCTACGGGGCACACCGTGCAATCGGACAATGCTATCTACATAAAGTTTTGCCAACTTTTCAACTGAATCGTCCTTCCGGTTTGGAATAAAGTGGGCTACCTTCATCAAGCGATCCACGATCACCCATATGGCATCATTCCCACCCTGTGATCTTGGCAAACCGTGCACGAAATCCATCGAAATGTCATCAAATTTCCATTCCGGTATAGGCAACGACTTCAGGAAACCTCCAGGTTTCTGACATTCTGCCTTCACTAGTGCGCAAGTTTTGCATTTTCTCACGTACAAGGCGATGTCTTTCTTCAATCCTGGCCACCATAACAGCTTTTTCATGTCTTGGTACATCTTTGTGCTCCCTGGGTGAATTGAGTATTTTGTAAAGTGCGCTTCGTACATCAATTCCTCCCGCAACTTACCAACATTTGGGACGCACAACCGACCATCTTTCTACATCATACCGTCGTCGAATACAAACTCTGCAGCAGTCCCAACCCCAGATTCTGCTAAATAGCGTTGCATGCTCGAATCAAGCTCCAAGGCCTGTCGTATTCTGTCTGCGAGGTCATACTGCACCTCCGTCCAGTTCAAGCACGCACTCGCACTAGAACTCCTCTCCACACAGGAGATCTCCAAGGCTTCCAAGTCCCTCATCAGACGTGGATCATACATCTAAATCCAGTTGGCCTGTGCATAAGCCCTCCTGCTCAAAGCATCTGCGATGACATTCCCCTTTCCTGGAGTATAATGTATATCAAAAGTGTAGTCCCCCAGGAACTCCATCCACCTTCATTGTCGCATATTGAGCTCCTTCTGATGTAACAGATATTTAAGGCTCTTATGGTCTGTAAAGATGTCAACTTTCACACCATATAAGTACTGCCGCCACAACTTTAGAGCGAAGATCACGGCCGCCAATTCCAAGTCGTGGACCGGATAGTTCCGCTCATGCACTTTCAACTGTCGAGAGCCATAAGTTATCACTTGACCATGCTGAAGAAGTACGCAGCATAAGCCGCTCCCTGACGCATCACTGTAAATTTCATAACCCACTGCACCAGATGGTAAACACAGAATTGGTGCTGAGGTCAGACGCCTTTTCAGTTCCTCAAAAGCCCGTGCACACTCCGGTGACCAAACGAACTTCTGATCCTTCCTCGTCAAGGGGGTGAGAGGTAGAGCGATCCACGAAAAGTTCTCCACGAAGCGCCGATAGTAGCCGGCAAGTCCAAGGAAACTCCTGACTTCTGCTACTATCGTTAAAACGGGCCACTTCTGGATTGCATCAATCTTTGTCGGATCTACTGCGACACTCTTACCACTAACAACATGACCAAGGAACGCCACTGAGGTTAGCTAGAACTCGCACTTAGAGAACTTGGCATATAGTTGACTACGTCGCAGGGTTACCAAAACTTCGCGCAAATGTATCGCGTGCTCTTCTTCAGACTGAGAGTACACCAAGATATCGTCAATGAAGACAATGACAAACCGATCAAGGTACTCTCGAAAGGTCCTATTCATCATATCCATTAATACTGACGGCGCATTCATCAATCCAAATGGCATCACTGTAAACTCGTAGTGTCCGTAGCGAGTACTGAATGTTGTCTTGGGGATATCACAATCCCGAATTCGCAACTGGTAATAGTCGGACTTGAGATCCAACTTTGAATACACAGTTAACCCACTAGCTGATCAAACAAGTCATCGATTCGAGGAATCAGATACTTGTTCTTCTCGGTCAGCTTGTTCAATTCTCGGTAGTCAATGCATAGACGCAGGCTTCCGTCCTTCTTCTTCACAAAAAGGACCGGAGCACCCCAAGGGGATGTACTTGGACGTATATAACCCTGCTCTAGCAACTCCTATAATTGAACCTTCAACTCCGCCATCTCCTTTGGCGCAATTCGGTACAGAGAGCGTGACACAGGTATGGCACCTGGCACCAGCTCTATCGTGAAGTCAATCTCTCGCTGAGGTGGCACCCGAGGAAGATCTTTCGGAAACACAGCTGGATACTCTGAAATCACAAGAACATCACTCAAACTGGGTTGAGGCTTTGCAGCCCCCACTAGCACAACACATAACTCAGCGCCTTGCCGAACCGCCTTGACCACTTGGACAGCAGACATCAGTTTCTTGCTCGATCCACACAAATCAGCAAATGTAGTCGCACGTTCGGTATTCCGCCCCAGTCTGACCTCCTTAGACGTGCAATCAATGTACGCCTGCTGCGCTGACAGCCAGTCCATACCAAAGATTACATCGAACTCCGAAAGCGGGAGTATCAGTGCTTCCAAATCAAAGTCTTGACTCCCTATTTGTACCTTTACCACACAACCTCGATCCGCGCGCATCGAACACCCATTGGATAGCATCACATCTAATCGTTCCTGTCTAAATGATGAAGGCACTCCAAGTTGCTGTATGAAGGCCTCAGATAGAAAGGAATGTGAAGCACCCGTGTCAAATAGTGCTCTCGCCGGATAATTAAAGATCAGTACAAAGCCTAGTGCATTAATGGTTAGCAAGCAATGCATAAGGTATGAAGTATAAAAAGCAATAAAAACTATATACTATCGCATACCTGTCACCACAACGCTCTGTTTGATGGCCTCCTGCTGGCCAAGGTTGTATACTCTAGGCTAGGCTGGAGCAGCGTGGGATGCGGTTGACTCTGCCACCTTCCCTTTCTCTACCGCATAGGCTGCAACTGTCTTCTTCCCACTATGACAGTCACGAGCAATATGTCCCGGCTTGCCGCAGTTGTAACAGAAGATTGGGCGATGCCCAGTCACTACCGATGCTGAAGATTGAGCTGACCCAGACGGTCGCGCTCCTTTCTTCCATTTGCCTCATCCCGACTTTGCCGAGCTCGCTACTTTGAATTCTGGCTTGACTACTACTAGCTCCTTCTTGCTTTGGGACCGTTTCATATCTTTCTCTAAAGAACGAGCCGAGTTGACCAGGGTCATAAACCCCTGCGTCATTGGCCCCGACAGAAGGAACCGCAACTCTTCTCGCAAGCCTTCGTAAAACTGATTTGTCTTACGAGCTTCATCCGCAAACGTCACGCCTGCATAGCGCCCCAACCGTGTAAACTCATCTAGATAGTCGTCGATCATTCTATCTCCCTGAGTCAGACGGCAGAACTGATTTTCCATCTCTATCTGTTGGGCTGGTGGAAGATACCGCGCCAAGAACAGTCTGGAAAACTCATCAAAGGAGATATCTGTCAGCTGCCGTCCCGCTAGCTGATGTAACTCCATCTCGTCCCACCACAGCTGCGCCTCCCCATCCAATAGGAAGGTTGCCAAAGTAACTTTTTGCTCTTCCTCTGTATCCGTGGCCTTCAAGGTTTTGCGCACCCTTGACAGCCAATCCTCCGCTTGCGTCGGGGTTCCTGCCCCCGTGAATGTGGGAGGGTGGAAACTCAAAAAGTATTGCAGCTTTTGATCTGGAGCTCTTCGTGCCCTCAACGGCACTGGCCTTTCCACCACAGGTTCGGCTGCTGGAGCCTGCACTAGAGCCGCTCCCAGAATAGGAGGCTGTCCAGGGACATGCCCTCCTGGTTGCGCCGTGAACATCGCAAATACTGCCTCAGCGATCATCCTTACAGTTTCAGCCGAAGGAGGAGTCGGCACCGTAGTTGGTGCACTACTTGCAGTCGAACTAGCTAGGGGGTCGAGAAGGCCCCGCTCCACTCCCAGCCGCCTAAACATGTGCACAAAACACAATTTACGACTAGGAGAAGGCATGAAGCAATAAAGGAACACAGAAGTTCCCTCAGAATGCTACACGGATACATGTAATTCATTCCTAAAGTGGACAATTACTGGTTATTTACATGAGTTAAAGGCGACGCACACCCGTGCTCACCACCCCTAAAAGGAATTCGACCAAGAATTCAGACGGAAAGGGAACGAGACCCGTAGCTGATACCAATTTGTAACACCCTCCCTGTTATATAGAATATAGCAGTAGGTCCGGCCGGGACCCCACGCCATATTAAACGAACAGAAGAGCGCGTTACTTAATTAGCATTAAACAGTTAAGACCAACCATCTCAGCACACAGAGTCACACAATGGAAGCATTTTATTTCAATTAAAACCAGTATACACAGAGTCACACAACGGAAGCATTTTATTTCAATTAAAACCAGTATACACATTGTCCACAATAACTACTAGGAATGAAAGACATAACAAGTTCTTTACAATGTTTGTTAACATAATATAGGTGGCTTCCAAACATCGGCACGCAGGCCGGCCACACATGAACAAAAGTAAACAAAAGCTTTGGCCTTCAAGGGCCAGCACAGCACAGCAGCAGGGGCTTCAGCCCGCTATCTCCCGCTAGTCTCACTGGGACCTGTATAAGCAAATCCACCAATTGGTGGGAAAACAAGTAACCGGTCAGCTTTAGCTGACCAAGATTTATAACGACCCCACCCCAAACTCGGGGCGGCGGTGCTCCTTCCCTGCAAGTAAGAGTCAGCAGCATATATATATATCCGCAACCAACACCAACGGAGGCATACCAAGCCACCCGCTTCGTGCTCTCAAGGCACACTTTGGCATACTCCCTGAGTTACGCCCTCACGCTAAGTCCTATTTCAACTTAGACAAGCAATTTGAGCTAGTCCGTACACACGAAGTTACGACACTCTTCCATAGCCCGGTGCACCGAGGGGCGACCTCTTCACCACCACTATGGGAGGGTTCGGATCAGCTAGGCCCGTGCTCAAATACCGCGATACAACTATGCACGATACGGGTAAGCTTCACTTAATACCCATCACTTAAAGCTGGGATTTGCAAATTCCACAGCTTCTCCTGCTACATATCCAGTCCCCAGGACTTTTGGTAGCACGGAAACACACAATCTGTGTGCTGGGCGCTACCGCTGGCGCTTACGCTAGCGCCTGGCGTTAGCAACAGAACCCAGTTCTGCCCGGCACTGGTAACAGAAGTCAGTTCTGCCACCTCTGGGAAAACACCTCCAGATAACAACACTATTAGCTCACCTGGAGCTACCGCCGGCGCTAGTAACAGAACTCAGTTCTGCTACCAAACTTCGGGTATTGCATGGGAAACACCTCCAGGATAATTTGCTGTACAAAACAGTACAGAAGACCCGAACCACAACATATACATGGAGTCTTCTCCACGCGATAAACATCACCAATCCGGCTCGAACTGTCCAGATGGGCTTCACACAGCATGCCTATGCCCGTACTTCCATTCCGGACTCTATATGCAATTTATGGGGGAATCACTTCAACCCACCGGAAGATCCGATCTACAAATTAGTAGAAGTCTTCCAAAACATGGAAATCAAAGGACGCGCATCTCCAAAGACTAGGGAGGAGAATCGTTACCCTAGTTGGTCGTTTTGGCGCCATAGAACTGAGAGGGAAATGGCTGGAATCCGCGGTGGCACACGCACGTAGACGCTTCATCACAAATCCCTCCTAGCACGATGAAAACTCAACTCCAATGGATCTCCTTCCCAGCTCTCCGCCCACAGCTCTCAGAAAAGCAGAGGGTTTCAGAGAAATGAGGAGAGAAGTCGAATTTGAGTGGTTAAATAGATTTCCGCTACCGCCGACGCTAGCCACTAGCGCCTGCGCTAGCTCAAGGTCGGTACCGCTCTACCGCTTAAGGACTTTGAGAGAAATACTACTGCTAGCGCTAGCGCTACCGTCTGCGCTATCGTTAATTGACAAACTTCTCGCGAAATGCCACCCTCCTCGAGAAAGGACACACTTCTCGGAAAGTCACTACCTCCGGCGCTAACACTAGCGCCGGGCGCTAGCTCCTTAGCTTCAGCACACCTCTAAACTCTTTGCACTTAGAACATGGGGTCTTACAATTCTTCCCCTCTTAAAAGAATTTCGTCCCGAAATTTTAACAGTGCAAATAACAACAAGATACACAAATAAATAATTCGGGGAACAATTCGTACCTTAACGGAACAATTCGGGGAACTCATCACACATGGTTTGCTCACGCTCCCATGAAAGCTCCTCACGACCGCAATTGTTCCAGCGGACCTTGACAATCTTGATCATTTTATTCTGCAGCTGTTTGACATCAGTGTCTTCGATGCAAATAGGCGTGACCAGTGTCTTCAGCCCATCATCGACCGGCACCTGACTAGATACAAGCACATGGCTAGGCTCTGGTACAGCTTTACTTAACACCGATATGTGGAACACATCGTGCAAACCACTCAACTCTGTCGAAAGAGCGAGTTGATAGGCAGCTTCGCCAACACGTTCCAGTATCTCAAATGGCCCAAGGTACCTCGGACTCAGCTTTTTCAAGCGCCGAATCCTGGACACACCCTTGAAAGGTTTAATCTTTAGGTAAACCCAGTCGCCCACAACGAACTCGACGTTTTTGTGCTTGGCATTGTAGTACTTTGCCTTCCTATCTTGTGCAATCAACAATCTATCCCAGATTGTTTGAATCGCCGCATTTGCCTCTTCGACTTCCTTTCGCTTAAATAGCTTCGTTTCACCTGTCTCCGCCCACGATAAGGTAGTGCGGAAAGCTCTACCATAGAGGGCCTCGAAGGGTGCCATCTTTATACTTGCCTAATAGCTGTTATTATAAGCGAATTCGATCATGTAGAGATGATCTTCCCACTTTTTACCGAATTCCAGGACGCACATTCGTAGCATATCCTCCACAGTTCTGTTCGTACGTTCAGTCTGTCCATTCGTCTGAGGGTGGAAGGCAGTGCTAAATTTCAGCTTTGTACCTAACAACTGGTGGATTAGCCTCCAATCCTTGGAAGTAAAGTGCCCATCTCGGTCACTAACGATGTTACGGGGCACACCGTGCAATCGGACAATGCTATCTACATAAAGTTTTGCCAACTTTTCAACTGAATCGTCCTTCCGGTTTGGAATAAAGTGGGCTACCTTCATCAAGCGATCCACGATCACCCATATGGCATCATTCCCACCCTGTGATCTTGGCAAACCGTGCACAAAATCCATTGAAATGTCATCAAATTTCCATTCCGGTATAGGCAACGACTTCAGGAAACCTCCAGGTTTCTGACATTCCGCCTTCACTAGTGCGCAAGTTTTGCATTTTGCCACGTACAAGGCGATGTCTTTCTTCAATCCTGGCCACCATAGCAGCTTTTTCATGTCTTGGTACATCTTTGTGCTCCCTGGGTGAATTGAGTATTTTGTAAAGTGCGCTTCGTACATCAATTCCTCCCGCAACTTACCAACATTTGGGACGCACAACCGACCATCTTTCCACATCATACCGTCGTCGAATACAAACTCTGCAGCAGTCCCAACCCCAGATTCTGCTAAATAGCGTTGCATGCTCGATTCAAGCTCAAAGGCCTGTCGTATTCTGTCTGCGAGGTCATACTGCACCTCCGTCCAGTTCAAGCACGCACTCGCACTAGAACTGCTCTCCACACAGGAGATCTCCAAGGCTTCCAATTACCTGATCAGACGTGGATCATACATCTGAATCCAGTTGGCCTGTGCATAAGCCCTCCTGCTCAAAGCATCTACGACGACATTCCCCTTTCCTGGAGTATAATGTATATCAAAAGTGTAGTCCCCCAGGAACTCCATCCACCTTCATTGTCGCATATTGAGCTCCTTCTGATGTAACAGATATTTAAGGCTCTTATGGTCTGTAAAGATGTGAACTTTCACACCATATAAGTAGTGTCGCCATAACTTTAGAGCGAATATCACGGGCGCCAATTCCAAGTCGTGGACCGGATAGTTCCGCTCATGCACTTTCAACTGTCGAGAGCCATAAGTTATCACTTGACCATGCTGAAGAAGTACGCAGCATAAGCCGCTCCCTGACGCATCACTGTAAATTTCATAACCCTCTGCACCAGATGGTAAACACAGAATTGGTGCTGAGGTCAGACGCCTTTTCAGTTCCTCAAAAGCCCGTGCACACTCCGGTGACCAAACGAACTTCTGATCCTTCCTCGTCAAGGGGGTGAGAGGTAGAGCGATCCACGAAAAGTTCTCCACGAAGCGCCGATAGTAGCCGACAAGTCCAAGGAAACTCCTGACTTCCGCTACTATCGCTAAAACGGGCCACTTCTGGATTGCATCAATCTTTGTCGGATCCACTGCGATACCCTTACCACTAACAACATGACCAAGGAACGCCACTGAGGTTAGCTAGAACTCGCACTTAGAGAACTTGGCATATAGTTGACTACGTCGCAGGGTTACCAAAACTTCGCGCAAATGTATCGCGTGCTCTTCTTCAGACTGAGAGTACACCAAGATATCGTCAATGAAGACAATGACAAACCGATCAAGGTACTCTCGAAAGGTCCTATTCATCAGATCCATTAATACTGACGGAGCATTCATCAATCCAAACGGCATCATTGTAAACTCGTAGTGTCCGTAGCGAGTACTGAATGTTGTCTTGGGGATATCACAATCCCGAATTCGCAACTGGTAATAGTCGGACTTGAGATCCAACTTTGAATACACAGTTGACCCACTAGCTGATCAAACAAGTCATCGATTCGAGGAATCAGATACTTGTTCTTCTCGGTCAGCTTGTTCAATTCTCGGTAGTCAATGCATACACGCAGGCTTCCGTCCTTCTTCTTCACAAAAAGGACCGGAGCACCCCAAGGGGATGTACTTGGACGTATATAACCCTGCTCTAGCAACTCCTATAATTGAACCTTCAACTCCGTCATCTCCTTTGGCGCAATTCGGTACGGAGAGCGTGACACAGGTTTGGCACCTGGCACCAGCTCTATCGTAAAGTCAATCTCTCGCTGAGGTGGCGCCCGAGGAAGATCTTTCGGAAACACAGCTGGATACTCTGAAATCACAAGAACATCACTCAAACTGGGTTGAGGCTTTGCAGCCCCCACTAGCACACCACATAACTCAGCACCTTGCCGAACCGCCTTGACCACTTGGACAGCAGACATCAGTTTCTTGCTCGATCCACGCAAACCAGCAAATGTAGTCGCACGTTCGGTATTCCGGCCCAGTGTGACCTCCTTAGACGTGCAATCAATTTAGGCTTGCTGCACTGACAGCCAGTCCATACCAAAGATTACATCGAACTCCGAAAGCGGGAGTATCAGTGCTTCCAAATCAAAGTCTTGACTCCCTATTCATACCTTTACCACACAACCTCGATCCGCGCGCATCGAACACCCATTGGGTAGCATCACATCTAATCATTCCTGTCTAAATGACGAAGGCACTCCAAGTTGCTGTATGAAGGCCTCCGATAAAAAGGAATGTGAAGCACCCGTGTCAAATAGTGCTCTCGCCGGATAATTAAAGATCAGGACAAAGCCTAGTGCATTAATGGTTAACAAGCAATGCATAAGGTATGAAGTATAAAAAGCAATAAAAACTATATACTATCGCATACCTGTCACCACATCGCTCTGTTTGATGGCCTCCTGCTGGCCAAGGTTGTATACTCTAGGCTGGGCTGGAGCAGCGTGGGATGCGGTTGATTCTGCCACCTTCCCTTTCTCTACCGCATAGGCTGCAACTGTCTTCTTCCCACTATGACAGTCACGAGCAATATGTCCCGGCTTGCCGCAGTTGTAACAGAAGATTGGGCGATGCCCAGTCACTACCGATGCTGAAGATTGAGCTGACCCAGACGGTCGCGCTCCTTTCTTCCATTTGCCTCATCCCGACTTTGCCGAGCTCGCTACTTTGAATTCTGGCTTGACTACTACTAGCTCCTTCTTGCTTTGGGACCGTTTCATATCTTTCTCTAAAGAACGAGCCGAGTTGACCAGGGTCATAAACCCCTGCGTCATTGGCCCCGACAGAAGGAACCGCAACTCTTCTCGCAAGCCTTCGTAAAACTGATTTGTCTTACGAGCTTCATCCGCAAACGTCACGCCTGCATAGCGCCCCAACCGTGTAAACTCATATAGATAGTTGTCGATCATTCTATCTCCCTGAGTCAGACGGCAGAACTGATTTTCCATTTCTATCTGTTGGGCTGGTGGAAGATACCGCGCCAAGAACAGTCTGGAAAACTCATCAAAGGAGATATCTGTCAGCTGCCGTCCCGCTAGCTGATGTAACTCCATCTCGTCCCACCACAGCTGCGCCTCCCCATCCAATAGGAAGGTTGCCAAAGTAACTTTTTGCTCTTCCTCTGTATCCGTGGCCTTCAAGGTTTTGCGCACCCTTGACAGCCAATCCTCCGCTTGCGTCGGGGTTCCTGCCCCCGTGAATGTGGGAGGGTGGAAACTCAAAAAGTATTGCAGCTTTTGATCTGGAGCTCTTCGTGCCCTCAATGGCACTAGCCTTTCCACCGCAGGTTCGGCTGCTGGAGCCTGCACTAGAGCCGCTCCCAGAATAGGAGGCTGTCCAGCGACATGCCCTCCTGGTTGCGCCGTGAACATCGCAAATACTGCCTCAGCGATCATCCTTACAGTTTCAGCCAAAGGAGGAGTCGGCACCGTAGTTGGTGCACTACTTGCAGTCGAACTAGCTAGGGGGTCGAGAAGGCCCCGCTCCACTCCCAGCCGCCTAAACATGTGCACAAAACACAATTAACGACTAGGAGAAGGCATGAAGCAATAAAGGAACACAGAAGTTCCCTCAGAATGCTACACGGATACATGTAATTCATTCCTAAAGTGGACAATTACTGGTTATTTACATGAGTTAAAGGCGACGCACACCCGTGCTCACCACCCCTAAAAGGAATTCGACCAAGAATTCAGACGGAAAGGGAACGAGACCCGTAGCTGATACCAATTTGTAACACCCTCCCTGTTATATAGAATATAGCAGTAGGTCCGGCCGGGACCCCACGCCATATTAAACGAACAGAAGAGCGCGTTACTTAATTAGCATTAAACAGTTAAGACCAACCATCTCAGCACACAGAGTCACACAATGGAAGCATTTTATTTCAATTAAAACCAGTATACACAGAGTCACACAACGGAAGCATTTTATTTCAATTAAAACCAGTATACACATTGTCCACAATAGCTACTAGGAATGAAAGACATAACAAGTTCTTTACAATGTTTGTTAACATAATATAGGTGGCTTCCAAACATCGGCACGCAGGCCGGCCACACATGAACAAAAGTAAACAAAAGCTTTGGCCTTCAAGGGCCAGCACAGCACAGCAGCAGGGGCTTCAGCCCGCTATCTCCCGCTAGTCTCACTGAGACCTGTATAAGCAAATCCACCAATTGGTGGGAAAACAAGTAACCGGTCAGCTTTAGCTGACCAAGATTTATAACGACCCCACCCCAAACTCGGGGCGGCGGTGCTCCTTCCCTGCAAGTAAGAGTCAGCAACATATATATATATCCGCAACCAACACCAACGGAGGCATACCAAGCCACCCGCTTCGTGCTCTCAAGGCACACTTTGGCATACTCCCTGAGTTACGCCCTCACGCTAAGTCCTATTTCAACTTAGACAAGCAATTTGAGCTAGTCCGTACACACGAAGTTATGGCACTCTTCCATAGCCCGGTTCACCGAGGGGCGACCTCTTCACCACCACTATGGGAGGGTTCGGATCAGCTAGGCCCGTGCTCAAATACCGCGATACAACTATGCACGATACGAGTAAGCTTCACTTAATACCCATCACTTAAAGCTGGGCTTTGAAAATTCCACAGCTTCTCCTACTACATATCCAGTCCCCAGGACTTTTGGTAGCACGGAAACACACAATCTGTGTGCTGGGCGCTACCGCCGGCGCTTACGCTAGCGCCTGGCGTTAGCAACAGAACCCAGTTCTGCCCGGCACTGGTAACAGAAGTCAGTTCTGCCACCCCTGGGAAAACACCTCCAGATAACAACACTATTAGCTCACCTGGAGCTACCGCCGGCGCTAGTAACAGAACTCAGTTCTGCTACCAAACTTCGGGTATTGCATGGGAAACACCTCCAGGATAATTTGCTGTACAAAACAGTACAGAAGACCCGAACCACAACATATACATGGAGTCTTCTCCATGCGATAAACATCACCAATCCGGCTCGAACTGTCCAGATGGGCTTCACACAGCATGCCTATGCCCGTACTTCCATTCCGGACTCTATATGCAATTTATGGGGGAATCACTTCAACCCACCGGAAGATCCGATCTACTAATTAGTAGAAGTCTTCCAAAACATGGAAATCAAAGGACGCGCATGTCCAAAGACTAGGGAGGAGAATCGTTACCCTAGTTGGTCGTTTTGGCGCCATAGAACTGAGAGGGAAATGGCTGGAATCCGCGGTGGCACACACACGCAGACGCTTCTTCACAAATCCCTCCTAGCACGACGAAAACTCAACTCCAATGGATCTCCTTTCCAGCTCTCCGCCCACAGCTCTCAGAAAAGCAGAGGGTTTCAGAGAAATGAGGAGAGAAGTCGAATTTGAGTGCTTAAATAGATTTCCTCTACCGCCGGCGCTAGCCACTAGCGCCTGCGCTAGCTCAAGGTCGGTACCGCTCTACCGTTTAAGGACTTTGCGAGAAATACTACCGCTAGCGCTAGCGCTACCGCCTGCGCTATCGTTAATTGACAAACTTCTCGCGAAATTCCACCCTCCTCGAGAAAGGACACACTTCTCAGAAAGTCACTACCGCCGACGCTAACACTAGCGTCGGGCGCTAGCTCCTTAGCTTCAGCACACCTCTAAACTCTTTGCACTTAGAACATGGGGTCTTACATGGCCCTCCTCTCAAAATAATTCAGAATGCTGCTACACAGAAGAAGGAGGGACAACAGCAGAAGCTCCTCCTAAAGCTCTAGAAGATCTGACTATCGGGACAGATCCAGGGCTCCCAGGGAGGACAGGTATAGATCCAACTCCAGTAAACATGATTTAAATAATACTGTTTGCTATTCTTGCAACAAAAAAGGTCACATGGCTGCCGACTCCCCCTCCAAGAAAAGGGAGTCAAGGAACCATGAAGAGAGAAGAAGCTCTAGGAGCAAGAGAACCTCTGAGAAGGGGTTCTTGGCAAAGAAGACCAAAACGTTGAGTGACTCTGACTCAAGCCCCTCTGGGACTGAGGATGAGGCACTTATTGGACTGATGGCCATCAATGAAGGCAACCAGGATGACAACTCTTCTGGAAAGGTAGGTCCAAATGCCAACCAATCTCCAATTTGGTATTTGGACAGTGGCTTCTCCATGTACATGACTGGAGTCAGAAAGTATTTGAAAGAATTCATCCCTATGGAGAATGGACCGACTATTATCTTTGGAGGTTCAGAAAAGGGAGTGACCAGGGGCTACGACAACATCACTAATGGGTTAGTTACCATCACAAAGGTAGCTTATGTGGAGGGGTTGAGACACAACCTCATAAGCATAAGTCAGCTTTGTGGTCTAGGCTTTGTTATTACTTTCCACAAGGACAAGTGCCTAATTAAGAAGTTCTCAGATTCTGAGACTACCTTAACTGGGACTCGGAGTGGGAACATTTATTGTTTGAATTTCCTCAATATAAATTCTTCCACGCCCATATGTCTTGTCGCTGATGGCAAAGAGGCTCTATGTGTACAATGGCACAAGAGACTTGCACACATCAATTATAAGACAATAGACAAGCTTTTCTCACAAAACCTAGTTAGAAATGGACCTGACATTAAGTGCATCAGAGATGGTCCTTGTCAAGCCTGCCAACTTGGAAAGCAGACTAGGACTAGCTTTAAAAGCATTTCTAACAAAGAGTCCACAAGATGCTTATTTTTACTCCACATGGATCTATTTGCTCCCATGTCAGTTCATAGCTTAGGAGGGAAGGCCTACACCCTTGTAGTTGTTGATGACTACTCAAGGTTCACTTGGGTATTCTTCCTCAAAAAGAAATCAGATACACTAGATATCTTGAAAACATTTGTCAGGCAGATCCAGAATGAGATGAACTGTACTGTGGTCAAATTTAGAAGTGACCATGGGACAGAATTTCAGTCAGGGGCCATGACAGAATTCTGCCAAGACCTAGGTATCTCCCAAGAATTCTCCTCCCCAGAACTCCTCAACAGAATGGGGTTGCTGAAAGGAAGAACAGAACCTTGATAAAGGCCAGCAGGACAATGCTAAGTGACTCCTCCTTATCAGAATACTTCTGGGCAGAGGCTGTCAACACTGCTTGTCATGTGATAAACAGGGTCTCAATCATCAAAAACCACAAGAAAACTCCCTATGAGCTAATGAAGGGCAGAAAACCAACTCTATCCTACTTTAGGATCTTTGGTAGCAAATGCTATGTCCTTAATAATGGGAAATCCAAACTAACTAAGTTTGCTGAGAAAAGCTGTGAAGGTATTTTTGTTGGATACATCTCCCACAATAGGGCATACAGAGTATACAACCTCAATACCCAAACAGTGGAAGAATTTATTCATGTTCTATTTGATGAGACTAGCCTTATCCATAAGGGCTGGTCTAGTTCTATAGTGAATGCATGTACAATGGAGAGATTAGAGAAGCTATCCATTGAAGACAAGACTGACACCTCACTCAACAACAAGAATCAGTCTGTGAAGATTGAAATAGAGGTAGATCCTGCAGACAACACAAAAACGGCTGAAGAAGTGCAGCCTGAAGAAGTAGCTCATACAAAAATACCCAGAACACTACCAACTGCTTTGAGACAAGTAAGAGATCATCACCAAGAGCAGATAATAGGATATGTCAACCAAGGCGTGCTAACAAGGAGTAGAGCTGCAAATCAAGCATTGTACCTGAGTTTTCTCTCTCAAATTGAACCCAAAAAATTTGAGGAAGCAAATCAGGATCCATTTTGGATTGCTGCAATGCAGGAGGAACTGAACCAATTTAAAAGATGCAAAGTGTGGAAATTTGTTCCAAGACCCCAAGGACACAACATCATAGGAACCAAATGGGTCTACAGGAACAAGTTGGATGAAAATGGAATCATCATCAAGAATAAAGCAAGACTAGTGGCAATAGGCTACAGACAAGTGGAGGGGATAGATTTTGATCAAAAATTCGCTCCAGTAGCCAGACTGGAAGCAATAAGACTGTTCCTAACCTATGCATCATACAAAGGTTTCAAGGTCTACCAAATGGATGTGAAGTCAGCCTTCCTAAATGGTGACCTCGAAGAGGAAGTATATGTAGAGCAACCTTCAGGTTTTGTCGACTCTACTTATCCTGATTATGTTTACTTTCTTAGAAAGGCACTTTATGGCTTAAAGCAGGCACCAAGGGCCTGGTATGAGAATCTGTCAAGATTTCTAATTGAGAACAAGTTCTCAAGGGGAAAGATTGATAAGACATTGTTCCTTAGGGAAGTGAAGGGCAAGATCTTGCTAGTGCAGATCTATGTAGATGACATCATCTTTGGCTCTACAGATAACAATCTCTGCAAAAAGTTTGCCAACTTGATGCAGGGAAAGTTTGAGATGAGCAGTATGGGTGAGCTCAAATTCTTCCTAGGTCTCCAAGTGAAACAATCTAAAGATGGGATTTTCATCTCTTAGACCAAATTCACTAGGGAGCTAGTCAAGAAATTTGGATTGGAGAGTGCTTCTTCAATGAAAACTCCAATGGGAACCAATGTATCTCTGGACAAGGATGAGAAGGGCATACCTTTTGATGAAACCAAGTACAGATGCATGATTGGATCCTTGCTTTATCTGACTGCAAGTAGGCTTGACATAATGTTTGCTACATGTGTCTGTGCTAGATATCAGGTGAATCCTAAGGAATCTCATCATGTCTCTGTCAAGAGAATTTTAAGATACCTGAAGGGTACATCAAATCTTGGCCTATGGTACCCTAGGAACAATGGATGTGAACTAACTGGCTATTCAAATGCAGATTATGCAGGGTGCAAGGAAGACAGGAAAAGTACATCAGGGACATGTCAATTCCTTGGTGGAAGACTGATCTCTTGGAGTAGTAAGAAGCAGACAAGTGTGGAAATCTCAACAGCAGAATCAGAATATATCTCGGCTGGAAGCCGCTGTGCCCAACTGCTATGGATCAAACATCAACTTGAAGATTACAACCTAAAGATGGCCAAAACAACCCTCTTTTGTGATTCTTCAAGCGCAATCTCAATGGCTAAGAATCCTGTCTCTCACAGCAGGACTAAGCATATTGAGATCAGGTATCACTTCATCAGGGAGCATGTGTAAAATGAGGATATCACCCTTGAGTTTGTTCCAACAGACAAACAAGTGGCTGATATATTTACAAAGCCCCTAGATGAAGCTAAGTTCAACTTCTTCAAATCCCAACTGGGAATGTTGAACTTAGAGTAATCCTCCACTTAGTTTTCACCAACCCCTTTCTAGATGATTGGTTAGACAAGCTTTCAGGATTTGGATGAACTATAACCGAGCAAGGGGGAGCCTTGGACTATTGTCTACTTAAAAGAAGCTCCAGGACAGAAGTCAGAAAGGGTGAGAAAGAAGGAGCAGTCATCAAATGCTCAAGACAAGATTGCTCAAGAAAACCTCAAAGATAAGGGGAGCCAAGAAGTAGGGGGAGCCGTAAAGAAGAGATATCAAATCAAGGGGGAGCCACTGGTTTGATGCACTCAGGGAGTTCAGCAAAGATAAGTACAATCTTACATGCTCAAAGTTAAGATTATAATATTTATTGTCCAGTGAAAGTCGTCTTGAATTGAGATTCTGACTTCTTCAAATTGGGGGAGATTGTTGGGAATCTTGCCCACATGATTCCTGATTTGAAGAAGTCACCAAGCCAAGAAAACTTCACTTTGTATTTGATTACTTCTCTAGCTTAAAGTCTCAGGAAATTAAAGAAATGTCGTCGAGAAGAATAGGAGACATCGTCGAAAAAGTATGCAAGTCCTCATGATATTAAGTAAAGCGAGCTCAGAAGGAAGATTGACGACCGCCGAGATTTGGCGTGTTCGTCGAACGCAGAAGGAAGATCGTCGAGCTCAGAAGGAAGATCAACGACCGCCGAGATTTGGCGTGTTCGTCGAACGCGGAAGGAAGATCATCGAGCTCAGAAGGACGATCGACGACCGCTGAGATTTGGCGTGTTCGTCGAACGCAGAAGGAAGATCGTCGAGCTCAAAAGGAAGATCGACGACCGCTGAGATTTGGCATGTTCGTCGAGCGCAGAAGCAAGATCGTCAAACTCGGAAGGAAGATTGTCGACCGCTGAGACTCGGCAAGATCGTCGAATGAAGAATGCAGATCGTCGAACGAAGGATGGCAAGTTCGTCGAAAGCAGAGAAGACGCAGTATCGTCGACTTCACCAAAGTGGTCGTGTCATCGAGTAAGAACAAACATCGTCGTAAAGAATGCATATCGTTGAGAGAACAATATGATAACGACGACATGATGCAAGAAGGAAGATCGCGATGACATAGTCAGAGATAGCTTGTCGTTGTAATGATGCAAATATCTTCAAGACAGAATTCAAATCTTGCGGACGTGTTGTCGGCAATTAATCCCGCTGCCTGATTGTCTAATCAGCGCATGCTCTTAAGTAAAGGAGCGTCTGACACTTAAGAAACTTTTTCAAAAGACCGTTGGGGACCTCACAGTCTTATAAAAGAGATAAGAGGTTGCCCTAAAAAAGAGCAATCGATCAGAAAGAACGAACTTGTGCATATAGCGAATCGAACAGTACAAGCGGCCCAAGAAATAAAAGAAAGAAAGAAAAAGAAGAAGCAGTCATCTTCATCGACTGTTAAGGTGTCAATCCTCATCAGGCTAAGAAGAGATTGAAGAAGAACTGCGCTGTCAAAGATCTGAATCAGAAGAATCTTCTTCAATCGTTAGAGGCCAATCTTCAACAGGCTAAAGTTGCCGATCTTCATCTGGCAGAAGTAACAGTTTCTTTACTGTATTTCTTGTAAGGCTTGCGGGCCAACTTGTCTAGCTTGAGGGTTGGAGAGCTGTGAGGCTTGAGGGCCAGGGCAGTGCACTTGCGGGTGCGTCTTGTCGAGCTTGCGGGCTCGGGGGCAGTAGGGGCTTGCGGGCCTAGGCTGTTGGGACTTGTGGGTCCATGTTGTAGGGCTTGAGGGCCTGAGTGTCGAGCTTGCGGGCTTGGGGGCAGTACGAGCTTATGGGCCTAGGCTGTTGGGACTTGCGGGTCTCTGTTGTAAGGCTTGAGGGCCTGAAGCTTTTGGAGGAGTTTGCCGAGCCTAGCACACAGCTGGATAGGCGTAGAGGGAAAGAGGACTACTCAAGACACCCTGTCTTGTGGAACCTCTATAGATCTTGTGTCGTCTGGTGTGATTTATTTGTGTGATAATTCTGTGCATTGCTTGAATATTGATAACTCACGCTAATAAATCAAAAAGTACGAAGATCACCTAACACCCCCCCCCCCCCCCCCCCTCTAGGTGAACGTTCCATCCCCAACACTCCTTCTTTGATTTTAAGGCCAAATCCTTCTTCTTTGGCTCTACATTGTATTCTTGTTGTTGAATTATGAGTTCAACCTCATGGGTCTTGAGGTTCCCAATGAGGCTCTCAATTTGGAGCTTCTTTAGATCGTGTGACTCTAAGATTGCCGTCACCTTTGGATTGAACTTTGGAGGGAGAGATCTTAGGATTTTTCTCAGCAAGTCACCGTTGGAGAACACTTTTCCAAGAACTTTTGAGTCGTTGACGATATTGGTAAACCTTGTGTACATCGAATCAATATCTTCATCCGCCTCCATCAGGAATTTCTTGTATTCAGATTCAAGTTGGAAAAGCTTTGAATCCTTGACCTGCGAAGTACCTTCATGCGTGATTTTGACTAATTTCATATATCATATGCAGTTTTAAAAGCACAAGTTCTATTAAATTCCGTTCTATCTAAAGCACAAAATAAAGCATTCATAGCTTTAGCGTTGTTCTTGCATCTTAACTTGTCATTATCATCCCATTTGTTTCTCGGTTTTTCCATATTGACTTCTCCAACAACAATTGTTGGTGGACAGTAGCATTGTTCAACCATACCCCACACATCATTATCTAAAGCATTTAGAAAACAATGCATTCTTGTTTTCCAATAGTTATAATCAGTATTGGTAAATAGTGCAGGTCTACTAATCCCTTGACCCTCAACAAAAGCATGAACATAATGCGCCATTATTCCCGGTTGTGAAACCATTTTGGAATAACCTTGCTCTGATACCATGTGTTGGATCTAATGGCTCCATTAGAGGGGGGTGAATAAGGGGTTTACAAAATTTTATTTAGACTGACAGATTTTATAGAAAGCTAGAACTTTTTGGTTCTGGTGCTAACTTCTAGCGTTAATAATTAACGATGGCGTTAGATTTCCAGAAAACAATTTTCACAGAAATATACCAAAGTGATTTTACTTGTGAAATCTTACATGAAATACACGTCCAGAAATTCAGAGATAATAAAAATGAATATTATATATTTCAAAAAGATGATTACAATCATATAATTTCAATAACGCTTGAAATTAAGGAGCAATATAAAATTCACTTTTTGTTCCTTCACCGGTCCTTCTCCCAAGGACCGGTTGGCTATAGCCTATCTATCCCCAAATAAGGCCTCTAGCCACCCCTAGATCTACCCTAGACCTAGTTGCCACGCACAAGGCGACGAATTTCCCACTAAACCGAACCCGACCTATTCTCTACACGCAAGGTGGCGAATTCACTACCTTTACAAGAAAATATGAAAAGATAAAGTAAAAAATCAGAACAAAAAACTCCCTAGATTGAAGAGCGCTGAAGGAGATGTTGAAGACACGCAATGACCATCGTCGGAGTTGAAGCGAGCGGACTTCTTAAAATTTGCCATTGGAAATCTTCTTCTCACTCTTGTTCCTCAATGGTGGTGTTGGGAGTACTCTCTGAATTCAGGGATGAAGAACTCTCTCAGAAGTTTGGAATGTGTAACCTCTGACCAAAAAAATCAGCTCGTTAAATAGGCACAGGAGCTAACACGTGGCATTATGAAGTTAACGCCAAAGTTAGTGATCATGTATAGCAACCGCTGAAATCGTGCAACTGTCGGGAACATGGCAGTTTGTGGACTCAATGCGTGCGTTAAGTGTCAATGTTGACATTATCACTTAGTACCCAACTATTTTTCATCTCGACATTAAGATCTGTTGAGAAGTCATCCCTTTTCGACGAATGTTAATGTCGGGCATTATCTTCTAACGCGGGGCGTTAGCTCACTTTTCCGAGAGTCTTCATCAATCAACATCCTGTTCATAGGGTTATTTAACTATAGTACCTGCACACTATAAACACAAACAAGATCAAATTCATAATGTGATTTTTTATTCTCAAACTAAGAGATGTGAAACACAAGCTCCAACATAATCAGTTTTCATCCTTGGCCAGTGTCATATTAGATCCCATGGGAGTCTTCGTGGAAGAGGCACTCTCCAATCTAAATTTCTTGACTAGCTCTCTAGTGAACTTAGTATGTGAGATGAATATATCATCTTCAGACTGTTTCACTTAGATACCTAGGAAGTATTTGAGCTCTCCCATACTGCTCATTTCAAACATTCCATACATCAAGTTTGCAAACTTTTGGCAGAGAGGATCATTTGTAGAGCCAAATATTATGTCATCTATATAGATCTGCACTAGCAAGATCCTTCCCTTTACTTACCTTAGGAACAATGTCTTGTCAATATTCCCCCTTGAGAACTTGTTCTCAATGAGAAAGCTTGACAATTTTTCATACCTGGCTCTAGGAGCCTGTTTCAACCCGTACAAAGTTTTTCTCAGAAAATAAACTTAATCAGGATGTTCAGAATCAACAAAACCTGAGGGTTGCTCTACATACACCTCTTCTTTGAGATCACCATTTAGGAAGGGTGAATTTACATCGATCTGATAGACTTTAAATCCCATGTGAGCTGCATAGGTTAGAAATTGTCTGATGTCTTTCAATCTTGCAATAGGGGCAAAAGTTTTGTCAACGTCTATGCCCTCCTCTTGTCTATAACACTTTGCAAATAGCCTAGCCTTGTTCTTTGTAATTACTCCATTTTCATCCAACTTATTTCCGTAGACACATTTGGTTCCTATGATATTATGTCATTGGGGTCTAGGAACTAATTTTCCCACTGTGCATCTCTTGAATTGGTTTAATTCTTCCTGCATTGCAGCAATCCAGAATGGATTTGAATTTGCTTCCTCAAATTTCTTGGGTTCAACTTGAGAAAGAAAACTTATATACATGGCTTTATTCAAGGCCATGCTCCTTGTCAGCACTCCTTGATTGGCATCTCATGTGATCTGCTTGTATAAATGATGTATGATGTGTCTAGGTGCAGCTGGCTGTCTTCTGGGGATTTCTTCTATGAGAGGAACTGCATGTTGACCCTCCTCTGTTGTATCCAATACTTCTACAGCAACTTCTTTTAAGTCCACTACAACTGAATGATCGTTGACTTTCACAGAAGTTTTAGAATTGTCTTCAATGGATAAGTCTTTTATTCTCCCAGTTGTACCTGCATCCACTAAAGAACTAGACCAGCCTTTGTGAATAAGGCTAGTCTCATCAAATACAATATGTACAGATTCTTATACTACTTGAATATTAATACTGTACACCCTATAAGATTTGCTATAGGAGTTGTAGCCAATGAAAATACCTTCACTAGTTTTCTCTGCAAACTTGGTTAGCATGGTTTTCCCATTATTAAGGACATAGCATTTGTAACCAAAGATTCTACAGTAGGATAGAGTAGGTTTTCTGCCCTTCATAAGCTCATAGGGTGTTTTTGTTAAATTTTTTGAAGTGGAAGTGGTTTAGTACTGGGCGTTCTAAAGATTGGTGACCGCAGAGATCGCGCGGTCTGCGCTGGTTTTTTGTCAGTTTGTCTCAGCGGTTTTATTTTGACCGGTCTGATCTGGTAGACCACCTCTCCTGTCCGGGCGGCTTGCGCGGGTTGGTCTGGCGACTTTTCCTAAGTCGGCCAGATGTTCTTGGTCTGCCTTCTTGCAGTGACCGGGCGGTCTGACGACTATTCTAGTCGGTCTGGTTTCTGGAGAAGTTCTTTGCTTTGCAATAAGACCAGGCAGTCTGCTTGTTGAGACCGCAGTGACCGGGCGGTTTGGTTGTAAACCACAAGGTTTAATAAAGGAGCTGTGAGCTATGCCGAGCTCGGGCAGTCTGCTTTGCTATACCGCTCGCGATCTGATGGGTGGTTATTGTATCCCAGTTGTGCGGTGACAACATCCGTCTACTCGCCTATAAATAGGGATGCAGGGCCCGTCATTTTTAACGAGAACTGTAAGAACTCAAAGTTGGCTTGATTGTGCCGGTCTCTTTTTGAGGTCGCGCTATTTGAGATTTAGTCTGACCGGTTTCTGTGTTCGCAGGTTAAGCGGTTTGCAGCTCGCAGTCAGCTTGTCTCCTTCTTCCAGCTTTGAATAAACCTGTCCGGGCGGACTGTGTTTAGGTGTTCGCGGTATGTACAATGGACTCAACTGATTAGGCGGTCGTAAGTGGACAGGCGGTCTTGAGTTGCAGTCTGTCACAGGAAGCAGTACTTGTTCTGTGTTCGCGGGTTCTTCTTTGATCAAGACTGTGTAGTCTGGGCGATCAAGAAGTGCGAACTTGTTGTTTTTTAGCAGAGGAATAAGCAGCGAGTTGGCGGTCTGGGGTTGCATTCTGGCAGGTGCGGTCTATACTCTGTTCGTGCGGTCTCAGCGTCTTCCATCCGACTTGTCTGTTCGCGCGGTCTGGCGGTCTCAAGTGTCAGGTCGCTGTGGCTTGTTTTACACTTGTATTTTGTGCATCTCTCCTCCGTGGTTCTTATGAATCATGTCTCTCCATGTATACCTCACATTGTAAAGAGATATTCAATACCATAGTACTATTCGTTCTTCTCATTGTCACTATTGTGCTACACTTTTGAAAGGTTTTGTGAAGTGTGTTCCGCGTATTATTTCACTTCATCTCTGGACCTCAAGTGTTTCAACATCATACCAGAGGGAGGTTGCTGAGGTTGCGAAGCAGAAAGTGCTGATACATCTCTCGGGTTTCTCAAGTGGTAGCAAATATGTGGGATAACAATGGAAGGAGGATATGCAAGAGGTCTCGGTATTGAGCTCCTTACGCAGACTAACTTCAAGAATTGGACGTCTTGTATGGAGAGCTATCTTCTTGGCGAGGACTTATGGGAGGTTGTTGGAGGAGAAACTAGACAAGCTGTGATTCCTGGTGATAGGAATGCTGAGCTCGTAAAGGCTTGGAGAAGAACGAATGCTAAGGCAGAGTTCACTCTTAAGCGGGCTATCATTCCAGAGTCATTTGATCACATCATTGGATGCGGATCAGCTGGTGAGATTTGGACAGCCTTGGATGGCTTATTCAATAAGAAGAATGTAGCGAGGCTACAATACTTGGAGAATGAGTTGGCGAAAGCAACTCAAGGAGATTTGTCCATTTCTACGTTCTTCTTGAAGATGAAGAACATCTGCGCAGAGATATCGGCTTTGGACCCGGATGAGCCTATCTCAAAAGCTAAGATGAAGAGGCACATAATCCGCGGATTGCGGAGGGAGTATGTTGCCTTTGTTACTTATGTTCATGGCTGGGCCAATAAGCCTTCATTGCTGGAGATGGAAAACATACTTGCTTCGCAGGAAAGTTTGGCAAAGCAAATGGCTGGAATGTCGGTCTCTGGGGGAGAAGGCGAGGTTCTGTTTTTTGCCAAGAAGAAGAAATGGGACAAGAAAAAGAAGAAGTCGTCTGGAGATGATGGTCCATCTACTTCGTATCAATAGGAGAGGAGCTATGCTCCTAAGCGTGATGGGAAGAAGCAAGAAGAACCTAGATGCTTCAGGTGCAATAAGGTTGGTCATTTCAAAATGGACTGCAAGGTCAATCTTCAGCCAGGGCATGCTGCAGGGAAGGAGGAGGCTGGTTCCAATTCAGAAGGTAGTTGGGGTGGTGGAGGAGCTTTCATGACGGGCACGTGTGTTCGGGCCATGACTTCCATCAACTATCAAGATGATTGGATTATGGACTCTGGGTGTGGTCATCACCTCAATGGGGATGAGTCGAAGTTCTCCTCGTTGCAGACATATACATGTAATGATGCTATCATTACAGGTGATGATACTATTCATGCAGTTGAGAAGGAGGGTGTGGTTTCGTTGAACGATGATAGAGTTACTTTTACGTTGAAGAGTGTCTATCATGTTCCGGGGATGAAGAAAAACCTCTTCTCGGTGACCAATGCGGTGGACGCTGGCTATCAAGTTCTGTTTGGTCCAACAGAAGTGAAATTTCTCCGAAACGTTTCAGCGGTGAAAGCTGAAGTCACTCATATTGGGAGACGGGTGAAGGACTTGTTTGTTCTTTCAACAAGTTCCTATGTTGATAAGATGAGGGCTAATGACAGCGCTGCTATCTGGCATGAAAGGCTTGGGCATGTTGGAATGGATAAGTTGAAAGCTATGGCGGGTAGAGGCCTGGTGAAAGGTCTGCCTAGCTTGTCATCTTTTGGGGATGGTCATGTTTGTGCAGGTTGTCAGTTTGGTAAAGATCAGCGCTTTCCATTTGACAAATCACAAAGAAGATGTAAAAGACCATTGGAGTGCATCCATAGTGATCTGTTTGGACCTACCAACACTGCCAGTCTTGGAGGTAATAGGTATATGCTGATCTTGGATAATGAATTCACCAGATATACTTGGGTATATTTTCTGAAGGAGAAGTCGGAGGTGTTCGAGTGGTTTGTGGAGTTCAAGGAGCTGGTGGAAGGTCGGCTAAACCTGCGGGTGAAGAAGTTCAGAACAGACAATGGAGGAGAGTTCACCTCCAAGGAGTTCTTTAGCTTCTGCAGGAAGCATGGCATCGAAAGGGAGCTTTCTTGTGCTCACACTCCACAACAGAATGGAGTTGCAGAGCAGAAGATCCGTCACCTGATGGAGACTTGGAAATGTTGGCTTCATGCCAAGAGTATCACAAAGTCCTTCTGGGCAGAGGGAATGTCTTGTGCAGCCTATGTTATCAACCAGATGCCTCTCAGCCCCATCAATATGAAGACCCCTCATGAGTTGATGTTTATGGAGAAGCCATGTGTGGAACACTTTCGAGTGTTCGGTTCAACCTGCTATGTGCATGTTCCGGATGCCCTTCGAACAAAGCTAGATGCTAAGGCAAGGAAGCTAGTCTTCGCTGGTTATGATGACCGAAAGAAAGGGTGTAGATACATGGATCCTGAGACACGGAGATATATGGTCTCTAGGGATGTGGTATTCGACGAGCTGACGTCATACCAAGGCAACTCCTCTGTTGAGTTACAAGGAAGCAGGGTAGGTGGTGGACCAGAGGAAGCTGCAAGGGAAGCTCTGGTGGAGTTGCATGTTTCTCTAGGTGCTACAGGGATTTCTAGCTCTGGATCAGGTGCTTCGGGTTCTGGAAGCAGGGGGAGCGAGGCTCCATGTCTACCTAAGAAGAAAGTTAGTCCAGAAGCTGCAGTGGAAGAGGTGGTTCAGAGTCAAACTCTGAGGAGGTCCAAGAGGACCATTATTCCACCTGATCGGTATACGAGCGGGAACTTGGTGAGCTTTGTCTCATGTTTCTTCGCAGGTCCCTTGGATGAGAAAGAGCCATCTTGTTATGAAAATGCCGTTGGAGTCAAGGAGTGGGAAGGATCCATGGATGAAGAGATGGCTGCCCTCAGGAAGAATGAGACTTGGGACTTGGTGCCTAAGGTTGAGGGGGTTACTCCGGTGACTTGCAAGTGGGTTTTCAAGCTGAAGAAGAAGGCTGACGGAAGTATTGAGCGGTCAAGGCTCGCCTTGTAGCTTGTGGTTTCTTTCAAAAGTATGGAGAGGATTATGAAGAAACATTTAGCCCCGTTGCCAAGATGACTTCGGTCTGGGTGGTGATCGCTTTGGCAGCTTGCCAAGGGTGGAAGATTTGTCAACTCGATGTGAAGAATGCTTTCTTATATTACGAGATTGACAAGGATATCTTCATGGATCAGCCACCTGGGTATGTATCCGAAGAGCACCCAAGATATGTCTGTAAGCTCAAGAAGGCTCTTTACGACTTGAAGCAAGCGCCTCGGGCGTGGTATGGAAAGATCGCAGAATACCTCCAGTTCTGCGGGTACTTTGCTTCTGATTCTGATTCGAGCTTGTTTGTAAAGAAGACGGGGGAGCTTCAGGTCTTTGTGCTGCTATACATTGACGATATGATCGTCACCGAGAATTCTGAAATGGAGGTAGCTAGGCTTCGTGCTGAGCTAGCTATCATATTTGAGATGAAGGATTTGGGCGAGCTCCATCATTTCCTTGGGCTCGAAGTGGAGAGGAAAGAGAGCAGTATGCTTATTTACCAGAAGGTCTATGTGGATCGAATCGTGAAGAGATTCGGCATGGAAGGGGGGAAGAGCAGCTCTACTCCACTGGAGGTTAAAGTTCATCTTCGGCTAGATGAAGGGAAGGTTCTTACCGATCCTTTGGTGTTCCGGGCTTTGGTCGGAAGCTTGATATATTTGAAGATCACGAGGCCAGATATTGCTTATGCAGTTGGCAGGGTGAGTCGATTTATGGCAAAGCCTCGGAAGCCTCATCTTGTGGCTGCTAGGAGTATATTGAAATATGTCAAGTCCACCTCGGATATGGGTCTTTTCTACGAGAGAGATTCGGGCTTTTGCTTGCACGGGTACATGGATGCTGATTATGGAGGAGATTCAGATGATCGAAGATCGATGTCTGGGTAATGTCTTTATGACAGGCTCTGCAGCTATATCATGGTGCAGCAAGAAGCAAGATTATGTGTCTGTCTCTACCACGGAAGCGGAGTACAAAGCTTTGGCTTTGGCAGCTCAGGAAGCCATCTGGCTTAGGAGGCTTGTGGAGGACATTCATAGGGAGGTGGGAGGTCCTACTCTGCTACGTTGTGACAATGAGAGTGCTCTCAAACTGGTGAACAATCCAGTTTGTCACACGCGTACGAAGCACATAGATATTCATCACCATTTCATTCGTGAGAAGGTGTTGGAGGGATCTCTAATTGTGGGTCATGTGCAGAGCAAGGAGAACATTGCTGGCATATTCACTAAGCCGTTGGCGAATGGACCTTTTGGTCGATTGCGGAGTTTGCTTGGGCTGACTTCAACTTCACACATCAAGGGGGAGTGTAAAATTTTTTGAAGTGGAAGTGGTTTAGTGCTGGGCGGTCTGAAGATTGGTGACCGCAGAGACCGCGCGGTCTGCGCTGGTTTTTTGTCGGTTTATCTCAGCGGTTTTGTTCTGAGCAGTCTGATCTGGGAGACCACCTCTCCTGTCTGGGCGGCTTGCGCGGGTTGGTCTGGCGACTTGTCCTAAGTCGGCCAGATGTTCTTGGTCTGCCTTCTTGCAGTGACCGGGCGGTCTGACGACTATTCAAGTCGGTCTGGTTTCTGGAGAAGTTCTTTGCTTTGCAATGAGATCGGGCGGTCTGCTTATTGATACCGCAGTGACCGGACGGCTTGGTTGTAAACCGCAAGGTTTAATAAAGGAGCTGTGAGCTATGCCGAGCTCGGGCGGTCTGCTTTGCGAGACCGCTCACGATCTGATGGGCGGTTATTGTATCCCGGTTGTGCGGTGACGACATCTGTCTACTCTCCTATAAATAGGGATGTAGGGCCCATCATTATTAACGATAACTGTAAGAAATCGAAGTTGGCTTGATTGTGCCGGTCTCTTTTTGAAGTCGTGCGGTTTGAGATTTAGTCTGACCGGTTTCTGTGTTCGCAGGTTAAGCGGTTTGCAGCTCGCGGTCAGCTTGTCTCCTTCTTCCAGCTTTGAATAAACCTGTCCGGGCGGACTGTGTTTAGGTGTTCACGGTTTGTGCAATGAACTCAGTTGATCAAGCGGTCTTAAGTGGCCAAGCGGTCTTGAGTTGCGGTCTATCACAGGAAGCGGTTCTTGTTCAGTGTTCGTGGGTTCTTCTTTGATCAAGACCGTACGGTCTGGGCGATCAAGAAGTGCGAACTTGTTGTTTTTCAGTAGATGAATAAGCAGCGAGTTGGCGGTCTGGGGTTGCGGTCTGGCAGGTGCGGTCTGTACTCTGTTCGTGCGGTCTCAGCGGCTTCCGTCCGACTTGTCTGTTCGCACAGTCTGGCGGTCTCAAGTGTCAGGTCGCTGTGGCTTGTTTTACACTTGTGTTTTGTTCTTCTCTCCTCCGTGATTCTTATGAATCATGTCTCGCCATGTATACCACACATTGTAAAGAGATATTCAATACCATAGTACTATTCGTTCTTCTCATTGTCACTGTTGTGCTACACTTTTGAAAGGTTTTGTGAAGTGTGTTCCGCGTGTTATTTCACTTCATCTCCGAACCTCAAGTGTTTTAACAGTTTTCTTATGGCCATTGATGATGGAGGCCCTATTAATCACATGACATGTTGTATTGATAGCCTCTGCCCTGAAATATTCTGGTAGAGAGGAGTCACTTAACATTGTCCTGGTAGCCTCAATTAAAGTTCTTATTTTCCTCTCAGCCACTCCATTTGGTTGAGGAGTTCTGGGTGAGGAAAATTCTTGGGAGATACCCAACTCTTGGCAGAATTCTGTCACGGACCCTGACTGAAATTCTGTATGATGGTCACTTCTGAATTTGACAACAGTACAACCCATTTCATTTTGAATTTTCCTGACAAAACTCTTCAAGTTGTCTAAGGTATCTGACTTCTTCTTAAGGAAGAAAACCTAAGTGAACATCGAGTAGTCATAAACTACTACAAGAGTATAAGATTTCCCTCCTAAGCTATGAACTGACATAGGACCAAATAGATCCATGTGCAACATATAGAGGCACCTTATAGAGTCTTCACTAGTAATGCCTTTAAAGCTAGTTCTAGTTTGTTTGCCAAGTTGGAATGCATGACATGGACCTTCTATAATGCACTTAATGTTGGGTCTATCTCTAACTAAGTCTTGATAGAAAAGCTTGCTAATGGTTTTATAGTTAATGTGAACAAGTCTCTTGTGTCATTGAACACAAAGAGCCTCTTTCTCATTAGCAACAAAGCACACTGTCTTAGATGAGTGTGACTGAAAGAAATTAAGACAATAAATGTTTCCACTCCTTGTTGAAACTGAGATTTGGTCTCTTGTGGAGCTCGGGCCCTCAAGGATGAAGGGTAGCTAGCACTTATTGATTCCTCGGACGGAACAAACCGGAGACTTCAAACTAGACATAGACCCTTGGTCATAGCGAGGAGGTCCCACCACACACTCGAAAGATCTTTGAGCGCTTCCCCTCCCAAGCCAAAGCCAACACTAGGCACCTTGGAGAGCTTGAGAGCTAAGCCAAGATAACCTAGGGAGGAAGAAGCTCAGAATACTGAGATTGAAATCCTCTCCCAAGGTGCCCTTCAAGGTCTATTTATAATTTTTTAAGTCTGGTCTGCTAATAGCGGGATTCCGCCTTACACTTTTGCTATACGCAGCCCAAAATGCTCTGCCAACACCCAAACTCCGTTGTTTGGAGGGGCTAACTGCAGACCACCAGGGGTTCTTAGGTAAAAACGATCATGAAACCTTTTTGGGCGAGCTACCCATAAGAGTCTCTCTCGCGAACCGAGAGGCTCGGCTCGCTCGCCTCCCTGCGAGTAACCGACGAGGGCCTGGCACGCTCACCGTCCCTCATGCGACCGGCGAGATCCAGGCTCACCCGGCCCTCTGGCTCGCTCGCCTTCTCACTCCTTTTGCCTGATGGTTCCTTTGTCTCTGCTCTCCTCCTGGCGGACACCAGGGTTATACACAATCCCCGCTCTCCGCAAGGCTACCTTAGGCTCGTGAAGAACGTCCAACCCCTGGTGTTCGCTGGCCCCTTGGTGACGTGGAGAGAATCTTTTAGTGGGCCCCATGCCCAAGGCTATAAATACCATCCTCTCTGACCTGTATATGAACTTTTTCTCCTTCTTTTCTGTCTCGCTGCTCACTACTGCTCCATTCAAAATGTCCAGGAGGGTGGAACTATTGGCTCGCCTCAAGATCTCACAAGCGGAACAGAAGGCCAAAGCCACCGAGCTCACCACCTAGATTTCCCCGAAGCCTGCCCCGCCTCTGCCTCAGACAAAAAAGGCGACGACCATTCAGCTATCGCCTAGGGAGGATGAGTCATCACCTCTGTCCTCGCCTCCCCACCACGAGCTTGCCTCGCAGGTTCTTCCACAGAATATTCGACGATCCCAATGGTATTCACTTAACTCTGTTTTCTTGCTCGGAGGATCCTCCCGCCGTGGAAAATCTTATCAGGCCATCGCCAAAGGGGTCTCGCCCCGCGTCCCCCAGGAGGACTGATCACCCCCCTGATGTGAGGACCACTAACCTGCAAGCCTCACCCTCGCGTCCCGGTAAGTCATTTGCCTTGCTTTCCATTGCTCTTCTTTGAATGCTGACCCGCATGATTCCTTTTCACAGGGTCTCATCCCTCGACTCCGGAGCGGCGAGTCCCCACTTTGGTGGGCTCGCCCCGCCCACCGAACCAAAACATCATCACTCCGGGGTTCGACCTTCTCAGCCAATGGAGCCCAGACAGCTCGCTGCTCGCCGAGCCCCAGGTCACACACGAGAAGACGCACAGCCCTGGCTTAGGGAAATCCCTTACCCCGGACTTCACTGAAGCCTTCAAAGGCTAGCCAAGTTCTTCTCGCCTGCGACCTCGTACCATTCTCATCTCGCCAGGTTAATCAATTTCTGATGACTGCCTCTTTTACAGCCTCTTATGTTGATTTTTTATTTGCAGCTGTTCCCCCGACCCTGCCTACCGTGTCAGAGCACGGGGAGGTGGATATGTCTCCCCCACCCTCGCCGAGCTAGGTCGCTGATTTCTTGGGGGATCCCAGCAACCCGGATTAGATGAAAAGGCGAGTCACCGAGATATTTGATGCGATGTTCGGCAAGTGCACCGGTCGCTGTCAAGTAATAAATGTTGGGAATAGAATCCTCGAGTGTCGGTCTCTTGAGGAATGCAGGTTAGGTGAACGAATCGCGTTGTGTGACAATTGTTACACGAGCGGGAACAAACACAACAAGAGGGGTTTTGATTTGGTTTCCTATTGTTAACAACAATAAAAGAAGTGCGGGTCGAAATCACCGCTTCGCAAGGCGAGATGGGTGCAACGGCCGCGATGCTGAGCTTCGTGAGGCAGATGGACGGTGCGCAAGCGAGTGAAGTGATCACTAGTGCGGAGAGTGAGGGTCGCAGACACCTCTTCACAAATCGCCGCTAGCTCTTGCTAACGCGAATCAAACACAATGAGTGCGTGAGTGAGTGAGTGGAGGTGAAACGAATCACAAGCAAATGTTGATGAACAGAGAAGAAACAAACATTGCATTTAAACTAAACATCATGATATTCAAGTTCAAATGATTCAAAGAAATACAACAAAGGGGAGAAGAAGAAGATAACCAATGGACGAAGACTAGCAGCCGTTCACGGCCGGAATGGTAGTTTGTCAAGCTACCTCTGGACTCGGGCGGACTGTGCTTCCGACGTCGAGAGACTGTCACGATCTCTCCACATGCTTCCGTCGTCTTCTTCCTCAGGATTGCTGTTCTTCTCACCGGACAGAAATGGAGACAGCTTGCTTGAGTGCTTGCGGATGGCGGAGAATGCTTCTGGACGATGGAGAAGTGCTTAGGATGGCCGGAGACGACTTCCCCTTCCGGAGAAGATGAGGTGGAGGTGGCTGGAAGTGGAAAACGGCGGCGTACGGACTGGAAATCGCGCTCCCGCGGACCGGCCTATCCCTAATTTGTGGAACAGGTCATTATATAGGCGCTGGAATAAAGACTGCGCACGGTCACTGGTCGTGCGCGCTGGAGTTCTGTGATCGTGCGCCTGCCTGGTCAGAGCCTGCAATGTAAGAAATTTATAAAATAAAATGTTCGCACGACCAGTGGCGCACGACCAGTGGTCGTGCGCACTATCGTAAGTGGTCATGCGTTCGGTCAAGACAGAACTCAAATTTAGGGGGTTGAGTGCGCACGATCAGCGGCGCACGACCAGTGGTCGTGCGCAATAGAACCAGTGATCGTGCGCAGTGTTCCTGTACAGAATTGTACCGGGAACACCTGCACGACTCCTGTTCCTACAGAAATGCTAATCAGGCCACTGAAAGTGGCACTCAACAATACGATAAGGCTAACAAAGGAGAATAAACATCAAAACACACTAAAATAGGCCAAGAAGTGCACCTAGCATAGAATGACAAATATGAGCTAAAACAAGGCTAAAGTGCAGTGGAAAAACTAGAAAAACGGCCCAGATGAGTCCATAAATGTGTATATGATCAGGACTCATCACACCCCCAGACTTACCTGTTTGCGCGTCCCGAGCAAACGAATTCGGCGGAGTGTGAAAATGGTAGTTAACAAAGAAAACTACACAAAGGAGTACGGTGCGAAGTAGCAAAAGTATGCTAATAGAAATTTAGTAAAAAGTGATTCTAACTATGCTAACTAATTTACAAAAGTATTAGAGCGTAAATAAAGATTTATCAATACTCAGTTGGTGAATTGTGAAGAACTTGAACGATCATGCCCGGTGTGAAAGTAGCAAGCCACTAAGGAGGGTGTTGCACAAGATCGGGGTTCAGGAATAACTCCGCTGAAATCCATCAACGTCGTGAACCATAAGCTTGCCCGGTCACACTCTCTCCACGGCGCTAGCAAACTCACGAGATAAATCTATAGGACTTTAGGATTATATTGGGGCTTAGGTTGCGGTATGATATTCAAGGATAGAGACGAAGGCTACGCAACCCAAATGAGTCAACGGAACGCTGCACCCAACAAAACCATGAACAAAGCTCGTGTGATACACCCCCAGACTTATCATGAAAACTAGGTGTACACACAGCCTACTTCACAAATACCAACAGATTTTCTATTACGCTCGGAAGGATTTCTTTTCAATACAATTCTTTTCCCAGATTTTTATTTTAATATCATATTTTTCTTCTTTTTCTTATCCTCCGGTTGGTTCATAATCAGCAAATAAAACTTATTTCTCCTTCACATCACACAAATTCCAAACATCACACCAAATCAAGAATATGAGTGCAGTTAAACACGCTATTTGGTTGCGAAAGTAGGATAAGCTTCAGGATTTGGTGAATGGAGGAGGAGCTGAAACAAAGAAGTGGTAGGCACAAATGTTGGTTTGCAAAGGTGAGCGAATAGGACAGGGAAAGACAAGGCTCAAACTAGCCAAAAGGTGACCTACATCACATTTAACTCAAAGAATCGCTCTCACCCATGCTTCAAGAGTCGTTTGGGGCAAGTTCTTAGCCCACGAGAAAGGTAAACCTTCCTCCCGACTCGAGCAGCACACAACTAGTGCTCGTATACACACAACACCGGGTTATCGCCAATTTCGTTCACATTCACCATTTGAGTATAACAAAACTAAACTATGCAAAAATACTAGTCATAAATTAAACGCATAGAGATAATCTAGTTGTACTCAAATTCTACTATAGCATGCGGATGCGACTAGAACACTGCATGAGTCAACATCGCACTCCAAATAGTAATTCCTAAGCTAACACCCTAATTCACATTCCAAACCAAAATAGTTTATTCGGAAACAAAACAAATAGGCAAGCACGCGCTTATGTGGGTGAAGTGGTGTACGAAGCATGGAATAATGATGATGACAACGAAAAAATTTAAACAAACTTCTAGCATGCGGTGCAACTCGTGCGCATAGTGGATAACGACGTGCTTTCCCCCAGACTTAATCTAAACATTACATCACAAAAACTGAAAGCTAGGAGGGAGAAGTGTTACCCAATGCTCAGAATTGAGCATACCAGACGATTGGCGTTAATTTCAAGAGCAATCCGCAGCATCTGCCAGTGACAAGGAATCAAAGCGCACCTGCAAGCAACACACTAAAAGCAGCAAAAATATATAAAAACTGAATTAAAACATGTGATAAAAATAAAATTTAGGAGATCTGGGTTGTCTCCCAGCAGCGCTTTTATTTTATGTCCTTAAGCTGGACCAAATACCTGTATTATAATTGTTTATAGAGTGCAGAAATTAAATAAAAGTGCATAAAAAGAGAGTTTCACAAACTAAGAACTAAAAATCAGCTGTAGACGCTTTTATGGTGCCCGTCTCCTAGTGTTACCAACTGACACTCCTTGTTTATAGTGGTGCCATCGTATAACTTCAGTCGATGCCCGTTGACCTTAAATTTGTCTCACTTATCCCCTGATATTTCGATGGAACCAAAGGGAGAGACATCAGTCACTACGAATGGACAGCTCCACCTCGACTTTAACTTTCCTGGAAAGAGGCGGAGACGGGAGTTGTAAAGCAGCACTTGGTCCCCAATTTTGAACTCCTTAGGGATGATGTGTCGATCATGCCATTTTTTTGTTTTCTCTTTGTAGATGCGAGCATTTTCATAAGCGAAATGTCGGAGCTCTTCTAATTCATTGAGTTGGGAATGACGCACCTCGGCTGCGGCTCCAATGTCCATGTTCAACAGTTTGGTTGCCCATAATGCTTTATGCTCCAGCTCCTGTTGAAATTGTTGAAGTGGAAGTTTTGAGGCTTTTGGATCTGGGCGGTCTGGGTGAGGTCGGGCGGTCTGGCGAGTTCACGCGAACTAACGGTCTGATTCTGCGGTCTGGCGAGTTTGCCGACTTGGCGGTCTGGATCGGCGGTTTGGCATGATCTGTGCCTAGTCGCGGTCTCCCGGGTTGACCGCTGGTCTGGTCCAAGGGCTGCTGGAGGCGGAGGTCGTGTGGTCTGGCTGTGACCGCATGACGGGTGATCTTCCTCAGGGTCGCGCGGTCTGTCTCTGACCGCGTGACAAGTTGTTCTCTTCAAGGACGTGCCGGTCTGGCGTGACCGCACGGGTTGGCTCTTGAATCCGGTTTGGTGGCTTTCCAGAGGATTCTGAAGGAGTTCGCGGACTAAGTATTCTTAGTCGCGCGGTCTCAGTTCGCGGTCTCAGGAGGAGACCAGGAGGGCGAGCTGGCTGTGTTTGCGGTCTCAGGCGAACACAGGTGGTGGGTGACTTCTAGGCGGTCTGGCGATCTCCGTGTGGAGTCGTGTTCAGACCAAGGGAGTAGCGATCTCCCGCGGTCTGGAGTGAAGTCGGCGCTCACCACAATGAAGCAGGAGGGTTGCAGTGATCGCGCGGGTTAACCGGTAAGGTCGCGCGGTCTAATGGGTGGTGACTCTATCTCATAGGGTGGTGACTGGATAAGGTCTCACGCCTATAAATAGGGAGCCACTGTTGCAGCAAAAAACACACCAAGTGTAAGCTGAGTTCGCGTCTTTCTTGCGGTCTGTGTTTTCTGACCGGGCGGTCTCTGATCGAATTCTTCTTGTGCAGCTTCTGCGGATAGTGCGGGCAGCAGCGATCACCTCTTCCTCTGAAAGTGTTCGGGCGGTCTGCGGCTTGGAGTTGTGTTGCTGGAGTTTGGGAAGATCAGGAGGTCGAAAGAAGGGAGCGGTCTGTGCAGTGGTTTGGTGGTGGTCTGAGGTCGGCAGGGTGTTGCGGTCTAGCAACAGGAGGAGATCGCAAGGGAGATCGCGCGGTCTGTGTAAGAGAGGTCGCGCGGGTTGTGCGGTCTGAAGTCTTTCAGTATTCTTCTCTGTATTGGTTCTGGAGTGTTGTGCTGACGAAATCATGTCTCGTCAAGCATGTCTTGCCCTGTAACTGAAGTTAGAAAATCAATAAAGATCAATTGTTTGCCCCAAATTGTTTCTGGTTGTTTTGCCTTGTAACTCTAGTTGTTATTCCTGCTTGCTCTCACAAGGTCCGGAAAAAATTTCACAGCTCCACCGGGAGGTGGCATGCCTTGCCATAGACTAGTTGAAACTGAGTCATGCCGATAGGTGTTTTGAAAGCGGTCCGGTAAGCCCATAATGCGTCGTCGACCTTTTTAGACCACTCCTTCCTATTTGAATGTATCGATTTTTTGATTATTCGCTTGAGCTCGCGGTTGGATACTTCTACTTGTCCACATGTTTGAGGGTGGTAAGCTAAAGAAATCTTATGATGGACCCCAAACTTTTTCATGAGCTGCAAAAACTGCTTATTACAAAAATGACTACCGCCATCGCTGATAATAGTTCTCGGCGTCCCAAACCTGGAGAAAATATTCTTGTGGATAAAGTGTAGCACTGTGCTGGCGTCATTCGTGGCAACTGCCTCGGCTTCCACCCATTTTGAGACATAATCAACTGCCACAATGATATAATGCTTACCATGAGACATTGGGAAAGGACCCATAAAGTCTATCCCCCAGACATCAAATGGTTCGCAAACTAGCATGTTATTGAGGGGCATCTCGTCAAGCCGGGAGATGTTTCCGGTCCTTTGGCAGTCATCACACTTGGTGACATAGGCATGGGCGTCCCTGAAGAGAGTCGGCCAGAATAATCCGCATTGCAAGATTTTTTGTGCTGTTCGAACGGCCCCGAAATGCCCGCCAGCTTCTCTGTCATGGCAGTGCTGCAGTATAGACTGAATCTCGGCTTCAGGAACGCATCGCCCGATAATCCCGTCGCTGCATGTGTGGAATAAGAGCGGGTCTTCCCAAAAATAGTATTTTGAGTCAGAGGTAAGCTTCCGTCTCTGCTGAGGGGACAGATTCGGGGAGAAGGTTTTACAAGCCAAGTAGTTAGCGATATCAGCGTACCATGGGGCGGTTGGAGGGAGCGTATTGATTGCGAATAATTTTTCATCCGGAAAATAATCGGTCGTTTCCTCCACAAAGCTGTTGGGAGTGTCAGCCGTCATATCGTACTCCAAACGCGAAAGATGGTCAGCTATTACGTTCTCCACCCCTTTTTTGTCTTTGATTTCCAAATTGTATTCCTGCAAAAGTAAAATCCAACGAATCAGGCGCGGTTTGGATTCTTTTTTTCTGAAAAGATACCTGAGTGCGGCGTGGTCCGTGTACACAACTACTTCGGAAAGCACCAAGTATGAGTGAAATTTTTCAAAGGCGAAGACCACGGCTAGCATTTCTTTCTCCGTAGTGGTATAGTTTGCTTGCGCGCTGTTGAGAGTTCGACTGGCATACGCAATGGTGTGAAAAGTCTTGTCTTTCTTTTGACCGAGCACAGCACCCACGACCACATCACTTGCGTCACACATGATAATAAATGGTAAATTCTAGTCGGGTGCCACCAAAATTGGGGCCGAGATGAGTTGTCCCAGTAAGGTTTCAAAGGCCTGCGTGTAGCCTGAGTACCCATCCAAGAAACAGTAGTAATCCTGCCCCGCTAACTTTTCTAACATCTGATCAATGAAGGGGAGTGGGAAATGGTCCTTGCGTGTAGCATCATTCAGCTTGCGGTAGTCGATACAGACTCTCCACCCGGTGATCATTCGGGTAGGTAGCAACTCGTTCTTTTCATTGGCAACAACGGTGATCCCTCCCTTTTTTGGTACCACCTGAACTGGGCTGACCCATTTACTGTCGCTGATTGGGTAAATGATGCCAGCGTCTAAGAGCTTTATCACTTCTGCCTTCACTACCTCTTGCATTTTCGGGTTCAAATGCCTTTGGGGCTGTGCTGTGGGTTTGTACTGATCTTCAAGGAGGATCTTATGCATGCAGACCGTGGGGATGATTCCCTTAATGTCTGCAAGAGAGCGTCCGAAGACTTTATGGTACCTTCTCAGCACACCCACCAATGCGGTTTCGTTGGCGGCGGAAAGAGCTGCGGAAATAATCACCGGATGCGTGGCATTTTCTCCAAGAAAAACGTACTTTAGAGAATCCGGTAGTTGTTTGAGAGCCGGATAAATGTTTGGATCAGCAGAATCGCTGGATGGCCCTCCGATTGAATGCAAAACATCGGGCTGGTTCGAATGTGCACCGTCATTGCCTGCGTCCTCGCGCTGCCAACATGTCTCGCTGTCATCCAAACCCACATCGATCTGGCCATCGAATTCTTCAAGTGGCTCTGCCGGTTCGCATTCCGTGATTTCGAAGAGTTGTGATGGATTGTGGACGTTGAAGGATATAGCGTCCTCCCCCAATCTGAGCGTGAGCTGCCCCTGCTCCACATTAATGATAGCACGAGCCGTAGCAAGAAAGGGCCGCCCCAAGATAATGGGTACTTTAGTATCAACCTTCATGTCGAGGATGACGAAATCGGCTGGAAAAGTGAGACCGTTTACTACTATTGTGAGGTCCTCGACAATTCCAGACGGTTTCTTGATTGACCGATCAGCTAGCTGTAGCATTACCTGCGTCGGCTTCAAGGTCCCTGCACCTTGTTCACGAAAGATAGAGAGCGGCATCAAGTTGATTGATGCTCCCAAATCACAGAGCGCCTGGCTGAAACGGTGATGACCGATCCTGCAAGGAATAGTAAAGCTGCCCGGATCTTTGCACTTTGTGGGCATCTTGGAGATGATGGCGGAGCACTCCTCAGTGAGATCAATAGTTTTGAGATCCTCCAACAGTTTCCGCTTCGAAATCAAGTCTTTCAAGAACTTGGAGTAGCCCGGTATTTGAGAAATGGCTTCAATCAGTGGTATGCTCACTTGCACTCCTTTCATTATTTCCAGGAATTTGCAGAATTGCTTCTCGGATTTCTCATTTCGCAACCTGTGGGGGAATGGGGGGTGAACAACACTTCTCGAGGGTTGTGCCTCGCTCACGGGGTCTAGCTCAATATGAATCTGAGTCTGCTTCTCGGCCACGTCTGCATTGCACTTGTCAGTGGAGTTCACAAGCGGTTCCTGTCGTGGAAGATTGTCAACGCCTCTACCGCTTCTCAATCGCATGGTGTTCACAGATGTAACAACCCTAAAAATATCTAAATAAATATTTGATATGAAAAGACTATCCGCAGCCCAAGCCCCCCTCTTTATTATCCTTATTAATCCCCTCTAGCACCCCCCATCTCTCCCGATTAAAACCGCCCCCCCCCCCCCGGTTTAACATTCCCGCACGCTAGGGCTTGCTTCTTCCCGATCCCGTTCTCATCCCCTGCGCAGAACATCGCTGCCGCTCCTGCTTCCATCTCCCGCACAACTCGCCGCCGCCGCCTGCTCTCCCTCCTGCGTGCGCCGCCGCCGCCTGCTCTCCCTCCTGCGTGCGCCGCTGCCTGCTCTCCCTCCTGCGTGCGCCGCCGCCGCCTGCTCTCCCTCCTGCGTGCGCCGCCGCCGCCTGCTCTCCCTCCTGCGTGCGCCGCCGCCGCCTGCTCTTCCTCCTGCGTGCGCCGCCGCCGCCTGCTCTGCCTCCAGCCGCCCTCTCCTTCTCTTTTCCTGGACGCCGGCAGCAGCAAGGCCTCCCCCCTTCTCCTCCTCTGGCCGGCAGCCAGACCCTCCTCCTCCGGCAACCCTTCCTCTTCGATTTAGCCGGAGATTTGCAAGGAGAACGTCTAGGGTTTGCTCGGATCCGCCTCTCCGTGGATTTTTGGGCTCCGATCCGGCCTCCTTGGGTAAATCTTCCTCCGATCCCCGCATTTCAGATTTTAACTTAATTGCTTTGTGCTAACTTTCGCCTCCGGACGACGTAATCACGTCGGATCCGCGTGGGTGTGTCGTGTACTCGACTAATCCTAAGTTTCTTTTTCGATTTTCGGTGCCGTTCAACGAATGTAGCGGTGGAATCGCTCAAGGCCCTCTCCGAATTAGGGTTCCCGGATTCAACCGCCGCCAAAACCTTCGGATCTCTTGTGGTAACCGCTTCTCCCCTCTTTGACGAGGGAGGTAAATTCTCTTGTACTCGCCCCCTTGAATTATTTTTACGCAACATAGTCGCAGATGTGCGCGTAGGAATAAGCGTTGAAACAAACTTTTCATGTGAACGCATCTTGAACAGGTTCCGCTAAAGTTTAGACCTTGTCTCTTAGCCGCCGCCTTCAAGCCCGGCTCCTCCTTAAGGCAAGTAGAGATAACTCTCTCGCTTGCAAACAAGTTTTATTTCAGTCACACTTGTACCGTACTAGCTCCACTTGAATCTATTACTTGCAGATAAGTAAGCTCTTTAGACGTCATAGGCAAACAATGAAAGGGAATGTGTCGTTTGATGTGACACCGGAAAAATGAGTTCACACTTGAATGGTAACAGAAACCAATAAGGGAATCTTGTGAGCAGCGGTAGCCTAAGCCTTGCATCCACTCCCATGCTAGAATCTTGTACATCAAATGACGACACACACGCCTTTCATTGATTTCTGCTTATACGTTTCTGTTTAGGCTAAAACTCCGGAGTAGGCTAAAAATTTATTAAAGAATCTCAGTTAGTCTCTGACATACTTTACTGCTATGCTTGTTTCCCCGTTTACTTGTTTGTTTAATTAACTTGAATCTCTGTTATTTATCTCGTTCTGAGGCTTTTCCTTCTGTTTGGATTTGCCTTAGGGTTCGTGACTGCGCCGTCTACTTCCTGAGTGGTTCCTCGCCCAGCTCCCGTCTGTCGGAGGTTTACTGTCTTTGTAGTTGCTGCATCAGGTCCTTTGTATCTTGTTTCTTTTACTTTTGGATCTGCCTTTCCTGTACTAGTTATTACCATGCATTTTCCCTGTACCGTGGACAACTCTTAGGATGATATGGATGTATTTCAGTATTATATAAATGTTTATTTGGTTTCTGCGGGTTACTAGCATCTTCTTTTACATCATAATTATAGTATGAGAATTAATTAAAGTGCATGAGCATTACTTTTAATTCAAGCTTCCGCATAATATATCAAACTAGTATTGTTCTTCAAAATCTAATTATTTTCTACAGATATTCTGGTATTACAGCACCCGCCTGGCAGACATGATTTCTCTTTACCCATGTCTGCGGCATCACGACCCGCCCATAGCGCACTCTGATATTCGTTATTAGACGGGTCGTGACAGTTGGTATCAGAGCCAGGTTGAGCATCTAAAGATAAAGTATTTTAAACTTTTCATATATTTTGAAATTTATTATGTAAATATACGCGCATGCATCATTTCCTCACTCACCTTGTCGTTGTCTGTTGTTCGAGGCTGAAACACGCACACACTCACCCATAAGCATGAGTAGTATGCATACAAATGTTAAGGGAGTATGGGCAAACTTAACATTTATATGCATATGAATTTCCATTAGGATTTACACCGCTTGCAAATATTAAATTGTATGGGCGATATAATATTTTCAAGTGCGATGGCATTAGAATCATAATGCGCATGACATGTTAAGTGATATGGGCGCTTAACGTGACATGCGTATCCATTCATAAACATTCTTAGGGATGCATTGTAGGCATAATCATGTTGCGTGCATAACATAACTCATTGCACAGGTGTCTAAGCTAAGAGCAACAGACAATGAATGTACACACATGGATTTTACAAATCATCGTCTTACCGCATGTGATCATATCGCCGCACTTGCATCTGCATGGTCGTCACTTAGAGTTGTCCAATGAAAATGCTGTAACTACTACTTGAATTGCTTATCCAACAGTATTAGAATGCTATGACCTGTAATCTCAACCCTCAAGCTTAACTTAGTCGTCGTCTCACTCGATTTTTCTATGTTTCTTTCTAGATGGCTTCTAAGCGACCACAGCGCAAGAAGGCTACACCTTCTGCAGGGGAAGCCCCTTTGGGTGAAATGGTCCAACTTTTGAAGCAGCTTGTGGAGCGTGTCACCCGTCTGGAAGGGGATCGCCATGCTCCTGATCCGGGTTCTGGTTCTGGCAGCGCAGGGACGTCTGGAGTAGCTGTCACCATCACCCCTCCTGCATCTGATGCTGTAGTGACCCCGACCGTGACCACTCCGGCTGCTCTTCCTTTGACGATGGCTGACACTCTGGCTTTCAAGAGGCTAAATCCGCCTGCCTACAACGGCAACCGCGACTACTTCGTGATCACGGAATGGATCTCCCAGATGGAGAAGCACTTCGAGTATGCCATAGTTCCTGAAGCCCAGAAGGTCCTTCTTGCGGCCTATCAGCTGACCGAGGACGCCTATACTTGGTGGCTCCAGCACCGCAGCCTCCACGAATCTACCACCCTAACTTGGGGGCAGTTCAAGGATGCTCTGATGGAGAACTTCCTCTCTTCTGTGGAGCGGGACAAGTTAGCAGAGAGTTTCTTGTCCCTTCAGCAGCCTGGCAGGACAGTGACAGAGTATGCGCAGGAGTTCTCCCGCCTATCCCTCCTTGCTGCGGAGTTCGTGCCGGATGAAGCCAAAAAGATCAGTCGTTTCGTGAAGGGACTTCACCATGACATTCGCCAGCATGTGGTAGCACACGACACCAGAACCTATGCAGAGACCGTGGGAGCCGCCATGCGGGCGGAAGCTATTGAGCTGGATCGTACTGGAAAGAAAGCCCAGCACGGAACAAGCAATGCCGCTGCATCCGACCTCAAGCGCAGGAGTGCCCCACCTCAGGAGCAAAGTTCCAGGTTCATGGAGGTGTGTGCTTACTGCCACAAGGTGGGCCATACCGCCCAAGTATGCCGGTCTCTCTTGAAGAAGCAGAAGACAGCCGCTCCTGCACAGCCTCCGATGACACTTGCCTCCGCCTCCACCGTTTGTGCCTACTGCAAGTTGCCGGGCCATCAACAGCGGGACTGCCGCCGTAAGTTGAAGGCCTGTTTCAAGTGTGGGCAAGTGGGTCATCTCAAGTTCGACTGCCCCATGAGGGAAGGCCCGGTCACTACTCAGCCCCAACAGGCTAACCCCGGAGCCCAGAATGTGGGTAAGGCTGTGCTGAATGTCCTTACTCAAGGCGAGGCGCTCGCTTCCACGGACGTCATCTCTGGTACGTATGTGTTGTTTTATCTTTCCTGCAAGTATTTATGCATGCTTTTATATCAAAAACAACCGGAATTGGCGGTTATAACTGCTATGCGTTTTAGGGAGATTTAGAGTCAGAAATAAGTGGTTGCAGATTCTCTTTGATTCTGGCGCATCTCACTCGTTTATCGCTCGCCATATTGTGGACCTGCATGGTTGGCCCACTTCACCTCTGGAGGCCCCTTTTGAGATTTCTGTGCCGGGTCATCAGCACCTATCAACTAGGGGTATCCCCAATTGCCCAATCTTGCTCGAAGAATTGCAAGTCTTTGCGAATCTCATAATTCTGGAGATGTCTGAGTTCGACGTGATTTTGGGAATGGATTGGCTGGTTGCATATCGAGTGAAGCTGGATTGCGCGGCAAAGAGGATCAACCTCAGCATCGGTGGCAAGGATTACAGTGTTCACGTGCAGACCCGCGGCCATCTAAAGGTAATTTCTGCTGTACACGCCACTCGACTTCTCAGTCAAGGGTGCATTGCTGGCTTTGTTTATGCTTCCCATTCGGATTCTGCTACTCCTTCACTCGAGTCCATCCCGATCGTTTCTGAGTTTCCTGACGTGTTTCCCGCCGAGCTGCCTGGGATGCCGCCTGATCGTGAGGTAGAGTTCTCTATTGATGTGGAGCCTGGAACGCACCCCATATCTAAAGCTCCTTACCGGATGGCCCCGCGCGAATTGGAAGAACTCCGATTGCAGTTGGACGAGATGCTCGAGCTTGGATACATTCGTCCCAGCACTTCTCCGTGGGGATCCCCCGTCCTCTTCGTAAAGAAGAAGGATGGTTCTTTGAGACTTTGTATTGACTACCGAGATCTGAATAAGGTCACAATCAAGAACAAGTATCCCCTCCCGCGTGTGGATGACCTCTTTGATCAGCTTAAGGGCAGTGCCGTGTTTTCCAAGATAGATCTCAGATCGGGTTATCATCAGTTGAAGATCAAGGAATCCGATATCCCCAGGACTGCTTTCAGAACTCGGTATGGACATTTTGAGTTCCTGGTGATGTCCTTTGGGTTGACCAATGCTCCCTCCACCTTTATGGATATGATGAACCGCGTCTTTCGCGAATACCTGGATAAGTTCATCATTGTGTTCATTGATGATATCCTGGTCTATTCCAAGACCCGTGAAGAGCATGATGCACATCTTAGGCTCACTCTCTCCACTCTTCGCCAGCACCAACTCTATGCCAAGTTGGCGAAGTGTGAGTTCTGGCTGGATCGTGTTGCCTTTTTGGGGCATGTCATTTTAGGGGATGGGCTATCCGTTGACCCCGCCAAAATCTCTGCAGTGATGGACTGGAAGCAACCCTCCACCCCTTCCGAAATCCGCAGTTTCCTTGGGTTAGCTGGTTATTATCGGCGCTTCGTCAAGGGTTTCTCCTCTCTTGCTGCTCCTCTGACAAAGCTAACTCAAAAGCATGCCAGGTTTGAGTGGACAGATCAGTGTGAGCAATCCTTCTCTGAATTGAAGCAAAGATTGTGTTCAGCGCCAGTATTAGCTCTTCCTTCTGAGGGTTTGGATTTTTCTGTGTACACCGACGCTTCCGGAGTGGGTCTGGGTGGTGTTCTGATGCAGGAGGACCGTGTTATTGCCTATGGGTCGAGGCAGTTGAAGATCCATGAACGCAATTATCCCACTCACGATTTGTAGTTTGCCGCGGTGGTTTTTGCCTTGAAGCTGTGGCGTCATTACCTCTATGGGGTGAAGTGCCACTTTTACACCGATCACCAGAGCTTGAAGTACATTTTCGTTCAGAAGGACCTCAATCTTCGGCAGAGGCGATGGCTTGAGTTTGTAGCGGATTATGACTTGCAGATCACTTATGTGCCCGGTAAGGCCAATTCAGTGGCAGATGCGCTGAGCCGACATGCTACGGCTGCCGCCTGCACCCCTATGTCAGCATCCCTTGCAGCCTTGATAGATGACCTCGACCGGATGGACATATCCATCGCACCTGAGGGTCACGGAGGAGTTTCTGTTCCGTTATGGGTAGAGCAGGTGAAGGATTTGCAGCCATTTGATCCAGAACTTCAGCGCATTCGCCGACAGGTTGAACTTGGGATCCTCCCGGATTTCTCTATCTCGGATGATGTTCTACGTTTCCGAGGTCGCCTTTGCATCCCTGACGTTCCTGAGCTACTGGATAGCATTTGCAGAGAAGCTCATGAGTCCCACACCTCTGGTCACCCCGGCAATAATAAGATGTACCATGATTTGAAGCAGTTCGTGTGGTGGCCTGGTATGAAAAATTATATTGCCCGCTTCATCGCTCGTTGTCTGACGTGTCAGAAGGTGAAAGCTCAGCGCCAGCGTCCCGGTGGTCTCTTGCAGCCCCTGCCTATCCCAGAGTGGAAATGGGAAGACATCTCTATGGATTTCATCACTGGACTGCCCCGTACTCCGAGAGGTCATGATGCGATTTGGGTTATTGTGGACCGCTTGACTAAAGTAGCTCGCTTCATCCCGTACAAGGAAGGTCATCCCACCGAGAAGATGGCTCGGATCTATGTTTCTGAGATAGTTAGACTTCATGGGATCCCTCTGCGGATTGTTTCTGATCGTGACTCGAGATTTGTATCGCACTTCTGGAAGGGATTCCAGCAAGCTTTGGGCACTGAGCTCAGCCTGAGCACCGCTTACCATCCGACTACTGATGGCCAGACCGAAAGGGTGAATCAGATTCTTGAAGATATGCTTCGGTGTTATATTCTGGACTATAAGGGAGCTTGGGATGAGCACTTGCCATTGGTTGAATTCGCCTACAATAACAGCTATCAGGAGAGCCTCAAGATGGCCCCCTTCGAGGCGTTGTATGGGCGTCGTTGTAGGACCCCTCTCTACTGGTCAGAAGTTGGTGAAAAGGTTGTGTTGGGTCCTGAGCTACTTCAGGAAATGGAAGAGGCCACCAAGAAGACTCGTCTTCAGCTTAGCCGTGCCGTCGAGAGGCAGAGGAAGTATGCTAATCAGCGTCGCCGTCCGTTGGAGTTTGCGGTGGGTGATCGTGTTTTCTTGAAGGTTTCTCCTACTCCTGGGGTGAAGCGTTTCGGTCGCCACCATAAGCTCAGCCCGAGATTCGTGGGACCGTATGTTATTTCAGAGCGTGTTGGAGGATCTGCTTACCGCCTGGAGCTACCTGATTCCTTGGCCAGTGTTCATAATGTCTTCCACGTCAGCCAGCTTCGGAAGTACATTCATGATCCCACCCGCGTCATTGAGGAAGTTCCAGTGATTCCTGAAGCTAATCTGTCCTATCCAGTTGAACCCGCGAAGATCGTTGAGTATCAAGAGCGCAAGCTTCGAAAGAGAACCATTCCTATGGTGAAGGTACTTTGGATGCATGGCAAGTCTGAGGAGTTCACTTGGGAGCTCGAAGCTGACATGCGTAGCAAGTACCCACATCTTTTCTCCTGATCCTGGTATGCCTCCGCTCTTGTTCTCTTCGCTTTTTGCTATTTGCATAGTTATTTTCCATGCTTTGATTTGCAAACCTTGTCGGTATAAAGAACATCTGAATCTTCGCCATAAGATCCCCCATTCAGAGAATTCTCAGAAGTTTCGGGACGAAACTTTCTAAGTAGGGGAGAATGTAACAACCCTAAAAATATCTAAATAAATATTTGATATGAAAAGACTATCCGCAGCCCAAGCCCCCCTCTTTATTATCCTTATTAATCCCCTCTAACCGCACCCCCCATCTCTCCCGATTAAAACCGCCCCCCCCCCCCCCCCCCCCCCGGTTTAACATTCCCGCACGCTAGGGCTTGCTTCTTCCCGATCCCGTTCTCATCCCCTGCGCAGAACATCGCTGCCGCTCCTGCTTCCATCTCCCGCACAACTCGCCGCCGCCGCCTGCTCTCCCTCCTGCGTGCGCCGCCGCCGCCTGCTCTCCCTCCTGCGTGCGCCGCCGCCGCCTGCTCTCCCTCCTGCGTGCGCCGCCGCCGCCTGCTCTCCCTCCTGCGTGCGCCGCCGCCGCCTGCTCTTCCTCCTGCGTGCGCCGCCGCCGCCTGCTCTGCCTCCAGCCGCCCTCTCCTTCTCTTTTCCTGGACGCCGGCAGCAGCAAGGCCTCCCCCCTTCTCCTCCTCTGGCCGGCAGCCAGACCCTCCTCCTCCGGCAACCCTTCCTCTTCGATTTAGCCGGAGATTTGCAAGGAGAACGTCTAGGGTTTGCTCAGATCCGCCTCTCCGTGGATTTTTGGGCTCCGATCCGGCCTCCTTGGGTAAATCTTCCTCCGATCCCCGCATTTCAGATTTTAACTTAATTGCTTTGTGCTAACTTTCGCCTCCGGACGACGTAATCACGTCGGATCCGCGTGGGTGTGTCGTGTACTCGACTAATCCTAAGTTTCTTTTTCGGTTTTCGGTGCCGTTCAACGAATGTAGCGGTGGAATCGCTCAAGGCCCTCTCCGAATTAGGGTTCCCGGATTCAACCGCCGCCAAAACCTTCGGATCTCTTGTGGTAACCGCTTCTCCCCTCTTTGACGAGGGAGGTAAATTCTCTTGTACTCGCCCCCTTGAATTATTTTTACGCAACATAGTCGCAGATGTGCGCGTAGGAATAAGCGTTGAAACAAACTTTTCATGTGAACGCATCTTGAACAGGTTCCGCTAAAGTTTAGACCTTGTCTCTTAGCCGCCGCCTTCAAGCCCGGCTCCTCCTTAAGGCAAGTAGAGATAACTCTCTCGCTTGCAAACAAGTTTTATTTCAGTCACACTTGTACCGTACTAGCTCCACTTGAATCTATTACTTGCAGATAAGTAAGCTCTTTAGACGTCATAGGCAAACAATGAAAGGGAATGTGTCGTTTGATGTGACACCGGAAAAATGAGTTCACACTTGAATGGTAACAGAAACCAATAAGGGAATCTTGTGAGCAGCGGTAGCCTAAGCCTTGCATCCACTCCCATGCTAGAATCTTGTACATCAAATGACGACACACACGCCTTTCATTGATTTCTGCTTATACGTTTCTGTTTAGGCTAAAACTCCGGAGTAGGCTAAAAATTTATTAAAGAATCTCAGTTAGTCTCTGACATACTTTACTGCTATGCTTGTTTCCCCGTTTACTTGTTTGTTTAATTAACTTGAATCTCTGTTATTTATCTCGTTCTGAGGCTTTTCCTTCTGTTTGGATTTGCCTTAGGGTTCGTGACTGCGCCGTCTACTTCCTGAGTGGTTCCTCGCCCAGCTCCCGTCTGTCGGAGGTTTACTGTCTTTGTAGTTGCTGCATCAGGTCCTTTGTATCTTGTTTCTTTTACTTTTGGATCTGCCTTTCCTGTACTAGTTATTACCATGCATTTTCCCTGTACCGTGGACAACTCTTAGGATGATATGGATGTATTTCAGTATTATATAAATGTTTATTTGGTTTCTGCGGGTTACTAGCATCTTCTTTTACATCATAATTATAGTATGAGAATTAATTAAAGTGCATGAGCATTACTTTTAATTCAAGCTTCCGCATAATATATCAAACTAGTATTGTTCTTCAAAATCTAATTATTTTCTACAGATATTCTGGTATTACAGCACCCGCCTGGCAGACATGATTTCTCTTTACCCATGTCTGCGGCATCACGACCCGCCCGTAGCGCACTCTGATATTCGTTATTAGACGGGTCGTGACAACAGACTCCGGCTGCTGACTTGCAAGCCGAGAAATGACATTGGTAAGATTCCCTATAGTAGAGTGAAGCTGTTGAATTGCTGCAGATTGGTCATTCATTTGATGCAGCATCCCGACCACAAAGGTTGCCAACTGTTCTGTCTGCCCTGACGGCATACGTTCCGCTGCTCCGTTGAATGTCACTTCATTAACTTCAGCAGTACTGGGGGGGGGGGGGGGGGGGGGGGGTGAATGACATGACTCCAGTGTTGGCTGGTCTAAACTATATTCACGACCACTTCCCACGCGTCCTTCCCCGATTTATTAAACAGGGCCCCTCCGGCTGCCACATCGAATAACAAACGGAATTTGTCCAGCACGCCGAAATAAAAAATCTGAATCAAAAAGATTTCTGATAGATCTTCACGGTAACATCCCCTATGCAGGGATTGAAAACGCTCCCAAGCGTCAACTAACGTCTCCCTTTTCCCTGGCCGAAGGTTATAAGTTCCCTGTACTTGTCTAGGACTCGGGTACGGTGTTGAAACTCATGCAAAAATCTCCCTTCGAGCTGCTTCCATGTGGTCGCCTCTCTTTTCCGGATATCCCAGTACCAACTTTTGGCTTTATCATGTAGGGAAAATGAGAATGCCAGGATCTTTTGCAGGTCATTTTCAACTCCACTGAATATACATGTATAATAAATCTCTAAGAAGTCCTGCATGTGTTGTACCGCATCTTCATGCTTATCCCCACTGAACTTGCAATTCCCAGTCATATAATCAATGATGTCGGAGGAAATCCCGAAATCATGATCATTCCTTTGTGCTTGAACCTTTAAATCATTTAAACTTCCTTGATAGATGTATTGCTGAATAGAGGTCATGCTGGGAATACTTGAAACCCAAAAGATTAGCGCACGATGGAAAGAACGAAGGTAATTCGATGTGCGTATCAAAAAAAAGAAACAAAGATAACAGAGGTAAACAAAGAGAAATAAAAATAACGCCTCGTGCAACGATTCTTCACGCAAACGAATTCATCACGTCTGCATTCCCCGGCAACGGCGCCAAAAACTTGATGCGATGTTCGGCAAGTGCACCGGTCGCTGTCAAGTAATAAATGTTGGGAATAGAATCCCCGAGTGTCGGTCTCTTGAGGAATGCAGGTTAGGTGAACGAATCGCGTTGTGTGACAATTGTTACACGAGCGGGAACAAACACAACAAGAGGGGTTTTGATTTGGTTTCCTATTGTTAACAACAATAAAAGAAGTGCGGGTCGAAATCACCGCTTCGCAAGGCGAGATGGGTGCATCGGCCGGAATGCCGAGCTTCGTGAGGCGGATGGACGGTGTGCAAGCGAGTGAAGTGATCAGTAGTGCGGAGAGTGAGGGTCGCAGACACCTCTTCACAAATCGTCGCTAGCTCTTGCTAACGCGAATCGAACACAATGAGTGCGTGAGTGAGTGAGTGGAGGTGAAACGAATCACAAGCAAATGTTGATGAACAGAGAAGAAACAAACATTGCATTTAAACTAAACATCATGATATTCAAGTTCAAATGATTCAAAGAAATACAACAAAGGGGAGAAGAAGAAGATAACCAATGGACGAAGACTAGCGTCCGTTCACGGCCGGAATGGTAGTTTGTCAAGCTACCTCCGGACTCGGGCGGACTGTGCTTCCGGCGTCGAGAGACTATCACGATCTCTCCACATGCTTCCGTCGTCTTCTTCCTCAGGATTGATGTTCTTCTCACCGGATAGAAATGGAGACAGCTTGCTTGAGTGCTTGCGGATGGCGGAGAATGCTTCTGGACGATAGAGAAGTGCTTAGGATGGCCGGAGACGACTTCCCCTTCCGGAGAAGATGAGGTGGAGGTGGCTGGAAGTGGAAAACGGCGGCGTAGGGACTGGAAATCTTGCTCCCGCGGACCGGCCTATCCCTAATTTGCGGAACAGGTCATTATATAGGCGCTGGAATAAATACTGCGCACGGTCATTGGCGCACGACCAGTGGTCGTACGCGCTGGAGTTCTGTGATCGTGCGCCTGCCTGGTCGGAGCCTGCAATGTAAGAAATTTATAAAATAAAATGTTCGCACGACCAGTGGCGCACGACCAGTGGTATTGCGCACTATCGTAAGTGGTCGTGCGTTCGGTCAAGAAAGAACTCAAATTTAGGGGGTTGAGTGTGCACGATCAGCGGCGCACGACCAGTGGTCGTGCGCAATAGAACCAGTGATCGTGCGCAGTGTTCCTGTACAGAATTGTACCGGGAACACCTGCACGACTCCTGTTCCTACAGAAATGCTAATCAGGCCACTGAAAGTGGCACTCAACAATACGATAAGGCTAACAAAGGAGAATAAACATCAAAACACACCAAAATAGGCCAAGAAGTGCACCTAGCATAGAATGACAAATATGAGCTAAAACAAGGCTAAAGTGCAGTGGAAAGAGTAGAAAAACGGCCCAGATGAGTCCATAAATGTGTATATGATTAGGACTCATCAATATTCCAAAAGCTGCGAGAGTTATACGACCAGAATCGGATGGACCGGGTCGCGTATGAAGAGAGATTCGCTGCGATGGAGGATGCAAACACGTGCATCCTTGCTGAGGTGCGTCAGGTCGCTAGCGGTGAGGTCACCTCTCCTGGGGTGCACCTTGCGCGAATCGAGGACTATATATGCCTGATGCAGTGCGAGGTCCAGTCGGTCTGCGAGTACCATTATCCGAGGATTCCTCCGCGCTCCGGTGTGCGAGGCCGTGACCGCTGGAAATGGCTCAATTAGTGAGCTATCTTTTATTGCTATTTGTTGCTTGCTCTTGTTACTGTTTCCCCTCGCTTCTGGGGGTTATGAACAATTAGTGACATTGTAATAAGGATATTCTCGTTCGTTCGCGAGCTTTCTTTCTCGCTTTGCATGATATTTATTGAAATGTTAATTGTGCTCGCGCCTCGCTTGTTTTTCGTTTGATATGCCTGGCTCGTGAGATACTGCCTCGACCGCGCGATTTTTGCTTTTTCTTTCTGCAGTTTAGGCTTGCAGGAGGCGAGTCAGCGGACTTCGCCAGGATGCCAACTCGCTTGGAGCGGATAAGGCCCCAAGGAGCTGAAAAATCACTGCGCGATTCCGCTATCCGCACCCCCAGGCGCTTCGAATCCTTCCCGCCCTTTTCATTTCTATAAATTGCCGTCAGCATTTACTTTCTAACTACCATATTAACTGTTCTCCAGTCTTTCTTTCCTCTTCCAGGCCCTCTCACAAATTACAGCTTGCACTCGCTCTTTTCCCGGTTCGCAGCTACTAACATCATGGTTATTGAGGTCGAATCCGAAGGGCGAGCCAGTTGCGTCGGGGCCTTTTGCGACCACCCCTTCTTCTGTGCCTCACTCACCGGTGATGAGTTCCTCGCCACGGTGGATAAGTACATCCCTTCGGGGTATGTTGCTAGCCACCCGCCGAGCACTGCCACCATCAACGATCCATCCACCGAGGAGCTCGCCATCCCTATTGCTCATTTTGAGAATGGGCTACGACTCCCTCTCTGGCCAGAAGTACGCTAGGTACTGTACTCCGCCTTCGCATTTCTTACTCGCCTCGCAAGGAGCGTGCTAACCTTGCTTTGATGAAATTTTCAGGTACTCAAGTACTACAGTGTCCTATTGAGCCAGCTGACGCCGAACGCGATCTTCGTGGTGGTCGCGTTCGCTTGCTACCTACGGGAGGAGAAGATTGAGTTCAGCCTGCTCGTCTTCCGCAAGGTCTTATCTTTCCGCACTTATAAGGACGGGACAACCCACTTCGCGAGCCAGCATGTCACCGTCTGCGAGATGGTGAACAAAACCCATTACTGGCACCAGAAATACGTCCTAGTAAAAGGACCGTTTGACAATATCCCCTTCTCCCCCCTCCAACGGGATGATGCAACCTACCTCCCTCCTGCCTCGCTCGGCGGTGACGACGCGAGGCTATACCAATACTTGGATTGTAAGAACTTTGAGGTCGTCTACCTCCAGCAGAGGGTGGACTCGCTGCTGCCGGTCCCGAAGGAGAAGGTTCGGCTCGCACTCGCAAGATCCTATAATTTTTTCTTATTTTATCTGCTAACTCTTTCATTTCCTTTGCAGGATAGCAGGATCTTCCCATCCATCCCCCTCATGCGAGGAGCGCAACACTCTCTTCAAGCTCTCTCGCCGTCGCGGTCACTGATGCGTGTCGAGAGCCTCTCGGCTCGGCTTCGGGTAAGAAGTGGCCACCGCCCACGTGATAGCTCGCAGCAAAACCCCCTGCGAAGAAAAGGAACAAGGGGACCCCCCCCCCCCCCCCCCCCCCCCCACAACCAAGGGGAAAGAGGTCGTGGAACTGAGCGAGGACGAGATTCCCCTCCCCCCGCCCGCGAGACAGAAGGCCGCAAAGGGGAGTCGCGGGGCTGGTGATGCTTCGAGAGAGCCCAAGTCGTTGGGCCATAAGAATTTTGGCCTTGGCGCAAAGCTCCCCGATGCCATCGACGAACCGGTGCTCGTATGGGATCCTGACCACAACAGGATCTCCTGCTCATCTCTCGTCCCCTCCTGGGTTGAGAGTGATAAGGTTGGGGGCGAGACGTTCTCCCTTGTCTTCGGGTTGCATGGCTGCGAGGATGTTGCCCTCTTCAGCGCCCTAAAGTCCAGGTTGCTCATCTACGAGGCGATACGAGCCCAATTCTGGGCCATGGAGCTCACCCACATGGTGGGCTGGAGGTACCTCACATCGGACCATGAAACAAAGGAGCTCGAGGGCGAGCTCCAAGCATCCTCGGACAAGGTCGTGCGCCTCAAAGGGAAAGAGGCCCTGTCTGAAGGCCTCCTCGAAAGCCTCCAAGGAGGAATGGTAAGCGACACACACATGTTCTTTATCTCGCTCGCTACATGTTTCGCTTGACTTATGTTTTTCTTTTGCAGGATGCTAAGACCGCGAGCCAACTCCTCTCGCGGAGCGCCGATCTGGAAAAGGAGAACGCGTTCCTGAAGGTGCAGGTCCGTGAGATGACCAGAGTGGTGCTCCACCCGCCCCCTTCGCGAGCTGGGCCCTGCCAACAATCGCGAGACGAGAAGGAGGCGACCCATAAGAATTCAATGGGCGTCGCCCGCCTTGTCTTCGACACCCTCAAGGGGGCGGGCCTGCTGGTTCTGGACGTGATTGAGTTCACTGCCGAGGACGTCGTCCCAAACTTGTTCGCGCCGATTCCAGATCCCGAAGATCGTGGAAGCGAGGAGGAGTTATCCGGTGACCGGCCTAGATCTTTTTGTTTTTCCATGTATATTTTCATTTTGACTGGCGAGTTCGCCTTTATATGTAATACACTTTTGAGAAATGAAATCAGGAAATATTTTTTCTATCTTTAAACTGTCATTTTATTTTGCTCGCGCTCGTGCTTTCTTCAATGCTCGCGCTGATGTACTTTGCTATGCTTGTGCCAATATGCTTAGTTGCGCTCGCATCTCTGCGTTTAGATATGCCCGCGTTCGCACATTTCTCGTTGGCGATGGCCATAAGGTTCGCCATTTTATCGTACTTTCACTTTGTCCCACGCTTACCCCATAAGGCGTTCCCGTAACTCCTCTAGCTTAGAAGCTTCGTTAGATAAACCCATTTTACCTTCGCACCTGGGTAAAGCCTGTGCCGCTTCGCCCCTCTAGCTCGCGCAGAAGGGCTCTTGCGAGCAGGGTTGACATTACCCTGCCTCGCTCGCCCGCCCCCTGCGTGCGACCAGTATTGCTTGCTAACCACCGCCTCGGTGAACCTCCCCGACTCGCTAGTTTTAGGCATTGTTTACAAATTCTCCAAATGTTTTTGTAAGCTAGGACCCGGCCCGACGAACCGTGCGACCACCGTATCCATCCGTCTCGCAGTTACCCTTGGACTTGGCTTTTTCATTAATTGTTATTTTTATTTCTCGCGAGCGAGCCCCAGGGCTCGCCCTATCAAGTCCTTGAGAGATTTGGCGAACCGAGCCCCCTAACATGAATAACTTATTTTTCAGCCTCTCCGCGAGATAACCTGACCCACCGTATATGAGAACCTGGCAGCAGAATCGATCTATGGCAACCTAGTACCAAAGACTTGCTACCTTGCCAGCCTCTCCAGAGATCAACCTGACCCATCGTCTATGAGAGCCTGGCAGCGGAATCGATCTGGGGCACACTCCAGCACCAAAACTTTCCACCTTGCCAGCCTCTCCAGAGATCAACCTGCCCCACCTTCTATGAGAGCCCAGTAGCGGAATTGATCTTGGGCACTCCAGCACCAAATCATTCCACCTTGCCAGCCTCTCCAGATATCAACCTGCCCCACTGCCCATGAGAGCCCAGCAGCGAAATCGATCTGGGGCACTCCAGCACCAAAAATTTCCACCTTGCCAGCCTCTCCAGAGATCAACCTGACCCACCGTCTATGAGAGCCCGACAGCGGAATCGATCTGGGGAACTCCAACACCAAAACTTTCCACCTTGCGAGCCTCTCCAGAAATCAACCTGACCCACCGTCTATGAGAGCCCAGTAGCAGAATCGATCTGGGGCACTCTAGCACCAAAACTTTCCACCTTGCCAGCCTCTCTAGAGATCAACCTGACCCACCGTCTATGAGAGCCCGGCAGTAGATTCAATCTGGGGCACTCCAGCACCAAAACGTTTGTTGGGGAAATGATTTATCTTAACCCCTAGAATTAAGTAGAATATAAATTCTAAGAATGAAAAATTAGGCTAAGTAAATATGTGTCGAATAGTATTCGATGCAACGTCGAAATGTAGTCGACGTTTCTCTCAGAATGAGTCGAAGTAACTCTAAGAAGAATTCGACGTAATCTTTGTCGACGTAACTCTGACTTCTAGTCGACGCATTTAATAAAGTCGACGCACCTTAGTCGACGCACCTTCCTTATTCTCCTCTCGACGTCCAGCCAGGATGAACTCGGTGCTTACGTCGAATAGTAATCGACGCACATCGATTTCTATGTCAAATTCAAATTCACGCCAGATCTCTTTCCTTCTTTCTAAAGATCTGAATTTTATGGAATGATTTTATTCTTTTATAGCCGTTCTGAATCTGTCTTTCCTTCTAATTGATTCTTGGCTAATTTGATTAATGTTTATTTGGATATCATTTGAAATCAGAATAAACTCTTTCCTTCTACATATAAAATTAGTATGGAAATTTTTCTCTCTTACTAATTCTCTGATTGCTTATTGAGTATTCTCCTTTAGCAATATCTTTTCAAACAGAGTTATAAATAAGAAGGAAGTCGGCAGGGAATGACAACTAGTGATCCACCATATACATTTGAAAAAGAGGAAGAGCTCCCAAGTGAAGAATGAGAAAGCTGAGAAAAGAGATAGTGTGCTGATGAGTCCAAATTATATACACTTTTATGGACTCATCTGGGCTAGTTTTCACGCACTTGCACTTCACTTTTTGTGTATTAATGCTTATATTTCATTTATTCACAATTCTCACTTGTAGTGCACATTTTAGCCCAATTTGGTGTGATTCTTGGTATTTCAGTGATCCTGGTTGTTTTCATGCAGGCTCAGGGGTTGTGCGACACTCGGGATTGGTTCTAGGGAATTTTCGGTCGAAAAAGCCACTGGTCGTGCGTTTTCCTTCGCGCACGACCAGGCGCACGACCACTGGTCGTGCGATAATTCCACTTACCAGACAGAGCAGTTCGCACGATCACTGGCCTTCTTCGCGCACGACCATTGGTCGTGCGCCACTGACCGTGCGCTATTTTTGCAGTTCAGGACTATACTACAGGTTCTTCGCGCACGATCAGAGGCATTTCTTCGCGCACGACCACTGGTCGTGCGCCTGACCGTGCGCGCTATTAATTTTTGCTCCTCCTATAAATAGACATGCGTGATTTTAGGTCAGGATCGATCATTTTCCTCCGCCGGTTTTCCACGTTTTTCGTAGGGTTTCGCCTCCTTCTTCACCGCCCACCTTAGGGAGGAGCTCCGGGCAAGCTTTCAACGCCAAATCGTCGCCGGAGCTTCCTCTTGGCCATCTCCTTCATCTAAGAGCTTCAAGAAGGGAGTCAACCTAGCTCTCACATTCAAGATCGGAGCAGCTTGTGTGATCATTCCACCGGTTCGTGACACGAAGAAGACGGGTCCATTGGAGAGTAGTGACAGCTCTCTCTACCCCGGACGCAGCTGAGGTCCGAGCATGGATGCGGATTGACAACCCGGCGATTCCTTCCGTGAATCCTCAACAAGACTTTAGAGTCGGTCGATTTCGCACACACACCTCCCCTTGTAGTGATAGCTTAGTTGGATTTCTTATATGTTTGATGAAGTGTGTTTTGACTATTAGCATTTATACTTGATTATGTCTATGTGATTTGGGTATTCTTGCTTATCATTTTGAGGTGTGCCTTGTTGTGTGGATTGCTTGTTGTGTTGTGCCGCCCTAACAATTGTTAGTGGTGTGCTTTGCGAAGAGGTGCTTGCGACCCTCATTCCGCCGTTCTCTCCATTCCATCTGTATGCCTACTCTTCCATCCGCCTAGCGAAGCGTGGCATAGCGGCCCGTGTAATCCATTCCGACTCCGCCGGTGCGAACCATTCCATCCGTTTACCTACTCTTCCATCCGCCTAGCGAAGCGTGGCATAGCGGCCCGTGTAATCCATTCGCCCAACGAAGCAGCGCGCTCAAGGCCTGCGCAGTTTGACTCAACTTGCCTACTCGTCCATCCGCCCTTGCGACGCAGAGCGCTCAAGGCCTGCCTAGACTCCATCCCGCCAAGCGAAGCATTGCATAGCGGCATTGCATAGGAGTAGTTGTAGTTGTTTTCTTTTATTTTCCAAAAGCCAAACCAACTCTCCTGCATTCCATCCGACCTTTAGGACTTCGATCTCAAGTCCTTCCTTGAAAGTTAACTCCACCTTACTGTGTTCCTTTGAGATCGATACTTGCGGATTCATTCCCATTTTATATTACTTGAACGATCGGTACACTGCCGTTTCGTGCCGCAGTCTTACTACCGCCTTTAGCGGTGTGCTAAGATTTACGCCATCATGTTTTTGGCGCCGTTGTCGGGGAACACAGCCGTGTGAGTTTTCTTGAGAGGGAGAGCCGAGAGATAGTAGTTCTTCCAGTGTTTATAGCCTCCTTATTATTTTTGTTTGCTTTTTAAATTTATATTGTTTGTTATTATTTCTTCTCTCCTATTTTCAAGTTTTAAGCAAGTTTAATCCAAGGAATTTTATTAGTTTGTGTAGATTTCTTTGCAAAGAATTTCAGTTTCGTTTTATCTGCTTTTATTGTTGAAAATGTCTTCATGGGATATTTCTCCTGGCACTTAAGACATGATGGTCTATTATATAGACCAAATGAATGAGTTAAATGCTAGGCAGTGTAGGAACGTTGTTTGCTTGTTGTGTCGAGGAGAGGGTCATGAATTGAAGGACTGTCCTAGTCTTTTCAATCCTGACCGCCGCTCCTCCACTCATGACAACATTGTCCCTATCACTCATTCTTTACCCATGGAGGCAATCGTGCCCTCTACCCCCGATCTTATTTCGTGCATGGACTCCTCACTCCCTGTGTATGGCTTCACTCCTAGTGATGATGATCACTCATTTGTTGGCCAACAAGGAGAGGAATGGGAGCTCCTAGATGCTCCTGAGTGGGATATGGATTGTATTCTTTCCATCGGGGAGGCATTAGCAGATCTTTTTGCGGAGGAACCAAACCTTTTTGTTCCTCCAGTTACTTTGCAATATTTTTCTACACACATTCTTTATGATCCTATCGAAGTGAAGGTGTGGGGTGCTGATTCTGACTCGGAGGATGCTCCAAAGTGGGATGAGGAATTTGTTTTCCCCGAAGGTGAGGATGAATACTTTGAACACGATGGTGCACCTCGGTGGGATGAGGAGGATACTCTCTCTGATGAGGAGGTTTACACTTCTTCATGGGACGAGGAGGTCCAAACCACCACGGAGGCCCTTGAGTTCTTGGATCCCCCTCGCTATGATACTTACGATGATGATAGCGATCTGTCCTTGGATCCTGCTGGGAGTGAAACCGGGATCACTCCCCAGATTGCTGATTATTTACGTTTTTCTTCTCGTTTCTTTCTTGACCCCCCTTCTTCATCCGAGCTTGTGCAGGTGGAGTCTTTACAGGTGCCCCAGGAGGACTTGGAGCTTCTTGATCAAGTCAATGATGATTGTGTCCTTAAATGCGAGGAGGTTGATCCCTCCTCCATTAAGGAAGCCTCATTCGTTGCCTTCTCCTCCTGCGGACCTGCTGTGGACGATACCTTGCTCGACAAGGATTTTTTTTGTGAGATGAGTGAGGACCAGGCCTCCTCATTTATTTACATTCTCTACCCTCTACCTGTGAGGAGCAGGTATCTATATTTAGGTAGAGGGGTGACTGCTCTGTCTCCGTATCGGTACCCGCTACCGATGCGCATATTAGAACAGTTACCTGTGCACTTTTTTTTCATAGGCCTATAAGCTAGAACTGTACAAAACCTGAATAAGTCGTGCTGGGATGAAAATAACCCCAGTAGTTATCTTACTTTTATTGCATTTTCATTTTCCTAGTTAGAGTAGTTAGTTAATTTCTGTTCAGTTTTAGCATTTCTGCTTTCTTTTGTTTTTGTGGAGCTCACTCCTGCAGGTACTCATTGCAAATTCTGAATGGCAGGTTTGCTTCAGATTTTCATGCATCTTCTGGTATGCTCACTTGCTGAGCATTGGGTAACTTCTTCCCTAGCTTTCGATTTTGATTTTCACTGTCATATCATTATGATGTATTGCTTAGATTAAGTCTGGGGGGAGAACCGCGCTTCGTTACCCACTCACGGTCACACATCTTTTGCATACTAGAAGCTTTTATTATGATATTTGGTTTTGTTCATTTGCATCGCGCACCGCATCACCCACTTGAGAACGTGCTTAAATTTTTGCACGTGCCGAGCTTTTTTTTTTATCACTTGTGCGCAAAGCAAAGAATTCTGTGTTGGCTTAGTATTGTATGGCGGAGTAAAATGTTGACTCCAGGAGTGTTCCTAGTCGTACAATCATGTTCACTTAGAGTTTGTGTAGATTAAAATCCTTTATATGCTTTTAGTTTCTATTTTTTCTATTAGCGTAAATTTTGTTTACTGTACTCTAGTTGTGAATCCGGTCATGAATCAAACGGTGGCGTAGAATTGTGTGTAGGTGTTCAGTAGCCACGTATTGCTCGAGTCGGGAGGAAGGTTAATCTTTCTCGGTGGCTAAGAACTTGCCCCAAGCGACTCTCGAAGCATGGGTATACGGTTAGTCAAGCGCGCAAATATGATGTAGGCTCTCATTTTGGCCTGGTTGAGCCTTGTACCCATTCCTACCACATTACCCTCGCTACCCAGTTGTGCCTACCCCTCCTTTTGATTCAGCTCCACTATACATCACCAAAGCCAAATAGCCAACCCTATTAGCACACCCATGATTGAGCTTTATTATTTATATTTTGAATGTGGGGTGTTGAAGTGGTGTTCATGTCGTGATATGTGGTTGTGCCCAAATGGTATTTATGCTGGATTTATTATGTGTAAAAAAAAAATGAATGCAATGTTTAAAAAAAAAAGGAGACGAAAAAGAAAAGAAAAAATGGAAAATATATAAAAATGTTTTGTATTTTGGAGTAGGCGGTGCACACACCGATGTTTTGTATTTTGGAGTAGGTGTGTGCACCCATTTGATTATGTTTGGGCATAGGGTGATTTATCTGTGTTTGTACTTGTTCATTTGGGTTTGGTGTGCTTAGCCTTCTTGTTTACCGTTGTTATACCCTACCTAAACCAAGCCCTGTTTTATCCTAAAGTCCTATTGATTTGCGCGCTTGAGTCAAACCAGTGCCGTGGAGAGAGTGTGAACGGGCAAGCGTATGGTCATCGACATTGGTGGATTCCTTTGGAGATCCTCCCGAGACCCGATCTTTGGCAATGCTCACCTCACTGTCCGTCTACTTTCGTTCTTCGCGTAACCGGATGATTCACTGTGATTCACATTAGGAGTATGAGTAATATGTCTTCTACGTTTCTAGAAAATAAAAATTACTGTGCATACGTAGAATTGTTTTCTACTATTTATCTTTGCGCATGAGGATGCGACTTCGCATGGTACTTCGTTCGTACAACTGCCTAGCCAACTAGTTCTCTTTTTCTTCGCCCTGAGATGATTCTCTCGAGACGAGCAAACAGGTAAGTCTGGGGGTGTGATGAGTCCAAATTATATACACTTTTATGGACTCATCTGGGCTAGTTTTCACGCACTTGCACTTCACTTTTTGTGTATTAATGCTTATATTTCATTTATTCACAATTCTCACTTGTAGTGCACATTTTAGCCCAATTTGGTGTGAATTTTGGTATTTCAGTGATCCTGGTTGTTTTCATGCAGGCTCAGGGGTTGTGCGATACTCGGGATTGGTTCTGGGGAATTTTCGGTCGAAAAAGCCACTGGTCGTGCGTTTTCCTTCACGCACGACCAGGCGCACGACCACTGGTCGTGCGATAATTCACCTTACCAGACAGAGCGGTTCGCACGATCACTGGCCTTCTTCGCGCACGACCATTGGTCGTGCGCCACTAACCGTGCGCTATTTTTGCAGTTTAGGACTATACTACAGGTTCTTCGCGCATGATCAGAGGCATTTCTTCGCGCACGACCACTGGTCGTACGCCTGACCGTGCGCGCTGTTAATTTCTGCTCCGCCTATAAATAGACATGCGCGATTTTAGGTCAGGATTGATCATTTTCCTCCGCCGGTTTTCCATGTTTTTCGTAGGGTTTCGCATCCTTCTTCACCGCCCACCTTAGGGAGGAGCTCCAGGCAAGCTTTCAACGCCAAATCGTCGCCGAAGCTTCCTCTTGGACATCTCCTTCATCTAAGAGCTTCAAGAAGGGAGTCAACCTAGCTCTCACATTCAAGATCGGAGAAGCTTGTTTGATCATTCCACCGGTTCGTGACACGAAGAAGACGGGTCCATTGGAGAGTAGTGACAACTCTCTCTACCCCGGACGCAGTTGAGCACCGAGCTTGGACGCGGATTGACAACCCGGTGATTCCTTCCGTGAATCCTCAACAAGACTTCGGAGTCGGTCGATTTCGCACACTCACCTCCCCTTGTAGTGATAGCTTAGTTGGATTTCTTATATGTTTGATGAAGTGTGTTTTGACTATTAGCATTTATACTTGATTATATCTATGTGATTTGGGTATTCTTGCTTATCATTTTGAGGTGTGCCTTGTGGTGTGGATTGTTTGTTGTGTTGTGCCGCCCTAACAATTGTTAGTGGTGTGCTTTGCGAAGAGGTGCTTGCGACCCTCATTCCGCCGTTCTCTCCATTCCATACGTATGCCTACTCTTCCATCCGCCTAACGAAGCGTGGCATAGCGGCCCGTGTAATCCATTCCGAGTCCGCCGGTGCGAACCATTCCATCCGCTTGCCTACTCTTCCATCCGACTAGCGAAGCGTGGCATAGCGGCCCGTGTAATCCATTCGCCCAACGAAGCAGTGCGCTCAAGGCCTGCACAGTTCGACTCCGCTTGCCTACTCGTCCATCCGCCCTTGTGACGCAGCGCGCTCAAGGCCTGCCTAGTCTCCATCCCGCCAAGCGAAGCATTGCATAGCGGCATTGCATATGAGTAGTTGTAGTTGTTTTCTTTTATTTTCCAAAAGCCAAACCAACTCTCCCGCATTCCATCTGACCTTTAGGACTTCGAGCTCAAGTCCTTCCTTGAAAGTTAACTCCACCTTACTGTGTTCCTTTGAGATCGATACTTGGGGATTCATTCCCATTTTATATTACTTGAACGATCGGTACATTGCCGTTTCATGCCGCTGTCTTACTACCGCCTTTAGCGGTGTGCTAAGATTTGCGCCATCATGTGTTGCAGCAAAGAAAAAGCCTTCATCTTCTCCTTCTTCTGAAGCCATTCTGCTGCAAATTCTGAAAGCTCTCACAAAAGAGATAAAAGCTTACAATCTCCTTCTCACTATAGAAGAGAGATTACATTCACTATTCTTGTGCTTCTAATCTTCTTGCTAGGAAGAAGATTCTTTCTTGTTTAAATTACTTCTTCTGTTTCTTCTTCTTATCTTCATTTCATTTTCAAACAGTGTAAAAGAGTTTTTTGAATCTCTCTTCAAAAAATTCAGTTGTACTGGTTCTAAGAGTATCCTTATCAAAAGTCTCAGTGATGGCGCGTCCCCGCCGACACTCCTTGATGATGATGACCCGGCTGCCGAGGCGCTGCGCCACAAAGATCTGAGGCGCCATGATGATGCTGATGGACGACCGCGTTATAATCTCCGCCCGCGGCGTGACAAAACCGCCATGAACAATTAGTATTTTATTCATGCACTTTTATCTTATATTAAATAAATATAAAATTATTTCATGCTAGATGATAATTTTATATTTATTAAAATGGTTGTTATTTTTAATTTTGAACTTTTAATTTCATTTGGTGTGTATTTAACCATGCGGGTGGATGAGATTTCATCTCCATCATGGATGGTTATGATTTTGTGTAAACTCCTATTTAAGGGATGTTGCGGAACGCTTAGGGCTCTTGGTAGACCGGTTAACTTGAACCGCCTCAGCTCGTGAGCGAGCTAAGCGCGCAAATAGTCAATTAGAGGTTCGTTGAGTACGCAGAGACTTTTTAACGTGGAAAACCCAGAAAGGGTAAAAAACCACGCGGCCGGAGCTGTGCCGACCAAACTTCACTATCTTCTGGAGGGGTTACAACTTGGAAGCTAGAACTCGAGCGCGACATGCCGCTTACTCGTTACAATACTTGGAGAAAGAGAGCTTCGAGGGTGACAGGCCACCTCTCGGCAAAACTAAGTCCTTTTTCCTTCTGAGACTACTAGTCGCCTTTCGGAAGCGGGAAGGCCAGTCGCCTTTCCCTTCTGAGATTGCTAGTCGTCTTTCGGAAGCGGGAAGGCCAATCGCCTTTCCCTTCTGAGATTTCTGGTCGCCTTTCGGAAGCGGGAAGGCCAGTCGCCTTTCCCTTCTGAGATTGCTGGTCGCCTTTCGGAAGCGGGAAGGCCAGTCGCCTTTCCCTTCTGAGATTGTTGGTCGCCTTTCGGAAGCGGGAAGGCCAGTCGCCTTTCCCTTCTGAGAATGTTGGTCGCCTTTCGGAAGCGGGAAGGCCAGTCGCCTTTCCCTTCTGAGATTGTTGGTCGCCTTTCGGAAGCGGGAAGGCCAGTCGTCTTTCCCTTCTGAGAATGCTGGTCTCCTTTCGGAAGCGGGAAGGCCAGTCGCCTTTCCCTTCTGAGAATGCTGGTCGCCTTTCGGAAGTGAGAAGATCTTCAAGTCCCGAAGGAGATCTTCAAGTCCCGAAGGAGATCTTCAAGTGCCGAAGGAGAATTCCGCAAAAGTCTGCAAGGAGCTCTCCTGGGTCCAGAAGTCCAAGTCCTTTCAAATGAACCCCCAGGCCCCTTTTTATAGCTTTGGCCGGGGGTAGTCTGGTAATTTTATCGTTGGCAGTTTCCATAAATGCCCGGTGGACGAATCATATTCTCCGGTTCGGGGCCCTCGGATCGCCATTTTTCGCAAATGACCACCTTGCCCCTCGGGCAGCATGGGCAGCTCGGGCAGTTCGGGCAGTTCCGTTGGAGGCGAAAAAAGGCGACTGACCGTTCCTGAAAAGTGAGAAGCCTGAAAGATAAAAAGTGAGAAGCCGGAAACCCAAAAAGTGAGAAGCCGGAAAGACAAAAAGCGAGACGCCTGAAAGACAAAAAGTGAGACGCCTGAAAGACAAAAAGTGAGAACGCTCCCGAACGTGTTCGGAAGCGTTCTGAGCGCGCAACGAACTTGGAAGTGCTTTGAACGCGCTTGGAGGCATTCTGAGCGCGCGTGAGGGCGGAGGCGTTCTGAGCGCGCTCAGAAGTGTTCTGAGCGCGCAACGAACATGGAAGTGCTTTGAACGCGCTCAGAGGCGTTCTGAGCGCGCGTGAGCGCGAAGGCGTTCTGAACGCGCTTGGAGCGGGGAGTTGTCCCCCAAAGGGGAATTGGGATCCGACGCGCCCAACGAGGGGGCGTGAATATGGCGGGGTCCCCTACGAGCCCCCCTGCGGAGAAAGCGCGGGGAGGAGGCCTGACCGCACCCTAAGGGCGGCGCGGTCGGGCCGCACCCCGGGGGGATGCGGCTAGGCCGCACCCCTTGAGGGGGGTGCGGCTTGGTCCGCACTCCCCAAGGGGTGCGGCTAGGACCGCACCCCTGGAGGGGTGCGGCTGGGCTGCACCCCTCAAGGGGGGTGCGGCTAGGGCCGCACCCCCTAAGGGGTGCGGCTGGGGCCGCACCCCTCAAGGGAGGTGCGGCTCGGGCCGCACCTCTCAAGGGGTGCGGCTGGAAGGGGTGCGGCTTGGGCCGCACCCTTCAAGGGGGGTGCGGCTTGGGCCGCACCCCCCAAGGGGTGCGGCTGGAGCCGCGCCCCTTGAGGGGTGCAGTCGGGGCGCGGCCGGGCCGCTTTCCTGCGATGGGGGGTGTTGCCCGTGTGCTACCGCGTGCTTTCGTGCACGCGGTAGCGCATGCACCTGGGGTTTGCTCCGTGCGCGCCTTGACTTTGGCGGACGGCGGCGAGAATGGCGGGCTCGGTCTTTTCAACCCAAGCGATTATGCGTTGTCCGTTGCCCCCACCTTTTCTTAAGCGGGGTTTCCTTTAGGCGCACCCCAAGGTCTTTACGGGTGGTATGACATAAGCCCCCCAAACCTTCGGAGTCCGAGTTTCGGTGCGAGGAGTTCGGAGGTTTTAATTTCTCTGCGGCGGCTTTGATCATTGCTCACTTTGTGGTGCCTTGGGTAGGAGTTGCCATCGGGGGTAAGTGTGGTTGACTTTGTTTCTTTGTCCTGGCCAGGCGTTCCTCGCCCTGTGCTGGGTCGTGGTAGCCTTCTGATGGTCCTGCTACCCTGGTTGCTGACAGAGCGTTGACAGAGGGAAGACATTTTAAGATGGCCAGCGAAGGGCGTTGGCTTTCTGAGATTGTTGCTTGGCCTTCTGCCCAACCCTGATATCTGTCTAGGCTGAGTGTTTTCTGCAAAATAACAGATGAATTTGCGCGGTTCTGAGCCCGCGGCTTTTATATAATAGAAAATTAGCTTGCGCAAGTCTGTGCTTGCGGCTTTTTTGCACGAGTCTGTGCTCGCGGTTTTTTGCACGAGCCTGTGCTCGCGGCTTGGCCGGTGAATAGCGGGAGCATGATGCTCCGCAGCGTGGGAGCTGTGTGCCCTGCAACACGGGAGCATGATGCTCTGCAGCGTGGGAGCTGTGTGCCCTGCAATGCGGGAGCATGATGCTCTACAGCGTGGGAGTTGTGTGCCCTGCAACGCGGGAGCATGATGCTCTGCAGCGTGGGAGCTGTGTGCCCTGCAACGCGGGAGCATGATGCTCTGCAGCGTGGGAGCTGTGTGCCCTGCAACGCGGGAGCATGATGCTCTGCAGCGTGGGAGCTGTGTGCCCTGCAACGCGGGAGCATGATGCTCTACAGCGTGGGAGCTGTGTGCCCTGCAACGCGGGAGCATGATGCTCTGCAGCGTGGGAGCTGTGTGCCCTGCAACGCGGGAGCATGATGCTCTGCAGCGTGGGAGCTGTGTGCCCTGCAGCGCGGGAGCATGATGCTCTGCAGCGTGGGAGCTGTGTGCCCTGCAACGCGGGAGCATGATGCTCTGCAGCGTGGGAGCGGCGTTGTCCTTTCTACGGACTTAGTTTAGATTGTTGGACTCGACGCGTGTCCTCCACTTGTGAGAGGCCTCTTCTTTTTACTATGTTGGCGAGTTTGTAGTTTGATAATAATGCTGAGGGTCGCATGTGACTTTAACTTTTCGGTGCCCCACTTTAGAAGATTTGTACCGCTGATTGAGACAGAAAGCAAATGTAGTAATTTCAAATACATAACGGGTACATGCGCGCAAGTATAATCTTGCGGCTTACTGTTTTTAAAAGCAAAAAACTAGAAGAAGCGAAAGATATAAATCGATGACAAATGAAATGTGGGTTGTGCGTGCTCTACTATGGGGAAAGTTTCCCTGCCCGGTATCTCTGGTTCATCCGTGTCGGGGTACGGCGTTGTCCTCTACGGGATTGTCAGCCCGCGGTCCGTGTTGGTTTGGGACCTGGTTTAGTAAAAACCTTCCGAGAAGGCCTTGTGGGACAAGACGCTCGATTTCCTCCTTCAATTTGTTGCAGCCTTCAGTCCTGTGTCCACGCCCGCGATGGAAGCCACAATACTGCGACTGATTTCCTCTGTTCGGTGCAAGCGGCTCGGGCCTGCGAAGCGCGTCGCTATCACGGATGGCGAGGAGAACGTTAGTCCTGGTAGTGTTCAGAGGAGTGTAGTCCAGATGCTGGTGAGATCTTCGGTCTCGGTTGGGGTCGTCAGGATGCTTGCTGTTCTTATTGGGAACTGTCTGTGGCAGCGACTCCTCTTTCTTCCTCTTCGAGCTCCCCTCGAACTGCCGGCGGTGCGCTTCAATTGCCTCATCTGCTGCTATCTGGGCCTCGACTCGCCGAACGAGGTCAGGATAGCTGGGTACGGTTTCTCTCATTAGAGCTGAGTAAAAGCCACTTGGGCGGAGACCTCCAAGGAAGACTCCTCGCAAAAGCTCAGGGTCAACTCCCGGGATCTGTCGAGCCTCAGAGGTGAAGCGTCGGAAAAAATCCTTCAGAGTTTCTCCGTCGTTCTGGCGAATTCCCGAGAGATGGGAAGGATCTCGGACAATCCTACGATTGGCGATGAACTGGTCCACGAACTGCTGCGCCATTTCTGCGAAGTTGTTGATGGCCCCATCTCGCAGGGAGTGGAACCAAGTGCGTGCTTGTCCGTTCAAAGTTGCCGGGAACACCCGACAGAGGAGTTGGTCGGGGGCGTTGTAAATCCCCATGATGGTGGTGAAGTGATTGACGTGTTCCAGCGGGTCGTCCGTCCCGTCGAACGTTTCGAGGTTGGGAAGCTTGAAACCGTTTGGAATTGGATGGTCCAGGACTTGAGGTGATAGTGGGGAGCCGTGGAGCGCGGGATGGCGGGCGAGAGCTGCGCGTCGCCCCGCTTGGGCATACTCCTCCTATATCATGTTGCGTATTTCTTCTCGCGTAGCTCTTTCCACTGCTTGCTCAGGGGCAGCTCTTCCGCGGTGGTGGTGGTCAGCTTCTGGGCCTCCAGCTGGTGGGCCAAGGTGAGCGGTACTTGCCGCATTGGAGAATCCTTCTGAAGCTTCGTCTTCTTGGACAGCCTCCCCACTCGGGGCATGATTCAGAGCCGGGGGCGGCGGTGCGTTCAAAGCTGGCGGTTGGATCGGAACTTGAGGAGCCCCAAGATTCCTCACGAGGACCAACATCTCAGCTTGATGTTCTTCGATCTGCCGTATGCGCACCTCCAAACCCGCCGCGGGTGCCGGTAGTGCCTCCTCTGCGGGAGGTGCATAGATAAGCGAGTGGGAGGGAGCCGGGTCGACGCGTCCTTCCGGCATCGATCATTCAGTAGTGCGAGCACTCTTCCTTGCCATGGCAGTCGGCTTTTGAAGAGTTGTTGGGAATGTTCCCACAGATGGAGCCAAACTATTGCGGAACGCTTAGGGCTCTTGGTAGACCGGTTCACTTGAACCGCCTCAGCTCGTGAGCGAGCTAAGCGCGCAAACAGTCAATTGGAGGTTCGTTGAGTACGCAGAGACTTTTTAACGTGGAAAACCCGGAAAGGGTAAAAAACCATGCGGCCGGAGCTGTGCCGACCAAACTTCACTATCTTCTGGAGGGGTTACAACTTGGAAGCTAGAACTCGAGCGCGATAGGCCGCTTACTCGTTACAATACTTGGAGAAAGAGAGCTTCGAGGGTGACAGGCCACCTCTCGGCAAAACTAAGTCCTTTTTCCTTCTGAGACTACTAGTCGCCTTTCGGAAGCAGGAAGGCCAGTCGCCTTTCCCTTCTGAGATTGCTAGTCGTCTTTCGGAAGCGGGAAGGCCAATCGCCTTTCCCTTCTGAGATTGCTGGTCGCCTTTCGGAAGCGGAAGGCCAGTCGCCTTTCCCTTCTGAGATTGCTGGTCGCCTTTCGGAAGCGGGAAGGCCAGTCGCCTTTCCCTTCTGAGATTGTTGGTCGCCTTTCGAAAGCGGGAAGGCCAGTCGCCTTTCCCATCTGAGAATGCTGGTCGCCTTTCGGAAGCGGGAAGGTCAGTCGCCTTTCCCTTCTGAGATTGTTGGTCGCCTTTCGGAAGCGGGAAGGCCAGTCGTCTTTCCCTTCTGAGAATGCTGGTCGCCTTTCGGAAGCGGGAAGGCCAGTCGCCTTTCCCTTCTGAGAATGCTGGTCGCCTTTCGGAAGTGAGAAGATCTTCAAGTCCCGAAGGAGATCTTCAAGTCCCGAAGGAGATCTTCAAGTGCCGAAGGAGAATTCCGCAAAAGTCTGCAAGGAGCTCTCCTGGGTCCAGAAGTCCAGGTCCTTTCAAATGAACCCCCAGGCCCCTTTTTATAGCTTTGGCCGGGGGTAGTCCGGTAATTTTGTCGTTGGCAGTTTCCATAAATGCCCGGTGGACGAATCATATTCTCCGGTTCGGGGCCCTCGGATCGCCATTTTTCGCAAATGACCACCTTGCCCCTCGGGCAGCTTGGGCAGCTCGGGCAGTTCGGGAAGTTCCGTTGGAGGCGAAAAAAGGCGACTGACCGTTCCTGAAAAGTGAGAAGCCTGAAAGATAAAAAGTGAGAAGCCGGAAACCCAAAAAGTGAGAAGCCGGAAAGACAAAAAGCGAGACGCCTGAAAGACAAAAAGTGAGACGCCTGAAAGACAAAAAGTGAGACGCCTGAAAGACAAAAAGTGAGACGCCTGAAAGACAAAAAGTGAGAACGCTCCCGAACGTGTTCGGAAGCGTTCTGAGCGTGCAACGAACATGGAAGTGCTTTGAACGCACTTGGAGGCGTTCTGAGCGCGCGTGAGCGCGGAGACGTTCTGAGCGCGCAACGAACATGGAAGTGCTTTGAACTCGCTCGGAGGCGTTCTGAGCGCGCGTGAGCGTGGAGGCGTTCTGAACGCGCTTGGAGCGGGGAGTTGTCCCCCAAAGGGGAATTGGGATCCGACGCGCCCAACGAGGGGGCGTGAATATGGCGGGGTCCCCTACGAGCCCCCCTGCGGAGAAAGCGCAGGGAGGAGGCCTGACCGCACCCTAAGGGCGGCGCGGTCGGGCCGCACCCCGGGGGGATGCGGCGAGGCCGCACCCCAAGGGGGTGCGGCTTGGCCGCACCCCTTGAGGGGGGTGCGGCTTGGTCCGCACTCCCCAAGGGGTGCGGCTAGGACCGCACCCCTGGAGGGGTGCGGCCCAGCCGCACCCCTCAAGGGGGGTGCGGCTAGGGCCGCACCCCCTAAGGGGTGCGGCTGGGGCCGCACCCCTCAAGGGAGGTGCGGCTCGGGCCGCACCCCTCAAGGGGGGTGCGGCTCGGGCCGCACCCCTCAAGGGGGGTGCGGCTCGGGCCGCACCCCCCAAGGGGTGCGGCTGGAGCCGCGCCCCTTGAGGGGTGCAGTCGGGGCGCGGCCGGGCCGCTTCCCTGCGATGGGGGGGTGTTGCCCGCATGCTACCGCGTGCTTTCGTGCACGCGGTAGCGCATGCACCTGGGGTTTGCTCCGTGCGCGCCTTGACTTTGGTGGACGGCGGCGAGAATGGCGGGCTCGGTCTTTTCAACCCAAGCGATTATGCGTTGTCCGTTGCCCCCACCTTTTCTTAAGCGGGGTTTCCTTTAGGCGCACCCCAAGGCCTTTACGGGTGGTATGACAAGGGAGTCTTTATGAAGGAATAAAACATTGAAGATTTTAAACCCTAAATCCCTCCTTGGAGATTTCGGCCAAGCAAGGAGCCTCCTTCTTGCCGCCCCCCCCCCCCCCCCCCCCCCCCCCTCTCTTGGTGTGACTCCAAGGCCGCCTCCCTCCATCCTCTTCGGTGCGACTCCGGCGAGACTTCCGCGGCGCGACTCCAAGGAAGAAAGGGTGATACTCCGTTCGGTGCGACGCCGGTGGAATCGTGGAGAGAGAGATTCTCCCACCTTTATCTTGTGTGTTCATCTTCTTGGTTGGGTAATCCCTCTCTTTGCTAGTGATTCTCGCTACTCTTTAATTTGTGGAGGTTTTGTCGAATCGTTTTATCCGCGGCTTTAATTTCTTCGCTTGCAAAAAATCTGATATCTAAGTTTTGTTATTGAATCTCTTGTTGTCCGGATCGGGTAGATCCGGTGCGGGAGCGAAACTCGGCCTAGCCTTGGTTTGCTCTCCAAGATTGGTGCACTTAGTGCTAACAAGGGAGTTAATCTCAACTAACGTTTTATCGCCGCTTGAAAGTTCACCACCGCTCCAAGAAAATTGCCGCTGCGTTTTGAAATGAATCGATTGATGGAATAGATGCTTGTGTAGGTGCGGTAAGTTGTGTGCTTGTTGGAGAGGTAGGTCTTAAGGACGTTGTATCGAGTCCGGCTTACGGTGAGTTGTGTGCTTGTTGGAGAGGTAGGTCCTAAGGACGTTGTATCGAGTCCCGCATATTTATTTTCAATCGGATTTGGGAGCCAACCGACCCCTTTTCGTTCGCTCTTGGTCGGAGCCCTCCTATGTTGTTTTACTTTTTGTGATGAATATGTTTCCGTTAGCGTAATGTCCACGTCTTCACGGTATCCCTACATCAATTTGGTATCAAAGCCGGTCGTTTCAACTCCCACGTTGCAAACATCCTCGCTGCGATCCTTGTTGGTCGTTCTAATCAATAGGAAAATCTGAAAATTTTCGGATTGGTCTGCGTTTAGCAAAATCTCAGAAAATTAAAACTTGCCAGAAAATTCTGAAATTTTTTCTGTAGCTTTCTGCACGTATTTCCAGCAACTTTAAAACTGAAACTTTTTCGATTCATCCTCGTTAGGTCGGCCTAAAAATTGGAAGCGTCGTTATTCTGTCCAGGTGGTGTGCGAATAACAGTCTGAAATCTGAATTTTTTGTCAAAATTCAAAAAAAAGATTTTTTTAACGAACTAAGTGTTACGCACATCAGGAACCTATAAAAAAAAAATCTTATGTCAATCTATCAATGGCCCTAGAAAAAAAATCACCTTCCTATCTGTCCTGACCCTGAATGCCCACTAGGCTAGGAACGGAGTACACATTACCGTCTACGTCTAGGATGGCTGCGAATCAGCCCAATGATCCCAACACCGAGGCCATAGCAGGCCTACGCACCGAGTTGACTGACCTTAGGACGATGTTAGAACAAATCTTATGGAATCAAGGAGGACCACCACCACCACCACCCGGTGATGTTGAAGGGCCCAACCGGCACCAACCGGTCACTGATTCGGATTTTGATGGGGGCTATCCCCGAGCACCTCCTCGAGAGCGCCGCCCCGAGCGTGGTTTCGATATCACTAAAGCCATCAAGATTGATGCCCCCACCTACGATGGCATGGGAGACCCCCAGGTCTTCCTTAGCTGGGTAGTTGACATGGAACGTTACTATCAATGGCACAATCTCACGGATCTCCAAAAGATCCAAGTCGCCCGCATGAAGTTGACAGATCGAGCGAAAACCTTCTGGCTGAATGAGGAAAGGAGGTTAGGAGCCGGACAGGAAGTCCCACCTATCGGATGGGCGGTGATGAAAAATTTGCTCACCGACCAATACGTTCCCGCTTACCACCGAACCCAAATGTTCGATGAACTAGCCACCCTGCGGCAAGGTTCAAAATTGGTGGCCGAGTATATGGGAGAGTTGAAGGACCGTATGGTGCGTTGCGAGCTTAGGGAACCCCCAGAGGTCACGTTATCCAGGTTTCGCAAGGGGCTTCAACCCGATATCCAGCGGAAGCTCTTGCGCTATGGGCACACAGATCTGAACACGACTTTCAATGCCGCCCTAGACATTGAAAAAAATTTAGCCGCCAAGGCTCACTCCCGTTATTCCCACACGAGGAATAAGACCACCGTTGGAGCGTCTTCTTCAACCTATCCGGACAGGGGAAAGTCTAGAACCACCGAGTCAAAATCCGTCGTGATCACCGCTAGGAACACCAAGAACCCCACGAGTGAGCGTGTTCCCATTGGGAAGGTTAGTAAGGCCAATACCACCTGTTATTCGTGCGGCGTTCAAGTCCACTATGACTTTGAATGCCCAACTAAGACGAAGGCCGTTGCCCTCTTAGACATGGCCGCTGATTCTACTGATTATGTGTATGAGGCCACTGAGGAGAACGACCCCGAAGGGGTCCCAAGCGATTTAGAAGACGATCCCCCCCTCATGGTGATGCGTTGTATTCTGACCACTCCACGTCCGCTAGATGACTGGAGGAGGACGAGTATCTTCTCCCTGATCTTTAAGAGTGGCGACAAGCTGTGCAAGCTCATTATAGATAGCGGTAGCTGTGTGAACGTTATCTCTGAGAACGCTGTCAAACGTATGAATCTGACCACGGAACCACACCCCACACCCCACACCCTACCAGGTATCTTAGATTTGCAAGGTTACCGTCCCGGTTAGCAAGCGTTGCCTGGTCCCTCTTACCTTTAAATCTTACAAGGATGAGGTCTGGTGTGACGTCCTTCCCATGGACACGTGCCACGTGTTATTAGGCCGCCCTTGGCTTTATGACCGTGACGTCACACATTTCGGTCGAGCCAATACTTATGAATTCAAATTCAACGGTAAGACCATCACATTGAGACCGACCGTTCCGAAGGAGCCGATAGCTTTGGCTAAGGACACTACTGTCCCGGCCGAGAGGAAGGCTTTGAGCCTAGTTAGTAGGAGAGAGTTCGTGAGAGATCCTTTTCTTGAGGGAGTTATGTACGCATTAGTTCTTATGAGTGCGAAGGGTGAATCGGAGGTGTTGAATGATTTGCCTAAGGAGTTATGGGTACTTTTAGACGAATATAAGGACGTGTACCCAGACGAGTTGCCTTCTGTGTTACCTCCATTGAGGAACATACAGCATGCGATAGATCTTATTCCGGGTTCGTCCCTGCCGAACCAACCCCACTATAGTCTTCATCCCGCGGCCCACAAAGAGCTGCAGACTCAGATCGAGGATTGATGAAAAAAGGATTCATCAGGACTAGCATGAGTCCTTGTGCGGTGCCAGCCCTTCTTGCCCCCAAGAAGGATGGTACGTGGCGGATGTGTGTTGATAGCCGCGCTATCAACAAAATCACCATCAAGTACCGATTTCCTATACCGCGCTTAGATGACCTTCTTAATGTCTTGTCTGGCGCCACAATATTTTCTAAGTTAGATTTACAGAGCGGCTATCACCAGATAAGGATCCGCGAGGGAGATGAGTGAAAAACTGCGTTCAAATCTAAGGACGGGTTATACGAGTGGCTTGTGATGCCCTTCGGGCTATCCAATGCCCCCAGCACATTCTCCCGGATGATGACGCATGTCTTTCAGCCATTCATGGGGAAGTTCGTAGTTGTCTACTTCGATGACATCTTGGTTTACAGCACTACTACCACCGAGCACATCTCCCACATGAGAGTGGTTCTTTCCACCCTATGGAAGGAAACATTATTTCTGAACCTCAAGAAATGCACTTTCCATGTTACGGAGGTAGAGTTTTTAGGTTATATCGTTGGAACGGAGGGCATTAGTGTCGGCCCTAGCAAGGTTAAGGTGATTAAGGACTGGCCCGTACCGACCACGATACGTGAGGTGAGGAGCTTCCATGGGTTGGCAACTTTCTATCGTCGTTTCATCAAAGACTTTAGCAGTATCAAGGCCCCCATTAGCGACTGCATGAAAAAGGGTGAGTTTACTTGGACGAAGTCCGCCACCTTCGCTTTCCAACGCATCAAAGAGCTTATGACTGAGGCACCCGTCTTACGTCTACCTGACTTCTCGAAAGTCTTTGAGCTTACTTGTGACGCTTCGGGCGTGGGAATAGGAGGTGTCTTGAGTCAGGAAGGGCACCCTGTGAGTTTCTTTAGTGAAAAGCTGGCGGGCACTAAATTGATTTATTCCAACTATGATAGGGAATTTTATGCGGTCATTAGATGCTTGCACCACTGGCGGCATTATCTCCTCTCTAAGGAGTTCGTGATCCTCTCTGATCATGAAGCTTTACGATTTATCAATGGCCAACATAAAATCAGCCCACGTCACGCCAAGTGGGTATCCTTCCTACAGGGTTACACTTTTAATCTCAAATATCTTAAGGGAGCGGACAATCGGGTTGCGGACGCTCTTAGTCGCCTAGCCCTTTTAGTCACCACTATGGAGGTTAACGTTGTCGGATTCGAGCGAATCAAAGATGAGTACGCTACATGCCCGGATTTTCAGGATTCTTATCTTTCTGCCCAGGATAGTTCCCCCACCACTATTACTGCGTTCGTTATCAAGGATGATTACCTCTTTAAGCATGGGAAATTATGTATTCCGCAGTCGTCTCTACGCCTCCATATTATCCGGGAACTGCATAGTGGCGGGTTGAGTGGCCATTTCGGTAGAGATAAGACTATCACCCTGGTTGAGGAAAAGTTTTATTGGCCAAAGTTGAAGGCAATGGTAGGACGAGTAGTGAGTAGTTGTCGTACTTGCCATGTTTCCAAAGGCACCAAAACCAACGTCGGGTAATATACTCCGTTGCCTATCCCATCCGTACCTTGGGAGGATGTGAGCATGGACTTTGTCTTAGGCCTACCCACCACTTTTCGACGTCACGATTCTATCTTCGTAGTTGTGGATAGGTTCTCTAAAATGGCCTATTTTATACCGTGTACTAGAACCGACGACGCATCTCATATCGCAAAGCTTTATTTTAAGGAAGTTATTAGTCACCGAGGAGTGCCGAAGACAATTGTCTCGGATAGGGATGTTAAGTATACGAGCTACTTCTGGAAGACACTTTGGATCCTAATGGGTACCAAGCTGTGGTTTTCCTTCGCCTATCATCCTCAAACCGATGGGCAAACTGAGGTGGTTAACCGGAGCCTAGGGAACCTTCTTAGATGTCTCGTGAATGATCATAAAGGCACATGGGATCTTATTCTTCCCCACGCTCAGTTAGCCTACAACAATTCCAAAAATCGGTCCACCGGTTTGTCGCCAAATGAGATTGTCCACGGGTACAAGGCCCCTGTGCCTCTTGACTTGGTTCCCTTGCCCCCAACATACAAGGCAAGTCAATTTGCACAATCCTTCGCCCAACATCTTCACGACCTTCATGCACGTATACGAGCTACCTTGACTGCTCAGTATGATTCTTATCAGGCACACGCCAATATACATCGGAGAGTGTCACACTTCAAGGTTGGCGATTTGGTCTTAGTACGATTAGTTCCCGAACGATTGCCATCTGGCACCGTTAGAAAGTTAGCACCTAAGCGCGCCGACCCTTTTCGGATCATCAAGAAAATAGGTGACAACGCTTTTGTTTTGGATTTGCCTGCCGAATGGGGAATCTCCCCTATTTTTAACGTCTCGGATTTAACGATGTTCGTATCGCCTCCACATGAGTTGAGTTCTTTGACGTCTTCTCCTTCCACCAAATCTTCTTATGGGTTGGGGAGTGGTAGTATGGATGACCTATCTCTATCGGTTCCCACAGGTATTTCACCGGATGGTAAGTCGCGTACTTTTATTCCTACTGCTGATATGTTTCCCAGGTTTCCGAAGACTTTTCTCACTCCGGACTTGATACTGTCTGCGGAGCCACTTACTACCTCGGAGGGTGCTACTTACCGTTTCCTCATCCGTTGGCGTGATCGCCCTCCTTCAGACGATTCTTGGGTCCTCGCGACAGAGCTTCAACGACTGGATGCTGATCTTCTCCGCCGCTACATTTCGGACCACGCATCGGAGATGCTTGATTTTGAGTGGGGGAGGATTGATGGCGCGTCCCCGCCGACACTCCTTGATGATGATGACCCGGCTGCCGAGGCGCTGCGCCACAAAGATCTGAGGCGCCATGATGATGCTGATGGACGACCGCGTTATAATCTCCGCCCGCGGCGTGACAAAACCGCCATGAACAATTAGTATTTTATTCATGCACTTTTATCTTATATTAAATAAATATAAAATTATTTCATGCTAGATGATAATTTTATATTTATTAAAATGGTTGTTATTTTTAATTTTGAACTTTTAATTTCATTTGGTGTGTATTTAACCATGCGGGTGGATGAGATTTCATCTCCATCATGGATGGTTATGATTTTGTGTAAACTCCTATTTAAGGGAGTCTTTATGAAGGAATAAAACATTGAAGATTTTAAACCCTAAATCCCTCGGAGATTTCGGCCAAGCAAGGAGCCTCCTTCTTGCCGCCCCCCCCCCCCCCCCCCCTCTCTTGGTGTGACTCCAAGGCCGCCTCCCTCCATCCTCTTCGGTGCGACTCCGGCGAGACTTCCGCGGTGCGACTCCAAGGAAGAAAGGGTGCTACTCCGTTCGTTGCGACGCCGGTGGAATCGTGGAAAGAGAGATTCTCCCACATTTATCTTGTGTGTTCATCTTCTTGGTTGGGTAATCCCTCTCTTTGCTAGTGATTCTCGCTACTCTTTAATTTGTGGAGGTTTTGTCGAATCGTTTTATCCGCGGCTTTAATTTCTTCGCTTGCAAAAAATCTGAGATCTAAGTGTTGTTATTGAATCTCTTGTTGTCCGGATCGGGTAGATCCGGTGCGGGAGTGAAACTCGGCCTAGCCTTGGTTTGCTCTCCAAGATTGGTGCACTTAGTGCTAACAAGGGAGTTTATCTCAACTAACGTTTTATCGCCGCTTGAAAGTTCACCACCGCTCCAAGAGAATTGCCGCTGCGTTTTGAAATGAATCGATTGATGGAATAGATGCTTGTGTAGGTGCGGTAAGTTGTGTGCTTGTTGGAGAGGTAGGTCTTAAGGACGTTGTATCGAGTCCGGCTTACGGTGAGTTGTGTGCTTGTTGGAGAGGTAGGTCCTAAGGACGTTGTATCGAGTCCCGCATATTTATTTTCAATCGGATTTGGGAGCCAACCGACCCCTTTTCGTTTGCTCTTGGTCGGAGCCCTCCTATGTTGTTTTACTTTTTGTGATGAATATGTTTCCGTTAGCGTAATGTCCACGTCTTCACGGTATCCCTACATCACTCAGGCTGGTTCTAAGAGTCTCCTTATCAAAAGACTCAGTGAAAGATAGTGAATTCCTACCAAGGGGGTAGAAGAGTGGACTACCCAATGTTTGGGGAACCACTATATTTCTTTGTGTTGTGCTGTGATTTTCTTCTTGCTATTTTCCTTCTTTATTTACTTAATTCTTGTTAGTGTGTGTGGGAAGCTTAAATCTGTGATTATTACACATATATATATAATTGCACAAAGTTTTTTTAAATCTCTATTCACCCTCACTCTAGAGAATTCTAGTGAGGTTAACTGTGCACTTTCAAAGAGGGACGTTGATCTAAAAAGGTTAACTCCTTGATCAAAAAGATCCTACCTCTTTTATATATATATATTTCTAAAAACTATTTTTCACATGGCACAAATCAAAGATTATGCTTCCACCAGACCACCAATTTGCAACCTTAAAAAGTTTACACTTTGGAAAACAAGAATTAGGATCTATATGAATTCTATTGATGAAGATTTGTTCAATGTTATTTTGACAGGTCCTCCTAAGCCCTATAGAAAGGACTCAAGTGGTAAAGTGACTCAAACACTTGTCCCAAGGGCTGAGTGGACAGTTGAAGAAAAGAAGGCAGGAACAAGTGATGCAAAAGCTGTAAACATTCTTGTCTCAACCCTCTCAGATGAAATCTTTCAAAAGGTTGTGGACTGTGAATCAGCCAAAGATATCTGGGAGGCTCTTACAAAGATAGTAGAAGGAAGTGCTGATGAAAGGAAAGATAGAAAGGCTTTATTGATCTCCCAATATGAGAACTTTCAAAGGAAGCATGAAGAAAGCATATCTGAGATGTATGACAGATTCAGTCTGATCATCAATCAATTAAGGAGCCTGGATAGAGAGATCTCTCTCACAGAGATCAATGACAAACTGTTAATGAGTCTCCCAAGTTAATGGGACTCAAGAATATGGGCAATAAGATATACAAGAGGACAAAAGGAAATCTCAACAGATGCCCTCTTAGGAAAACTCAAATCCTATGAGCAACTACTGAAAACCAGAGAAGAGAAGGAAAGAAGAGGAAGCACTTCAACCTCCTCAAAAGATAGAAACATTGCTTTGAAAGCAACAGAAGAAGAGACCCCTGTCACTGAAGAAGAATTATTCAGCCTCCTGGCCAGAAGATTCAAGAAATGGGTCAGGACAGATGGGTCTAGAAGGATAGAATCAAAACCAAGGTATGATAAAACTCCTACTAAAGAAATCATTTGTTATTCCTGCAGAAAAACTGGACACATTGCACCAGAATGTCTAGAAAATGCTGAGAAAAAGAAAGATCTGAAAAAGAAAGATCTCAAGAAAAAGGGGAAGAAGAAAGAAAGAGGCTTCATTGCAGAAGCTTGGAGTGAAACAGATTCTGAGGACAGCACCTCATCCAAAAGTGACAATGAAGAGTCTAAGCAAGAAGACCTATGCTTAATGGCTCTTGAAAGCTCAAAGAAAGAACATGGTGCTAAATCATGGAGTGAGACAGAATCAGAAGGAAGCATCTCTTCTGAATAAGATAAAGAAAATAGTCTTATTCTCATAGAGGAATCTGGGGATAAGGATGAGGTAAGCATTTTTGATGACATAGATTTTCTGTGTGATGATTTCAAAAATGATTTTAAAGGATTATGTTTAGATCAACTAAAAGCTAAAAAAGAAATTAAGAATCTAAAAGAACAAATTAATGTCATTAAAAACCAGAGAAATATAGAGGATACTTGTTCTAAAAATTATGAGTTAAGGGCTAACATTAGAGAAAAAGAAATAGAGAGGGCTAAAATAGAAAACCAGCTCCTTAAGAATAAGGTATCCCAAGCAAAAGCATTTGAAGAATCAATAAAAATGAGAAGCCAAACACTTAAAGAAATCACAGAAAAACAAACAAGAAGACATGAAAATCTTGGGCTAGGAGTTGATCCCTCAGCTAGTCTAATTCCATCCAACAAACCTGCTTGGATGAGCCCTGTTAAATTCACTAAACCCACTAAATCAATAAACCAAGAAGAAGACTCACAAAATAAGAAAGAAGACTCCCTCAATGAGATAAACCATTTTGATGAAACATCATACTATACAGATGAAGACTCTCAAAGTACCTCTGAGAAAGCAACTATGCCAAAAGAAACAAGTTATAAAGAAACAAAACTCCAATCAGAAAAAGGGAAAAATAAAATCTGTGAAGACACAATTGCGTCGACTTCATATCGACGCATGAATGATAGTGCGTCGAATTCTACTCGCCGCAATCTCTCAGATGCTTCGACCTCAACTCGACGCTTGAATAAAAGTATGCCGACTTCCAATCGACGCAACTTCTTACATGCGACGATTTTAGATCAACACAATCTAGAGAAAGCGCCGAATATAAATCGACGCAACTATCAACATACGTCGAATAGATATCGACGCATAAAAACTCAGAGCAACATAATTACAGGACATGTCTATTCTCCAAAAACTTTCCATCTTAACCCCCATTCAGGACCCATTCATCCTAATCATAATTTCTATCCTAATCAAAACTTCCATCCTAACCAAAATTTCTATCCTAATCATAATTTCTATCCTAATCAAAACTTCTATCCTAACCAAAATTTCTATCCTAATCAACACCACTATCCCTCTCTAAACTCAAATTCCCATAATCTAAAGATAGTCAGATGTTATATCTGCAATAAAACTGGCCACATTGCCAAACAGTGTTGGCATAATCAATCAAATTGCTCATAAAATTATTCTTAGGGTAACTTAGAAAACTTTAGGATTAGGAAGAAAGAATCCCTCAAGAAAAACCTGGAATCTTCAGACAAAGTAAAAGTCACGTCGATTTCTTAAATTGACGCATACGTCGATAGAAGACTCTATCTTCTCAACTCAAACTATATCGACGCTTACGTCGAATCAAACTCGACGTAACGTCGACTTCATGAAAAAGAGCGGCAACACTAAATTTTTTTCGGTCGCATCTACTAAAGTACCGAATAAGCCTCGAATTGTGTCTCGTTTCGACGTTTCACCTGACATAAATAAACTCTTCCGTTAGAAATCCTCTCGCACTCTGCATCTTTCATCCTTCTTACCTCTCAGTCCAGCCATCTCTTCCTCTCTCTCACTGACCTAAAATGGCTCCCAAGATAAACTCTGATTTCGACATTGACCTCGAATCCTTCCAGGCCGCCGCCGAAAATTATAAGAGCATCATAGCTCTCTTCACTGAAGCTGGCCTAGATAAGCTCATCTCCACAAGATGCAAGCTCCTAGAGACAGAACTCACAGAGCTAATGGCTCATGTTCAGATATCTGAACAAGGAGAAATCACTGGAACAATATATGAGACACCTGTCTCAATCTCTGCTGGACACATTAGGAACACCTTTGATCTTTCATCAGCTACATTCCAATATTATCCTTGTTCAAATCAAATAGGGAAAGCAAGTTATTTTCTAAAAGAGTAACTAAATAAATCTCCTTTACCATTCCCTTATCAGGTGATGAACCTGTGGAACTCACCCCTGATGAGATCAAGAATGTACTAATCACAATGAAGTTCTCAAAAGATAGACCAATCCATCTGAAGAAAATAGATTTTTCTGATGAGTATAGGCTACTGGAAGACATAGTAGGAAAAGTACTACTATGTAAGATCTCTGCACATGATGCAGTGCCCAGGCAGCAACTGAATCTCATGGGGGCCCTTGTGCTGAAGAAAAAAATAGACTGGGGCAGCTGCTTACTCAAAATGATAGGCTACAAATATTCTCACAAAGAGAATGCCTACATGAGGATTATGAGTCAAGTCCTCTTCCACTCCTTCCCTGACCTATGCAGGTCAAAAGGAATTCCTATCCCTCCTGGCAAAAGGATGTCCATTGCTCTCTTCTCAAAATGGACCAGGTAAATCCCCAAGCCTGGTGCCATTCCTGAAAGGACTCCATCTCCTCCTAACTCTCCTGCTCATCCATCTTCACCTCCTCCTCCTCCTCCTCATACTGACATATCTTATGTACCACCATCATCCACACCTTCACAAATACCAACTCAATCACCTGCTCAACCCTTCTCTATTCCTCCACCTCCTCCATCAAATACACCTCATCAAAATGATACAGTCCCCTCTCCACCTTCATCACATACACCTCCTCCTCCATTGTCTCCTCCTCCTCCAACACAACATGAACCATCTCCATCAACTGAAAAACTCATCACCCAGTGTATCCAGTCAGCAGCCCAAAAATTTCAGGACATGCTGGATGAACACTGCTCTCAAATTCACTCCTCCATCATGCACATGCAAACCCAAATAGATGGGGTCAATGCCTCTCTGCAAAGCCTGAAATCCTCTATCTCTTCATCTAGGGTCACCAAGTCTTTCTTAACCTCCTTGGATAAGAAGGTCAAGAAGGGGGAGAAGTTAGATGAAGAGCAGCTCTCCAGCCACAAAACTCCCTCTCACAAAACCCCTCATTCTTCAAAATCTGACAGTTTAGCTCTACTCAAGACCATTGGGAGTGAAGTAGTACCAGAGCTACATACTGAAGAGCAGATATAAGATGTACTGATTATAGCAAGAGAAGCTGCACAACAAATGGATCTATTGCAAGGGGAGGCAAGTAGAGCAGAGAATGGAGCTGAAGAGGAAGCTGAAGCTCAGGGGGAGCCAGATGCTGTTATACCTGAAACTGGAGATGAGAAAGAAACTGAAGAAGAAGTAGAAGGCCCAAAGGAAGTTCCATCCGAGGGGGAGCAACCTGCTGTGACTCAGGGGGAGCTGAGTGAACTACCTACTACTGAGAAGGAGCAACCCACCTCTCCAAAAACAGTAGTATTCACTAGGAAAAGAAAAACTCCTCCTACCCCTCCTGAATGATGTGTTGAACAATATTGATACAATCTATATACTTATTATGAAGTCTGTTTATATGATTTCTCCCTTCTTCTGATTACATAGCATATTTCTTCTCTATATAAATACTTTGTTGTGTTGATTAAAAGCTGATACAATTTCTCTCTGAATAGGGTTAATACAAATAGGGGGAGATTGTTGGGGAAATGATTTATCTTAACCCCTAGAATTGAGTAGAATATAAATTCTAAGAATGAAAAATTAGGCTAAGTAAATATGCGTCGAATAGTATTCGATGCAACGTCGAAATGTAGTCGACGTTTCTCTCAGAATGAGTCGAAGTAACTCTAAGAAGAATTCGACGTAATCTTTGTCGACGTAACTCTGACTTCTAGTCGACGCATTTAATAAAGTCGATGCACCTTAGTCGACGCACCTTCCTTATTCTCCTCTCGACGTCCAGCCAGGATGAACTCGGCGCTGACGTCGAATAGTAATCGACGCACGTCGATTTCTATTTCAAATTCAAATTCACGCCAGATCTCTTTCCTTCTTTCTAAAGATCTGAATTTTATGGAATGATTTTATTCTCTTATAGCCGTTCTGAATCTGTCTTTCCTTCTAATTGATTCTTGGCTAATTTGATTAATGTTTATTTGGATATCATTTGAAATCAGAATAAACTCTTTCCTTCTACAGATAAAATTAGTATGGAAATTTTTCTCTCTTACTAATTCTCTGATTGCTTATTGATTATTCTCCTTTAGCAATATCTTTTCAAACAGAGTTATAAATAAGAAGGAAGTCGACAGAAAATGAGAACTAGTGATCCACCATATACATTTGAAAAAGAGGAAGAGCTCCCAAGTGAAGAGTGAGAAAGCTGAGAAAAGAGATAGTGTGCTGCAGCAAAGAAAAAGCTTTCATCTTCTCCTTCTTCTGAAGCCATTCTGCTGCAAATTCTGAAAGCTCTCACAAAAGAGATAAAAGCTTACAATCTCCTTCTCACTATAGAAGAGAGATTACATTCACTATTCTTGTGCTTCTAATCTTCTTGCTAGGAAGAAGATTCTTTCTTGTTTAAATTACTTCTTCTATTACTTCTTCTTATCTTCATTTCATTTTTAAACAGTGTAAAAGAGTTTTTAGAATCTCTCTTCAAAAAATTCAGTTGTACTGGTTCTAAGAGTCTCCTTATCAAAAGACTCAGGCTGGTTCTAAGAGTCTCATTATCAAAAGACTCAGTGCAAGATAGTGAATTACTACCAAGGGGGTAGAAGAGTGGACTACCCAAAGTTTGGGGAACCACTATATTTCTTTGTGTTGTGTTGTGATTTTCTTCTTGCTATTTTCCTTCTTTATTTACTTAATTCTTGTTAGTGTGTGTGGGAAGCTTAAATCTGTGATTATTACACATATATATATATATATATAATTGCACAAAGTATTTTTAAATCTCTATTCACCCCCGCCCCCCCCCCCCCCCCCCCCCCCCCCTCTAGAGAATTCTAGTGAGGTTAACTGTGCACTTTCAACTTTCCACCTTGCCAGCCTCTCCAGAGATCAACCCGCCCCACCGTCTATGAGAGCCCGACAGCGAAATCAATCTGGGGCACTCCAGCACCAAAACTTTTCACCTTGCCAGCATCTCCAGAGCTCAACCTGACCCACCAACTATGAGAGCCTGGCAGTGGAATCGATCTGGGGCACTCCAGCACCAAAACTTGAGGACTCCTGCTTAGAAAAAACTTCCGAACTAATATATGGAGAGTAAAACATCTAACAAGTCAATTATAAAAAATCTTCAAGGATAGAATTGTTTCTGGTCATCCCCGATCCTGGCCAGACCGAGGAGTACCCCATCCACATATCGGAGGTGGTACCCTCCTGACCTGAGCACCTCGTGTACAATATACAGCCATTCCCAGTTGGGATTGAGATTTCCCACTACGGCTCCTCTCCTGTCCGCGTCAACCTTCTTCAGCACCAGGTCTCCTTTCTCGAACTATTTTACTCGGATATGCATGTCGAAGTACCGAGCCATCCGCCGCTTGACCTCTTCTTGCAGGATGGTGACTAAGTCCCGGAGCTCTTCCACCAGGTCCAGAGATAGCCTTTGCTCTTCCCCATTCTCCACTAGCCATTCCTCATCCCCCTCGCCCGCGACAACAACTCTGGGGGATTTCACTTCGAACTCTATTGGGAGGACGGCCTCGGTTCCATGGGAGAGCTTGAACGGAGTTTCACCGATGGTCGTGTTCGGGGTGGTCCTCAAGGCCCAGAGGACCTAGGGTAACTGCTCTACATAGTTCCCCTAAGGTTCTCGACCTTCTTCTTCAGCAAGTTCATGATAATTTTGTTTGCCGCCTCCACCTGCCCATTGCTCCTCGGGTGGTGGACTGACGCAAACTGAAGGCCTATACCAAGCTTGGTGCAAAAGCTGACAAACTCGTCGCTGGCAAATAGCTGCCCATTTTTTATAACTATGGCTAGCGGGAGCCCATGCCTGCATACTATCTCACCTCATATGAAATTTCTAACTTCTTGAGACGTTACCTTGGCCAGTGCCTTCACCTCCATTCACTTGGAGAAATAATCAATCTTCACCAATAAGAACTTTATTTGGCCACTCGCTTGCAGGAAAGAACCCACCAAGTCTAAACTATTGGAACATGGTCTTCCGCCTCTCCTAGGTTTGATAATAACAAATCCTATGTGTATTTGATCTTGTGTGTTTAAGTGTGCTGGAAACAAAGTCCATATGACTCAAGGATAACATATGAAGGTTGTCCCTAAAATTGAGCCAACAAATCCAACATGCCCACTAGCGCCGACAGTAGTACCTAGTGCCCGGTGCTAGCAATGATTAGCGCAATCCGGGAGCACATTTAAAAGGAGCTAGTGCCTTGCGGTAGCGGATAGCGCATGCGGTAGTGTAGAGCACAGAAGGCAAGTGAGAAATGTTTCCTCGGACTGAAGATTCTCCAGCGCAGAATAATGCCTAATCCGGGATAGCGCCGGCGGTAGTGCTAGTGCTGAGGCTATAAAAATGAACCCTTAGATCCATCTTCTTCATCCTCTTTAGATCCCAAATTCCAGAGCTTCGTGCCACAACATAGAGAGGAAGTTTTAAAGAGATACTCCCACAAATCCATGAAGGCTTAAAGAGATCCGTGGAGAAGATTTGAACACGTGTCATCATCGTGATGAAAGACCGCATCGACTACGATCATACTCTGCGGGTCTTCGTCTACTTCTCCAAGAGATCCATATAGGGAGTTTTATATTGTTGTTGTTATTTCATTTATCCATCTCTTTTTAAATCGTGTAGTAAATTCGCCTCGTGTTGGAGACTAGGTCTGGGTAGGACTTAGGGCAGAAATTTGCCTTGTGTGGGCTACTAGCTCTAGGGTGTAGGTCTAGGGGTGATTGAGGCCATATCCGGGGAAGGATTGGCTAGAGCGGCTTGAGGCCATATCCGGGGAAGGATCGGCTAAAGCCAACCGGTTCGCGAGGATACGAGTCGATATAGAAAACAAAAAGAGTCTTTCATATTTCGCCTTGATTTCTAGCGTCATTGAGATCAAATTTTGTAATCAATTTTATTAATAATAATCATGTCTCTCTTTGTGTATTAAAATTGATTTGATCTTCATTTCTCTAAATTGTTTATTATCCTCTCTTTCATTATAAAACGATTTAGATCTTTATTCAAAATCACTATTCTGATCTCTTATTATTTCAAGATATTCAAAATATAATATAAGTTTTTAAAACCCTTATTCACCCCCCCTCTAAGGGCGCCTACCGATCTAACAAGTGGTATTAGAGGAGTTTTATTCCAATCGGCTTAACAACCGGGAATAATGGCGTCTCATGATCTCGCTTCTATTAGTGGTGCAAATTTTTATGAAGAAGAAAAATCACTAGCACCACCTTTATTTAAAGGGAAAAATTATAAAGGGTGGAAAATTTTAATGGAAAGGTGTATTAAAACATTAGATATCGAAGCATGGAATTTAACAATAGTTAGACTAGCGGATGAATCAAATAAAAAGGAACGTCATCCAAATGCAAAAGCCAAACACTATTTATTTTGTGGTCTATCAAATGAAGTTTTCAAATTAATATATTGTTTTTCTAGTGCATACAAAGTATGGAAATTTCTTGAAGAAATGTATGATGTTTCTCTCGCAGGTATGGAACAAACATAGGAGGTGAAGGACATACAAGCATCCATCATTATTCAAGAAGATCTCTCTCGTAGCAAAGCCATGGTGATCATGGAAATTAACTTTGAAAAAGAGAGCAATACAGCAAGAGAAAAAGAAGATGAAAATTCATCTATGATGGAGGAAGACCTAAAAGATGACGAAGGAACTTCATGCTCACATTTTGCCTCTTCCAATAGCGCTGTAAAAAAGTCTAATTTATCTTCTTGTGTGATAACTTCTATCTCTAGTTTCAATATACTAAAAATGGCTAAACGTAAGATCAAGAAATTGAAAATTACTAATAAACATTTACGTTTAGAAAATAAGAGGTTAAAAGCTAATATTAATTTAGAATCTAATTATGATGTGGTTTCTCCATCTTGTCCTTCAATTGAAAATACAAAACCTGGTTTTGATTGTAATGATATTAAAGAAAAATTTAAGGAACTTGAAAAAGAAATTATTTATGTAAAAGAACATAATGAAAAATTATTTTTAGGAAATTCATCTTTGAAAAGTGATTGTGCAACATGCCAAAATTATAAAATTGAAATCAAAGAGATCGACGAAACATTTGAGGAATTTAGAAATGACTATCAAAATCATATTGACTCTATTGTTTCTACTCTTAAAAATAGCGCAATAACTTATAATAAAGCTAGGCATAATCTAAAGAACAAGAATGATGAATTAAAATAAAAAATCAACTTGCTTATGAAAATTGTAAATACAAATTCTCAATATCAAGTTATATCTAAAAACAAGTTGAATATGAAGATGAATATCAAGTTTTATCTAAAAAACAACATGTTTGTAAATCAAAATCAAAATCATCATTATTTACAAAATCATGTTTCTCCTAACTCAAAATTAAAATTGCACACATTTCCTATTAACAATACTTGCAATAATTACTACAATCATAATCATCAATATAAAGATTATCACAATGGAAATTTGACATATAAGAATAACATTAAACCAAAATTTGAATGGAGGCCCAAAATTAAAAATGAAACATTAACTTCACATGAAAGTACACATTCATCACTAACTACCCACAAACATATACGATATATTTGGGTACCCAAAGGAACCATCACACTTGGTTCTCTTTGGATACCTAAATCTCTTATTCATTAGGTATTACAAAAATGCATGAAGTAGAATATTTTCAAAATGAAATATACCATTTTCTACTTCATGATATGCTTTAATGTCTTTTAATTTTTCTTTTTGTTTTCTTATTTTTTAAGCTATCAAGTAATGGTCATCTTATATATTTATTGGAAATATGATTTTATCTTTTAAAACTTAATGAGTTTATAAATCAAATTAATCAAAATTCATAATCATATTTTTTATTTTGATGACATATCTCTCTTTCTTACATTCATTGCCTATATATATCATATAGTATTCATATAAATTGAACTATAAATTTGTTATAAGACATGTTAATTAAATCAAGTTATTATGCTATTAAGCTCTTTATCCCTCATCAACCAAATAAGAGAAATAACATGATCTAAAAGAAAGATCAAAATCTAAAAGAAAGCTCAATTATCAATATGCTTTTGTTTGAATTATATGATGACAATTAATATTATAATTACAAACCATGGTTGGTGTATTATGTATGTATTGTGATTTATTTCAAGTTTAGACCTTAGAATCATCTTGATATCAATAAGATCAAATCAAATTGAATCTTCATTTCATTCTAGGTCTATAAATTGAAATACTATCATACTTTGGCATAACATTAATCTCAAAACATTGCCACCTAAAGAATATTAGTATCTATGTTAGGTTTTATATGTTATTATCTAGGGCATATCCATGTTACTCTTTGCAAAAACTTCATCTCGTACTAATCATTAAAATCATGCATATCTTTTTTATTCAATGATGTCTTCTTTGTTTGCATATCCTATAATATTAAGCTTAAATGGTTGTGCAAAACTCAAGAATTAAGGTTTAATGAATATGGAGCTTTAATGAATATGGAGCCATGTTCTAAAATTTTAACTTCCGCAACTTTTTGCGATTTCTTCTCGTCTCTTCACTTCATTAGACAGGTCTTACATTGTACAAACATTATTAAGCAAAATCGGAAGTGAAATCAAAGAAAATCTAGGTTATATGATTAAAATAAGCACTCTCTATGAGTTAACGCAGGCGCTAGGACCTAACGTCGGCGCTAGCTCAAGTGTCTAATTTTCTATAATTTTAAAATTCTAAAAAATCACTAAAAATATATTATTTTATATGTACTACTCATTTTTGCATTTCTTCCTATAATTGATTTTAGAAAAATTAAAATACAAAATTACAAAAGCCAATTTAGAAAAAAATATTTTTCTCACTGTGGTTATTTGTTTGATTTCTATTTCTATATGCAAAAATCAAATACAAAAAATATTAAACAAAAACAAGCATCAACAAGTATTTTTTGAACTTAAATTTTCTATTTACATGTATCTTACGAAAGGGAGATTTGGGCTATCATCCCATCATATCTCCTAGTACCAGGCGAACCCCTCACAGGGTAGACCTCGGGAAGTCCAAGATCAATCTTATGAGTTCAAACTTTATATCAAAATTATTCTTCAAAATATCAAAAATACTGTATGGACTTCATTGAAAATTAAGCTTGAGTTAACCAATCATTTAGACCTTCTCCAATGTTACAATTCATCTTTTCAAACTACTTTGAACATTGTTTTTATCATGCTTTGATATATCTACTCATATGTGCGCCAATTGTAATGAAAAGGTTGTGTAGAACCAAGCTTAACATGCCTCTAAGTATGAGTAAATAATTTATGGTTGATAATGATTTTTATTCACTCACCTATTTTGACAAAGTCTACATGTGCTTTTAATCTAAAAATGCTACTTGTGTATTGTAACTGTACAATGAATTAAAACTTTGCACAAGTATCTTACCTACACCACCTTTATTTGCACTCTTAATATTTAAGAAAAGTGGTTGTTCCTTAAAATTACATTGGTTTGCAAAACAAGTGTATTCGGAGAACTTTGTACAAAAATAAAATAATCATGAAATAAATTGACAAAGATAACTCCACCAAGCACTACTTGAACCTCCTGATAAGTCTTAATAAGCATTGTGAGGTTGAGCACCATGGAAAAAATAGTAAAGTGTCTTGTGCAAACCTTCATATTTTTAAACCACTTATTCTTAAGTACACCGGATCAGAAAAAATCAATATTGAAAAATAAAGTGTGTGATCCCCCAAGCACTACTTTGCACCCTGATAAGTCTTAATGAGCATTATGTGTGCAAAGCACCTTGGTTGTTGTACTTTTTTTCTATGTGCTTTAATTGGTGTGGAAGTAAAATTACTTGTGTTTTATTGTGCACTTTACTCTACATTTGTCTTGTATTTTTGATTAAATCATTTGTTCACTCTCTTCAAAATACACTTATGTGCACATAATTATCTTCCATAACACTTCTTCTCATGAGTATTGGATCCTAATGTTAACTGTTGGGAACAGTGCCCAACAGTGTTCCTGATTTAAAGAAGTGCTCAGCTCAATGATAAGTGCAAGTTGTATTTAATATCATATTTAGTTCATGTTTGCAGAGATCAGACAATATGTCAAGTACTTTAGTTATTTCACTAAGTACAATATCGTCGAGAAGAATAGGAGATGTCGTCGACAAAGTATGCTTGTCGTCATGATGATGAGCAAAGCAAACAGTGAGACTTGACGAGTTCGTCGAACGAAGAATGAAGTTCGTCGAACAAAGAATGAAGTTTGTCGAACGAAGAATGAAGTTCATCGAACGCAGAGACGGGACAGAAGCAAACGTTGAGACTTGGCGAGTTCGTCGAATGAAGAATGAAGATTCGTCGAACGCAGAATGAAGTTCGTCGAACGCAGAATGCACTTCGACGAATGCAGAAACTTCTCTGCTGATCGACAGAATCCGCTGAGGAGAGGAAGCAATCTCAGCCCAACTGCTGAGACATATTCAAAAGGAAGGAATGTTGTCGAGAAGATGCAGTGCCGTAAACATCGTCAAAGAAGCTGTGTCGTCGGAAAGGCTAAGTAAGACTGATGCCAATGACATCGTCGTAAAGAAGGCGTGACGTCGAGAAGACTGAAGAAGGATAGCTGAAGACAAGCAGTTGCTAAAGCATAGTCTGTCGACATGATATCGCTCATGTCGTCTAAAGAACAAAATGATAATGACGACAGACTACAAGAAAGAAGATCACGATGACAAAGTCAGAGATAGCATATCATTGTATATGCAGAAATGCAAGGATATCTCGTATCATCGAGATATCAATGTCAGAGGCAGAAGCTAGAAGACTTGAAGATCTACCAAGGTCTAAGACATCGACAAAGTCCTGTCGTCGAGATATTATCCATATCATCGTAACAATGGAAATATCGTCGAGATGGAATTCAAATGTTGTGGACACGCTGTCAGCATTTAATGTCGCCACCTGATTGTCTAATCAGCACGTGCTCTTAAGGAATGGGCGTCTGACATTAAAGGACATTATATGTGATCGTTAAGCGGCTCATCCGTCCTATAAAAGGGAACAGTGATTCCCTAGAAAAAGTAATCTTCGTGAGAGAGATAAGAACAAAAAAAAGAATCTCGTCGTTGCTTCTCAATACAATACTACATTCTGCAGAGAAGAAGAAGAACAAGTAGAGAACAAGAATCAAGCGTTCTCAGAAGAATCGGTCATCTCCATTGATTGATAAGAAGTCGTTCCTCATCAGGCTAAGAAAAGAGATTGAAGAAGAACTGTGCTTTCAAGATCTGAATCAGAAACATCTTCTTCAACCTCAAGTTGCCGATCTCCATTAGGCTAAGTTGTCGATCTTCATCAGGCAGAAGAAATATTTTTCATTACTGTAATTTCATTGTTGGAAGGCTTGCGGGCCTAAGTGTCTAGCTTGAGGGCTGGAGAGCTGTGAGGCTTGAGAGCCAGGGCAGTGGACTTGCGGCTCTGATTTTGTCTAGCTTGAGGGCTGGAGAGCTGTAAGGCTTGAGGGCCAGGGCAGTGGACTTGCGAGTCCGAATTTGTCGAGCTTGAGGGCTTGGGTGCAGTAAGGGCTTGCGGTCCTAGGCTGTAGGCACAGGACTTGTGGGTCTGTGTTGTGTAGGGCTTGAGGTCCTGATTGTCGAGCTTGCGGGCTCGGGTGCAGTAGGGGCTTGCGGGCTTAGGCTGTAGGACTTGTGGTCCGTATTGTAAGGCTTGCGGGCCTGAAGATTGGGCGGAGTTTGCCGAGCCTAGCACACTGCTATGTAGGCGCAGAGGGAAAGATGACTACTCAAGACACCCTGTCTTGAGGAACCTCTATAAGTTCTTGCGTGCTTTTTATGTTGTGATATTTTAATTTACAGATCTACTAATCAGAAATCAAGAACACCTAAAGGGGATAAAATAATTTGTAAAACCTATTCACCCCCCCCACCCCCTCTAGGTGATAAGTCGACACCCAATAAACAACAAGTGGTATCAGAGCTAGGTTGTTCAAAGAAAAGCTTAACAGCTTGAACAGATCTGCCCGTGGGTGTCCATTCGTCACAGCTATGGAATCAAGGATAGTTGTTTGCTCCAGGGATAACTTTTCCCTTTGGAAAGTAAGAGAAGAATATGCATTGAGGCAATGTATCCCATAATGTTTGTAATTGTTCAAGAAGGACCCTCCATGACTATGATAGAAGATGAGATCCTTCTAGCCAGCTTGGACAAAGAAGCCAGAAATATTCTAGCTGGTGCAGTAGATCTGCCAACACTCTAGAAGCTGAGTCATTGCATTACAACAAAGGACATGTGGGACTCCCTAGAAGTCCTCATGGAAGGATCAGAGGAAGATTTTCAAGATGAAATCCCTCATGAAGAGGTATGCATCAGAGCACACCTGACTACTTCAGACAGTGAATCAGAAGATGGAGAATGCTCTGTAGTCAGAAGAAGAATAAGAGCACCCCAGACTCTCACAGACTGTGATTCTGAGGATGAGGAGGTTTATGGGCTGATGGCTCTATCAGATGAAGAAAATCATGATGACTCACATCACGATCAGGTATGCACCACTCACACACCTTTACTACCTACTTCATTTAAGAAGACCAAGAGTGCATCAGGTGATTGTTCATCTTCTGAAGATGATGTAGAAGACTGCTCATCTTGCAACAATAAGAACCATGCTGATCTAATAGAGCAGTTTGGTGATCTCTTGGGAGCTCTGAGAAAGAGCAAAAGGCTTGTTAAGAAGCAAGCTAGGGAGCTAGAATCACTCAGACCTTTTAAGGTTGAGTTAGATGGGGAAATGGGTATGTCCCCCAATGTGGGCACCAACTCTTATGAGCTCAAGAAAATCATAGACAATCTTTATGATGAAAGGAGCCAAAGGGAAGAACTTATCAAGAAACTTGAGAATGACCTTCGTATGGAAAGAAGCTTGGTGGCTCAATTCTCTAAGCCCAAAACTATACTGTCCATCATTGACACCGTCTCCTCCTATTGAAATAGGAGGGGATTGGGTTTCATTGAAGGGGCAATAGATGCTGGGAATGGAGAAAGGGGCAAAACTAAAGTAGAGCCCCATACCACCTTTCAGAAGGTAGTGCTTCCCTCTAATAGGTATGATCAGGACAGTGTCCATGGTCACTGGATGAATGGAAGCTCCAATATTTATGGAAATGCTCCTGACTATGGGAAGAGAAAGGGCATGGAAATGAGTGCATTAAAGGCTCCCCATGAAGAAATCCAAATGGACCATCTTGGACCATTTGTGTTTGGTGCTCCAGCCCCCACATTCAAGGGTAAGGAAGCAACACCTTCCCAATCTCTTCCAGCAAAGAAGCAGGATGGTAGCCCCAGTATAATCAACTCTCACTTAATCATTTTTGATGCTATCAACATTATGTCAGCTACCAAGCTGACATCTGTTGCTGACAAACAGATAAAGTCAAGAAGAAATAATTATACTAGAGCAGCCAGTCAGCCCTTAGCTGAGAGAGATAGGAAGAATGTTGTTGCCTTCTCTACTGAACATAAACATTGTGATTCTCCAACCACATCAAAAATTGTTCAGAAAAGTAGGTACAACATCCATGAATGTTGGTGCTGTGGCAAAGTGGGACACTTTGCTATTGAATGTTGGCACAACCCTAGTGTGCCTAGTGCAAAGGAGAGACCTCCTGCAAAGGCCAAGGTGAGTAGAACAATTCCCTATTATGCTAACAAGAACCTAGGTCCCAAGTCACCTTGGGTTCCTAAGGGATATTAAAATCTGTCTTGCAGGATAGTCCATTTAGCCAATCAAAAGCAAACAAGGCTAATGGACAATAAGTGATCCAGGCTTAACTCTAGACTAAGAAAAACGTCATCACATGTCATGATGCATTGGTAAAGGGGAGATAAAAATAAGAATTGAAGAAAACATCACATCAAGGGGGAGCTACTAGCTCAAGAAGACTTAAAAGCTAAGGTGTAGGTAACTATGTTAATGCTCAATACATAACCTCATCTTTATCATTCTGTAAAAGTAATTTTTACTTAAGTAAGTAAAAGTTGTCACTCAAGGAGCACATATGTATGGCACTGCTAAAGAATTGCACTGATCATACAAAAGAATGAAAAAGAACAATATCGTTTTGAACACAAAACTATATCGTCGAAATGATGATTGGTATCGTCGGAATGAGTCCTCGACATCAAATTTGTGTCATGACGATACCTAATCATCAATGGACTCTTGAATATACCTGATCTTAACCAATCATTACAGCTAAACTTGAGTTAATAAGATATTTAACAAATGACACTTCATCTTCCAATCGGAAACTATAAATAAGGTCAAATGTCTTAAGGTTAAAGCACTCTCTACATTAGCCCTAAAAAGACGTCATGTTCTCCGCGACTTCGAATAGTGAACGAGTCGACTATGCTAAAATCCTTCTGGATCAAGCAAAAGATGGCGCCAAAGAAGGAAAAATTTTTGTACGAAGGAAGTGAAGTGGTGAGGAATGGGTTCTCAGAAGGATCAGAAGAAATCCAGAGCACCATTAAGCTGCTCGAGGCCATCGGACTGGAGTTCGCCCTCTCTGAGCTGACAGTAATATTAAAAAGAGAAGTGTTGGAGTTCTACTCGAATACCAAGGGTGGCTCAAAGGGAACGTCTGTGAAAATCTTGATCAATGGGATAAAAGTCAAAGTGAATCCTAAGAGGTTGGCCAGGGCTCTTCAGCTGCCGGCCTTTGCCAAGGGGGAGGAAGATGAGAAGGTCACCCAGGAAGACCTCAACAAAGCTCTGGAATTGTGCGGACACTCCCGCAAGACCTATGGGTCTCTGGAAAGGAAGAGCTTCATTCAACAAGGAAAGTTGATGGCAGACATTATGGGAAAAGCCCTCCTCTACATGGTAGGATCGCTTGACAGGATATCCAGGCCCATGTTCGAAACAATGGCAAGGATAATCCTAAGGAAGAAGATTAACTGGGGTCAGATTATATTCAAGAGAATTCAAGACAGCCTTCAAGTTCCAAATTTAGGAAGAAATACTATCTCTGTATCTACTGCTATCCTACCCTGAAAGCTTTAACAAGAAGTATGGCACAAAAATCCATAACATAAGATGGATGGATATCAGGATACTGGAAAGGTGGGAGAAATTTCTGACTAAATCTCCCAAGAAGCTGAAGACTGCAGAGGATTTGAAGAGAAAGGTAGAAATATCATCAGAAGAAAGCGAATCAGGCAACAGCTCAGACTCGTCTGACCCTGAAGTGCCTGTAGAGAAGAGAAATATATACCTCCAGACCTCTGACCTAAGTATGGAATCCGAGAAAATAGTAACAGCAGGAACTGAGCAAGAGGATGCTGAGACTGAGGGGAGAAGAATGGTGATCTCCCTGCTCAAGTGGAAGAAGTGATCAATAAGATCATTGGGGCTGAGGATATTATCCATCTTGGATCAGTAGACCAAGAGGACCCAAGTAGAGATCCCCAAGAAGAGAATCTAGAGGATTCTTTTGATGAGACTAGCAGAGATCTACCGAGTCCTGAAAAGGTAGAAGGGCCAAACCAATAACCCATCAGAAAACCTCTATCTCCAATACTGGAAGGAAATGAAAAAGAGGAACCAGAAGAAGCTAGTTCACCTCCAGAGAATAGAACAGTGGAGCTCTCACTATTGTCTCAGATAAAGATGCTCTTGGAAGAGCAAAGATTAAAAATTGAAAGCTATGTTACCTTTGTGGTCAATGAACTGAAAAGGGAACTATCTGTTGGATCGGTCGGCGCCCTTAGAGGGGGGGGGGTGAATAAGGGTTTTCAAAAACTTAAGATTATATTTAGAAAACTTTGAAATATTGCAAGATTAATACAATGAGAAATCAAGTAAAACAATAAAGAGAGACAAGCTTTATTAATGCTAAATAAGTTTTACAAAACTTGATCTCAATGACGCTAGAGATCGGAGGCGAATAATAAAAAAACTCTTTTCGTTTTCTATCCCGACTCGCTTCCCCACGAACCGGTGGCCCTAGCCTTATCCTCCCCGGATTTGGCCTCAAGCCGCTCTAGCCAATCCTTCCCCGGATGTGGCCTCGAGCACCCCCTAGAACTAGCCTAGATCTAGTCGCCAACACGAGGCGAATTTCAACCCTAAGTCTACCCCAGACCTAGTCGCCAACACGAGGCGATTTCACTACCGTTTATAATGAAGAAAGAGAAATTAAATAATAAAAACTCCCTTAAGATGAACTTCTAAAGTCGGAGATGAAGATCCGCTGTAGAATCAGCGTTTGTCGAAGCGGACTTCGTCTGGATTCGGCGTGTTGGAATTCTCCTTCAAAAATTGGCAGAGCTTCGCTGGGACCTCAAATTTTGGCTAAGATAAGCCTCTGGAATTCTAGCACTCTCTCTCTGAGGTGTATGAAATAGGTGTGTTCGAAAACAAGAGGAGTGGGGGGGTCCTTTTATAGCCCAAGTGCTACCGCCGGCGCTAGCGCTACCGCCGACGCTAGCCCGGATTAGGAAAGATTTTGCGCGGCAGGATCTCCCATCCGCGGCAACGTTTTGCTCTATGCCTTTTGTGTGCCACGCTACTGCCAGCGCTAGTAGCTACCGCCGGCGCTATCCCTGATTAAGTAACTTTTTGCGTGGCAGGATCTTCAATCCGCGGCAACCTTGCTTTTATTCCTTCTGTGTTCAGTGCTACCGCCGGCGTTATCCGCTACCGCCAGGCGTTAGCGCCTTCTATAATCAACTCCTGGAATTGCGCTATTCATCGCTAGCGCCTGGTGATAGGTGCTACCGTCGGCGCTAGTGAGCCTATTCGAATTTTGGCCTCAATTTTGGGGGCAGTCATCATGAGTACTCCTTGAGTCATATGGACTATGTTAACCTGCACACTTGAACACACAATATCAAATACACATAGGATTTGTTATTCTCAAACCTAGGAGATGCGGAAGGCCATGTTCCAACAAACTCCCCCTTTTGATAATAACAAATTCATTAATGATAAATCAAAGCATTAATAAATAAGCATAATGAAACTCTACTTGTGTGTGTGTGAGAGTGATGACTTAGGATAATTATTGATTTTAGCATTAATGCACAATAAAAAGTACAACTACCAAGGTGCTCTGCACACACAATGCTCATCAAGACTTATCAGGGTGCAAAGTAGTGCTTGGGGGATCACATATTTAAATTTAATATTGAAACTAGTGATCCGTTGTACTTAAGAGTAAGTGGTTTTTCTTATTTTTGAAAGAAAGATTTGATTTGCACATGACACTTTACTATTCTTTCCAAGGTGCTCAACCTCACAATGCTTATTAAGACTTATCAAGAGGTTCAAGTAGTGCTTGGTGGAGTTATCTTTGTCATTTGTTTTATAATCTTGTTTTGTACAAAGTTCTCCGAATACACTTGTTTTGCAAATCAATAGAATTTATGAAAAACATAACCACTTTTCTTAATTTTTAAGAGTGCAAAATAAGGAGTGTAGGTAAGATACTTGTGCAATATAATTTTATTTGTACTAATACAAAACATACACAAGCATTCTTAGATTAAATACATATGTAGACAATGCCAAAAAAGGTGAGTGAATAAATATCATTATCAAACATAAAGCATTTCTCATACTTAGAGGCATGCTAAGCTTGATCCTACACAACTTTTAAACTATAATTGATGCACATTTGAATAGATATATCAAAGCATGAAGAAAGACAATGTCCAAAGTAGTTTGAAAAGATAATTTGCAACATTGTAGAATTTCTAAATAAAAGATTAAATCATGCTTGATTTTTCACAAAAAATCATACAGTTTTTTTTGATAGTGTTAAAGTTTTATATTTTTGTATTTGATTTTAGCAAAGAAAAGCATATTTTTGTAATTTTTACTTTTGTAATTTTTATATTTGATTTTTGCATAAGGATGAACTTTAAACAAAGGAATCAACACAAGCGAAAAGGAAAAAAACATATTTTTTGTAATTTGGTTTTTGTAGTTTTGTATTTGATTTTTCAAAAAATAAAGAAACACAGAAGTGCAAAACTAAGTAGAAAATATAGATTAATATATTTTTAGAAATTTTTCAAAATTTTAAAATTATAGAAATTTGAACATGGACGCTAGCGCCTGCGGTAGCGCTAGCGCGGGAGGCAGTGAACGATTTTTAAGAATTTTGGAAATTTTAATTTTGGAACTTGATTATGTGTCCCAATAGTAGTTCCATGCTGAAATTGCAGAATTTAAGGAGATGTTTTTGATGGTTAAACACCAAAAATTGCATTTTTGAATTTGTGTTAATTTGAAAGATCTAGGACACCTAATACAAGTCAAAATAAACTAGATCTTGCATCACCAATTAGTATATATAGTAGGGAATAAATTCAGGTATTTAATGGAATTTTGTTTTATTTAAAACTCAAAATGGTCTGATACCGCCGGCGCTAGAGCTAGCGCTGGCGCTATCGAGGCTTTTGTTAAAACCGAGTTCTTTTTTCAGATCCTCCATTATCTTTCATTTCCTCCCAAAAAACCCTAGAATACAACTCGTTCTATGCGCAGATCTGAGGTATTTCTTCATCCTTTCTTATGATTTTTGTTTTAAAGCTTGATTGTGATGTTAGAGATGAAGATATTTGAATTTTTTAGGTAGATTTAGGAACTATGAGGTTTTTGGTTTTGAATATGTGGATTTCTTGGTTTTAAGTTAGGATATGAACGTATTTTAATTTTAAGGAGATAAAAAAATTTTGTTTTTAGATGAGGATTTTGTTTTCTTGTTTTAATAATTTTTTGTAATGTTGCAGATGGCACCGGGTTATAAGGGAAAGAAGAATACTGAGTTGGCCGTAGAGGCAGCTGTAGTGGGAGTGCCATACATCGTGGAGTTTGACTTGCCGCGACATCACCACATTATGGAGCTATTTGCTGCCGCAGAGGTGTTGAGCTTGTTCACTCCTGACGGATTTTCTTCCGAGTTGGTGCGCGATTTTTACATGCACTTGGATGATCCATCAACGACAGAGCTGGATGGAGGAGTCCAGTCACAAGTGCAGGGGCAGATGGTTACTATTACCCATGAACAGTTGAGAATCGTGTTTGGATTGACTCAGCATTCACATAGATTGGAAATTGTTGAGAGGTTCAGGGCAGACAGAGATTGGACTCAAGTGAACATGGCGCTGCATAACAAGGAGTGCAGGAGTCTGATCTCTTCCGTTTCGACTCTCACCGTGGATTCCTTGGTCATGCAAAATGTGTTGCGCCATACAATCCTACTGAAGTTGGGTGATACTGCCAAGGTCCCAGCGCAACTGAGTTATGTTACCAATTTTATTTTAGAGAAGGAGAGGTTTGATGTGGCGGATTTTTTACTCTCCTTGATCCGTTATTCCTACAAGTTGCGGCAACCAACCCGTCAGAGATTCAACAACCTGCCCCTAGGTGGCATCATTCAGTGAGTTATTCAGGTTTTGTATCCTACTATTGACTTAGGTTTCTTTTTAGTAGATTGCTATCCTCCTATTTACAGTACCTCGCATTTGCGAACATCCTTCGTCTCGGATGAGCCATCATCATCAACTCAACCACCACTCTGGCGAGGAGCGTCTTCTTGAGGGGCTCGAGATGCTCCATATGGTTTCTTTCGAGAGGAGATGGGTGAGCGGATGACACGAGTGGAGGAGGATGTTTCTGTGATAAGGAAGGATGTCTCAGGGATAAAAAAATGATGAAGTTTATGATGAAAGCTTTAAAGTTAAACCCATCTACACCAGAGCGGAGGGAGTGGGAGAGTCCAGTTTCAGATCTGCCCCGCCACTCGATCCGGAGGATTCGCAGGAGACGCTCCCCGAGTCCTAGTGTGGAGGACATAGATGAGGAGGAGTAGTTGTGAGAGGAACAATTTTTATGTAATAATTCAGGAATTTGAACCTATGTCTTGGATGTTGTTGTTCTTTGAATTATGTTTATTTTGTTATCTTTTGGATGTTTGACTAGAATGTTTCATTTATAATTTGATGTTATGAAGTGGTGATGTTTAGGAAAAAAATTTTTATGTGGTATACCTTTTTTGAAATCTTATGATTAAATATTTTACCACCACATGGAAGATTTTGAATTTAATTGTTGATAAATATATGTATAATGAGTATATGAATAATAAGTAGGTCATCTTAATAAGATTTTGAGTTTTGATTAATGTTATAGGTTCATTAAAATTTTTGATCATGTTTCCTATACAAGATGACCATAACATGATAATTTCAAAGAAATAAGAAAACAAAGAAAATTGAAAGACATTAAAGAATATCATGAAGTAGAAAAAATTGTATATTTCCCTTTTGAAAATATTCTACTTCATGCATTTGGTGGTACCTAATGAAAGAGAGATTTAGGTATCCAAAGAGGACCGGGTGTGATGGTTCCTTTGGGTACCCAAATACAACGTATTTGCTTTTGGGGAGATGGAAATGAATGGGCCCTTTTTTGTGGTGTTTGTGTTTCATCTTTGGTTTTGGGCCTCCATTCAAACAGTGGTTTAATATTATTATTATGAGTCAAATTTTTATTGTGATAATATTTATCTTAAGGATTATAATTGTAGTGATTATAGAAAGCATTTTTCATAGAAAATTTGTGAAGTTTTATGTTGGGAGAAGTTTGATGATAATAATAATTGTACTTTGGAATTTCATTTTTAATTTGTTGATGTCTTTTATTTCCATTGTTTGATTTATTAATATTTTGAGAATTTATATTTAACTTGCTTTTAGATATATCATGGTATTGTGAATAAGTGTTTTTCTTTATGATTTCCTTGAGCAAGTTGATTTTAGCATTTAATTCATCATTCTTAGTTTGTAAATTGTGTCTGGCTTTATTGTAAGCGATTGTGCTATTTTTAAGAGTGGTAGCAATTGATTCAATATGTTTTTCATATTCATCCCTATATTCATCAAATGTTTCATCCATCTCTTTAATTTCAATCTCGTAGTCTTTACATTTAGCACAATCATTCTTCGACAATGAATTTTCTAAACATAATTTTTCATTATGTTCTTTCACACAAATAATTTCTTTTTCAAGTTCTTTGACTTTTTCTTTAATATTATTACAATCAAAACAAGATTTTGTATTTTCAAGTAAAAAACAAGATGATGAAGACACATCACAATTTGATTCATTAGCCTTTAGCCTCTTATTTTCTAAACGTAAATTTTTATTAGCAATTTTCAATTTTTTGATATTTCGTTTAGCTATTTTTAATATGTTGAAACTAGAGATAGAGGTTATTACACAAGACGAAGATTTAGTCTTTCTTACAGCGCTTTTGGAGGAGGCAACATATGAGCATGAAGTTCCTTTGTCATCTTTTAGTCCTTCCTCGATCACAGATGAGTTTTCATCTTCTTTTGATGTATTGTTCTCTTTCTCTATTTCAATTTTCTCCATGGCTTTGCTCCGAGAGAGATCTTCTTGAATGATAATGGATGCTTGCACGTTCTTTTCCTCCTGTGTTTGTTCCACACCTGCGAGAGGAAGATCATACATTTCTTTAAGAAAGTGTCATATTTTGTATGCACTAGAAAAGCAATATATGAATTTGAAAATTTCATTAGATAGTGCACAAAATAGATAGTGTTTGGCTTTGGCATTTAGCTGACGTTCTTTTTTATTTGATTCATCCGCAGGTCTTATAATTGCTAAGTTCCATACTACGATGTCTAAAGTTTTAATAAATTTTTCAATTAAGATTTTCCACCCTTTATAATTTGTTCCTTCAAACAAGGGTGTTTTATGTGATATTTCATATTCACAGAAATTTGCCCCACTAGTTGAAGCGAGATCATGAGACGCCATTATTCCCGGTTGTTAAGCCGATTGGAATAAAACCTCCCTCTAATACCACTTGTTGGATCGGTCGGCGCCCTTAGAGGGGGGGGGGTGAATAAGGGTTTTCAAAAACTTAAGATTATATTTAGAAAACTTTGAAATATTGCAAGATTAATACAATGAGAAATCAAGTAAAACAATAAAGAGAGACAAGCTTTATTAATGCTAAATAAGTTTTACAAAACTTGATCTCAATGACGCTAGAGATCGGGGGCGAATAATAAAAAAGCTCTTTTCGTTTTCAATCCCGACTCGCTTCCCCACGAACCGGTGGCCCTAGCCTTATCCTCCCCGGATTCGGCCTCAAGCCGCTCTAGCCAATCCTTCCCCGGATGTGGCCTCGAGCACCCCCTAGAACTAGCCTAGATCTAGTCGCCAACACGAGGCGAATTTCAGCCCTAAGTCTACCCCAGACCTAGTCACCAACACGAGGCGATTTCACTACCGTTTACAACGAAGAAAGAGAAATAAAATAATAAAAACTCCCTTAAGATGAACTTCTGAAGTAGGAGACGAAGATCCGCTGTAGAATCAGCGTTTGTCGAAGCGGACTTCATCTGGATTCAGAGTGATGGAATTCTCCTTCAGAAATTGGCAGAGCTTCGCTGGGACCTCAAATTTTGGCTAAGATAAGCCTCTGGAATTCTAGCACTCTCTCTCTAAGGTGTATGCAATAGGTGTGTTCGAAAACAAGAGGAGAGGGGGTCCTTTTATAGCCTAAGCGCTACCGCCGGCGCTATCGCTACCGCCGGCGCTAGCCCGGATTAGGAAAGATTTTGCGCGGCAGGATCTCCCATCCACGGCAATGTTTTGCTCTATGCCTTTTGTGCACCACGCTACCGCCAGCGCTAGTAGCTACCGCCGGCGCTATCCCTGATTAAGTAACTTTTTTCCCGGCAGGATCTTCAATCTGCGGCAACCTTGCTTTTATTCCTTTTGTGTTCAGCGCTACCGCCGGCATTATCCGCTACCGCCAGGCGTTAGCGCCTTCTATAATCAACTCCTGGTATTGCGCTATTCATCGCTAGTGCCCGGCACTAGGTGCTACCGCCGGTGCTAGTGAGCCTGTTCGAATTTTGGCCTCAATTTTGGGGGCAGTCATCATGAGTACTCCTTGAGTCATATGGACTATGTTAACCTGCACACTTGAACACACAAGATCAAATACACATAGGATTTGTTATTCTCAAACCTAGGAGATGCGGAAGACCATGTTCCAACACTATCTGTTGAAACAGAGAAATTGAGAAATGACGTGAAGAATCTACAAGAGTATACTGCCAAGGAGACATCCCTTACGCACGAGGGGCTATCTAATTTAGGGGTCAATTAGACTCCGATTGTCAGCAACATAGAAAAGGCGTACATTGCATCCACCAAGAAGATGGCTGAACACAAAACTGATCTCTAAGAAAGTCTAGATCACCACAATAAAGATCTAGACAGTCATCTGCTTGAGACCAAGAATCACTTGGAAGCAGGAATTCACATGCTTAAAAACAAAATATTGGTTTCTAAGGAGAATCTCCAGAGTGGGATATCTGAAGCAGTCATAAAGGGGGAGAGATCAATGATAAAGGCCAGTGGTGATCATGCCATCTGGACCACAAACACCATCAGGGAAGCAATGAATCTCCCTCCTCTCTATTTTGATGAGCCTGCAGGAGAGTACCTAGCTGAAGAGCAACATGCAGACATTCCTGATACTACCACTGATAAGGGTAAAGAGAAGGAAGCACTGGAGGATGAAGAAATAAAAACGAGGAAGAGGAAGTACAGGGAGGAAATGGAGAAAAAGGATGAATATGAAAGATGGTGTCCCAAGTCCAGAGCGATCATATTAAAGGCATGGGAGCTGGTGAGGGTAAATAAAGGTGAGAGGTACAAAGTGTACAGTCCTCAAGAATGGGCTAAGTATGAAGAGCATGAAGAAGCAAGAAGATGTTGGAACCTTAGTTTTTATTTGAGTTAGGATCCATCCTAATGATCATAACACATCTTGTATAACTTAGATCAAACTCCCTTAAGTCAGAAGACTAAGAAAATAACATAAGAATGTAATATAAATATGATGCGATCGGATCAGAGAAAATAATATAAGAAAATAATATAAGCTCTCTGCGTTCGACGAACAACTATCATCGTTCGAAGAACGACGCTTTGCGGTCGACGAAAGATTTCCATTCTGCACTCAACGAAATCCAATGGCTCAGCACTCGAGGACTCCATCTCAGCGGTTCAGCAGTTGATGAACAGATGGTTTTAGCGGTCGACGAACAGACCCCGGTTCAGCGGTCGACGAACAGATTGTCTCAACGGTCGACGAACAGACCCCATCTCAGGGGTCGACGAAATCCAGCTCGACGAAAAGTTGCATTCGACGAACTCAAGTCTGCGTTCGACGAATATTCAACAGAAGCTCAGATTGATGAACTTGAAGCTGAGCTCGACGAAATATTATCAGCAATTATATTTCTCCTTTCTCTGTTCGACTAATTCTCGTATATCTGATTAAGCAATACTTTGATTAAATTATATATTGCTGTCTTTCTGTATCATTTATATATAGGCGTTGGCAGAAGCATTAAATGTTATAGTCGTTGTAGAAAAGCTTAAAGACAGCAATTTATCTTCTCGAGGAGTCAAGATAATTAAAGAGACTTTATCTCTTTTCCTTTCCCAAAAGAGGAATTCAAAAATAAGAGAGAAGCTCTCTAGATTATATAAAGACAAAGAAAAGATCAGAGAAGATATACATAGAGAAAATAACTCAAGTAGAAAGAAGAACAACAGCACACAGAACAGAGAACAGCATATTATCCTATCTTGTTTTATTTTGCTAACTCTTCTCTGCAGATCATCTTTACCCTGAGACACCAATCAAGATCATTTTCTCAGGGATCTAAACTGCAGAAGAAGAAGAAGAGTATTTACAATCAAAAGAAGAAGCCTCCACAAGATGTCATCAATCTCAATCAGACAGGGGGAGCTCTTCAACATCATCAAAGATCCATTCTCAACAACCCATCAGGATCATCAAGAGTCTTCTCAGAAAAGAGAAGAACACTTTAACTTTTTGTTTTCTTTATTCCTTCCTGTACAAAGGGTTATATCTCCCTTCAAAAGTTAACTCTTGGTGACATGGCACCTTAGCAAAAACCTGTGATTTGCTTTTTGAGTTGCCTGATCAAAAGCTCATATGGTGCCAGGGCACCTGATAAAAACCTGTAGTGGATTCCTACCAGTGGATAGAAGAGTAGATGTACCCAGGTTGATTGGGGAACTACTATATTTTTTGTGTCTTTTGGTTTGCTTGTCTTATGCTTTATTTTCTTGATGTTGTGTCTTCTTTGTGTTTGCTTTTATTACTCACTCAGCACTACACATATATATTTATCATTATTTTGAAATAAACCTAAAAAGAGCTTTAAAATTTAAGAACTAAACCTCCTTTCAATTGGTATCAGAGGCATATCAATTGACTTTCAATTGGTATCAGAGGGTAGTTGATTTTTATACAGGCTAACACCTGAATCATAAAGATCAGTTAGTTCTTAAAGTTTTTCTAAAAATTTAATGACACAAGAAAATTTTGTAATCACTTCTTCCACTAACTGTATTTATGATGCAGAACCATTTTCAAGTCTAAGTGAAGAAGAAGAAGAGGAAGAACAAAAGGCCAGAAGATTCTGCATGTTGGCCATATATGGCTTAAACCACTACTCAGATGCAGAATCTGAATCTGAATCAGAAAAGGTAACTGAGGTAACTTCAACTCCTAATTTTACTTCAGGACAAATCAAATCAGATTCTAAAATTCCATGTATAGGTTTAATAAAATCTGAAAATGTAATCAGAAAAGAGTTCAAAATAAATAATTTGACTTCTGAATATAACAAGCTTAAAGAAGTCTTAAAAATATCAGAGGAACAAAATATTTCCTTGAAAAATAAACTTGAACAATCTTTTAAGGAAAAAGAAATATTTTATGTTCAACAAAATCAGAAAATGTTATCAAATTTATATTTTAATGAGATAAAAAGGCCAATATATCCAATTATAAGGCTTAACCAGTTTTTCACCATTAAATTCCATTCCTAATCAAACAAAAATTCCTTAGATTTACATAAAAAAAACAAAGTCAGATAACTTCATATTCTTACAGACTTTTCTCCAAAAATCATGTTTGAGCATTCTACTCAAGTTGCATTAACTAGAAATAATCATAGCACTGAGTGTGAGTCTCTTCAGATAAGGAGATTCTGCAAGAAGGAAGGTATCAGGCAATGTTCCTAAAAATTATTCCTTAGAATCCATTAACAGTTGTAGCAATTCAAAATTTTAATGGAATCAAAATCTAAGAAATCAGAATCCATCAAAAGCTGTAGAAGTTGAAAGAAATGGAATTAAAAGAAGAAGAATTAAAAGAAGAGAAATTAAAAGAAGATGAAATTTAGTATCCTAAAACCAAATAAGGGAAAATTACCAGACAACTAGTTTTGATCCCTTTTATTTTAGGGGGCAGACTATAAATCTATATCCTAACCCAAATGGGGGGAGATTGTTAGAACACCTAGTCTTAATTTGGCTTAGGATCCCAACTTAAATAGGGGGAGATTGTTGGAACCTTAGTTTTGATTTGAGTTAGGATCCATCCTTATGATCATAACACATCTTGTATAACATAGATCAAACTCCCTTAAGTCAGAAGACTAAGAAAATAACATAAGAAAGTAATATAAATATGATGCGATCGAATAGGAGAAAATAATATAAGCTCTCTGCGTTCGACGAACGACTATTGGCGTTCGACGAACGGCGCTCTTCGGTCGACGAAAGATGTCCATACTGTGCTCGACGAAATCCAACCGGCTTAGCGCTCGACGACCCCGTCTCAGCGGTTCAACGGTCGACGAACAGATGGTTTCAACGGTCGACTAACATGTTGGAACATGGTCTTCCACATCTCCTAGGTTTGAGAATAACAAATCCTATGTGTATTTGATCTTATGTGTTCAAGTGTGTAGGATAACAAAGTCCACCTGACTCAAGGATTACACAAGAAGGTTGCAACCAAAGTTGAGCCAACAAATCCAAAACATCTACTAGCACTGGTGGTAGTACTAGTGTAGGCGCTAGCTGCCGTTTGACGAACTGTTAGCACCGCTCGACGAAATTCTCATCACGGCATTCGACGAAACTTCGCTCGACGAAATCTTAGCGGCGTTCGACGAAATCTCGTTCGAAGAAATATTGGCTTAAGCGTAATTGCCGGAAGAACTTATAAAAGGAGATAGCGCCAGGCGGTATCCGGTAGCGCAGGCGATAGCGAGGAGCACAGTAGGAAAGAGAGAAAAGTTTCCTCCGATTGAAGATTCTACCGCGCAGAATATGTCCTAATATAGGATAGCGCCGGCGGTAGCATGGCTCCGTCTTCAAAAGCCTTAAGAGATCCAGAATTCCAGTGCTTTGTGCCACAACATAAAGAGGAAGGTTCAGGGAGATACTCCCACAAATCCATAAAGACTAAAGGAGATCCGTGGAGAAGATTTCAACACGCATCATCATCGTGACGAAAGACCGCATCGACTACGATCATACTCTACATCTTCGTCTACTTCTCCAAGAGATCTACATACAGGGAGTTTTTATATTATTGTCTTTTCATTTCATATTCTTCTTGTAAACGGTTAGTGAATTCTCCTCGTGTTAGCGACTAGGTCTGGGTAGGACTTAGGGCAAAAATTCGCCTCGTGTTGGCGACTAGGTCTCGGGAGTAGGTCTAGGGGGTACTCGAGGCCATATCCGGGGAAGGGTTGGCTAGAGCGGCTTGATGTCGTATCCGGGGAAGGATCGGCTAAAGCCAACCGGCTCGTGGGGATACGAGTCAGTATAAAAAACAAAAAGAGTCTTTCTATTAGCTTTGATTTCTAGCTTCGAAAAGAGATCAAGTTTTGTAATCATGTTTCTCAAGTTAATAAAATCATGTCTTTACTTTTACTTCACATGATTTGTCTTGATCTTCTCTAGTTTAATTGTCAAAGCTTTTTCAAAGTTATTCAAAATATAATATAAGTTTTTAAAACCCTTATTCACCCCCCCCTCTAAGGGCGCCTACCGATCCAACAAGTGGTATCAGAGGTAGGTTATTCCAAATCGGCTTAATAACCAGGAATAATGGCGTCTCATGATCTCGCTTCTACTAGTGGGGTAAATTTTTATGAAGAAGAAAAATCTCCTAAACCACCTTTATTCGAAGGGAGAAATTATAAAGGGTGGAAATTATTAATGGAAAAGTTTATTAAAAGTTTAGATATCAATGCATGAGATATAGCAATAGTTAGACCAGCGGACGAATCAAATAAACAAGAGCGTCACCTAAATGCAAAAGCTATGCATTATATTTTTTGTGCTCTATCTTAAGATATTTTCAAATTAATATATTGTTTTTCTAGTGCATACAAAGTATGGAATTTTCTTGAAGAAATGTATGATTCTCCTTCTACAGGTATGGAACAATCGCAAGAACTGGAGAATATGCAAGCTTGCATAAGTCTTCAAGAATGCTCCTCTCATGACGGATCAATGGAGCACACATCAAATGGAAAAGAAGAAGAAGTACTGTCTTCGGAAGAGGAGTGCCAAAAAGATGTCAAAGAAACGATATGTTCAAATCGTGCCTCTCCCGAAAGCAATGTAAGGAAATCAAATTCCATCTTTTGTACTTCTATCTCTTCATTACAATTGCTTCAAACTACAAAGCGCAAAATTAAGAAACTAAAAAATGCTAATAAACATTTGCGCTTAGAAAATAAAATTTTAAAGGCAAAAATTAATGAAGAATCAAATTCTAATTTATCTATTTCTACACATGGCTCCTTAGTTGAAAACACCACAACTTGTGTAGAATATAATGAATTAAAAGAAAAGCACAAGAAACTTGAAAAGGATTTTATTTTAGTAAAAGAACAAAATGAAAAATTATGTTTAGAAAATTCATCTTTGATAAATGATTGTGCTAAGTGCAAAGACTATAAAATTGAAATTAAAGAGATGGATGAAACATTTGATGAATATAGAAATAACTATCAATTTCATATAGATTCAATTGTCTCAACTCTTAAAAATAGCACAATCGCTTATAATAAAGCTAGACATAATTTAAAGATTAAAAATGATGAATTAAAATCAAAAATCAACTTGCTTATGAAAATTGTAAATACAAATTCACAATATCAAACTATATCTAAAAACAAGTTGAATATGAATATGAACATCTTACCTAAGTTTAAAAATGGGAGTAATGAACATAAAGGATTTGTAAATCAAAATCACCATAATTTACAAAATCATGTTTCTCCCAACCTAAACTTAAATGCAAACAAATTTCCTTCAAATTATAAATTCAAAAACCTTTTTGATCCAAATGTTCAAGTAAATGATTATGGAAATTTAAAAACTAAAAATAATGTTAAACCATGATTTGAATGGAGACCCAAACTTAAAGATGAAACACAAACTCCACTCAAAAGGTCTCATTCACTTCCATCTCCTCAAAAGCAAACACGATGTATTTGGGTACCCAAAGGAACCGTCACACCCGGTCCTCTTTGGATACCTAAATCTCTTATTCATTAGGTATCATCAATTGCATGAAGTAGAATCCTTTCAAAATGAAATATACAAAGTTCTACTTCATGATATGCTTTCATGTCATTTATTTTTTCTTGTTTTCTTAGTTCTTTTGAACTATCATGTCATGGTCATCCTATACAGTATTAAAAATATGATTTTATCTCTTAAAAGCTTAATATGTTTATAAAATCAAATTGATCAAAATTCAAAATCATATTTTATTTTGATGACCTATCTTTTATTCTCATATTCATTATCTATAAATATCTTTTATTATTCATATAATCAAATTCTAAATTTGCTATAAGATATTTTAAAATTAAATCAAGTCATTAGGCTATTAAGCTTTTTAGCCTTCACCAACAAGTGGTTTAGAGAAATAACATAATCTACAAGAAAGTTCAAGATCTAAATAAAAGCTCAACTTTTGGTTGTCTTTGTTCACAATAAACAATTATATTGTGTTCACTCCTTGATGTCAAACATGATCTAAACCATCACTATTGTTCACCTATCAAAAATCACATATTCAAAATTCTTAATTAAAAGAAAATCACTAAAATGTATTGAAAGAATTTATCTTCATAATGAATATTGATGTCACTCGCACCACCATGATCAATTAATGACCGTTGCTAAAATTCTCTAAAATCATATATCATAACTCACATCAAATATCTTCTAAAAACAACTATGTCCATTACATCCATATGAATTATATGATGACAATTAATATTATAATCATTTTACCATGGTTGGTGTATTATGTGTGTATTGTGATTTATTTCTAGTTTAGACCTTTGAATCATTTTGATATCAAATCAAATAGAATTGTCACTCCATTCTAGGTCTCTAAGTTGAAACACTATCAAACCTTGGTATAACATTAATCTCAAACTAATCAGTCTAACATTGCCACCTAAAGAATATTTGTGTCTATGTTAGGCTTTATTTGTTTACCAAGATATACAGGCTGGGTATTCTCATCTATGGCTTATCCATGGTATGATTGTGCATGAACATTATTGTTAATCTCTAAAATCATGCATATTTGATTTGTTCATTCATGACCTCTCATGCTTACATTTCCTATCATTTTCAAACTACATTGGTAAATATAAGCCTTACAAATATTAAAATGGAGATATAATGAAATATATCACTTGCAAAGTTTAGTTGGTAAAGTCATATACAAAATCGCTAATGTTTCATGAAATTTGCACTATCTAGACATTTCCTAAAAATCTGAAATTTCAGTATGAAACTACTGTTTGGACACCTAATCAAGATCAACAAACAAAAATTTCAAAGTCATCAAAAATCGTGTACTGTTTCCCGCGCTAGTGCTAACGCCGGCGCTAGCGCACCTATGTGTTTTTCTGTATTTTTAAAAAATTTGAAAAATCCCTAAAAATATGTTAATCTATGTGTACTATTCATTTCTGCACTTTTGCTTTTATTACATTTTTGAAAAATCAAATACAAAAATACAAAAGCCAAATTACAAAAAAAATATGTTTTGCCTTTTTTTTGGTTGTCTGTCATTTGTTTAAATTCTATTTCTAAAACAAAAATCAATTACAAAAATATGAAACAAAAAAAAGTATCAAAAATTATTATTTTGATCTTAACTTTTCTATTTTCATGTATCTTACGAAAGGGTGATTTGGGCTATCATCCCATCACATCACCTAGTACCGGGCGAACCTCTCACAAGGTAGTCCTCGGGAAGTCCATGATCAATCTTATGAGTTCAAACTTTAAATTATCAAAAATACTGTATGGACATCATTGAGAAAATCAAGCATGATTTAATCTATTATTTAGAACTTCTATAATGTTAAAATTTATCTTTTCAAACTACTTTGAACATTGTTTTCATCATGCTTTGATACATCTATTAATATGTGCATCAATTATATTGTAAAAGTTGTGTAGAACTATGCTTAACATGCCTCTAAGTATGAGTAAATGTTTTATGTTTGATAATGATCGCTATTCACTCACTTATTTTGGCATTGTCTACTTATGTGTTTAATCTAAGAATGCTTGTGTATGTTTTGTAATAGTACAATGAATTAAAATTGCACAAGTATCTTACCTACACAACCTTTGTTTGCACTTTCAAAGTTAAGAAAAGTGGTTATGTTTTTATAAATTATATTGGTTTGCAAAACAAGTGTATTCTGAGAACTTTGTACAAAACAAAAATCATAAAATAAAGTGACAAAGATAACTCCACCAAGCACTACTTGAACCTCCTGATAAGTCTTAATAAGCGTTGTGAGGTTGAGCACCTTGGAAAGAATAGTAAAGTATCTTGTGCAAACCATAACTTTCTTTCAAAATAAAAACCACTTATTTTTAAGTACACCAGATCACAATAAAAATCAATATTGAAGAATAAAATTGTGTGATCCCCCAAACACTACTTTGCACCCTGATAAGTCTTAATGAGTATTATGTGTGCAAAGCACCTTGGTAGTTGTACATTTTTTTGTGCATTGAAGTGCGTGGAAGTAAAATTATTTGTGTTTTATTGTGGTCTTACTTTACATATTTCTTGTATTTTTGATTAAACATTTGTGTACTCTATTCAAAATACACATATGTGCACATCATTATCTTCCATAACACTTCTTCTCATGAGTATTGGATCCTAATGCAAATTCTATACTACTCTTTATTTATGAAATGCACTAGATAACCTAGCATGTTTCTACAATGTTTGGTATGTTTTGAAATTATGAATTAAAATAACATTGTAGTAATCTCTTTTTGATAACATTATTTCATGCTTGGTTACTTTATTATCAAACTTAAAGATTTTAATTGAAAAATGATTTTCAAAAACATCTTCTTTTTGAAATTTAACTCATATATCTTTCTATGGATCATCATTGATTAAAATAAGATGTTTCTTGTATTTCTATAAGTCTTCCGCATCATAACCATATAATTGTTTTACCTTGCGCTTTCATGCTTACTTAAAGTCTTTTATTTTAGTGTGCATCATCACTTAAATCTTCAAATTCCTTTCCTGCAACAAGTGGTAGACTTGCTTGGTAAACTTTATATTGGTTGCTTTTAACATGAATTTTTTGTTTAAACTATGATTTATTTCAATGAAAATATTATTATGCTAAAATTTTTGATTCATTAATGGATTTCAAAATAGCTATGTAAGTGTTTTCATAAATTCAAATAAAAATATAAATCCATAGGCTATGTCGTTAAATTTAAATGCTAAATGTTTCCGATAATTATTATCCATGACTTCATTTCTCACCATAGCGGGGGCATAGGGTTATAGACATTAGATAACCTTATCTCTAGTCATGTCTTGTCCATAACCGGGGAGGGTTCCAGTGGGGCCTTGCGAGGCACTGGGGGGAAAGAGTGCTAGGTTGAGTTGTGTCTAGTGTCTGCATATGGGACTAACACCCCAACCTACGGTATGTATGCAGCACCTCATGCCCATCCGTCACTTAGTACGGGGCTAGGGTGTAGACATATTGTCTGGGTAGTTTAGTTACTTGGAAATCATTACATTTTGTTTATGCTACAAACTCTGATTTCTGAAAATATTGTAATACTCAAACTCTGATCTATTCCAATGAAAAGAATTCTAAAACTCCTTATCATTTTCTTCTCTACCAGCTCGATCATGCCTTTATCTAATTATAAACTTATAAGTGGTGTCTCCTTACCCGCTTTTGCTAATAACAAAAGGAGGAGAACTAACAAGATAAATATAATCTGCTATCAAAATATAAAACTAACATGCTTAATTAAGATGATAGCTTACATATTAGGGGAGCATTCACTTAGGGGGAGCATATATTTATGGGGAGCAATTCTAAATGCTAAAATCGTAAATTATCCTAAGTCATCACTCTCTCTCACACACACACAAGTATGTTTCTTCATGCTTATATATTAATGCTCTGATTTATTATTAATGGATTTGTTATTATCAAAAGGGGGAGTTTGTTGGAACATGGCCTTCCGCATATCCTAGGTTTGAGAATAACAAATCCTATGTGTATTTGATCTTGTGTGTTCAAGTGTGCAGGATAACAAAGTCCACATGACTCAAGGATTACATAAGAAAGTTGCCCCCAAAGTTGAGCCAACAAATCCAAAACATCTACTAGTGTTGGCGGTAGTACTAGCGCAGGCGCTAGCTGCCGTTCGACGAACTGTTAGCGGCGCTCGACGAAATTCTCATCACGGCGTTCGACAAAACTTCGCTCGACGAAATCTTAGCGGCGTTCGACGAAATCTCGTTCGACAAAATATTGGATTAAGCGAAATTGCCGGAAGAACTTATAAAAGGAGATAGCGCCCGGCGGTATCTGATAGCACAGGCGATAGCGAGGAGCACAGTAGGCAAGAGAGAAAAGTTTCCTCCGATTAAAGATTCTGTTGGATCGGTCGGCGCCCTTAGAGGGGGGGTGAATAAGGGTTTTCAAAAACTTAAGATTATATTTAATAACTTTGAAATATTGCAAGATTAATACAATGAGAAATCAAGTAAAACAATAATGAATAGACATGCTTTATTAATATCAAATAATGTTTTACAAAACTTGATTCCTGTGACGCTAGAAATCGGAGGCGACTAATAAAACTCCTTTTTGTTTTCTATACTGACTCGTATCCCCACGAACCGGTTGGCTTTAGCCGATCTCTCCCCAGATACGGCCTCAAGCCGCTCTAGCCAATCTATCCCCAGAAAGGCCTCGAGCACCCCTTAGACCTAGCCTAGATCTAGTCGCCAACACGAGGTGATTTTCAGCCCTAAGTCCTACCCCAGACCTAGTCGCCAACACGAGGCGATTTCACTACCGTTTACAGAAAAGATATGAAATGAAAAGACAATAATATAAAAACTCCCTCTATGTGGATCTCTTGGAGAAGTGGACGAAGGCCCGCAGAGTATGATCGTAGTCGATGCGGCCTTTCGTCACGATGATGACGCGTGTTGAAATCTTCTCCACGGATCTCCTTAAGGCTTTATGGAATTGTGGGAGTATCGCTCTGAATCTTCCTCTCTCTGCTGTGACACGAAGCTCTGGAGTTTGGGATTGGAGGAGGATGAAGAATTCGGAGCCAAAGCATTCATTTTATAGCCTCAGCGCTACCGCCGGCGCTAGCGCTACCGCCGACACTAGACCGGATTAAGAAACAATTTGCGCGGGAGGATCTTCAATCCGAGGCAACATTTTGCTCTATGCCTCATATGCGTCATGCTACCGCCAGCGCTATCTGCTACCGCCTGGCGCTAGCTCCTTCTAAAAATGATGCCGGAAACGCGCTAATCAATGCTATCGCCGGGCGTTATCGCTACCGCCGGCGATAGTGAGCTCGTTCGAATTTTGTCCTCAATTTTGGGGGTAGTCATCATGAGTGCTCCTTGAGTCATATGGACTATGTAAACCTGCACACTTGAACACACAAGATCAAATACACATAGGATTTGTTATTCTCAAACCTAGGAGATGTGGAAGACCATGTTCCAACAAACTCCCCCTTTTGATAATAACAAATCCATAAATGATAAAACAAAGCATTAATAAATAAGCATGATGAGACCATACTTGTGTGTGTGTGAGAGAGTGATGACTTTAGGATAATTATTGATTTTAGCATTTAGAATTGCTCCCCCTAAATACATGCTCCCCCTAAGTGAGTGCTCCCTTAATATGTAAGCTATCATCTAAATTTGTCATGTGGTGTATGATAGTGGGTTACATTTATCATGTTAGTTCTCCCCCTTTTGCATTTTATCAAGTTAGTTCTCCCCCTTTGTTATTAGCAAAAGTGAGTAGGGAAACAAAGTTCTAAAAAGGTGTGTAAATAAAAGAGAAGGCATGATCGAGCTTTTTAAGTAAATGATTAGGAGTTTTAGACTTGTCTTTCATTGAGAATGATCAGAGTTATAACTTATTTTATCCTTTTTGTTTGTAGTTCTCCCCCTTTTATAAATCAGAGTTTAGCAAAAAATAATGATTTCCCCTTTAAATAAGAGTTTTAAGCCAAAAAAAATCATGATGTCCAACTAACCGATCTACCCAGACAATATGTCAACACCCTAGCCCCGTACTAAGTGACGGATGGGCATGAGGAGCTGCAAACATGCCGTAGGTTGGGGTGTTAATCCCATATGCAAACACTAGACAAAAACTTAACCTAGCACTCTTTCCCCCAGTGCCTCGCCAGGCCCCACTGGAACCCTCCCCGGTTAAGGACAAGAGATGACTAGAGATAAGGTTATCTAATGTCTACAACCCTACGCCCCCGCTATGGTGAGAAATGAAGTCATGGATAATAATTATTAGAAAACATTAAGCATTTAAATCTTAATGGGAAATTTCATAGCATATGGATTTTTATTTAAAAATACTCTTAGCTATATTGAAATTCATGAATGAATCAGAGTTTTGAGCATTGCGGAAGAAAAAAGAAACATCATAATACTAAATAAGAGTTTAAGTTCAAAAAGGAGATGTTTTTGAGTTTCAAAATGAACTTTATAAAGATAAGAGTTGAAACATTTTTGAATAAAGAAATAACATCCTTTTGGCAATTAGAAGTAAGAGGTAAAATTTGATTTGAAATTCAATAATAAGAGGATGTTTTTATAAGTAATATTTTACTTGTTTGAGGAGTGTTTAGCATGAAAGTTTTCAGAGAAATAAATCAGAGTTTTTAGCATAACCAATATAAAGTTTACCAAGCAAGTCTACCACTTGTTGCAAGAAAGGAATTTGAAGATTCAAGTGATGATGCACACAACATGAAAGATTTTAAATACGCATGAAAGTGCAAGGTAAAACAATTATATGGTTATGATGCGGAAGTCTTACAGAAATACAAAAAACATCTTATCGTAATCAAGGATCATCCATAAAAAAAATATATAACTTTAATTTAAAAAAGAAGATGTTTATGTAAATCATTTTGCATTTAAAATTTTTGTTTTGACAATACAGTAACCAAGCATGAAATAATCTTATCAAAAATAGATTACTACAATGTTACTTTAATTTACAATTTCAAAATATACCAAACATTGTAGAAAGCATGCTAGGATATCCAGTGCATTTCATAAATAATGAGTAGTATAGAATTAGCGTTAGGATCCAATACTCATAAGAAGAAGTGTTATGGAAGATAATGATGTGCACATAAGTGTATTTTTGAGTAGAGTATACGAGTGTTTTAATCAAAAATATAAGAGATATGTAAATTAGAAGCACAACAAAACACAAATAATTTTACTTCCACAAACTTTAATGCACAAAAAAATGTACAACTACCAAGGTGCTTTGCACACACAATGCTCATTAAGACTTATCAGGGTGCAAAGTAGTGCTTGGGGGATCACAGATTTTATTTTTACTGTTTGAGACTAGTGATCCGGTGTACTTAAGAGTAAGTGGTTTTTCTTATTTTTGAAAGAAAGATTTGATTTGCACAAGACACTTTATTATTCTTTCCAAGGTGCTCAACCTCACAATGCTCATTTAGACTTATCAGGAGGTTCAAGTAGTGCTTGGTGGAGTTATCTTTGTCATGTATTTTATAATTTTGTTTTGTACAAAGTTCTCCGAATACACTTGTTTTGCAAATCAATAGATTTTATGAGAGAAAAATATAACCACTTTTCTTAATTTTTAAGAGTGCAAAAGAAGGAGTGTAGGTAAGATACTTGTGCGATTTTAATTTATTTGTACTAATACAAAACATACACAAGCATTCTTAAATTAAACCATATGTAGACAATGCCAAAAAGTGAGTGAATATCTATCATTATCAAACATAAAACATTTCTCATACTTAGAGGCATGCTAAGCTTGATCCTACACAACCTTTAATATATAATTGATGCACATATTAATAGATATATCTAAGCATGATGAAAACAATGTTCAACTTAGTTTGAAAAGATAAATTGCAACATTGAAGAATTTCTAAATAATTGACTAAATCATGCTTGTTTTTCAATGAAGTTCATATAATATTTTTGATATTTTTGAAGAGTAATTTTTATTTAAAGTTTGAACTCATAAAATTGATCTTGGACTTCCCGAGGACTACCTTGTGAGAGATTTGCCCGGTACTAGGTGATATGATGGGATGATAGCCCAAATCACCCTTTCGCAAGATACATAGAAAAGTCAAGTTCAAAAGAATAAAAAAGCATATTTTTGTAATTTTTGCTTTTGTAATTTTTATATTTGATTTTTGCATAAAGATGAACTGTAAACAAAGGAAACAACACAAGCGAAAAAACAAAACATATTATTTGTAATTTGATTTTTGTATTTTTTTATATTTGATTTTTCAAAAAATAAAGATACACAGAAGTGCAAAACTAAGTAGAAAATATAGATTTATATATTTAAGGAATTTTTAGAAATTTAAAAAATACAGAAAAATGACCCTCGACGCTAGCGCCGCCGCTAGCGCTAGCACGGGAAACAGTAAGTGATTTTTTAGGGTTTCGAAAATTTTGATGCTTGAACTTGATTAGGTGTCCCATTAGTAGTTCCATGCTGAAGTTGCAGATTTTTAGGAGATGTTTTGGATGGTCCAAATTGCATGAAATGATAGCGTTTTCTTATATGACTTGACAAAATAATCATTGCACGAGAAATATTTACTTATGTTTTCATTTTGACTTTTCTAAAGACTTGTGCTTATAGGAAATGAAAACCCAAGATATCATGTTTGAACAAATCAAATATGCATGGTTTCAGTGAACAAGGAGTAATGTTCACGCAAATAGTAACATGGATATGCCCTAACATAGATATAAATATTCTTTAGGTTAAAATGATAAATTTGAGAATAATGTTATGCCAAAGTTTGATTGTGTTTCAACTTAGAGACCTAGAATGGAGTGATAATTCTATTTGATTTTATATCAAAATGATTCAAAGGTCTAAACTAGAAATATATATTACAATACACACATAATACACCATAACACCAACCATTATAATGTCAATTGTTATCATATAATTTGTGATAGTTGTTTATAGATGATTCTTGATATGAATTATGATTTTAGAGATGTTTAGCAAAGGATATCACTAGATCATGGTGGTGTTTGTGAATTCAATATTCATTATGAAGATAACTTCTTTCAATACATTTTAGTGATTTTCCTTTAATTAAGAATTTTGAATATATATATATATATATGTGATTTTTTGATAGGTGAACAATAGTGATGATTTAGATCATGTTTGATATCAAGGAGAGAACACAATATAATTTTTTTTTGTGAACAATGACACCCATATCGAAAGTTGAGCTTTTATTTAAATCTTGAATTTTCTTTTAGATCAAGTTATTTCACTAAACCACTTGTTGGTGAAGGCTAAGAATCTTAATAGCCAAATAACCTGATTTAATTATAGCAAATTTATAGTTTGATTCATATGGATAATATAAGATATTTAGAAGTATTGAATATAAAATATAGGTCATCAAAATAAAATATGATTTGGAATTTTGATCAATTTGATTTTATAAACATTATTGAGCTTTTAATAGATAAGATCATATTTTCAAAAATTGTATAGGATGACCATGACATGATAGTTCAAAAGAAAACAAAAAGAAAAAAAATAGAAGAGACATTAAAGCACATCATGAAGTAGAAATTTGTGTATTTCATTTTAATTGATTTCTACTTCATGCAAATGATGGGATACTAATGAATAAGAGATTTAGGTATCCAAAGAGGACCGGGAGTGACGGTTCCTTTGGGTACCCAAATACATCGTGTTTTCTTTTGGGGAGATATGTTTGAATGGGCCCTTTTGATTTGAGTTTGTGTTTCATCTTTAACTTTTGGCCGCCATTTAAACATTGGTTTAATATTATTCTTATTTATCAAATTTCCATGATGATTTTGCAAAACATTTTTTATAGGAAATTTGTTTATCTTTAAGTTTATGTTAGGAGAGTGATTATTTTGTAAATGATAATGATTTGGAATTTTATTTTCAAGCATTTGATATTCTTTATTTCCTTTGTTGGATTTATCAACATTTTGAGAAATTATATTCAACTTACTTTTAGATATACCTTGAGATTGTGAATGAATGTTTTGAGCGTTTTTCTTAATGATTTCCTTAAGCAAGTTGATTTTTTATTTTAGTTCATCATTCTTGAATTTTAAATTATGTCTAGCTGTATTATACTTTATTGTGCTATTTGTAAGAGTGGTAACAATTGAGTCAATATGTTTTTCATATTTATCCCTATACTCATCAAATGTTTCATCCATCTCTTTTATTTCAATTTCATAGTCCTTATACTTAGCACAATTACTTTTTAAAGATGAATTTTCTAAACATAATTTTTCATTTTGTTCTCTTATAAAAATAATTTCTTTTTCAAGTTCCTTAAGTCTTTCCTTAATAATATCACAATCAAAACAAGGTTTTGTGTTTTCAAGTAAAGGACAAGATGGTGAAAACACATCACAATTTGATTCTAAATTAACATTAGCTTTTAATCGCTTATTTTCTAAATGTAAATCTTTAATAGTGATTTTCAATTTCTTGATCTTACGTTTAGCAGTTTTTAGTATATTGAAACTAGAAATGGAAGTTATCACACAAGAAGAAGATTTAGTCTTCCTTACAGCGCTATTAGAGGAGGCAGATTGTGAACATGAAATTCCTTCGTCATCTTTTAGTTCTTCCTCCATTATAGATGGATCTATATCTTCCCTTTCCCTTGGTGTATTGTTCTCCTTTTCTATTTCAATATTCTCCATAGCTTCGCTCCGAGAGAGATCTTCTTGGATGATTATGGATGCTTGTACATTCTTTTCCTCCTGTGTTTGTTCCACACCTGCGAGAGGAAGATCATACATTTCTTCAAGAAAGCGCCATATTTTGTATGCACTAGAAAAGCAATATATGAATTTGAAAATTTCATTAGATAGTGCACAAAATAAATAGTGTTTGGCTTTGGCATTTAGCTGACGTTCTTTGTTATTCGATTCATCCGCACGCCTTATAATTGCTAAGTTCCATACTTCGATGTCTAAAGTTTTAATAAATTTTTCCATTAATAATTTCCACCCTTTATAATTTTTCCCTTCGAATAAAGATGGTTTAGGAGATTTTTCTTCTTCATAAAAATTTACCCCACTAGTAGAAGAGAGATCATGAGACGCCATTATTCCCGGTTGTTAAGCCGATTTGGAATAACCTCGCTCTGATACCACTTCTTGGATCGGTCGGCGCCCTTAGAGGGGGGTGAATAAGGGTTTTCAAAAACTTAAGATTATATTTAATAACTTTGAAATATTGCAAGATTAATACAATGAGAAATCAAGTAAAACAATAATGAATAGACATGCTTTATTAATATCAAATAATGTTTTACAAAACTTGATTCCTGTGACGCTAGAAATCGGAGGCGACTAATAAAACTCCTTTTTGTTTTCTATACCGACTCGTATCCCCACGAACCGGTTGGCTTTAGCCGATCTCTCCCCAGATACGGCCTCAAGCCGCTCTAGCCAATCTATCCCCAGAAAGGCCTCGAGCACCCCTTAGACCTAGCCTAGATCTAGTCGCCAGCACGAGGCGATTTTCAGCCCTAAGTCCTACCCCAGACCTAGTCGCCAACACGAGGCGATTTCACTACCGTTTACAGAAAAGATATGAAATGAAAAGACAATAATATAAAAACTCCCTCTATGTGGATCTCTTGGAGAAGTGGACGAAGGCCCGCAGAGTATGATCGTAGTCGATGCGGCCTTTCGTCACGATGATGATGCGTGTTGAAATCTTCTCCACGGATTCCCTTAAGGCTTTATGGAATTGTGGGAGTATCGCTCTGAATCTTCCTCTCTCTGTTGTGACACGAAGCTCTGGAGTTTGGGATTGGAGGAGGATGAAGAATTCGGAGCCAAAGCATTCATTTTATAGCCTCAGTGCTACCACCGGCGCTAGCCCGGATTAAGAAACAATTTGCGCGGGAGGATCTTCAATCCGAGGCAACAATTTGCTCTATGCCTCATATGCGCCATGCTACCGCCAGCGCTATCTGCTACCGCCTGGCGCTAGATCCTTCTAAAATGATGTCGGAAACGCGCTAATCAATGCTATCGTCGGGCGTTATCGCTACCGCCGGCGATAGTGAGCTCGTTCGAATTTTGGCCTCAATTTTGGGGGCAGTCATCATGAGTGCTCCTTGAGTCATACGGACTATGTAAACCTGCACACTTGAACACACAAGATCAAATACACATAGGATTTGTTATTCTCAAACCTAGGAGATGCGGAAGACCATGTTCCAACAGATTCTGCCGCGCAGAATATGTCCTAATATAGGATAACGCCGGCGGTAGCACTAGCGCAGGCGCTAGCGCTAAGTCTATAAAAAGGACATCTTGGCTCCGTCTTCAAAAGCCTTAAGAGATCCAGAATTCCAGAGCTTCTTGCCACAGCATAGGGAGGAAGGTTCAGAGAGATACTCCCACAAATCCATAAAGACTAAAGGACATCCGTGGAGAAGATTTCAACACGCATCATCATCGTGACAAAAGACCGCATCGACTACGATCATACTCTGCGTCTTCGTCTACTTCTCCAAGAGATCTACATAGAGGGAGTTTTTATATTATTGTCTTTTCATTTCATATTCTTCTTGTAAACGGTTAGTGAATTCGCCTCGTGTTGGCGACTAGGTCTGGGTAGGACTTAGGGCAGAAATTCGCCTCGTGTTGGCGACTTGGTCTCGGGAGTAGGTCTAGGGGGTGCTCGAGGCCATATCCGGGGAAGGGTTGGCTAGAGCTGCTTGAGGCCGTATTCGGGGAAGGATCGGCTAAAGCCAACCGGTTCGTGGGGATACGAGTCAGTATAGAAAACAAAAAGAGTCTTTCTATTAGTTTGATTTCTAGCTTCGAAAAGAGATCAAGTTTTGTAATCATGCTTCTCAAGTTAATAAAATCATGTCTTTACTTTTACTTAACTTGATTTTTCTTGATCTTCTCTAGTTTAATTATCAAATCTTTTTCAAAGTTATTCAAAATATAATATAAGTTTCTAAAACCCTTATTCACACCCCCCTCTAAGGGCGCCTACTGATCCAACAGAACAGACCCCGGTTCAGCGGTCGACGAACAGATTGTCTCAGCGGTCGACGAACAGACCCCGTCTCAGCGGTCGACAAAATCCATCTCGACAAAAAGTTGCGTTCGACGAACTCAAGTCTGCGTTCGATGAATATTCAGCAGAAGCTCATATCGACGAATTCAATATAATCAGATCGACGAACTTGAAGCTGAGCTCGACGAAATATTATCAGCAATTATATTTCTCCTTTCTCTGTTCGACTAATACTCTTATATCTGATTAAGCAATACTTTGATTAAATTATATATTGCTGTCTTTCTGTATCATTTATATATAGCCGTTGGCAGAAGCATTAAATGTTATAGCCGTTGAAGAAAAGCTTAAAGACAGCAGTTTATCTTCTCGACGAGTCAAGATAATTAAAGAGACTTTATCTCTTTCCCTTTCCCAAAAGAGGAATTCAAAAATAAGAGAGAAGCTCTCCATATTATATAAATACAGAGAAAAGATCAGAGAAGATATACATAGAGAAAAGAACTCAAGTATAAGGAAGAACAACAACACACAGAACAGAGAACAACATATTATTCTATCTTGTTTTGTTTTGCTAACTCTTCTCTGCAAATCATCTTTACCCTGAGACACCAATCAAGATCATTTTCTCAGGGATCTAAACTGCAGAAGAAGAAGAAGAGTATTTACAATCAAAAGAAGAAGCCTCCACAAGCTGTCATCAATCTCAATCAGACAGGGGGAGCTCTTCAACATCATTAAAGATCAATTCTCAACAACCCATCAGGATCATCAAGAGTCTTCTCAGAAAAGAGAAGAACACTTTAACTTTTTGTTTTCTTTATTCCTTCCTGTACAAAGGGTTATAACTCCCTTCAAAAGTTAACTCTCGATGACAGGGCACCTTAGCAAAAACCTGTGATTTTGTTTTTGAGTTACCTGATCAAAAGCTCATATGGTGGCAGGGCACCTGATCAAAAACCTGTAGTGGATTCCTACCAGTGGGTAGAAGAGTAGATGTACCCAGGTTGATTGGGGAACTACTATATTTCTTTCTGTCTTCTGGTTTGCTTGTCTTATGCTTTATTTTCTTACTGCTGTGCCTTCTTTGTGTTTGCTTTTATTACTCACTCAGCACTACACATATATTTATCATTATTTTGAAATAAACCTAAAAAGAGCTTTAAAATTTAAGAACTAAACCTCCTTTCAATTGGTATCAGAGGCATATCAATTGACTTTCAGAAGAGTATACAGAAGGGACAAGCAAGCAGGCAGAATCCCTGCAAACACTCCTGAGCCTCTAAAGTATCATCTCAATCCATTTGAATACTTCACCAGACAAGCTGAAAAGGAGCAGGAAGCCAGCGCCAAGAAAGCAAAGGGTGAAGCTGTTATGAGGGCACCAGAGACATAGACGACTAAATCTTTAAGGGGCTGAATGTAGAAATGTCAAAAACTTTTGAAAACATTTGGCACTATTTATAAATGAAGTAACACTTGTCAAGTTCTGTGTTCACTCAATTATAGTTGTAATGTCATCATTATATGCTTATTTGCTTAAAATGTTAAAGCCTTTTATATGAGTGGCATTTATCATTGAGTGGGTTATGACTTCTTCAAATAGGGGGAGATTGTTGGGAACAGTGCCCAGCAGTGTTCCTGATTTGAAGAAGTGCTCAGCTCAATGACAAGTGTAAGTTGTATTTAATGTCATATCTAGTTCATGTTTGAAGAGATCAGACAAAATGTCAAGTACTTTAGTTGTTTCACTAGGTACAATATCGTCGAGAAGAATAGGATATGTCGTCGACAATGTATGCTTGTCATCATGATGATGAGCAAAGCAAACGCTGAGACTTGGCGAGTTCGTCGAATAAAGAATGAAGTTCGTCGAACAAAGAATGAAGTTCGTCGAACGAAGAATGAAGTTCATCGAACGCAGAGATGGGATAGAAACAAACATTGAGACTTGGCGAGTTCGTCGAACGAAGAATGAAGATTCGTCAAACGCAGAATGAAGTTCGTCGAATGCAGAATGCAGTTCGTCGAATGCATAAACCTCTCTGCTGATCGAAAGAATCCGCTGAGGAGAGGAAGCCATCTCAACCCAACCGCTGAGATATATTCAAAAGGAAGGAATGTCGTTGAGAAGATGTAGTATCGTTGACATCATAAAAGAAGTCGTGTCGTCGGAAAGGCTATGTAAGACTGATGCCAATGACATCGTCGTAAAGAAGGCATGCGTCAAGAAGACTGAAGAAGGAAAGCTGAAGACAAGCAGTTGCTAAAGCATAGTCTGTTGACATGATATCGCTCATGTCGTCAAAAGTACAAAGTGATTACGATGACAGACTACAAGAAAGAAGATCACGATGACACAGTCAGAGATAGCATATCGCTGTATATGCAGAAACGCCAGGATATCTCATATCGTCGAGATATCATTGTCAGAGGCAGAAGTTAGAAGACTTGAAGATCTACCAAGGTCTAAGACATCGACAAAGTCCTGTCGTCGAGATATTATCCATATCATCGTAACAATGGAAATATCATCGAGACAGAATTCAAATGTTGCGGACGCGCTGTCAGCATTTAATGTCGCCGCCTGATTGTCCAATCAGCGCGTGCTCTTAAGGAATGGGCGTCTGACATTAAAGGACATCATATGTGACCGTTAAGCGGCTCATCCGTCCTATAAAAGGGAACAGTGATGTCGTAGAAAAAGTAATCTTCGTGAGAGAGACAAGAACGAAAAAAGAATCCCGCCGTTGCTTCTCAATACAACAGTACATTATGCGGAGAAGAAGAAGAACAAGTAGAGAACAAGAATCAAGCGTTCTCAGAAGAATCAGTCCTCTCCATTAACTGATAAGAAGTCGTTCCTCATCAGGCTAAGAAAAGAGATTGAAAAAGAACTGTGTTTCATGATCTGAATCAGAAACATCTTCTTCAACCTCAAGTTGTCGATCTCCATCAGGCTAAGTTACCGATCTTCATCAGGCAGAAGAAACCATTTTCATCACTGTAATTTCATTGTTGTAAGGCTTGCGGGCCTAAGTGTCTAGCTTGAGGGCTGGAGAGCTGTGTGGCTTGAGGGTCAGGGCAGTGGACTTGTGGGTCCGATTTTGTCTAGCTTGAGGGTTGGAGAGCTGTAAGGCTTGAGGGCCAGGGCAGTGGACTTGCGGGTCTGAATTTGTCGAGCTTGAGGGCTTGGGTGTTGTAAGGGCTTGCGGGCCTAGGTTGTAGGCACGGTACTTGCGGGTCTGTGTTGTGTAGGGCTTGAGTGCCTAATTGTCGAGCTTGCGGGCTCGGGTGCAATAGGGGCTTGCGGGCTTAGGCTATAGGACTTGCGTGTGAGTGTTGTAAGGCTTGCGGGCCTGATGATTTCGCAAAGTTTGTCGAGCCCAGCACACTGCTAGGTAGGAGCAGAGGGAAAGAGGACTACTCAAGACACCCTGTCTTGAGGAACCTCTATAAGTTCTTGCGTGCTTTCTGTGTTGTGCTATTCTAATTTGTAGATCTACTAATCAGAAATCAAGAACACCTAAAGGGGATAAAATAATTTGTAAAACCTATTCACCCCCCCCCCCCCCCCCCCTCTAGGTGATAAGTCGACACCCAATAAACAACACTAACATTCTATACTCTCTTATTATATGAAATGCACTAGATAACCTAGCATGCTCTCTACAATGTTTTGTAAGTTTTGAATTTGTGAATTAATATAACGTTGTAGTAATCTCTTTTTGAAAACATTGATTCATGATTGGTAACTTTATTGTCAAACTTAAAGATTTTAAATGCAAATTGATTTACAAAAACATCTTCCTTTTTGGAAGTTTCTTATGAATTGTGTTGGAACCCTAGTTTTGATTTGAGTCAGGATCCATCTTTATGGTCTAAGTTTCTATCATAACACATCTTGTATAACTTAGATCAAATCTCATTAAGACAGAAGACTGAGAAAATAATATAAGTTAAACTGCAATCAACGAAATGACTCTGAAGCTGCGATCGACGAAAAGCTAGCAGCGATCGACGAAATACCTCTGAAGCTGCGATCGACGAAAAGCTAGCAGCACTCGGCGAAATATATTTGAAGCTGCGTTCGACGAAAACCAAGCGGCGCTCGACGAAATTTCACTCAGTAGATAATCAATGATCAGATCAACAAACGTTGAGCTCAGCCCGACGAACTTCAAGCTGAGATCGACGAAATATTATCAGCTTTATAAAATCTCATTTCTCAGCTCAGCTAAAATTCTATATGTTGTCAGATCTGATAAAGGAATATTTTGAATAGTTTCTATTTATACATTGTTGCCCTTCTTTTGTATGAATTGTCACTGCCTCACATTAATGATATAGCCGTTGTAGAACAATTAATGATATAGCTTTGCAGAACAATTAATGATATAGCCGTTGTAGAACAAATTAATGTTATAGCCATTGTAGAACACCTTAAATGAAAGATGGCAGTTTATCATCTCGAGGAGTCCAGTTGATAAAAGGGACTTTATCTCTTTCCTTTTACAAAGAGAGAGGATCAAAAATTGAAGATAAGAGAGAAGCTCTCCAGATTACGTAGATATAGAGAAAGCACAAAGAAGAGATAGACAGAGATCAACATATTTTTATATATCTTGTTTGCTAACTCTTCTCTGCAGATCATCTTCATCCTGAGACACTTAATCTAGATCATTTGCTCAGGATCTCAATTGCAGAAGAAGAAGAAAGGAGTTACTACATTCTAGAGAAGAAGCTTCCTAACTTGATCATTGATGCGCACAACTATGCTTGCAAACGATAACGGCAAGTGTACCGTATCGAATGTAGTATAGGTTGTTAAAACAAGGTCGTATTAGACTCGGGGCGGTTGAGTACTCTTACTTCGGAAAATCTCTATTATTTTATCGAAAGAAACTTGGGTTGTTTGGTTGCAAGAAAGAGAAATAATTCGTTAAAACTATGATAAAAAGGATTAGCACTCAACCTTGAATCACCTTGGAAAAATTAAATAAATAAAGAAATTAAACTTCTAATCCTCTTTAGAAGAAATGCTTGACCGTGGAGGTTCCCGATTTATGAACGTACCTCTTTCAAGGATACGCCTAACTGAGTTTAGGTTGATCAATCGAACTCTCGTTCTAGAATCGAAACCCCTAAAACTCGCCTTATCGAAGTGAACCCCTCTATTGGATATAACTCCAATCCGGGAGATTTATGTCGTCCTCTCTCGAGGAGTGCATTCAAATCTCTTTATCCTTGAAATGATCGATTCGAACTCAAAACCTCTCGATTATTAGACTGCGAAAACAAGAATGAGATTATATATCGATAATATAATCTCAATCAATATAAATTCAAGGATAAATCTTAAGCGATCTAAATAAGAGAAAAAGAAGTTCTAAACTAAATTATGAATTATATTTTCCTTGGATCATCTCGGCCGAGTACTAATGAAATTTAGCTACTCATGGAGATGGAGGAATTGATGAAATACAAGAAGTGCATAATGAAGATTGAGAGTAGAATAAGAGAAAAAGTACTATTTTATTAATTGAAAAAGAAATTACAACTAGGAAACAAGAAATTACAAACCTGAAATGAAAGTGCAAGCTAAGAAGGAAGATTACAAGCTTAAGAATGATAAAAACAGTGCAAGAAAATAAACTTAGAACTCCCAAAATTCGTCCCCAAACATCTGGAAATGCTCCCTTTAAATAGCTGAATTTTTGGTGTTACACGCCCTTGGTCACGCCCGTGACCAAGGGCGTGTAAGGAGCGCGATCGGCTGGGTGCGGGAAGGGCACCGTCTGGCTTCAATGCAGGCGTTTCGGACGCGTCACGCCCTAGGTCACGCCCGTGACCTGGGGCGTGTAATATTTAAAACTTGCTGCTGGCGGGAAGCTTCGGCAGGAACTTGGCACGGGAAGAGTCACGCCCGTGACAGGATGTCACGCCCCTGGTCACGCCCGTGACCTGGGGCGTGTAACTTAAACTGACGTGGCAGCGTGCTCCGGATTCTTGTGGCGGGTCATAGCCGTGACACTAGGTCACGCCCTTGGTCACGCCCGTGACCTGGGGCGTGTACTTGGTGAATTCTTCACGGGACGTCCCCGGAGTGGCAGAAACAGGTCTGGAACACTGCGCAGGTTACACGCCCATGGTCACGCCCGTGACCTGGGGCGTGTAATTTATCTTTTTGCTCGAAACAGCCCAGAAATCCTAAAAACACAAAATAAACTTAAGTTAGCTTATGAATTAAACAATGGAAGGATTTAAATGATAAAATCCTAAAAATAACATAATTTTTATATAAAAAAACATAATAAACCTAAACTAAAAGATGAGTAAATAAATTACTCATCAAATACCCCCATACTTGCTCATTGCTCGTCCCGAGCAAACCATTTTTCATAAGGGTAAGAAAAATTAATGTAAGATAGGATTATGAAGACTAGAGAGTAAAATGCGAAATATTATGCTGGCTTGTTTAGATATTTTAGTAAAAAGATGTTCTTGGCATAAATACTAATTTATGAAATACTTCAAAAATGCGTTATAATTATTTATCATTACTTTAAAAATGAGTCGACGGTCAATCAAAAGGTTATGTGAAGGGAGAAAATAGCGTGATTGCTAAGATTTAAATTACTAGACGTAGACGCTCGGGGTGGCCTCCAAAGAAATCCATCAATTCGACGGCCATAGGCTTGACCGTTTGCACTTTCTCCACTACACTTCGAACTAAATCGACTCTATGGATCTTTTAGGACTTAAATAGGGTATATTTTGAGGCTTGGGTTTAAGGGTGAGGTAAACAATGATAAACATGAAGGCGCATTCCACTTAAACAAAATTTTTGAGCTAAAAGAAAATGACGACCACCACAAAATAATAAAGCTTTACCCCCATACTCATATTTTTAAGGGGAGACACTCTCATACTCTTTTATTTAAATCACGAATCTTCATAATTGGGATCATTCCAAGTATGCATGTGCATACCTAGGCCGCATATCATTATGAGATTATTGCTTTTTTTTAGATTTAAACATTTCTTTTGAATTGCTACCCATAATAATTTTTTTCCTTTCATAGAATCATACCCAAATATTTTTTTTTCATTTTAGCTCAAAATTTCAAAGTGTTCATTTGGGTTTTGTGCTTTTTAGCTTTGGTGCTGAAATGATGAGGGTGGATCAAATAAAGGTGTAAGGCTCAAATTTGTGTGAACAATGGTGGTAAATCTAGGTTGGGTGCAAAGGCTCAACTATCTAAAGAAAGGCCTAAAGCATTTCCGTAAAGTTAATTTGTCTAAAGCGCACATGTTTCGAAAATAGCTTGGGGCAAGTTCTAGACATCGAGAAAGGACACCCTTTTGTTCAATTCGAGTAATAGCTTTCTAACAATCTTCTACACACTCACCTAAACTACTTTTGGATAAGACCAGATTCGAATTTAAAAGTAAAATAAATTGTTACTACGCAAATTAATAAAACATAATTTTAGATCTATGCCAAGAATTTAATTTTACACCAACACTACTCAAAGACATGCATATGACTAGGAGCACTACATGAGTCAACAATTTTACTCAAAAGTTTCAAAAACTATTTTAGCACAAAATTATTTTTAGTCCATATGAAAAATAGTCTACTTAGAACTTACAATTTAGCAAGTGGGCGTTTTGATGAATAAAAAGAACATTTCCTAATAGATTTTTTTAGTTCTTGGACTTCCCAAGGTCAACCCGGTGAAGGGCTCGCAAGGTACTAGAGGCTATGATGGGAATTCAAGCCCAAAGCGTCCTTTCCAAGAAATTTAATTTCAATTTTTTAATTTTTTTGGTTTTTTTTTTCAAGTTAAATTTCAAAGAAAGCTATGCTACACCCCCATACTTAAAATTAAACATTGTCCCCAATGTTTAAAACTAAGTATGAAAGATAAAACTAAAAAAAATGACAAATAAAGAAAAATCAAGATAGATTACTAAAGTATAAAGAGCGCTTCCCTAGATGGTAGTCGGGGTTGCCGGTCAAACACCTACAGAGTTAAATTAGAAGAACAACCAAGAAAAGAAAAGAAAATAAAGAGGTTAACCTTGGGTTGCCTCCCAAGAGCGCTTTGTTTACCGTCTCGTAGCTTGACTAAGTGGTAATTTTAAAGATTTTGGAAGTGAATGGATTCAATGTTTCCGGACGTGGGGTCGCCGGGGTGATATAATTTTAAGCGTTGTCCGTTGACTTTGAAAGAGCCTTTTTCCGGGTGCTCTATTAGCACCGTTCCGTATGGCCAAACTTCTTTAACTATGAAGGGACCGGACCATCGTGATTTTAATTTACCCGGAAAAAGCCTAAGTCTTGAATTAAATAATAGGACTAAGTCTCCCGGTGAAAAAGTTTTTGGATGTTTGATTTTTTTATCATGATAAAATTTTGTGCGCTCCTTATAAATCTTATTATTTTCGTAGGCATTTGCGCGCCACTCGTCTAATTCATTTAATTGTAGTTTTCTGTGCTCGGAGGCTAAGTTTAAATCCAAATTTAAAAAATTTAGCGCCCAAAAGGCGCGATGTTCTAATTCCACCGGTAGATGACAAGCTTTTCCATAGAATAATCGGTACGGTGTACATCCGATGGCGGTTTTGTACGCTGTCCGATATGCCCATAGAGCGTCGTCTAATTTTAGCGACCAATCCTTCCTATTAACGGACACAGTTTTTTCTAAAATTCTTTTAAGTTCACGGTTCACCACCTCCACTTGGCCATTTGCTTGTGGGTGGTAGGCGGTAGATAGCTTGTGGGTAACTCCATACTTTGCTAAAATTTTAGCAAGTTGGTTGTTACAAAAATGTGTGCCCCGATCACTAATTAGTGCTCGGGGTGTGTCAAATCGTGAAAATAATTTTTTTTAAAAATTTACGACGACTCTCGCGTCGTTAGTGGGAAAAGCTTGTGCTTCCGCCCACCTTGACACGTAATCGACCGCAATAAGGATATATTTATTATTGAAAGAGGAGGGTAAAGGACCTACGAAATCTATTCCCCAAAGATCAAAAATTTCGCATTCTAAAAACATATTCTGGGGCATTTCGTCCCGGTTAGAAATGTTACCTGACCGTTGGCACCGATCACAATTACTCACGAAATTGTGAGCATCTTCAAATAAGGTGGGCCAATAGAAGCCCGACTCTAGCGCCTTTCTTGCGGTCCGGTTCGCTTGATAATGGCCACCGGTTGGCCCTTCGTGGAAGTGCCGCAGAATTTGGGCGCCTTCCTCACCCGAAATACACTTTCTTACCACTTGGTCCGCGCAGACACGAAATAAAAAGGGGTCCTCCAAAAAATAATTTTTCAAATCGGAAAAGAATTTCTTCTTTTATTGACTTGAAAATTCTTTTGGTAGGACCCGGGCCACTAAATAGTTGGCCAAATCCGCGTACCAAGGGGTGGAAGAAGTCGTTACCTTTTCGATGGCAAGGAGGCGCTCTTCAGGGAATTTGTCGTTAATTTCGGCTTCCACTAGTCTCCTGCAGCCGGATTCTCCAACCGTGGGAGGTGGTCGGCCGCAACATTCTTCGCTCCCCTTTTGTCTTGGATTTCCAAATCGAATTCTTGTAGTAGGAGGATCCACCTTAGCAGTCGAGGCTTTGCATCTCCTTTTTGTAGTAAATACCGGAGAGCGGAGTGATCTGTAAAAATAATAACTTTTGAAAGCGTTAAATATGATCGAAATTTATCAAACGCAAAAATTATAGCCAGAAATTCTTTCTTTGTTGTTGTGTAATTTGCTTGTGCGGATGTTAGCGTTTTGCTTGCGTAATAAATCGGGTGAAAAAAATTTATTCACCTGTTGGCCTAAAACTGCACCTACAGCAAAATCGCTAGCGTCGCACATGATTTCAAACGGAAGAGACCACATTGGTGCGATTAAAATCGGGGATTTGATTAGTTCATTTTTGATTTTATTAAACGCTTTTAAACATTCCTCATCAAAATTAAACGCGGATTCTTTTTCTAGGAGGTGAGTTAGCGGTTTCGTAATTTTTGAGAAATCTTTTATAAACCGACTATAAAAACCCGCATGTCCTAGAAAACTTCTAATAGATTTTATATTGGTAGGAGGGGGAAGTTTTTCTATGACCTCGATCTTGGCCCTATCGACCTCGATCCCCTTGCTAGAAACTTTATGTCCGAGGACTAACCCCTCTCGGACCATAAAGTGGCACTTCTCCCAGTTGAGTGCCAAATTCGTGTCTTCGCAGCGTTGAAGAACACGATCAAGATTATTTAGACAATTAATGAAAGAATCGCCAAAAACAGAAAAATCATCCATGAACACTTCCATGACGTCTTCGATAAGTTCATTAAAAATTGCCAACATACATCTTTGGAATGTAGCCGGCGCGTTGCAAAGTCCAAACGGCATTCTTCGATATGCGAAGGTGCCGAACGGACAAGTGAAGGTGGTTTTCTCTTGATCTTCGGGGGCAATTGGGATTTGAAAATATCCCGAAAGATCATCGAGAAAACAATAGTGCGAATGGCCGGATAAGCGTTCTAAAATTTGGTCAATAAATGGTAACGGAAAGTGATCCTTGCGGGTAGCATCGTTTAATTTTCTATAATCGATGCATACATGCCAACCCGTAACAGTACGGGTCGGAATCAACTCATTATTTTCGTTGGTGATTACCGTTATTCCTCCCTTTTAGGCACGACTTGCACTGGGCTAACCCAAGTGCTATCAGAAATCGGATAAATAATTCCTGCGTCTAATAATTTTATAATTTCGGCCTTAACGACGTCCTTCATATTTGGGTTAAGGCGTCGTTGGGGCTGAATAGCGCCGCGAGAATTATTTTCTAAATTTATTTTATGCGTGCAAAACGAGGGGCTAATCCCCTTTATATCTGAAATTTGCCATGCAATTGCATGGCGGTGATTATTTAAAATTTTAATTAATTAGGAAGTTTCCGAATCGTTAAGTGCGGAAGATATTATTACGGGCAGTTTTGAATTTTTTTCTAAAAATATGTATTTTAAATGTTCCGGCAATTGTTTTAGTTCTAAACTCGGTGGCTCCTCGTAAGATGTTTTTATTTTAGAAATATTTAAGTTTACTTCTTCAAATCTGGTTGGCCGAGTTTTTTCTTCTAAACAAAATAAATTTGCAATTTCCAGATTTTCAAATAAAGGCAAAATTATTTCAGAAAACGACGTTATCTCCTCTTCAGAATTTGTTTCTAGGGTAAAACAAGAGTCGTCGTTTGGAAACGCATTTCTCATTATTGATTTATATTAAAAATAACTTCTTCCTCCCCAACTCGTAGGAGAAGGTTTCCGTTACTTACGTCAATTATAGCCCGAGCGGTGGCTAGGAAGGGTCGGCCGAGTATGAGTGGTACTTCGGCGTCCTCTCCGATATCGAGGATGACAAAGTCTACCGGAAAGATAAACTTGTCAACCTTCACTAGCACATCCTCAATGATCCCGATTGGATACTTTACGGACCGATCCGCTAGTTGGATGCTTATATTGGTTGGGCTTGGGGTGCACAAACCAAGCTTCTTAAATAAGGAGAACAACATAAGATTTATGCTCGCCCCTAGATCGGCCAAGGCGTTTTTAATTAATAAATTTCCGAACAAACACGGGATGGAAAACCGTCCCGGATCATTTAATTTTTCCGATAATTTATTAAGAACTATCGCCGAACATTCTGCATTAAGAGAAATACGCGAAATATCTTCAAGTTTCTTTTTATTTGATAATAAATCCTTGAGATATTTCGCGTATTTAGGCATTTGAGAGAGTGCCTCGCAAAATGGTACATTAATTTGTATTTGTTTTAAAATATTTAAAAAAAATTTATACTGCTCCTCGTTGCGCTCATTTTGTAATTTAGAAGGATACGGAATAGAAGGCGTTTGAATAATGCGCGGAGCTAAATCAGAAGAGTTTAAATGCGGAGTTGGAGTTGAAACGCTTACCTTAGACTCGGCCAAATTTGAACTTTTTACCTCCTTTCCGCTGCGGAGGGTTATAGCGTTGGTGCTCTCCCGTGGATTGGGCTCAGTATTACCCGGTAGAGCTCCCTGCTGGCGTTCGGAGAACATCTTGGCGAGTTGTCCAATCTGATTTTCTAGGCTTTTAATAGATCCGGAAAGGTTCCGGATATTGGCATCAGTAGAAGCGACGTATTTGGTGAAGACCACTTCAAGTGAAGGGGCCTTTGGTGGTTGTGGTGGAGCGAATCCGGGAGGATTCATTTGTGGGGGGCGTTGAGCATTATTGGGGTTGCTCCATGAAAAATTCGGGTGGTTCCTTAAACCCGGATTGTAACTATTAGGAAGATTATTATTTGGGTTAAAAGGAGGACGATAGGAGTTCCCCATATAATCAACTTGTTCTTGATTATAATTATTATTATTATAATAATAATTATTATTATTATAATTATTAGCCCCGTTAATGGCGGAGGAAGCAGACATCTCCGCCATTTGCTTAGTAAGCCATTCTACTTGATATGCTAAATTCGGGGTGGCCTCGACTTCAAAGAGTCCCGTCGGTTTGTTAGGACGCGACGGTGGCGCATTCCACTGATAAGCATTCATGGCCATCTCCTCAAAAAGCTCTTGAGCGGCATCTGGGGTTTTGTTATTTAGAGTTCCCCCAGCTGCTGCATCAATCATTTGCCTCGTTTGGAGATTCAAACCATTGTAGAATGTTTGAACTTATTGCCATAAAGGAAGGGCGTGGTGAGGACATCTCCGCAATAATTCCTTGAAGCGCTCCCATGTGTCATAGAGAGACTCCGAGTCTATTTGCGTAAACGAGAGAATGTCCGTACGTAATTTAGCGGACTTCGCCGGAGGAAAATATTTAGTTAACAATTTCTCCGTCATTTCGGCCCATGTAGTGATGGAACCTCTAGGAAGAGATCCCCACCATTGCTTGGCCTTAGTCCGCAAAGAAAATGGAAATAAACGCAAGCGAATGGCGTCATCGGTGACGCCATTAATTTTAAACGTATCGCAAATTTCCAAAAAATTAAATAAATGTAAATTTGGATCTTCATCTGGTAACCCGTCAAAGATGACGGTTTGCTGTACCATTTGAATGATACTCGTTTTGATTTCAAAATTATTGTTTGCCACCGCCGGGCGAATAATACTTGATTGTGTTCCCTCCCAATTTGGCCTTGCATAATAGGACATAGTCCGTAGCGGAGCCTCATTATGGTCGGGGTCGCCCATTATATCTTCGTTAGTCTCTCCGACTGACTCTTCACGAATTATTGGTAGATCACTAAATCGGAGACGTCGCCGCAAGGTGCGCTCGATTTCCGGATCAAAACCAAATTCAAAATCAATTGAAGAGTTTCCTCGGGTCATAAACCAAAAGAAAAGAAAAGAAGCGGAAAAAGAAAAAGGGAAAAATAAGATTTTAGATAAATAAATTTATTTTTATTTTATTATATTTTTTTAGATTTTTTTTTATTAGGTGATTTAAAAATAGTCCTGGACTTCCCAAGATCTACCCGGTGAAGGGTTTGCAAGGTGCTAGAGGCTATGATGGGAATTCAAACCCAAAGCGTCCTTTCTAGGAATTTAATTGCACCTTAAAATTAAGAAAAAGAAAAAGATAAAATTAATAGATATTTTTGTTTTTGAAATATCAACCGAATCCCCGGCAACGGCGCCAAAAACTTGATGCGCAAAACTATGCTTGCAAACGATAACGGCAAGTGTACCGTATCGAATGTAGTATAGGTTGTTAAAACAAGGTCGTATTAGACTCGGGGCGGTTGAGTACTCTTACTTCGGAAAATCTCTATTATTTTATCGAAAGAAACTTGGGTTGGTTGGTTGCAAGAAAGAGAAATAATTCGTTAAAACTATGATAAAAAGGATTAGCACTCAACCTTGAATCACCTTGGAAAAATTAAATAAATAAAGAAATAAAACTTCTAATCCTCTTTAGAAGAAATGCTTGACCGTGGAGGTTCCCGATTTATGAACGTACCTCTCTCAAGGATACGCCTAACTGAGTTTAGGTTGATCATTCGAACTCTCGTTCTAGAATCGAAACCCCTAAAACTCGCCTTATCGAAGTGAACCCCTCTATTGGATATAACTCCAATCCGGGAGATTTATGTCGTCCACTCTCGAGGAGTGCATTCAAATCTCTTTATCCTTGAAATGATCGATTCGAACTCAAAACCTCTCGATTATTAGACTACGAAAACAAGAATGAGATTATATATCGATAATATAATCTCAATCAATATAAATTCAAGGATAAATCTTAAGCGATCTAAATAAGAGAAAAAGAAGTTCTAAACTAAATTATGAATTATATTTTCCATGGATCATCTCGGCATAGTACTCATGAAATTTAGCTACTCATGGAGATGGAGGAATTGATGAAATACAAGAAGTGCATAATGACGATTGAGAGTAGAATAAGAGAAAAAGTATTATTTTATTAATTGAAAAAGAAATTACAACTAGGAAACAAGAAATTACAAACCTGAAATGAAAGTGCAAGCTAAGAAGGAAGATTGCAAGCATAAGAATGATAAAAATAGTGCAAGAAAATAAACTTAGAACTCCCAAAATTCGTCCCCAAACATCTGGAAATGCTCCCTTTAAATAGCTGAATTTTTGGTGTTACACGCCCTTGGTCACGCCCGTGACCAAGGGCGTGTAAGGAGCGTGATCGGCTGGGTGCGGGAAGGGCGCCGTCTAGCTTCAATGTAGGCGTTTCGGACGCGTCACGCCCTAGGTCACGCCCGTGACCTGGGGCGTGTAATCTTTAAAACTTGCTGCAGGCGGGAAGCTTTGGCGGGAACTTGGCGCGGGAAGAGTCACGCCCGTGACAGAATGTCACGCCCCTGGTCACGCCCGTGACCTGGGGCGTGTAACTTTAACTGACGTGGCAGCGTGCTCCGGATGCTTGTGGCGGGTCGTGGCCGTGACACTGGGTCACTCCCTTGGTCATGCCCGTGACCTGGGGCGTGTACTTGGCGAACTCTTCACGGGACGTCCCCGGAGTGGCAGAAACAGGTCTGGAACACTACGCAGGTTACACGCCCATGGTCACGCCCGTGACCTGGGGCGTGTAATTTATCCTTTTGCTCGAAACAGCCCAGAAATCCTGAAAACACAAAATAAACTTAAGTTAGCTTATGAATTAAACAATGGAAGGATTTAAATGATAAAATCCTAAAAATAACATAATTTTTATGTAAAAAACATAATAAACCTAAACTAAAAGATTAGTAAATAAATTACTCATCAATCATCAAACTCTATTGAAATCAGGGGGAGCTCTTTAACATCATCAAGGATCCACTAGAGTCTTCTTTGAAAGAGAAGAACAATATATTTTTGTTTTCTTTCAACTGTATAAAGGGTTACAAATCCCTTCAAAAGTTACACCCATTGGTGGCAGGGCACCTGAGCAAAATCCTATAGTTTGGTTAGAGCACCTGATCAAAAGCTCCTTGGTGTGTGGACACCTGATCAAAACCCCCTTGGTGGTAGGGCACCTGAACAAAAACCTGTAGTGGAATCCTACCGTGTGGTAGATGAGTAGACGTACCCAGGTTTGGTGGGGAACTACTATAAAATTCTTGTGTCGTCTGTGTTGTGCTTATTTTGATGTGTTGTGTGCTGTGCTTCCTTATTTTATTTTATAACTCACTCTGCAATACACATATAAGTAACACAATTTTAATTCCGCTATAAAATTAAGTGAAAAACCTTTTAAAACTCTATTCACCCCCCTCTAGAGTAAATCTAAGATCTAACCTCACTTTCAATTGGTATCAGAGGTTGGTTGATTCTTTACAGGCAAACACCTGAATCAAAAGATCAATTAGATCTTAAATTTATTTTAGAGTTTTACTTTTTCATGACACAAGAAGAATTTTCAAGCATTAGACCACCAATCTGTAATTTGAATAAATTTTCTTTATGGCAAGCTAGAATTAGATTATATATGAATTCAATAGATGAAGAAATTTATAATTCTAACCTGATAGGACCTCCAACTTCACCAACATCAACAGATGCTCAAAAGAAGCTGAAAAGTGCTGATGCCAATGCTATGGATATATTAGCTCAAACAATGTCAAATGACATTTTCGAAATAGTTGCTGATTGCACTTCAGCAAGAGTTATCTGGAACTCCCTCACAAGAATGGTAGTTGTGTAACACCCCAAAGATCGTGGTTCAGCGAGGTAGGCGGAATGGTAGTGTTGCGCTCGGGATAGGCTCAAAATTCCAGATCAGGTCAATGCGCACGACCATTGTCCTCTTCGCGCACGACCGGTGATCGTGCGCCAGCGATCGTTCGTTAATTCAGAAGAAAATCGAGTTCTGTCTCGGACAGTGTGCACGACCATTTCCCTCTTCACGCATGACCACTGACCGTGCGCCTGTGATCGTGCGCCCTGTTTATTCTGTTCCGCGATTTTGAGCGGAGAAGAAGATCGGACCATCCAAATCTTTTGGAAATTGATCCAACGGCTAGGTTTAGTTGCGGGAGACCTTTAGGGCTGATGAGAGGGTGTTAAACCTCATATTCTCTAAGCCATTCTCTCTCCAAACCCTAGAGAAAGAAGGAGGAGCCAAGGAAGAAGAAGGTAGATCCCGCCATTGACGGAGCTCCGGAGCTCCGTTTCGCGAGCCGCTTCCAGATTTGGAGAGTGCAGCCCGGTGCGGTCGTTTCTCTCCGTGTAGAATCTCGGATCTATGGCAAAAAAGAATGCTCCTAGGGTAACGATTTCTTCTCCCGTTGTTTGGACTTGTCTTTTGTCCTCTCCTTCATTTCTCTATGCTTGCATGAGGGATCCCTTTCACCAAATGGGTGAAGTGTAGGATTCCCTCAAGTTCTCCGGAACTCTAGGTTGATTGTGTCCGTCCCCGGCATATTGCATGTAGAAAATCCGGTAGTCGTGCGGATTTAGGCATTTTGTGTGAAGCCTATTCGTGGCCGTGAGCCCGAATCGGTGATGCTTGGATTGCGACGTTGCATTTAGGTTAAGCCTAGAATGCGTGCCGGAGAATGACTCCGTGAAATCATCTATAGTAGTGCGGGATTTAAGTGTAGGCGTCTTGTGAAGATCCTAACGAAAGCCCCATGCTTTGAGATTGGATGAAGGCAAACCTTCACCGCGAAATTGACGCGGAGCGTATTATACCTCCCCTTTTTGAGTATTTGTGAAGCCTAGATCCTTGTGAAGGGATTAGGTGCGTAGCTTATAGTTGTGTAACACTTGAAGGTGCTAAACCCTTACGGGCCGAGGCGAAGCCGTACCCGCGTCGTGCGATAGATCGCGACGATTAGAGCACGGGCAAAGCTAAACCGAACCCGTTTCCATGCAGATCGGTAAGAGGTCCCTACCTCATGTAGCCGTGTGATCATGGGAGAGGTCGTGGAAGGTGGTTTACCTAGACCGACCAAAAGCTCTTTTTCCCACATAAGGCGATGGCCCTTACGGTGGAGTGTTTGTGGAATTGATGTTGTTAGCCTCATGCGGTTGTTTAGGCGGTTGCGGGGAACCTTCGGGTGAACCCAACCAACATCATGTGCATACCTAGGTTCCCTCCTTTTTGATGCTCAACCTAGAAGATTGAATGTGCTTGAAACCTCACCTTGTGTAGTTGCACTTTCTTTATTTTAGTACTTGTACTAGTATGGCTTGCTTGCAGGGTAGAATCTCCGCCACCCTGGGAAAGGGGTGGGGTCGTTATAATTTGGTCAGCTGTGCTGACCGTTACCTTGTTTGCCACCGCTTGGTGGAATGTTCTTATGCAGGTGCAGGCGAGCCTAGCGGGAAATAGCGGGCGATGGCCCTTTGCAGTGTTGGCCCTCGAAGGCCAGCCCTTTTCCTGTTTTTCATGTATGGCCGGCCTGCGTGCCGATGTATGCTTTTGGAGTTTTGTGCATTGGGTGAATGTAAGGCCTTAAGGCCGTAACTCTTATTCAGGTTACATTCCTATGATAGTGGACAGTTCTTTTTGAATGGTTTAATTAATGCTTCCGCTTACGTTTTGTACTCTCGTTTAGTTGTTACTTTTCTGGTTATCACCTTTTAACTCCTAGCTAGTGTGGTTTGTATGGCGTGGGGTCCCGGCCGGACCTGCTGTTATACCTTTCGTACTGGCAGGGTGTTACAATTTGGTATCGGACTTAAGGCGTCGATCCGTAGTTTAGCGAATTCGGGACGAATTCCTTTTAAGGGGTGGTGTGCACGGGATGTGCATTCACCTAAAACGACAAAAACTAATAAGAATGTCCACTTAGGAATGGGAAAACATACTTGTTTGCAGAACCTGAGCGTTCCATGATTGTTGTTTGCTATGTTTTCAGTCACTAAATTGTGTCTTACACGATTATAGGCGACTAGAAGTGGTGCGGGGCCGTCTCAACCCCGTAACACCGCTGAAAGTAGTGGGTCGGCTGAAGTGCCAGCGACCACTCCTCCTGCTGAGATGATCAGGTTAATCGCAGAAGCTGTCTTCGCGATGATCAATGCTCAACCGCAAAGGCTTGCACAGCCTGCTACGCCTAATACAGATGCGGCCCCGGTGATCGAACCTGCAGTGGAACCTGCGGTGGAACCGAGGGTTGAGGCCCCTGTGCCAGTGGCTGCAGTGGAACCTGCGGCGGTGCAAAGGGTGGAGCGTCCGGTAGAGCGTGTAGTTGTTGCGCGAGCGCGTGATCAACAGCTGCAACACTTTCTAAGCTTCCATCCTCCAACTTTCTCGGGGACCGGATCCCCAATGGAGGCGGAGGACTGGCTGTCAACGGTTAGGAAGATTCTAAGGGCGACAGCAACAGAAGAAGTTATGATGGTCACTTTAGCCACCTTCCTCCTTAACGGAGAGGCGGAGCGTTGGTGGGCTGAACAGGAAGTGCACAAGTTCGGAGGCAGGGAGATTACCGAGATCACAATAGCGGAGTTCTCAAAGTCTTTTCTTCAAAGGTATATTCCTTCTGCCCAACGCATTGCGTTGCAGAACCAGTTTCTGAAGTTAACTCAAGGCGACAGCTCAGTGGATGAGTACTTGCACGAGTTCACTAAACCGGGTCGTTATGCGGGGCCTATGATGGAAGACGAAGAGACAAAGACGAACAAGTTCTATGAAGGTCTTCGGGACGAGTTGAGGTTGCTCCTGGCAGGCCCAATGACGTTAGGTTTCCAGGTGATGGTCCAAACTGCCAGATCCCTAGAGTTGGACATGAAGAGGGTACAAGCAAAAGCCGTGGCAAAGAAACCTGAGTTTCATGTGCCGGTCTCTCACTCTAAGTCAGAATTCAGAAAGAACAAAAGGAAGTTCAAACCGGCGGAGCAAACCCGCTCAAATGTTTTGGGAGCAACGACGGTGCGGAGCCCTATCACGTGTTTCACCTGCGGGAAGGTGGGACACAAGGCCGCAGTGTGTCGAAGTGGTCCCCCGAAGTCAGAGAATCGATCTTTGGACTATGCACGAGCTGCGGAAAAGGGTAAAGCTGCGGAGTCTTCGGCTTCCCAGCACATTACTCCGACTCAGCCGAGAGTCTACTCGCTTGGCCAGCAAGAAGCCATACGACAAGTTGATGTTGTCACAGGTATGAATTTAAAAAATTAGCTTTTACATAGCTATTTGTGATTATACTGTTGTGCAACTGTATGTTTTTTTTGTGTGCAATTAGGCTTTGTCCTAATTCTCAACTATCCGGCGAGAGCTCTATTTGATACGGGTGCATCGCACTCTTTTCTGTCTGAGGACTTCGTGGTGCGAATCGGAGTGCCATCTACCTTCGTAGAGGATAGATTAGAAGTAGTGTTACCCAATGGATCTCGCATGTCTGCGGATAGGAAGAGCCGTGTGAAGGTGCGGATCGGAAATCAAGATTTCGATTTGGAAGCATCGTTATTACCGTTAGTTGAATTCGATGTGATCTTCGGCATGGACTGGCTCTCGGAGCAGTGTGCATACATAGATTGCAATTCTAAGGAGATCACTCTGGGAAGGAACGCCGATGGAGAAACCACGTTTGTCGGTATGCGAGGAGCGAGCAAGACGCTGATGTCTGCTCTCCAAGTGGTTAAGGCGGTGAGAAAAGGCGCCGAGTTGTTCTTCACCTTGTTGGAGGCTTCGGAGCCAAAGCCCAGGTTATGTGATGTCCCAGTTGTAGCGGAGTACGCCGATGTGTTTCCTAACGAACTCCCTGGGGCTCCGCCTCAGCGAGAGATCGATTTCTGTATCGAGTTGGTGCCAGGTGCCAAACCTGTGGCCCGCTCACCGTACCGGATAGCGCCAAAGGAATTGGCAGAGCTGAAGATTCAATTGCAAGAGCTGCTAGAGCAAGGCTACGTACGTCCAAGTTCTTCGCCTTGGAGTGCACCGGTCCTCTTTGTGAAAAAGAAGGACGGGAGCTTGCGTCTATGTATCGATTATCGAGAGCTAAACAAGTTGACCGAGAACAACCGATATCCGATTCCAAGAATCGACGATCTATTCGACCAGGTGGTTGGGTCGACGGTATACTCCAAACTGGACCTAAGGTCCGGCTATTACGAACTGCGGATTAGGGAATGTGACATTCCAAAGACAGCGTTCAGTACCCGCTTTGGGCACTATGAGTTCACGGTGATGCCGTTCGGTCTGTCTAATGCACCGTCGGTATTCATGGACTTAATGAATAGGACATTCCGTGAGTATTTGGATCAATTTGTGATCGTCTTCATCGACGACATTTTGGTATACTCTCAATCGAAAGAGGAGCATGTAGGGCATCTGCACGCAGTTCTGGGCACCTTGAGGAAGAGTCAGCTATATGCCAAGTTCTCCAAGTGCGAGTTTTGGCTACCGTCAGTAGCATTCCTTGGTCACGTCGTTAGTGGAGATGGAATTGCGGTTGATCCGTCGAAGATAGAAGCGATCCGAGCCTGGCCTTTGTTGATAAACGTAGCGGAAGTCCGAAGTTTCTTAGGACTTGCCGGCTATTATAGGCGCTTTGTGGAAAACTTCTCGAGGATTGCACTTCCTCTCACTAAATTGACTAGGAAAGATCATAAGTTCGTTTGGTCGCCCGAGTGCGCACGAGCTTTTGAAGAACTAAAGAGCCGTCTGACCACGGCGCCCATTCTATGCTCGCCATGTGGTACGGAAGGCTACGAAATTTACAGCGACGCCTCAGGGAGTGGTTTGGGTTGTGTCCTAGTGCAGTTCGGTAAGGTAATTGCCTACGGCTCCCGGCAGTTGAAGGTTCATGAGAGGAATTACCCGGTCCATGATTTGGAGCTAGCGGCCATAGTATTTGCTCTTAAGCTTTGGAGGCATTATTTGTATGGCGTGAAGATCGACATCTTTACCGACCACAAGAGCCTCAAGTACTTGCTAGATCAATGGGAGTTGAATATGCGACAGAGGAGGTGGTTGGAGTTCCTTGGGGACTACACCTTCGACATCAAATATACTCCTGGAAAGGGAAATGTAGTTGCGGACGCGTTGAGTCGTCGGGCTCCCGCTCGAGAAAATTGGATTTTGATGCTCGATGAGCGTCTAATCCGTGAGCTGGAAGAAATGGAGGTCATTTGCGTTGATCGAAGAGCGTCTACTTCAGCATGCTTGAACTAGACGGAGGTTCAATACCACCTTGCCGACCGAGTTCGACAGGCATTGGAGCTGGATGAGAGCATGAAACGCTACAAAGAGGAAACCGTTGACGGGTTAAACGCTGATTTCTCTTTCGAAGATGGCCTTATGTGGAAGAATGGCAGATTGTGCGTCCCAAACGTTGGTACTCTACGGGAGGAATTGATGTAAGAGGCTCATCATACCAAGTACTCTATCCACCCGGGGAGCACGAAAATGTACATGGACATGAAGAAACTTTTCTGGTGGCCGAGTATGAAGAAGGACATTGCCCTCTATGTGGCCAAGTGCAACACCTGCGCGTTGGTGAAGGTGGAATGTCAACGTCCCGGTGGATTTTTGAAGTCCTTGCCGATTCCGGAATGGAAGTTTGACGATATTTCAATGGATTTTGTGCACGGATTGCCGATATCGCAGCATGGAAACGACGCCATCTGGGTGATCGTGGACAGACTGACAAAAGTATCGCATTTTATTCCGAACCGGAAGGATGATTCTGTAGAAAAGCTAGCGAAGCTCTATGTCGATAATATTGTGTGGTTGCACGGTGTCCCTCGTAGCATCGTCAGCGATCGTGACGGGCATTTCACATCGAAAGATTGGAGGCTTATCCATGAACTGTTGGGCACTAAATTGAAATTTAGCACGGCCTTCCACCCGCAAACGGATGGACAGACCGAGAGGACCAACAGGACTATGGAGGATATGCTCCGAATGTGCGCTCTAGATTTTGGAAAGAAGTGGGAAGATCATCTCTATAAGATCGAATTCGCCTACAATAATAGCTACCAAGCCAGTATAAAGATGGCTCCTTTCGAGGCCCTCTATGGTAAGAAGTGTCGTAAGCCGTTGTCTTGGGCAGAAACGGGAGATACTAAGCTATTAAAGCGAAAGGATGTTGAGGAAGCAACTTCGACGATCCGAACTATTTGAGAAAGGCTATTGATTGCCCAGGATAGGCAAGCAAAATATTACAACGCCAAGCATAGGAACCTAGAGTTCGCCGTCGGTGACCGGGTTTACTTGAAGATCAAACCGTTCAAAGGGGTATCAAGGATCCGACGCTTGAAAAAGCTCAGTCCAAGGTACTTAGGACCGTTTGAGATTGTGGAACGTGTTGGTGATGCGGCTTATCGGCTTGCACTATCTGCAGAGCTGAGCGGTCTGCAGGACGTGTTTCACATTTCAGTTCTGAGGAAGGCAGTGCAAGAGCCTACTCATATCGTTGCGGTTGGCAAAGTGTCGGTGGATAGTGGGTTGTCGACGAAAGTCAAACCCTTACGCATCGAGGGTACCGAGGTAAAGCAGTTGCGGAACAAGTCCATTCGGATGGTAAAGGTCCGGTGGGATAATTGCGGCCGAGAGGAGCTAACTTGGGAGAGAGAGCAAGCGATGCTTGCGGAGTACCCCGAGCTATTTCTCTCAGGTAAATTTTCTTTAAAAACTGTAAATTCCTGCTATTACTGTTTTCGAAATTTCGGGACGAAATTCTTTTAAGGGGGGTGGAGTTGTAACACCCCAAAGATCGTGGTTCAGCGAGGTAGGCGGAATGGTAGTGTTGCGCTCGGGATAGGCTCAAAATTCCAGATCTTGTCAATGCGCACGACCATTGTCCTCTTCGCGCAGGACCGGTGATCGTGCGCCAGCGATCGTGCGTTAATTCAGAAGAAAATTGAGTTCTGTCTCGGACAGTGCGCACGACCATTTCCCTCTTCGCGCACGACCACTGACCGTGCGCCTGTGATCGTGCGCCCTGTTTATTCTGTTCCGCGATTTTGAGCGGAGAAGAAGATCGGACCGTCCAAATCTTTTGGAAATTGATCCAACAGCTAGGTTTAGTTGCGGGAGACCTTTAGGGCTGATGAGAGGGTGTTAAACCTCATATTCTCTAAGCCATTCCCTCTCCAAACCCTAGAGAAAGAAGGAGGAGCCAAGGAAGAAGAAGGTAGATCCCGCCATTGACGGAGCTCCGGAGCTCCATTTCGCGAGCCGCTTCCAGATTTGGAGAGTGCAGCCCGGTGCGGTCGTTTCTCTCCGTGTAGAATCTCGGATCTATGGCGAAAAAGAACGCTCCTAGGGTAACGATTTCTTCTCCCGTTGTTTGGACTTGTCTTTTGTCCTCTCCTTCATTTCTCTATGCTTGCATGAGGGATCCCTTTCACCAAATGGGTGAAGTGTAGGATTCCCTCAAGTTCTCCGGAACTCCGGGTCGATTGTGTCCGTCCCCGGCATATTCCATGTAGAAAATCCGGTAGTCGTGCGGATTTAGGCATTTTGTGTGAAGCCTATTCGTGGTCGTGAGCCCGAATCGGTGATGCTTGGATTGCGACGTTGCATTTAGGTTAAGCCTAGAATGCGTGCCGGATAATGACTCTATGAAATCATCTATAGTAGTGCGGGATTTAAGTGTAGGCGTCTTGTGAAGATCCTAACGAAAGCCCCATGCTTTGAGATTGCATGAAGACAAACCTTCACCGCGAAATTGACGCGGAGCGTATTATACCTCCCCTTTTTGAGTATTTGTGAAGCCTAGATCCTTGTGAAGGGATTAGGTACGTAGCTTATAGTTGTGTAGCACTTGAAGGTGCTAAACCCTTACGGGCCGAGGCGAAGCCGTACCCGCGTCGTGCGATAGATCGCGACGATTAGAGCACGGGCAAAGCTAAACCGAACCCGTTTCCATGTAGATCGGTAAGAGGTCCCTACCTCATGTAGCCGTGTGATCATGGGAGAGGTCGTGGAAGGTGGTTTACCTAGACCGACCAAAAGCTCTTTTTCCCACATAAGGCGATGGCCCTTACGGTGGAGTGTTTATGGAATTGATGTTGTTAGCCTCATGCGGTTGTTTAGGCGGTTGCGGGGAACCTTCGGGTGAACCCAACCAACATCATGTGCATACCTAGGTTCCCTCCTTTTTGATGCTCAACTTAGAAGATTGAATGTGCTTGAAACCTCACCTTGTGTAGTTGCACTTTCTTTATTTTAGTACTTGTACTAGTATGGCTTGCTTGCAGGGTAGAATCTCCGCCACCCCGGGAAAGGGGTGGGGTCGTTATAATTTGGTCAGCTGTGCTGACCGTTATCTTGTTTGCCACCGCTTGGTGGAATGTTCTTATGCAGGTGCAGGCGAGCCTAGCGGGAAATAGCGGGCGATGGCCCTTTGCAGTGTTGGCCCTCGAAGGCCAGCCCTTTTCCTGTTTTTCATGTATGGCCGGCCTGCGTGCCGATGTATGCTTTTGGAGTTTTGTGCATTGGGTGAATGTAAGGCCTTAAGGCCGTAACTCTTATTCAGGTTACATTCCTATGATAGTGGACAGTTCTTTTTGAATGGTTTAATTAATGCTTCCGCTTACGTTTTGTACTCTCGTTTAGTTGTTACTTTTCTGGTTATCACCTTTTAACTCCTAGCTAGTGTGGTTTGTATGGCGTGGGGTCCCGGCCGGACCTGCTGTTATACCTTTCATACTGGCAGGGTGTTACAAGTTGAATCTTCTTCCACCTCAAGTGATTCAGATACAGAATCATCATCTAGCTCGAGTGAAGAAGAAGAAGAACCAAAAGCTATAGAATTCTGCATGATGGCCATAAATGGCTCAAACCACAACTCAAATGCAGAATCTGAATCTAATGAAGATGAGGCCATTTCAAGTTTTGATTTTACTCCTGAACAATTCTAATTAGATTTTAAATTGCTATATACAGATTTAATAAAATCTGAGAAAGAAATCAAATCTCTCAGAAAAGAGTTAACAGAAATAAACATTTTAACTTCTGAAAATACTAAACTTAAAGAAGATTTGAAAACATCAAAAGAGCAAATTATTTCTTTGAAAAATTAGTCAATTAAGGTTGAAATATTTGAACAATCTCTTAATGGGAGAAATATCAAACTAATGAATATCACAAGCACTATAAATGCCAGATTAAATGGCAGCAAACTTGGCTTAGGATTTTCATCTAATCTATCTCATATTCAAAAGAAAAATACTCTAACTACATCTATAATATTTGTCTCTGCTAAGGAAAAAGAAGCAGCAGAAGACTCAGTAGAAATTGCTAAAATCTATTGTGTTCAACAAAATTCGTCGAACAGAGATCGACGAAATCAAATGACTTCGTCGAACGCGAATCGACGAAAGCCGAACACAGAAATCAAGTATAATTTTCTTGTGATCAGAGCTCAAAGAATCAGAGTTCAATGAACTCTGAACATAGAGAATAAATATAATTATTCCTTGTCAGTGATCAACGAAATCACTGCACTTTGTCAACCCGAGATCGTCGAAATCAGAGTAGTTTATCAAACATATATTTTAATGATTATCAAAGAAACTTTCAATTGGTAAAGCACATAACAGATACAAAGGCCAATATAACTAACTATAAGGCAATGCTTGACCTATTAACTCCAATTGTAATCAAATAAAAAGTTATGGGATTCACTTGAATTTTCTATCTTAAAAACAAAGTCAGAAAACTTCATGTTCTGACAGACTTTCTCAGGTACATCAAGATTGAGTACTCTACTCAAGTTGCATTGATCAGAAGTGATCATGGCACTGAGTTTGAATCTCTTCTGATGAGAGAATTCTGTAAGAAGGAAGGTATCAGGCAATGTTTTTCTAAAAATTCCTTAGAAGCCATTAACAGCTGTAGCAATTCAAATCTGATAAAAACTTTCTATCTTAAAAATTCCTTAGAGTCCATTAACAGCTGTAGCAATTCATCATATTAATAGAATCCTATTGAAACAAAATCTAAGAATCAAAATTGCTTATATTCCCATTTACCCTTCTTCTAGGGGTCTTGATCCAGGGTTCCCTGAATCAAGACAGCGGAGAAATTAAAAGAAGAAGGAAATTAAAAAGAAATTAAAAGAAGAAGGAAATCAAAAGAAGAAGAAAATTAAAAAGAAATTAAAAGAAGAAGAAATTAAAAGAAGGAGAAATTAAAAGAAGAAGAAATTTTAGTAATTTATGACTAACTGCTTTCAAAAGAACAAATTAATTTTACCATCTGATTATTCTGTATATCTCCTTAAATCTTTATAATGACTGTTACAAATACCTTATGCTTTGAGGTATTCTATTTTCTCTTGCTTGGCATCCTAAACCAAATAGGGGGAGATTGTTGGATCACCAGTTTTGATTTGGATTAGGATCCCTATATGTTTTAAAATTCAAATCTGTATCCCAACTCAAATAGGGGGAGATTGTTGGAACCCTAGTTTTGATTTGAGTCAGGATCCATCTTTATGGTCTAAGTTTCTATCATAACACATCTTGTATAACTTAGATCAAATTTCATTAAGACAGAAGACTGAGAAAATAATATAAGTTAAACTGCGATCAACGAAATGACTCTGAAGCTGCGATCGACGAAAAGCTAGCAGCGATCAACGAAAAGCTAGCTGAAGCTGCGATCGAAGAAAAGCTAGCAACGCTCAATGAAATATATCTGAAGTTCGTTCGACGAAAACCAAGCAGCTCTCGACGAAAGTTCACTCAGCAGTTAATCAATGATCAGATCGACAAACATCGAGCTCAGCCCGACGAACTTCAAGCTGAGATCGATGAAATATTATCAGCTTTATAAAATCTCATTTCTCAGCTCGACTAAAATTCTATATGTTGTCAGATCTGATAAAGCAATATTTTGAATAGTTTCTACTTATATATTGCTGCCCTTCTTTTGTATGAATTTTCACTGCCTCACATTAATGATATAGCCATTGCAGAACAATTAATGATATAGCCGTTGTAGAACAATTAATGATATAGTCGTTGCAGAACAATTAATGATATAGCGTTGCAGAACAAATTAATGATATAGCCATTGCAGAACAGCTTAAATGAAAGATGGCAGTTTATCTTCTCGAGGAGTCCAGTTGATAAAAGGGACGTTATCTCTTTCCTTTTACAAAGAGAGAGGATAAAAAACTGAAGATAAGAGAGAAGCTCTCAATATTACATAGATACAGAGAAAGCACAAAGAAGAGATAGACAGAGAACAACATATTTTTATCTATCTTGTTTGCTAACTCTTCTCTGTAGATCATCTTCATCCTGAGACACTTAATCTAGATCATTTGCTCAGGATCTCAACTGCAGAAGAAGAAGAAATGAGTTACTACATTCTAGAGAAGAAGCTTCCTGACCTGATCATCAAACACTAATCAAATAAGGGGGAGCTCTTCAACGTCATCAAGGATCCACTAGAGTCTTCTCTGAAAGAGAAGAATGATATATTTTTGTTTTCATTCAACAGTATAAAGGGTTATAACTCCCTTCAAAAGTTACACCCATTGGTGGCAGGGCACCTAAGGAAAAACCAGTAGTTTGGTTAGAGCACCTGATCAAAAGCTCCTTGGTGTGTGGACACCTGATCAAAACCCCCTTGGTGGCAGGGCACCTGAACAAAAACCTGTAGTGGAATCCTACCAACTGTGGTAGAAGAGTAGACGTACCCAGGTTTAGTGGGGAACTACTATAAAATTCTTGTGTCGTCTGTGTTGTGCTTATTTTGCTGTGATGTGTGTTGTGCTTCCTTATTTTATTTTATAACTCAATCTGCAATACACATATAAGTAACATTATTTTAATTCCGCTATAAAATTAAGTGAAAAACCTTTTAAAACTCTATTCACCCCCCTCTAGAGTAAATCTAAGATCTAACCTCATTTTCAAATTGTTAAAAAAATATTTTCTTGTATTTCTATAAGTCTTCCGCATCATCACCATGTATTTTTTACCTTGCACTTTCATGCTTATATAAAGTCTTAAATCTCAAAATTCCTGTTTCAACAAATGGTAGACCTGCTTGGTAGAATTTATATTGGTTGTTCTGACACGAATATCAATTTTATGCTAAACACTCCTCCAACAAGTGAAATATTGCTTATAAAAACATCTTCTTGAATTTCAAATCAAATTATGTTTTGAGTTCCTAATTGCTAAAAGGATGTTCTTATTTATTCTAAAATGTTAAGTATTCCGCAATGCTAAAACTCTAATTTATTAATGGATTAGCTATGTGAACTTTTCTTTAATAATTCAAATATAAAAACCCATTGGCTATGAAATTATAATTTGATTCAAAACGCTTAAATGTTTCCACTAATTATTATCCATGATTACATATCTCACCATAGCGGGGGCGCAGGGTTGTAGACATTAGATAACCTAACCTCTAAGTCATGTCTTGTCCTTAACCGGGGAGGGTTCTAGTGGTGCCTTGCGAGGCACTGGGGGGAAAGAGTGTTGGGTTGAGTTTTTCTAGTGTTTGCATATGGGACTAACACCCCAACCTACGGCATGTATACAGCTCATCATGCCCATCCATCACTTAGTACAGTGCTAGGGTGTAGACATATTGTCTGGGAAGATTAGTTACTTGGAAATCATTACGTTTTTATGCTTAAAACTCGTATATAAAAAGGAAAAACAAACATGATAATATTTATTACTTGGCAAATGTTATATTGTTCATCTTTAAGCTACAAACTCTAATTTATTTCTATGAAAATTATTCTAAAAATCCTTATCATTTTCCTTCTCTCTCAAAGCTTGATCATGCCTTTCACTTCTAATCAAAACTTTTATGTGTTTTGCTTCCTTACCCACTTTTGTTAATTACAAAAGGGGGAGATCTAACATGATAAATAAAATCAGCTATCAAAATGAAAAAACTAACATGATTAATTAAGTTGATAGCTTACATATTAGGGGAGCATTCACATAGGGGGAACATCTATTTAGGGGGAGCAATTATAAATACTAAAATCGATAATTATCCTAAGTCATCACTCTCACACACACACAAGTAGGTTTCATCATGCTTATATATTAATGCTCTGATTTATCATTAATTGATTTGTTATTATCAAAAGGGGGAGTTTGTTGCAACATGGTCTTCCGCATCTCCTAGGTTTGAGAATAACAAATCTTATGTGTATTTGATCGTGTGTGTTTAAGTGTGCAGGAAACAAAGTCCATATGACTCAAGGATAACATATGAAGGTTGTCCCTAAAATTGAGCCAACAAATCCAGCATGCCCACTAGCACCGGCGGTAGCACCTAGCGCCCGGCGCTAGCAATGATTAGCGCAATCCGGGAGCACAATTAGAAGGAGCTAGCGCCTGGAGGTATCGGATAGTGCAGGAGGTAGCATGGAGCACAGAAGGCAAGAGAGAAATGTTTCCTCGGACTGAAGATTCTCCCGCGCAGAATAATGCCTAATCCGGGATAGCATCGGAGGTAGCGCTAGCGCAGGCGCTAGCATTGAGGCTATAAAAAGGACCCCTTGGATTCGTCTTCTTCATCCTCTTTAGATCCTAACTTCCAGAGCTTCGTGCCACAACATGGAGAGGAAGGTTTAAAGAGATACTCCCACAAATCCATGAAGGCTTAAGGAGATCCGTGGAGAAGATTTCAACATGCGTCATCATCGTGATGAAAGACCGCATCGACTATGATCATACTCTACGGGTCTTCGTCTACTTCTCCAAGAGATCCATATAGGGAGTTTTATATTGTTGTTGTTATTTCATTTATCCATCTATTTCTAAATCGTGTAGTAAATTCGCCTCGTGTTGGCGACTAGGTCTGGGTAGGACTTAGGGTAGAAATTCGCCTTGTGTTGGCGACTAGGTCTAGGGTGTAGGTCTAGGGGGTGCTCGAGGCCATATCCGGGGAAGGATTGGCTAGAGCGGCTTGAGGTCGCATTTGGGGAAGGATTGGCTAAAGCCAACCGGTTCGTGGGGCTACGAGTCGGTATAGAAAACAAAAGGAGTCTTTCATATTTCGCCTTGATTTCCAGCGTCATTGAAATCGAATTTTGTAATCAATTTTATTAATAATAATCGTGTCTCTCTTTGGGTAATAAAATTGATTTGATCTTCATTTCTCTAAATTGTTTATTATCCTCTCTTTCATTATAAAACAATTTAGATCTTTATTCAAAATCACTATTCTGATCTCTTATTATTTCAAGATATTCAAAATATAGTATAAGTTTCTAAAACCATTATTCACCCCCCCCTCTAAGGGCTCCTATCGATCCAACACAAACCCCATATAGCAAAGGGCCAGGGCGTTGTGATGGACCGAAGCCGTTGTGCTGGCAGGAGCTGGAGAGGAGCGAATAGTTGTCACTTTAAGCACTTCCTTGCAAACTCCGCCGCATCCTTACTGAGGGTAGGCCAAAAGTAGCCCAGCCTCAACACTCTCCCCTCCAAGGTACGGCTCCCGGAGTGGCTGCCACACTCCCACGAGTGAATTTCCTCCAAGACCCTTGGGATCTCCTCTTCTGATACACAACGGTCTAGGAACCCCGAGAGTGTTTTCTTGTACAGTCCTCGTGCATGTAAGGAATAATATGCCAATTTATACCTGAAGCGCCGCTTATCCACATCCCCTTCGGGGAACTTCCCCGATGTCAGGAAGGTGATGATGGGATCCATCCATGATGCCCCCTGGTCCATCTCCATCAGCTCACCCTCCTTGATGGAAGGTCGGAAGAGGTCCAACATCGTCCCCCCTGCCCTGGGACCGAACTTGGCCAGGAGGTCCTCCGCGGCACTGATGCAGCGTACGTCGCTACAGAGATCTATACGAGACAACTCTAACTAGCCTAACAACGCACTCTTGATCGGCCACACCTACACAAGCATCTATCGTCACAATACGGATCGGCCCAAACGTAGCACGTAAACCACAAGGGAGGAATAATCGACTCTAAAATAACGATCATAGATGAGTCGGATTATTCCCCAACAAAAATCAACATAAAGGTTGCCAATCCCTTTGGAGAGCAAAACCAAGGCTATAGGCCAAGATCCGCTCAAGCAAATAGGACCTACCCGATCCGGATTTAAAAAGGTCGTTAACGATGAGATCGATTCAGAAATTGCAAGCAAAGTGTTTCAAAAATCGCGGAATTAACGGTTGCTCAACCTCCACAAATACTAAAGCATGAATCACAAAGATGAGGGAGGAGATGTTACCCAACCCGGAGTCAACAAGCACACAAGATAAGGTGGGAGAATCACTCTCTCCATGGATCCACCGACATGTCACCGAATGGGGCTGCAACCTTCTTCCTTGGCTTCACATCGAAGGAATCCACGCTGGCGTCGCACCAAAGAGGAATGGAGGGAGCAATGGGGCGGCTTCACACCACCTGGGTGGCGGCAAGGGGGGGCTCCCTCTTGGTCGAAACTCTCAAAGAGGGTTGGGGTTCGTTATTTTTTTTTTCTTCTCTTCTATTTCTAAAAAAAAGCTCCTTATATAGGTGTTACAAACACACATCTAACCATCCAAGATGGAGATGAAATCTCATCCATCCGGGCGGTTAAATACACACCAAATTATTTTTAACTGCAGGAAATAAATAGTAAAGGTCCTCATGTGAATATAAATTTATTAACCAAGCATGGAATAATTTTATATTCTTATATAAAAATAACAGTGCATGATATTTAAATAAATTATTCTTCAAAGGGCTTAGCACGCCGCGGACGGAGGTTGTAACGTTGATTTCCGTTAGCATCATCATGGCGCCTAAAATCATTATGTCGTAGCGTCTCGGCGACCGGATCATCATCAAGTAGCGGTGGAGAGGCCGTGATATCAATCCTCCCCCGCTCAAAATCACGTATCTCTGATGGGTGGTCCAAGAGATAGCGGTGGAGAAGAGCGGAATTAGAGCGTCTAAGCATCGCCTCGAGTACCCAAGAGTCGTCTGAAGGGGGCGGTCACGCCAACGGATGAGGAAGCGGTAGGTATCACCATCAGTAGTAACAAGTGGCACAACAGTAAGTATTCTATCTGGAGTAAGAAATGTCTTGGGAAACCTGGGGAACATATTAGCAGTAGGAATAAAGGAATGCAACTCACCATTCGAAGACATACCTGTGGGTACCGTAAGAGAAGATCATCCGAACTACCACTCCCCAACCCATTAGAAGTTTCAGAGGGAGGAGAAGACGACAAAGAATTCAACTCTTGTGGAGGCGAAACAAACAGCGTCAAATGCAAGACATTAAAAATGGGGGAGATACCCCACTTAGCAGTCAAATCCAAAATGAAGGCATTGTCACATAGCTTCTTTATAATCCGAAAAGGGCCGGAGCGCTTTGGTGCTAATTTTTTAACGGTGCCAAATGGCAGTCATTTGGGAACTAACCGGACTAAAACCAGATCGCCAATCATAAAGTGTGACACTCTCTTATGTAGATTAGCGTGTGCTTGATAGGACTCGTATTGAGTAGTCAAGGTAGCCCGTATACGTGTATGTAGATCATGAATGTGTTGGGCGAAGGATTGGGCAAACTGACTTGCTTTGTATGTTGGAGGTAATGGAACCAAGTCAAGCGGCACAGAGGCCTTGTACCCGTGAACAATCTCGTTTGGAGACATACTCGTGGACCTATTTTTTGAATTATTGTAGGCCAATTAGGCATAGGGAAGAAGTAGATCCCAAGTACCTTTGTGATCGCTCACTAGACATATTAGAAGATTCCCCAAGCTCTGATTAACCACTTCCGTCTACCCATCGGTTTGTGGATGGTAGGCGGCAGAAAACAATAACTTGGTACCCATTAAAATCCAAAGTGTTTTCCAAAAATAACTCGTGAACCTGACATCTCTGTCCGAGACTATTGTCTTCAGCACTCCATGGTGACTGACGACTTCTTTGAAATATAATTTTGCAATGTGAGACGCATCGTTGGTCCTACTACACGGAATAAAATATGACATTTTAGAAAACCTATCCACAATGACGAGAATAGAATCATGACGTCGAAGGGTGGAGGGGGAGGCCTAGTATGAAATCCAGGCTCACGTCTTCCCATAGTATGGAAGGGATAGGTAGAGGGGTATATAATCCCACATTAGATTTAGTGCCCTTCGAGACTTGACACGTACGACAACTACTCACTACTCTCCCAACCATCGCCTTAAGTTTAGGCCAGTCAAATTTCTCCTCCACAAGTGTAATGGTTTTATCCCGCCCAAAGTGCCCACTCAAGCCTCCGCAATGTAACTCCCAAATAATGTGGAGTCGTAAAGAGGATCGCGGAATACATAGCTTCCCATGCTTAAAGAGATGACTGTCCCTAAGAGTAAATGCCAAAATAGTCGTGGGAGAGCTGTCCTGGGCGGATAAATTCGGCTCTTGGAAATCTGGGCAAGTGGCATATTCATCCTTAATGCGCTCGAACCCTACAATGTGGACTTGCATGGTGGATAGCAATAGGGTGAGGCGGCTAAGTGCATCGGCAACTCAATTATCGGAACCCTTAAGGTGCTTGAGATTAAATGTGTATCCTTGCAAGAAAGCTACCCACTTAGCGTGACGCGGGCTGATTTTGTGCTGACCATTTATGAATCGCAAGGCATCATGGTCGGAAAGGATCACAAACTCCTTGGAAAGGAGATAGTGCCTCCAATGATGCAAACACCTAACAACAACATAAAACTCCCTATCGTAATTTGAATAATTCAACTTGGCGCCCGCTAACTTCTCACTAAAGTAACTGACCGGGTGACCCTCTTGAATTAAGACACCTCCTATTCCCACGCCAGATGCATCACAGGTAAGCTCAAAGACTTTGGTGAAGTCAGGTAGATGTAACATCGGTGCCTCGGTCATAAGCTTCTTAGTACATTGGAAGGCAAAGGTGGCGGACTTCGTCCATGTGAACTCACCCTTCTTCATGCAATCACTAATGGGTACCATAATGCTACTAAAGTCTCGTATGAAATGGCGATAGAAAGTAGCTAACCCATGGAAACTACGCACCTCTCGTAGGCTAGTAGGCTCGGGCCAGTCCCTTATCACCTAAACCTTTCTGGGGTCAACTCGTATACCCTCAGACCCGACTATATAACCCAAGAACTCTACCTCCGGGACATAGAAAGTGCATTTCTTGAGGTTTAGAAATAATGTCTCCTTCCTCAGGGTGGAAAGAATCACTCTCATGTGGGAGATGTGCTCGGCAGTGATGGTGTTATAGACTAAGATGTCATCGAAATAAACTACCACAAACTTCCCCATGTAAGGCTGAAAGACATGTGTCATCATCCGGGAGAAGGTGCTGGGGGCGTTGGATAACCTGAATAGCATCACAAGCCACTCGTATAACCCATCCTTAGACTTAAACGCAGTCTTCCACTCATCTCCCTCACGGATCCAAATCTGGTGATAGCCACTCCATAGATCTAACTTTGAAAAGATAGTGGCGCCAGATAAAACATCTAAGAGGTCATCTAATCGAGGAATAGGAAACCTATACTTGATAGTAATCTTGTTGATAGCACGGCTATCAACACACATCCGCCATGTCCCATCCTTCTTGGGGGCAAGTAGGGCTGGAACAACACATGGACTCAAACTAGTCCTAATGAACCCCTTCGTCAACAAGTCCTCAATCTGGATCTGTAACTCCTTATGGGTAGCGGGATGGAGTCTATAATGGGGCTGGTTGGGTAGGGATGAACCGGGGATAAGGTCTATCGCATGATGTATTTCTCTAAGCTGTGGTAATGTCGAAGGCAACTCATCCGGGTAAACATCCTTATATTCTTCCAACAACACCCGGAGCTCTCTAGGTAAGTCATCCAACACTCCCAAATCAGTCTTCATACTCATAAGAACTCCTTCCTACCAACTAGACTCAATGCCTTCCTCTCCATTGGGACAGTGGTGTCCTTAACCAAGACTATTGGCTCCTTCAGAAGGGTCGGCCTTAAGGTGATGATTTTGCCATTGAATTTAAATTCATATGTGTTGGCTTTACCAAAATGCATCACATCACGGTCATAGAGCCAAGGGCGGCCTAGTAACACGTGACAAGCGTCCTTCGGTAGGACATCACACCAAACCTCATCAGTATAAGATTTGAATGAGAGGGGAACCAGGCATCGCTTGGTAACCGGGACGGTGACCTTGATGATCCAAGCTAGCTGATATGGGGTCGGGTGTGGTTCCGTGGTCAAGGTCATACATGTGATGGCATTCTCAGAAATGACATTCACACATCTACCATAATCAATAATCAGCTTGCAGAGTTTCTCATCACTCTTAAAAATCAGAGAAAATATGCTCGTCCTCTTCCAATCATCTAACGGACGAGGAGTGGTCAAGATACAACACATCACCATAAGGTGGTGATCGTCACCTAAATCACTTGGGAACCTTCTGTGTCACTCTCCTCTGTAGCCTCATATACGTAATCAGCGGGATCGGTAGTCGAATCTAAAAGGGCTATGGTCTTAGTCTTCGTTGGGCACTCAAAGGCATAGTGACCTTGAATGCCGCAAGAGTAACATGTAGTACTGACCTTGCTAACTTTCCCTATAGGGATACACTCACTCGCGGGATTCCTAGCATTCCTAGCAGTAATCACGACAGACTTTGACTCGGTGGACCTAAACTTCCCCTTATCCGGATATGTGGAGGAAGATGCTCCAACGGTGGACTCGTTCTTCGTGTGGGAATAGCGGGAGTGGGCCTTCGAAGCTAGATGTTTTTCAATGTCAAGGGCGGCATTGAAAGTCGTGTTCATGTCCGTATGTCCATTGCGTAGGAGCTTCCTTTGAATATCGGGTTGAAGACCCTTACGAAATCTAGATAAGGCGACCTCAGGAATTTCCCTACGATCACACCGCACCATAATGTTCCTTCAGTTCTCCCATATATTTAGCTACCGAATTTGAGCCCTGCCGCAGGGTGGCAAGATCATCGAACATCTGTGTTCGGTGGTACGCAGGGACGTACTGATCGGTTAGCAAATTCTTCATCATCGGCCAACCTATAAGTGGGACTCCCTGCCCGGCTCCTAATCTTCGCTCCACATTTAGCCAAAAAGTCTTCACACGACCCGTTAACTTCATCCTGGCATCTTGGACCTTTTGAGGGTCCGTAAGATTATGCCATTCGTAATAGCATTCCATGTCCACTACCCAAGTAAGGAAGATCTGGGGATCTCCCTTGCCATCGTAGGTGGGGGCGTCAATCTTAATAGCCCTAGTGATATCGAAGCCACGCTCGGGGCGGTTGTCTCGAGGGGGCACTCGGGGAGAGTTCCCATCGGAATCCAAATCATGGGCCTGTTGGTGCCAGTTGGGCAGCCCAACATTAACGAGTGGCGGTGGCGGCCCTCCTTGATTCAGTAGGATTTGTACTAACATGGTCCTAAGCTCAGTTATATCGTTGCGTAGCCCCCTCTATGGTTACAACGTTGGGATCCCCTTGCTCATTCGCAGCCATGCTAGATGAAGAAGGTGTAGTGTACTCCATTCCTAGTCTAGTGCACCTATAGGGTTGGACAAAATAATGAGGAGTGAATTCTTGTAGTGTCGGTTAAAGCCCAAAATTTTGGCAGAAAAATATTTTCCGAATGTGACTAAAAGGGAGAACCTCCAGAAATTTGTTTGTGATTTTTTGACGAAAAATAAAGATTTTAGCCCGCTATTGGCAGACCACAGAAATATTTTTTTTCTAGCTTAGTTTGCACCACGAAAATGAGTATCTAGGTTGTACCAATTGAGAAGTTGACACGCCTTGCTTTGATACCAAATTGATGCAGCGTACGTCGCTACAGAGATCTACACGAGACAACTCTAACTCGCCTAACAACACACTCTTGATCACCGCACCTACACAAGCATCTATCATCACAATACGGATCGGCCCAAACGCAGTACGTAAACCACAAGGGAGGAATGATCGATGAAAGTGCACAGTTAACCTCACTAGAATTCTCTAGAGGGGGGGGGGTGAATAGAGAATTAAAATATTTTTGTGCAAAGTTAATAATTATATATATATATATGGGTGTAGTGATCATAGATTAGAGCTTCCCACACACCAACAAGAATTAAACAAGTAAAGAAAATAAGTACAAGAAGAAAAATCACAGCACAACACAAAGAAATATAGTGGTTCCCCAAATTTTGGGTAGTCCACTCTTCTACCCCCTTGGTAGGAAATTCACTATCTTGCACTGAGTCTTTTGATAAGGAGACTCTTAGAACCACCCTGAGTCTTTTGACAAGGAGACTCTTAAAACCAACTGAGTCTTTTGAAAAGGAGACTCTTAGAACCAGTACAATTGAATTTTTTGAAGAGAGATTCTAAAAACTCTTTTACAATATGTGAAAATGAAAATAAGAAAAAGGAAAAGAAGTTTTTAAGACAAGAATGAATCTTCTTCCTAGCAAGAATATTGGAAGCACAAGAAGTAGTGAATTAAATCTCCCTTCTATAGTGAGAAGGAGATTGTAAGCTTTTCAGAATTTTGCAGCAGTATGGCTTTAGAAGCAGAAGAAGAAGAATGCTTGATGCTTGCTGCAGGAATCTTTCTCAACTCTCTTTCTTTTTACTTTGGAGCTTTTTCTCTTTTCAAATGTAAAAATGGTGGATCACTCCTTGTTTGTCTCTGCCGACCTCCTTGGTTATTTATAGCTCTGTTTATTAAAATAACACTATAGGAGAGTAATCAATTAGCAGGCATAGTATTAGAAAGAAAGAGAAATTTCCATAACAGTTATATCCATAGAAGGAAAGTATTCAATCTGATTTCAAATAATGTCCATAAAGGGTTTAATCAATTTAGCCAAGAATCTATTAGAGGAAAGTATGATTCAGAACGGCTATAAAGAATAAACTGATTCCATATAAATCAGATCTATAAAAGAAGGAAAGAGATCTGGCGATTTTTGAATTAATCATAGTAATCGACGTGCATCGATTACTATTCGACGTAAGCGTCGAATTCATCCTGGCTGGACGTCGAGAGGTGGATAAGGAAGGTGTGTCGACTAAGGTGCGTCGACTTCTCAAGATACGTCGACTAGAAGTCAGAGCTACGTCGACATAGGATACGTCGAATTCTTCTTAAAGGTACTTCGACTCATTCTGAAAGGAACGTTGATACTACTTCGACGTTGCGTCGAATACTATTCGACGCATATTTACTTAACCTTGATTTTCCTTTCTTAGAATTCATATTCAACTCCTTTTCAGGGGTTAAGAGAAATCATTTTCCCAACAATCTCCCCCTATTTGTCTTAACCCTATTTAGAGGGAAATTGTACTAGCATATAATTAACCCAGCATAGCATTTGTAAGGATAAGAAATATATTAAACAATCAGAAGAGAAATTAGAATAAGAAAGCATATGACAAGCATTTGTCTTTAACAAGAATTAAACCAGAAACTTCTTTTTGTGCATGAAGTTGACAAAAGCAGAATAAAGTTTCCTAGATAAGTTTTCAATAGCATCAAAAATGTATCCCCTGGCTCTATCAAGTCATTCCTGGACATTCCTGATGATTGTATGCAGTTTTTCCAAGAGTTTATCACCATCAGGGATAGTGTCATTTATGGAGTAGCCTTTGCTGATGATGATTGCTGCCTTTTCATCAATCATCTCAATTGTAATGTTTTGAATTTTCTTTTCAGTAGGCTTGATCTCAGGTGGTCCCTTGCTATCAACCTTGGGCCTATATTTTATTTTCTTTTCTGATTGCTGCTTCTCAGGAATCTCAGCCATTTTTCCTTTCCCTTTCCAGGGTGAGGCATGCCACTTGTCTAATTTTACAGGTCTGTTGGGCTTCTTGTATGGAATGTAAGTATCTTCTATACACCCTACACCCCTCTTGTGCTTTTGTCCTTTCTCTAGGATGACCCCTGCCTGAGGGTTTTTCTTTTGATAAGCTTTAATATCAAACAACTTCTTTGGAATTTTGACAGAAGATTCAGCAAGAATTTGTTCCTTGGTCATTCCCCTGTTGATCTTTTCCATCCAGGCATTCCTCATATCTTCTACTTCCTTCCTAGCTGCTTCATATTCATACAGCTCTCTTTCTCTTATTTCCTCATGCCTCTTTTCCATGTCAGGGTCATGGTATTCCTTTACAGGGCTGGTAGGAATGCTGACAGGCTTCTTTTCAAACCTTTTTATCTCCTCACAGGCTTTTCTATACTTCTTTTCTTTAGCATACTCTTTCCTTTCTTCTTTGGAGAAGTTTTGCCAGTGAGGGATGGCTTCTCTTTTCCTTTTCATTTGTCCTTCTGAACTTTTCCTAGGTAGAATCTGCTTAGTGAGTTTTGCTATTGGAGGAGGTAAAGGTAGCAGTGGAGGTAGAGAAGAAGTTTGAGGTGGAGGTAGAGGTAGAGGTGGAGATGAAGGTAGAGAAGGAAGTTGAGGTGGAGGTAGAGGTAGAGAAGGAGAGGGAGATGGAGTTTTCTCTTTAGGTGGAGAAGGAACTTTCTCAAGAAAAAGAGTTTGTTCTGCAATAGAAGGCAGAATGACCTCTGGTAGAGTAATCTCTGCTGAGGGAGTTTTGTCTCTTTCAGGCTCTTCTGAAGGGATATCCCCAAGTAGAGGTGTCTTCAGTTTGATGTAACTGGCAGAGAAGCCAGGAGAGTGATGCTGAAATTCGTCTTCGTATAGGGGTGCATCAGTCCACATCTGTCCCTTCCAGTCATCAGAGGTGGCTGCTTCTTCCTCCCCCTGAACTCCTGAGTTCTTTACCACAGGAAGCTCCCCCTGAGTATATGGGGCATTAGTTCTAAATGATGAATCCACAGCATGATCTCCTTCAGTGTGATAAGAGGAGGTCTCTCCAAAGTATTTGTTGAATGTGTAGTCAGAGTGATTGGAGAGGATTGGAGCCTATTATAAGAGAAGAGGTTAGTGTAATTCTTTAGAGATAATGTTTAGAGTTGAAAAGGAAATTAATCCTGAGCTTTTAAGAGAGATAGAGAACCTGACAAGGTGGGTTTTTGGAGCCATTCTCCCCCTGGTTTATATCCTGCATAAAGGATTTAAACCTTTCTGGCGACAGAGGCCGTTCTTGAATGAGAGCATGAAGCTCAGGAAGAGAAGCAGAGAGGGTTGCCAGTTTGGCTGCACAGGTGTTGATCATGGCAGCACATTCATTGGCGAAGTGATTCAGTCGAATCTGGAAGTCATTTACGAGGTGTTCGAGAGCATCGTTCATCTCTTTGATGAGGGCCGATTGATCAGAGGTTGGTGCCATTGATGCAGAGAGAGAGAGAGAGAGAGGTAGAAGACAAAGTTTTGGCGGTTGAGGAGAGTATATGTTATGAAATATGAGGTATTATTTAAAGAAGATGAAACGCCGAGAAAGGAAACAGAAATCACGGTAATCCAATCGTCAAAAGAGGAAGTAAGGATTTGATTCTAATTGTAATCAGATGTCGACGTTACGTCGAATTGATGTCGACATATGCGTCGATATGGAGTCGACGCTCTGTGGAGATTTGTCCACTTACTGTTCTGTCGACGTGTTCATAGCCCTGCGTCGATATAAGTTCGACGGTGCGTCGATACGTTATCAACGTAACTTTGCCCGAAAGAAATCAACGCCAGCGTCGAGTTCGTTTCGACGGTGTGTCGATATGTATTCGACGCATCTTCAAATACTGTCTTAGATTTCCTGATTTCTTTTAGATTTCCCAACAATGGTGGTTACAGACTACCATCAAGCATTCCTAAGGTGTTGATGAAATAATTATGCTTAGTTTCATCCAAGGGTTTTGTGAAGATGTCTGCTCTTTGATTGTCTGTGGGAATATACTATAGGGTTATCTTACCTTTTTCTACATTGTCTCTAAGGAAGTGATGTCTGATTTCTATATGTTTGGTCCTACTATGAAGGACTGGGTTGGATGCCATGGATATAGCACTAGAGCTATCACAATAGATCTTAGAGTTATGTATTTCCAATTTGTAGTCAAGAAGCTGATTTTGCATCCACAGGATTTGTGAACAACAGCTCCCAGCAGCTATGTATTCAGCTTCAGCTGTTGAGGTTGAGAATGAGGTTTGTTTCTTACTAAACCATGATATCAATCTGTCACCTAGGAATTGGCAGGTGCCAGATGTGCTTTTTCTATCAACCCTACATCCAGCATAATCTGCATCTGAGAAACCTATTAATTCAAAGTTGGTTTCTGCTAAGTACCATAGACCTAGTTAAGGGGTTCCCTTTAGGTATCTAAGAATCCTTTTTACAGAGTGAGGTGGGATTCCTTTGGATCAACCTGAAATCTAGCACATATGCAAGTGGCAAACATGATGTCAGGTCTGCTAGCTGTTAGATATATAAGGGATCCTATGATGGCCCTATAAGTCTTTTGATCTACTGATTTTCCTTTATCATCTTTTTCTATAATGGCATTGGTTGTCATGGGTGTTTTTATGGTAGATGCTGATTCCATACCAAACTTTTTGATTAGCTCTTTAGTATATTTGGATTGTGAGATGAAGATTCCCTCACTACTTTGTTTTACTTGTAATCCTAAGAAATATGAGAGTTCCCCCATACTACTCATTTCAAATTTAGATTGCATTAGATTAGCAAATCTTTTACACAGTTTAGGATGAGTTGAGCTAAAGATGATGTCATCTACATATATTTGAACAAGGAGGAGTTGGTTTTTATGGGTTCTAGTAAAGAGTGTCTTGTCTACTTTTCCTCTTTCAAAGGAATTTTCTAAAAGGAAATTCAGAGAGTTTCATACCAAGCTCTAGGTGCTTGCTTAAGACCATATAGTGCTTTGTTAAGTCTATAAACAAAGTTAGGAGAAGAGGGATTAACAAAACCTGGTGGATGCTCCACATATACCTCTTCTTGAAGATCACCATTCAGAAAAGCACTTTTGACATCCATTTGGTAGACTTTCATCTTCATGAAGGCTGCATAGGCAAGAAAGAGCCTGGTTGCCTCTAATCTGGCAACTGGAGCAAAGGTCTGGTTGTAGTCTATCCCTTCTTCTTGTCTATATCCTTGTGCTACAAGTCTTTCCTTGTTCCTGATAATTACTCCAGTGGAATCTAGTTTGTTCCTGTATACCCATTTTGTACCAATCACAGGGTAGTTTCTTGGTCTTTCAACTATGTTCCACACTTTGTTTCTCTCAAATTGGCCTAGTTCTTCTTGCATGGCCATAATCCAGTGAGGATCACAATTTGCTTCCTCAAACTTCTTTGGTTCAACGTGTGATAGGAAGCATTGGAGCATCATCCCATTGGAGACCTGGTGTCTTGTTCTTACACCTGTATTGGGGTCTCCAATTACTTGAGTTTGTGGATGATCTTTCAAATTGACCCTTGTCCTACCTGGACTTGTCAGATGTTCTTCTTCCTCATTGGTGATAGGATCATTGTCCACCTGGCCTTCCTGAACCATGTTCTCTTGTGGGAGTTGGTTTTGAATGCTCTTTTCTGAATCTTCTTCATGTTCTTGTTCAGATTCCTCACTTGATTCCTTTATCTTGTTTTCTTTTCCATTATCTGTGTTCTCTAGAACCAGTTGTTCAAGCTGTGTTTCTATGCTGCTGCTTTCCTGTGGAAAAGAGCTGGTGAGAGTTCCCTCCCCCTTAAACAACATGTTAGTTTCATCAAATATAATGTGCATAGACTCTTCAATTTTAAGAGTTCTCTTGTTATAGCACCTATAGGCTTTACTAGATGCTGAGTATCCCAGAAATATTCCATCATCAGATTTCTTGTCAAACTTGGCAAGATGATCTTTTCCATTATTTAGGATAAAACAAGCACATCCAAAGATCTTAAAATATTTAACTATGGGTGTTTTTCCTTTCAGGAGCTCACATGGAGTTTTTGATTTAGTTTTGTGTATTAGGCTTCTATTTAGAACATAGTTGGCAGTGTTGACTGCTTCAGCCCAGAAAGTTTTTGGTAAACCTGATTTTACAAGTAAGGTCCTTCCTGATTCTATTAAAGTTCTATTCTTTCTTTCAGCAACTCCATTTTGATGAGGGGTTCTAGGGGCTGAAAAACTTTGTTTGATACATATATCTTCACAGAAACTACTCATAAACTGATTTTAAAATTCAGTCTCATGATCACTTCTGATTATGGAAACCTGACTATTGAGTTCAGATTGAATTTGTTTTATGAATCTTGAGAGAGTCTTGTGGGTTTCATACTTAGCCCTTAGAAAGAATACCCAGCTGAATCTAGAATAGTCATCCACAATGACTAGGGTATAGGATTTTCAACCTAAGCTCGGAGTGGATATGGGACCAAAAAGATCCATGTGTAGTAGGTAAAGGACCCTGGGAGAGTCATCCTTACCAATTGGTTTGAAGGATGATTTGGTTTGTTTTCCTAGTTGGCAAGGTCTGCATGGAGAATCCTTAGAGTACCTACCCTTTGGAAAGCCTCTGACTAGGTTATTGTTTGCTAGTTTACTAATTGTTTTGTAGTTTAGATGACCTAGTCTCTTATGCCATAATTCACTTTTATCAATAATATTGTTGAATAAACAGACTTCTGTGGGTGAGGAGCTAAAGTCCACTACATATACTTTTCCTTTTCTAATTCCATTAAGTACTGTGGCACCGGTCTTGATATCAATAATATGGCATAATAGTGTGGTGAATTTTACCTCATACTTACCATTTTCACATATCTGACTTATACTTATCAGATTGTGCTTCAGTCCTTTGACTACTGCCACATTCTTGAAGGTGACTTTCCCTTCTTTGAAATCTCCAAAGCCCTTGGTTTGGCCACATCTAGAGTCTCCAAAAGTTACTGATGGTCCAAGTCTATCCTCAAAGTTGATTAACAGGTTTTTGCATCCTGTCATGTGCATGGAGCATCCACTGTCCAAGTACCACACCAGCCTAGAGATGTGATACATCTGCACATAAAATTTTAAACATTAGTTTGAACCCTGCTGAGCTGGGGTCCCTTTCTCCCATCAGTGTAAAATTTAATAAAAGTGTAAGTGGGTTTTTCTGAATATCCTTCCTCCTTTAGGGGCATTGGTTTATTATACCAATTTTCTTTGGTGATGTTACAGAAGTAGTGGTCATAGTAAAAGGAGATGGATTGAGACAGCTGTTTGGTAGAGGAGAGATGTCTGTCTGATTGGTTGCGTCGATATGTATTCGACGTAGGTTTATGGTTGCGTCGATATGAAGTCGACGCTTCTCCATTCTGCGTTTACTTTCAGTCGAAGCATGAGAGAGGTTGCGTCGGGTAGGAGCCGACGCACTTTGGTGTATGCGTCGATTAGAAGTCGACGCACGTTGATAAGTATTCGACGCAAGTTTAAATTTTTTTTGAGGATATCTTCCTAGGATTCCTTCATATATAATGGGATTAGTTTTATTAAAGACAGTGGTTGTTTCTGGATTTTCCTGTGATCTTTCTCCTGTCAAATGTCCTTCCCTAGTGAAGTGAATGGGATGTCTCCAAACAGATTTCCTAGGTGATTGAGATTTTGGTTCTAAGTTAGTATTATCTTCTAGTTGTCTAAATCTATTAGTAAGATTTCTAGAGATGTTCTTGAGCTTCTGACTTCTCCCATTTAGAGAGTCTTCAAAGGACTTTGCTTTTGCTAGCTCATTTCTTAGTGTTAGATTTTCTGTACAGATTTTGTCTAATTCCTTTCTAAGAGTCCTAGACTGAGCTCATAGTTATTATACTGTGTATTCACTTGTTTGAGAATTTTTAATTCATTTCTTAGTTCATCTATTTCTTTTTCAGATTTGATTAAATTTAAACAGAATTCTTTGAAATTGTTTTTGAAGTCAGTGGAAGATAAATCTATATCATCAAGTATATTTACCATAGATGTGTCATCAGGCTTCTCAGTGGCCATCAAACAGGTTTCCTCCAGCTTGGTCTCTTCTTGATCATTGTCAGATGAGGGCTTTCTTCAGGTTCTGAATCACTCCATGATTGAGCAATGAGACCTTTCTCTTTCTTCTTTTTCTTTTGTAGATCTGTTCTTTTCAGATCTTTCTTTTTGCTGATCTCCTTAGGACATTCAGGTGCAATATGTCCAGGTTTCCTGCAAGAGTAACATATAATCTCTTTAGTAGGTGTTTTATTATACCTTGTTTTTGAGTCTCTTCCTCTGGATACTTCTGATTTAATCCACTTCTTAAACCTTCTGGCCAGTAGACTGATCAGCTCCTCATCACTTGTAGAGGGTTCACCTTCAACAGCCTTTAATGCAATACTCTTTTCTTTTGAGAATGAAGGAGCCTTTTCTTTCTCTTCTTTCTCAGCTCTTGTTTTCAACAATTGTTCATAAGATTTTAATTTACCCAACAGGACATCTGTTGAGATTTCTCTTTGACTTCTGGAGTCTCTAATAGGCCAGATTCTTGAATCCCAAGAGCTAGGGAAGCAAGTTAGCAGTTTGTCATTTATCTCATTGAGAGATATGTCCTTTTCAAGTGTTCTCCACTCATTCACTATGAGGCTGAATCCGGCTTACATGTCAGCAACACTTTCACCTTCTTTCTTCTGAAAGTTTTCATATTGAGAGATGAGTAGTGCCTTTCTATCCTTTTTCTCATCAACACTTCCCTCTACCATTTTGGTGAGAGCTTCCCATACTTCCTTAGCTGACTCACAATCAGCAATCTTTTGGAAGATTTCATCTGAGAGGGTTGAGACTAGGATATTCATAGCCTTGGCATCATATCCTTGGGCTTTCTTTTCTTCTTCTGTCCACTCAGCTTTTGGAGCAAGTGTTTTAGTTACTTTTCCACTTGAGTCCTTTCTGAATGGCTTGGGGGGACCTGTTAAGACAACATTAAATAATTCATCATCAATAGAGTTTAGATAAATTCTAATTCTTGTTTTCCAAAGAGCAAACTTTTCAAGGTTGCAAATTGGTGGTCTGGTGGAAGCATAATCTTTGATTTGTGCCATGAAAAATAATTGTTGAAAATATATATATATATATAAAAATAAGAGGTAGGATCTTTTTGATCAAGGAGTTAACCTTTTTAGATCAACCTACCTCTGATACCAATTGAAAGTGCACAGTTAACCTCACTAGAATTCTCTAGAGGGGGGTGAATAGAGAATTAAAATATTTTTGTGCAAAGTTAATAATTATATATATATTGGTGTAGTGATCACAGATTAGAGCTTCCCACACACCAACAAGAATTAAACAAGTAAAGAAAATAAGTACAAGAAGAAAAATCACAGCACAACACAAAGAAATATAGTGGTTCCCCAAACTTTGGGTAGTCCACTCTTCTACCCCCTTGGTAGGAAATTCACTATCTTGCACTGAGTCTTTTGATAAGGAGACTCTTAGAACCACCCTGAGTCTTTTGACAAGGAGACTCTTAGAACCAACTGAGTCTTTTGAAAAGGAGACTCTTAGAACCAGTACAACTGAATTTTTTGAAGAGAGATTCTAAAAACTCTTTTGCAATATGTGAAAATGAAAATAAGAAAAAGGAAAAGAAGTATTTAAGACAAGAATGAATCTTCTTCCTAGCAAGAAGATTGGAAGCACAAGAAGTAGTGAATTAAATCTCCCTTCTATAGTGAGAAGGAGATTGTAAGCTTTTCAGAATTTTGCAGCAGTATGGCTTTAGAAGCAGAAGAAGAAGAATGCTTGATGCTTGCTGCAGGAATCTTTCTCAACTCTCTTTCTTTTTACTTGGGAGCTTTTTCTCTTTTCAAATGTAAAAATGGTGGATCACTCCTTGTTTGTCTCTGCCGACCTCCTTGGTTATTTATAGCTCTGTTTATTAAAATAACACTATAGGAGAGTAATCAATTAGCAGGCAGAGTATTAGAAAGAAAGAGAAATTTCCATAACAGTTATATCCATAGAAGGAAAGTATTCAATCTGATTTCAAATAATGTCCATAAAGGATTTAATCAATTTAGCCAAGAATCTATTAGAGGAAAGAATGATTTAGAATGGCTATAAAGAATAAATTGATTCCATATAAATCAGATCTATAAAAGAAGGAAAGAGATCTGGCGATTTTTGAATTAATCATAGTAATCGACGTGCGTCGATTACTATTCAACGTAAGCGTCGAATTCATCCTGGCTGGACGTCGAGAGGAGGATAAGGAAGGTGCGTCGACTAAGGTGAGTCGACTTCTCAAGATACGTCGACTAGAAGTCAGAGCTACGTCGACATAGGATACGTCAAATTCTTCTTAAAGGTACTTCGACTCATTCTGAAAGGAACGTCGATACTACTTCGACGTTGCGTCGAATACTATTCGACGCATATTTACTTAACCTTGATTTTTCTTTCTTAGAATTCATATTCAACACTTTTTCAGGGGTTAAGAGAAATCATTTTCCCAACAATCGACTCTAAAATAACGATCATAGAGGAGTTGGATTATTCCCCAAAAAAATCAACATAAAGGTTGCCAATCGCTTTGGAGAGCAAAACCAAGGCTATAGGCCAAGATCCGCTCAAGCAAATAGGACCTACCCGATTCGGATTTAAAAAGGTCATTAACGATGAGATCGATTCAGAAATTGCAAGCAAAGTGTTTCAAATATCGCGGAATTAACGGTTGCTCAACCTCCGCAAATACTAAAGCATGAATCACAAAGATGAGTGAGAAGATGTTACTGTAACGCCCCTGATTTTCGTTAATTATTTTACGTACCCGCTGTGACCTAATTTTGGCATAAGGGCGTTATGTCAGCTCGTCTGGTAGTGTTTCGAGTTTTAGCTTAGTTAAAGCTTGTGATTTAGGTCAAGCGTGCGAGATTTCGCGTCGTTTCGAGTTAAAGTGAAGATTTTGAGTGGTTATCAAGATTTTAGCTTCGGAAGGCTTTATCCGGAGTTTGGCTCGTCGGAATGGAATTATGACTTCGTCATTGGATTCGTAGCGCCGTTTTTCAGCTAGGGTGCGAGTTTCATAGAAATCCGAGGTGTTTTGGTCGCCCTCGCAGTTTAAGTAAATTGGGGAATTAATTAATTATTTAAATAATAAATTTAGGTTTATATATAAGCCTAAAGCCTTCCCCTTTCCCTATTCATCCTCTTCCTCGATCAAAAGCAGCCGCCGAGGGTTAGGGCGAGAGCGGAGCTTCGTGGAGCCTTCAACCGGCGATTCCTAGGGCTGTAGTGGTCGGAATCGAGTTTGGTTTGAAGATTTGGAAAGCTCTCGGCGAGATCTTCGTTCTAGCGGTAAGCCTTTCTCGTTTCGTGGAGTTTTGGGAACTTTGGTGGTGACCTAACCCCTCCTGTTGATCCGAAAAGTTTCAGGAATCTGTGCTCGTGTGTTTCCCTAGCCGATCCATAGCTTTCGTAGCAGAGATCTTCGAGTTTGCGAGGTTTAAGGCAAGTGGCTTCCTCCTCCTTCTCTTTCGTTTCTCGAAGCATTGTTTCGCTTGTGTCGATTTCATGTCACACGGTTTAACTTAAGTCTTGGAGTGTTGATTTGTTGTCATGCAAAACCTATAACTTCCTTATTGTTGTCCCCTGATTTATCAAACTTCCTCTTATATACTTAACTATTAAATTGCTGTCAAGAAAATCATCAGTTTTTACTCGAAAATTTCGGTTTCTGCTATTTCTCGAGAAATCATTTCTGCCTCTCGAGAAATCCTTTCTGCTTCTCGAGAAATCATTTCTGCCTCTCGAGAAATCATTTCTGCCTCTCGAGAAATCATTTCTGCCTCTCGAGAAATCCTTTCTGCTTCTCGAGAAATCATTTCTGCCTCTCGAGAAATCATTTCTGCCTCTCGAGAAATCCTTTCTGCTTCTCGAGAAATCATTTCTGCCTCTCGAGAAATCATTTCTGGCTCTCGAGAAATCCTTTCTGCTTCTCGAGGAAGCATTTCTGGCTCTCGAGAAATCCTTTCTGCTTCTCGAGGAAGCATTTCTGGCTCTCGAGAAATCCTTTCTGCCTCTCGAGAAATCATTCTGCCTCTCGAGAAATCCTCTCTGGCTCTCATGAAATTACAGACTGGCTCTCATGAAATTACAGACTGGCTCTCATGAAATTACAGACTGGCTCTCATGAAATTATAGACTTCCTCTCATGAAATTACAGACTTCCTCTCATGAAATTACAGACTTCCTCTCATGAAATACAGACTTTTACTCAAGAAATCCCTGAACCTTCTGATCGAAGTTTTGGGCCATTTTCTTCATATATTACCTTATTCTTAGAGTGTTATGGTGTTGTTATTCCGGATTACGCCCCGTGTTTTAATTAAAGATTAAATTTGTTAAGAACCACTATCTTTAGCCTTGCACGGTAGTCGTGTTTGGGGGATAGTGGGGGAATGTTATAGCCTTGCACGGTAGTCGTGTTTGGGTGGTTGGGTCTAGTGGTACCCCCACCTGGTTTTGGGCTTTGGGTAGCGGAGGTAGTTAACCGCTCCCGTATAATTTGAGCTGATCAGTCTCTTTAATTGATGAAACTAAATAAATGATCATGTTTGTTCCTCTTTTGGTATATAGTGCACTCGATGCTTGTTGGTTCTTTGTTTGGAGCTCTCTTTCGGTAAATTTGGCTTGGGTTGGTACCCCTTATGCCTTGCTTGTTTTTCTGCTAGTTTTCTGCCACTTGTAATTCCTTGCTGAGGCGTTCTTTGTTTTATTGAATGCCTCAGGTTCAGAGCCGTAACAGCTAGTGGTGTAGCCTGAAGTTCAGAGTTTTGGGTAGCTGTTCACCCCGCTGCTGCGAGGTAGTTGTTGTAGTCAGCTTTCTTCTTGTTCAGACATACTAGTTTAGGCCAATGGGTTAGTGTCCATTTGTTGGCGCCCATTGTGCCTCTTTTGGTACTTTATAGTTTATTTGCCAGTTTTATGCCACTACTTTATGATCTGGTACATCTTAATCTCTGGGGATGATTTATGTCTAGGTGCATTATAGTTATAAAATGACTTTCTTCATCTCCATATCACATCATTTTAACTGCAAAACCCTTATATTTAAAGTGACCTAAAGGTATTTTCTACACTTATACTACGCCTAGATATGAGCATATCATTTACCTTATGTCCTATCATCACGGTCATATAGGACCTTAAAATGAGTCAAATCAAGTATTTCCGCTGCAAATATAATATATTTTTTCTTGGTGGACTAGTTGATCCACGAGCTGAGAGACACAGCTCTTCCCCTAAAACTCTAATAAATGGTTCCCAAATGATAAATTTCCATGTGATCATGATTTGAATTAATAAGTAAGAGGTTTCCGCCTGAGCGTCTACAGTTGTCTCCTGCATGACGTGGCATCATGACGCGTATTTTCTCTTACTCTGATATTCTTAAATTCGGAGAAAATGCGGGTTGTGACAGTTGGTATCAAAGCTAGGTTGTTCGACAAGTTGGTCGGGCAACAAATTCTGATATAGTTTAGTAGTTTTTTTTTGTTTCATTGCATACACACACCGATGTGTCATCAGTAAGTCTTGGCCAAAGCATGAACACTACACTCATAGCATGATAAGAAGTATACGGGGCATATTATGTAGTATGGGATGCATAATATGTGTTTGTATATGGATCCACCATAGGTTGCAACATGTGACGGTTATGTAGTATGGGATGCATAACCATCATCACATGGATGCCCATTAGCACATTTTCTCTTTCGTTACATGCAATATTATGTAGTATGGGATGTATAATATTACATGTGTACGCCGCTCATAACATGCATTAAGGCCTTTATTAGAATGCATAGCACAACATACTTTACATATCATTGCATAAGCACACGTGCGAAGTTAAAGACTTATATGATGACACACGTACACACATGATTTCAAAACGAATAGAAAATTCATGCATTCATGCCCCTTGCACATGAGTCAAGTGGGACGATGTAGTATCGTTCCTGAATTTAGCATATCATCATGAAAATATCCCAGAGAAAGGTAGTGGAAATGGCAAGTAACTGTACATGTATGTTCTGAAACAAGCAGTGTAGTTCTAGTGTAAGGTTAAGTTTTAATTAGAGGTTTATGCGTATTAGCAGAGATGTCTCGGAGGCGTGTTGCGACTAGGTCGACTCCCCAGTCGGAGGGCGAGTCTTCGGGTGCGCAGAGTGAAGCCTTGATCGAGAGTCTGCGCCAGAGCAATGAGACTCTGGCTAGGCAGATGGTTGCGATGCAGTCGCAGGTTGAGGCGTTGTTGGCTGCCGGTGCTAGGCAACAACCCGTTGTGCAGGCCCCGGTAGTAGAACAGATTGTACCTACTCCTCCTGCTCCCTTGCTACCCCCAGTAGCGATACCACCGGAAATGAATTTTATTTCGCATTTTCAAAGGTTGGGACCTCCTACGTTTGACGTAAGAGCAGATTTCATGGCATTAGATGACTGGTTTGTTGCCATTGAGGAGATGTTTTCGTACTCAGGAATCTCTGCAGACCAAAAGGTGATGGTCGCCGCTTACCAACTGAAAGGACTTGCTAAGAGCTGGTGGATTAGGGAGAGGGAAAATCTCGTGGGTGGATGTTCGTGGGAGTCGTTCAAGGCGATGGTGTTAAAGAAATTCTTGCCGTCGATCGAGCAAGACCGTTTAATGAATAATTTTCTGCACCTGAAGCAAAGACAACTCACAGTTAGTGAGTATGAGATCGAGTTCAGTAAGTTGAGCAGATTTGCTCCAGATTTAATGGCTTCTGAGGCACGAAGAATGAAGCGATTTCTTGGAGGTCTTCGTAGCGATATTCAGCAGTTGGCGAGTGCTTATAAATCTGAAAGTTATGCTGAAGTGGTAGAAGCAGCACTGAAAGTCGAGGCTATCGACAATGCCAAGAATCGGGGTGCTCTAATGAAAAAGGACAAGAGGAAAGTCGAAGAGGGAGAGACCCCCAAGGTATCTAGCTCGGCTCCAAAGAAAAGGAGTGGAGAGGTGTGTAGCTTCTGTGGCCGCCCTGGCCATCCAGTTGAGAAATGTTTCAAGAGGAAGGGAGCTCAGAAGCAGCAGCAAGTGCTAGCAATCCAGGGTGCTCCGAAGGGTGAGGTGCTCTGCCAGTTGTGCAAGCAGAAAGGGCATGATGTGGCCCAGTGTTGGACCAAAGATAAAGTCTGCTTCCAGTGCAAGCAGAAGGGGCACATGAAGTTCCAATGCCCGCTGATTCAACCCCCGTTGCAGCCTGTTCTGCTTCGAACCTTGCCGCCGCCGCAGCATCAGGATAGAGGAAGAGGAAAGCTGAACGTGTTAACCCAGGAGCAAGCGCAGTCTTCGACCCAAGTGATCGCAGGTTAGACCTTAAGACAACTGTTTAGTCTTGTTTCCTTTTTAGTTCGCTGTATTAGACTAGTTTCTCTTTCCGCTTATAGGAAGATTTAAGGTAAAGAATCGTTGGGCGCATGTTCTGTTTGATTCGGGTGCTACCCATTCGTTCGTAGCAAGGGCCTTCGTTGAGCGTCACCGTTTGACCCCTGAGCTGGGCAACGATTCGTTCCTCGTTAAGTTCCCTTCTGGTGATCTGGTGTCCTCGAACCAGTGCGTCCAAAGTTGCCCCGTTCTCTTAGGAGATTTCTTGGCTGTTGCTGATCTCAAAGTGTTGGACTTAGAAGACATTGACGTAATATTGGGTATGGACTGGTTGTCCAGTTATGATGCGGTCATCCGATGCAAGGAAAAGCGTCTGGACTTCGTGATGGACAACGGTCAACCCATGAGCGTTTTTGGTTCTCCGTACCAGAGTTCTTCGATAATTTCTGCGGTATGTGCTCGGAAACTGTTAATTTTCGGTTGTTTGGCTTACCTTGTTTCTGTAGTAGAAGCTGTTAGTGGTTCGCCGTGTATCGAGGATATTCTGGTGGTGCGAGAGTTTCCCGATGTCTTCCCTGCTAATCTCCCTGGTCTCCCGCCCGTTAGAGATGTGGAGTTCGTTATTGATCTTGAGCCTGGTACTCGTCCTATTGCTAAGGCACCGTACCGTATGGCCCCGCGTGAGTTAGAAGAGTTGCGAACTCAGTTAGATGAGTTGTTGCAGTGTGGTTTCATCAGGCCAAGTTCTTCTCCCTGGGGTGCTCCAGTTTTATTCGTGAAAAAGAGGGACGGTTCCATGAGATTGTGCATAGACTATAGAGAATTAAACAAAGTGACCATCAAGAACAGGTATCCGTTGCCAAGGATTGATGATCTGTTCGATCAGTTGCATGGTAGCACGGTGTTTTCAAAGATTGACCTTCGGTCGGGTTACCATCAGTTGAGGATCCGTGAGTCGGACGTTCCCCGGACTGCCTTTCGTTCCCGGTATGGTCATTTTGAGTTTCTGGTTATGTCTTTTGGCTTGACTTACGCACCCTCTGCGTTTATGGACATGATGAACCATGTGTTCAAGGATTTTCTGGATCATTTCGTCGTAGTTTTCATCGACGATGTGCTGGTATATTCTAGAAGTGCTGAGGAGCATGCTACGCATTTGCGCTTAGTATTGTCCACTCTTAGAGAGCACAAGTTGTATGCGAAGTTGAGTAAGTGCGATTTCTGGCTTTCGCAAGTGTCTTTCCTGGGTCATGTGGTAAGCAAAGATGGAATTTCTGTAGACCCAGCAAAGATTTCTGCTGTTTTGGATTGGAAGACGCCTTCGACGCCTAAGGAGATAAGGAGTTTCTTAGGGTTGGCCGGGTAATACAGGAGATTTGTCCAAGGATTTTCAGTGCTGTCCGCACCCTTGACTAAGCTTACCCAGAAGAATACTGCTTTTGTTTGGAGCGATAAGTGCGAAGAGGCCTTCCAAGAATTAAAGAGGCGTTTGTGTAGTTGTAACACCCTGCCAGTACAAAAGGTATAACAGCAGGTCCGGCCGGGACCCCACGCCATTCAAACAGCACTAGCTAGGAGTTAAAAGGTGATAACCAGAAAAGTAATAACAAAACGAGAGTACAAAAACGTAAGCGGAAGCATTAATTAAACCATTCGAATAGACATGTCCACTATCATAGGAATGAGTCCAGAAATAAGAGTTACGGCCTTAGGGCCTTACATCAAATCAATGTACAAAACTCCAAAAAGCATACATCGGCACGCAGGCCGGCAATACATGAGAAAACAGGAAAAAGGCTGGCCTTCAAGGGCCAACTCAGCAAAAGGACTATCGCCCGCTATTTCCCGCTAGGCTCACCTGCACCTGCATAAGAACATTCCACCAAGCGGTGGCAAACAGAGTAACGGTCAGCACAGCTGACCAAATTATAACGACCCCACCCCTTTCCCGGGGTGGCGGAGCTTCTACCCTGCAAGCAAGCTACACTAGCAAGTGCTAATATAAAGAAGGTGCAACTACACAAGGTGAGGTTTCAAGCACAAACAATCTTCTAGGTTGAGCATCAATAGAAGGGAACCTAGGTATGCACATGATGTTGGTTGGGTTCATCCGAAGGTTCCCCACAACCACCTAAGCAATCGCATGAGGCTAATCATAATATCAAAACACAACACTCCACCCTAAGGGTCACAACCTTAGGTGGGAAACAAGAGCTTTTGGTCGGTCTAGGTATGACACCTTCCACGACCTCTCCCATGATCACACGGCTTTCATGAGGAAGGGACCTCTCGCCAATCCGCATGGAAACGGGTTCGGTTTAGCTTTGCCCGTGCTCTAATCGTCGCGATCTATCGCACGACGCGGGTATGGCTTCACCTCGGCCCGTAAGGGTTTAGCACTTTCAAGTGCTACACTAAATATACGCTACGCACCTAACCCCTTTACAAGGATCTAGGCTTCACGAATTCTCAACAAGGGAGGTACATACGCTCCGCATCAATATCGTGGTGAAGGTTTGCATTCATCCAAAACTCAAAGCATGGGGCTTTCGTAGGGATCTTCACAAGACGCCTACACTTAACTCCCGCAATACTATAGGTGAGTTCACGGAGTCATTCTCCAGCACGCATTCTAGGCCTAACCTAAATGCAACGTCGCAAATCAAGCATCACCGATTCGGGCTCACGGCCACGAATAGGCTTCACACAAAATGCCTAAATCCGCACGACTACCGGATTTTCTACATGCAATATGCCGGGGACGGACACAATCTACCCGGAGTTCCGAAGAACTTGAGGAAATCCTACACTTCACCCATTTGGTGAAAAAGATGCCTCATGCAAGCAAAGAAAGAGGAATGAATGGACAAATACAAGTCCAAAGTTCGGGAGGAAGAATCGTTACCCTAGACGTGTTCCTCTTCGCCATGGATCCGAGATTCTACGCGGAGGGAAAGAACCGCACCGGGCTGCACTCTCCGGATCTGGAAACGGCTCGCGAAACGGAGCTCCGGAGCTCCGTCAATGGCGAAATCTCCTCTTCTACTTCCTTGCCCCTTCTTCTTCCTCTAGCCTAGGAGAGAGGAACACTATGAAATAATGAGGGTTTAATCCCTCTCCAAAGCCCTAAGACCCCCCAGCAATAAATCCCAGCCGTTGGATCGAATTCCAAGAAATTTGATCGATCGGATCTTCTTCTCCGCTCAAAATCGCGGAACAGAATAAACAGGGCGCACGATCACAGGCGCACGGTCAGTGGTCATGCGTGACGAGGGCAATGGTCGTGCGCACTATCCGGGACAGAACTCTGAATTCTTGCGAATAAGCGCACGATCGCTGGCGCACGATCACTGGTCGTGCGCGAAGAGGGAAATGGTCGTGCGCACCGTCCGAGACAGAACTCGATTCTCTTCTGAATTAACGCACGATCGCTGGCACACGATCACTGGTCGTGCGCGATGAGGCCACTGATTGTGCGCTAAGAGCAGACAGGGAAAATTCTAGCCTGCTTCACGTGCCGCACTACCACTCCGCCTACTTCGCGGAACTACCCGTTTTGGGGTGTTACAACTCCACCCTCCTTAAAAGAATTTCGTCCCGAAATCCAGGAAACAGTAATAGCATAAATTACAGTTATACTTTACCTGAGGGAAAAAGCTCGGGATACTCCGCAAGCATCGTTTGCTCTCTCTCCCAAGAGAGCTCCTCTCGGCCGCAGTTATCCCACCGGACTTTTACCATCCGAATGGATTTGTTCCGCAGCTGCTTTACTTCGGTATCTTCGATGCGTAAAGGCTTGACTTTCGTCGACAACCCACTATCAACCGGAACTTTGCCGACCGCAACGATATGAGTAGGCTCTTGCACTGCCTTCCTCAACACTGAAATGTGGAACACGTCGTGCAGACCGCTCAGCTCTGCAGATAGTGCAAGCCGATAAGCCGCATCACCAACACGCTCCACGATCTCGAACGGTCCTAAGTACCTCGGACTGAGCTTTTTCAAGCGTCGAATCCTTGATACCCCTTTGAACGGTTTGATCTTCAAGTAAACCCGGTCACCGACGGCAAACTCTAAGTTCCTATGCTTGGCGTTGAAATACTCTGCTTGCCTATCCTGGGCAACCAATAGCCTTTCGCGTATAGACCGGATCGTCGAAGTTGCTTCTTCAACATCCTTTCGCTTCAATAGCTTAGTATCGCCCGTTTCCGCCCAAGACAACGGCGTACGACACTTCTTACCATAGAGGGCCTCGAAAGGAGCCATCTTTATGCTGGCTTGGTAGCTATTATTGTAGGCGAATTAGATCATAAAGAGGTGATCCTCCCACCTCTTTCCAAAGTCTAGAGCGCACATTCGGAGCATATCCTCCATAGTCCTGTTGGTTCTCTCGGTCTGTCCATCCGTTTGCGGGTGGAAGGCCGTGCTGAACTTCAATTTTGTGCCCAACAGTTCATGGATAAGCCTCCAATCTTTCGATGTGAAACGCCCGTCACGATTGCTGACGATGCTACGAGGGACACCGTGCAGTCTCACGATACTATCCACATAGAGCTTTGCTAGCTTCTCTACGGAATCATCCTTCCGGTTCGGAATGAAGTGTGATACCTTTGTCAAAAGGTCCACGATCACCCATATGGCGTCGTTTCCATGTTGCGATCTCGGCAATCCGTGCACGAAATCCATCGAAATATCATCAAACTTCCATTCCGGAATCGGCAAGGACTTCAGAAACCCACCGGGACGTTGACATTCCGCTTTCACCAACGCGCAAGTATGACACTTGGCCACGTAAAGGGCAATGTCTTTCTTCATGCCCGGCCACCAGAACAGTTTCTTCATATCCATAAACATTTTAGTGCTCCCCGGGTGGATCGAGTACTTGGTATGATGAGCCTCGTACATCAACTCCGCCCGTAGAGTACCAACGTTTGGGATGCATAACCTTTCCTGCTTCCACATAAGGTCGTCTTCGAAGGAGAAATCAGCGTTTAACCCTTCAACGGTTTCCGCTTTGTATCGTTTCAAGTTCTCGTCCAACTCCAATGCTTGTCGAACTCGGTCGGCAAGGTCGTAGTGAACTTCCGTCCAGTTCAAGCATGCTGAAGTAGACGTTCTCCTATCAATGCATATGATCTCCATTTCTTCTAGCTCACGGATTAGACGCTCATCGTGCATCAAAATCCAATTTGCTTGTGCGGGAGCCCTACGACTCAACGCGTCTGCAACTACGTTTCCTTTACCGGGAGTATATTTGATATCGAAGGTGTAGTCCCCAAGGAACTCCATCCACCTCCTTTGGCGCATGTTCAACTCCCTTTGATCTAGTAAGAACTTGAGGCTCTTATGGTCGGTAAAGATATCGATCTTCACGCCATATAGATAGTGCCTCCAAAGTTTGAGGGCAAAAACCACGGCCGCTAGCTCCAAATCATGGACCGGGTAATTCCTCTCGTGAACCTTCAGTTGCCGGGAGCCGTAGGAAATTACCTTCCCGAACTGCACTAGGACACAACCCAAACCACTTCCTGAGGCGTCGCTATATATTTCGTAGCCTTCCGTACCTTGTGGCAAGCATAGAATGGGCGCCGTGGTCAGACGGCTCTTTAGCTCTCCAAAAGCTCGTGCGCACTCGAGCGACCAAACGAACTTTTGATCCTTCCTAGTCAGTTTTGTGAGAGGAAGTGCGATCCTCGAGAAGTTTTCCACAAAGCGCCTATAATAGCCGGCAAGTCCTAAGAAACTTCGGACTTCCGCTACGTTTTTCAACAAAGGCCACGCTTGGATCGCTTCTATCTTCGACGGATCAACTGCAATTCCTTCGCCACTAACAACATGACCAAGGAATGCCACTGACGGTAGCCAAAACTCGCACTTGGAGAACTTGGCATATAGCTGACTCCTCCTCAAGGTGCTCAGGACTGCGTGCAGATGCCCTACATGCTCCTCTTCCGACTGAGAGTATACCAAAATGTCGTCGATGAAGACGATCACAAATTGATCTAAATACTCTCGGAATGTCCTATTCATCAAGTCCATGAATACCGACGGTGCGTTGGATAGACCGAACGGCATTACCGTGAACTCATAGTGCCCAAAGCGGGTACTGAACGCTGTCTTTGGAATGTCACATTCCCTTATTCGCAGTTGATAGTAGCCGGACCTTAGGTCTAGCTTGGAGTAAACCGTTGACCCCATCAGTTGGTCGAATAGATCATCGATTCTAGGAATCGGATATCGGTTTTTCTCGGTCAACTTGTTTAGCTCTCTATAATCAATACATAGACGCAAGCTCCCATCCTTCTTTTTCACAAAGAGGACCGGTGCACTCCAAGGCGAAGAACTTGGACGTACGTAGCCTTGCTCTAGCAGCTCTTGCAATTGGACCTTCAACTCTGCCAATTCCTTTGGCGCTATTCGGTATGGTGAGCGGGCCACAGGTTTGGCACCTGGCACCAACTCGATACAGAAATCAATCTCCCGATGAGGCGGAGCCCCAGGGAGTTTGTTAGGAAACACGTCGGCGTATTCCTCTACAACTGGGACATCACACAACCTGGGCTTTGGCTCCGAAGCCTCCAACAAGGTGAAGAACAACTCGGCGCCTTTTCTCACCGCCTTAACCACTTGGAGAGCAGACATCAGCGTCTTGCTCGCTCCTCGCATACCGGCGAATGTGGTTTCATCGTCGGTGTTCGTTCCCAGAGTGATCTCCTTTGTATTGCAATCTATGCATGCTCGCTGCTCCGAGAGCCAGTCCATGCCGAAGATCACATCGAATTCAGCTAACGGTAGTAACGACGCTTCCAAGTCGAAATCTTGACTTCCGATCCGCACCTTCACACGGCTCTTCCTATCCGCACTCATTCGAGATCCATTGGGTAGCACTACTTCCAATCTATCCTCTACAAAGGTAGACGGCACTCCGATTCGCACCACGAAGTCCTCAGACAGAAAAGAGTGCGATGCACCCGTATCGAATAGAGCTCTCGCCGGATAGTTGAAAATTAGGACGAAACCTAATTGTACACAAATAACACATATAGTCGTACAACAGTAAGAATCATATACATAGCTGTAAAAGCTAACTTCTAATTTGTACCTGTGACGACATCGGTTTGTCGTATAGCTTCTTGTTGGCCAAGCGAATAGACTCTCGGCTGAGTCGAAATGTGTTGGGAGGCCGAAGACTCTGCCGCTTTTCCCTTTTCCGCAGCCCGAGCATAATCCACCGCTCGATTTGCCGCCTTTGGGGGACCACTTCGACACACCGCAGCTTTGTGTCCCACCTTCCCGCAGGTGAAACACGTAATAGGAGTCCGCGCGGTCGTGGCTCCCGAAACATTCGAAGAAGCTGGTTCCGCCTGTTTGAACTTCCGCTTGTTCCTTCTGAAGTCCGGCTTGGACTGAGAGGCCGGCGCATGAAACTCGGGTTTCTTTACAACACTCTTTGCTTGTACCCTCTTCATGTCCAACTCCAAAGATCTGGCGGTTTGCACCATCACTTGGAAGCCAAACGTCATAGGGCCTGCAAGGAGCAGCCTCAACTCGTCCCGAAGCCCTTCATAGAATTTATTCGTCTTCGTCTCCTCATCCTCCACCAATGCCCCCGCATAGCGACTCAGTCTGGTAAACTCATGTAAGTAATCGTCAACGGAGCGATCACCTTGAGTTAACCTCAGGAACTGGTTTTGTAACGCAATGCGTTGGGCAGAGGGGATAAACCGCTGGAGGAACGACATTGAAAACTCAGCCATTGTTATTTCAGTAATGTCTCTATCGCCGAACTTGTGCAGTTCCTGCTCTTCCCACCACAGCACAGCCTCTCCGTCAAGAAGGAAAGTGGCTAAGGTGACCATCATGGCTTCGTCCGTCGCCGTCGCCCTCAGAGTTCTTCTAACTCTTGACAACCAGTCTTCTGCCACCGTTGGGGACTCGGATCCCGAGAAGGTAGGAGGATTAAAGCTCAAGAAGTGCTTTAATTGCTGGTCACGCACTCGCCCAGTAACTACTTGCGCAACTTGATGCTCCACCCTCGGTGCTAACGTCGGTTCCACTGCAGCTACTGGCACAGGGGCATCAACCCTCGGTGCTACCGCAGGTTCCACTGCAGGTTCAATTACCGGGGCCGCATCTGTAGTAGGCGTAGCAGGCTGTGCAAGCCTTTGCGGTTGAGCATTGATCATCGCGAAGACTGCTTCTGCGACCATTTTGATCATCTCAGCCGAAGGAGTGGTCGCTGGCACCTCAGCCGACCCACTACTTTCAGCGGTGTTACGGGGTTGAGACCGCCCCGCAGCACTTCTAGTCACCTATAATCATGCAAGGCACAATTTCGTGACCCTAAACGTATCAAACATCAATCATGGAACGCTCAGGTTCCGCAAACAAGTATGTTTTTTTTTCATTCCTAAGTGGACATTCTTAATAATTTTTGTCGTTTTAGGTGAATGCACAGCCCGTGCGCACCACCCCTTAAAAGGAATTCGTCCCGAATTCGCTAAACTACGGATCGACGCCTTAAGTCCGATACCAAATTGTAACACCCTGCCAGTACGAAAGGTATAACAGCAGGTCCGGCCGGGACCCCACGCCATACAAACCACACTAGCTAGGAGTTAAAAGGTGATAACCAGAAAAGTAATAACAAAACGAGAGTACAAAAACGTAAGCGGAAGCATTAATTAAACCATTCGAATAGACATGTCCACTATCATAGGAATGAGTCCAGAAATAAGAGTTACGGCCTTAGGGCCTTACATCTGTTGGAACACGGTCTTCCGCATCTCCTAGGTTTGAGAATAACAAATCCTATGTGTGTATTTAATCTTGTGTGATCTAAGTGTGCAGGTTAATAGGTCAAAATGACTCAAGGTTTACATATGGTTGTTGCCCCCGAATTTGAGCCATCAACTCCAAATTGAACACTAGCGCAGGCGATAGTGGATAGCGCCGGCGCTAGCTCGATGCACAGAAGGCATGCTGGAAGTGTTGCCTCGGATTGAAGATCTTGCCGCGCAAAGAGTTTCCTAACCAGGGATAGCGCTGGCGGTAGTGGATAGCGCCGGCGGTAGCGGAGCACACAGAAGGAATAGAGCAAGGGGTTGCCATGGATGGGAGATTCTGCCGCGCAAAACGTTGCCTAATCTGGGCTAGCGCCGGCGGTAGCGCTTGGGCTATAAAAGGACCCCATCTCCTCGTGTTCCATACACCAATTGCATACACCTCAGAGAGAGAGATTGCTCGAGTTCCAGAGGCCCATCTTGGCCGAATCTTGAAGACCCAGCGAAGCTCTGCCGAATTCTGAAGGAGGATTCCATCAAGACCGAACCCGAGCGAAGTCCGCTTCGACAAACGCTGATTCTCCAGCGGATCTTCGTCACCACTTCAGAAGTTCATCATAAGGGAGTTTTTTAATTATTGTTATTTCTTTTTCATTTTGTAAACGGTAGTGAAATCGCCTCGTGTTGGCGACTAGGTCTGGGTAGGACTTAGGGGGAAATTCGCCTCATGTTGGCGACTAGATCTAGGCTAGGTCTAGGGGGGCTCGAGGCCACATCCGGGGAGGGATTGGCTAGAGCGGCTTGAGGCCGAATCCGGGGAGGACAAGGCTAGGGCCACCGGTTCGTGGGGAAGCGAGTCGGGATAGAAAACCAAATGTTGTCTTTTCTATTTAGCTTTGATTTCTAGCTTTCATAAGAGATCAAGTTTTGTAATCATGTCTTTCAAGTTAATACAATCTTGTCTCTATTTTCTCTTTACTTGATTGTCTTGATTATCATATTCAAAGCTTTTTCTAAAATAATCAAAATTGTTTTAAAATCTTTAAAACCCTTATTCACCCCCCCCCCCCTCTAAGGACGCCTACCGATCCAACAAGTGGTATCAGAGGTAGGTTGTTCCAATCGGCTTAACAACCGGGAACAATGGCGTCTCATGATCTCGCTTTCTTGGAGGGTCAAGGGATTAGTCGACCACCTCTCTTTACTGGGTCTGATTTTAACTACTGGAAAAATCGAATGATGTGTTTTCTCATGACCATGGATGTAGAAGTATGGAACATGGTAGAAGTGCGGTACTCTCCGCCTACAACTGTAGTAGGAGAGGTGACATTAGCAAAACCTAAGGATAAATGGGATGACAACGATAAACTAAAGTGTAAAAATAATGCTAAAGCAATGAACGCTTTATATTGCGCTCTAAATAGGACTGAGTTTAATAGAATTTCTGCATGCACTACTGCTTATGATATCTGGAATCAATTAGAAGTAACTCACGAAGGTACATCGCAGGTGAAAGATGCAAAGCTGTTTCAACTGGAATCTGAATACGAGAAATTCAGGATGGACACGGAAGAGGACATCAACTCTATGTACACTCGCTTCACAAAGATTGTCAACGCATCAAAGGCACTTGGAAAGACCTACTCCGACGGGGACTTGGTGAGGAAAATCCTTCGTTCCTTACCCCCAAGGTTCAACCCGAAGGTGACGGCCATCTCGGAGTCGCACAACTTAAGAACGCTCCAGATCGAGAACCTCATTGGGAATCTCAAAACCCATGAGGTTGAACTACAAATTCAACATGACGAATACAACAAGGAGCCGAAGAAAAAGGCGTTGGCGCTGACATCAAAGAAAGAGTGCATCAAAGAGGACGATGATGATGAAGAAGGACTCCTGGTGAAAAATTTCAAGAAATTCATCAGGAACCCGGAAAGAAGGAACACACTTAGAAAATTCTTCCAGAAGGACACTCGACGAAAGGGATCTTCCTCTTCATCGAGGAAAGAAAAAGCAAGCGATGACGAAGAAGAAAGGCCGCCTCCAGAATGCTATCACTGCAGAAAAACCGGGCACATTCGGAGTCAGTGCCCAAAATACCAAAAGGAGCAGAAAGAACAAAAGAAAGCAAAAGAGAAGAAGAAAGTGCTGAAGGCCGCAACTTGGGATGACTCTTCCTCTGAAGAGTCAAACGAATCTGAGTCAAATAGCGAGGAGGAAGCAAACCTGTGCTTAATGGCCAAAAGCAACGATGACGACACCAGTGTTCTTAGCGACACTGAGGTATCTCCTCCTACTTTTGAAGAACTTTATGATGAATTCGCTCTAACGTACAAATCCTATAATCAAAGTGTAAAAGATAATATTCTATTAAATCGTGAAAATGAAGCTATTATCAAAGAAAATCACAAGCTCACAAAAAAATTGATTTCTCTTGAAAAACGAAAGGTTTCATGTCACGAATGTGAGCACTCTCTATTTAAGACAAAAGAACTTGAAATTTCTCTCTCTAATGCCCTCTCACAAAACAAAATCATTGCAAAAGAAAAGGGGGACTTAGAAAGGAAATTGAAAATTTCTATGTTAGAAATAGAAAAGAACAAAAAGGGTTTTGAAAATAAATGTGTTATGATTGTAAAAGAAAACACATCTCTTAAAGAACAAAATCATAACCTCAATTTAGCCATAAACAAATTCGGGATTGGACAAAAATCCTTGGATATGCTTCTGGGTAATCAATGCTTTGGGTCTAAAAAATTCGGACTTGGATATAAAAATGATCACTACCGCCCGGCGATAGATACTAACGTCGGCGGTAGCTCTTATGTTAAAAAATCTTCTATTTTTTCTAACACTCAAACTTCATCCTGCAAGAGCAACATAGAAACTCCAAAAAGGGTCTCAACCCCCTTCATTTCGTGTGCAAATTGTCTAAAATTTGGACACACGTCTGACTCTTGTAGGAGTATAGCACAACGAACTGTAAAACAAATCTGGGTACCTAAGAAAACCACTTACTCTATGGGTGGTACCTCTTGGGTATCCAGGTCTTTACTCTCATCTTCTTTCTAGATATGCAGGAAGGCTAAGGAAACAGAAGACGTGTGGTACTTGGACTCAGGCTGCTCCAAGCACATGACGGGCAATAAAGCAAAATTCCTTAGCCTAGAAATAAAGAAAGGAGGGATCGTGACATTTGGAGATAACGGTAAAGGAAGGATCATGGGTATAGGTACAGTAGGTAACACATCTTTTCTTATATCAAATGTACTCTATGTGAAAGGATTAAAACATAACCTAATATCTATAAGCCAACTGTGTGATAAAGGTTTAGACGTACTATTTGAATCATCTACTAACCTTTGCAAAATTGTTAATCCTAAAACAAAAGATGTATTATTAACTGCACCTAGAATTCATAATGTTTATATAGTTTCATTTCATGATCTTTCTAAATCTTCTATAAAATGTTTTATAACCAAAAATGATGAATTGGAATTATGGCACAGACGTTTAGGCCACGCTAGTTCAAAGCTCATCTTAAAACTAGCAAAAAGAGAATTGATTAGAGGATTGCCTAAACTAAATGGAAATTTATCTTCATTATGCTCTCCATGCCAAAAAGGCAAATTTACAAAGTCATCATTTAAAAGCAAAAACGAAATTTCTACATCAAAACCATTACAATTAATTCATATGGATCTCTTTGGTCCCGTTAACACTGCAAGTCTTGGTGGTAGATTATACACTTATGTTCTTATAGATGACTATTCTAGATACTGTTGGACTTTATTTCTCTCCTCCAAATCTGATGCGTTTTGCGAATTTTCAAAATTATGTACTCGTATTCAAAATGAATTAGATTTAAAAATAAAATGCATTCGCTCAGATCATGGAGGTGAATTTGAAAATGAAAATTTTAAATATTTTTGTGATATGCTAGGTATTAAACATGAGTTCTCCGCTCCACGCACACCTCAACAAAACGGTGTTGTGGAACGGAAAAATAGGACAATTCATGAACTTGCACGCACCATGTTATCTGAATACAAATTACCCAAGTATTTTTGGGCAGAAGCCGTAAGCACTGCTTGTCATGTAATGAATAGAGTTATGCTTCGCCCATCCTTAAATCTCACACCATATGAACTCTATTTTCAAAAGAAACCTAACGTATCGTATTTTAAAGTATTCGGATGTAAATGTTTCATTCTTAACACAAAAGACTCTTTAGGAAAATTTGACGAAAAATGCGATGAAGGAATATTTCTTGGTTATTCTTCAACTAGTAAAGCATATAGAATATTTAATAAAAAATCAAGTAAGGTTGAAGAATCAATTAATGTTAGATTTGATGAGTTTGTTCCATGTGCAGAGAAGCTCTCTATAGGTACCGATGATGAACCCTTGCCATCCTTGGAGCACGACGAAGAAGAGCCGTCCAAAGATGAAGAAGAAAAGTCTAATGAAGATACACTCGTACCTCCAAGCGTGTTAAACTTCTCCAAAAATCATCCAAAAGAACTCATCATTGGGGAACCTTCCGCCGGGGTAAGAACTCGTTCCTCTCTTCATGAAACGTTTTCTAATATTTGCTTTATTTCTGAAATCGAACCTAAAAACGTTTCCACCGCTTTAAATGACGAATTTTGGTTTCTGGCTATGAATGAAGAGTTAGGACAATTTGAAAGAAATAAAGTTTGGAATTTAGTTGAAAGACCATCTGATCATCCAATTATAGGAGTAAAATGGATATTTAAAAATAAATTAGATGGTGAATCTAGGATTGTAAGAAATAAAGCACGCTTAGTTGCTCAAGGTTATTCACAAATCGAGGGGGTAGATTTTGAAGAAACTTTTGCACCCGTTGCTCGCTTAGAATCTATTCGAATATTTTTGGCCTTTGCGAGTTTTAAACGAATAAAATTATTTCAAATGGATGTTAAAAGTGCTTTTTTAAATGGGTATATTAAGGAAGAAGTCTATGTAGAGCAACCCCCCGGTTTCATAAATGAAAAATATCCAAATCATGTTTACAAATTAGAAAAAGCGCTTTATGGTTTAAAACAAGCGCCCCGTGCATGGTATGATCGTCTTACATCATTTTTGTTAGAGCACGGGTATGTTATGGGAAGTGCAGACAACACACTCTTCATTAAGCATAAAAACAATGAATTAATCATTTTACAAATATATGTTGATGACATAATTTTTGGAGCCACTAATGAAGAGTTGTGTAATGAAGTAGTTGAAATAATGAAAAATGAATTTGAAATGAGTCTTGTAGGAGAACTATCATTTTTTCTTGGCTTTCAAATCTCACAACGAAATGATGGTATTTTTATTTGCCAATCAAAATATGTTCAAGATATGTTTAAACGTTTTGGCTTTGAAAACCTTAAACAAGCTTCAACTCCTATGAGTGCTTCTTTAAAATTAGGAAAAGATGAATCTAGTATTTCTATCGATCAAACACTATATAGAGGAATGATAGGCTCTCTTCTTTATTTAAGCGCATCTAGACCAGATATAATGTTTGCCGTTTGTTTATGTGCTCGCTTTCAAGCCGATCCAAAATAATCTCATTTAAAAGCGGTAAAACGTATCTTTCGTTATCTAATAGGGTCATCTAAGTTAGGATTATGGTACCCACACAATGATTCTTTCACACTCCATGGCTATTCAGATTCAGACTACGCAGGGTGTTCACTAGATAGAAAAAGCACTAGCGGTACTTGTCATTTTTTAGGACCCTCTTTAGTTGCTTGGTCTAGTAGAAAACAATCTTCGGTTGCACTCTCCACCACGGAGGCCGAATATATCGCACTTGGTAGTTGTTGTGCACAAGCATTATGGATGAGCCAAACATTAGAGGACTTTGGTTTTCACCTCAAACACATAGATCTTAAATGTGACAACAAAAGTGCAATAGACCTCACATATAATCCAGTACATCATGCTAGATCCAAACACATAGATGTTCGTCATCATTTCATTAGGGATCACATTAAGAAAGAGAATGTAAAAGTAAGCTTCATTGGGACGGACTCACAACTCGCTGACATATTTACTAAACCTCTTCCCGATGCACGATTTCGTTTACTACGACTTGAATTAGGTGTTCTAGATCTTTCTTGCTAAAACATGTTTACAAATATAATTTTCTTCACTTTTAACTATCAAAAACATCTCCTAAAAATCTGCACTTTCAGCATGAAACTAATATTGGGACACCTAATCACAACCAACAATCAAAAATTTCATAACCCTCAAAAATCAGTTACTGTTTCCCGCGCTAGCGCTAGCGCCGGCGCTAGCGTCAAGTTTCAAATTTCTGTGATTTTAAATTTTCTAAAAAATCTTAAAAATATGTAAATCTATTTGTACTATTTAGTTTTGCACATCTGTTTTTCTTCTATTTTAAAAAAATCAAAAACAAAACTATAAAAGACAAAATTCCAAAAATATGTTTTGCTCTTGTTTAAAGCTTTTGTCATTTACCAAAATCAAATATAAAATTACAAAAGACAAAAACCAAAAATATGTTTTGCTTTTATTTAAAGTTTTTTTTAAAAAACATAAAACTTGAAAACAATCCAAAAATTTTGTATTTTCAATGAACATCAAGCATGATTTAAATCTATTCTTTAGAGTCTCTATAATGTTACAATTGATTTTTTCAAACTTCTTTAACATTGCTTTTATCATGCTTTGATCTATCTATTTATATGTGCATCAATAATAATTAGAAAGGTTTGTGTAGGACTAAGCTTAGCATGCCTCTAAGTATGAGTAAATGTTTTATGTTTGATAATGATATTATTTCACTCACCTTTTGGCTTAGTCTGCTTGTGCTTCTTAATCTAAGAATGCTTGCTAATATATTGTAATTGTACATAAAATTAAAATTGCACAAGTATCTTACCTACACAACATTTATTTGCACCATTAAATATTAAGAAGAGTGGTTGAAATGTTTTCTTTAAAGTGTTTGCAAAACAAGTGTAATCGGAGAACTTTGTTCAAATTAAAACTCATCATAACCGTGACAAAGTCACCTCCACCAAGCACTACTTGAACCTCCTGATAAGTCTTCATAAGCATTGTGGGGTTGAGCACCTTGGATAGATTAGTAAAGTGTCTTGTGCAAACTCTTCATTTTAAAAATAAAACCACTTCTTCTTAAGTACACCGGATCACAAAAAAAAAAAAATGAATCCACCTTGATAAATTAACTTGTGTGATCCCCCAAGCACTACTTTGCACCCTGATAAGTCTTCATAAGCATTGTGTGTGCAAAGCACCTTGGTTGTTGTACATTTTACTTTGTGCTTAAAAGTGTGTGGAAGTAAAATTATTTGTGTTTTTATTGTGCACTTTACTCTATATTTGTCTTGTATTTTTGGTTAACACACTTGCTCACTTTTATCAAAATACACTTGTGCACATCATTATCTTCCATAACACTTCTTCTCATGAGTATTGGATCCTATAGCTAATTCTATACTTACTCTTCATTTATAAAATGCACTAGATAACCTAGCATGATTTCTTCAATGTTTAGTTTGTTGTTGAAATTATGAATTACCATAACATTGTCGTAATCTCTCTTGTGATACTATTTATTCATGCTTGGTTTCTCCTTTGGTGAAATTTACCTATTGTTTAACCTTTGAAGTACAATACATCTTCTTTCTGAAATGAAAACTCCACTATTTTTTGAATTATCATTTCTTATACAAGATGTTTTCTTTTAAGTCTTCCGCACCTTTGCTTTTATCTTGTGTTTATGCTACAAAACTCTGATTTATGACAATATAGATACTCAAACTCTAATCTAATTTAATGAAAAGATTTCTACAACTCCTTATCATTTCCTTCTCTCAAAGCTCGATCATGCCTATTACCCGTATTATTACAGTTTGAAGTGAAGTCTCCTTACCCACTTTTGCTAATAACAAAGGGGGAGAATTAATTAACATGATAACATGCAAAAGGGGAGAAATAACATGATAACAGTTAAGAACACATTAGGAGAGCATTCACTTAGGGGGAGCATGTATTTAGGGGGAGCAATACTAAAATGCTATAATCATTACTTATCCTAAGTCATCCTTGTCACACACACTCAAATTTGTTTCTTCATGCTTATTTAGATTAATGCTCTGATTTATCATTAATGGATTTGTTATTATCAAAAGGGGGAGTTTGTTGGAACACGGTCTTCCGCATCTCCTAGGTTTGAGAATAACAAATCCTATGTGTGTATTTAATCTTGTGTGATCTAAGTGTGCAGGATAATAGGTCAAAATGACTCAAGGTTTACATATGGTTGTTGCCCCCGAATTTGAGCCATCAACTCCAAATTGAACACTAGCGCAGGCGATAGTGGATAGCGCCGGCGCTAGCTCGATGCACAGAAGGCATGCTGGAAGTGTTGCCTCGGATTGAAGATCTTGCCGCGCAAAGAGTTTCCTAACCAGGGATAGCGCTGGCGGTAGTGGATAGCGCCGGCGGTAGCGGAGCACACAGAAGGAATAGAGCAAGGGGTTGCCACGGATTGGAGATTCTGCCGCGCAAAACGTTGCCTAATCCGGGCTAGCGCCGGCGGTAGCGCTAGCGCCGGCGGTAGCGCTTGGGCTATAAAAGGACCCCATCTCCTCGTTTTCCATACACCAATTGCATACACCTCAGAGAGAGAGATTGCTCGAGTTCCAGAGGCCCATCTTGGCCGAATCTTGAAGACCCAGCGAAGCTCTGCCGAATTCTGAAGGAGGATTCCATCAAGACCGAACCCGAGCGAAGTTCGCTTCGACAAATGCTGATTCTCCAGCGGATCTTTGTCACCACTTCAGAAGTTCATCATAAGGGAGTTTTTTAATTATTGTTATTTCTTTTTCATTTTGTAAACGGTGAAATCGCCTCGTGTTGGCGACTAGGTCTGGGTAGGACTTAGGGGGAAATTCGCCTCGTGTTGGCGACTAGATCTAGGCTAGGTCTAGGGGGGCTCGAGGCCACATCCGGGGAGGGATTGGCTAGAGCGGCTTGAGGCCGAATCCGGGGAGGACAAGGCTAGGGCCACCGGTTCGTGGGGAAGCGAGTCGGGATAGAAAACCAAATGTTGTCTTTTCTATTTAGCTTTGATTTCTAGCTTTCATAAGAGATCAAGTTTTGTAATCATGTCTTTCATGTTAATACAATCTTGTCTCTATTTTCTCTTTACTTGATTGTCTTGATTATCATATTCAAAGCTTTTTCTAAAATAATCAAAATTGTTTTAAAATCTTTAAAACCCTTATTCACCCCCCCCCCCCCTCTAAGGACGCCTACCGATCCAACAACATCAAATCAATGTACAAAACTCCAAAAAGCATACATCGGCACGCAGGCCGGCAATACATGAGAAAACAGGAAAAAGGCTGGCCTTCAAGGGCCAACTCAGCAAAAGGACTATCGCCCGCTATTTCCCGCTAGGCTCACCTGCACCTGCATAAGAACATTCCACCAAGCGGTGGCAAACAGAGTAACGGTCAGCACAGCTGACCAAATTATAACGACCCCACCCCTTTCCCGGGGTGGCGGAGCTTCTACCCTGCAAGCAAGCTACACTAGCAAGTGCTAATATAAAGAAGGTGCAACTACACAAGGTGAGGTTTCAAGCACAAACAATCTTCTAGGTTGAGCATCAATAGAAGGGAACCTAGGTATGCACATGATGTTGGTTGGGTTCACCCGAAGGTTCCCCACAACCACCTAAGCAATCGCATAAGGCTAATCATAATATCAAAACACAACACTCCACCCTAAGGGTCACAACCTTAGGTGGGAAACAAGAGCTTTTGGTCGGTCTAGGTATGACACCTTCCACGACCTCTCCCATGATCACACGGCTTTCATGAGGAAGGGACCTCTCGCCGATCCGCATGGAAACGGGTTCGGTTTAGCTTTGCCCGTGCTCTAATCGTCGCGATCTATCGCACGACGCGGGTACGGCTTCACCTCGGCCCGTAAGGGTTTAGCACTTTCAAGTGCTACACTAAATATACGCTACGCACCTAACCCCTTTACAAGGATCTAGGCTTCACGAATTCTCAACAAGGGAGGTACATACGCTCCGCATCAATATCGTGGTGAAGGTTTGCCTTCATCCAAAACTCAAAGCATGGGGCTTTCGTAGGGATCTTCACAAGACGCCTACACTTAACTCCCGCAATACTATAGGTGAGTTCACGGAGTCATTCTCCGGCACGCATTCTAGGCCTAACCTAAATGCAACGTCGCAAATCAAGCATCACCGATTCGGGCTCACGGCCACGAATAGGCTTCACACAAAATGCCTAAATCCGCACGACTACCGGATTTTCTACATGCAATATGCTGGGGACGGACACAATCTACCCGGAGTTCCGAAGAACTTGAGGAAATCCTACACTTCACCCATTTGGTGAAAGAGATGCCTCATGCAAGCAAAGAAAGAGGAATGAATGGACAAATACAAGTCCAAAGTTCGGGAGGAAGAATCGTTACCCTAGACGTGTTCCTCTTCGCCATGGATCCGAGATTCTACGCGGAGGGAAAGAACCGCACCGGGCTGCACTCTCCGGATCTGGAAACGGCTCGCGAAACGGAGCTCCGGAGCTCCGTCAATGGCGAAATCTCCTCTTCTACTTCCTTGCCCCCTTCTTCTTCCTCTAGCCTAGGAGAGAGGAACACTATGAAATAATGAGGGTTTAATCCTTCTCCAAAGCCCTAAGACCCCCCAGCAATAAATCCCAGCCGTTGGATCGAATTCCAAGAAATTTGATCGATCGGATCTTCTTCTCCGCTCAAAATCGCGGAACAGAATAAACAGGGCGCACGATCACAGGCGCACGGTCAGTGGTCGTGCGCGACGAGGGCAATGGTCGTGCGCACTATCCGGGACAGAACTCTGAATTCTTGCGAATAAGCGCACGATCGCTGGCGCACGATCACTGGTCGTGCGCGAAGAGGGAAATGGTCGTGCGCACCGTCCGAGACAGAACTCGATTCTCTTCTGAATTAACGCACGATCGCTGGCACACGATCACTGGTCGTGCGCGATGAGGCCACTGATCGTGCGCTAAGAGCAGACAGGGAAAATTCTAGCCTGCTTCACGTGCCGCACTACCACTCCGCCTACTTCGTGGAACTACCAGTTTTGGGGTGTTACAGTAGTGCTCCAGTGTTGGCCTTACCGATCGAAGGATTAGAGTATGCCGTTTATGTGGACGCATCTCACATTGGCTTAGGATGTGTTTTGATGCAAGAAGGAAAGGTGATTGCCTATGTGTCTAGACAATTGAAAGTCCATGAAAAGAATTACCCTACGCATGACTTAGAATTCGCCGCAGTGATCTATGCTTTGAAGCTTTGGAGACACCTGTTAGATGGAGTGTCATGCAAGATTTTCACGGATCATAAAAGTCTGAAGTATGTCTTCACCCAGAAGGAGCTGAATCTGCGCCAGCGGAGGTGGTTGGAGTATGTGGCGGATTATGAGGTGGATATTCTGTACCATCCGAGTAAGGCTAATGTGGTGGCCGATGCCCTGAGCCGGAAAACCGCACATATCTTCAATCTCTCAGTGCATTCCTTGGTAGAGGAGTTTATGTTAATGGATATCTCAGTCGGTAGTTGTACCGCACCTTCGAGCTTAGAGGTTGAAGAGCCTTCTTGGATTGCCCTTACTAGGCTGCATCAGAAGGAAGATCCTGACTTGCAGAATCTTCGAAGTAGAACTGAAAAAGGAGAATTGCCAGATTTTTCAATCGATGATAAGGATACTTTGAGGTACCGAGGGAGATATTGCGTCCCCGCGTTGGGAGAAATTTGGACAAAGATCTGTAGCGAGGCGCATGATTCTAGTGTTTCCTATCATCCTGGTTCCACGAAAATGTATAAAGATCTGAAGCAGATCGTTTGGTGGTCGGGTATGAAGAATGATATAGCGAAGTATGTGTCTGAATGTTTAACTTGTCAGCGCGTGAAAGCAGATCATAAGAGGCCTGAAGGTAAGCTGAACCCGTTAGATATTCCAAGCTGGAAGTGGGAGAATATTTCGATGGACTTCATTACCGGTTTGTCGAGATCTCCCAGTGGTCATGACTCGGTGTGGGTTATAGTAGATCGCTTGACAAAGTGTGCTCACTTTGTGCCGTTTAAGATTGGATACTCGATGGAGAAAATAGCAGAGCTGTATTTGGATGAAGTTATCAGATTGCATGGTGTGCCTGTGAGCATTGTGTCGGACCGAGACTCAAGGTATACGTCTCATTTCTGGCAGAGTTTGCAGGGAGCCTTGGGTACTGACCTTAGGTACTCTACCGCTTATCATCCCCAAACCAATGGTCAGACAGAAAGAGTAAATCAGATTTTGGAAGATATGATAAGGTGCTATATCTTAGATCATGGTGGAGCTTGGGATAAGCGGCTTGGATTGATGGAGTTCGCGTATAACAACAATTATCAGGAAAGCCTACAAATGGCCCCGTTTGAGGCTCTATATGGGAGGCGTTGTCGGACTCCGTTGTTTTGGGCCGAGGTTGGTGAGAGTCCCTTGCTAGGCCCAGAGGCTTTGGAAGAGATGAATGTCGCTGTGACTCATACCGCGAGAAGCTCCGTATTGCTCAGGAGCGGTATGAGAAGTATGCGAATCGAAGAAGAGTGGATTTAGAGTTTGCCGTTGGAGACAGGGTGTTCTTGAAAGTTTCTCCGATGCCTGGTGTTAAGAGGTTTGGAAGGAACCACAAGTTGGATCCCCGGTATGTGGGACCTTTCCAGATTGTTGAGCGCATCGGAGTGTCAGCGTATAGATTGGATTTGCCTGCTTCCTTCCCTAATGTTCACGATGTGTTTCATGTAAGCCAGTTGAGGAAGTGTTTGCGTAGTGATCGGCTTGTTCATGATTCAGTGCCCATTTTGCAACCTAATCTTTCTTATGTCGAAGAGCCTGTCCGAATCTTGGAGACTCAGGAGCGTCTGTTGCGAAGGAAGACGATTCCAATGGTTAAGGTTCTTTGGAAGAATCAGGGTGTCGAAAGCGCAACTTGGGAATTGGAGTCTGCTATGAGAGAGACTCATCCTAGCCTCTTCTCTTAGACTTCGGGTAAGTCTTCTTTTCTGTATCCTTAGAATTGTTTCTGTATCTTTCTTGATCCTTGGATTTCAAGTTTCGGGACGAAACTTCCTTTTAGGGGGAGTGACTGTAACGCCCCTGATTTTCGTTAATTATTTTACGTACCCGCTGTGATGTAATTTTGGCGTAAGGGCGTTATGTCAGCTCGTCTGGTAGTGTTTCGAGTTTTAGCTTAGTTAAAGCTTGTGATTTAGGTCAAGTGTGCGAGATTTCGCGTCGTTTCGAGTTAAAGTGAACATTTTGAGTAATTATCAAGATTATAGCTTCGGAAGGCTTTATCTGGAGTTTGGCTCGTCGGAATGGAATTCTGACTTCGCCGTTGGATTCGTAGCGCCGTTTTTCAGCTAGGGTGCGAGTTTCATAGAAATCCGAGGTGTTTTGGTCGCCCTCGCAGTTTAAGTAAATTGGAGAATTAATTAATTATTTAAATAATAAATTTAGGTTTATATATAAGCCTAAAGCCTTCCCCTTTCCCTATTCATCCTCTTCCTCGATCAAAAGCAGCCGCCGAGGGTTAGGGCGAGAGCGGAGCTTCGTGGAGCCTTCAACCGGCGATTCCTAGGGCTGTAGTGGTTGGAATCGAGTTTGGTTTGAAGATTTGGAAAGCTCTCGGCGAGATCTTCGTTCTAGCGGTAAGCCTTTCTCGTTTCGTGGAGTTTTGGGAACTTTGGTGGTGACCTAACCCCTCCTGTTGATCCGAAAAGTTTCAGGAATCTGTGCTCGTGTGTTTCCCTAGCCGATAAATAGCTTTCGGAGCGGAGATCTTCGAGTTTGCGAGGTTTAAGGCAAGTGGCTTCCTCCTCCTTCTCTTTCGTTTCTCGAAGCATTGTTTCGCTTGTGTCGATTTCATGTCACACGGTTTAACTTAAGTCTTGGAGTGTTGATTTGTTGTCATGCAAAACCTATAACTTCCTTATTGTTCTCCCCTGATTTATCAAACTTCCTCTTATATACTTAACTATTAAATTGCTGTCAAGAAAATCATCAGTTTTTACTCGAAAATTTCGGTTTCTGCTATTTCTCGAGAAATCATTTCTGCCTCTCGAGAAATCCTTTCTGCTTCTCGAGAAATCATTTCTGCCTCTCGAGAAATCATTTCTGCCTCTCGAGAAATCATTTCTGCCTCTCGAGAAATCCTTTCTGCTTCTCGAGAAATCATTTCTGCCTCTCGAGAAATCATTTCTGCCTCTCGAGAAATCCTTTCTGCTTCTCGAGAAATCATTTCTGCCTCTCGAGAAATCATTTCTGGCTCTCGAGAAATCCTTTCTGCTTCTCGAGGAAGCATTTTTGGCTCTCGAGAAATCCTTTCTGCTTCTCGAGGAAGCATTTCTGGCTCTCGAGAAATCCTTTCATCCTCTCGAGAAATCATTCTGCCTCTCGAGAAATCCTCTCTGGCTCTCATGAAATTACAGACTGGCTCTCATGAAATTACAGACTGGCTCTCATGAAATTACAGACTGGCTCTCATGAAATTACAGACTTCCTCTCATGAAATTACAGACTTCCTCTCATAAAATTACAGACTTCCTCTCATGAAATACAGACTTTTACTCAAGAAATCCCTGAACCTTCTGATCGAAGTTTTGGGCCATTTTCTTCATATATTACCCTATTCTTAGAGTGTTATGGTGTTGTTATTCCGGATTACGCCCCGTGTTTTAATTAAAGATTAAATTTGTTAAGAACCACTGTCTTTAGCCTTGCACGGTAGTCGTGTTTGGGGGATAGTGGGGGAATGTTATAGCCTTGCACGTGTTTGGGTGGTTGGGTCTAGTGGTACCCCCACCTGGTTTTGGGCTTTGGGTAGCGGAGGTAGTTAACCGCTCCCGTATAATTTGAGCTGATCAGTCTCTTTAATTGATGAAACTAAATAAATGATCATGTTTGTTCCTCTTTTGGTATATAGTGCACTCGATGCTTGTTGGTTCTTTGTTTGGAGCTCTCTTTCGGTAAATTTGGCTTGGGTTGGTACCCCTTATGCCTTGCTTGTTTTTCTGCTTGTTTTCTGCCACTTGTAATTCCTTGCTGAGGCGTTCTTTGTTTTATTGAATGCCTCAGGTTCAGAGCCGTAACGGCTAGTGGTGTAGCCTGAAGTTCAGAGTTTTGGGTAGCTGTTCACCCCGCTGCTGCGAGGTAGTTGTTGTAGTCAGCTTTCTTCTTGTTCAGACATACTAGTTTAGGTCAATGGGTTAGTGTCAATTTGTTGGCGCCCATTGTACCTCTTTTGGTACTTTATAGTTTATTTGCCAGTTTTATGCCACTACTTTATGATCTGGTACATCTTAATCTCTGGGGATGATTTATGTCTAGGTGCATTATAGTTATAAAATGACTTTCTTCATCTCCATATCACATCATTTTAACTGCAAAACCCTTATATTTAAAGTGACCTAAAGGTATTTTCTACACTTATACTACGCCTAGACATGAGCATATCATTTACCTTATGTCCTATCATCACGTGCATATAGGACCTTAAAATGAGTCAAATCAAGTATTTCCGCTGCAAATATAATATATTTTTTCTTGGTGGACTAGTTGATCCACGAGCTGAGAGACACAGCTCTTCCCCTAAAACTCTAATAAATGGTTCCCAAATGATAAATTTCCATGTGATCATGATTTGAATTAATAAGTAAGAGGTTTCCGCCTGAGCGTCTACAGTTGTCTCCTGCATGACGTGGCATCATGACGCGTATTTTCTCTTACTCTGATATTCTTAAATTCGGAGAAAATGTGGGTTGTGACAGTTACCCAACCCGGAGACAACAAGCACACAATAAAAGGTGGGAGAATCACTCTCTCCACGGATCCACCGGTGTCTCACCGAATGGGGCTGCAACCTTCTTCCTTGGCGTGACACCGAAGGAATCCACACCGGCGTCGCACCGAAGAGGAATGGAGGGAGAAATGGGCGGCTTCACACCACCTGGGAGGCGGCAAGGGGGGGGCTCCCTCTTGGCCGAAACTCTCAATGAGGGCAAGGGTTGGTTGTTTTTTCTTCTCTTCTATTTCTCAAAAAAAAAGGCTCCTTATATAGGAGTTACAAACACATATCTAATCGTCCAAGACGGAGATGAAATCCCATCCGGGCGGTTAAATACACACCAAATTGTTTTTAACTGCATGAAATAAATAGTAAAGGTCCTCATGTGAATATAAAATTATTAACCAAGCATGGAATAATTTTATATTCTCATATAAAAATAACTAAGTGCATGATATTTAAATAAATTAGTTTTCAAAGGGCTTAGCACGCCGCGGACGGAGGTTGTAACGTTGATTTCCGTTAGCGTCATCATGGCGCCTAAATACTTTATGATTCAGGCTTCTCGGCGATCGGATCACCATCAAGTAGTGATGGAGAGGCCGCGACATCAGGCACTCTCCTCCCTTGGCACGTGATGGATTGAGAAGGTCTGGAACTGCCCTATGAGCCCCTTGACCTTTTCCAAGTATCGTTGAAGAGTCGACTCCTTTACCTCGAACTCCCCACTAACCTGGCAAGCCACCACCATGGAGTCCGTCGATACCTCAACATCCTGCACTCCCAATTCTCGGGCCAGCCACAGGACCGCTACTACCATCTCGTACTCTGCCTTGTTGTTGCTGAGGAGAAAATGAATATTGATTGCCTGCTCGATCCTCGTCCCTTGGGGGCTTGCCAAAACAACCCCTCCCCCGAAGGAATGCTTTCCCGAGGCCCCGTAAACCAACATCCTCCAGGCCACCAAGCTGGGTCGCTCGGACTCTTCCACGTCGGTTACATCGTCCGCCAAAAAGTCCGCCACCGCTTGGGCCTTTATGGACAACCTGGGCACATATGAAATATCAAATTCACTTAGCTCCACCGACCACTTGGCCAACCTCCCCGAGTGCTCCACCCCTTCCATGATGTTGCGAAGGGGGTGATCGGCCACCACCTTGATCAAATGCGCTTAGAAATAAGGTCGGAGCTTCCGGGCTGACACCACCAAGGCGAAGGCCAACTTCTCCCGGATGGGGTACCGAAGCTCCGCCTTCCATAGTACTCGGCTAACATACAAGATTGGGATCTGCCTTCTGCCTTCTTCCCGGACCAACACTGAACTCAATGACTCGGGTCCTACCCCCAAGTATAGGGACAAGTCCTTTCCTTGTTTTGGCCCTTACAGCAAGGGAGCTTGGGTCAATTGTTCCTTTAGCGCTTGAAAAGCCTTCTCACACTCGGGGGTCCATTCAAACTTTGGATTCCCCTGTAGCACCTTGAAGAAGGGTGCACACTTCTCTCCCGCACTAGAGAGGAACCTACTAAGCCCGGCCAACTTCCCTGTGAGGCGCTGGACCTCCTTCGCATTCCTTGGCGACCCCAACTCTATGATGGCCTTAACTTTGTCTGGATTGGGCTCCACTCCCGCTGGAGTGAGCAAGTGGCCTAGAAACTTTCCCCAGCAAGCCCCGAAGACACACTTCTGGGGGTTGAGCTTCATCTTTAATTTTCTCAATGTCCCGAAGGTTTCTTTAAGGTCACGGAGGTGGGACTCAAGGTCTCGACTTTTCACCATGAGGTCATCCACGTAGACCTCCAGGTTTCTACCCTTTTGTTCTCGGAAGACCCGGTCCATCATCCGTTGGTAAGTGGCTCCTGTGTTTTTGAGCCCAAAGGGCATTATTTTATAGCAATAGGACCCATCCCCCGTGATGAAAGAGACATCCTTGACGTCGGGGGGTGCATGCGGATTTGATGATAACCTAAAAAAAGCATCAAAAAAAGACATCACAGAAAAACTGACGGCTGAGTCAACCAGCGCGGCGATTCGCGGCAAAGGGTAGCAATCCTTGGGGCATGATTTATTAATCAAAGAAAAGTCAACACACATTCTCCACTTACCTCCCCCCTTCTTTACCATAACCACATTGGAGACCCAGCCTGGGTACTGGATCTCCGATACAAAGCCTGCTTGGAGGAGCTTGCCCACCTCTTCTCGGATGGGCCCTTCCAGCTTGTCCACAATGGATCACTTCTTTTATCAGATGGGTCGGGTGCCAGGATCGAGATTGAGGCGATGTCAAGCCACGTCTGCATCGATCCTGGGCATCTCTGTCGCGCTCTAGGCAAAAACATCCACATTCTCCTATACGCAGGACATGAGTTGCTTCTGATCCTCCAGGCTGAGCTCGCCGCTGATCTTGACCTTTTCTACAACCCCCGCTCGGGTGGTGTCTTTGAGCTCCAAAATCTCATCCGCGGCCTCCAGCCGGGACTGCTCCTCCCAATCACCCTCTTTCTCCTCGTCGTGAGCCAGCACTTCGACCTCCTCCTCCTTCCTCTCTTCCCGAACCTCCATCAATTCTTCCGCTCCTTCATCCTAGGCTTCTCCTTCTTCCTCTTCCCTCTCCTTCTCCTCTTCAAGCCTCGCCAGCTCCCCCATCTCCCGATCCCACTCTTCCGCCTCGGCTATCCAGGAGATGGTGTTCACGACAGTCATATAGCACTGCCGAGCCACCTTCGGATCTCCCCTTATCCGGACTTGGACTCCTCTCGCCCTGAACTTAAGGCATTGGTGGAAGGTGGATGGGACGCAGCGGAATGCACTGATAAGTGGTCGTCTGAAGATGGCACTGTAGCAGCTGGGGGCTTCAACTATAACAAAGCGACAGTTCCTGGACTGCCCTCCCAAAACTATATGGAGTCCCACTCCCCCCTCTATCTCCTTTCTCTCCCCAGAGAATCCAAACAATGGGCCATCCGAGGCCAACACCCTCCTTCTCTCCACCTTCATATCATCAAATGCCTTCTTGAAGATGACGTTGACCGAGCTCCCGTTATCCACAAGGATCCAGGAGATGGTGAAGTTCTCAATCGCTGTCTGAATGACCAGCGCATCACAGAAAGGGTCTTCATGACCCGACATGTCCTTTTGAGTGAATGAGATCTTCTCCACTGGGGGCGGGGCTAGGGACGTCGAATCCACACTACGACAATAGATGGTATGGAGGCTTGCCTTCCTGGTCGCCGCAATCCCAACCCCACCATGGATCACCCCGATCCCTCCTCGGGTCCCCACATCGACCCGGTCGTCACACCTCTCGTCCTCCTCGTCCAGAGATAGGACCCCCTCAATACTCACAGCCCGCTGCTCCCGCGGCGCCGGCTCTTCGGCTTCCTTCATCTCCAGGAACTCCGGGCAGGTGGTCGTTGCGTGACCTTCCTCCCCTTGGAAGTCACAATAGGGCAACGCCGTCCCCCTCCTCTCGACCTCTGCCATCCTATTCCTCCTCTTAGGACCGGCTCCTCCAGCTCCGGTTCCTCTTCCACTGCCTAGTCTCCCTCGACCGACCGTCATTGCCTATTGAGGCGGGTGGGGATGAGGTGGCCTCGAGCCCTGCCTCCACCCTTGCTGGTGGGGTCTTCCTTGGCCTCCTTGGAAGTTGCCCCCTCCCTGGTGGAAACCCCTTCCCGGGCCTTGCCTCCCCCCTTCTTGCTGCCTCTACCCCACCTCAGGGGCTCTTGCCTACTCTCTTCTCCTTAGCTCCGAATGTTTGACTACGGCTCGCTCAGCCGTGCCAACCTCTTTGTGAACTCAGGGTTTGCCTCCTCCCCCTCTATTTCCTCCGCTTCTCTCTCCATCAGCTCCTCAAAAGACAAAGGAACACTCCTATTGAGGTCCATCTTGAAGAACCCCTGTCGGATCCCCACTATCAAGGCGAGCTGGAGAGTGTACCCTATCACCTCCTAGATGAGGAGGACCACCTCCTGGAATCGATCCACATAATGAGCTAGCGACTCCCCTTTTCTCTGCTTGATGTTTAAGAGGGCCTCGAGGTCCTTCTTACTCTTCTTCGAGGTTGAGAAGCGCAGCAGGAAGCCACGACGCAAATCCTCGAAAGCATATATCGACCTGGAGGGCAACTAGTGGAACAAGTCCCTCGCTTTCTCCTCTAGGGTGGTGGCGAAGAGTCGGCACTTAAAAGCGTCCGACATAGGTTTGATAGAGACCATGTCTTCGAACCACTGCAAGTGCTAAGTGGGGTCATCCTTGCCAGTATACAACGTCATGGCCGGCTCGCTGAACCCCTCGGCGAGAGGTGTCGAGAGCACTAACTCACAGAAGGGACTCCCCCCCCATCACACTCCTAACCTGCTCCACTAGCCCTGTGAGCTCCCCGAGCGAACCAGCTCCTCCCAGTCTTGCACTCACCGAGGGACCGCTCGCTGGGATCCCACTGGTCGGGATCCCTCCTCCCAGGATGGCGCTCTCCTGAACCCCACCTACACTCGCTGGGCTGGGAAAGATCTCCCGCTACGCTAGATCTCGCTCTGGCATCTGGTACATCGCCTCCTTACATGTCCTCTACCCCGGGGCGTGCTTGCCTACTCCAGCTAGAGGGCCACTTGGGGAGCAGGGGTTGGGAGACCCCCAGGGTCCGTGGCGAGGGCACACTAGAAAGCCCCGAGGAGGTCCCTCTTAAGGTCGGCAAGCATCTCCACCATAGCTAGCGCACCGGGTGGTGGCGAACCGCCGAAGCCCGACTCTCGCTCCTCGTCTCCTGCCATGTCTCTTCCTTAGGGTTTTCTTGAACTAGCTGCACTCCACGTTCACCGCACCAAAAATGTTGAAACCGAGACGTGGACTCTTGTGGATCTCAGGCCCTCAAGGATGAGGGTCAGCTAGCACTTACTAATTCCTCGGAAGGAATAGACCAGAGACTTTGAACAAGACACAAACCCTTGGTCGCAGCGAGGAGGTCCCACCACACACCCAGAAGATCTTTGAGCGTTTCCCCTCCCAAGCCAAAGCTGAGACTGGGCACCTTGGAGAGCTTGAGAGCTAAGCCAAGATAACCTAGGGAGGAAGAAGCTCAGAATACTGAGATTGGAATCCTCTCCCAAGGTGCCCTTCAAGGTCTATTTATAGTTGTTCAAGTCTGGTCTGCTAATAGCGGGATTCTGCCTTACACTTTTGTTATACGCAGCCCAAAATGGTCTGCCAACAACCAAACTCCGTTGTTTGGAGGGATTAACTACAGACCATCAGGGGTTTTTAGGTAGAAATGATCATGAAACCTATCTGGGTGAGCTACTCACAAGAGTCTCTCTCGCAAACCGAGAGGCTCGGCTCGCTCTCCTCCCCGCGAGTAACCGACGAGGGCCTGGCCCGCTCGCCCTCCCACGAGCGACCGGCGAGAGCACGGCTCGCCCAGTACCCTGGCTCGCTCGCCTTCTTACTCCTTTCGCCTGATGGTTTCTTTATCTCTGCTTTCCTCCTGGCGGACACCGGGTTTGTACACTCCTAGTGTCAATTAAGGAAGCCTCGTAATCCAAAGTCTTCTTAACTAAGCACTTATCCTAGTAAAAAACAATAACAAAACCTAAATCACAAATTTGACTTATGCTTATGAGATTATGATTCAAACCTTCCAAATTAGCTACCTTTGTGATGGTGACTAAACCATTTGGTAGTTTTACCATATCCTATGGTCACCCCTCTTTCCGAGCCTCCAAATATCATTGTTGGTCCATCTTCCACTTGGGTGTAGTCCTTTAAGTAGCTCTTTACTCCAGTTATATATCTGGAGCAACCACTGTCCAAATACCAAATAGGTGATTGGTTGGCCTTTGGACATGCTCTAGGCACTATTGGATTGAACCAACAGTCCAATGCAAAGTGTCCAACTTTACCACAGCACTAGCACTCATACATATTGTATTTACTCTTCTGCATCAACATCTGGGTGGGATGGTAGTATTGGTAGGAAGGAGAGAAGACTGCTTGCCTAGTAGGTCTTTGGTGAACCACAGAAACATGAGTGTGTTGTAGAGCTGGTCTCACTATTCTATGGTTCACCCTCTTAGGGGAAGGCTTGGCAAGAACTGCCTTCCCCTTTCTGTTGGGTGATGTTCCTGCAGGTCCATGGACAAAGGGACCTGGATTCTTCATTTGAACTTCTTCATGGGGTGCTGTAAAAGCACTCAGCCCAAAGCCTACTCTTTGTCTTGTGGTCGATGGCTTGCTGCCATTGGTAGAACAGGCATTGTTCAGATGACCATATACAGAATCCTGATCAAAACGATTAGATGATAGCAGCACCTTCTTAAAGGGTAGTTGGGCTTCAAATGCCTTGCCCTTGGCTATCTCTTCAGTAAATCCTACACCACTTCTGTATGGTGTAGAAAAATTGTTAATAATTGACAGGACAGTCTTGGGCATGAAATAGCTGGCAATTATTCTCTTTTCAGCCAATAACATTTCCTCAAGGTCCTTAATGAGCTTGTTCTTCTATGCTAATTTAAAATTCTTAAGCTTTATGGCTTCCTTGTATTTACCCACTTCTTTGCTCATAGTAGCTAGCTTCCCAGCTGTCTCTTGGAGCTCAGATTGGGTATTTTTTAAAGAAGCTAACTCCTTAGATTGAACTCTATGGAGCTTCATGCTTTTCTTGAAAGATTCCCACAAAGCTTCATACTGTTGCATTAGTTCTGACTCATCCTCATGTGAGAATCTTGAGGATGCGTTATTGCAAGCGGACTTAGGCTCACTCTCATGCGTAGAATCTGTCACTGATTCAGAATCAGAGGCAGACAGAGGGGCTCTGATAAGTACCTTCCCGGGAGAGGTGTACTCATCCGGGATGTCTTCATTTGTGGCCATGAGACCAATGAGTGTTCCCTCCTCAGATTCTGAGGAGCTTGAATCAGAATCACTCAATGTTCTGATCTTCTTTGCAATAAACCCACTTTTAGAATTCTTCTTATCCTTTGGATATCTCATGTCTTCAGACGTCCTTGACTCCTTCTTCCCTTGATGGCTTGGATCTGTCATGATGACCAGTTCTTCTGGAGCTGGATGAAGATGATTTTTTGTTGTCTCTTCTCCTTCTAGACATCAGCTTTTTAAATTGTTTGGAGAAAAGTGACAGTTCCTTGTCTGTGTTGTCTGAATCTGATGTGCTGGCATCAGAGTCGTCACTTCTTGCAGACTCCTCCTAAAATATTGGAGTCTTGTCTTTAGTTCTCCTGATGCTCTCTGCCTTGAGAGCCACTGATCTTTCTCTAGTGCTTCCCCTTGAGCTTTCCTCTTCAACTTTTCATGTGTTGAGTTGAAGCTTATAGAACAAAAGCTTTCCACACAGATTTTTGGGCTCCATAATGCCCAAATTTCACATCTCCTTGATGGCACATATCTTGATTTCCGATTCCTTAGTGAGGGATTTAAGGAATTTGTCATTAAGATTAGAATTTGTAAAATCCCTTCCATAGTTTCTTAGGCCATTCACAATTTTGAAAAACCTCTCATAGCAGTTAGAGATGGTTTCATTCTTGCTTTGTTTGAAGGCCTCATTCTTTTGGTTCAGAAGGGAATTCATGTCATCCCTTACCTCCTCTGTCCTCTCCATGTAGACAATCAAGGAGTCCCGCATCTCCTTGGAAGATTTGCATCGAATGAGATTTTGAAGGTGAAGTCATCAATTGCACTCACTATAATATTTTGTGCCCTTTTATCAAGGGCAACCAAGGAAAGATCATCCTTGCTCATATCAGAGTACTTCTTTGGTACTCTCTGGGTAGGATCTATGGTAGAAGTTATCATGGGTATGTCGGGTCCCTCTTGAACAATAATAAAGACCCTGGGATCTACACCCTCCATGAACAACTTGACTCTTTCTTTCCAGATAGGGACGTTTTCTTTAGAGCACACTGGAAGCTTCTTGGACCTCATTTCTCTATACTGATCACCTCCAACCATTTGAGAATAGTTCCAAAGATCTAGATCTGACTATTAAGTCACTTCTTGATCAATCTCGCTCTGATACCACTTGTTGTTTATGGAACTATCACCTAGAGAGGGGAGAGTAGGTGATGTGACTGTTTTGGAATTAGGGTTAAGGCAATAAAAGTAAATCACAATAGAGAACATAATCACAGAACACAGCACACGGAGACACCAAATTTATAGTGGTTCTCTAGATGATGGGTACTCCACTGTCCCCCTTCACCTATCTAGCAGTTTGCTAGACTCGGCCAACTCCTCCAAAAACTTAGATCTCCTTCACAGATCCTATAACTCAGGCACGACAGGCCCTATAGCTCAGGAACAAAAGGCTCTACAACTCAGATCCACTTAGGATCCTACCTAAGGTTCCTGAAACCCTACGCCCTAGAGCTCAGATATTCAGCAGATCCTACCTCAGAGTGCAAGCACTTCTATAGCTCAGGCATAACAGGCCCTACAACTCATATCTATAGTAGATCTTACCTCAGGTTCACAAAGAACCCTACAACTCAGACACAAAAGAGTCCTACAGTGAATGTACAGAGTTAACAGTATAGAAGAACACTCCACAATGTAAAGGATAAAAGCCTGGAGAGTCTTTTGAAGTCTGAGGTAGACGTCCTCTAGATCTAACAATATGCCTTTGAAGAACTTGAAAATGATGTACATTAGCTTCTCTTTGATCTTCTTCTTCACTCTTGGAACAATACTTATCAGTCGATAGTGCCTGACTGATTCTTGGAGAACTGAGAATGCAAGAAGATTATTCTCGTGAATGTTCCTTTAGCTGTACTGATGGTCATTACTTTATTCCGATTCTTTAGTTCTGTGTTGATTAGGGCAACCACCTTATCATTATATATGACAAGAATATCTAATGGTCTATTCCGAGGTCTCTTGATTGTCAGAAGCCCATTCCATAATGGCATCCGTTGATTGGTCCCTTAGACGGTGGCATTAAATGCAGACAGCGGCATTAAATGCAGACAACGCATTTTGAAAAATCTTGGTCTGTTTCGATGATATAAGCGATATCTCGACGACATAGCTTGTCATTTCAGTTATCCATCTTGGACTTAGACAACTCTTCAATTATTCTGAATTCTTCACTTGAAATAGGAATCTCTGGGATATATGACATAATTGATTATCCTTGAGTTCTTATGACGATATCATCATGTGTACCTTGCTGACACAATGAAATATGCTTTGGCAGACTTTCTTGAGTTTTCACAATGATATCGTCGCGTGTACCTTGTTGACATGATGATATCTGCCTTGGCATACTTTCTTTGAGACCTTACAACGATATCTGACTTAGCTAGCTCTTCTTGAGACTTCACAACAATATTGTCATGTAATACTTGTTGTCACGACAATATTTGACTTAGCTTGATCTTCTTGAGTCTTCACAACGATATCATCGTGTTATACTTGTTGTCACAATGATATCGTCATGTTCTTCTTATCGTCACGGCGATTCTTGACTTAGTTGTTTCTTCTTGTTCTCACAATGATATCGTCGTGTGTACTTCGTTGACACAATGATATTATCGTGTCTTCTTATTGTCATGACGATTCTTGGCTAACTTCTTATTGTCACAATGATTTTTCTGATTTCTTCTCTGAGAAATTGCTCGGACTACCCCTGCAGTGAGACGCAGATTTCCAGATTTAGTTGGTGCCAGGAGCCAGGCTTGTGTCTCGGGCACCGTATAGGATGGCATAGAAGGAGCTAGCAGAGTTTCGTACATATCTCCAGGAGCTGGTGGATTTAGGATTCATCCTACCAAGCTCATCGCCATGGGGAGCCCCGGTCCTATTTGTGGAGAAGAAGGACGGGACAATCAGATAGTTCATCAATTACCGGGAGCTCAACCGGTTGATGGTGCGAAACACCTAACCCCTACCGAGGATTGACAAGTTAATTGACAAGTTGGAGGGTGCACATTGGTTTTCCAAGCTCAACGTAAGGTTAGGATACTATCAGTTGAGGATCCAGGAGGAGGACATCCCGAAGACAGCGTTTAGTTCATGTTATGGCTTGTACGAATTCACAGTAATGCCTTTTGAACTCATGAATACCCCCTCCGCATTCATGAGTTTGATGAACGATGTATTTAATCCTTATTTGGACATCATCATGATTGTATTTATCAACGACATTCTGATATACTCCAGGACCAAGGAGTATCACACACAACATTTGGCACTGGTCCTAGGGAAGCTGAGGGAACACCGCCTGTATGCGAAGTTCTCAAAGTGCCAGTTTTGGCTTAGAAGTTCTCAAAGTGCCTGTTCTGGCTTAGAGAGGTCGCATTCTTGGGCCACATTATCAGCAGTGTAGGACCGGTATGGCATCAGGCCATGATTCAGTCATTATGGGATTAGACGCAATTGAAGACAACATCAGATGTTCAGAGTTTCCTTTGACTATTTGACTACTGCCTGAAGTTCATGAAAGGATTATCCCGGATTGCCCTTCCCCTCACCAATCTGACAAAGAAGGATGCACCATTCATGTGTTCTCCAAAGAGCAAGGCAGCATTTCAGGAGCTGAAGGATCGCCTCACCTCCACTCCGATCCTTACACTTCCATCTGGTAAGGAAGGATTTCAGATTTATACGGATGCCTCCTATCAGGGTATGGGTGTCGTGTTAATGCGGCATGACCAGTGCATTGCATATACTTATAGGCAGCTGAAGAAACATGAGCAGAACTACCCAGTGCACGACCTAGAGCTTGGAGCAGTGATATTTGCATTGAAGATATGGAGGCATTACCTTTATGGAGTGCACTGTGGGATATTTTCTGACCATAAGAACCTGAAGTGCGTGGATACTCAGAAGGATTTGTATCTCAGACAGCGGAGGTGGATTGATTTTTTATGTGATTATGATTACACCATGCACTATCATCTTGGGAAGGCAAACATCGTGGCAGATGCGCTTAGCAGGAGAGCAGGAACTTCCGATCTGGAACCCCGAATGATGGTTATGGAGTTGGTCCAGATGTTGGAGGATATGCAGATTACTCTTGTGTCTATAGATGACCTTGAGGTATATTTGGATTATTTGGCTTCATTGAGCATTGTCTGTGACATTTGGGACTGCATCAGGGTTGGGCAGAGATAGGACGCAACATTGGAATCAGTTTTTAGGGCTCTAGAAACCAACCCGTCTCAGCGGAACCGCTGAAACGACGACCTAGCCGCTGGGACAGAGCACTGTCATCCGCTGGGACAGATTTAGCCATCTCAGCAGCTCAGCTAAGACTTTTCCAAGCTGTCTCAGCGGCTCAGCTGAACAGACTGTTCTGTTTTAGCTGATCTTACTACCTGACCATAAGTTCATTTGAGATATGATTGTTTGAAGGCCTAATCATGTCACTAATAGAGTTGGTGTGACAACACTTTAAGTCATAACAAGACATGCATTATATCATATATGATTGAAAGAGAGAAATAATTTACACTATTCAACATTTAACATTCCTAGTTCAATTTTGAAGGCATTAAACTTGGCCTCATCCAATGGCTTTGTAATGATATCAGCAACTTGATTATTAGTGGGGACAAATCAAGGCAGATATCTTTACATTCAACATGTTCTCTTATAAAATGATACCTTATCTCTATGTGCTTAGTCCTGCTATGAAAAACAGGATTCTTAGCAATAGAGATAGCACTGGATGAGTCACAATAAAGGGGAGACTCACTTACCTTGAGGTTGTAGTCCTCCAACTGGTGTTGAATCCATAATAGATGTGCACAACAACTTCCTGCATCAATTTATTCAGACTCAGCAGTAGAAATAGCCACACTTGTCTGCTTTTTGCTGCTCCATGATATCAACCTTCTTCCTAGGAATTGACAAGTGCCACTTGTGCTTTTCCTGTCTTCTTTGCAGCCTGCAAAATCTGCATCTGAAAATCATGTTAGTTCAAAATCATTGTTCTTAGGGTACCAAAGGCCAAGAGGTAGGTTGTCTTTAAGGTATCTCAAAATCCTCTTTGTAGCTGAGTAGTGAGATTCCTTAGGACATGCCTGGTACCTAGCACACAGACATGTAGCATACATAATTTCTGGTCTACTAGCAGTTAAATATAATAGGGATCCAATGATGTACCTGTACATGGATTCATCAAAGGCCTTGACCTTCTCATCCTTCTCCAGGGAAATGTTGGACCCCATGGGAGTTTTCATGGTGGAAGCTGATTCCATCCCAAACTTCTTGATAAGCTCCCTAGTGTACTTGGTCTGAGAGATTAATATACCTTCATCAGACTGTTTCACTTGGAGACCTAAAAAGTACTTGAGCTCTCACATACTGCTCATCTCAAACTCCCCCTGCATTAGGTTGGCAAACCTTTTGCAGAGGTTGTCATCAGTTGACCCAAATATTATGTCATCAACATATATTTGGACTAGGAGACACTTGCCCCTTGTTTCCCTAAGAAATAATGTACTATCTATCTTTCCCCTCAAGAACTTGTTCTTGATGAGAAAGCTAAACAGAGTCTCATAACAAGACCTGGGGGCTTGCTTTAGACCATAAAGAGCTTTCCTAAGTAAATATACATGATTAGAGAGGGTTGGATGCACAAAATTTGATGGTTGTTCAACATATACCTCTTCCTTCAAGTCACCATTAAGGTGGCTGATTTGACATCCATTTAATACACTTTGAACCCCTTGTGGGCAGCATAGGCAAGGAATAGCTGTAAGTTTACAAGGTTTGTAGTCTAAATCACCTAGAGGGGGTGAATAGGTCTTTTGGATTTTACTTGATTATTATGGACTGTTAGAACAATTCTAAGCAGAAAATCAAGCAACAAAGAAAACACACATGCATGTATAAAGGTTCCTCAAGATAGGGTGTCTTGAGTAGTCCTCTTTCCCGCTACACCTTTCTAACAATGTGTTAGACAAGTCCAACTCCTCCAAACTCAGCTCAAAGAGCTTACAACTCAGATCCCTCAGGATCTCTCAGGTTTTCCCAAACCCTACCTAAGGCTCAGCGGCCCTACAACTCAGATCAGCTCCTGATCCTACAACTCAGACCTCAGCAGGTCCTACAACTCAGACCACAACAGGTCCTACCTCGGGCTAAACAGCCCTACCTCAGATCAGCTCCTGATCCTACAGCTCAGACCTCAGCAGGTCCTACAACTAAGAGAATTCCTTCTCCTACAGCTCAGGCAATGAAGCCCTACAACTCAGATCAGCTCTTGATCCTACACTCAGGCCTTCAGCCCTACAACTCAAAACCCTCAGGTTCCTACAAACTCAGACTAAAAGGTCTTACCACTCAGGCGAAATGCCCTACAGAAAAATGGATTAGAAATGTTCTATAGCAGAGGTACTATCCTGTAGATCCTGCACAGTCTGTGCTTCCTGTAGCTGAAGATGTTGATTACAGCCACAACTTGACCTTCCTCTTCAATAGAGTGATGGAAGATCACCTTGCCCCTTCTGGTGGAAGAGCTATCTTCTTCTCTCTGTTTCTTCTTCTCTTTCAGTGTGCAGGAAGAAAGTCGAGAGCAGCAGCCGTCAATGGCGAATCGAGATTTTGCACGCAACTGGCAGGGGCATGGAAAATGCCCTAACACTTTCTTTTATACTTCTTTTCATCTTCAACGGCTCTAATTTGATCTCCCAAGAAGTATGGGAGAGATCGGTGGTCCCCTGTAGCTTTTCTGCAACTTACCCTAGCCGCAGGTCCCGCCGCCCTACTTATCCGTAGAGAAGGTCTGCGCTCGACGAACGTGCTACACACTGCGTTCGACGAACCCGTTGTATCCTGCTTTCGACAAACTTGCCAAACTCTGCGTTCGATGATCTTGCCAAACTCTGCGTTCGACAAACCGCTGTCTCATGCGTTCGACGAACTCGCTCTATCCTGCGTTCGACGAACTTGCCAAACTCTGCGTTCGACGATCAGTGTTCTTCTCAGCGGCTCCTTTTTTGGTCTCGTCTCAACGGTCGACGAACAGTGTTCTGCGTTCGACGAACGACACTCTGCGTTCGATGAACACGCCTTTTGTGTCTTCTCAGCGGCTCCTTCTTTGGTCTCATCTCAACGGTCGACGAACTTAGCCCTTCGTTTGATGAACGACACTCTACGTTTGACGAACATGCTGATTCTCAGTGTTTGATGAACTTATCAGCTGAGACACCTTCTTCTCAGCGGATCCGCTGAGACGGCTCCTTGTCTCAGCGGTTTTGACCCTTCGTCTCAGCGGTTCTGCTGAGACAAATCTTCATCTCCTTGTAGATGATTTCTTCACATCTAAGGGCATGTTTGGCCCTTTCTTTTGAGTCACCTGTACATGTATATACTACACAAGTATAGCTTTATCAAATACAATATGTCCTTAGCATTGAGAGTGATGCTTCTTCAAATCAAGGTAATATTGAGGGCAATATTCCCAACAATCTCCCCCTATTTGAAGAAGGCAGAACATCCCCAATGCTAAGGTACATTAACAGCAAAAACATATCACAAAAATGATCTGTAGCATGGGCCCTAACATCCTAGGCATTTCCCCTATCTAGCATTGGCCTATCCTAAGCATTGGCCCTATCTCCCCCTTTGTGGTTTCTTCAACTATTTAACCTTCTATGGATTGGGAGGGTACATCTATACATCCCTTTGGATCAACTTATAGGTTAACCTATACCCTCTTAGCATTTTCCATCTCCCCCTCAACCTGAGCAGGGAATTTGCTCCCCCTCAATTAGAGAGCTATTTTCTATAATAGCTGATCTAGTTCAATTTGTACAACCCAGTCTAGCTCCTCCTCAATGTGAGAACTATTCTACACTTAACATTCCTAGTTCTATCTTGAAAGCATTAAACTTGGCCTCATCCAATGGCTTAGTGAAGGTATCAGCCACTTGACTGTCAGTGGGGACAAATTCAAGGCTGACATCTTTACAGTCAACATGTTATCTTATAAAATGATACCTAATCTCAATATGCTTAGTCCTGCTGTGAGAGACAGGATTCTTAGCAATATAGATAGCACTGGATGAGTCACAATAAAGAGGAGATTGGCATACCTTGAGGTTGTAGTCCTCTAACTGGTGTTGAATCCACAATAGTTGAGCACAACAGCTACCTGCTGCAATGTACTTTGACTCAGCTGTGGACATTGCCACACTGGTTTGCTTTTTGCTGCTCCAAGAGACCAGCCTCCTCCCTAGGAATTGATAGGTGCCACTTGTGCTTTTGCTGTCCTCTTTGCATCCTGCAAAATATGCATCTGAGTAGCCTATCAGTTCAAATTCATTGTTCCTAGGGTACCAAAAGCCAAGATTCAGGCTTCCCTTGAGGTATCTCAAGATCCTCTTCACAGAGGTGTAGTGAGACTCCTTAGGATAGGCCTGATACCTAGCACAAACACATGTAGAATACATAATGTCTGGCCTACTAGCAGTCAAGTACAACAGGGATCCAATGATACACCTGTACATGTACTCATCAAAGGCCTTCCCCTTTTCATCCTTTCCTAATAATACATTAGATCCCATGGGTGTCCTCATGGTGGAAGCAAACTCCATCCCAAATTTCTTTATGAGCTCCTTGGTGTACTTAGTCTGGGAAATGAAGATTCCATCCTAAGACTGTTTCACCTGGAGCCCAAGGAAATATTTAAGCTCACCCATACTGCTCATCTCAGACTCCCCCTGCATTAGATTAGCAAATCTCTTGCAGAGGTTGTCATCAGTAGACCCAAAAATTATGTCATCAACATATATTTGGACTAGGAGAATCTTGCCCCTTGTTTCCCTAAGAAACAATGTGCTATCTATCTTTCCCCTCAAGAACTTGTTCTTGATGAGAAAAAGCTAGACAATGTATCATACCAAGCCCTTGGGGCTTGCTTAAGACCATACAGGGCTTTCTTAAGAAAATAGACATGAGAAGTGAGAGTAGGATGGACAAAACCTGATGGTTGCTCTACATATACTTCCTCTTTCAGATTTCCATTTAGGAATGCTGACTTGACATCCATTTGGTATACTTTGAAGCCTTTGTGGGCTACATATGCAAGGAATAGCCTTATGGCCTCCAACCTTGCAACTGGAGCAAAGGTTTGATCAAAGTCAATTCCTTCCTCTTGCATGTATCCCTTTGCAACAAGCCTTGCCTTATTCTTGATGATAGTTCCATTCTCATCCATCTTATTTCTGAAGATCCATTTGGTGCCAATAATGTTGTGTCCTTGTGGTCTTGGCACCAACTTCCATACTTTGCATCTTTTGAATTGTAAAAGTTCTTCCTGCATTGCCTGGATCCAGAATGGATCCAAATTGGCCTCTTCAAACTTCTTAGGCTCTACCTGTGATGGAAAACTGAGGAATAAGGCCTCATTATGAGCTTTGCTTCTGGTTGTCACACTTTGCTGGACATTTCCAATAATCTATTCCAAGGGATGATCCCTTAGATGTCTTGTAGTTGCAGGTAGTCTGTGCTCTACTTGCTGAACTTCTTTCACTGGTTCAGCAGCTTCTTCAGCATCTTCAGCATCTTGCACCTCTGCTTCTTCTTGAACTTCTGCATCAGGATTTGCTTTACTGCTGCTGGAAGGTTCTTGTATAGATAGTTCTTTCATTGCTTCCTCACTTCCTGTCAAAACAGAAGAACTGGGCCAGCCCTTGTAGATTAGGTTGGACTCATCAAACACTACATGCATGGACTCTTCAACAACATGGGTTTTCTTGTTATATACTATATAGGCTCTACAATGTGAGCTATATCCAACAAGAATCCCCATGTTGCATTTTTCAGCAAACTTGGTTAACTGAGCTTTTCCATGGTTTAGAATGTAGCGATTAGATCCAAAGATCCTAAAGTATGAAATTGTTGGTTATTTGCCTTTCAGAATCTCATAGGGGGTAATTCCATGATCTTTATTGATGGAAGCTCTATTGAGAACATAACAAGCAGTATGGACTGCTTCAGCCCAGAAATATTCTGGGAGTGAAGAGTCACTAAGCAATGTTCTCCCAGCTTCTATTAATGATCTATTCCTCCTCTCAGCCACCCCATTTTGTTGTGGGGTCCTTGGGGAGGAAAATTCTTGAATGATACCTAGTTCTTGACAGAACCTTGTCATGGCTTCAGATTGAAACTCTGGGCCATGGTCAGACCTAGTTCTGACCACAGAACATTGCAAATCATTCTGAATGGCCTTGACATGGCTTATGAAGACATTTAGAGTATCAGATTTCTTTCTAAGGAAAAATACCCATGTATATCTTGAGTGATCATCAACAATCACTAAGGTATACAACTTCCCTCCTAAGCTCTGAATTGGCATAGGACCAAACAAGTCCATGTGCAATAGATAAAGGCATCTCTTAGTGTCTTTGGAGCCAATACTTTTAAAAGTGGCCCTTGTTTGCTTGCACATTGGGCAAGCATGACATGGGCCATTTTTAACACATTTTAAATTAGGACTATTTCTAACCAAGTTCTTAGAGAATAGTCTATGCATTGTCTTGTAGTTGATGTGGGCAAGTCTCTTGTGCCATTGAACACATAGAGACTCACTCTCATCTGCTACAAGACATACAGGAGAGGAAAAAGATTTGCAGAAGAAATCTAAACAGTAAACATTTCCACTCCTAGTGCCTGAAAGAATGGTCTCCAAGTCATTAGGCTTTTTGATGAGGCACTTATCATTGTGAAATTCAATGACATGGCCAAGATCACACAGTTGTCTTATGCTGATAAGGTTGTGTTGCAACCCTTCAACATAAGCCACTTTTGTGAAGGAGACTTTGCCATTAGTGATCATACCATAACTTCTGGTGACTCCCTTTTCTGACCCCCCAAAGATGACTTTGGGTCAATTCTTCACTACTCTGTAATCTTGCAGTAAATCCTTGTGCCAGTCATGTGTCTTGAGCACCCACTGTCCAAGTACCATATTTGGTTGAGACTAGTACTTGAACTACCCTGCAAAGAAGGATTTAGTTATCCTTAGGATCCCAAAAAGCTTTGGGTCCTAGGTGCCTGTTAGTTTGATGAGATACTCTCACACTAGCTACACTCCTAGCAGGAAAGCTCTTCTTTGCATTAGGTACATTGGGATTGTACCAACAATCTATGGCAAAGTGTCCCACCTTGCCACAGCACCAACAATAATGAATATTGTATCTCCTTTTCTGAGCATTTTTCTGAATAGGTACAGCACTGTGAACATGTTCAGCAGAAGAGACTGCAACATTCTTCCTGTTTCTTTCAGCAATAATCTGACTGAAGGATAATTTGTGGACAGTCTTGCTGCTCTTTGTCCTGATGGCTCAGCTTGCTTTGGCTTAGAAGCCATACAAGATCTGAAGGAATCAGACACTGGACAACAAGCCTTGTCAACAGATTTGACAGCAGTCTTGCTTTTTGCTGAAGCTGATTTGGTAGTGCTTGCTTTCATGTTCTTGACTGGAGGTGCTGAGACACCAAACACAAATGGTCCAGATTGGGCCATTTGTATTTCCTCATGAGGATCTTTCATTGTACTCAAACGCATGCCCTCTCTTTCACTATGGGAAGGAGCATTTCCCTTCCTATAGTAACTCCCAATCTTCTAGTGACCATGAATGCCTTCATGGTCATACCTGTTGGAAGGAAGCAACACCTTTTGAAAGGTGGTTTGAGGCTTAGCCTTCCTCTTGCTCTTCTCTCCACTCCCTTCACCTACCTCCATTTTATTGACTCATGGTCCTCTCTTCTTGGTTTGAAAGGAGAAGGTGTCAATAATCGGAAGCACAGATCTAGGCTTGTAGAATTGAGCCACCAGGCTCTTCTCCTTCTCAAGATTTTCTTCAAGGTTCTTGATGACCTTTTCTTCAGGGAAATAGTGCATAATTGCACAATAGTTAACCCCTGTAGATGGCTAATCTGTCAACTCATCTGAGCCACCAGGGTGGTAGGTTCAGTGTAAACATTCTCAGTCATCTTGAGGGAAACAATATCCTGGGCTTGCCTCTTGGCAAGCTTCTTGCTCTTCTTCAGAGCTTCCAAAAGATTACCATACTTATCAATCAGTTAATTGAATTCTTCCTCAGCATCCTTTCCCCTTCCATCAATTGATGGAGGTGCATCAGATTCTGGACTAGTCTCAAAATCAGAAGAGGATGTGGAATGAATTAATACCTGCTCATGTTCTGAATTATTATGGTTGTCCTCATCTTCAGTTAGAGCCATCAGCCCATGGTTATTGTGAATGACCTCATCCTCCTCTACATCACTGTCAGAATGTGATAGAGGGGCCCTGACTGCAATCCTGCCAACAGTAGTTTCTTCAACAGCAACCAGCCCAATGAGGGCTTCTTCCATTTCAGATTCTGATGAGATAGAGTCAGATTCACTCCAGCACTTCTTCTTCTTAGCTAGAATGGATTTCTCTCCTTTCTTGCTTCTTGATTGATGAGCCTTCTTCTCATCCTTCTCTCTTCTCTTCACAGGGCAGTCAGCAATGACATGCCCAGGCTTGCTGCAGCAATAGCAAACAACTTTGGAAGAATTATATTTTGAGTTAGACTCATACATGTCTCTTCTGGAGTGATGCTTTGACTCCTTGTTGTCCTCCTTGTTGTGATATGAGGAGGAAGGCTTGATCTTCCATTGCTTCCTCCTCAACAGCTTTCTGAAGTGTCTTGTAAGAACAACAATTTCTTCATCAGAAGAAGAGCAGCTTGATGAGCTAGGCTCAGAATCTTCTGGTTCAGCAGGTCTTCTGGGAGGTGAGTGAGCCTTCTCTCCCCCTCTTCTTGTGCTTTCAGCCTTGAAGGCTAGGGAATTCTCCCTGGTATCACCCTTTGCCTTCAGCTCTTCTTCCTTCCTGGCAGTCAGCTGCATTTCATAGGAGAGCAGCTTTCCATAGAGAGTTTGGGGAGGAGTTTCAGTCAACTTAGCCACCTCCCTTATGGCACAAATTTTTGTGTCTCAATCTCTTGTTAGAGATCTGAGGAACTTATCATTCAGCTCATAATTTGTGAACACTCTCTCATAGGTTCTTAGTTCATTTATTATTCTAAAGAACCTTTCATAGCACATGGAGATGCTCTCCTGCCCTTGCTGCCTTAAAGCTTCATATTCCTGATTGAGGAGTGACTTCCTGTCATTCATCACATCTTCAGTCCCTTCCATGTACACAATCAGTATATCCCACATCTCCTTAGCAGATCCACAGTGCACTAAATTTTGAAAAGTTGAGTCATCAATAACATTGACTATGATATTTTGAGCCCTTTTATCCATAGTAGCCAATGCTATCTCATCCTTGGTCATTTCAGTGTATGGTTTGCCTACTTGCCTGGTAGGATCAACAGAGGAGGGTTTTGTGATAATGAAGGGGCCTTCCTGAATAGTAATGTAGATTTTAGGGTCTGATGCTTCCATGTACAGCCTAACCCTCTGCTTCCATATGCCAAAGTGGGCTTTGTTACATATGGGCAGTTTCATTGAGCTCATCTCCTTCTACATTACACTAGAGGCCATTGGGTGTTGACTTGACTATACCTTTTAGGATCTGGTTAGACTGTTAAGTCCTTCCTGACCAACCTCTCTTTGATACCACTTGTAAGTTTATAAGGTTTGTAGTCTAAATCACCTAGAGGGGGGGGGGGGGGGGGGGGGTGAATAGGTCTTTTGGATTTTACTGTATTATTATGGACTGTTAGAACTATTCTAAGCAGAAAATCAAGCAACACAGAAAACACACATGCATGTATAGAGGTTCCTCAAGACAGGGTGTCTTGAGTAGTCCTCTTTCCCCCTTCACCTTTCTAACAATGTGTTAGACAAGGCCAACTCCTCCAAACTCAGCTCAAAGAGCTTACAACTCAGATCCCTCAGGATCTCTCAGGTTTTCCCAAAACCTACCTCAGGCTCAGCAGCCCTACAACTCAGATCAACTCCTGATCCTACAGCTCAGACCTCAGCAGGTCCTACAACTCAGACCACAATAGGTCCTACCTAAGGCTAAACAGCCCTACCTCAGATTAGCACCTGATCCTACAGCTCAGACCTCAGCAGGTCCTACAACTCAGAGAATTCCTTCTCCTACAGCTCAGGCAATGAAGCCCTACAACTCAGATCAGCTCCTGATCCTACACTCAGGCCTTCAGCCCTACAACTCAGAACCCCCAGGTTCCTACAAACTCAGACTAAAAGGTCTTACCACTCAGGCAAAATGCCCTACAGAAAAATGGATTAGAAATATTCTACAGCAGAGGTACTCTCCTATAGATCCTGCACAGTCTGTGCTTCCTGTAGCTGAAGATGTTGATTACAGCCACAACTTGATCTTCCTCTTCAATAGAGTGATGGAAGATCACCTTGCCCATTTTGGTGGAGGAGCTATCTTCTTCTCTCTGTTTCTTCTTCTCTTTTAGTGAGTAGGAAGAAAGTCGAGAGCAGCAGCCGTCAATGGCGAATCGAGATTTTGCACGCAACGGGTCGGGGCATGGAAAATGCCATAACACTTTCTTTTATACTTCTTTTCATCTTCAACGGCTCTAATTTGATCTCCCAAGAAGTATGGGAGAGATCGGTGGTCCCCTGTAGCTTTTCTGCAACTTGCCCTAGCCGCAGGTCCCGCCGCCCTACTTATCCGTAGAGATGGTCTTCCCTCGACGAACATGCTACACTCTGCGTTCGACGAACCTGCTGTATCCTGTGTTCGACGAACTTGCCAAACTCTGCGTTCGACGATCTTGCCAAACTCTGCGTTCGACGAACCTGCTGTCTCCTGCGTTCGACGAACTCGCTGTATCCTGCGTTTGACGAACTTGCCAAACTCTGTGTTCGACGATCAGTGTTCTTCTCAGCGGCTCCTTCTTTGGTCTCATCTCAACGGTCGACGAACAGTATTCTGCGTTCGATGAACGGCACTCTGTGTTCGATGAACGGCACTCTGTGTTCGACGAACACGCCTTTTGTGTCTTCTCAGTGGCTCCTTCTTTGGTCTCGTCTCAGCGGTCGACGAACTTAGCCCTTCATTCGACGAACGGCACTCTGCGTTCGACGAACACGCTGATTCTCAGCGTTTGATGAACTTAACAGCTGAGACACCTTCTTCTCAGCGGATCCGCTGAGACGGCTCCTCGTCTCAGCGGTTTTGACCCTTCGTCTCAGCGGTTCTGCTGAGACAAATCTTCATCTCCTTGTAGATGATTTCTTCACATCTAAGGGCATGTTTGGCCCTTTCTTTTGAGTCACCAGTACCTGTATATACTACACAAGTATAGCTTTATCAAATACAATATGTCCTTAGCATTGAGAGTGACGCTTCTTCAAATCAAGGTAATATTGAGGGCAATATTCCCAACAATAGCCTAATTGCTTCTAACCTTGCAACAGGGGCAAAGGTTTGATCAAAGTCTATCCCTTCTTCCTGTCCATACCCCTTGGCTACCAACCTTGCCTTGTTCTTTATGATTGTTCCATTTTCATCTAACTTGTTCCTGTAAATCCATTTGGTGCCAATAATATTGCTTGAGGTTTTGGCATCAACTTCCATACCTTGCATCTCTTTAATTGTAGAAGTTCTTCTTGCATTGCTTGAATCCAAAAGGTGTCTTGGTTGGCTTCTTCAAACTTCTTGGGCTCCATTTGTGATATGAAGCTCAAGAATAGGGCCTCATTATGAGCCCTGCTTCTGGTCAGCACACCTTGGTTCTGTTCTCCAATGATTTATTCTCTTGGATGATCTCTTAGATGTCTTATAGTCGTAGGTAATTTGTCCTCAGCCTGCTGTACTACTTCTGCTGGTTCAGCAGTGTCCTCAGCACCATGGACCTCTTCCTCTTCAGGGATGGCTGCATCTGAATATGATTTGCTACTACTGGGTGTGTCTTGTACAGACATCCTTTCCAAGTCCTTTTCATTCCCTGTCAAAATAGAAGAGCTAGACCAGCCCTTATATATTAGGTTGTTCTCATCAAATACTACATGCATAGACTCCTCTACAACATGAGTTTTCTTGTTATACACTCTATAAGCTCTACTATGTGAGTTATAGCCAACAAGAACCCCCACATTGCATTTCTCTGCAAACTTTGTTAATTAAGATTTTCCATTGTTTAAAATATAGCATTTGAAACCAAATATTCTAAAATAAGAAATTGTAGGTTGTTTGCCTTTCAAAATCTCATAGGGGGTTATTCCATGAACCTTATTGATGGAAGCTCTATTGAGAACATAACATGCAGTATTGACTGCCTCAGCCCAGAAGTATTCTGGGAGTGAGGAGTCACTAATCAATGTTCTCCCAGCTTCTATCAAGGTCCTATTCCTCCTCTCAGCCACACAATTTTGTTGTGGAGTCCTTGGGTAGGAGAACTCTTGGGTGATACCATATTTTTGACAGAACCTTGTCATGGCTTCAGATTGAAATTATGTGTCATGGTCAGTCCTAGTCCTGACCACAGCACATTGTAAGTCATTCTGAGCTTTAACAGGATTTACAAAGACATTCAAAGTATCAGACTTCTTCTTAAGGAAGAATACCCATGAATATTTTGAGTGGTCATCAACAATCACCAAAGTATACAACTTCCCTCCTAGGCTCTGAATTGGCAAAGGACCAAACAAATCCATATGCAAGAGATAAAGTTATCTTTCAATGTCTTTGGAGCTGATACTTTTACAGGCGGCCCTTATTTGCTTACCCATTTGGCAAGCATGACAGGGACCACTTTTAATACATTTTAATTAGGACTATTACTAACAAGGTTTTTAGAGAATAGTCTATAGATTGTCTTGTAGTTAATGTAAGCAAGTCTCTTGTGCCATTGAACACAAAGAGACTCATTCTCATTAGCTACTAGACATACAGATGTAAGAGAATTACTGCATATAAAGTCTAAACAATAAACATTCCCACTCCTAGTGCCTGAGAGAATGGTATCTAAGTCATTAGACTTTTTGATCAAGCACTTGTCATTGTGGAATTCAATGACATAGCCTAGATCACATAGTTGACTTATGCTTACTAGGTTGTGTTGCAGCCCTTCAACATAAGGTACCCTTGTGATTGAGACTATGCCATTGGAGATCATACCATATCCCTTGGTGATTCCTCATTCAGATCCCCCAAAGATAACTTTGGGTCCATTCTTCACAGCCTTGTAGTCCTGTAGAAGATTTCTTGTTCCTGTCATGTGCCTTGAGCACCCACTGTCCAAGTACCATATTTGGTTGAGGCTGTTTCTTGAACTATCCTGCAAGAAGGAGTTTAGTTACCGTTAGGAGCCCAAACAGCTTTGGGTCATAGATCCTTGGTAGCATGATGAAATGACCTCACACTAGCTGCACCCTTTGCAGGAAGACTTATCTTTGCACATGGCACATTGGGATTATGCCAACAGTCTATGGCAAAGTGTCCCACTTTACCATAGCACCAACATTCATGAATGTTGTATCTCCTCTTCTGAACATTTCTTGAGGGGAGTGCAGCATTATGCATATGTTCAGGAGGGGAGACAGTAACATTTCTCTTATTTCTTTTAGCAAGGATTTGGCTGAAAGTCAATCTGTGGACAGTCTTAGTAGTCTTTGTTTTAATGGCATCAACTTGCTTTGGCTTTTGGGCAAGCCAAAATTTGATGGCATTAGACACTGAGCAACTAGACATGTCTACTGTTTTGATAGCAGTCATGTTCTTAGCTGAATTAAATTTAGAAGAGCTTGCTTCCTCATTCTTGAATGAAGGGGCTGACCAAATAAAAAAGGTCCAGGTTGGACCATTTGAATTTCCTCATGGGAAGCCTTCATAGAACTCAATCCCATGCCCTTTCTTCCACTATGGGAAGGAGTGTTTTCCTTCCTATAGGTACTTCCATTCTTCCAGTGACCATACATGCTTTCATGGTCATACCTGTTGGAGGGAAGTAACACCTTTTGAAAGGTGGTTTGAGGCTTAGCCTTACCCCTGCTCTTTTCTCCACTCCCTTTTCCAACTTCCATTTTATTGAATCCTAGTCCTCTCCTATTGGTTTGAGAGGAGAAGGTGTTAATAATAGGGAGCACAGATTTGGGCTTGGAGAATTGAGCCATCAGGCTCTTCTCTTTCAGAACCTTCACCTCAAGGTCCTTGATGGCCTTGTTCTTCTGGGATAAGGTGCTCAAATGCACAATTGTTATTCCCTTTAAATGGCTTATCTGTCTACTCATCTAAGCCACCATGGTGGTTGACTCAGTGCAATCATTTTCAGCCATCTTAAGGGAAGCAATTTCCTGGGCTTGCCTCTTGGCCAGCTTCTTGCTCTTTTTCAGAGCTTCCAAGAGAGCACCATACTTGTCAATCAATTGATTGTCATCTTCCTCAGTTTCTGAATCACTTCCACCAATTGATGAAGGTGCTCCAGATTCTGGGCCAGTCTCATAATCAGAAGAGGAGATGGAGTGAATTAATACATGTTCATTTTCAGAGATGTTCTGACTGTCCTCCTCATCAGTGATGGCCATGAGACCTAGCTGAACATTGTCCTCTTCATCCTCCTCTACATCACTTTCTAAGTGTGATAGAGGGGCCCTGATTCCCATCTTGGAAGAAGGATAATCATCACAATTTTCAGTTGCAAATAGCCCAATGTAGGCTTCTTCTTCATCCTCTGAATCTGAAGTTGTGGATTCAGATTCATTCCAGCTTCTTCCTTTCTTGTCAAGGATGGATTTCTCTACCTTCCTATCCTTCTGGTGATGAGGCTTCTTCTCACCTCTTTCTTTCCTTTTGACTGGACAGTCAGCAATGACATGTACAGGCTTGCTGCAGCAATAGCAAATTATGTTATTTAAAACATGTTTACTAGTTTTAGGTTCATACCTGTCACCCTTGGGGTGCTGTCTTTCTGATCTGCTATGATCCTTCTTAGAGTGTGAAGAGGAGGAGGGTTTGTTCTTCCACTGCTTCCTCCTCATCATCTTCTTTAACTTCCTTAAGTAGGCAGCAAACTCTTCATCAGAGGAAGATCTATCTGAGGTGCTGATTTCAGATTTCTCAAATTCAGCAATCCTCCTTGGAGGGGACACCATCCTGCCCTTGCTCTTCTTGAAGCTGTCAGCCTTGAAAGCTACAGATTTCTCCCTTGCATGAGCCCTTGTTGAGGTGTCCTCTTCTTTTCTTGCAAATAACTGCATCTCATAAGAGAGAAGCTTTCTAAATAGTGTATGAGTAGGAGTCTCACCAAGCCTTGCCACTTCCCTGATTGCACAAATTTTTGTGTCCCAATCCCTAGTTAGAGATCTAAGGAACTTTTCATTCAGCTCATAATCAGTGAACACTCTCTCATAGGTTCTTAGTTCATTTACTATCCTAAAGAACTTTTCATAGCACATGGAAATGCTCTCCTGGCTCAGCTGCCTGAAGGCTTCATATTCTTGTTTGAGGAGTGACTTTCTATCATCCCTCACTTCAGTTGTTCCTTCCATATATACTACTAATGTATCCCACATTTCCTTGGCAGTTGTGCAGTGCACCAAGTTCTGAAATGTAGAGTCATCAATAGCATTAACAATTATGTTTTGTGCTCTTTTATCCATAGTGAACAGTGCAAGTTCATCCTTGGTCAAGTCATTGAAGGCCTTAGCCACTCTCCTTGTTGGATCTATGGAGGAGGAAGTTTGAAAGGTGAAAGGCCCTTGTTTAACTGTGATGTAAATCTTAGGGTCAGATGCTTCCATGAACAATCTAACCCTTTGCTTCCATATGCCAAAGTTTTATTTGTTGCATATGGGTAACTTCATGGATCCCATCTCCTTCTGCAATCCAGTGGAGGCCATTGGATTGAGATAAGACTATTCCTTTATAGGATCTGGTCAGACAGCTATGTCCTTCTTGACCAACCTACCTCTGATACCACTTGATAGTTTATTTTGGATATAGTCTTAGTCACATTGAGGGGGGGGGGGGAATAGGTTTCTTTTATTTTAGGGTAACTATTTTCTGATTTTAGGTTAGTAAAATATCAAGCACAGAAAACACACAAAGCTTTATAGAGGTTCCTCAAGACAAGGTGTCTTGAGTAGTCCTCTTTCCCCCTTCACCTTTCTAACAATGAGTTAGATAAGGCCAACTTCTCCAAACTCAGCTCCAAGAGCCTACAGCACAGATCTCTCAGGATCTCTCAGGTTTTCCCAAACCCTACCTCAGGCACAACATCCCTACCTCAGGCTCAACAGCCCTACTTTAGATCACACAATGATCCTACAGTTAAGATGACCTCTCAGCTCTACAGCTCAGGCCAAACAGCCATACACCCTCAGGCAAAGATGCCCTATAAACTCAGAACTATTAAGTTCCTACAGAAGTAATAAAATGGGATTACAATCAGAAGATGGAAGAGGTGGTCTTCTGCTTCTAAACAACTGTTGTTGCAGTCTTGAACCAGGGAGGAGTAAGAATGCCCCAACCTGATTCTTCTTGATCCTTTCCTTCAGATGATGGACTGGATCAGCTTGCTCTTTCTAGAGTTGAACAACAGGAGCAATCTCTTCTCTCCTTGCAGCCTCAGGTAATCAAAAAGTGAAAGCTTCTTGGCTGTCGACAATAGAACAGTAATCTTCTTCTTTAGTGTGCTGGAGAGCAAAGTGTAGGAGCTCTTTTTGCAAAGCCCTAACTTATTCTTTTTATACTCCAATGATCTTCAACGACTCTTAGTTGTCCTTCTAACAGGTATGGGAGTGATTGGTGGACCCTAAGAGGCCTTTCTGCAGCTTGCGCCAAAAGCAGACCCCGCCAGATCATTTTGAATCTGTCTCAGCGGTTGGGCTGAGATAGCCTGCTGTCTCAGCGACTACTTCTGTCCCATCCCAGCGGATCCGCTGAGACAGACAGTCATCTCAGTGGTTTTCTTTTGTCTGCAGCTCAGCAGGCCCAGACACCTTCTCAGCGGCTCCTGGCCTTGTCTCAGCGGTTCAGCTGAGACTGAGAGCTTGTCTCAGCGGTTTTGACAGTAAACCTACTGAACATACGTCATATCATGGTATGACCTAATCCTGCATGGTCATCAAACAGAATGGGATTTATCAAATACAACTTGCACTTAGCATTGGGTGTGAACCTTCTTCAAATCAAGGGAACCTTAAGGGTCATTTTCCCAACAATCTCCCCCTATTTGAAGAAGGCAGGACACCCTCAAATGCTAAAGTACATACCATATCAATATTTGTCATGTAACTTCATAACATGATAATCATTATATCATACTCATATAACCATTGCTATAATATTTAGGATAAAATTATAACACAAGGGAACATTAAGGGTCATTTTCCCAAATCAAGGGAACATGAGGGTCATTTTCCCAACACTCTTCATTCTCTTCCGCCCAGTGCCTTGGAGTCGTCGGGGGAGAGGATGTGAAGCCAGTTAGTCTTTATGACTAACGGTTGTTACACCACTACTCTTAGGAGCGCACCCAGGTGGAACAGTAGTGTACGATACAGGAGGACAGCCAGGCCTAGGTGACAGGGCTGGTGAATATGATATCTTAGCTACCGTCAGTGGTAGATATGAGCGAGTGGTTGAGATGTAGCCTTAGGGAAAGTTTGTACTCTGATGATCAATAGGAGCTTGTGTAGCTTCCTGTCATTTTGTACTGTTTGGACATTATTACTTAGTTGTGAATAAATGGCTTCTATTGTTTTTCTAGTATTAATGGGTTAGCATGTTGATATGTGTGAATAGCCGGCAGGATAGGCATCTTGTGGAGGGGGCTAGCCCGTGTGCTAGCACTTCTGCAAGGCGGCTGTCTTGGGCATAGGACTACCCTCGGTCGTGTCTTGTGTTCTGGGAGGGGGGTCTTACAAATGGTATCAGCTTGCAACGATCGTGAGATAAAGAAGTCCATTAAACCACTAGGCCACCCATGCTCACTAAATTAGTTTGAGGACAAACTAATGCAACGGAAGCGGTGGTGTGCCCATGTGGGATTCACATTAAGTATGTCCACTAATCCTTAGAACTAGTGCCAACCTAACTAGGACACCACCTTATTCTAACTTACCAAAATGTTTTGTGGCATGTCCTAGTCAAAAGTCGACCTTAGGTATGGATTGGTTGAGACATAAGGACACACAAAGTGATTATGGGAAGAGTTTAGTGTGAGAGTAGATGTTCAAGTCTTACAGTATAATGCGCAGCTTGGCTTATTGAGAGATGTTACCACCTCTTACCTAGACTAATAGGTTATCTGGAGGAAAAGTTGATGCCCAGAAACTATTATTAAAGTAGTGGGAGACTTGTAGGCCTAATAGTGTTGCCATTAACTTGACACTTCTCATTTTGTTGTATTAAAGCAATCACCATGACGAATACCAGGGGTCGAATAAGAATTTGAATCTAGGATAGGCCTATTTTGACTTGGTCACAAGTTGACCTTGAAAGGGATGTAGTAAATAGTAACCTTAAGGGCTTAAGAAGGATTAAGTGCAGGATAAAACTCCTAGTAGAAGATGGTATGCCCTCATAATGGTGTGCGGATATAGGACGAATGTACCATGTTGGTGGTCAAAGAGACTTAACCCAGGAACTCCGGACGGGCTGATCTCTTCGTTTATTGGGCTAGTGACCTACCGACTAGAGATTTCTCAGGGAATTACAAATCTTCACAATTTTCAACACTAGAAAGTGGTAATCCTTGAACAATTAGTTCATCTTGAGCAGGGAGAGCTGCTAACACTATGTTTTTTATCAAGAGAAAACTTCATTATCAGAATAAGAAAATAGAATGTTCCAAGGATAAACCTTGTCTCTTTACAATCCCCTAAGACCTTGTGGATAAGGAAACGAGGAGAATAGTAAGCTAACCCTTGGGGGTATGCATTTGTATTTGTCTCCATGTACACTTTTGATAACATAATCGTCTGGGACTTGATGAAATTTTGTACATACAAGAGGATATAATAAAATTTTGTATATGGACGATTGGTTTGTTGATGACAATATTTAAGTAGTAATAAAGATGTGGTAACGGGAGACTAGAAAAATTAAAACAACATTAATCCTGAGGTTTCGACCTAGAGAGAGGCTATGCATGCCTGAGGTACGAATAACATGAACTTATGTTTTGAATTCCTCTCCAGTTAAATACCCAAGGATTTGAGAATTGTTATATATCATCGTACCTGCCTCAGGAAGAGCTCCGGGGAGGCGGAGCTGCTGGGGGAGCACTATTTCCTTAAGTTCAGAAGTTTAATTGATAATCGTTCGTTGTGAAGATAACACGATTAGTACAACTTGTTGGGTGATTTGACATCTCAACTTTATCTGAAAATAAATGTGTTTTGAACGATCATTGGCAGGGATGGTAGGGCGCTTGGAATTGATTGGATTTAGTTTATCTTATTAGGAATTATGCCTTACCATAGGTGTCTGCATAACCCGTGTTGAAGGGAAATCATCTCGAACATTGCACCTTGGTTCATGTCAAGTTCAAACATACATAAAAGGTACTGATTGATTGGAGGTTATTTGTACGTGCTCTCTTTACTATGAGATGCAACGTGGTCGCCGCCATAAAAATCTGATTTTCTACATCACAGTTGATATACAAGTGCGTCGATATGGGTATTTATAGGGTAAGAACTCTAAGCCGAGGGATATATGCCCGCTCTCTTTTTATAGGGTAAGAACTCTAAGCCGAGGGATATATGCCCCTAAAGATTGTGCCCCAAACATGAGATGAATGCACTGTATGGTTGGTGGAAGAAACCTAGTCCAAATTTACGGGAGATTATCGCTTCGTTTATTGGACTAGTCATATACCGACTTGGGTTTTTCCCTAAAACTTAGTTTGAAATGGTGTGATACAGATGTATGATGTCAAGGTATTGTTATTCGAATAATGCGTGAACGATGGTGATTATGCTTGGTCGGCAATTAAGATTGTGGAATTTGGGAAAAGGAGTTCACAAAAGTATTCACTTCAGTGTTTGATCTGAAAAGAGGTCGCCATACTTGAGGTACGGATAGCAGATACTTATATGTTGAAATTATAAAAGTTGTATAACTTGTTGGATGATATAAATCTCCCCCTTGTAGTGCGGAATAAGTATGACATGCACATTATTAATAGCATCAGAAAAAGGAAGGAGCATGCACATCAATGATATACTACTCCCAAGGAGACAATAAGTGTTGTCTCAGATGTTTGCGTGGAAGGAGGAGGTAATTATTTAACACCCACATGAGATGAAGTCATGACCTATTAATGCACGATGACTTCCCTTATGTAAAGAGCAGTTGGAAATTGCCAAGGGAGGTAGCCAATTACCTCTGAAGTATCAAAAATTTTTGGAGAATGTACGAACAAGTAAGATTTCATGTAACATTTTACCACGACAAGGTAGATTCCTAGAAGCTCTTTATTGTAACCCAATCGTGGAATAAGGTTTATTTTCACGGTTGAGGAGCCCTTAGATGAAATGATTTAAATCACGAGATAAGAGTAACACCAATTTTTGTATCCGGTGCAAATCTAAGTAGGATCGGGAGTAGAAAAAAGTAACACCTTACTCGAAGTCACGTGTTATTAGAAGGGAACAATGTGATTATAACCCATGTGAGGCATGGAGTCAAGATTAACGTCTATTTGATATTTAGACCATGGTTCGTACTATCATCGGGTCAAATTGCTAAATATCAAATTATTAGCCATGATACAAAGTTCAAAGGGATCATAGAGGGTAATTTCATGAATTATACATTTCACTGCATTAGAGTTATGACAGCTCACTATTGGTAGCGGTGATGGTTTGATGTAATTAAAAGGATATGGTGATATCCTGTGGTATATGGTAACGACCCGGGTGGTAGGTCCTTTGGTGCTAATTAGCACCAGGTGTACTTATAAAATAAGAATTGAGTAAGGACTCGGTGGAAGTCCTTGAGTGCTTTTTAGCACGACTCGGTCATGAGAATCGCATGTGCGTGTATGAATGGTAAATGATTGTATCGACCAACTGATTATGCATATTTAAGGGTGATACAAATTTGATCATGATGAGCAGAGTTACAAGTCCCTACCTGTACAAAACAACATTGGTCTACATCACGGGAGAGACATTCAAGTGACTTCTTGCATATAATTATGATTGCGACATTTGTGGAGAATTATAACGGTACACTTGGGGGAAATGTGGTATGATGCGTGATGCAATGTGGATAAGTAAGATCATGCATAAGGGCTAAGTGGGAGTCAGGACATACTGAACTAATAACCTCATCAAGTGTACTCCGAAATGGATTTACATAGTCCGACCTTCAATCCCTATAGCCTCAACCTAAATTTTGGGGATGAAATTGTTTCTTCGTTTATTGGATTTGTAACATCCCAGTTCGAGCTAGACCCCTCGAGTGACACGAGTCACTTGGAGATGCTTGGGCTAGGCCGGAGTCTTGAGATCCTAATGGTACCATAGATGTGCCCTAATCTCTAGGAGTGGGTGTAGCCCTAACCCCTTGGATCTAGGAAGCAAATGGCAAGGAATTGATAGCAGGGAGCTAGCTTCAGTGGTAGCTTTAGCTAGCGCCAGCGGTAGCGGCCAAATTAGTACCTGTGATATACAACCTCGGGTTCGCCAAGAGCGAGCCAGGCGCGGCACCTTGCGCGAGAGCGAGTGGAACGAGCGCAGCACCTTGCGCGAGAGCGAGTGGAACGAGCGCAGCACCTTGAGCGAGATCGAGTGGAACGAGACTCAGGCTCACGAAGAGGGGAGGAGGCTGAACTCAGGCGACTGCGAATAAGGCAAGAGGTGTGCGAACCGGTCAGGCCGGCGAGCAAAGCCCTCGCAGAATACTCGCCGATACGCCATGTTCTCGCAGGTGACCGAGTTCCCACAGAGCGCTCGCTGGAGGGCGAGCAGGACCTTCACGGAAGCATCCATCTGTCCAGTTCGCGAGTCACACCTGCGAGGAGACTCGCAGGAGCTCTCGCGGGTAACCTTCTCGCAGGCCACCGGTCCATGAGCGGGGGAGGCGAAATTACCCCTCTGCCCTTGGTGGTCTGCCTTTAGCCTCTCCAGACAGCGGAGTTTGGCTGTTAGCAGACCCATTTGGGGTGCGTATAATAAAATCAAAAGGCGGAATCCTGCTATTTGCAGGCCATGTCAGAAAAGCTATATATAGGACCTTAAGGGCACCTTTGGAGAGGAGTTCACTTCAGCTCCCCTCTCCTTAGGCTTTCTTTGGTTAGCATTTCCTGAGCTCTCCAAGGTGCTCGAGTCTCAGCTTTGGCTTGGGAGGGGAAGCGCTCAACGATCTTCCGGGTTAGTGGAGGGACCTCCTCGCTGTGACAAAGGTCTTAGTCATTTTCCTAGTTTTCAGTCTGCCTTCTCCGAGGGATCAGTAAGGGCTAGCTGCCTCTCATTTCGGTGAGGGCCCCGAGCTCCACAAGAGGCCGAGAAATCGGTTTCAACATTTTGGTGCGGTGAGCGTGGAGTGTGGCTGGTCCAAGAAAGTTCCGAAGAGCAGATATGACAGGAGGCGAGGATCAAGGCGAGGGGTTCAGCGAGACACCAGAGGTGGTGACGCCGAGGATGTTCGCAGACTTTAGGCGGGAGGTGCTCGACACCTTCGGGCTCGCGGTCACGGCACTGCGAAGCGAGTTCGCGACCCCGACGCCCCAGGGCACCCTTCCCCCAGCAGCGGTTGGCGAGAACGCCCCGGGAGGGAGGGCCGGGAAGGAAGTAGCGGGAAGTACAGGGCAGGACTTAGAAAGGCGGGTGCTGTTCGCCAGCCCGGCGAGCTTCGTGCTGGCAAGCTCTGTGCCGGCGAGCGCGACGCAGGCGAGCGAGCGCCAGGAAGACATGGCGACCGTGGGAGTGGTCCAGGCGAAGGCTGTTCCCGCGAGCATGGTCCTCGCGAGCTCGAGTCTGGCGAGAGAGCTCTGGGGGCGAGCGGAGCGAGAAAGGGTGGTAGAAGGGGGAAGCCCCTTCTGCGAGTTGGTACTTTTAGCACCTGTCCCGGCGGGGTTCGGAGAGTGGGACAGGGTGTACTACAACGGCAGGGATGACCCTGTCCAGCATCTTCAGTCTTTTGAGCACTCGGTCTCCATCAGGCCGATGTTGGATGCTTTCAAGTGTCGGCTCTTCGCCATCACTCTTAAAGAAAAGGCCAGGGACTGGTTCCATCAACTCCCTACAGGGTCAATCCACGCCTTCGAGGATTTGCGCAGGAGATTCTTGTTGCGATTCTCAACCGCAATGAAGAGGAAGAAGGACGATGAGTCCCTCTTCAAAGTGAAGCAAGAGCCAAAGGAGTCGTTGGCTCGTTATGCGGATCGGTTTCAAGAGGAGGTGCTACTCACTCAGGAGATGCCAGGATTTGCACTCCATCTTGCCTACACCGTCGGTCTAAGGGATAGCTTTTTCAAAATGGATTTGAAGAGAAAACCCCCATCTCCTACGAAGAGTTGATGGAACGGGTGGCGGAGGAGATCGAGAGTGAGGAGGCCAACCCAGAACTCACTAAGCGGTTAGCGAAGCTCCGTGAGCCGGAGGTCAGGCAGCAGGAAGTAAGGAGAAGGGAGGAGCCCAGGGTCCCGGAGGGGGAGTGGAGGCAGCGTGTCGAAGGAATGCAAGGTCAGGGACGAGGTTACGGCCCGGGAAGGGGTAACTTCTATGGAGGGCAAGGAAGACCACCCCAGTTGGGATGGAGGCAGGGTCCGAGGTCGTTGCCTCCCCCGCCTCAGCAAGCCATGGAGATCAGGAGGGGAAGAGGAAGGGGAAGGACAGAAGAGGCGAGAGAAGAAGCGGGAGCAAGAAGGAGGAGGAATAGGGTGGCAGAAGGTGAAGTAGGCGGGGTGGCGTTGCCGTATTGTGACTTCCACGATGAGGAAGGTCACGCGACGGCCACCTGCCCGGAGTTCCTAGAGACAAAAAGGGGCTGAGTGCACGCGCAAGGGCAACAGCAGCAGGTGAGAATCGAGGAGGTCGAGCCTCGAGGAGAGGAGGAAGAGAGGTGCGAGGACAGAGTTGATGTGGGAAGTAGAGGAGGGATCGAGGTGATCCATGGGGGGGTAGGGGTGGAGGCAACCAGCAAGGCTAGCCTCCATACCATCTATCGGCGGAGCGTGGCCTCAACATCCACTGCTCCACCCCCAGCGGAGAGAATCACTTTCTCTCAGAAGGACATGCTGAGCTTCGAAGACCCGTTCTGCGATGCGTTGGTCATCTAGACCGCCATCGAGAACTTCACCATCTCGCGGATCCTAGTCGACAATGGTAGCTCAGTCAATGTCGTCTTCAAGAAGGCGTTTGATGAGATGAAGGTGGAATCCAAGAGGGTGTTGGCCTCGGATGGTCCCCTGTTCGGCTTCTTAGGAGAAAGGAAGGAAGTAGAAGGTGGAGTGGGGCTCCATGTGACCCTTGGAGGGCATTCCCAGATCTGCTGCTTCGTGATAGTGGACGCCCCAAGCAGCTACCGCGCCATCTTCGGACGGCCTCTCATCAGCGTGTTTAGATGCGTCCCTTCCACTTTCCACCAATGTCTAAAGTTCAACGCGGGTGGAGTCCAGGTCCGGATCCGAGGAGACCCCAAGATGGCGAGACAGTGCTACGTGACGGCTGTCAACACCATCGCCTGGATGGGAGAGGCGAAAGAGTTCGATAAGATGATGGAGGAGGCGGCAGAAGCTGGAGGAGAGAAAAGAGTCGAGGAGAAGATGGAGGGAGAGGAGGTTCATGCCCAGGAAGGGGACGCGGAGAGGCCCAGGGCGGGAAGAGGAGAAGAAGAGGGGAAAGGAGAGGGTGCCCAGGAGGGAGGGGCGGAAGAGTCGATGGTGGTTGGAGGGGCAGAGTCAGAGGAAGGAGCCCAAGCGCTCGCTCGCGGTGGAGAGGAGAAAAATTCTTGGGGAGAGCAATCCAGGCTGGAGGCCGGGGATGAGGTCGTGGAACTTGAAGTCACCACTCGGCTCGGGGTGGTGGAAAGGGTTCGAGTCAGCGGAGAGCTCAACCCGAAGGAGCAGGCCGAGGTCCTAGCCTGCGTGCAGAAAAATGTGGATGTCTTCGCTTGGAGCGCCGCAGAGATGCCCGGGAACGATGCGGATGTGGCTTGCCACCGCCTCAACCTCGACCCCGGCACCCACCCCATCCGTCAGAAGAGGAGGGTCGTAGCGGACAAGCTTGAAGAACCCATCCGAGAGGAGGTGGGTAAACTCCTGCAGGCAGGTTTTGTATCCGAGATCTAGTACCCAGGCTGGGTCTCCAACGTAGTTATGGTAAAAAAGGGAGGAGGTAAGTGGCGTATGTGTATCGACTTTTCACTTCTTAATAAATCATGCCCGAAAGATTGCTACCCCCTGCCCAGAATCGAGGTGCTAGTTGACTCAGCCGTTGGTTTTTCTGTAATGTCTTTCTTAGATGCTTTTTCAGGTTACCATCAAATCCGCATGCACCCCCCGGAAATTAAAGATGTCTCTTTTGTCACGGGGGACGGATGCTACTGCTATAAGATGATGCCCTTCGGGCTCAAGAACGCAGGTGCTACGTACCAAAGGATGATGGACAGGGTCTTCCACGAGCAGAAAGGAAGAAATTTAGAAGTCTATGTTGATGATCTCATGGTGAAAAGCAGGGACCTTGGGTCTCACCTCCGAGACCTTGAAGAGACATTCGGGACTCTGCGAAAGTATAAGATGAAACTCAACCCCTTGAAGTGTGTCTTCGGGGCTAGCCGGGGGAAGTTCCTAGGCCACTTACTCACCCCGACGGGAGTGGAACCTAACCCGGACAAGGTCAAGGCAATCATGGAGTTGGGGTCACCAAGGAACCCAAAGGAGGTTCGGAGCCTCACGGGGAAGCTGGCCGGACTCAGCAGGTTCCTCTCCAAGGCGGGGGAGAAGTGTGCACCCTTCTTTAAGGCACTAAGGGGTAACAAAAAGTTTGAGTGGACCTCGGAATGCGAGGGAGCCTTCCAAGGCTTGAAGGAACAACTCACCCAAACCCCCTTGCTCCAAGGGCCGAGGTCGGGAGAAGATCTATCCCTATACCTGGGAGTAGGGTTGGAGGCAGTGAGTGCAGTGTTGGTCCGGGAGGAGAGGAGAAAACAATTCCCTATCTACTATGTCAGCCGAGTGCTGAAGAAGGCGGAGCTTCGATATCCAATCTTGGAGAAGTTGGCTTTTGCATTAGTGGTGGCAGCGCGGAGGCTCCGGCCCTACTTTCAGGCACACTCCATCAAAGTAGTAACGGACCACCCGCTTCACAAAATCTTGGAAGGGGTGGAGCACTCGGGAAGATTGGCCAAATGGTCTGTGGAGCTGAGCGTGTTCGATATTACGTTCACACCCAGGACGTCAATCAAGGACCAAGCGGTGGCGGACTTCATGGCCGACTACACGACCGAGGTGGGGGAACATGAACCGCCTCCAACAGTGGCATGGAGAATGGTGGATGGTTGCCTCAGGAAAGCACTCCTATGGGGGGGATCATCCTAGTGAGTCCTCAAGGGACAAGAATCGAGCAAGCCCTGAACATCCATTTCCCAATTACCAACAACCAAGCGGAGTACGAGGCAGTGATAGCAGGCATGCGGTTGGATCGAGAGCTAGGAGTGGAAGATGTGGAGGTCTCGACGGACTCCATGGTGATAGCATGCCAAATCAGGGGAGAGTTCGAGGCGAAGGACCTGACTCTTCTGCGATACTTGGAGAAGGTCAGGGGAGTCATCGGGCAATTCCACACTTTCTCCATCAAACACGTGCCAATGGAAGAGAGCACTCCCGCGGACCTCCTAGCCAAGTTCGGTCCTCGAGCTTGAGGGATGGTTTAAAAACTCTTCCGGCCCTCCATCGAGGAAGGAGAACTGATGGAAGTAGATCAGCGGTTCTCGTGGATGGATCCCTTTATCTCTTTCTTAACTTCAGGAAAATTCCCCGAGGGAGACATAGACAGGCGACGCTTCAGGTATAAGTCAGCTTATTACTCTTTGCATGCAGGAGGGCTGTACAGGAAGACTCTCTCAGGACTCCTGGCCCGTTGTGTTTCTGAGGAGGAGGTTCCGAGAGTCCTAGAGGAAATTCACTCCGGGGAGTGTGGGAGTCACTCCGGGAGCCGGACTCTGGAAGGAAGGGTGTTGAGGCAAGGCTATTTCTGGCCCATCCTCAACAAACATGCGGCCGAGTTTGCAAGGAGGTGTTCGAAGTGCCAACTCTATGCTCCACTCCAACTCCTCCCAGCCCGGAGACTTCGGACCATCACAGCTCCCTGGCCTTTTGCCATATGGGGGTTGGACCTTGTCGGCCCTTTCCCTCAAGCTAGCGGCCAGAGAAGGTTCTTGCTGGTCATGATCGATTACTTTTCCAAGTGGGTAGAGGTGAAGGCGCTCGCCAAGGTAACATCTCAGGTTGTAAGAAATTTTGTGTGTGGAGAGATAATCTGTAGGCACGGGCTCCCCTGGCCATAGTGACGGACAATGGGCCATAGTTTGCTAGCGAGGAGTTTGTTAGTTTCTGCACCCAACTCGGCATCGACCTCAGGTTCGCATCGGTTCACCATCCTAGGAGCAACGGCCAGGTGGAGGCGGCGAACAAGATAATCGCCAACCTGTTGAAGAAGAAGGTGGAGAACCTCCGAGGGAACTGGGTAGAACAACTACCATCTGTTCTCTGGGCCCTGAGGACTACCCCTAACACCGCCACGGGGGAGACCCCGTTCAAACTCTCACATGACTCCGAAGCAGTCCTTCCCATTGAATTCGAAGTAAAGACTCCCAGGGTGACCGCCGCAGGTGAAAGATAGGAAGAGTGGCTAGTGGCTAATGACGAGGAACAAAGGCTATCCTTGGACCTGGTGGAAGAACTCCGAGACCAGGCTACCATCAGGCAGGAAGAAATCAAGCGACGAATGGCCTGATACTTCGACAAGCACATCCGAATAAAACACTTTTCACAAAGGAGACCTAGTGCTAAAGAAGGTTGACGCGGCCGGGAGAGGAGCCACAGTGGGTAAGCTCGACCCCAATTGGGAGGGTCCGTACATTGTAAGCGAAGTGCTCAAGTCGGGCGGGTATCACCTCCGGGATGTGGAAGGGGTACCTCTCAGCCGAGCCAGAAGCGGAGATGATTTGAAATGATTCTACCCTTGAAAGTTTTTACTACGTTATTAGTTGAATATCTAACTCATGATAAGTTGTAATTGCTAGGAGAGGGCAACAAAGGAGACAAATATTGGTGCTGGAATGCCCCAGATCGATTCCACTCCCGGGCTCTCACTAGACGGGGGGTTCAGGTTGATCTCTGGAGAGGCTGGCAAGGAGACAAGTACTGGTGCTGGAATGCCCCAGATCGATTCCGCTCCCGGGCTCTCACTAGACGGGGGGTTCAGGTTGATATCTGGAGAGGCTGGCAAGGAGACAAGTATTGGTGTTTGAATGCCCCAGATTGATTCCGCTCTCGGGCTCTCACCAGACGGGGGGTTCAGGTTGATCTCTGGAGAGGCTGGCAAGGAGACAAGTATTGGTGCTGGAATGACCCAGATCGATTCCACTCCCGGGATCTCACTAGACGGGGGGTTCAGGTTGATCTCTGGAGAGGCTGGCAAGGAGACAAGTATTGGTGCTGGAATGCCCCAGATCGATTCCGCTCCCGGGCTCTCACTAGACGGGGGGTTCAGGTTAATCTCTGGAGAGGCTGGCAAGGAGACAAGTATTGGTGCTGGAATTCCCCAGATCGATTACGCTCCCGGGCTCTCACTAGACGGGGGGTTCAGGTTGATCTCTGGTGAGGCTGGCAAGGAGACAAGTATTGGTGCTGGAATGCCCCAGATCGATTCCGCTCCCGGGCTCTCACTAGACGGGGGGGTTCAGGTTGATCTCTGGAGAGGCTGGCAAGGTAACAAGTATTGGTGTTGGAATGCCCCAGATTGATTCCGCTCCCGGGCTCTCACTAGACGGGGGGTTCAGGTTGATCTCTAGAGAGATTGGCAAGGAGACAAGTATTGGTGCTGGAATGCCCTAGATCGATTCCGCTCCCGGGCTCTCACTAGACGGGGGGTTCAGGTTGATCTCTGGAGAGGCTGGCAAGGAGACAAGTATTGATGCTGGAATGCCCCAGATCGATTCTGCTCCCGGGCTCTCACTAGACGGGGGGTTCAGGTTGATCTCTGGAGAGGCTGGCAAGGAGAGAAATCCTTCGATACGAGACAAGTCAAGATACATCAGAAGGCCGTTCCACTCGCCGGGCAGGGGTGAATGATGAGTAATTTATTTACTCATCTTTTAGTTAGGTTTATTATGTTTTTTATATAAAATTATGTTATTTTATGGAATTTTATCATATAAATCCTTCCATTGTTATTTCATAAGCTAACTTAAGTTTATTTTGTGTTTTTAGGTTTTCTGGGCTGTTTCGAGCAAGAAGTTAAAATTACACGCCCCAGGTCACGGGCATGACCATGGGCGTGTAACCTACGAAATACTCCAGACCTGCTTCTGCCACTCCGGGGATGCTCCATGAAGATTTCGCCAAGTACACGCCCCAGGTCACGGGCGTGACCAAGGGCGTGACCCAATGTCACGGCCATGACCCACCATAAGCATCAGGAGCACGCTGCCACGTCAATTAAAATTACACGCCCTCTGTCACGGGCGTGACCGAGGGCGTGACATCCGGTCACGGGCGTGACTCGCCCCGCGCTTCTTCCCTCCAGAGTTTCCCGCCAGCAGCCAGATTTCAAGATTACACGCCCCAGGTCACGGGCGTGACCTAGGGCATGACACGGCCGAAACGCTCGCAATTACTCCAGAAGGCGCCCTCTCCGCTGCTGCTTCGATCACGCCCCTTACACGCCCTTGGTCACGGGCGTGACCAAGGGCGTGTAACACCAAAAATTCAGCTATTTAAAGGGAGCTTTTCCAGATGTTTGGGGACGAATTTTGGGAGTTCTAAGTTTATTTTCTTGTACTGCTTTTATTATTCTTAAGCTTGTAATCTTCTTTCTTAGCTTGCAATTTCATTTCAGGTTTGTAATTTCTTGTTTCCTAGTTGTAATTTCCCTTTCGATTAATAAAATAGCACTTTTACTCTTATTCTACTCTCAATCTTCATTATGCACCTCTTGTATTTCATCAATTCCTCAATCTCCATGAGTAGCTAAATTTCATTAGTACTCAGCCTAGATGATCCAAGGAAAATATAATTCATAATTCAGTTTAGAACTTCTTTTTCTCTTATTTAGATCGCTTAAGATTTATCCTTGAATTTATATTGATTGAGATTATATTATCGAAATATAATCTCATTCTTGTTTTCGTAGTCAAATAATCGAGAGGTTTTGAGTTCGAATCGATCACTTTTAAGGATAAAGAGATTTGAATGCACTCCTCGAGAGAGGTCGGCATAAATCTCCCAGATTGGAGTTATATCCAATAGAGGGGTTCACTTCGATAAAGCGAGCTTTAGGGGTTTCAATTCTAGAACGAGAGTTCGATTGATCAACCTAAACTCAGTTAGGCGTATCCTCGAGAGAGGTACGTTCATAAATCAGGAACCTCCACGGTCAAGCATTTCTTTTAAAGAGGATTAGAAGTTTTATTTTTTTATTTATTTAATTTTTCCAAGGTGATTCAAGGTTGAGTACTAACTTTTAATTCATTAATTTAAATAATCTATTTCTCCTTTTTCGCAACCAACCAACCACAAATTCTATTCGATAAAATAATAGAGATTTTCCGAAGTAAGAGTATTCAACCGCCCCGAGTCTAATACGACCTTGTTTTAATAACCTATACTACATTCGATACGGTACACTTGCCGTTATCGTTTGCAAGCATAGTTTTGCACATCAGTGAACTCGCACGACTAAGGGGCATAACCCGATTCCTAGACATAGGGCGAGAGACGCGTCCGCGGCAGGGCCCTCGCCGTGAAAAAATGATCACCCCGGACCGGCCGCGTACCCACTAACACGGTAGGAGGGTGAAAACGTGGGGTAAACCACTCAACCCTCACTAAAATCCAGACGAATACCTCACTCGCGAGGATTAGAGGGTAGAAGGCGTGCCCCCCGCGAGAGGGTGAGTCGACGGGAAGCCCCGGAAATCATGACCTCCGAGGAGACCAGAGAGCGAGGAAACAAAGACAAAACACGAGCTATACCCCTGAGCTAAAAACGACCTCGAGAGGGGGGCGAGCGAGCACTACGTGCATCGAACTAATAACGAGGGAGGTGAGGACTAAAAGAAGTTGTATAATGTACGAATGATAGGGAAAATATTTATACGAGTATCATTTCAATCTTTCATCTGCTTACAAAAATCCCTGGCGTCTTCGCCAGCAAAAAAAGAGAGAACCCAAAAGAAAAAATGAGACGTGGGGAATCACTACTCGTCCTCTGATTGCTCGCCCTCGCTCTTCTCGGAAGGTGTGGTAGGCAGGAACATCTCCGGGACCACGTCCTCCAAAATGAGCTCTGCCGCCTCCGCGGTGAGAAGGCCAGACCGCTTGAGGGTGCGGAAGGCGAACGACGCCGCATGGAGTGCTCCCTCCCGCATCTCTGCCTTGTGCTCTTTTCGCTTCTCCTTCTGCGACTTGGGGCTGGGCGGTAGAGCGGCCCAGACCAGCTCGGAATTCAAGGCTTTCAGCCCCTCCACTTGCTGCGCCAGGTCAGAGTTACGAGCAAGAAGCTCACTGGCAGTCTCGGCATCCTGCGAGAAAGAAAGGTTTAGACGCGCGTGTGGGAGGAAGAGAAGGTTAGGCGAGTAAACAAGGACTCACCATCCCACCCTGGAGGCTGGTGACGAGTCCATCCGAAACGTCGAGCTTCTCTATGAGGCCAGCCACCTCCTCTGAAGCCTTCAACGCCTCACGGAGAGCCTCGGAACTCTTCTCTTTCCTTAGGCTTGCGATCTCCTTCGCGGCGGTATCAAGCTCGCGCATGAGCTCTTCGGAGTTTCTTTCCTGCTGAAAATAGCGCCGAGACATCATGTGAGCGAGCTCCAGAGAGCGGAGCTAGGATCGCGCTCTCTCGTGAGCGAGCACTCGTGAACTTAGCGAGTTGAACTCCTTCGCGTCCTCTCGCCCATAGAGGCCGAAGGACAGAGCAAAGGCATCGCCACCAACAGTGTTCTCCTCCACCCAAGAGGGGAGGAGGCTTGATACCGAAACACGGTTGGCTTCCGCGTCCCAGACCAGTAGGGGCGCGCCAGCGGAGTCCAGATGCTTGGTCCCCAAGCCATAATTCCGGTGGCGGGTCGGAGCGGGCACCTTCGAAGTGTCGGCCACCAACTTGGGGGACTCGCTGGATACTTTCTCTTTTTGTTGGGCTGCCGAGCGATCTCCCCCGGACGAGGCCTTGACCCCCTTCCCCTTAGACGGAAGTATCATCCTCGGTTTCTTCGGGGTGGGGGGGGGGTAGAGACTTCGACCCGCGGGCCGCGGGAGTAGGTCGCTTGAGAGAGACCGAGGTCGGCGTGCTGACAGGCTCTCGACAGAGCTCGGCAGCGGAAGTGGCAAGCTGGAAGGTAGGCGTGACGTGCTCCGCACTCGCTTGAGGGGGGTTGAGCGGAAGGTCCCGCTCCCCTGCGAAGAAAGCTGACTCGGGTAAGGAAGAGAAAAAGTGTTGAGTTATCTGGCGTGAGCAAACCAAACCTGCTCCGGGCGGCACGGGAAGGAGTGAGTCGACGTTCCTCCTCAAATAAACCACCTCGAAGTTGGTCAACATAGCCTTGAAGAGGTCGGCCTCGTGCCCGCCGAGATTCGGAGGGTTGTAGGTGACCTTGGATTGCTGGACGGGCGAGAAAGGCACATTGCTGAAGGGGCCCTTCACGATGACAAATTTCTGAAGCCAATGATGGCTCTTATTGACCATTTCCGCGACTTTCGCATGGCCGCTCGCGAAAAAGGCGGTCCGGTCCCTATTCGCCCTGAAGGAGAACAGTTTGCGGAAGACCGGTAGGCTGAACTCCACCCGTTCCTCTCGCAGGTAGCACGCGAAAGCCACCATCATGGCCAAGGCATTAGGGGTCAACTGGCCCGGGATCCCACCGAAATACTTGAGTATCTGGAGAGTGTGCGACGACGGGTCAAATAACCGTTTCACGCAAGTAAAAGATGAGAGAGCGAGAGGGAATAACGAATACCTGGCTAATCTCGGGCCAGAAAGGTAACCGCAAGCCCGCTTCGAAATGGGCCACGGGAATGGCGAGCTCATCTGCGAAGGTGAAGTTGATTGCATCCTCATCTGTAGGTCGCCGGGCTTTGAAACCGGGCGAGATATAATTCGCCACGACCAGGTGATGCTCGCTCTCCAAGAGAGAGCAGTTCAGGAAGATATGGTCGAGAAAGGTCCTCGCACACTTGGACCGACCCTCGGTATCAGCATTGTCTCCACCCATGGCTTTCCTGCGATGAGAAAGACGAGAACAGAAAAAGAAAGTGCCGAGAGCGAGAGGGCGGAGCGAATACGGGAGGGGACGATCAAAGCGGTGTTCAAGCCATAAATGTCGGCCCTATTTATAGAAAAACCAAGGCGGCGGGGAGTAATCGAAGCGCCAGGAGGTGCGGATAACAAAAAACACATCATGATGTGCCTCGAAACACGAGCCCACCCACCCCGAAAATGCTCGCGGTAACCCGGTCATGCGGGCCTGCAAACCGCAAAAGTAACATCGCGAATAAACACAACAGACCCCCGCAGATCGCATGCTCAGATAATTAGAGGGCAAGCATTAGGAAGTAACAGCGATATAAATATAAACAAAAAGAAAGCAAACCCAAGGCAACGTCGCCAAAAGGCGACCAAATAAGAGGAGCTCGCGAAGTCGAGCAAAAGATGTTCAGGTGTCACACATTGTTCGCATCACAGAAAAAGATTGCAAAAAGAAACGCGAGCGTGAGGGAGGAGAGGTCATTACTGGAGCCACTTCCATCAGCCCCGGCCTCTCGTCCCTGTACGAGGCGGTATCCTAGGGTAATGATACGCGTGGAGGGCATGGCATCGTGCTGGATCAGGCGAGCATGATCTATCATTCGCGCGATGTGCACCCCCGGAGAGGTAACCTCCTCGAGAGAATCTGGCAGCAGCGCGGTTTGGAGCCGAGCGCATTCTTCTTCGAGCGAAGCAATCTGCTCCCCAGCCGCCTCCCTGTCTCTCTTCACCTGGCTATACCAATCTTGAAGCATCCGCCCCTGTTTCTGGAAGAGCTCCGAGGTCCGCCTCTTCATCATCACCGGATCCAGTGGGTCACCAAGGAAGGCATCAATCTACTCCGGCAAGGGAAGAGGAAACAACTCCTCTTCCCCTAGATCAAAGTCACTGAAGCTCTCGGGAAGGCCTGCGAGAAAAGGTGAGAGGGTCAGCGGAAAGGAGAAAAAGTTCGATAGCCGACCCGCCCGAGCCAGTATGGAGAGTTGAGGGGAAAAGGGGAAGCTTTACCATGATATGTGCGAAATGGGGTGGGCCGCACCGAAAAGGGAGCCCCATGGGACAGGGTCCCGGACTTACCTAAGCCCGAGGGGCGACGCCAGGAGCCCTCGCCCAGGGCAACGCCTAGGAGCGAGTTTTCAGGATTTGCTGGGTCTGGGACGGTGTGCCCGGGGACAGAAGTGTTCATCGCTGGAGGAGGCTGCGAGAGCGGCGAAGCTGTTTCCTCGACAGGTGCCGCAAGAGAGAACTCTGCGAGAGATATATTAGAAAAATCGATGCCGCAACGCTTACCAAAAATCAGGCGAAAAGGCTTACCGCGCCGGGACGGCGAGTGAAGGTTGGAAAGGTCCAGGTCCATGATCTCCACGTTGTCTTCTCGGGAGGTAGCGGGGCGAGTGTCCGTCCGGAGCTCACCTGTCAGACTCCCCAGAAGAAGCGAGGCCTGAAAAGAAAGATATCAACAGAGAGAGGAGACGACCCAGTTAATCGACCTAAATACCTGGTCCGCGAGTGGAAGGTCGGACGCCGGGTTCAAGGCCGAGGATTTCTTCGCCTCGAGCGAGCGCCAGACCGACTTCGCTTTTAGCATTCTTGGGGAAGACGACGTCGGGGCCCAATGGGCAGGTTTAGCAAGGGCTGCGTTCTCCAAGGATCGCGCCGCATTAAGGCCAGCCCTGGTGTCCTCGGAGATGGGCATCCTCAGGCAGCTACAGTACGGAGCAGCAGGTATCAGCAAAGAAGAAAGCGGGACACCCACCAACATCGATCGACGGTATTTATAGCAAGGGGGTGGGTCCCACCAAAAGATTCCAGCCAGGTCAGCATCCGCCCGACGAACCCCGAGGGTTGGATGATTCTTCGCGAATCTAACTTAAGATTCGCGAAGAGCGGGGATTGTGTACAACCTCGGGTTCGCCAAGAGCGAGCTAGGCACGGCACCTTGCGCGAGAGCGAGTTGAACGAGCGCATCACCTTGCGCGAGAGCGAGTGGAATGAATGCAGCACCTTGAGCGAGAGCAAGTGGAACGAGACTCGGGCTCACGAAGAGGGGAGGAGGCTGAACTCAGGCGACCGCGAATAAGGCAAGAGCTGTGCGAACCGGTCAGGCCGGCGAGCAACGCCCTCGCAGAATACTCGCCGATACGCCATGTTCTCGCGGGTGACCGAGTTCCCACAGAGCACTCGCAGGAGGGCGAGCAGGACCTTCACGGAAGCATCCATCTGTCCGGTTCGCGAGTCACACCTGCGAGGAGACTCGCAGGAGCTCTCGCGGGTAACCTTCTCGCAGGCCACCGGTCCATGAGCGGGGGAGGCGAAATTACCCCTCTGCCCTTGGTGGTCTGCCTTTAGCCTCTCCAGACAGTGGAGTTTGGCTGTTAGCAGACCCATTTGGGGTGCGTATAATAAAATCAAAAGGCTGAATCCTGCTATTTGCAGGCCATGTCAGAAAAGCTATATATAGGACCTTAAGGGCACCTTTGGAGAGGAGTTCACTTTAGCTCCCCTCTCCTTAGGCTTTCTTTGGTTAGCATTTCCTGAGCTCTCCAAGGTGCTCGAGTCTCAACTTTGGCTTGGGAGGGGAAGCGCTCAACGATCTTCCGGGTTAGTGGAGGGATCTCCTCGCTGTGACTAAGGTCTTAGTCATTTTCCTAGTTTTTAGTCTGCCTTCTCCGAGGGATCAGTAAGGGCTAGCTGCCTCTCATTTCGGTGAGGGCCCCGAGCTCCACAAGAGGCAGAGAAATCGGTTTCAACATGTGACTTTTCCCATGGTGAGTGGCTTAAATGGCATAAAAGAAAGGCTATTGTGTAGTGGATGTCCAATAGGCAGCTGGCAAGTGGGTGTGGAGTTTCAAAATAAAGACTTGGGAGTTGGAATTTGCATTCAATACTAATTAATGTAAATCTCTCTCTCTCTCTCTCTCTCTCTCTCTCTCTCTCTCTCTCTCTCTCTCTCTCTCTTCATTCTCTCTTAAAACCAAAGGGGATGATCTCTTAATCAGATGACTATTCATCTTCTTCTTCATCTTCCTCTTCTTCTCCTTCTTCTTTTTCTTCATCTTCTTCCTCACAGCTCAAGGCTTTAGCTTAGGGTTCTTGAAGGAGCAAGCTTGGAGAAGGATTTGGAGCTTGGCCGACGACCACTTGGCTGCCATGAAGATGTGCTTGAACCATGGCCAAAAAATAAGGTGACTTCCGACCCCTCTCCCTTGGTGCTAGTTCGTAGAGAAAATTAGGAGAGGTCTTGATCTCAAAAGAGTTTGGCTTGTGAGTTAATGGAGCTTCTTAGGAAAAGGCCAAACCAGATCTTTCATTTTAGGGCACTGATTACCGCGAAAGTTTCTTCAATCATTTATTCTCTTCAAAAGGAAGAGATGGGATTTGATTCCATAGAAATCCATGGTCTAATGAGGGAGTATTGGAGGAGAGAAAGTGAAATAACCAAACCCTTAATTGGGGAAGATGATGAATAGTTTAGGTTAAAAGGAGTATTTAATTATAATTATTGACTTGATTCATATTGGATATATAAACATGAATAGAGAGGAAGGTCGAAGTCTTAGGGAAAGAAATAAAATGTATATGCATTAGAGTTGGCCTGCTAGAGAAGAGAGTTGGAAAGGAATTACAAAGGATCTTCTCTGTTAAGCTAGCACCCGGCGGTAGCTCTACCGCCGGTGCTAGCATATAGATTTGCTGACGGGAAGGCATTACTTCCCATCGACACTTAATGTCGACGGGAAGGGGTGCTGGTAGGATAACTAGCGCCCGGCGGTATCTCTACCGTCGACGCTAACGTGTCGAAACGCCGATGGGGAAAGGCTATGTGAAAATCATCGAGAAGGGTTAGCTTCCAACTGACATTGACGGGAAGGGGTAACTTCCCGTCGACTCTTAATGTCCACGAAAAGGGAGTTGATAGAATCACTAGCGCCCGGCAGTAGCCCTACCGCCGGCACTAGCGAGTCGACGGGAGAACGGGAAAGGTTAACTTCCCGTCCACACTTAAGATCGACGGGAAGGAGTGCTGGTAGAAATACTATCGCCCGGCGGTAGTCCTACCACCAGCTCTAGTGAGTCGACGGGTCAATGGGAAGGGATAATTTCCCGTCGACCCCCAATGTCGACGGGAGTGTGTGTCGACTGGATCACTAGCGCACGGTGGTAGCACTACCCCTGGTGCTAGCAAGCAGAGAACTCTTGGTTCTCCTCCTTTGGTGGGGTAGGAGTTACTGGATTCCCATATCAATTGGGTGAGGTGTAGATGAATTTTATGATCCTGAAATGGGGCATTTCGATGCACAATTGAATGAAGGATTTAGAGGACTCGTTTATATAAATGCTCCCATCGGTTGATAATCTATCAGATGATTAGATTTGTGATAACAATATGTACACGTCTGTTGGATTTCATAATTTTGGATAAGTAGTAATAGAGATATTGATGTTTCATTTGATAACTTGAAGGAGATATAAATGTTGAATGTGAAGGCCGATTGGGCCGAAATTTTGTTTGAATCATGTACAGTGGACCTGTGATAATAATTTCAGATTTATTCTGTTGAGAGGTCTCCTTAAATGAATCTTCAATTGTTAGTTTTATGTGGAACCGTAAAAAGCACATGTTTATATAAATGCGCAGAGCATTTGACAATCTATCGGATGTCTAGTTTGGTGATAACCTCTTAATAAGGTTGATAGCTTTATCGTGTTGGAACATGCTGTGATCTGCGCATGAGGATTGAATATTGGTGAAATGTTCGGGCTTACTTATGTAGCAAAATATGAATTTGGCTCTTTACACACAAGTAGTCCTGCAGGGTCTTGTAGAGTAATTTCCATGTTTTGCGCATGCCACTACACAAGAGTTATGATAACTCGGTATGGGTAGAATTAATGGCTTGATGCGGGTTATAAGATATGGTTATATCTTATGGTGAAATGTTAGGGGACCAGTTTTTGGGGGCCTTGGATGCTATTTAGCATCGGTTGAACATGTATGATGTGAAAAGTGAGAAGACTCCTTCTGTGAGTCCTTGGGTGCTTGATAGCACGGATTGTGCATGGGAATTACATGAATGTGCATGGTTTACACATGGTGGTGTAATGATCCTAGTTGGAGGATTACTTGTGGTGGGTCTACGGGCTTGCTGGTCGTGACATCGACAGAAGCTGAAAGATAGACTCTAGACCGGTTCGGCTGTGTTCTTGGTGTTCACTTCCCAAGACCCCTTCCGTGTTATGAAGACTCAGCATGATGCGAGCAATACGCAAGGGCTCCGCTGTGTGTTCTTAGCGTTGAGGCGTACATAGGCCTAGGTCTGGTAGTGTTCATACCCGCCTAGTTGTGGAGGAGCTTGTTCCACTGTCTTCGTCTGGCCATGATGTGAGGTGCCTAAGTGGTTAGCTACCCTCGAAAAGCAGGAACTACAGGTCTATTTCGACATAGCAAAAAATGCATGGGTGAGTCATCATATCATAATCATTGCATTTCATTCATCCTTTCATGATTATAGCATTGCACCGCATCGGTCCATCATATAAATTAGTATGGGCTCTTTTATTTGAAGGGTTCCAAATTGGAAACCTTAACTTATAAGTTTGTATGGGCATTCATATAAGTTAAGGTACATTTTGAAATTGCTTACTTCTGTACTGCTACACTACTTTCTATACCTTTGAAAGTGAGGTTAGATCTTAGATTTACTCTATAGAGGGGTGAATAGAGTTTTAAAAAGTTTTTCACTTATTTTTATACCGGAATTAAAATAGTGATACTTATATGTGTATTGAGTGAGTTATAAAAACAAACACAAAGAGAGCACACAGCATAATACAGAAAAATAAACAAGAACACCGAGGACACAAGGATTTTAAAATAGTTCCCCAATAAACCTGGGTACCTCTACTCTTCTACCACCCTTGGTAGGATTCCACTAGGTTTTTGATCAGGTGCCCTATCACCAATGGATTTTTTATCAGGTGCCCAAAACACCACTTGAGCTTTTGATCAGGTGCTCTAACCAAACTACAGGTTTTTGTTCAGGTGCCCTGCCACCAAGGGGTTAACTTTTGAAGGGAGTTATAACCCTGTACAAGATGGGATAATGAGGGTTTAGATGTTCTTCTCTGTCAATAATCTGAGAGAAGACTCTAGTGGAATGTGATGTTGTAAAGCTCCCCCTGCCTGATTGAAATTTGTTGATAGTTGAGGATGGAGCTTTCTCTTGAATGTAATATCTTCCTGTATCATCCTGATAGCTGATGAATCTGAGAGACAAAAATGTTTCTCAGATTGTTTGTTGCTCTTTTGAAGATCTAGAACTTGCAGCAGAAAAACTGAGAGAATATTTGTTGATGTTGTTCTTAGAGATTGAGGTGCTGCTTGAGGAAGATGATGATCTGAAAGCGTTTTCTGTATTTTTCTTTCTTCTGTATTTCTCTCGACGGCTTTCTTCTTCTTTTTCTTTTTGTCTTGCTGTTCTGTAATAATGTTGTAACTTCTTCTTATTCTTTTTCTTTTTCCCTTAAAGAAAAATCTCCGACATATTTGAAATTCAAATCCCTTAAATTAAGGAATTAAATAATCTGGAGGATTATTTCTTGGAACTGCAAGCAAGACTTTAATTCCTTTTCCTTTTTAATTAATGATATCCTTTTCTGCCAAACAGCTATTTTCTCGGGAAGAGAATGGAAAGGAATAAAATAAAAAGGAAAGATAATATCCTTGACTTATCTGGAATAAATAGAGCCGTTGCTGATAAATCTGAGTTCAGAGAATAATATAACTGATCTTCTGAAATAAATCTGCTGAAGAGAATTTTCGTCGATCTGAACAAATTTCGTCGAACACAATCTGGAGTTCGTCGATCTCAAGCTGGAGGTCGTCGAACTGAATGATAATATCTGATAAGCTAGCTGGAATATTGAATTCGTTGAGCTGAGAATGAATTTCGTCGATCTGAACATCTGATACTTATTCTTCGAACGCAGAGCTGAGTTCGTCGAACGCTGAGACTGGGAGGTTCATCGAACGCTAAGACTTGGTCAACAGCTGAGACGTGGTCAACAGCTGAGACGTGGTCAACCACTGAGACTGAGCTTGATCAACCGCTGGATGAGCTTTCGTCGACCGCTTAGAGCAAGTTCGTTGAACGCAGAGAGGAGTTCGTCGAACGCAGACTAGATTTCGTCGAATGCAGAACTTTGGCAAGTTCGTCAAACGCAGGAGCATGTCGTTCGTCGAACGCAGGATTGAGTTCGTCGAACATAGTATGGAGTTCGTCGAACGCAGAAAACTTATCTTTTCCTTCGTTCTAACAACCTAAAACCTTGACCCTTTGGACTATGCAATGGGGTCAACTTACTCCTAATAAACAGATAGTGATCCAAGCCCAAATCAGTAATAGGGTTGTTCCAACAATCTCCCCCTATTTGGGTTAGGACACTAGTTGACAAAATTGAATAATAAAACAAATAACAAAACAACAGAGCATATATATCTGATAGATTTTTAATACTACATGTGTCGCGAACTATTTCTGCCTGTAATTTTTATCATCTTGTGATTTCTTCGAATGCTTTCTTTGCGAGTGTTTTTATTTATTCCATGCTTTTTACTGCATTCTCCTGAGGGATCTTGCGCGTCTCTTCGCCTTTCATCGGCGGCTGGGCATAGATGGACTGGCAAGAGCCCCAAGGGGCCAGGACAGCGCAATCGCTATCCACACCCCGCGCGTAAGGAATTTCCTTCATTTTTCCTTTTTTCTACAAATAGTTAGCCCAACTGCCGCCTTTATTGCGCTTCCCTTTCTCTCTCCCATCTTTCTCTCGCGATACCACTGTCACTTCTCTCTAGAATCCTTGCGAGACCTCCCCACCTCTCAGCGATGCCGAAAGAGGCCGATGGCAGGGCCAACTGCGCCCAAGCTTTCACCAATCGGGATTTCGAGACCTGCGACCTCTCGGAAGAAGATTTCACCCAGACAGGCGACCCACGGAGTGGCTTTCTTCTTTGGGTAGTTCCCCCTCAGTGTGACCGGCACCGCGAATAAGAACCACGACTGGGTTCGGTGGTTCATCTTTGTCATAGGGAAGTTCGGCCATGTTCCTCTCGTGCCCGTGCAGGAGGACGAGTCAACCTTCCGGCCTCCCGCGCACGGAGGTTATGAGGCCAAGCTCCACGCCTTCATTCTGAAGCACGAGATGGATGTCGTGCATCTGAGGAATCATGTCGGCTCGCTTCCCCAGGATTTGGTGGGAGAGGGAAAGCTAGAATATTTCGCCCCCAGCTCCCGCTCCTTCTTCTCTCGCTTTCACCTTATTAACATATCCTTCTTATAACAGGAGTACGAAGTATTACCCTCCACCCGCCGAATGCGATCGTGGAGATCGCTTCCACCGATCCCCTTGCTCTTGCACGATCCGCCGATGTGGCTTGTCGCGAGAACTCGCCTCCCGTGATGTCCAGCGGGCAGAAGCAGAAGCGGAAGCCCGATGCCGCCCCTATCCCTTCCACCAAGCGGGCGATACCTTCCTTAAAATCGAAGGGAAAAGCAGTCGTGGAAGAGAACCCTGGTTCGAGTGCTCCCGCAGCCGAGAACTCTGCGATCGAGCCTGCGACCGAGAACTCAGCGGTCAAGCCCGTGGTTCAGCCGACAGGGCCCTCCTCGGGACAGGTGCCGAGAGGTCACCGGAACTTCCCTCTTGGCAATAGGTATGCATATGTGGCCGGTGGGTCTCTGATTCATTGGAACCGGCGTGCCAACCGAGTCTCCCTCTCCACCCATCTTCCATCCTAGAGGGAGAAGGAAACCACCAGCGGCGATGCCTATGGTCTTTCCTACGTGCTTTACATCCGCGAGGGCGCGTCCATCTACGACAATGAGTCTACCCAGACTCTCGCGCGTAAGGAAGCATGAGCCATGATGCACGCTCATGAGTGGACCCTAATGTCCTCTCGCCGAAGCATGACGCTTGTGCGTAATATTATTGAGGTTGAGAAGACCCGCGTCGGCATCTCCGCCGAGCTTCTGGTCGCTAAGAAGCAACTGGCGGCAGCCGAGGCCCTTCTCACCATCCTCCCAGAATGAGAGGTGAGCGCATCCCCATGCCAATACATAAACTCTCGTCCTTCTTTCTTTCCTTTATTGTGCTAACAGTATTTCCTCCTATAGGACATAGCCAACTATGATGCTCTGCTCGTGCGTTCTCACCTCCTGGAGGAGCGAAATAAGGAGCTGGAGGCCGAGAATAAGATACTGCGAGAAGCCACCGCTCGGCCACCTCCCGTGGAGAGGGACACTCGGCACCTCTATTCCAATGTCGAGTTTGAGTGGCTGATGCAGAGGACTGCCTAAGGAGCAGCGAAGTATACGCTGGATGTGCTGCGGAGGGCCGGTCTTTTGAAGGAAGAAGGTGAGAGGATCCTTGCCCACCACGTGGTTCCGGAACTCTTCGCCCCAGCTGACCCTGTGGATGAAGCTGGTGATGGGTGGGAGCTTGGCGACCTCCCCTCTCCGGGCATGAGCAGCGGGTACTCGGATGATGAAGCTGACGCCCCCTAAAGACTTCCCTTTCTCTTTTCTTTTGATGTAATGCGAGAACCATTATGTAATTCCTCTTTGTAATGAAATGAAAATGAACGTTGTCTCTTTTACCGTGTCTTATATTTTCTTTTTGTACCTCTCGCTATTATCAGCCGCTAGCTCGCTCGTTCGTATGCCATTTCACATGCCTTCGCAATTTTGTGCGTGTGCTTGACTATTTATGTGTTCGCTTTTAGCGCCGCTGACCCTTAGTTTAGGTCATGACCGAGATACTTTCGCTGCACGGAAGCGTCATGCGACTGCGACCCTCTCGCACTTGCCCTAGTCTTTTTTAAGACTTAGGCAATTTTGTTGATTTTCTGGCGGGAACCGAACTGCGCCGAGAACCCACCTCATCCCGCTAAACTCTCGCGGCCCATGGGTTTGGCCAACGTTACACTGCGTACTCGTCGGGCGAGTGTCTTTCTAAGGCCATTCACCGCAAATGTCCCTTGTGATGGCATCACTCGCCGACCTTATGCTGGATTTTCCCTATATTAACTTTCCATTGGCTCGGCATGCTCCTCCTCCATTGGCTCGGCACGCTCCTCCTGAGCCACTTCCATCTCATCTCCTCGGGTGCTGCTCTCTCCTTCTCCTTCTAGCCCTTCCGGCCCCTTCATCTCTCTATCCACCTTTTCAGCCTCCGTTATCCAGGAGATGGCGTTGACGGCAGTCACATACCACTGCCTCGCCGCCTTTGCATCCCCCCAGATCCAGATCTGCACACCTCCACTGCGGAACTTCAAGTACTGATGGTAGGACGAGGGAACGCATCAGAAGGTGCTGATGAGAGGGCATCCAAATATGGCATTGTAGCTGTTCGAAGCGTCAACGATGATGAACCGACAGGGGGACCCCTCCCAACGTCACCTGGAGGCCGACTCCTCCCTCGACCTCTTTCCTTTCCCCTGAAAACCCAAACAAGGGTCCATTTGAGGCTTGTACCCTCTTCACGTCTACCTCCAACGCATCAAATTCTTTCTTGAAGATCACATTCACAGAGCTCCCATTGTCGACCAAGATTCGAGAGACCGTGAAGTTTTTGATCGCCGTCTGGATCACTAAGGCATCACAAAATGGGTCTTTGAAGTCTGGCATGTCATCTGACGAGAAGGTGAGCTTCTCCGAAAGGGGTGGGTTTGGTAGGTCGATGTGACGCTCCTCCTGGACATCGCCTTGAAGCTTCTCTTGCGAGTCGCTTCTATTCCCACCCCATAATGGATCACTTTGATCCCCCCCTGTCCCATACGTCTGTCCTGTCTTCGCATCTATCTTACTCCTCTCTGGGTAGCACTTCTTCAATCCTCACGGGTCGCTGCTGCTGCTGACCTCTTCCCCTCATCTCTAGGAATTCCGGGCAGGTGGTCGTCGTGTGACCTTACTCCTGGTGGAAGTCACAATAGTGCAACGCCACTCTGCCTCCTCTTTCTCCTCTTCCTCTTCCTCCTCTTCCTCCTCTTCCTCGGCCCACCGCCATGGCTTGCTCCCGAGGGGGTGAGGGGGTCTGGGTCCTTTCCTCCATCCCGGATGGTTGGCCCTCCCCTCCCCCTTCTCTGATTATCTCTTTCCTGACCTCGCGCCGGTCCCTCCTGGGTCCTCCAAGCCAACCGGTTATTGGGCTCCTAGTACCCCCAATCTCGATGCTGCCCTCGAAGCCCCTAACCTCCTCTAGATTCATCCCTTCTTCTTCCCTCCTGCTGCCTCACCTCTGCCTCGCTCAGCCTGGCCAACCTCTTTGCAATCTCGGGGTTGGCGGCCTCTCCCTTGATCTCTTCAGCTACCCGCTCCATCAGCTCCTCGAAGGATAGAGGGGCCTTTCGCTTTAGGTTCATTTTGAAGAACCCCTCCCACAACCCCAATATGAAGGCTAGCTGGAGGGTGAACCCTAGCACCTCCTGTACTTGTAGGACCTCTTCTGGGAACCTGTCCACATAATGGGCCAGCGACTCACCCAGCCCTTGCTTGATCTTGAATAGTGCCTTCGCGCCCTTCTTCCTCTTCTTTGACGTTGAGAAACGCAGGCTGAAGCTCCTACGTAGGTCCTCGAAGGTGTAGATGGAACCCACGGGAGCTGGTGGAATCAGTCCCTTGCCTTCTCCTTCAGAGTGGTGGCAAAGAGCCGACACTGGAAGGCATCTGTCATTGGAAGGATCGAGACCATGTCCTCGAACCACTGTAGGGGCAGGACTGGGTCATCTTTGCCGGTATAGTAGGACATCTCCGGCCCTCTGAACCCCTCTAGAACCAGGGCTGAGAGGATCAGCTCACAGAAGGGGCTCCCTTCCCCTGCTCGACGAGTGGTCCTCTCATGCGGAGTCAGCTCGCACACCACCGCACTCGCCGGGCAGCTGAACAGCTGCCTCCCGGGGAAATCTCGCACGCTTTCCTCCGTTGCTACTTCCTTCCCAAGCTGCTAGCCCGGATCACTCGCCAATCTGCTGGGGTGGAACCACCGGAACCACAAGCGTCTCGCACTCGCCTCTCCCGGCGAGTGCTACCTGCATGGTCTGCATGAACTCCCGCTTGAAATTCTCGAACATCTCTAGCCACTCCAATGTTGTTGGTGGCTGTGAGTGACCTGGGTCGGAACCATCTCTTCCATCTCCTGCCATCAAGCTCAGCTTGAGATTTTCTTGCACTGGCTACGTTCCACACTCACCGCACCAAAAATGTTGAAACCGTCAACCGATCTCTTGAGTTCGGACCCACAGGGGGGTGTAGGCCGTGCTTACTTCTCCCTCACTAAACTCTCCTAACTGTGGATGGAAAATCTGGAACAGACCCAAGGCTGTAGCGAGGAGGTCCCGCCACACACCCAAAAGATATTAGAGAGCTTCCCCTCCCAAACCAATGCTCAGTCGGGCACCTTGGAGGGCACTAGCATCCAACTCCAAAACTAGCCTGGAGGAGAGATCTCAAAAGATCTGATCCCCTCCAAGGTTCCCTTAAGGGTCTATTTATAGATTCTCTAGTCTGGACTGCAAACAGCGTAAATCCACCTTTTAGTTTTACTAACCGCACCCCAAATTGGTCTGCTAACAGCCTAACTCCGATGTTCGAAAGGGCTATTGGAAGCCCACGAAGGGTGTCTAGGTAATTTCCCCCTAAAGCCTTCTAGGAGAGTGGTCCGTGAAGGCATCACTCGCCAGGCTCCTTGCCCATCGTATTCCACCGGGCGAATGGCCCGTGAGAACACCATTCGCTAGGCACTCGGCTCGCTCGGCGGGTGAGGTCTTAGCTACTAGCTCTCGCTAGTCCGCTTTGACACCATGCGAGTGCCCCGCGAGTGGGGCCTCACTCGCCCAAAATCTCTTAGACTCATATTCTGCATCTTGACCCCCTGGGTCTTGGGGACCCACTCGGCGAATATGGGTTTGTATAATAGGAGGGTATCAAGCCCTAGGTAATTTATCTGGAATTTTTAGAGACATTTAGTCTCTCTGAATTAATTAAGAATCATTTAGGACACTTCCTGACTGGAAGGAATTACGTGCTCATATAACCTAGGATGATTATGAAATTTCTTAGTGATCTTATATTGATGATATTATTCTCTGATATTGTTGCTATAAATTTTGGATTGATATATATAGTACTTCATTCACAACCCCCAATATTTGTCTTAGTTGTAAGAAAATTAATTATGGGTTTAATACATACTGAAAAATTATGAAACTTGGTCATAGGACTTTTTAGGGCAAACATATGATCTGTTAATTTTGGTATAATTTTTGGAAGAACTTATACATGATTATCTTCACAAAGTGCCCAAGAATATATTTAATCAAATAAAGGATTTATATAGTCAAATGACTATGGAAAATTATGAAACTCAATTAGTGAACTTTTTATTACTCTAGATATTTGGTAGTTTTCTTATAATTTTTGAGTAAGGATTTTTGGTACTTCCTTTGTAAATCTCTGATTTTGATAAATTAGTCAATATTTTATTTGGAGGTCAAAACCTTTCTAAAAATTTATGAATTTCACACATGGCTGTTATTTTGATATCATACAGCTGTACAAATTTTATTAAGGCCATAGTTTATCAGAAAACCATACTTGGTGTTCAAAGTCATAGATTCCTAGATTTTGGGAAAATTATAATAAATTCTAAATAAATTAAGAAAATTATGAATTTCTTGATTTAGTCTAAAAATGGCATAACAAACCCCCAATAATAATATTGGGTCATTTGGATGAGCGTTTGGAGTCTTTTCCTCTTTATCCATCATATAGTTCAAGTGGTCTGCGTAGAGTGAAAATGGCTGAATAAAGATAAATATATAGATTTTACATGGGGAGTAAGATGTCTGGGTGACTAGGAGGCAAGAGACTGCTTGGGATTGTCGAAAGATCATCATTCCCTTGGAGGGAGGTAAAACACACTTAGCGTTAGTAAGTGTAACATTAATAGTGGTCGGTTTAAGGGTAGACACCAATAAGAATAAGTGTCTTAGAAAGGGCGGTTTGGGCTATCATCCCATCGTACCTCCTAGTACTGCTGCGAGCCCCTCACAGCGTAGAGCTCAGGAAGTCCAAGATTAACCCTAAAACTTCTAAGTTCAACTAAACAATAGACAAGAATAGTTAAGTGGGAGAACTTGATAAGATAATCCTCGTCCCAAACATGGGACAGATTGGTACAAGTCTGAATTAGTCTAGAGAGCGGTAGGATCAATGATATCTAAGGAGGACTGGATAGTCCGGCGAGCTGGAGGCTCAGTAAATATAATTAAGAGGCGGTACTCACCCAATAGTACGTGCATACCCTGGTGTGTTCTTCAGGGGCGTACGTAAGGTCTAGGTTTGGAGGTGTCATACTGGCCTAGGAATGGAAGACCCGATCCACTACCCCTGTTTGCCTCAATGGGGTGTACCTGAGCGAAGACTCGAAAAGCGGGATAGAGGTGGTGCTTACCAGATAGTACGCGGATACGTTGTGCGTTCTTAGGGGCGTACATAAGGTCTAGGCTGGGACATAAGCCAAGAAGTGGACAAGCCCGATCCACTAACCTGTTTGCCTCAACCGGGTACCTGAGGTGACACACTCAAACAGAGGGAACTAACCAAAGGTCTGTGCGTACAGAGTCGAGTGTGTGAGTTGCATCATTGCATTGCTTAGCATAACATCATTTCATAAACAAGGCCTCATCGTATAAATTAGTATGGTCTCTTTTATACAATGAGTTTACCTTTGAGTTATATCCCTTAACTTATAAGTTTGTATGGGCATTCATATAAGTTAAGGTTACTCTTGTAGCTGTTTTACTTTTGAGCTGCTTTTACTTTTGTAGCTGCTTTTACGTTGTAGTTGTTTTACTTTTGTAGCTGCTTCTACTGCTTGAGATATATATATAGAACTGCAAGTTAGTTCCATGTCACCTGCTTTTGTTTTTACCCCTTGTTGTCCTCTGCTTCGTCCTCCCGCACGATGCCTAGGAGTCGCGGTGTAAGACCCCATTTTTTCACTACAAAACTGATTCTTATGCCCAGAACCACCATTTTACGATGACACCATCGCTCGGGAAGTTCGCCAATACAAAACGCCGATCCTAACGGCCCACTACTAGAAAACTGATTATTAGCCACATATTTTTTCCACAGGTCAAAAATCGTGGTTAATAAGTAAGTATTAGCCACGATTCTCAAACTCATAGCTAATAACAAAATATTAGCTACACTTACACAATTCATGGCTAATAAGCACTTAGTAGGCACGGTACATCAAAATTCATGGCTAAAGAGTAAAAGCAATGGCAATCATGTAATATCCAACCATAGCAAAAGAATCCCTAAATCGCTTAGCCTGTGAAATGAACTCCCACGTCTTCTTTTCTTGCAGATTTCAGCTCCACCACTCCTCGCCGACTGCAAGCGCTCCCGACGTTTCTACCATTTCATCTCCATCCAACCGCAAATCTACCGAAGGTGTCCTCCTAATCCTACATCCTCGCCGGTGAAGATGAAGACATTCCCGATCTCATTGATAGCTAATCTCCCTTCGCCGGGAGATCGTGGTGTTCACATGAGCGAATACTCCATCTTGAGAGGTGAGGAGGGGCGATCTGTTTTTGCAGACAAACCTCGCCATTCTTTCAATCGATGTTTCATCGTCTTCGTGAAGGTAAGATCTCAGAAGGTCACTTGAACCATCGTCTACTTCAAGCCTTTTCAGATCCAAAATGATTCATACCCGAGAATCATTGCCTTTTCCCTCAAGTTGGCGGGTCTGTCTCTCCTCCTGTATGTCGTGAGTTTGCTCAATTTAGGGCTTTGATTGTTTCTGAGTGTGGGGATACAATTTTGAACCATCAAGATGTATTTCTTGTATTGCCATTGTGTTTTAGGTTCTAGTTTTGTTATTATTATTTTGGTTTCCCAACTTTTAGAATTGATTCACATACTTAGCTTAATAAATTTATGTAGCATTTTCTTTGATTCTTGTGGTTTGGTTTTACCCAATGGTGCAACTATATGGTTGGTGTTCATCAAGATAGTTTTGCCATGTTATAAATTTTCTTGATGATGTCCTGACAATTTCCCCAGGTACATATATGTGGATCAACTGGTAATTAACCTTGAAGAAGCACGAAGAAGAGCTGAAGTGGCCTGATATCATGGAATCCTCGGAGTCCCTTAGGTATACATCTCTCTAAAGTTTTCCGCACATGTTCAAGGATTCTCCTACATATTCAAAAATTATTAAGCATTAGTGGATATCTTGTTTATTTTTGTACTTTTGATTTCATTATATATTTGTAATGCTATATAAGTGATTCTAATGCTTTGTAATTTGCTGTGATTAGACATTTTCTCGATCCACTCAGTAAAGTAGTTATTCACTACGTGGATATAATTATCGGCTACGTTTGTTGGTTTTCAAATCATCTTTAAAGCAGTCATTTAAGTTTTATATTGGTTCTTCTGGAGACGATATTGATTCACAAGTATGCATTTGTTATAATTTATAAAAACTTTGTCTGGTTTATTCCTCAGCAGTTCATTTTTTTATTAACACTGGAAGTAAAAATGCGTGGACTCTGGTGCTTATGTTTTTCGACCAAATTGTATTGTTTACTGAAACTAGCTCTCATAAAGGAAGATCTTATACTTGTGTTGTTTTTTGTTTATGTAGATATGTGAATTTCTATGTCGCTTCCATGAGATTTTGGGTCTCAACGAGACTTTAACGTTTGATGGACTTGAAGAGGAACTCGTTGATCCATGGAAGTTTGTTAGTCCTAAAAATTATGTTCAGGATCCTCAAATTATGTTAAGTATGATTTTATTAACTTGTTTTTAGAGTTGTGCTTCTCTTGGTGCTAATTTTTCTTATAATTATGATAGGTTTATGTTCTTAAACATATGTTTTCTATCCACAGTGGGCACCTTGCCATAGTGTTGTTACAATGCCACATTAAGCAACACCAATAGCAACACCACATCAAGCAGAGCTAGAAGTTTGTTAGTCCTAAAAATTCAGACATCATCAAATTTCTAAAATTCCATCTCTCATTAATTGTCTATATTTTATTCCCAGGGCACGTGTACAGCCGTGAATGTAGCAATGATAAACACCTGAGCTTTGATAGCTGCGACATCGACGGAGTAAGAATCAATTTTCCGCAGATTTATATGATGCATCTGGAGAAGCTTTAGACTACTTGCATGAAAAATTTGTGCATATGGATTTAGTGTTGCACCTAGCCACTCATTGTATATATTTTCTTTTCTTGTGAGGCTATCTCTCTGTTAACCATAGGCCCTAATAGTTTTAAAATGCACTTTTCCAAGTGTTAGAAATCACTTTGTTAATGTGATTTTCTGAATTTATAATTGTGTGCAAGCAAAAGGCGGGTTAAGTATTAGCCACGGCAGGGATGCAGACATGCATGTGTATTCACGATTTATTCTCTCCATGCCACTGACCTAGAACACTCTTCCGCTCAGTCCCCCCCCCCCCCCCCCTCCCCCCCGCCCGCCGCCGCTGTTCTTCTCTGTTGCCTCCACCGATCGCCATCACAGCAAGAAGTCATTTGATATTTCAACCAGGCCAAGAAGTAATTTGATATTTTAACCAGGCCAAGAAATCATTTGATATTTCACTACATGTTTTAGGAAATTTTTAGCAAAATAGTTATATTTATTTTTCAGTTTAAAATAGTTATTATCCTATGTATAATATGAACTAGTTTCACTTGCAAATCATACCTATTTCACTTTGGCATGACAATATCTGCTTTATTTGATCTTGTTGCTCTGCATATTATCAGTATTTCAAATCATACATGTTTCTATTACTAGGAGAGAACAAAGTCATTTGTTCTTGATAATGACATTGTATGACTAAGATGAGTTTGAAAATGGTCTATATAGCAGTGCAATGTATGTCAATCATGCTCTTTCTTGATTGGACTGAGTGCGTGCACATGATTGAATGAATGTCCAATCTTACCATTGGGAAAAGCCTTAAAACTCACCACTCAAATAAACAGAAAAACCTCATAATATATGTGGAAAAACTATAATTACACAATAGAGTTCTAAATCATTTTCGTAGATCTCTACTTGATTGATCTCAGAGATACACTACTCATTTGTTAGTCTACCTTTGCGCGTGACAAAAGAGTGGTAATTTGACAGACACGTTGCGTGTTCTTGTCCAATATTTTGCCATATTCCTTATAATAGAGCCTTGCTCTTAGATATTACTCACGCTGCGTCCATGTTCTGCTCGGATCATTTTTCTTGTAGCTATAAAAAGAGTACCAGATCATGCATAAATCCCATGTGAAAAAGAAATCATGCAATAACTTTTTTTATTTCAAGTTTACTGGTAAGCAATTGATTAATTCAACCATCCATTAATTCACATGGGGCACATGTGTGCATAACCTAAAATATGACTTTCTGAATATCTTTAATTTGTTTCGCTAATTCTTTGTTAGATATTATTATTATTTAGACTCTACTTTACTCCCATTAATTGAATACACAGTACAATTTTTTCTCATCATTCTTGAATCATTTTATTGCTTTCTAGTTTTGTGTTGTTGCATATCGGAAATAAGTGCTTGGTATTCGATTCTTGGAATGATATTTAGCTTCATTTATGATGCAACAGGTATTTTGATGCCTTTGATCTGAGGATAAGACTCTCTGCAGTTAGCAGATTACACATGGCTATAAACTGTAATGGTGGTGTAACCTACATACTATGATCTTTCTGGTTCCCCCATTTATGGCTGTAATGTCTAACTAAATTCATATTTTTCTGATATTTATATGTTGCTTAAATTCATTTTCTTCCTGATTTGTAGTTAACATGAGAGGGACTTGTACATCGAAAGAAAGGAGTATATCTCATAACTAGAACTATCGGTATCAAGTGTCACCATTTTATGTTGTATTGTATCCATACGACTTTCTCAACTTGTTGTGAAGAGTTTAACTATTGCATTTGGTATTTACTGCAACCACTTTGATACAACACAAATCCCTTGTCTATGATTCTGCCAAGTTTATAATTACATTATTATTTGTATCGTTCTAAATAGAAGAAGTTATTTTTACAAGCTACTTTCTTCTTTGTTTAGTTTTGGAGTAGAGAATCTGCTGACATACATTTTAGTTATGGAGTTGATGTTAATTTTGGGAAGAGATGGCCGGCTGCGAGCTACTTCCCTCGAGTTGATATTGTATTTTTTAGTGGGTTTTTGTTTATTATTTGATCAATATCTGATCAAATATGGACGTTTTTCTTACATTTTTACATCTGTTGCTTTGCCATATAGGTGTTGGCAATGACCCGAGAGAGGATCGATATTTCAATATCCTGAAGCAAGCTCCCGAAACAATATGACAAGGAATACATGAAGATGGATATGCTACAATATGAAGATACCTTCAGACATCAGGTATATGTATATATATTCTACACTCTATAAACTTTTCTTAATTTATCAGAAGTGAGGCTAAACATCATTGCTCTCAGGTGAATGAACTGCATCGGCTAACTCGCAGAGGAGGTGTTGGCGCAAAATTCAGCTCACCTTAATTCATCCATTACTGTTATGTGAGGATTTTGCTCCTGCTGTACAATTGTTTAGCTCTTGTCTGAAATTTCAATTTACTTGTGGTTTTTAAAATTCCAGAGTCAATGAATTTATGTTGGTGTTGTTGCTGCATGATATTTGTATTTTATGCCACAAGGAAATTATTCAGCAGCTTTGTAGAAAATAGGCTAACGCTCTATTTGGGAGAGCTGTGGCAGTTGTGAGACCGTTTAAGATAAATGCAGATAACATTTGGATATGCAGAACACTATATTCTCAAAATATCACCTCTGTTGTGCAAATGAGGTCAAACGTTAACGATCTTGAACCCCTCACTATTTTTACTATAACATTTTCACACAACTTCACCTAAATATCTAATGTGCAGATACAATTATTACTCAATATCTAACTGCAGGGCCGGCCTTTTGATGCTCTACACGTTGAAGAGGCCTTCAGTTGAAACCATAGAAAAAAAATTCAGGAAAATGTTTAGGATTTTGAATCACTAAATTTTCCTACATCCAAGATTTCAGCTTGGTTTTGGATAATGTTGTGCAACGGTGATTTTGTGAAATTATTGTTGTAAACAGAAATCTGATGCTTTTGGATCCAACTCTAAAAAGTATAATTACAGCTTGGCGATTGTGGCAGTTTAATTTTGAGGAATTAAATTTCTGCTCTAATTTTTAAAAAAATACAAAATTAATTATATGCCGCGGTTTGAAACCGTGGCAAAATAGGTTTTTAAAAAAATATTAAACTGACTATTAGCCACGGTTCCAAACCGTGGCTAATAGTCAGATTATTTGCCACGGCAAAAAGCGTGGCAAATAGTGCATTTTAACCGTATTAAAGAGTTTTTGCCAGGGTCTAAATCCGTGGCAAAAGGTTACATTATTAGCCACGGCAGAATATTTTTGTGGCTAATACTATTTGCCACGGCCACTCCGTGGCTAAAACTTTTTCTCCACGCAACATTTAGCCACAATTTTTTTCCGTGGCTAGACCGTGGCAAAAGATCTTTAGCCATGGTTTTAGACTTTTTGCCAGAGAAAATTGCCCTGACGCCATATCGATCGCAGAAGTAGAAAAGTATAAATGAACAATTAGAAGTTCAAGTCCACAATCACATGCTATATATAATAAATGCCCACATGATATAACTGAAATAACAAAGGTTTCAATAATAAAGGGCTCAAGCCCTGTACATCATGTCCTCACTACAAGATCACTCGCGGAAGCAAACTACTAATCACTCACTGATCCTGGAACTGGAGCTCGTGTACTAGACTGTCCCGCCTCCATCTACATCGGCTTCTGGTGCTGCTGCGTCTCCTCGATCCTCTAAAATGATATGGTCCACGGACCGTTAGTCAAAAATACCAAGCCTTATGTTCCCCACCCCTCCCCTAATAGCTCCTAGGCACCGAGCGGGAGGATGAAGCGGAGGACAGCAAGGGGTATAAAACAAAGCAGATGATGGCGGATCTGTCTACAGGAAGTGTCTACAACTACACCTGTGTATATAGATAATTGAAGCAGTAATATAAAGCATGGTAAAGAGAAAGTAAAGAACAGTAAGTAAAGCAGTTGTACAATAGAAAATGTAACCATTGATTTATAGGAATGCCCATACAAACCTATAGACCAAGGGGTCATTTAGCAGGGCCTATCATATAAAAAGTCCCATAATCGATTTATACGATAGGGGTAGGGGTTGAAATGCAATGCTTATGCCATGACATACAAAGTTATGCAGTTTATGTTATGTTCACACAAATGCAACACACACACTTCGACTCTATGTGCACAGACCTTTAGTTCCTCCTTTTTGGAGCTAGCAGGACTCCCAGGACTCCTGTAGTGGCAAACAGAAGCGGTGGGTTGGGCCTCGCCCACCTCTAGGTTGGTATTCACACTACCTAGCCTAGACCTATCGTACGCCTCAATGCAAAACTGCAGAGCATCTGCATACTCTTACTGGCTGGACCACCAGACTTTTATGGCTAAGTGCAAAATCCACACTTGCCGAGTCAACGTATTGACGTCAGTGTGAACGACCGTCCAATACCGAAGACCCACCACCTTTATGCACATGCAAACATGTTTACCATCTACCTCCGATCCATAAGCTCCCCGGGCTAACCCGCCCGTCACCATAACCTTCCGAGCCACCGGCTCTCCAGACCGACCCATCCGTACCAACAAGCATTACTGAGTCAACAACTCACCGGACTAACTAGTCCGTAGCTACAACCACCAAGCCTACCGCTCGTAAAACCAAACCAACTAACCTCCCGTAACCACGGGGTGTGGGTGTGTGTATTATTAAGTTAATCATGTACAACATCTTACTCCTACAATTTACAGTTAATCTTGGACTTCCCGAGGTCAACCCTGTGAGGGGCTCACAGCGGTACTAGGAGCTATGATGGGATGATAGCCCAAAGCTTCCTTTCTCAAGACACTTAGTGTTATCGGTATCTACCCATGAGAATACCCCTCTTAACATTTCACTTGAGTTATCCCCCTAAGTGTTTTCTGACTCCCCACGGGAAAGACGATCTTTCGTCAATCCCGAGCACATCCTTACCCTTAACTCACCAAGCACACTCTCATCACATGAACTCCTTTTGGTGACCTACAATCTCTTCAACCAGGCTAGGTACACTGACTAACTTCGATTCCCAAATACTGGTCTTCAATTCATTTAATTTACAGTTTTTACTATTCGCCGACCAAATGGGTTATATGAGTTGTGTGAGAGGAGGTACTCCAAATATTCATCCAAATGACTCAAGATATTTACTGGAGGTCTATCATGATGTTGTAAGACTAAATCCAGAGAAACATATTTTTCCTTATTTAATTGGCATTATTATAATTTCTCCAACATTGGCCAAGTATGAATTTGAACATGAAGTATAAGATCTTCTTATGATATGGACCCCACAAAATTATGAAAAGTCTATGATATCAAAATAACAGTAAATATAGAGTGTCACAAATATATATAGTAACGTATTAGCCTCTAATTATTTTATTGAGTAATTATCCAAAGTTAGAAATTAAAGAAGGAACCACCAAAAATACTTGTCCAAAAATTATGGTAAAATAACCAGACCTTTATAATGATCAGAAAAGTTTTCAGACTGGGTATCATAATTTATAAAAACCATAAAGTCACATAAATAAATATTTCAAGTAAATTCAAACTAGGGCACATTGTGAAGTAACCTACTAGTAAACAATTCCAATAATTATACAAAAATTGTAACATCCCCAATCCTTCTAGACCCCTAGATGGTGTTAGGGCATGGGTGGTGTGCTGAGTGGCCACTAAGGCCCTTGGGCCAAGTGGAGTGTGCTAAGTGCACACCAAGGGCACAAAATCAACATAGCCCAATACCACTCCCTTAGGCCAATTGACCCTCAATTCACCAAATTGACCTCCCCCATACCACCGTAACCACTAAGGAAGACCATTACCTTGAGAATTGCACTTGGGTGGGACCCAATTGCATGAGATTGACCAAAGTCAACTTTAGGTCAACATTAACCAAACTAAGTCAATTAGGGTTCAATTGACCCTCAAATGTTCAAATTGGCCTTCCCACCACACTCTAAGCACCTTAAGGAACCCAATGGACCAAAAAGCCCCCTCATGGTGGGACCAATTGACCCCAATTGACCAAAGTCAAACTTTACCCAATTTTGGTCAAACCTACACCCTTTGATTAAATTGAACCAATTGAAGGCCCACCATGGACCAACCTATGTTGGGTGATGTTAAGGGACCCATGACCCCCAAGTGGGGTCAACCCACTCACCTTGGTTGACCAAAGTCAACCATGGTCAACATAGCCCATTAAAGGTGAATTTCAAGCCTAAAGTGAAATGAACCCCAACCCCAACCAATTAACCAATCATTCTTGGACTTAGGCCTTGCCCAATCAGCCCTTAGACTGAACCCTAATCTATGGTATGTTTGATCAATGAAGGGGGGGACCAAAAGTTGATCAAAAAGCAAAAGAAAAAGGCATAAAGCTAAAAGCAATCACCCCCTCCTCCGCACTCCTCCTCCAATCAGCCTAGGGGCCTCCCCTGATTGCTTGGGGTCTGAGCTTGACCCAGGTGGAAGCAAGGAGCCAGATGGAGCAGGAAGATGGCAACCATGGGAGAACCGAGGTGGCTCCAATTCAAAGCAGCATATAGAGGCATCCCCACCCCATTCTATCCATCCTATTAGCTTCAGAGCACTGAGAGCAGACGGAATCGACCCTTGGAGCAAAGCTTTTGCTGGAGAATAGAGTTCGGGAGCGGGATTGCCGGAGCAAGGCTTTTCCATGGCCAATCGCCGCCGCCGCCACCGCCAAGCCCCACTCTAGGTTCGTTTCTCCTCCCCTCCCCTCATGCTAGCTTCCCATCTCTTAATGCTGAAGGATCGGGCTCAATTGAGCCCGGATCCATTTCCAAAATCCAAGGATTTCAGCTCGATTTGTGACACCTGGAACCGCCGGGAATCGCCTCCTCCGGCCGCCATGTCGCCGGGAGTCGTAGCCCCGACCACCACGAAGGTGGTGGAGGTGGTGGCCGGCCGTGGTGGCCACCAGGTGGCCGGGAAAGGAGGAAGGAAGTCGGCCCAGGACGGGATGATCCCAGCTGTTGGCAGGAGGAGGAAGATGACCCACTGCCCTCGGATTTGCGCCAATATTCGTGCAGAGCCCTTTTATCCTTTATTTATTTAATTCATTTCATTAGATTTCTGCCTATTTCTTTCAGTCAACTTCAAATAGATATTAAGGCCACTTAATGGCAGATTTAGAAAAAGTGCTCAACATAAAAGTTGTAGGCCTTGGTCTTAACTTTCATTTGGCTCTGAGTTTGGGTCATTTGGTGACATACAGCTCCCTAGGGAGCTGTTTTACTAGGACTGGTCCTACACTAGGTCAGTCCATTAGAAAAATTGCCTAGGTCAAACCCCTCCATCTTTGAAGCTGTGCTTTTAACCATGGGTTTGTATACCCTAGGGTCACCCCCTGCCAAAGAGGCAGCCCTTGGTGGACTCTTTTTCATAGGGTTTTTGTGGTAATTAGATTATTTAAATTATGTTGATTTTTGGAGCATATGATGTCCAAATGACACCAAACTCTGATGGCATGCTCTTTTGTACATTAGTAGTGCCTACCTAAAATATCACTCCATTTGGAGTTGATTTGATATGGAAAGTTGGAAACCCTAATGAGGACCTTTAAGGATCAAAGTAGGGTTTGATTCAATTTGAGGAGTTGAGTGTGTTAGCCTCCTCCCATCTTGTTGGTTATGTGGGTATGTATATACAATTGCTGGTGTCACACCCTAAAGGTCCATTTGGAGCCATTAGGGTGGTGTGACCTAAAACCCTAAGGGTGAATCCTTAAGGGTGCAAAGTGGGGATTTGTGAAGAACATAGGATCAAATGTTCATGCCATGGCTTGGGACTGTGTAAATATGTTTGTAGGAGCATAAATTGACTTAGTAAATTAAATGAGAATTTTTAGGGGTATTTAGGTGTATTTCTTCCTAATAAATGAAAGTGCCCCCTTTCCTTAATAAAATAATATGCAAGGTCATATGACCTTGTATGACTTTGTTATACTATCAGTGGATGTATTAGGGATGAAATTGTGCTATAGTAATTTTGTTATAATTTAGTGAAGTTTCATTCCTTGTGTAGGAATTTTTAAGTACTTGCTAGCCTAAGGGAATTTAATTTTGAAAAATATTAAATCATGGGGAAAAAATGTGATATTTGGTTAACTGTCATTCAATGCTATTATATACCCATGATAATTGTTTAGAAGCTATCGGAATTGTATTTCATATACTTCATGTAGAAATTGAGATTTACATCACTTGAGTATTTAATCCTCTTAAAATACCAAATCATATGGAAATGTTATGATACTTTGGAATCTGTCATTTTATGTCAATATGAGCCCATGATAAATGTTTGGGAGCTTGATGATTTCTATTTCATGTACTTCATGTAGAAAGTGAAATTTACATCACTAGAGTATTTAATCCTTTTAAAATATCAAATCATAGGGCAATGTTATGATACTTGGGAATCTGCCATTTTATGTTAATATGTGCCCATGACAACAGTTTGGAAGCTTGTAGATGTGTAATTCAAGTACCTCATGTAGAAATTGGTAATTGCTACCTTTGAATGTTTAATCATTGTAAAATATCAAATCACATGGTAATGACAAAATAATTTGGAAGAGAACTCTAGGACCCCATTTGGACACTTGGTAATTTTTGGAGAATTTTCAGAAATGAAATACTATTTTTACTAATTAAAGTGGCATTTTGGTAATTATACAATTATGATGATAAAGTAGGCCAAATGACATCTTAGGGTCATGCTACTCAGTGAACCACCTTGATTTGGGATAATATCTTGCTGATAATTTTCATATAACATGAGGAATCATTTTGAGGGTAGTTCATGTGTATTTTGACTTAAGCCCTTAACTATTTTGAATTAAAATAAATACCAAATTAATATGGAAAATTATGGAAATTGGGCAATACCTTTTTAAGGTCATTAGTAGCCTAGGATAATTTTACCAGACCCTGGAGATGAGTTTTTAGAGGGATTCCCTTATGGGGTTGAGGGATAGTTCAATTTGGTGGACTGCGTTTAGTAAAAACAGAATTTGGTGGACTGCGTTTAGTAAAAACAGAATTTGGAGTTCTTGACAATTTAGATCCCTAAGTAGTGAGTAGGAGTTATATCCAATCAGTAAATGAGTTATATCACACCATGATTCAAGGAGGGTCAATCCTAGGGTTGGTTATGAGGTTGTATTAGGGTTAATGTAGAAGGAAAAGATGTACGTCCAACCCAATTGGGTCAGACGGGTCTTGAGCTAAATCACACTAAGCGTATGAAATGATGAGGGTGAACCGAATGTTATCCACCAACTAAAATAATTGTCTTGATGAGGACGATGGGGTTGAGCCCATTGATCTGTAGTACCGTTAGGGACCCCTTTATGGAGTACACCGCGGGAAGTCCAAGATTCACCCTAAATATAACACGAACTGAATTGTAGGCAAGAGTAGCCTAAGTGGATATGCAGACTGGTATGGATATCCTCCGGGAAAGAGGTGGGTTGGATCAGCTGTTGTGTTAGTCCCTGAGCTGGAAGCTCGGGTGGACATGTTAATGCCTATTACTTATTCAAATAGTGGCGAGTCTTCGGTACTAGGCTAGTCGTGTCACCGACAGTAGTACGTTGACTCGGGTGAGGGTGTGGTTTAGAGGGCCGGTAAGTTTGAGTACCGCGGTCTGGAGGACAATCCCTAATAACCCACCCCGACCTTAAAGTCTTGTGGACTCCAGCAAGGGTACGCAGGAGCTCCGCTGTTGTGTTCTTAGCGTTGAGGCGTACATGAGGTCTAGGCTTGGTAGTGACCATACCCGCCTAGGATGTGGAGTGCCCGATCCACTGCCACCGTGAGCCACAACGGTCGGTACCCGAAAGGTTGGCTTCCTTTCAAACAAATTGGGAACTATAAAGGTCTGTGCGCACAGAGTCGTGTGGGTGAGTCACATTGCATAACTTCATTAAAACATCATAATCATAGCATAACATAACATACACATAGCATACCCCAATCATATAAATTAGTATGGGCTCTTTTATATGATGGGTTACCTGGACATCTTAACTTATATGTCGTATGGGCGTTCATATAAGTTAAGGTACGAATCTGTGATGGTAGTTTAGATTTACTTACTGCACTGCATTTTCTTCTTATTTACTGCTTATTTCATTGCTCTACTTTACTGCCTTATACCTGCACTATACTGCTAGTTAGATTTTATTGCTTTACTTATACCTGCTAGAATAGTGCCATGTCACCACCTTCTTGTTTACCCCTTGTTTGTCCTCCGCTTCTTCCTCCCGCTCGGTGCTTAGGAGTCGTGGAGGGAGGCGAGGACAAAACGGCTTAGTCTTTATGACTAACGGTCGGTATGACCGCAGGAGTCCGAGGAGGCAGAGTTGTCCCGCGCGCAGCAGGACGAGATGGCAGGACCTGAGCAGCAGATGCAGCGCACTACCACGACGCCACAGGCTGATGATTAGATAGTTAGATTTCTGCTTTTTGAGATCTTTTGTTGTAGACTTCTGCATGTTGTAGAGAGAGAGAGATAGTACATTACTTTGCATATGTATCGGGTTTAAGCCCCTTTAATTGTACTTCTCTTATGGACTTTCTGTTTTCATTATTTTTGATGCTGTGATTGTGGACATGCCTTCTTTTATGTACTTACTTTTTGACATATTTTACTTATGATCGTATAGCCGGCAGGGTTGGTGCTGAGCGGTGTTAGTCAACCCGAGTGTTGGTGACACTGCAAGGCAGCGATTCTGGGCGAAGGTCCACCTCAACCGTGCGATACGGGAGAGGTTCGAGTTTTCAAGTACCCGAGCGGGTTTTGGAAAAAGAGATCTTACAAATGGTATCATTGAACGAACGATCATAAGAGAACAGTCCACAACATACTGGGTCACCCCGCTCGAGTGTAGTTTGAGGACAATCTATGCAGCGGAAGCTGTGGTGTGCCCATGTATGAAATCACATAAAACAGTCCATTAAGCAGCAAGTTAGGTCAAATTTTGATTTACTTAGACAATTTGGTGACGCACCCTAGTCTAAAGATCGACCTCGGGTCTAGATTTGGGTTGAGAGTTAAAGTTACCCAGCGTAGTTAAGGGAATAAGTTAGTATAAGTCTTGACGTTGAGACTTTCACACTAAAGGTTACGCTTTACTATCAGGTGGTAGGACCTTATCGAGGAGATCGGGTGTCTGTAGTCTTCTTTAGAGTAATAGAAGACCCATAAGCATAACCCCTTACCATAACTTGATACTTCCCATTACAGTACGTTGAGACAACCACCATAAAATACCAGAGGTCGAATTGGAATTTGAATATTTTGTTTGGAAAAGGCCCCTTTCCTAGTTAATCATATAGGGAACTCGGAAAAGTTAGCATAATTTATAGCATTGGGAGCCTAAGTTTTGTCATAACTAGTGTCTCAGGGTGGAACACGAAGTCAGAGATTTTATGCCCTAAAGTTTATGTATGTATGTAAGACGAATATACCGTAGAAGTATTGAAGAGACTTAGCCCAAATCGGTAGGGGCTTATCCTTTTGTTTATTGGGCCAATAAAATACCGACTTGGATTACCCCTTAGACTTTGTTTAGAAAAGGTTTTGACATTTTCGTAGTAATCTCGAGTTTTGGAGTATTCAATGAAACTCAGGTGATGACGAGATCTTATTCATACACTTTTGATTTGTGGACCAACCCTCCTTAGAAGTTTGAGACCCTTGGAGAATTACTTCACCTTAAATAGCAGGGAGTGTTTATACCAAGTTGTGATCACGTTAGTTATGAGAGCAAGTTAAGTGAATGGTACACTTCAAGAGTGAGCGTGCACTCACCTTATTGCTCCAAGGCTGATTCTAAGTCGACAAAAGTGATCAACTTGTTAATCATTTGGTTATACGTAAAGGGTTGTCCAGTGTATAAGCATAAGACTCTCGGAATCAAGAAAGTCAGGTTAAGAATTTAGGGAATTTCACTAATTTCCGGATCCAAGCAATGTGGTCTTGTCTTTTATAAGGACGTTTGGTCATCAAGCTCTTACCGGTCACAAGGGAAGAACGTCATAAACGGCGGATTCAGTGCAAAACCAAGTAGAATTTAGAATGGATAGAAGTAAGACTGGACTATAAGTCCGCATGACCATAAGAAATAATCAGTTTGTCGTAACAAGCGTGCAAGTGTATGGTTGTAGATACACCTTCTTAACCTCGAGACATCGATTTGTAGAGTTATCCAATCAATTTACAATCTTTAACGTCCGAACAAATGTCTCGATTTAGTCAAGTATTGAAAACAAGAAAGAATGCCAGGTTTAGTAGCTTGGGATAAAAGTGTCACATCATGGAATTTTGAAATTTGGAGTCAAGTCTTCGCAAGTAAGGATTACAACTAGAGTTTCTTGTACTCCAGGGCTTTCAAGGGTAATTTTCGGATAATATTTTTAATTAAAAATTCAAGCCCTCTCCGTGGTAAAAATTTAGTTAAGATCCTTTTACTCTTAAAGTTGGTTTATGCACCGCCAGAGAGCTTTGGAAGGTGTCTTTTTGGATCTGGTATTGCGATAGTATAAACTATTTAGGGCTAAGATGGAGAATTTTTTTTTCTATGTTCAGATCTCGGGAAAGATGACAACGACCGTCATGTGTTGAAATATTGAGGAATGGGGAGTTGAAACGATTGATTAGTGCCGTTACTATCAACTCCCGCTTAAGATTGTTAACTTTACTTGATGATACGTAACGACGTAATTTTTTGGATGACATGACTATGAGAAGGGTCGTTATGATGAAATCTTTAATTCTTAATTTATAGCATAAGTGAGATGAGACCTCTTGTCTTTGAAAGTTTAGCCCACCCGATATTGGAAATCTAAAGTGAAATTTGTCGAATGATACATTGAAGATATATAATCTACATACAATCCTCCGAGCTTAAGAACCAGAACTTACAATTTCTCCAAAAATTTTATAGTCTCAGTTAGGAAGGTTCAGGAATAAGGGAGACAAATTTGATTTTCAGATATAAATGGTGGAATTTCTCGAGGATTAATGGGTTTTAATGAGTCACCCTTCATGTTGAAATCAATTTGTGCCAAAACTTGTCATGATATAAAGGGGTTTTACCCTCGTGAGTTATGAGCCAATGGATATGGAAAGTATAGGGGAGTCATTTCACGAACATCCTTCTAACCTGCAGACGTTATTTGTCTCACAGAAAAACTTGGAAGATATCTACATTTATTTAACGTGTAGAAGCGCTAACATCGTGTAGCATTCGTAGGACATAAGCGACTCTGGTTCAAGTATAATCAAGGTTTTTGTTATTGTTTTGTAGCTGATAAACCTGACCTTGTATCCGCGGAGTCGGAAACGGTTTATCAGCAGAGACCTCTTTTGTTAAGGGATAAGGTCTCTTGGTGTAGGTGGTGTTGAACGCCTACGTGTAAGAGAGTCGTATAGTGAAGAGTCAGAGTAGACAATGACGGTTGGCTAAATGATCACGTCCTGGCTAATCAATTTATGAGCAGAGTATTAGATAAGCATGGTTCGTGAATGTAACCTTATGAAGTTAAGTTGAACTCGAAGGTTTTTGGTGCCATCTAGCGCGGCATGATAGTATAAATTAACTCGGTAAGTTCTTATGTATTTCAGGTAGATCCCCCTTCGGGGAGTGTAATGATTTTGATAACACCCGCGCCTGGTTAGCTTGTTTTGGTTTCTTTGAAGTGTCTACTTTCTATTTATTACCGGGATGGAGCAAGTAGAACCCGCATTGTGATTAATGGCATGATGTTCTGAGCGGCGGGTTAAAACTTCATTTAAACCCAGTGGGAATGTTGCCGATAATCTTAGCGAGTAATAGTCGAAGTGCAATGAGAAATTTTGGTAAAGAATGTTGCTCCGGTTTGAGTTCTCAAATAGTAGAGGTCTGAGTTCTTCCGTGGAAGGAGATTCTGATGTCCGATCATTATAGTTCAATCATGGGCAAGAGGAGCACAGCTGGGTGCCCTTGGACTTCATGCAACAATGTTTCCCGGAACTCCTCACCTCAGGTGCAAATTAATCGTCTTTGAAATCCTTTACTCTTATAAGTACTTGCAACCCGTAGACCCAAACCTAAATTTCGAGGACGAAATATTTCTTTTGTTTATTGGGATTTGTAACATCCCCAATCCTTCTAGACCCCTAGATGGTGTTAGGGCATGGGTGGTGTGCTGAGTGGCCACTAAGGCCCTTGGGCCAAGTGGAGTGTGCTAAGTGCACACCAAGGGCACAAAATCAACATAGCCCAATACCACTCCCTTAGGCCAATTGACCCTCAATTCACCAAATTGACCTCCCCCATACCACCGTAACCACTAAGGAAGACCATTACCTTGAGAATTGCACTTGGGTGGGACCCAATTGCATGAGATTGACCAAAGTCAACTATAGGTCAACATTAACCAAACTAAGTCAATTAGGGTTCAATTGACCCTCAAATGTTCAAATTGGCCTTCCCACCACACTCTAAGCACCTTAAGGAACCCAATGGACCAAAAAGCCCCCTCATGGTGGGACCAATTGACCCCAATTGACCAAAGTCAAACTTTACCCAATTTTGGTCAAACCTACACCCTTTGATTAAATTGAACCAATTGAAGGCCCACCATGGACCAACCTATGTTGGGTGATGTTAAGGGACCCATGACCCCCAAGTGGGGTCAACCCACTCACCTTGGTTGACCAAAGTCAACCATGGTCAACATAGCCCATTAAAGGTGAATTTCAAGCCTAAAGTGAAATGAACCCCAACCCCAACCAATTAACCAATCATTCTTGGACTTAGGCCTTGCCCAATCAGCCCTTAGACTGAACCCTAATCTATGGTATGTTTGATCAATGAAGGGGGGGACCAAAAGTTGATCAAAAAGCAAAAGAAAAAGGCATAAAGCTAAAAGCAATCACCCCCTCCTCCGCACTCCTCCTCCAATCAGCCTAGGGGCCTCCCCTGATTGCTTGGGGTCTGAGCTTGACCCAGGTGGAAGCAAGGAGCCAGATGGAGCAGGAAGATGGCAGCCATGGGAGAACCGAGGTGGCTCCAATTCAAAGCAGCATATAGAGGCCTCCCCACCCCATTCTATCCATCCTATTAGCTTCAGAGCACTAAGAGCAGACGGAATCGACCCTTGGAGCAAAGCTTTTGCTGGAGAATAGAGTTCGGGAGCGGGATTGCCGGAGCAAGGCTTTTCCATGGCCAATCGCCGCCGCCGCCACCGCCAAGCCCCACTCTAGGTTCGTTTCTCCTCCCCTCCCCTCATGCTAGCTTCCCATCTCTTAATGCTGAAGGATCGGGCTCAATTGAGCCCGGATCCATTTCCAAAATCCAAGGATTTCAGCTCGATTTGTGACACCCGGAACCGCCGGGAATCGCCTCCTCCGGCCGCCATGTCGCCGGGAGTCGTAGCCCCGACCACCACGAATGTGGTGGAGGTGGTGGCCGGCCGTGGTGGCCACCAGGTGGCCGGGAAAGGAGGAAGGAAGTCGGCCCAGGACGGGATGATCCCAGCCGTTGGCTGGAGGAGGAAGATGACCCGCTGCCCTCGGATTTGCGCCAAGATTCGTGCAGAGCCCTTTTATCCTTTATTTATTTAATTCATTTCATTAGATTTCTGCCTATTTCTTTCAGTCAACTTCAAATAGATATTAAGGCCACTTAATGGCAGATTTAGATAAAGTGCTCAACATGAAAGTTGTAGGCCTTGGTCTTAACTTTCATTTGGCCCTGAGTTTGGTTCATTTGGTGACCTACAGCTCCCTAGGGAGCTGTTTTACTAGGACTGGTCCTACACTAGGTCAGTCCATTAGAAAAATTGCCTAGTTCAAACCCCTCCATCTTTGAAGCTGTGCTTTTAACCATGGGTTTGTATACCCTAGGGTCACCCCCTGCCAAAGAGGCAGCCCTTGGTGGACTCTTTTTCATAGGTTTTTGTGGTAATTAGATTATTTAAATTATGTTGATTTTTGGAGCATATGATGTCCAAATGACACCAAACTCTGGTGGCATGCTCTTTTGTACATTAGTAGTGCCTACCTAAAATATCACTCCATTTGGAGTTGATTTGATATGGAAAGTTGGAAACCCTAATGAGGACCTTTAAGGATCAAAGTAGGGTTTGATTCAATTTGAGGAGTTGAGTGTGTTAGCCTCCTCCCATCTTGTTGGTTATGTGGGTATGTATATACAATTTCTGGTGTCACACCCTAAAGGTCCATTTGGAGCCATTAGGGTGGTGTGACCTAAAACCCTAAGGGTGAATCCTTAAGGGTGCAAAGTGGGGATTTGTGAAGAACATAGGATCAAATGTTCTTGCCATGGCTTGGGACTGTGTAAATATGTTTGTAGGAGCATAAATTGACTTAGTAAATTAAATGAGAATTTTTAGGGGTATTTAGGTGTATTTCTTCCTAATAAATGAAAGTGCCCCCTTTCCTTAATAAAATAATATGCAAGGTCATATGACCTTGTATGACTTTGTTATACTATCAGTGGATGTATTAGGGATGAAATTGTGCAATAGTAATTTTGTTATAATTTAGTGAAGTTTCATTCCTTGTGTAGGAATTTTTAAGTACTTGCTAGCCTAAGGGAATTTAATTTTGAAAAATATCAAATCATGGGGCAAAAATGTGATATTTGGTTAACTGTCATTCAATGCTATTATATACCCATGATAATTGTTTAGAAGCTATCGGAATTGTATTTCATATACTTCATGTAGAAATTGAGATTTACATCACTTGAGTATTTAATCCTCTTAAAATACCAAATCATATGGAAATGTTATGATACTTTGGAATCTGTCATTTTATGTCAATATGAGCCCATGATAAATGTTTGGGAGCTTGATGATTTCTATTTCATGTACTTCATGTAGAAAGTGAAATTTACATCACTAGAGTATTTAATCCTTTTAAAATATCAAATCATAGGGCAATGTTATGATACTTGGGAATCTGCCATTTTATGTTAATATGTGCCCATGACAACAGTTTGGAAGCTTGTAGATGTGTAATTCAAGTACCTCATGTAGAAATTGGTAATTGCTACCTTTGAATGTTTAATCATTGTAAAATATCAAATCACATGGTAATGACAAAATAATTTGGAAGAGAACTCTAGGACCCAATTTGGACACTTGGTAATTTTCGGAGAATTTTCAGAAATGAAATACTATTTTTCCTAATTAAAGTGGCATTTTGGTAATTATACAATTATGATGATAAAGTAGGCCAAATGACATCTTAGGGTCATGCTACTCAGTGAACCACCTTGATTTGGGATAATATCTTGCTGATAATTTTCATATAACATGAGGAATCATTTTGAGGGTAGTTCATGTGTATTTTGACTTAAGCCCTTAACTATTTTGAATTAAAATAAATACCAAATTAATATGGAAAATTATGGAAATTGGGCAATACCTTATTAAGGTCAGTAGTAGCCTAGGATAATTATACCAGACCCTGGAGATGAGTTTTTAGAGGGATTCCCTTATGGGGTTGAGGGATAGTTCAATTTGGTGGACTGCGTTTAGTAAAAACAGAATTTGGTGGACTGCGTTTAGTAAAAACAGAATTTGGAGTTCTTGACAATTTAGATCCCTAAGTAGTGAGTAGGAGTTATATCCAATCAGTAAATGAGTTATATCACACCATGATTCAAGGAGGGTCAATCCTAGGGTTGGTTGTGAGGTTGTATTAGGGTTAATGTAGAAGGAAAAGATGTACGTCCAACCCAATTGGGTCAGACGGGTCTTGAGCTAAATCACACTAAGCGTATGAAATGATGAGGGTGAACCGAATGTTATCCACCAACTAAAATAATTGTCTTGATGAGGACGATGGGGTTGAGCCCATTGATCTGTAGTACCGTTAGGGGCCCCTTTATGGAGTACACCGCGGGAAGTCCAAGATTCACCCTAAATATAACACGAACTGAATTGTAGGCAAAAGTAGCCTAAGTGGATATGCAGACTGGTATGGATCTCCTCCGGGAAAGAGGTGGGTTGGATCAGCTGGTGTGTTAGTCCCTGAGCTGGAAGCTCGGGTGGACATGTTAATGCCTATTACTTATTCAAATAGTGGCGAGTCTTCGGTACTAGGCTAGTCGTGTCACCGACAGTAGTACGTTGACTCGGGTGAGGGTGTGGTTTAGAGGGCCGGTAAGTTTGAGTACCGCGGTCTGGAGGACAATCCCTAATAACCCACCCCGACCTTAAAGTCTGGTGGACTCCAGCAAGGGTACGCAGGAGCTCTGTTGTTGTGTTCTTAACGTTGAGGCGTATATGAGGTCTAGGCTTAGTAGTGACCATACCCGCCTAGGATGTGGAGTGCCCGATCCACTGCCACCGTGAGCCACAACGGTCGGTACCCGAAAGGTTGGCTTCCTTTCAAACAAATTGGGAACTATAAAGGTCTGTGCGCACAGAGTCGTGTGGGTGAGTCACATTGCATAACTTCATTAAAACATCATAATCATAGCATAACATAACATACACATAGCATACCCCCATCATATAAATTAGTATGGGCTCTTTTATATGATGGGTTACCTGGACATCTTAACTTATATGTCGTATGGGCGTTCATATAAGTTAAGGTACGAATCTGTGATGGTAGTTTAGATTTACTTACTGCACTGCATTTTCTTCCTATTTACTGCTTATTTCATTGCTCTACTTTACTGCCTTATACCTGCACTATACTGCTAGTTAGATTTTATTGCTTTACTTATACCTGCTAGAATAGTGCCATGTCACCACCTTCTTGTTTACCCCTTGTTTGTCCTCCGCTTCTTCCTCCCGCTCGGTGCTTAGGAGTCGTGGAGGGAGGCGAGGACAAAACGGCTTAGTCTTTATGACTAACGGTCGGTGTGACCGCAGGATTCCGAGGAGGCAGAGTTGTCCCGCGCGCAGCAGGACGAGATGGCAGGACCTGAGCAGCAGATGCAGCGCACTACCACGACGCCACAGGTTGATGATTAGATAGTTAGATTTCCGCTTTTTGAGAGCTTTTGTTGTAGACTTCCGCATGTTGTAGAGAGAGAGAGATAGTACATTACTTTGCATATGTATCGGGTTTAAGCCCCTTTAATTGTACTTCTCTTATGGACTTTCTGTTTTCATTATTTTTGATGCTGTGATTGTGGACATGCTTTCTTTTATGTACTTACTTTTTGGCATATTTTACTTATGATCGTATAGCCGTCAGGGTTGGTGCTGAGCGGTGTTAGTCAACCCGAGTGTTGGTGACACCGCAAGGCAGCGATTCTGGGCGAAGGTCCACCTCAACCATGCGATACGGGAGAGGTTCGAGTTTTCAAGTACCCGAACGGGTTTTGGAAAAAGAGATCTTACAAAAATTAACAGAGCTTTATAATGCCCTAAAATGTCCTATCCCTAAGTTTCACAATTTTCAAAAGAATATTTAGCCCTTATTTTATTTTCATAATCTTAAGGCAAAATAGTAGACTTGTGAATGAAGTACTAATTAGATCAATTCAAAAATTACAAAAAATTTACCAGAGGCATAGACAATGATTATATGAGCACTACCAAATTTTCATCAACATCCAAGGTAAATTGAGCATGTAAATATCTCTTATAAGAAGGTGTCCTAAAAAGGTTATAACCTAATTCAGAGAGGAAAAGTGTTCCAAAAATTCTCATAAAATTACCTAGGGCATATTTACAACCTATGAACTTATCTACTAAGTTCCATAACCATTCAAGTACATATGACCCTATGTCCTCCACAAGGTTCAAAGTGCAACCCTAGGGTTAGAACTAGGGTTCTAAGGCACATCCACCCCAAACCACCCCAAACCACTCATGGGGGTGTTTTATGTGATCCTAAACCAATGTCCAAAGTTTCATTACTTTTGGATGAGGGTTGACCCCTTAAATCCACCAAGAGCACTTTTCACCTAAATTGGCCTAGTTTGACCAAACTTGGGTTAATTAATTACCCAACCAAATCAGTCCCAATGGGGATGGAATTTTTACCAGAGTCATATCATGCCTCTAAGGAGAACCCACCAAAATTTGGAGGGGATTGGATGTCATTAGACCCTATAATTAATTAATATGTGAATTATTGAATTTTTACAAAAACCTTAGAAATTGTTCTCCAAAAATTCCTAATTTTGGATATATTAAAGGGGTAGGTATAATTAGACTATGCTCCAAATTTCAAGTCAATATCATTCTCCAATCAAAAGTTATTCAAGAAATAGCGGTTGTCCTACCCTAGGGACCAGTCCCACCAAAATGGCCTTACAGGGAGCTACGTTGCTCCTTTTTTACTGAAATCAATTTTAAAATAAAGTAGACTCCAAGGTCTACAACTATGGTGTTGACCACGTTTTCTGTAGAGGGACCTAAGTATTTTTGATAAATAATTCTGAAAAATACAATACATAAGGATTTATATTATTTGATTATGCACGAATCTTGAAGCAAATCATATGGCAGCTGGTCATCTTCCTCCTTCAGCCAAGGGTGGAGATTGCCCCGACATGTAGCCTATCTACCATAGTTTTCCCAGCCACCCACGCCCCTCCCCGGCCGGCCAATGCCACCACCACCTTCCTTGAGGTGGTGGCCGGCAATGGGAGGCCTTGGCCGACTGGTGGTGGCCGGAACCGGTGGTTTAGGCAAGAAGAAAACCTCCAAAAATGGAGATTTAGTCCATTTTTATTGGGGACCAATTGACCCCAATCCTTGCCGATTTTAGATGTAGATCTATCCATAGGAGAAGAGGAGAAGAACCAGACCTGTGTGGAGGGTTGATTCCTTGCCGATTGGGTGATCCTCCATGGTCGGCCTCAGGCTTTAGGTGCCATGGAACTTCTACACCAAGTTGCCCGATTTCTCCAAGTAAATGGGGGAAACACTCCTCTCAGTCCTCTGAAGCTTTTAAAAGGATCAATTTGGGGAGAGGAGGAGCCACCACCTTGATTCCACCATTAATGACCATTAAGCCTAATTTCGTCCATGGTGAAAACCCCCCATTTCATCCCCCATGTGGGCAGGAAAAACTCCTAAACTCCTTGTAACAGCCAGAGGAGATGAATCCCCATCAATTGGGAGATCAATTGGCCTCCCTTGGCCATGAATGTCATTACTCCTCTCTTTCTCTCTCCACCATTTTTGGGGAAAATGGTGTTTTCTCTCTCATGGTCGAATCCTCTAAAATTGAATGGTCAATTCAGTAATTCCAAGCCCCATTAGCTAGTGGACCACTTCAATTGGGGATAGCCCAAGTGGATTGGACTTGATTAGGTCAAAATAGGTCATTTTAACCTAAATTTAGGGTGGAGTTGACTTTGGTCAATTTGACCATTTGGGTTGGCCCCATTGGGTGGCTAGTGACCCTTTGGCCTCCCTTAAGGGTTAGAAAGGTTTAGGTAGGGTTAATTTGGTAAAATGAGGGCCATTTGACCCTTAATAGGAAACTTTGACCAAATAAGGGTAGGGCAAGGTCAATTTGGCATGGTGAAAGCCAAATGACCCTAATTAGCCAACTTTGACCAATTTAGGGTTAATGTTGACTTTGGTCAACTTGCCCTCTTTGGTTGACCCTAATGGGTCCTTAGTGCTCTGAGGGAACCCTTAAAAGGTTAGGTATGCTTTGGTGGGGTCAAAGGGTCAAGGTGAGTGTTAGTTATTGGGTGTCGACTTATCACCTAGAGGGGGGGTGAATAGGTTTTTCAAATTATTTTATTCCCCTTTTAGTGTTCTTATTTTCTGGTTAATAGATTTAGAGATTGAAAAGAACAGCAAAGAAAACAGACAAAGACTTATACAGGTTCCTCAACATAGGGTGTCTTGAGTAGTCTTCTTTCCCTCTGCGCATACCTAGAAGTGTGCTAGGCTCGGCAAACTCCGCCAATGTCTCCGGCCCGCAAGCCTTACAACTCAGACCCACAAGTCCCTACAGCCTGGGCCCATAAGCCCCTTCACTACACCCGAGCCAGAAAGCTCGACACTCAGGCCCTCAAGCCCTACACAGCACAGACCCGCAAGTCTTGCCTCTTGGACCCGCAAGTCCTTGCAGCCTAGGCCCGCAAGCCCCTTCACTGCACCCGAGCCCGCAAGCTCGACACTCAGGCCCTAAAGCCCTACACAGCATAGACCCGCAAGTCTTTCCTATTGGACCAGCAAGTCCATGCAGCCTAGGCCCGCAAGACCCTTCATTACACCCGATCCCACAAGCTCGACATGTCTGGACCCGCAAGTTCTCTGCTCTAACCCTCAAGCCTCACAGATCTCAAGCTCTCAAGCTTTACACTTAGATCTGAAACTAGATCATACAGATTTGGCCCGCAAGCCTTACAAATAATGATATACAAAGTTTGTTCTTCTTCCTGATGGAGATCGGTTACTTGTCTTGAAGAAGACCCCTCTTAGTTGAATCTTGAAAGCATAGATCTTCTTCAATCCTTCTCCTTTAGCCTAATGTTGACTGGCTTCTGCACTTTGAACGATACTTAATAGTCGATGTGGCTTGACTGCAATCTTGGAGAACATTGGATGAGCGTTTTTGTTCTCCTCTTCTTGTTCTTGATTCTTCTCAGCAGCATTTACTGTTGTATTGTTCGGCGGGATTCTTTTTTCATTTCTTCGTTCTCATTATTTTCTTTACGGCATCACTGTTCCCTTTTATAGGATGGAGGAGCCTCTTAACGGTCACATATGATGTCCTTTACTGATAAATGACCATACCTTAAGAGAACGTGTTGATTGGATAATCAGGTGGCGGAATTAAATGCTGACAGCGCATCTGGCATTTTTAAATCTGCCTCGACGATATTTCTATGGTTACGACGACATGGACAATATCTTGATGGCAGGACTCGTCGTTGTCTTGGACTAGCTTCATCTTCAATTCTTCTTCAAATAGAGATATCTCGACGATACGGGACATCCCTTCTGCACTTGCACTTAAGACGACATGAAGTCATCTAACTAATATCGACGTAATCTTCTTGATTGTTTGATATCGTTGTGACCACCTTATCTTGTTGACGACGTAATAGATATCATATCGACAGACCATTCTTCAACATCTGCCCGTCTTCATATGACCTTCTTTAGTCTTCTCGATGTCAAGGATTCGTTATGACGATATCGTTGACATCAGTCTTACTTAGCCTTTTCAACGACAAGGCTTCTTTATGATGATACCTGTCTTGTTCAGCCTTATCGACGACATGCCTCTTTTACGAAGATATCTATTTTGACTTAGCCCAATCGACGTCAAGGCTTCTTTTTGACGATACGTCGACAGACCATTCTTGTTTTTGTGCTTAAGTTTTCTTCTTCATCTCGGCTTCCTGATATCGTTGTGAGGTGATGTAGTGTTGATGGCACAATGATATTATCATACGCGTGTTGTCTCGACGATAGCCGATATGATCACTCTGCTTTGCTCTCCATATCATTTCAACGACATGCATATACTTATCGACGATATGTCCAGTCCTTTTCGACGATATTGCACTTAGGCAAGTTATTGAAGTACTGGACATATTGTCTGATCTCTACAAGCATGAACTAGATATGACATTAAATACACAATGTTTTTATCATTGAGCTGAGTGCTTCTTTAAATCAGGAACATTGAGGGAACATTTCCCAACAATCCCCCCCTATTTGAAGAAGTCCTAACTCACTTCAATGATAAATGCCACATACATAAAGATTTAACATTAAGATAATATAATCACATTAAGCAGCAATCACAAAAATAGATTAAATGTTCTTCACATTAAGCAGCAATCATATAGATAGATTAAATGTTCTTGAATAAGAGTTTGCATTCATTTGCCCCATTCTAATGTCTAACTTGATTCGACGCTCCTCAAGGTCTGTTGTTGCTTGCACCTTTGTCTTTCTTCCTTTGCCTCTGATAGTAGTTGATGGGCTTTGGAATCTTCTTGGGAGAGGGAGGAGGACCATGACGAAACGTTGACTTGTGATTTTTCCTCTTTTCGAACTGCTTTAGATGCTTCTCCCACTCAACTGACTGGTATACTCTTTGATGTCCCTCTTAGGGGTATCCAAATTGTTTCCATGACTCTGAGATTGTTTCTCTTGAATTTGGACTCCACCATCCTGATTGTGGATCCAGCTCGACCTCCCTCAGCCTCTTTTGCCTATAATTATTACTTTGGAGTTTCTTCCTCTTCTTGGAGGTTGCTGATTCTCCAAATTCAACGCCATACTCGGCTGAGTCAGTACTTATTGATGGGTCAGCAACTTCATACACTGATGGGGGTTTTTGTATTGTCTGCTTCACTTGATTTGTTATCCACATGGCTTGATGGGATCCAGCATTTATTATTTCATTCTCCCCCTTTAGAACTTGTTCAATTACCCGTTCTTCAAGACCTTCTCTGACCAGACTCAACTGTTCATGCAGGTGCAGTTCATTCACATCCAGATTGTTCCTTACTTTGAGTATATGGACAACTAATGTATGAGTATTCTCATTGACCCTATTCAGAACTTGATTCATATTATTGGTAGCACCTATTTTTATCTTCTCCAAGGCATAGTCCACATTTTCTGAGAATGTTACATGATTTGTCAGGATCTTATGGGTTTGATGTCCCACCTTGTTGACTTCCTCACTCATCTTTACTATTGTCGGAGATCCTAGAGTGTAGAAGTGGGTGCAATGGGTGTTGAGATGGAGTATGTCCCTCTTCACTGTCTTGATTTCTGCTTTCATCTCCTTCCTTAGGCCATCCATAGTGTTTTCAATGAATGTTTCCAATTGTTTCCGCAGAGCAGTCAGTAGACCCGATACTATGTGATAGAGGGAGCCTGCCTGAGCCAAAGATGGCTCAGCAGATTCTTTTTCTTGATCCTGTTCTTTCTGTGAAGCTACATAGGGAGTACTTTCAGACGATTCCTCACTGATATGGACTGTCACTTTGGTCTTCTCCTTGAAAACTTCTGGCACTGTCTCACTTGGAGATATAATTACTATTTTATTTGCTATTGCCAATTCATGGAAAGTTGAAGGGGTGGTGTCTTCCAGTGGCTCTGGCACATTTCCTCCTTCTAGTGTCCCGGGTACATTTCCGTCTTCCAGTGTCTCAGGCATATTTCCTTGATTTTCTAGGGCAGAGTACCCATGTTGGGTCTCCCCCTCAACTTGTGTGTTACCTTGGGTCGAGCCTACTACAGGAAGCTCCCCATCAATCATCTCTGTATTTTGGGTTGAGATCCCAAGTTGGGACTCCCCCTTAGTAGGAACACTCCCCAAGTTGGGGTTGCTACCTTCTTCAATAACCTCTTTGGAAGCAGGTTCAGATACATATGCTGGGATATCTCTCCGTGTAGATGTCTTCCCCTCAGATGAAGCAGGTTTGTGTGGGGGTGAGGGTCTGTCATCAGAACTGCTTGATGAATCTTCTTTTTCTAAGAGGTCTACTGGGGTTGCATGTTTCTTTTGCTTCTTTGGAGCGGATGGAGCATCAGATGATGGTTTGGGGATAGACCTATCCCATCTGTCAAGCATCCTGGAATCCAGCCTTTTGGAGTAGTGCAAGTGCACTCCCATCCTTCTATGAAGAACTTCATCGAGGTTATTTAGGAGGAACAGATATAGTATTCTTCTGTAAGAGGGAGTCTTTAGGGTACTCTTCATTCTCTGGAAGAGAAGCCCACTCCAGTCAGTCTTTTTGGACAGAATTATCCGGGCCATGACATCGAACATCTCCTTGGAGATTCGGTCATGCGAACTAGCTTTGCAAAGCAGCACCTTCCCCGCGATGTCGGCTAGTAGTTTCCCTTTCGGATTGAACTCATTTCTTTTGATCGACCCATAGGTCTTCCCAGTGTGGCCGCACCAGGTATAACTAGCTAAGACATCCTCCTTTGTCAGCTCTTCTTCTTCTCCCCCTTCAATTCTCGGCAAATGGACCGTTTTCCTGAGACTCTTGGCAGATATTTTGACCTTCTTACCGGCTACAATGGATTTTATCTGAGATTCTGAATGGTTGAGCTGGGCTTCAGCGAAGAACTCCGTCAGTTCTCGGTGGAGAAGAAATGAGGGCTCGCTTAGCAGTTATTCTAGGTCGGTGGATTCCAGGAGCCCTAGCACTGACCTGATTTCTTCAGAGCATGAGTTGAAACCCCCGCGCTGGAGTTCACAACCTGGGATTACTTCTTCTCTTTTGGGAGCCATCGGTTCAGAGCAAGAGAGGAGGCAGCACGTCGGAGAAGAAGCAGTGTTTTGTCAAAGGAATAGTTTAGGGCAAATGATAGCGTGATTTTTATTCTCGAGCATTCATTCTATTTATAGTGTAGGTAGGTGAAGGGGCGCGTACCTATGATTGTGTCGGTGAAAATGATCAGACGACTCCGATGGATCGATCTAGTGTCGTGTTAAATAGCTGGACTCTATTTTGATGATACTTCTGATTGTCGTCGAAATGATTCTTGGATACGCATCCTTCCAGCTTGATCCATTTGTCATTGCAACATCTGCTATATTGTCGTAACAACTTATTGTATCGATGATACAGATTTCTTAAACTTGTCATCCTGGGGCAACTTTCAGCCCTACTTGGGAAACATCTTTTGGCACCAACCCTGAGAGTTCTCCACGGGTGTTTTGGTCAATTTCAACTTGTAATCCTCCTGACTTCTTTTGGTATTTTTAATAGGATGACCTGCACTAACATTGTTAAGGAGCTAAATTTTGTTGTTCCAGCCTATGGGCCAGAACAGCCATCTTGGCCAATGCCTAGATTTGCTTCTAGTGGGCTCTTGGACTACCTGCAAAATGAGATTACAAGCCCTTAGTTACCCAAGTAGCCTTGGGTCCTAGGATATTATAAGATTTAAAGGGCATACTGGATCTAACTGCTCTAGGATATGTATAGTGATGATGAACAAGATTGTTTGCAAGTTTAGCATTTGTTACCCTTGGAACAGTTGGATTGTGCCAACAATCAATTGCAAAGTGCCTAGTCTTTCCACAGCACCAACATTCAAACCTGTTGTATCTTCCTTTCTGGCTGACTGTGTGAGCATGAGTCCTTGGAGTATGAACAGAAGGATATTTGAAGGAGACTGATCTGTACTGATTGTGAGTGTGATGTTGGTTATCACCATCCACATCTTTCCATCTGGAGTCAGTCTTCTTTAATGATTTATTCTCTTTTCTAGACCCAGTAACTTCATGTTTTCTTGTGATCATCCTTTCATGAGGTATCATTGAGGTTTTTGGCATGTTATTGAGTTTGAAGGAGCTTGCTACATGCTTCCTTGCAATGAAGGATTTATCCTCCACCCTTCTGACATTATTATTCTTAGATTTCAGGGTACTAGGCATCAATATCCTTCTTTAGAAGTACAACCTCTTTGGTTAGAGAACAGCACAGCTCCTTACTGTCAATCAGTGCCTTCAGAGTTTTCCCAAATTTTCTTATCAGATCAAGGTTGGAGCTTGCCTTGAAGTCCTTTTTGAGTTGGCAAACTCTGCATTCTTTAGAGTTAGCTTTTCAGCCTTTTCAGAGAGATCAGAATTTATGGCTTGAAGGATTGAGATCTTTTCAGGTTGCTCCTTGCAGAGCATCATGAACTTTTTGAGATCTTCTGGAAGGACATCATATGGCTTGGATAAGTCATCATTTCCTGATGAACTTGTCTTAGATTCTGAGTCTGAGGTAGATAGAGGAGCTCTTATGCATACCTGTTCAGGAGAGACTTCATCCAGAATTTTCTCCTCTGACTCAGATAAGGCAGTCAGTCCAAAATCAGCATTCTCTTCTGAGTCTGAACAGCTTGAGTCACTATCACTCAATGTTCTGACTTTATTCTCAGCTACCTTGCTTCTTAATTCCTTCTGATTCTTGGAAGGAAATACTGATTTTGCATTTCCTTCTTTTGATCCTAACATCAGGACTGTTAGAGAGTCCCACATCTCCTTTATTGTTATGCAATGAGCCAGTTTCTGAAATTTTGAAATGTCAACTGCACCAGCTACAATATCTTTGGCTTCCTTGTCCAAGTTGACTAGGATGATCTCATCAGCAGTCATTTTCTTGGGCATTGTCTTGGGGACATATGGCCCTTCTTGAACAATTTGAAACATTCTGGGATCCATAGACTCCATGAATATTCTAGCTCTTACTTTCCATAGGGCAAAGTTCTCCCTAGAATAAATAGCTATTCTTGATTCCATAGCTATTATGAATGGACACCCACTGGTAGATCTGATAAAGATGTTAAGCTTTTCTTTGAACAACCTAGCTCTGATACCACTTGTTAGTTATTGGGTGTCGACTTATCACCTAGAGGGGGGTGAATAGGTTTTTCAAATTGTTTTACTCCCTTTTTGGTGTTCTTGTTTTCTGGTTAATAGATTTAGAGATTGAAAAGCACAACACAGAAAACACACAAAGACCTATAGAGGTTCCTCAAGATAGGGTGTTTTGAGTAGTCCTTTTTCCCTCTGCGCCTACCTAGCAGTGTGCTAGGCTTGGCAAACTCTGCCAATGTCTCAGGCCCTCTAGCCTTACAACTCCGACTCGCAAGTCCCTGCAGCCTAGGCCCGTAAGCCCCTTCATTGCACTCGAGCCCGCAAGCTCGACACTCAGGCCCTCAATCCCTACACAGCATAGACCCGCAAGTCTTACCTCTTGGACCCGCAAGTCCCTGCAGCCTAGGCCCGCAAGCCCCTTCACTGCACCCGAGCTCGCAAGCTTGACACTCAGACCCTCAAGCCCTACACAACACAGACCCGCAAGTCTTGCCTCTTGGACCCGCAGTCCCTGCATTCTAGGCCCGCAAGCCCTTCACTGCACCCGAGCCCGCAAGCTCGACACGTTTGGACCCGCAAGTCCTCTGCTCTAGCCCTCAAGCCTCAAAGATCTTAAGCCCTCAAGCATGATATTTAGATCTGAAACCAGATCTTACAGATTTGGCCAGCAAGCCTTACAAATAAAGATATACAATGTTTGTTTTTCTGCCTGATGGAGATCGGCTACTTGTCTTGAAGAAGACCCCTCTGAGTTGAATCTTGAAAGCACAGATCTTCTTCAATCCGTCTCCTTTAGCCTGATGTTGACTGGCTTCTGGACTTTGAACGATACTTAACAGTCGATGTGGCTTGACTGCAATCTTGGAGAACACTGGATGAGCATTTTGTTCTCCTCTTCTTTTTCTTGATTCTTCTCCGCAGCTTTTACTGTTGTATTGCTCGGCGGAATTCTTTTTTCGTTTCTTTGTTCTCATCATTTTCTTTAGGGAATTACTGTTCCCTTCTATAGGATGGAGGAGCCGCTTAACGGTCACCTATGATGTCCTTTACTAACAAATGCCCATACCTTAAGAGCACGCGCTGATTGGACAATCAGGCGGCGCCATTAAATGCTAACAGTGTGTCTGACATTTTTGAATCTGTCTCGACGATATTTCCATGGTTACGACGACAAGGACAATATCTCGACGGTAGGACTTGTCGTTGTCTTGGACTAGCTTCATCTTCAATTCTTCTTCAGATAGAGATATCTCGATGACCAGGGACATCCCTTCTGCACTTGCACTTAAGACGACATGAAGTCATCTAACTGATCTCGATGTAATCTTCTTGATTTCTTGATATCATTGTGACCACCTTATCTTGTCAACGACATAATAAATATCATGTCGACAGACCATTCTTCAGCATGTGCTCATCTTCATATGACCTTCTTTAGTCTTCTAGACGTCAAGGCTTCTTTACGACGATATCGTTGACATCAGTCTTACTTAGCCTTTTCAACGATAAGGCTTCTTTACGATGATACCTATCTTGTTTAGCCTTATCGACGACATGCCTCTTTTACGACGATATCTATTCTGACTTAGCCCTATCGACGTCAAGGCTTCTGTTTAACGATATCGACGACAGACCATTCTTGTGTTTGTGCTTGAGTCTTCTTCTTCATCTCGGCTTTCTGATATCGTTGTGAGGTGATGTAGTTTTGATGTCACAACAATATTATCATATGCATGTTGTCTCGACGATAGCCGATATGATCACTCTGCTTTGATCTGCATATCATTTCAACAACATGCATATACTTATCGACGATATGTCCAGCCCTTTTCGACGATATTGTACTTAGGCAATTTATTGAAGTACTAAACATATTGTTTGATCTCTGCAAGCATGAACTAGATATGATATTAAATACACAATGCTTTTATCATTGAGCTGAGTGCTTCTTTAAATCAGGAACATTGCAGGGCACATTTCCCAACAGTGTGGCCCTAAAGTCCAACCCTAAGCTTGGTAATTGGAAATTATTATTTGCAGACCAATGTGGTTTCCTCCTTCCTTCCCAAGCTTTTATGCTCCATTTATGCTTCCTATGGTTTTTTCATGCCCTAGTCATGACAAAACCATCCTAGGGGTCTATTTTTTGGGGGGATGTTACAAATCCCAAAAAATAAAAATAAAAATTTCGTCCCCGAAATTCAGGTTAGGCCTGCGGGACTTCTACCGCAAATGTTTGAATGTAACATCCCTTAAGAAACAAATTATGCCTGACACGAAGAGCTCTGGATAATTCTGTTGCAACAAGTCCAATGACTCTCAGGTGTGCCCCTCCTGTCCATAATTTATCCACAGGACCTTTACCCATGGAACATTCTTGTGTCGCAAGACCTGCATCTTCGTGCCATCTACCATGACTGGCACCGCGCAAACTGATCAGTCAGAAGTTGCTGGCCCATTCGTAAAAGATATCTGCTGCTCCGGCCGTAGTAGAGCTCTCTTAAGGGAGGGGACATGGAAGACGTCATACAAACCCGCTGACTACGGCGGCAGCTCTAGTCTATAAGCCAATGGGCTGATCCACTCCAGGATCCTGTAGAGCCCCATCAATCTCAGACTGAGCTTCTTCTGCCTGCTAACCCGCGAGACTCCATGCATCAGACGTATCTTCTGGAACACCCGGTCTCCAACCTAGAAATCTACTTGACGATACCACGCATCGTAATACCTGACCTGGCTGCTCTGGGCCTCCAGCATCTTAACTCGAATCAGTCGCACCTGGGCATCTATGTCCTCCACAAATTCTGAGCCGAGTGCCTTGGGATCCTCATCCTGGATCCAAGATAGTGGAGTCCTGCGCCTCTGTCCCTCTAAGGGTGAAAAGTTATACTAAATGTCAACCAGGAGACCAGATCATCCTGGACTAATCTTCACTCCTTGGACGTAACTCATCCATCCCGATCTGACACAATCATCCCGAGCACACCACTATAATGGCCAAACAGCTCAACAAATCTCATCGAATACCAACAGAAGCGTCCTTCTGGCTCGGGGTGACCCTAGCTACCTTGGTCAATCTATCCTCGATGTTCCAAATAAACTTGTGCCCAGAGTGGGGATGTGGTAACCTGTGTATGAAATCCATAATTATATACTCGAGCTTCCACTCTAACACGGGCAGTGACTGTGGTAGTTCTCCAAAGACGTTTGCACTTGGCCTTCGCAAGTCGACAGATGACACAGTGCATCACAAAACCTATGTGATGTAGGCCTACACCTTCCGACACGCTCGTTACAGGCTGAAAATTTATGTGGGGCGCGTGACTTAAGAAAAATTATGCAAATGCAAGCCACACAGTGCAAGTGCACCGGACTAGGCAACGAGAAACACTTGCCACCGAAGGGTCGCTAAACCTCTTGAGATCTCCCAAGGGAGATAAGCCGAGGTTTGACCAAGCGAAATGGACCTACCCGATCCGATCAAGCTATGAATCGTACCAAAGAGATCCTCCGAAAAATATCAATTCGAAAAAACGGTGGATCTCTCCCAACAAAAGCGGGGCTCTCCAAGCTCCTTCGAAGAATAAAAGAAAGGGATGCAATGCAATTTTTTTCAAACGGAGAAAACCATGAAATAACAATGGTGATACGAAGATCACGCCACAAATTCCACCACACAATTATCTAGGAATGAAACACACACGTGGAGAGTTTGTTACCCCGCTTGAGTTAGGATTGGCCTCAAGCTTTCACTAGCCCGGTCGTTCTTCAACGGTTCCACCGGAGGGTTGCTGTTTGGAGAGGAGTATGTCCACCTTCCTTGCTTCACGCCGTCCGGATCCCACGTAGACCACCTCTTACACTATGGGAGGGGAGGCTGAATATTGGATGGGGTTTTTTTGGAGGGAGAAGGTGAGTGGAGAAGAAGAAGGTGGCAGCTAGGTTGAAAGGCGGGCGGCTCCTATGGAAGGGGGAGGCCGAACTAGGAAGGGAATAGGGGAGGAAGGAGAGGGGCGGCACTAAGGTGGGGGCGCCGAACCTGAGAGGGGGAAGACGGAGAGGGGCGGCACTAAGGGGGGCGCCGAACCGGAGAGGGGGAAGAACGAGAGGGGGCGGCCATGAGAGAGGGGAGTCGGGGAGATCAGATTAGGGCTTAGTTCTTTTTATCATCAATAATATCAAAAAACAATACAACTTAGCCTTATATAGGCTAGCCACAAAAAGTCTAAACGCAGTCCAAATGTTAATATTACAACAAAAGTGAAATTAAACATGAAAATAAAATTAATAATTATATTAATAAAATTATTATAATTATTAATTGTTATGTTTGCGCCTTGAGCGAAGGTTGTAACGCCATTCTTCACATTTGTCATCGCGGTGGCGATGACGTGAATCTTTGGTTGGAGGAGCATCGTCGTCCGTAAGCCCGCCACCTTCAATATCTGCATGTTAAGGGCCGCGTCGCCATCAATCCTCCCCTGCTCAAAAGAACTCACCACCGGTGAGTTATCTTGAAGATAGCGGTGGAGGAGAGCATCATCCAACCTAGACACGTCCGATTCCGGAAGCCACGAGTCATCGGAGGTCGGGCGATCATGCCAACGGATCAAATAGTGGCGACTACCACCAGCGGAGAGCACTTCATCTCGGATAATCCTGTCAGGAACAAAAGTGGTTCGGGGGAACCTCGGAAAAGCATTAGGCAACTCAGATAAACAAGCTCCTTAATCAACACCCAACATACCTCTAGCGGAGACCGAGGAAGAGGATGAACCAGGCACCACCTCACCCCCAACCCATTAGAAAATGATGTGGAATTAAACGGGTGATAAGTTGTTTTTAATTATATTATTTTATGTTATTAAGTATTATCTTTTTAATTTTTTATAAAACTTTGATGATTTTATTATCATTTTGGTTAACGTTATATTTTTGTTCAAACTAATGTGGTTTTATGTTTTTTTTTTGTAGGTGGAGTTTTGTTTACCTTGGTGAGCTCATGCTCACCTTGATCAAACACAAGTTTTGTACACTTCAATTCATGTAGCAGCCCGGCTACATTTGCGGCCAAGACGAAGCCTTATTCCAGCTCAAAGCAAGCCCGAATTCAGCCACCGATGCAGCCCACTTCATTATCCCAAAGCAGGCCCACCACTTCATTAAATCAAAGTAGCAGCCCGCCACTTTGATCCAATTCCTGCAACAGCTCCTCCTCTACCAGCCCGCCACCTTTGCACTACTCCTCATGCATGCATTTCCAATGCCTTGGCCGACTCCCCCTTTCTCTCCCCACCTCTTTACTTCACATTCACCCCCTTTTTCCTCTCTCTCTCCTCTTTCAACTCTCATCCATCCCCCCTCTTTTATTTTAATTTTCTATTTTATTATTTTCTTAAATATCATTCATGCATGAGACCCCTCTCTCTCCTCTCTTCTCTCTCTTCCCATTTATTCCATGCATGCATCTCCAGCTTTGTGTTCCTCCATCTAGAACCTTCCCCCTCTCCTATAAATAGAGCCCTTGTCTCAAGCATTGGAGGAGGTTGGAGAGTGGAATGAAAAAGAGAGTTCTAGTCTAAGTCTTGAGAGTTCTTTTTGTTATTGTTATTTTTGAATCATTGTACTTTTTTTTAGTAGTTTAATATTGTCTTTTTAATATTGTTGTGTACCTCTCCCCTTTATCATCAATGAAAATGTTTTCTTTCTTCATTATTGTTGTTTCTATTTCGATTATGCATAGCTAAATCTCCTTTAGCGTTCGATCGAGAGGATCCATGAAGTGAGACGAGAGTTATCTTTATTTTCTAGTTTTACTTTTGCTTAAATTTTTTATCGATCCTTCTTTGAATAATATTTTGTCGACTCCGTATTTCCGGTATACGGTAGTAGGCCCTTGATCTCATTTCATAGTAGTCGAGAGATTCATTGATTTGAAAGATCGCTCAAGGAAGGAAGGAGTTGCACGCACCCCTAGAGATAAGATGACGTAAATCCTCCGGATTGGAGTCAAATCCAATAGTGCGGTTCACTTCGATAATGCGACTTTAGATATGTTTGATTTGCGAAGAGATTCCGATTAAACCGTCTTTAAATTAGGAGATTTAGTGCTCTAGCGAGACTATCTCTCATTTTCGGAACCGCCACGGTCGAGAATTATTTTGCAATCGTAGAACTAATATTTTTTTTCTTCTCTCTTATCTCTTTTCATGGTGAATCTTTGATCGAACGCTAGTTTTCTTTTCTGAATTTCCAAGTTCAAGTATTCTCGTAGTTTAATCTTAATTTTTCAAAATCACTCAAAAATCGTAAGGCTGGATAATAGTTAAAGCGTGAGTAGTAGTACTTGACAGCCCCGTGTTTAAATACGACCTTGGTACTACAATTCGATAGGTACACTTGCCTCTTCGGGTTGATAGTCAATCTTAATCACCAAGTTTTTGGCGCCGTTGCCGGGGATTTTTTGTCAATATTAAGAAAACGCCGTCACTATTACTTCTGCAAAAATAAAAAAAAAATTATTATATATATTAATCCACCTGCATCATCAATTTTTCTATCCCACCTAAAATCCTGGAAAGGACGCTTTGGGCTTGAATTCCCATCATAGCCTCTAGTACCGTTGCAAACCCCTCACATGGCAAATCTCGGGAAGTCCAGGACTAATATAATCCTTCTAAAAAAAGAAAAGAAAAAAAATCATTATCATTTTTAAATTTTGTTTTCCTTCATTTTCAGTCGTTTTTCCCCTCTTCCCCTTTTCTTTCTGCTAGTGCATGACCCGCACGAATTCGTCGTTACTTGTTGATTTGGACCCTGAAATCGAACGCTCCTTTCGGAGAAATTTATGATTCGGAGGTTCCACTTCTCAGGATACGGTTGAGGATTCTAACGGCGATTGTGATCGTAATTCTGAAATTATGGGTGATCCCAATCCAGAAGTTGACCAGCAACGGACCATGTCCTATTATGCTCGGCCTAACTTGGAGGGTACAGAATCCAGTATTGTTCGACCCGTGATAGCGAACAACAATTTTGAGCTTAAGCCCGGCACTATACAAATGGTGCAGCAATATGCGCAGTTCGACGGATTACCAGATGAAGATCCGAACTTACATATTGCTAGCTTCCTTGAAATCTGTGACACCTTCAAAATTAATGGTGTCTCAGACGATGCAATTAGGCTAAGACTCTTCCCCTTCTCCTTAAGAACAAAAGCCAAACAGTGGTTGAGTTCTCTCCCAAGAGGATCAATCACTACTTGGGACACTTTAACAGAAAAATTTCTTGCTAGGTATTTTCCCCCTGCTAAAACTGCTAAACTTCGAACTAATATTTGTACTTTTAGTCAAATCGATTATGAGACCCTCTATGACACTTGGGAGAGGTACAAGGAGCTTTTGAGATGCTGCCCTCATCATGCTCTGCCTGTATGGATACAGGTCCAGACATTTTATAATGGGCTAAATCAAGCAACCAAGCAAATGATAGACGCCGCATCCGGTGGTTCTTTGAACCGAAAAACTCCGGAGGGCGCTCTTGAGCTTATCGAGGATATGGCGATGAACACCTATCAGTGGAATACGCCTAGGTCTCTCCCAAATAAACCTGCAGGTATGTACGAAGTGGACTCTGTATCCCAACTGGCGCTTCAAGTAGAGATGCTGAACAAGAAAGTAACAGAGATGACTGCTGCCTCCGCCATTCAGGTACATGAACATGCAAATGCTGCTGCTGCCGAGCAGGTGGATTATCTGGGGAACATACCCAGGCCTGCTCAAAACAATTTTAATAATTTTTCTGCTTTTTCTGCCCCTCCAGGTTTTAATGCTGCGTCTAATTCGTATCACCCCGGATGGCGTAACCATCCTAATTTTTCTTGGAGTAATCCCGCAAATGCCGCACGTCCACCACATGATTTCACTCCACCACCACCACAAAATCAAAATCAAAATTTTCCAAAACCTCCATCTTTGGAGGAAATGCTTTCTAAATATTTAAATTCGAACGAGGCGACCATTAGAAATTTAACAGGATCAATGAAAAATCTTGAAACCACGGTCGGCCAACTAGCTAAGGCTATCTACGAGAGACCACCTGGGACTCTTCCCTCAAATACTGAGCCAAACCCAAGGGAACACGCGAAAGAGATCACCCTTCAGAGCGGCAAAGTAGTCCACGAGCCCACCACCAGGGAAGAGCCCGAGGTTTTTGCCTCTCCTGCTGCTGAACAAATCATCATTAAAGAAACTGATTTTGAAAAAGAAAAAGAAGAAGTTGTTTTTGAAAAAGAAAAAGATCATTTTCAAAGTGCTGCTCTTGATTCTACAAATGATTTTCGGTCGCCTCCCTACCCCGCTAATCTTAGGAAGGATAAGTTAGATGATCAATACCAACGCTTTCTCGAAATTTTTAAACAAATCCACATAAATTTGCCGTTTCATGAAGCGATTAGTCAAATGCCGAAGTATGCGAAGTATCTTAAGGACTTGTTAACGAACAAAAGGAAATTAGAAAATTTATCCCAAGTAACGTTGAACGAAGAGTGCTCGACAGTCATAAAAAATTCAAATCTTCCGAAAAAGATAAACGATCCGAGTAGTTTTTCGATTCCTTGCGTTTTTGGAAATCTGTTCATGAAACACGCGTTAGCGGATTTAGGTGCGAGCATCAACTTGATGCCATTTTCTTTATTTAAGAAGTTAGGATTGGGCACTCTCAGCCCTACACGTATGAGTATTTAGTTAGCCGATAGATCAATTAAATATCCGTTAGGTATCGTTGAAGACGTGCTAGTGAAGGTCGACAAATTCATCTTCCCGGTGGATTTTGTCATTCTTGATATTGAGGAGGACGTCGACGTCCCTCTTATCCTTGGTCGTCCCTTCTTAGCTACTTCTCGAGCGGTCATCGATGTAAGTAACGGGAAACTTCTTCTTCGGGTAGGAGACGATGAGGTCGCGTTTTCTATTAATGAATCCATGAAAAACTCTTTAAAAAATGACGACTCATGTTTTTTCGTAGATGAGATAATTGACGATTCTCCTTTTCTTCTTTCAAATATTTCTGCAAATGAATTTTCTGCGTCCTTTTCTGATAATTCTCCAACTGATTTTGAAGACACGGTTATGTCCGTGCAAACAAATTTTGAAAATCCACCAACTTTTCGACAAAATTTTTTTGAAAATCTCGTTTTTGAAAAAGAAAAAGTTTTAAAAAAGTCTTATGACGAACCACCCACTCTTGAACTCAAACCACTCCCCGAACATCTTAAGTACGCTTTTTTGGAGAACAATTCTAAATTGCCCGTTATAATCTCGGCGTTTCTTTCTCAATCCGAGAACGATCAACTGATCGGAGTGCTACAAAAGCATCGCCGAGCTATAGCGTGGCAAATATCAGATATTTCTGGCATAAGCCCTTCTTTTTGCACCCACAAAATTTTCGTTGAAAATAATTCTAAAACTGTAATCCAACCTCAACGTCGTCTTAATCCGAATATGAAAGAGGTCGTGAAAGGAGAGGTTCTTAAGTTGTTAGATGCGGGGATAATTTATCCAATTTTTGATAGTAAGTGGGTTAGTCCAGTGCAGGTTGTACCTAAGAAGGGTGGGATCACGGTAGTAGCAAACGAGAATAATGATTTAATTCCGACTAGGACGGTGACGGGATGGAGAATGTGTATCAACTATCGTAAGTTAAACGATGCCACTCGTAAGGATCACTTCCCCCTCCCCTTTATCGATCAAATTTTAGAACGCTTGTCCGGGCATAGTTTTTATTGTTTTCTCGACGGTCTCTCGGGATATTTCCAAATCCCTATTGCACCTGAGGACTAAGAGAAGACAACATTCACTTGTCCTTTCGGAACTTTCGCATACCGTAGGATGCCGTTCGGTCTTTGCAACGCACCTGCTACTTTTCAGCGGTGTATGTTAGCAATCTTCGATAAGTATGTTGAAAATATAATGGAAGTGTTTATGGACGATTTTTCTGTTTACGGCGACTCTTTTTCTTTATGTTTAGAAAATTTGGCGAAGGTTTTAGAGAGATGCGAAGAGACAAACTTAGTTTTAAACTGGGAGAAGTGTCATTTTATGGTGCGAGAAGGTCTAGTCTTAGGTCACAAAATTTCTGCTAAGGGAATCGAGGTCGATCAAGCTAAGATCGAGGTGATCGAGAAAATGCCGCCGCCTACGAACGTTAAAGCGATTAGAAGTTTTCTAGGCCACGCAGGTTTTTATCGACGCTTTATTAAGGATTTTTCAAAAATCACCAAGCCTCTAACCCAACTTCTAGAAAAAGATATTCCTTTTAACTTTAACGAATCATGCTTAGCTGCCTTCGAATTAATAAAATCCAAATTAATTAATGCTCCGGTCTGGGATTTGCCGTTCGAAATTATGTGCGATGCGAGTAGCTTTGCGGTAGGTGCGGTGTTAGGACAACGAATAGCTAAAAATTTCCACCCCATCTACTACGCTAGCAAAACACTCAATTCTGCACAAGAGAACTACACAACAACTGAAAAAGAACTCCTCACTATTATTTTCGCTTTTGATAAATTCCGACCTTATATTACGCTCTCTAAAGTTATCGTTTTCACGGATCATTCCGCTTTGAAGTACCTCCTTTCTAAACCGGACGCAAAGCCGCATCTCATACGTTGGATCCTCTTACTTCAAGAATTCGACTTGGAGATCCGGGATAAGAAAGGAGCGGAAAACCTAGCGGCTGATCATCTTTCTCGTCTAGAAAATCCAGAAATAGGTATTTTAAATGAAAATTTTCTTAGTGACTCTTTCCCGGATGAACAACTTTTAAATATTTCTTCTTCTACTCCCTGGTTTGCCGATTTGGCCAACTATATTATGGCCCGTGTCCTCCCAAAACAGTACTTGTCTCAGCAAAAGAAGAAATTCTTTTCTGAGTTGAAGTATTATTTTTGGGAGGACCCATTTCTATTTCGCATTTGTGCAGACCAGATGGTGAGAAGATGTGTTTCCCGGGAAGAAGGTCACCAAATTTTAAAGCATGTTCATGTAGGTCCGACTGGCGGGCACTTTCAGGCAAACCGCACCGCACATAAAGTGCTTAGTGCTGGCTTTTATTGGCCAAGCATATTTAAAGATGCACAAATCTTTGTGGGCGGATGTGATCGGTGCCAGCGGACCGGAAACATCTCAAATAAAAATGAAATGGAACAAAATTACTTTCTCGAATGCGAAGTTTTTGATTTATGGGGCATAGACTTTGTAGGCCCATTTCCCTCTAGTTTAGGAAATAAATATATTTTAGTTGCCGGCGATTATGTCTCTAGATGGGCGGAGGCCCAAGCTCTTCCAAGTAATGATGCCCGCGTTGTGATTTCTTTTCTTAAAAAATTGTTTTCACGGTTTGGTTTTCCTCGAGCAATCGTTAGTGATAGGGGAAGTCATTTCTGCAACGTCCAACTCACTAAAGTGTTAACTAAATATGGCGTTACGCATAAACTTTCCACCGCTTATCACCCCCAAACTAACGGTCAGGTCGAGGTAGTCAATCGGGAACTCAAAAGAATTCTAGAAAAAACTGTTTCTACTTCTCGCAAAGATTGGTCTTTAAAATTAGACGATGCTCTTTGGTCTTATCGGACGGCGTACAAGACCGCTATCGGTTGTACTCCCTTCCGATTGGTCTATGGAAAATCGTGTCATCTCACGGTTGAAGTAGAACACCGCGCGTATTGGGCACTCAAATTTTTTAATTTTGATCTGCACTAAGTCGGCGAGCATAGAAAAAATCAATTGAATGAACTCGACGAGTGGCGAGCGTTTGCTTATGAAAATAACAAACTTTATAAGGAACGTACGAAATTTTATCACGATAAGAACTTGCGCCACCCTAAAACGTTTAAACCAGGCGATCAAGTTCTTCTCTTTAATTCACGTTTACGTCTTTTTCCTGTCAAACTTAAATCTCGATGGTCTGGACCGTTTACGGTCAAAGAAGTTTTTCCTTACGGAACTGTTTTAATTTCGCACCCGAAAAGGGTGAATTTAAAGTGAATGGTCATCGACTGAAATTATATTTCTCTAATGATTTGGTATCTCCTGAAAAGGAACAAGTTTTATTCATTTCCTGATTAATTATCTTTCTGTGGAACTATGTTTTTATTTGGAACTTTTATTATGGACTTTATTATTATCAAACTCTTTCTTTGAACATTATGTATTGTTTAAATAAGAACAATCTTGGGATCTTGCCCAAGTTCTTTTTCTGCATTTTTTTTTGTATTGTGTTCTTCCTCCCGGTGGCACAAATACTTCAAAGTTCGTGATTGACGCTCCAACGTTGCTAATTTCAAGAAGGATCAAATCATACCTGTTGATGATCAAGTCACTAAAGTGTAAGCATGGGGGAGCGACATCTGCATTCGGCCTCACAAACCCGGGGAAGTCATGTTTTTATTTATTTATTTAATTTACTTCATTTCCTGTCTTCCCCTATTCTCTTTCTCTTCCTCTTTCTCGTTTTCTTTTTCATTGAGGGCAATGAAAAGCTTAAGCATGGGGGAGGGTTTCATTGTTCTCCTTTTTCTCTTTTCTAAAAAATAAAAATCACACACAAAAAAAAGAATTGTAGTTTTTCTACTTTTCCTTTAAGGTTTATCAAAAATCCAAAAAAATTAGAAAATTCAAAACCCAAAAAAAAATGAATGAAAAAAATATCAAAAACACAAAATGAGAAAACCATCAAAAATTATTTTCTATCATTTCTTTAGTATGTTTCTTTGAGTGTTGTGTAGGCTCATGTAGTATTTTTAATCTTTGGTAGTATGTTAGGATAGAGTTTAGTTTAACTATCTTACTTTTGCATACGTTAGTTTTGCATTTTCTCTTTCATAACTTTGGCATCATAATTTCATTCTATCATCATAATGATGTTGTAGTTTTTCTTCTAATCTAAGTGTAGTAGCGGGCATATGTTTGTTAGATGATATTATTAGACACTCACTCACATTGTAGTCTTTCTTGGTGACTAGAACTTGCCTCTAGCGATCCTCGAAGCATTTGCATAAGTTTGTCATGGTTTTTAGAAATGATTTAGGCCATCTTTTTGGATAGTTTGTGTTTCTTTTGCCCACCTAAAACATTCACTTTGCAAAACAATTTTGGGCCTTCTTCTTATTTTCTTTGTTAGCTCCACCTCTCATTTTCACCAAAGCCAAATGCCCTTCCTATCATCACACTAAACTATTGAGTTTTATTTGAATATCATTTTATATTGGGTTGTTATTTTGGAAAATGAGTAGGAATTTATTTCAAGCTTATTTTGGAGCTCTTATGAGCAATGAGTTAAAAAAATGGAAAAAAAATCATTATTATCCAAAAAGATTATTTGAAAAGTTATTGTTGGCCATGTATGAAAAAGAAAAAAAATATCCATGGCCTTATGTTCTTAAATTTTGAGAAATTTGACTTACGTCTCTTGTCATTTCTCATTCTCGTGTACTTGTTTTGAAAATTATTTAAAACTCTCCTCTTGGTTTAGTGTGATATTTAGCCATCGTGTTTATCTTTGATTCCCAAATCCTTATCATTTACCTAAGCCAAGTCTTTATGCCTAATGAAAGTCCTATTAATCTTTAAGCCATGACAATGTACTTGTGTAGTGGAGAGGGTGTGACCGGGCAAGCCTATGGACACCATCATCGATGGATTTCTTTGGAGGCTGCCTTGGAGTGTTTGTAGAATAATCGTAGTCTCAGCAACTTGTTGGTTGTTCAATGCACTTATTTCGGTTGAATTGCTATTCATGTTATGTTGTTAGCTTAAACCTTTTGATGCCTTTTTGTTATGTTAGTAGGAAATTTGCAATCTAGTCTTATGCCTAAGTAATGTTTTTAAACTCTTCTCTATTCTCCTCTACATCGTTTTCTCGCCGCACTCATTGGTAGCATATTAGTTTTGATAGCTTAATTTTTGTTTGGGTTTCGCAATTAAAAAAAAAATTTGGGTAGTATAACTCTCATATATTTTAATTTCTATTTTGCTTGGGGACAAGCAAACTCTTAAGCATGGGGGAATTTGATAAGTTGTTTTTAATTATATTATTTTATGTTATTTTAAGTATTATCTTTTTAATTTTTTTAAAACTTTGATGATTTTATTATCATTTTGGTTAACGTTATATTTTTGTTCAAACTAATGTGGTTTTATGTTTTTTTTTGTAGGTGGAGTTTACCTTGGTGAGCTCATGCTCACCTTGATCAAACTCAAGTTTTGTACACTTCAATTCATGTAGCAGCCCGGCTACATTTGCGGCCAAGACGAAGCCTTATTCCAGCTCAAAGCAAGCCCGAATTCAGCCACCGATGCAGCCCACTTCATTATCCCAAAGCAGGCCCACCACTTCATTAAATCAAAGCAGCAGCCCGCCACTTTGATCCAATTCCTGCAACAGCTCCTCCTCTACCAGCCCGCCACCTTTGCACTACTCCCCATGCATGCATTTCCAATGCCTTGGCCGACTCCCCCTTTCTCTCCCCTCCTCTTTACTTCACATTCACCCCCTTTTTCCTCTCTCTCCTCTTTCAACACTCATCCATCCCCCCTCTTTTATTTTAATTTTCTATTTTATTATTTTCTTAAATATCATTCATGCATGAGACCCCTCTCTCTCCTCTCTTCTCTCTCTTCCCATTTATTCCATGCATGCATCTCCCCCTTTGTCTTCCTCCATCTAGAACCTTCCCCCTCTCCTATAAATAGAGCCCTTGTCTCAAGCATTGGAGGAGGTTGGAGAGTGGAATGAAAAAGAGAGTTCTAGTCTAAGTCTTGAGAGTTCTTTTTGTTATTGTTATTTTTGAATCATTGTACTTTTTTTTAGTAGTTTAATATTGTCTTTTTAATATTGTTGTGTACCTCTCCCCTTTATCATCAATGAAAATATTTTCTTTCTTCATTATTGTTGTTTCTATTTCGATTATGCGTAGCTAAATCTCCTTTAGCGTTCGATCGAGAGGATCCATGAAGTGAGATGAGAGTTATCTTTATTTTCTAGTTTTACTTTTGCTTAAATTTTTTATCGATCCTTCTTTGAATAATATTTTGTCGACTCCGTATTTCCGGTATACGGTAGTAGGCCCTTGATCTCATTTCATAGTAGTCGAGAGATTCATTGATTTGAAAGATCGCTCAAGGAAGGAAGGAGTTGCACGCACCCCTAGAGATAGGATGACGTAAATCCTCCGGATTGGAGTCAAATCCAATAGTGCGATTCACTTCGATAATGTGACTTTAGATCTGTTTGATTTGCGAAGAGATTCCGATTAAACCGTCTTTAAGTTAGGAGATTTAGTGCTCTAGCGAGACTATCTCTCATTTTTGGAACCGCCACGGTCGAGAATTATTTTGCAATCGTAGAACTAATATTTTTTTCTTCTCTCTTATCTCTTTTCATGGTGAATCTTTGATCGAACGCTAGTTTTCTTTTCTGAATTTCCAAGTTCAAGTATTCTCGTAGTTTAATCTTAATTTTTCAAAATCACTCAAAAATTGTACGGCCGGATAATAGTTAAAGCGTGAGTTGTAGTACTTGACAGCCCCGTGTTTAAATACGACCTTGGTACTACAATTCGATAGGTACACTTGCCTCTTCGGGTTGATAGTCAATCTTAATCACCAACGGGCAGATAGATAAATCATGTGGTGGAGAAATATAGGGCGTTAAATCTGACACGTTGAAAATGGGGGAGATTCCCCAATCAGTGGGTAGCTCAAAAAGATATGCATTATCTCCTAATCTTTTTACAATTTGAAACGGGCCCGCGCGCCGATTAGCCAACTTCTTTATGGCACCCGAAGGCATCCGTTCAGGGACGAGACGTACCATAACCAAATCTCCAACTTTCAAGTGGGATGCTCCCATATGGACGTTAGCGTGCAATTGGTCAGAAGCGTATTGAGTAGCGAGCGTATCTTTAACATGTTTATGCAATTCGTGAATGTGAGAGGCAAAATCCTATGCAAATTGACTTGACTTGTAGGACGGAGGTAACGGAACTAAGTCAAGGGGCACAGGCGCTTTGTTGCCATGCACGATCTCGTTTGGAGATAAACCGGTGGTCCTATTTTTGAAATTGTTATATGCCAATTGGGCATGGGGGAGGATGAGATCCCACGTACCCTTGTGGTCACCAACTAGACACCGTAGTAAACTACCCAAACTCCGATTCACTACCTCTGTTTGCCCATCCGTCTGTGGATGGTAGGCGAACGAAAATAAGACCTTAGTGCCCATGATCCGCCATAAGGTTTTCCAGAAATAACTAGTGAATTTTACATCCCGATCAGTGACTATCGACTTAGGAACGCCCCGGTGCACAGCGACTTCCTTAAAAAATAACTTAGCAACATGTGAAGCATCGTCGGTTTTTTTACCCGGAATAAAATATGCCATTTTGGAAAACTGATCAACGACCACTAGAATAGAGTCGTTGCGACGAAAAGTCACAGGAAGGCCGATAACAAAGTCCATACTAATGTCCTCCCATGGGACGGAAGGAATCGGAAGAGGGGTATAAAGCCCCGCATTCATTTTATTACCCTTGGCTAGTTGGCACGTACGACAACTACTCACAATCTTATGTACCGTAGACTTAAGGCCCGACCAATAAAACTTATCTTCTACTAATGTGATGGTTTTGTCATGCCCAAAATGACCGCCTAGACCGCCACTATGCAACTCCCACACAATGAAATTACGTAGAGACGAGCGCGGAATGCAAAGTCTGGCATGCCAAAATAGGTAGCCGTCACGAATATAATACGCAGAAATGGTCGAGGGTTCCTCGCCTTGAGTGGAAAGATAGATCTCTTTGAAGTCCGGGCAATGGACGTACTCATCCTTAAGGCGTTCAAATCCAATGACCTTCACCTCTAACACATTCAATAACAACGAGACGCGACTGAGGGCGTCCGCTACTCGGTTAAGGGTTCCATTAAGATGCTTGATAATAAAGGAGTACTCCTGAAGATAGGAGACCCACTTGGCGTGTCGGGGGCTGACCTTGCCTTGGGAGTTGACAAATCTTAAAGCCTCATGATCGGAGTGGATAACGAACTCCTTCGGGAGAAGGTAGTGGCGCCAATGATGGAGGCAACGTATCATGGCGTAAAATTTGCGGTCATAGTTCGAATAATTCAATTTTGGACCCACCAATTTCTCGCTAAAATATCCCACGGGATGACCCTCTTGACATAAGACGCCGCCAATCCTGATCCCCGACGCGTCGCATGATAACTCAAAAACCTTATTAAAGTCTGGCAACCGCAACAGGGGCACTTCTAACATCCTATCTTTAATCGTTTGGAAAGCGTGGGTGGCCAATTTTGTCCAAGATAAATCGCCCTTTTTCATGCACTCGGTGATGGGTGCCATGATGCTACTAAAGTTGCGAATGAATCGGCGGTAAAATATCGCCAGGCCGTGGAAGCTCCTAACATCCCTAATGTCGGTGGGCTTCGGCTAATCTCTAATGGCTTGGACCTTTTTAGGGTCTACCAATATTCCTTCCGAACTCACGACATACCCAAGGAACTCGACGGAAGTAACGTAGAAGGTGCATTTCTTGAGATTAACGAATAGCTTTTCCGTACGTAACGTCCCTAGAATAGTCCTCAAGTGCGTTTCATGATCGCTAGTAGGCATGCTAAAGATGAGAATGTCGTCAAAATAAACCACTATAAAATTCCCCATGTAGGGCTGGAAGACATGAGTCATCATCCTCGAAAAGGTACTAGGGGCATTGGAAAGCCCGAACGACATCACCAACCACTCGTAGAGCCCGTCCTTAGATTTAAATGATGTCTTCCATTCGTCACCCTCCCGAATCCTAATTTGATGGTAGCCACTCCTAAGATCCAATTTAGAAAAGATTGTGGCTCCAGCTAGCATGTCCAACAAATCATCCAAACGCGGAATGGGAAATTGGTACTTAATTGTGATTTTATTTATGGCCCTGTTATCTACACACATCCGCCAAGAGCCGTCTTTCTTAGGAGCGAGCAGAGATGGAACGGCACACGGACTTTTACTATGGCGAATAAATCCTTTATGTAACAAATCGGAAATTTGTGTTTGGAGCTCCAAAAGCGCGGATGGGTTTAACCGATAGTGAGGAAGGTTGGGTAGCGAGGAACTCGGAATGAAATCGATCGCGTGTTGGATATCGCGCACAGGGGGCAACGTAGGAGGAATTCATCCAGATAAACATCCTTAAACTCCTCTAACAATTTCCGCAGCGTGGGTGGTAAACTCTCTAAGGACGACACGTCTTCCTTGGCTTGAAGGCAAACTAAAGCATATAGGACACCATCCAAAAATGTATGGCGTGCGAACTCCTTTTTACCAAGTAAGCTTAACGTATTCTTCTCCACTGGCACAATTGTGTCTTTCGAAGTGCTCGAAGGGTCCTTAGGTGGTGTTGGTTTCAAGATAATGATCTTACCATTATACTTGAACTTGTACGTGTTGGCTCGCCCGAAATGCGTAACGTCGTGGTCATAAAGCCATGGTCGTCCAAGCAACACATGACAGGCATCCATTGGGATGACGTCACACCATATCTTTTCTGAGTATGTTTTGATGGTGAGGGGAACCAAACAGCGCCGCGCAACCGGACGGGATGTTTTATTAACCCATGCCACCTTATAGGGGTGTGGGTACGGTTTTGTGGTCAGCTTCATCCGAGTCACCGCAGTCTCCGAGATCACGTTCATACAACTACCGCTATCGATGATTAACTTGCACCATTTCTCTCCGCTTTTAAAATGTAATGAGAATATATTCGTTAGGTTCAACTAGTCTAACGCACGCGGGGTGGCCAAAATACAACGCATCACCATCATGTTGGCATCATCGTCAAGATCACTCGGTACTGCCTTCGAATCGGAGTCTGCACCGGCTTCATATTCAAATTCGGTGGAGCCATCCGCAGTATCCAACAAGGCTAGTGGTTTGGTATTTGTGGGGCATTCACTAGCATAGTGCCCTTGAACCCCACAACTGAAACAAGAGGCATTCATTTTGCTAATCCGGCCTATGAGCACTCGCTCACCGGACGGGTTACGCATATTTCTAGCCGTAATAACGACCGAGTTCGAGTCGGTGGACCTAAACTTACCCTTATCTCTCTTGGCTAAAGGAGGAGGTCCTAAGATGGACTTACTCTTTTGAAACGAACACGACTTAGACTTAAGGGCCAGATGTTTTTCAATATCTAACGCGACGTTGTATGTGGTGCTCAAGTCAGTGTGGCCATAGCGAAGGAGCTTACCCTGAATATCGGGATTAAGTCCTTTACGGAACCGAGATAGAGTGACTTCTGACATCTCCCTAACGTCACATCGAACCATCATATCCTTCAGAATTCCCACATACTCCGCTATCGATCGATTCCCTTGCCGAAGGGAGGCTAAGTCATCGAACATTTGCGTGTGATGATACGTCGGAACGTACTGATCGGTTAATATGGCCTTCATGCCTTCCCAACCGATGGTAGGCAAACCATCCACGGCACCTAAGCGTCACTCCTCATTCAGCCAGAATGTCTTGGCTCTTCCCAACAACTTCATATGTGTCACGCACACCTTCTCTACATCAGTCAAGTTTTGCCACTGAAAGTAGCACTCCATCTCACTGACCCAATCCAAGAAAACCTGGGGGTCACCCAACCCATCATAGGAGGGTGGTTTGATTCGTATGGCCCTAGTTATATCAAATCCTTACGGGGCTCGCGGGGCATGTTTGGGATAATAATTCTCTTCTTCCCGAGGTCGGGCTGCCGGAATTGGAGGGGCTGGATCCGGATTGGGGTTCATGTGAACATTCCACTCATCACGTTGGCGGGAAAGCGAGATTTTGAGGTGCCCTTTGGGCTAACCTCATTTCATGAAGAATCTCCCGAATATCCGTCAACTGATTGTTAAACTCCTGACGGAGTTCTTCAATCGTCGTAGGACCGTGAACCGTGTCCGGCTCATCCGTCATGTGGGAGGAGGATGAAGGATACTCCGTACCGTGCCTAGTACGCATGCAAAAACTAGACCAACACGATTCTGACTAAGAAATTTTATAAAAGTTGGATTTGTTCCCGCATATCAGCTAGGGTAAATAAAAATGTTTTTTTTTTTCGTACAAAGAAAAATAAGTAGAATTTGCATAATTGTTTTTTAAAATTTCGCTGAAAAATAAGAATTTTAGACTGCTAACGTGTGACGGGTGTGTGTGCCGGCGAATTAAGAGATGTTTAGGAATGTGTCAATTAAGAAATTGACACGAACCTAGCTCTGATACCAAATTGATGTAGGCCTACACCTTCTGACACGCTCGTTACAGACTGAAAATTTACGTGGGATGCGTGACTTAAAAAAAATGATGCAAATGCAAGCCACACAGTGCAAGTGCACCGGACTAGGCAACGAGAAACAATTGCCACCGAAGGGTCGCTAAACCTCTTGAGATCTCCCAAGGGCGATAAGCCGATGTTTGACCAAGCGAAATGGACCTACCCGATCCGATCAAGCTATGAGTCGTACCAAAGAGATCCTCCGAAAAATATCGATTCGGAAAAACGGAGGATCTCTCCCAACAAAAAGCGGGGCTCGCCAAGCCCCTTCGAAGAATAAAAGAAAGGGATGCAGTGCAAATTTTTTTCAAATGGAGAAAACCATGAAATAACAACGGTGATACGAAGATCACGCCACAAATTCCACCACACAATTATCTAGGAATGAAACACACACGTGGAGAGTTCGCTACCCCGCTTGAGTTAGGATTGGCCTCAAGCTTTCACTAGCCCGGTCGTTCTTCAACGGTTCCTCCGGAGGGTTGCCGTTTGGAGAGGAGTATGTCCACCTTCCTTGCTTCACGCCGTCCGGATCCCACGTAGACCACCTCTTACACTATGGGAGGGGAGGCCGATTATTGGATGAGGTTTTTACGGAGGGAGAAGGTGAGTGGAGAAGAAGAAGGTGGCGACTAGGTTGAAAGGTGGGCAGCTCCTATGGAAGGGGGAGGCCGAACTAGGAGGGGAATAAGGGAGGAAGGAGAGGGGCGGCACTAAGGTGGGGGCGCCGAACCTGAGAGGGGGAAGACGGAGAAGGGCGGCACTAAGGGGGGGCGCCGAACCGGAGAGGGGGAAGAATGAGAGGGGGCAGCCACGAGAGAGGGGACTCGGGGAGATCAGATTAGGGCTTAGTTCTTTTTTTTTATCATCAATAATATCAAAAACCAATACAACTTAGCCTTATATAGGCTAGCCACAAAAAGTCTAAACGCAGTCCAAATGTTAATATTACAACAAAAGTGAATTAAACATGAAAATAAAATTAATAATTATAATAATAAAATTATTATAATTATTAATTGTTATGTTTTCGCCTTGGGCGAAGGTTGTAACGTCGTTCTTCACATTTGTCATCACGGCGGCGATGACGTGAATCTTTTGTTGGAGGAGCGTCATCGTCCGTAAGCGCGCCACCTTCAATATCTGCATGTTGAGGGCCGACGTTGCCATCACTATGTCATCTTTCTTTATTCTGGGGAAACACACGCTCCATAATACACGTAATGCTCTTGTTTGTAAGGGTAGACAACACCTCTATAAAGTTTTCTCCACATGTTTAGGTTCTTATTCCTTCAAGTATGTCTGAGTGATCAATCATCTCCACTCTACAACTTATCCAGTTCTTACCATTGATGGGACTGATCGCATTGTCAAGCGTCCCAGTCATCCTCAAAATTTTAAGGGGGTGTACTCGTGAACTTTTATGAGTATATGCTAACCAGCCATTATTAGTATCAATGTTTGTAAGATGACTCCCAATCATTTTCTCTGTGGAGTTTGATTCATAAGGTATACAGGTAAAATCTTTTGAAACCCTAAGATTTTTCACAAGTTAATTTCATCAAGGAAATATCATCACGTTTATTTCACCGAATTCCTATCACTTCCACATATGCTAATCTTGATCACTTTCGGATGGTCCAAAGTAAGATAATCTTAGATCATTCTTATCATAGTAACTCAAACACTATATTCTAATTCCAATAAGTTATCGTCTAAGATCTCTGGTTATTCATTATTATACCTCCCAAGGTATAAGGGATATTATTGTAGTTCAAATTTTCTACCATTATAGGGTGTGATTTTTAACAAACCATAGGTTAATCACTTCTGAATGCCCCAAACCACAAGAACTTTTAAATATAACTAAATCTTGCACGACCTAATTTTAGTTTCCAACTTCCAGAATGACATTTGCATCCCTAAGTGACTAAACCTGGCAACTTTACATTTCTAATGCTCACACTAAGGTCAAGTCGTTGTTCGATCAATGATGTCTATCCATTGTCCTGGTAATATTATAGGTCATCATTCCCAACGTGCTTTTGCAAAATCCCATCTTTGCCCTGGTAACATCGAATAAGATCGACCTCAAAATCATCATGTTCGCGACCCAACACTTTTAAATTAGTTCTAATGGGAAACTCAAGTCAGTAACTAATTTGCCCAATAAACAAAAGGTAAGCCTCAATAAACAAAAGATAAGCCACTATCCATTTTGGGCTAAGTATCTTCGGTGTCACTATGTTATGTTCGTCCTAGGTATGCAAACAATCCTTAGGGCATACAACCTTAGACTTGGGGTTATATCTTGAGACTTGTTGATATACTCCATGTTTTAGACTCTTCAAGGTACCCTTTACGAGAACCTTATCAGGGTCAACATATGACACAATCCCAAATGGGTATCTTCTAAACTTCAATTCTTATCTGATGTTGGTTGTCTCTATATAAACATGTCACCGGTACGAGGGTTAGATCTGCGAGTCCCCTACCATTCTGCATATATGTCAATCTCTCTTTCTCTATCCGCTCTGGGGTATCATTGTTCCTTCACCAAAATTATACCTACGGTATATTTCAGACTAGGGCATGGTATAAATTGTCATGGTAAGTCATGTGTCCTAGTGGGGTTGCATCTAACTCATTGACTAAAGGAATATCTAAAGAAATATTTGTATCCGGAGGTATTTGTTGGATCGTATGACGCCCTTAGAGGGGGGGGGGGGGGTGAATAAGGGTGTGTTTAAATTTGTAATTTCTTACTTAATAATTTTAAGACAATTTCACTTTAATAAAAGTTTCTTAAAAATTAATTTTACAACAATGCAATTTTTGTATAACACCAAGCACAAATTTTTAAGATAAAAATTTAAGCAAACAAATTTGCGATTAGTGAAAAGATCATAATTTTATTTATCATGAAATTTGCATACAAATAAAAATGATCTTAACAATGCTTAAGATCAAGGCACAATGATAAAATGGAAATACAATATTTTGATTTACCAATCCTTCTCCCAAGGATCGGAAGGCTATCACTTGTCTTTCCCAAGACCAAGCCCAAGCCTAACCTCTAGATCTTCTCAAGATCTAGACGTAGCGCACAAGGCCACGATTTCCCACCAAGCCACGCAAGGACTTGGACGCTCCACACAAGGAAGCGATTTTCCCCTAAGCCGCGCAAGGACTTAGACGCCGCACGCAAGACGACGATTTCTTCCCCAATACAAAATGAAATATGAGTAAATGAAATACAATATGAAAAAGTCAACTCCCTAGAAATTCAGATCTCTGAATGGATTGTTGAAGCCTCGAGATGATCGTTGATGGAGTAGCGCGCCCGATCTCGTCTTCAATCTTCAATCCTTCTTTGCACAATTAGGAGTTGAGGAGGTTCTGGAGCTCTCTGGTTCGTATGCACTCAGGTAGGGACTGGAAATCTCCAAAGCTTGGAATGCACGAACCAAAGGCACCATTTTATAGACTTTCACTGTCGCCTGGGCGACAGTCACTGTCGGAAATTTCCGACAGCGCCAAACTGCCTCGGTCGTGCCGTCGAGCCGTCGTGTGGGCAGTTGCTGGAATCGTGGAGCTGTCGCTGGGGCGACATCGATGTCGGATTTCCGACAGCGCAAAACTGCCGCTGTCGTGGGTGAAGTCGTGGGCAGTTGGTGGAATCGTGGAGCTGTCGCCTGGGCGACATCGATGTCGGAATTCCGACAGCGCAAAAACTATCTTTCGTTGATCTGCCGTGGAGGGAAGTAGTTGTAACTTCTCTGCTGTCGCCTGGGCGACAGTGGCTGTCGGAATTTTCCGACAGTGAAATTTTCCCACATGCAATTTTAGCTCCAGCAGCAATGTGAATATCACATACCTGTTATCTGCACACCATTAATGAAAATAGAATCAAATACAAAAGGGACTTTGTTATTATCAAACCGGAGGAGTGCGAAACGCATGCTCCAACAATCTCCCCCTTTTGATAATAACAAATCCGTATAAAAAGAAAACATGTCTATTTAGATTGTTGATTTTAGACATTTGGTGTGTGCACAAATATAACATGATATATTTCTCTTAAAATAAATAATCTCCCTTGATATATTTCTTTTAAAATAAATACTCTCCTTTTAGGTGAAGGCTCCCCCTAAATGAATGCTCCCCCTAAATATATGCTCCCCCTTAATATATGCTCCCCCTTAAATATATGATGTAATGTGTAGGTGGAATATTTAGGAGTGATAGATTTGTGATTTTTCTTTTTATACTTTAAATTCTCCCCCTTTGGTATTAGCAAAAGTGAATATTAAATAAAAGAGTAGCTTTTAAGGGATAGGATATAGAATTGTAGAGTAAGCGGAAGCAATTTGATGGTAATAATTGAAGTCCATGAAATAATAGGAATATGCCATTATGAATAAGCCCATGAAGTGACGGTATAGCCATATGAAGTATATGAAAGAAAATAACTTCAATATGAGTAAGGTCATTTGAAAGTATCAGAGAAAGACACAATAGTCTATAGATATATGGAATATTTTCGGTCCAATTCTCATGAGATGAATGTTTATATAACATAATGATGTGTAAATGTGATACTTAGATCAAACATATGAAGTTATTTACATGATCATTAAAATGTATAACATAATAAAAGCATATAAAGGCAACTTTGACGTCGAAGATATAGCACAGGATGAATAGAAAACCATGTTTCTTTTGCACAAGACACTTTACAATTCTTTCCAAGGTGCTTAACCTCACAATGCTCATTAAGACTTATCAGGAGGGTAAGTAGTGCTTGGTGGAGTATCCTTGTCGTTATTTTAATTTTTTTTGTTTTATCACAGATGTTGTGATATCGTAATTTTGATATATTGAAATTTTTTTGTTTTTTTTTTTAAATTGACCAAGGATCTCCGAATTCACTTGAATCGCAAAAGATGGTGTATATTTTGTTGTGCTAACAAATCAATGTTGAAAGTTGTATTTAAGAAATGCTATTGTATTATGTGAAAACAAATATGATCCATGTATATTTTAAATAAAACGACATACGTATTGATCAAAAGAAGTGAACGTGATAGTTCATTATGATAGATAAACAATTTCTCATACTTAGAGGCATGCGAAAACAATTTCCAATGGTCTATACAACTAAGTAGAAGTGTCAATACGATGATAGCTTGGAAATGAAATCATATAAACATGTAAGTCATTTTTTTGAATAAATAACACATGGTTTGTCATCAATTCATGAGGTGAAGCATTAATAATGACATATAACTATTGTAAATCATCAAAGGGACCCAGAATTGAAGTTTTTACAAAAATTGGAGCTGTCGGAAATTTCCGACACTCACTGTCGCCTGGGCGACAGCCAAAAGTATAAATAAGGCTGGGGAGCGAGTCAAAACACATTGTGCATCATTTCCTGGAGTGAAAAACGAGAGGAAGGCTGTCGGAAGTCGGCGACAACCCTAGATCCAAGGTATGGGTTTTTTTTTTTGATTTTTGTGTTTTTAACTCCAAATTTTTAGGGCTTTTTAATTTTGATAGTAGAGAAGAAGGAAAAAATAGTTTTCATGTTGATTTTTGATTAATGGTGGAGGTTTAGAAATTTTTGATTTGAATAAAATGTAGATCTAGTTTTAAAACTATAGGATCTTGGTGGATCTTTGCTTAAATGTCTAGCTTTGTGAAATTTCTCTTGATTTTGTGATAAAGGTTTTCATTTGTGTATTTGCAAAAAAAATTTTGTAGATCTAGGTTAGAGAAGAAGATGGAAGATGTTGAATAGTGAAAGAGTTGTAGAATTTGATAATTTAAAAAAAATAGATTAAAATTTTTTTAAAACTTGATGTTGAAATAACATTTAGTATGAGTAGATCGGGAAGTTTTAGGAAAAATTCTGAGATAAAATCACTTGGAGGGCTGTCGGAAATTTCCGACAGCCACTGTCGCCTGGGCGACAGTGTTCCAGTGCACAATAAAAAATCTGTTTTAAGCAAAATTTTTGTATTTTATTGTAGAATGGCTTCCAGCTCCAAAGCTCGAAAGAGTACTTCGGAAGATGCACATACTTCATATCAAGTTTATTCCGGAGTGGAGAAGGCTATTGTTGGGGTGTCCAAATACATCGAATTTGATTTGCCAAAACATGATCATATTTATGATCGTCTTGCGAAGGCAGGTATTCTCTCAATAATCTCACCAGAGGGGTTTTCATCCTTTTTAATTCGTGAATTTTATAACCATTTGGAAGACCCAAATGTTACGGAATTGGATGGAGGTGTGAGATCAAGGATCCAAGGTCAACATGTGGAAATAACACATGTTGATCTACGAGAGGAATTTGGACTAGTGATGAGTGAGAATATGCCTGATATAGTGGAGAATTATCGGAAGGATAGAGATTGGACCCTAGTAAACATGAGTTTACATGGGAATCAGAAGAAAACTCTTACCACTGAAGTTACCTCACTTACACCGGATGCTTACTTAGTCCAAGATATATTAAGGAATTCGGTGATGTTGAAGAGTGGAGACACAAGAAGCATTACTGCGCAGTTGACCCTCTTTACGTACTATATTATGGAGGATGAGCCTTTTGATATGGCAGACTTCATACTATCCCAGATTAGGTATACGTACAGATTGAAACATCCAAGATGGGTGAAGGTGCATACGCTGCCAATGGGGTTGGTAATTCAGCGTGTACTTTATAAGAAGTATGGATGGATTGTGCAAGACTCGTATTTTGATGATTGTTATCCGGAAATTTATTTCACGGGTTCAATGAAAGGGAAGAAGCCGCTTAGAAAAGCTCAACCGGGAATTGAGATTAGAGAGCCGAGCATTTCTAGGGCAGGATCACTAAGGGAATCCATTGATGATTTGCGTGATTCGTTAGAGGATCACAAAAAGGAAGTGAAAAAGGATCGTAGTCGAATGCAGAAATTTATGAAGTTTCTTGTCAAAGGTCTGAAGTTGAAGCCAACGCCGGAGGAGGAGGCAGAATGGCAAGTTCCGGACGAGGAGCCGCCACGCCAATCGGTGAGGCAGACTCGCCGTGGCAAAGCCGTGAGACGAGGACCTCCAGAAGATTGTCCAGAGAGCAGCGGGGCTGGTTATGAAGATTCAGAGTAGGTTTGTGTTGCTGCTGCTGCTGGGAGATGTCGGAAAATTCCGACATCCACTGTCGCCTGGGCGACAGTGAACTTCTTTTAAATTTCTGTTTTTGTTTAATGAACTTGATCCTTAAGTTGTTTCTACTGTTTTTATTTGAACAATATTGATGTAATATGAATGATGATGAATTTTGTTAAAGTTTTTGATGTTTTGGTTTTTATATTTTTGGCATTTTTGTATTTACATTATTTATGTTTTGTGATAATAAAATTTTTTTTTTGTTATAGGCTTTAAAAAGTGATATATTCATTGTGAAATGTCTAGAATTCCCAATTCTAGCCTAAGCATAGAAAAACGGGAATCCGGTAAAGGTTTATTGAATATATCCGCTAGTTGATTATCCGTGCCTATAAATGAAATTTTTATGTGGTTATTTTTAATATGATCTCTAATAAAATGATGTCTCACATCAATATGCTTAGACCTTGTATGATGGACCGGGTTGTGTGTTAAATCAATTGCACTTTTATTATCACACCATAATTCAATAGTTTGTTGTTTAATATTAAAGTCTTCTAAGGTTTGTTTCATCCAAAGGGCTTGTGCACAACAACTACCCAGTGCGATGTATTCGGCTTCGGTGGTTGAGAGGGCAACAGAATTCTGTTTCCGACTCGACCATGAAATGAGTGAAGGGCCTAAAAAGTGACAAGTGCCACTAGTGCTTTTCCTATCTAGTGAACAACCAGCGTAATCAGAATCAGAATAACCAAAAAGTGTAAAATCATCGCTATGAGGATACCACAAACCAAGTTTAGATGTGCCAATTAAATATCTAAAAATTCTTTTTACCGCTTTTAAATGTGATTCTTTGGGATCGGCTTGAAATCTAGCACATAAACAAACTGAAAACATAATATCCGGTCTAGAAGCAGTTAAATATAAAAGTGAACCTATCATGCCTCTATATAAAGTTTGATCTATTGATATTCCAGTTTCATCTTTTCCTAATTTTAAAGATACACTCATAGGAGTATTTGCTTGTTTGAGATTTTCAAATCCAAATCGTTTTAAGACATCATGAATATATTTTGATTGGTTAATAAAAACTCCATCATGTTTTTGAACAATTTGAAATCCTAAGAAATATTTTAATTCCCCTACCATACTCATCTCAAATTCACTTTCCATCATTTTTACAACATAGTTACACAACTCTTCATTAGTGGCTCCAAAAATAATATCATCAACATAAATTTGTAAAACAATTAAATCATCATTTACTTGCTTAATGAAGAGTGTACAATCAACACCACCCATTTTAAAACCATTTTGTAATAAATATATAGTCAATCTATCATACCATGCTCGTGGTGCTTGTTTTAAACCATACAAAGCTTTTAGCAATCTATATACGGGATTAGGAAATTTTTCATTTATAAATCCTGGGGGTTGTTCAACATAAACTTCTTCTTTAATCAACCCGTTTAAGAATGCAGTTTTAATATCCATTTGCAATAATTTAAATCTTTTATGGCTAGCAAATGCAACAAAAATTCTAACTGCTTCCAATCGTGCTACGGGTGCAAAAGTTTCATCAAAATCTACCCCTTCAATTTGATTATATCCTTTCGCTACAAGCCTAGCTTTGTTTCTAGTGACCCTAGAGTCACTATCTAATTTGTTTTTGAAAATCCATTTGACTCCTACCACTGGATGATCACTAGGTCTATCAACAAGAATCCAAACTTTATTTCTTTCAAATTGATTAAGTTCTTCATTCATAGCTAGAAACCAAGATTCATCATTTAAAGCGGTGGCAACATCTTTTGGTTCGATATTTGAGACAAAACATAAATTTGAAAAGGTTTCATTTAAACTAGAACGCGTACGTACCCCACATAATGGTTCTCCAATAACAAGTTCTTGAGGATGATCTTTTGAGAATTGTAGCTCGGTTGGAGGTACATACCCTTCTCTTTCTTCTTCTTCTCTATCTTCTTCTCCTCTTTCTTCTTCTCTTTCTTCTCCTTTTTCTTCTTCATTTTCTCCAAGTTCTTCTTCATCATTCTCCACCGAGGGAAGGAGTTCATCTTCTTTTCCTGTAATTTTCCTTTCTACACATGAAGCAAACTCATCAAACCTAACATGAATAGATTCTTCAATTATTTTTGTTCTCTTATTATAAACTCTATAGGCCTTGCTAGTTGAAGAATAACCAATGAAAATTCCTTCATCACATTTTTCATCAAATTTTCCTAAGTTATCTTTTGTATTCAAAATAAAGCATTTACAACCAAAAACTTTAAAGTAAGATACATTTGGTTTTCTTTGAAAATAAATTTCATAAGGAGTTAATTGTAATGTGGGACGAATCATGACACGATTAATGATATAACATGCCGTACTAACTGCTTCGGCCCAAAAATATTTTGGCAATTTAAATTCACAAAGCATAGTACGTCCTAATTCTTGGAGTGTTCTATTTTTCCTCTCCACTACACCATTTTGTTGTGGTGTGCGTGGAGCGGAAAATTCATGTTTTATCCCAAAATCATTACAATATGAAATAAATTTTTCATTATCGAACTCTCCTCCATGATCTGATCTAATGCATTTTACCTTCAGATCAACTTCATTTTGAATACGTGAAATTAGTTTTACAAATTCATCAAAGGCATCAGATTTTGAATATAAAAACAAAGTCCAACAAAATCTAGAATAATCATCAATAATAACAAACGTGTATTTTCTACCTCCTAGACTTTGTGTAGAAATTGGACCAAACAAGTCCATATGTAATAAATTCAAAGGTCTAGTGGTAGAAATGACATTTTTGCTTTTAAAAGATGATTTTGTAAATTTTCCCTTTTGGCATGGTGAACATAATGAGGATAGCTTTCCATTCAAATTTGGTAATCCTTTTATTATTTTATTTTTAGAAAGCTTTACTATGCGTTTAGCACTAGAATGTCCTAGTCTCCTATGCCATAATTCAAGTTCATCATTCTTTGAAATGAAACATTTAAGTGTAGAATGAGATAAATCATGAAAAGTGATTGTATAGACATTGTTTATTCTTGGTGCAGTAAGTACGATTTCGTTTGTTTTAGAATCAATAATTTTGCAAAGGTTTGAGCTAGAGTCAAATAAAACATTTAGATTTTTATCACATAGTTGACTAATAGAAATTAAATTATGTTTCAAACCTTTAACATATAAAACATTTGAAATTTTAAATTCTTCGTTACCTACTACTCCAATGCCTTTGACTTTACCCTTTCCATTATCTCCAAATGTCACTGTTCCACTTTTCTTCATCTCCAGGCTAAGGAACTTTGATTTATCGCCCGTCATGTATTTTGAACATCCAGAGTCCAAATACCACACATCTTTCTTGTTCCTAGCCTGCACGCATACCTAAAAAGATGATGAGAGTAAAGATCTGGTTACCCAAGTGGTCGATCCCATTGTATAGGTGGACGCCTTAGGTACCCAGATTTGTTTAACAGTAGCTTTTCCTTTCTTCCAACATGAGCCCGAGATGTGACCAAATCGATGACATTTGGCACACACAATGAATGGTGAGGAACCATTTTTCAATGGTTTCTCTGGACTCTTGCTGGTGGAAGCATCTTTATGAGTGGACTTAGAAAAATTTGTATTTTTAGAAATAAGATTTCTGAACCTGGAGCTGTCGCCGGTTCCGACAGTAGCTGTCGGAAATTTCCGACAGCCTCCAGAGCTTCCAGAAATGTATCCTAGTCCAAATTTTGCTGTACCATGGCATTGGTTGGCTAATAGCATATCCAGTGATTTTTTCCCAACACCAAATTTTCTAATTGCCATGATCAACTCATTTACTTTGGATTTTAGAATTGAATTTTCTTTTACTATCATGCCACATCTATTTGCAAAAATTTTCTTATAATTATCTAATTGAGAATGAGAAGTTTTAACAACTTTTTCTAAGTCCCTTTTCTCTTTTACAAGTAGATCAAATTTTTGATCGGACTTAGAAATAGTAGTTTCAAGTTCTTTTATCCTTGTCGAAGAATGATCACACTCTTGACAAAAAAACTTCTCTTTCCCAATAGATTCCAACTTATTTGATAGTTTTTTATTTGCTTTTGAAAGACCTTCATTTTCAGATTTTAGAAAATCAATTTTCTTTAAGCTTTTATCTAAAACTTTGCATGTTTTCATAAATTCAGAATATAACTCTTCATAAGATGGAGGCGTTACCTCAGTGTCGCTTTGGACACTGCAGTCGTCTTCAGATGTAATGCTGTCTTTTGCCATCAAGCATAGATTAGCCTCCTCTTCCTCCTGTGTTGAGGGATCACTTTCTTCACCAGACGAAGAATCATCCCAAGTCTCTGCCTTTAACACTTTCTTCTTTTTATCGTGCCTCTTTGCTTTTTGCTCTTTCAGATACTTTGGGCACTTGCTTCTGATATGACCAATCTTCTTGCAATGGTAGCACTCCGGTGGCGGACGCTCCTCTTCATTCTCCATTTTTCCTTTGCCTTTTTGGTAGGCAAAATCCTTCTTTTTGAAAAACTTTTTAAATGAGTTTCTCCTCTCCGGATTTCTCATAAACTTCTTAAAATTTCTCACAAACAATCCTTCTTCATCTTCATCACTTTCTTCAGTCTCACTCTCAAATTCCTTTTTAGATTTCAACGCCAAGCTCTTCTTTTTGGGCTCCAGATTATATTCTTGGCTTTGAATCTTCAACTCCACTTCATGGGTTTTTAGATTCCCAATGAGACTCTCCAATTGTAAGGTTTTAAGATCATGTGACTCAGAAATTGCAGTCACTTTTGGATTGAACTTCGGGGGAAGTGATCTTAAGATTTTTCTAACTAAATCTCCATTTGAAAAGACCTTACCCAACACTTTTGAATCGTTCACGATTTTAGTGAATCGAGTGTACATTGTGTCAATTTCTTCATCCACTTCCATTTTGAATCTTTCGAACTCTGACTCCAATTGAAATAGCTTTGAATCCTTTACCTGCGAAGTACCTTCATGAGTAATTTCCAAAAGATTCCAAATATCAAAAGCAGTATCGCAAGCACAGACTCTATTAAACTCGGTGCGATCTAGTGCGCAAAATAAGGCATTCATGGCCTTTGCATTGTTTTTGCATTTTAATTTATCATTTTCATCCCACTTGTCTTTGGGTTTTTCCATAGTTACATCTCCTACAACAAATGTTGGAGAAGTGTAACTAGTTTCTACCATATTCCAGACTTCTATATCTAAAGCAATTAGAAAACAACGCATACGTGTTTTCCAATAATTGTAGTCTGTGCCCGTGAAAAGTGGTGGCCTACTAATTCCTTGCCCCTCAACGAACGCGTGATCGTTGTGCGCCATTACTCCCGGTGGTAAAACCGTTTTGGAGTAACCTCGCTCTGATACCACTTGTTGGATCGTATGACGCCCTTAGAGGGGGGGGGGGGGGTGAATAAGGGTGTGTTTAAATTTGTAATTTTTTACTTAATAATTTTAAGACAATTTCACTTTAATAAAAGTTTCTTAAAAATTAATTTTACAACAATGCAATTTTTGTATAACACCAAGCACAAATTTTTAAGATAAAAATTTAAGCAAACAAATTTGCGATTAGTGAAAAGATCATAATTTTATTTATCATGAAATTTGCATACAAATAAAAATGATCTTAACAATGCTTAAGATCAAGGCACAATGATAAAATGGAAATACAATATTTTGATTTACCAATCCTTCTCCCAAGGATCGGAAGGCTATCGCTTGTCTTTCCCAAGACCAAGCCCAAGCCTAACCTCTAGATCTTCTCAAGATCTAGACGTAGCGCACAAGGCCACGATTTCCCACCAAGCCACGCAAGGACTTGGATGCTCCACACAAGGAAGCGATTTTCCCCTAAGCCGCGCAAGGACTTAGACGCCGCACGCAAGACGACGATTTCTTCCCCAATACAAAATGAAATATGAGTAAATGAAATACAATATGAAAAAGTCAACTCCCTAGAAATTCAGATCTCTGAATGGATTGTTGAAGCCTCGAGATGATCGTTGATGGAGTAGCGCGCCCGATCTCGTCTTCAATCTTCAATCCTTCTTTGCACAATTAGGAGTTGAGGAGGTTCTGGAGCTCTCTGGTTCGTATGCACTCAGGTAGGGACTGGAAATCTCCAAAGCTTGGAATGCACGAACCAAAGGCACCATTTTATAGACTTTCACTGTCGCCTGGGCGACAGTCACTGTCGGAAATTTCCGACAGCGCCAAACTGCCTCGGTCGTGCCGTCGAGCCGTCGTGTGGGCAGTTGCTGGAATCGTGGAGCTGTCGCTGGGGCGACATCGATGTCGGATTTCCGACAGCGCAAAACTGCCGCTGTCGTGGGTGAAGTCGTGGGCAGTTGGTGGAATCGTGGAGCTGTCGCCTGGGCGACATCGATGTCGGAATTCCGACAGCGCAAAAACTATCTTTCGTTGATCTGCCGTGGAGGGAAGTAGTTGTAACTTCTCTGCTGTCGCCTGGGCGACAGTGGCTGTCGGAATTTTCCGACAGTGAAATTTTCCCACATGCAATTTTAGCTCCAGCAGCAATGTGAATATCACATACCTGTTATCTGCACACCATTAATGAAAATAGAATCAAATACAAAAGGGACTTTGTTATTATCAAACCGGAGGAGTGCGAAACGCATGCTCCAACAGTATTCCCTGCTGGGGCAGGGTTCGTCGTAGGCTACAAAAGAAAACTTGCCGCTTGTAAGGAGATTTGGCCAAAAGATTCAGTTAAAAGTGGACTTTTTCATGTGATTTCCCCATATGGGCACACCATTGCATCCGCTGCTTAGTTTGTCCTCAAACTAAACTCGCGCAGGGTGGCCCATGGTTTGTTGAATTCTTTTCTTCGGATCGAGGTTTCCTCTGATACCAGTTTGTAAGACCCCATTTTTTCGCTACAAAATTGGGTCTTATGCCCAGAACTGCCGTTTTGCGGTGACACCATCACTCGGGAAGGTCACCACTACAAAATGCCGATCCTGCCGGCCATATCGATCACAGAAGAAGAAAAGTATAAACGAACAAATAGAAGTTCAAGTTCACAATCACATGATATATATAATAAATGCCCACGTGATATAACTAAAATAACAAAGGTTACAATAATAAAGGGCTCAAGCCCTGTACATCATGTCCTCACTACAAAATCACTCGTGGAAGCAAAATACTAATCACTCACTGATCCTAGAACTGGTGCTCCTGTACTAGACTGTCCCGCCTCCATCTGCACCAGCCTCCGGTGTTGATGCATCGCCTTGATCCCCTAAAATGATATGGTCCATCGACCGTTAGTCAAAAAGACTAAGACTTATGTTCCCCACCCCTACCCCAATGGCTCCTAGGCACTGAGCGGGAGGATGAAGCGAAGGATAGCAAGGGGTATAAAACAAAGCAGATTACGGCGGATCTGTCAACAGGAAGTGTCTACAACTACACCTGTGTATATAGATAATTGAAACAGTAATATAAAGCATGGTGAAGAGCAAGTAAAGAACAGTAAGTAAATAAGTTGTATAATAGAAAAAGTAACCATTGATTTATAAGAATGCCCATACAAACCTATAGACCAAGGGGTCGTTTAGCAGGGCCTATCGTATAAAAAGTCCCATAACCGATTTATGCGATAGGGGTAGGGGTTGAAATGCAATGCTTATGACATGACATGCAGAGTTATGCAGTTTATGCTATGTTCACACAAATTCAACTCACACACTCGGCTCTATGTGCACAGACCTTTAGCTTCCCCTTTCTGGAGCTAGCAAGACTCCCTGGATACTCCCATAGTGGCAAACAGAAGCGGTGGGTTGGGACTCTCCCACCTCTAGGTTAGTATTCACACTACCTAGCCTAGACTTATCGTACGCCTAAATGCAAAACTGCGGAGCATCTGCGTACTCTTACTGGCTGGACCACCAAACTTTTATGGCTAAGTGCAAAATCCACACTTGCCGAGTAAACGTATTGACGTCTGTGTGAACGACCGTCCAATACTGAAGACCCACCACCTTTATGCACATGCAAACATGTTTACCATCTACCTCCAAGCCATAAGCTCCCCGGGCTAACCCGACCATCACCATAGCCTTCCGAGCCACCGGCTCGCCGGACCGACCCGTCCATACCAACAAGCATTATTGAGTAAACAACTCACCAGACTAACTAGTCTGCCGCTACAACCACAAAACCTACCACTCATAAAACCAAACCAACTAACCTCCTGTAACCATGGCGTGTGGGTGTGCGTATTATTAAGTTAATCTTGTACAACCTCTTACTCCTACAATTTACGGTTAATCTTGGACTTTCTGGGGTCAACCCTGTGAGGGGCTCGTAGCAGTACTAGGAGCTATGATGGGATGATAGACCAAAGCTCCCTTTCTCAAGACACTTAGTGTTATCGGTATCTACACATAAGAATACATCTCTTAACATTTCACTTGAATTATCCCCCTAAGTGTTTTCTCACTCCCCACAGGAAAGATGATTTTTCGTCAATCCCGAGCACATCTTTACCCTAAACTCGCCAAGCACACTCTCATCACATGAACTCCTTTTTTTGACCTCCAATCTCTTCAACCAGGAAAGGTACACCAACTACCTTCCATTCCCACCTGCTGGTCTTCAATTCATTCAATTTTTATAGTTTTTACTATTCGCAGACCAAATGAGTTATATGAGTTGTGTGAGAGGAGGTACTCCAAATATTCATCCAAATGACTCGAGATATTTATTGGAGGTCTATCATGATGTTTTAAGACTAAATCCAGAGAAACATATTTTTCCTTATTTAATTGGCATTATTATAATTTCTCCAACATTGGCCAATTATGAATTTGAACATTAAGTATAAGATCTTCTTATGATATGGCCCCCACAAAATTATGGAAAGTCTATGATATCAAAATAACAGTAAATATAGAGTGACACAAATCTATAGTAAGGTATTGGCCTCTAATTATTTTATTGAGTAATTATCCAAAGTTAAAAATTAAAGAATGAACCACCAAAAATACTTGTCCAAAAATTATGGTACAATTACCAGACCTCTATAATGATCAGAAAAGTTTACTAAATGAGTTTCATAATTTATAGAAAGTATCAAGTCACATAAATAAATATTTCAAGTAAATCCAAACTAGGGCACATAGTGAAGTAACCTAGTGGTAAACAATTCCAATAATTATACAAAAATTCACAGAGCTTTCTAATGCCCTAAAATGTCCTATCCCCAAGTTTCATAATTTTCCAAATAATATTTGGCCCTTATTTATTTTTTATAATCTTAAGGAAAAATAGTTGACTTGTGAATGAAGTACTAATTAAATCAATTCAAAAATTACACAAAAATTACCAGAGGTATAGACTATGATTATATAAGCACTACCAAATTTTCATCAACATCCAAGATAAATTAAGCATGTAAATCACTCTTATAAGAAGGTGTCCTAAAGAGGTTATAACCTAATTCAGAGAGAAAAGTGTTCCAAAAATTCTCATAAAATTACCTAGGGCATATTTACACCCTATGAACTTATCTACCAAGCTTCACAAGGTTCAAAGTGCAACCCTAGGGTTATAACTAGGGTTCTAGGGCACATCCACCCCAAACCACTCATGGGGGTGTTTTATGTGATCCTAAACCAGTGGCCAAAGTTTCATTACTTTTGGATGAGGGTTGACCCCTTAAATCCACCAAGAGCACTTTTGACCTAAATTGGCCTAGTTTGACCAAACTTTGGTTAATTAGTTACCCAACCAAATCAGTCCTAATTGGGATAAAAATTTTACCAGGGTCCTATCATGCCCCTAAGGAGCACCCACCAAAATTTTGAGGGGATTGGATGTCATTAGACCCTATAAATAATTAATATGTGAATTATTGAATTTTTACAAAAACCTTAGAACAATGTTCTCCACAAATTCCAATTTTTGGATATGTTAAGGGGGTAGGTATAATTAGACTATGCTACAAATTTCAAGTCAATTTCATTCTCCAATCAAAAGTTATTCAAGAAATAGTTGTTGTCTTACCCTAGAGACCAGTCCCACCAAAATGGCCCTATAGGGAGCTATAGTGCTCCTTTTGGACTGAAATTAATTTTAAAATAAAGTAGACTCCAAGGTCTACAACTTTGGTGTTGACCACATTTTCTGTAGAGGGCCCTAAGTATTTTTAATAATTAATTCTATGTGCTGCCATTAAAGGGACAGAAAAATACAATACATAAGGATTTATATTATTTGATTATGCACGAATCCTGAAGCAAATCATATGGCAGCTGGTCATCTTCCTCCTTCAGCCAAGGGTGGAGATTTCCCCGACATGTAGCCTATCTACCTTGGTTTTCCCGGCCACTCACGCCCCTCCCCGGCCGGCCAATGCCACCACCACCTTCCTTGAGGTGGTGGTCGGCGATGGGAGGCCTTGGTCGGCCGGTGGTGGCCGGAACCAGTGGTTTAGGCAAGAAGAAAACCTCCAAAAATTGGAGATTTCAGCCATTTTGATTGGGGACCAATTGGCCCCAATCCTTGCTGATTTTAGATGTAGATCTATCCATAGGAGAAGAGGAGAAGAACCAGACATGTGTGGAGGATTGATTCCTTGCCGATTGGGTGATCCTCCATGGTCGGCCTCAAGCTTTAGGTGACATGGAACTTATACACCAAGTTGCCTGATTTCTCCAAGTAAATGGGGGAAAACACTTCTCTCAGTCCTCTAAAGCTTTTAAAAGGATAAATTTGGGGAGAGGAGGATCCACCACCTTGATTCCACCATTAATGGTCATTAAGCCTAATTTCGGCCATGGTGAAAACCCCCCATTTCATCCCTCATGTGGGCTGGAAAAACTCCTAAACTCCTTGTAACAACCAGAGGCGATGAATCCACATCAATTGGGAGATCAATTGGCCTCCCTTGGCCATGAATGCAATTACTCCTCTCTTTCTCTCTCCAACATTTTTGGGGAAAATGGTGTTTTCTCTCTCCTGGTCGAATTCTCTGAAATTGAATGGTCAATTCAGTAATTCCAAGCCCCATTAGCTAGTGGACCACTTCAAATGGGTCTAGCCAAAGTGGATTGGACTTGATTAGGTCAAAATAGGTCATTTTGACCTAAATTTAGGGTGGAGTTGACATTGGTCAATTTTACCATTTGGGTTGGCCCCAATGGGTGTCTAGTGACCCATTGGCCTCCCCTAAGGGTTAGGAAGGTTTAGGTAGGGTTAATTTTGCATAGTGAGGGCCAATTGACCCTTAATAGGCCACTTTGACCAAAACAGGGCTATAGTTGACTTATGTCAAATTGGCCAACTTTGGGGCCCCATGATGGGGCTTTTTGGTCCATTGGGTCACTAAAATCCTTATAAGGGTAGGGGCAAGTTCAATTTGGCATGGTGAAAGCCAATCGACCCTAATTAGCCTACTTTAACCAATTTAGGGTTAATGTTGACTTTGGTCAACTTGGCCTCTTTGGTTGACCCCAATCGGTCCTTGGTGCTCTAAGGTAACCCTTAAAAGGTTAGGTATGCTATGGTGGGGTCAAAAGGTTAAGGTGAGGCCCTAAATTCCAACCCTAAGCTTGTAACTAGAAATTGCTATTTGCAGACCAAGGTGGTTTCCTCCTTCCTTCCCAAGCTTTTATGTTCCCTTTGTGCTTCCTATGGTTTTATAATGCCCTAGTCATGAAAAAACCATCCTAGGGGTCTAGTTGTTTTGGGGATGTTACATGTGGGGAGAGGCGAGGACAAAACTGGCTTAATCTTTATGACTAATGGTCGGTTGTGACTGTAGGATTCCGAGGAGCTGGAGCAGTAGTACGAGCAGCAGGATGTAATTACAAGACCTAAGGAACAGTCGCCATGCAGCGTCACCGCCTGACGATAGGTTGATGAGAGTTCATTAGCTTTTGCATAGGTGTAAAGCGAGAGAGTGTGTTTAGTTTTATTTTGGACATCTACTGGGCATAAGCCCATTTACTCTCTTTCTTACTTGGTACTCATTGTGGACTATTGCTCATTTATATATAATGATGTTGAGTTTTGATCTGTGGACTTGTGATACATATGTTCTTTTGTTGGCATACTGAGATGTGATCATTTTAGCCGGCAGGATTGACGTCGTGCGGTGACGTCTAACTTGGTAGTTGGAGTCACCGTTAGGCGGCGGTTCTGGGCATAAGACCCAGTTTTATAGCAAAAAAAATGGGTCTTACAAACTGGTAATAGAGCGGAAACCACGATCATGGAGGAAGTAAGTCCATAACACTGGGTCACCCCGTGGGAGCATTGGTTTGGGGACAAACTAAGCAGCGGAAGCGATGGTGTGCCCATGTGTAAAGATCACATTATATAGCCCTTTAATCAATCAGTTAAGCCAACCCAACTAGGACACTTGACTTACCAAGATGATTCTTAAGGTATCCTGTTCGAAATAGACCTTAGATATAAATTTGGTTAAGGTGTAAGGATACCCAGAGCGACCAAAGGAAGACTCTAACGTGAGAGTAGCTACTTAAGGCTTAAACTCGGATGTCCCTACTTCGCCTATCAAGGAATTACCCAAACTAATAGAACCGCCTCAAGGAGAATAGATGCATATAATCCTTAGCAGAATAGTAGGGGACTCGTGGACTCAACCCTCGTACCGATGACATGATTTGGTTGAGACAACCATCACACTAAGCACCAAGGGTCGGATAAGAGTTCAATATTAGAAGAGACCCATTTGGGATTAGGTCACATGTTGACCTTGAGAAGGTTGTCGTAAATTGTAATCTGGAGAGCCTAAAGTATGGAGAATACCGATTAGTCTCGGGATGGAACCCCAAGTCTAAGGTTCTATGCCCTAAGGAATGTGTACATACTAAGGACGAATATAACATGGTAATGTTGAAGAAACCTAGCACAAAATATGTAGGGGCTTATCTTTTGTTTATTGGGCAAATTAGTTACTGACTTGGGTTCCCTTAAACCTGATTTAGAAAATGTTGTGTTGCAAACATAGTGATTTTTAGGTTGTTATATACGATGTTACTCGGGCAAAAGATGAGATTTTGTAAAAGCATGTTTGGAGTGATGATCAACCCTCTCTAGAAAATGGATCCTTGAAGAATTACGTCATCTTAAGCAGGTATAGATCGGATAAGAGTCAAACTGGGATAAGGGATGAACATGTTCCTAATAACCTTGTATGAGCGGTAATATCATAGACTCTTAGACGGTGACTTATTGGATTTAGAATATAATGCTTTAGTTTTACTATTGGTTAAAATGATTAAATCCTATCTTATTTTGATTGTACAAGGGTGTCCAAGCCCGTCATGTATTACAATGTTTGGAATTGATGAACTAAACATGATGAGTGATTGACCACTACTATTTACGCTTACCTGACATACCCAAGTCATTAGATTGAAAACTTGTAGTTTGGGATAGGGCAACGTCATGGTAATAAGGAAGAGTAGTTACGAGACTAAACTATTACAAGATACCATGTGAATTAGATGACGGGTAGTGAAATTTATGATATTTAAGCAGCTAAGACTAAGCTGTCATAGAAGTTGAGAAATTAGTGGACAACATATTGAAGATGTATACCTTAGGTATGACTCTGCAACCATGATTTGGATAGCATCAACAACCAAAATATATACGTCTGATGACATTATAATCACGGATAGCTAGACTCATGACCAGGGGAAATAGATTTTGATTATCAAGTGTGATTACTGTAAAATTGCTCAAAAATTATAGGCATTAATGAAGATCTCCAAAGGTTCACGAGTAAACCCTTTTAAATTTTGAGGATGATGGGTCGCTTGACGACGTGATCATTCCAATTAAATGGTAGGATTGGATAAATCGTAAAGATGTGTTGATCGATTACTCGCCCATACTCGAAGGAATAAGAATCTGATCGTACAGAGGAAATTTATAAAGTCGTTGTCTGTACACACCAAACGAGAACTTTTACCACCGAAAAAAAAATATGTCTTTTGGAACACATATTTTCCCAGAATGAAGAAAGACGTCATAGATTTTGTGATGCAGGGTGAGTTCGGTCAGCTGGAGAAGGCCGAGTGCAAGTGTCCTGGGGGACTACTCTACAGCCATTGGCCGTGTTAGAGTGGAAGTTCAAGGATATAATTATGGATTTCATACACAGGATATAATTATGGTGACATAGGTTTTGTGACATTCGGCATAGCCTTCCACCCTCAGACGGAGGTGCAGGACTCCACTGCCTTGGATCCAGGATGAGGATCCAAAGGTACTCAGCTCAGAATTTGTGGAGGGCAAAGATGCCCAGTTGTGACTGATTCGAGATAGGATGCTGGAGGCCCAGAGCAGACAGGTCAAGTATTGATATGTGCGGCATCGACAAGTAGAGTTCCAGGTTGGAAACCGGGTGTTTTTGAAGATATGTTTAATGCATGGATTCTTGCGGGTACACGGGCAGAAGAAGCTCAGTTCGAGATATGTGGGGCCCTATAGGATCCTAGAGCGGATCGACCCCTTGGCTTACAGACTAGAGATACCACCGGAATTAGCGGGATTGCACGACGTCTTCCACGTCTCCTCACATTTGAGAGTATTACTTCGGTCGGAGCAGCATAACACATCTACATCGGGCCCGGTGGTGTCCGATCGGTCAGTTTGTTTGGGATCGATCCGGATCGACGATACAACGGACCGAGTCTAGCGAAAGAAGAGCGTCTGTTTGGTCAAGGTGTTGTGGTTCAGTAATGTGTAGTAGGAGCACACTTGTGAATCCATGGATCTCATGTAGCAGAGGTAGTCGGTACACTTCAAGTCAGGTATAACTTCAATTCCTACGGGATGTTACTTTCAGTAGAAACCCAACAAGCCTAACCTGAATTTCGAGGATGAAATTATTTTATTTATTTATTTGGGTTTGTAACATCTATATTCCTTCTAGACCCCCCTTGTGTTAGGGTTAAGACTTTGGTAGTGACTAGGGGTCATGAGATGACCCTGGGCTAGTGTTGTTTATTGGGTGTCAACTTATCACCTAGAGGGGGGGTGAATAGGTTTTTCAAATTATTTTATCCCCTTTAGGTGTCCTTGATTTCTTATTAGTAGATTTATAAATTATAAAGCACAACACAGAAAAGCACACAATGATCTATAGAGGTTCCTCAAGATAGGGTGTCTTGAGTAGTCCTCTTTCCCTATGCGCCTACCTAGCAGTGTGCTAGGCTCAGCAAACTCCGCCAAATCTTCAGGCCCTCAAGCCTTACAACACGGACCCGTAAGTCCTACAGCCTAGGCCCTCAAGCCCCTACTACACCTGAGCACGCAAGCTTGACACTCAGGCCCTCAAGCCCTACCTAGCTCAGACCCACAAGTCTAGCCTCTGCCCTGGCCCGCAAGCCTCACAGGTCTCAAGCCCTCGAGCTCAACAAAATTGGACTCACAAGTCCACTGCCATGTCCCTCAAGCCTCACAGCTCTCCAGCCCTCAAGCTAGACGGTGTCGGACCCGCAAGTCCACTGCCCTGGCCCTCAAGCCTCATAACTCTCCATCCCTCAAGCTAGACGGTGTCGGACCCGCAAGTCCACTGCCTGGACCTCAAGCCTCACAGCTCTCCAGCCCTCAAGGTAGACACTCAGGACCGCAAGCCTTACAACAATAAAAGATTTTACAGTAATAAAAACTGTTTCTTCTGCCTGGTGAAGATTGGCAACTTAGCCTGATGGAGATTGGCTTCTTAAGGTTGAAGAAAATGTTTCTGATTCAGATCTTGAAGGCACAGTTCGTCTTCAATCTCTTCTCTTAGCCTGATGAGGAACGGCTTCTAATCAGTCGATGGAGATGATTGATTCTTCTGAGAACACTTGATTCTTGTTCTCTACTTTTTCTTTCTTCTTCTCCACAGCAATGGCGGGATTCTATTTCTTTCTTGTCTCTCTCTCAAAGATTTCTTTTTCTAAGGCATCACTGTTCCCTTTTATAGGACGGAAGAACCGCTTAACGGTCACATATTATGTCCTTTAATGTCAAACCCCCATTCCTTAAGAGCACGCGCTGATTGGACAATCAGGCGGCGGCATTAATTGCTGACAGTACGTCCGCAATATTTGAATTCTGTCTCGACGATATTTCCAGCTTTATGACGATACAGATAGCTTTACGATGATATGGAAAATATCTTAATGACAGGACTTGGTCGATGCCTTAGGCCTTGGAAGATCTTCAAGTCTTCTAGCTTCTGCCTCTGACATTGATATCTCGATGATACGAGATATTCTGGCGTTTCTGCATATACGGCGATATGTTATCTCTGACTGTGTCATTGTGATCTTCTTCCTTGTAGTCTGTCATCGTAATCACTTTGTTCTTTCGACGACATGAGCGATATCATGTCACAGACTATGCTTTATAAACTGCTTGTCTTCAGCTGTCCTTGTTCAGTCTTCTTGTCGTCACGCCTTCTTTTCGACGATGTTTGTTCTTCTCAACGACAAGGCTACTTTGATGATGTCAACAATACTGCATCGTCTCAATGACACGGCTTATTTGATAATGTCGATGATACTGCATCTTCTCGACGATATTCCTTCATTTTTAATCTGTCTCAGCGGTTGGGCTGAGATGGCTTCCTCTTCTCAGCGGATTCGTCGATCTGTAGAGAAGTTTCTAGGTTCGACGAACTGCATTCTTCATTCGACGAACAGCATGATGCGTTCGACGAACTTCACTCTTCTGTCGTTGGACGAATAGCATTCTCTGTGTCCGACGAACTCCATTCTTCGGTTCCGTCTCAGCATGCGACGAACTTCATTCTTCGTTCGACGAACATTATTCTGCATTCGACGAACTCGCCAAGTCCCAGCTTTTGTTTTTCTCATCCTCATGACAACAAGCATACTTTGTCGATGACATCTCCTATTCTTCTTGACAATATTGTACTTAGTGAAATAACTAAAGTACTTGTCATATTGTCAATTTCATCAAGCATGAACTAGATGCAACATTAAATACAACTTGCATTTATCATTGAGCTGAGCACTTCTTCAAATCAGGAACACTGCTGGGCACTGTTCCCAACAATCTCCCCCTATTTGAAGAAGCCATAACCCACTCAATGATAAATGCCACTCAAATAAAAGATTTAATATTTTCAGCAAACAAGCATATAATGATGACATTGCAGCTATAGTTGAGTGAACACAGAATTTGACAAGTATTTCGTCAATTATAAATAGTGGCAAATGTTTTCAAAAGTTTTGTCATTTCTACATTTAGCCCCCTAAAGATTTAGCCATCTATATCTCTGGTGCCCTCATAGCAGCTTCACCCTTTGCTTTCTTGACACTGGTTTCCTGTTCCTTTTCAGCTTGTCTGATGAAGTACTCAAACGGTTTAGGATGATACTTTAGAGGTTCAGGAGTTTTAGCTGGAATTCTTCCTGCTTGCTTATCCCTTCTGTATTCTCTCCTTACTTCTTCTTGATCTTCATGCTTAGCCCATTCTTGAGGACTGTACACTTTGTACCCCTCACCTTTATTATCTTTCACTTGCTCCCATGCTTTTAGAATGATCGCCCTGGATATGGGACTCCATCTTTCATAGTCATCTTTTTTCTCCATTTCCTCCCTGTACTTTCTTTTTCTCATTTTATTTCTTCATCCTCCAGTGCTTCATTTTCTGTACCCTTATCAGTATCAGGAATATCTGTATGTTACACTTCATTATGCTTGTCATAATGTAGAGGAGGGAGATTCATTGCTTCCCTGATGGTGTTTGTGTTGGATCGGTCGGCGCCCTTAGAGGGGGGGTGAATAAGGGTTTTCAAAAACTTTTGAGTATATTTATAAATCTTTGAATTATTGTAAGATTAAAGACATGAAAGAAGTTAAGTAAAACAAAAGAGACAAGCTTTATTAGTGATAAATAAGTTTTACAAAACTTGATCTCGATGACGCTAGAGATCGGAAGCGAATAATAAAAAGGCTCGTTTTGTTTTCTATCCCGACTCGCTTCCCCACGAACCGGTGGCCCTAGCCTTATCCTCCTCGGATTCGGCCTCAAGCCGCTCTAGCCAATCCTTCCCCGGATGTGGCCTCGAGCACCCCCTAGAACTAGCCTAGATCTAGTCGCCAACACGAGGCGAATTTCAGCCCTAAGTCTACCCCAGACCTAGTCGCCAACACGAGGCGATTTCACTATCGTTTACAATGAAGAAAGAGAAATAAAATAATAAAAACTCCCTTAAGATGAACTTCTGAAGTCGGAGACGAAGATCCGCTGTAGAATCAGCGTTTGTCGAAGCGGACTTCGTTTGGATTCGGCGTGATGGAATTCTCCTTCAGAAATTGGCAGAGCTTCGGCGTGTCGTCAAATTTTGGCCAAGAAGAGCCTCTGGAATTCTAGCACTCTCTCTCTGAGGTGTATGCAATAGGTGGTCTAAAACAAGAGGAGAGGGGGTCCTTTTATAGCCCAGGCGCTACCGCCGGCGCTATCCCTGATTAAGAAACATTTTGCGCGGCAGGATCTTCAATCCGCGGCAACCTTGCTTTTATTCCTTCTGTGTTCAGCGCTACCGCCAGCATTATCTGCTACCGCCAGGCGTTAGCGCCTTCTATAATAAGCTCCTGGAATTGCGCTATTCATCGCTAGCGCCCGGCGCTAGGTGCTACCGTCGGCGCTAGTGAGCCTCTTCGAATTCTGGCCTCAATTTTGGGGCAGTCATCATGAGTACTCCTTGAGTCATATGGACTATGTTAACCTGCACACTTGAACACACAAGATCAAATACACATAGGATTTGTTATTCTCAAACCTAGGAGATGCGGAAGACCATGTTCCAACAAACTCCCCCTTTTGATAATAACAAATCCATTAATGATAAATCAAAGCATTAATAAATAAGCATGATGAAACTCTACTTGTGTGTGTGTGAGAGTGATGACTTAGGATAATTATTGATTTTAGCATTTAGAATTGCTCCCCCTAAATACATGCTCCCCCTAAGTGAGTGCTCCCCTAATATGTAAGCTATCATCTGAATTTGTCATGTTGGGTTTATGATAGCGGGTTTATCATGTTAGTTCTCCCCCTTTCTTATTAGCAAAAGTGGGTAGGGAAACAAAGCACCAAAGAATTTGTAAATAGAAGAGAAGGCATGATCGAGCTTTTTAAGTAAATGATAAGGAGTTTTAGAGTTGTTTTTCATTGAAATAGATCAGAGTTATAAGCATTACAAAATTTTCAGAGTTTTTAGCATAGAAGATTTTTATGTTTGAAGTAACCAATAAAAAGTGTTTCAAGGAAATCTATCACGTAATGAAAGATAGGAATTTTGAAGAATAAGTGATGATGCAAAGAATACAAGATATTAAGTAAGCATGAAAGCGCAAGGTAAAACACTTATATGGTTAAGATGAGGAAGACTTATAGCAATACAAAAACATCAAATAGTAATGATAATCCACAAAAATATGAGTTAAAGTTCACAAAAGATGATGTTTTTGTAAATCATTTTCCAGTTAGATCTTTAAATTTGATAATAACCAAGCATGAAATAATGTTTATCAAAAAGAAATTACTACAATGTTACTTTAATTCATAATTCCAAAAACATACAAAACATTGTAGAACACATGCTAGGTTATCTAGTGCATTTCATAAATAAAAAGTAATATAGAATTAGCATTAGGATCCAATACTCATGAGAAGAAGTGTTATGGAAGATAATGATGTGCACATAAGTGTATTTTTGAGTAATGTAAACAAATGTTTTGATCAAAAATACAAGATATATGTAAAGTACGAGCACAATAAAACACAAATAGGATTACTTCCACACACTTTAATGCACAATAAAAAGTACAACTACCAAGGTGCTCTGCACACATAATGCTCATCAAGACTTATCAGGGTGCAAAGTAGTGCTTGGGGGATCACATATTTAAATTTAATATTGAAACTAGTGATCCGGTGTACTTAAGAGTAAGTGGTTTTTCTTATTTTTGAAAGAAAGATTTGATTTGCACAAGACACTTTACTATTCTTTCCAAGGTGCTCAACCTCACAATGCTTATTAAGACTTATCAGGAGGTTCAAGTAGTGCTTGGTGGAGTTATCTTTGTCATTTATTTTATAATTTTGTTTTGTACAAAGTTCTCCGAATACACTTGTTATGCAAATCAATAGAATTTATGAAAAACATAACCACTTATCTTAATTTTTAAGAGTGCAAAATAAGGAGTGTAGGTAAGATACTTGTGCAGTTTTAATCCATTGTACTAATACAGAACATACACAAGTATTCTTTGATTAAATACATATGTATACAATGCCAAAAGAAAGTGAGTGAATAAATATCATTATCAAACATAAAACATTTCTCATACTTAGAGGCATGCTAAGCTTGATCCTACACAACTTTTAAACTATAATTGATGCACATTTGAATAGATATATCAAAGCATGAAGAAAGACAATGTCCAAAGTAGTTTGAAATGATAAATTGCAACATTGTAGAATTTCTAAATAATAGATTAAATTATGCTTGATTTTTCACAAAAAATCATACAGTTTTTTTTGATAGTTTTAAAGTTTTATATTTTTGTATTTGATCTTAACAAATAAAAGCATATTTTTGTAATTTTTGCTTTTGTAATTTTTATATTTGATTTTGGCATAAAGATGAACTTTAAACAAAGGAAACAACACAAGCGAAAAAGAAAAACATATTTTTTGTAATTTGTTTTTTGTAGTTTTGTATTTGATTTTTCAAAAAATAAAGAGACACAGAGAAGTGAAAAACTAAGTAGAAAATATAGATTAATATATTTTTAGAAATTTTTCTAAATTTAAAAATTATAGAAATTTTAACATGGACGCTAGCGCCAGCGGTAGCGCTAACGCGGGAGACAGTAAGTGATTTTTGAGGATTTTGAAATTGTTGATTCTTGATCTTGATTAGGTGTCCCAATAGTAGTTTCATGCTGAAATTGCAGAATTTAAGGAGATGTTTTTGATGGTTAAACACCAAAAATTGCATTTTTGAATTTGTGTTAATTTGAAAGATCTAGGACACCTAATACAAGTCAAATAAACTAAATCTTGCATCACCAATTAGTACATATAGTAGGGAATAAATTCAGGTATTTAATGGAATTTTGTTTTATTTAAAACTCAAAATGGTCCGATAACGCCGGCGCTAGAGCTAGCGTTGGCGCTATCGAGGCTTTTGTTAAAACTGAGTTCTTCTTTCAGATCCGCCATTATCTTTCATTTCCTCCCGAAAAACCCTAGAAGATGACTCGTTCTACGCGCAGATCTGAGGTAATTCTTCATCCTTTCTTATGATTTTTGTTTTAAAGCTTGATTGTGATGTTAGAGATGAAGATATTTGAATTTTTTAGGTAAATTTAGGAACTAGATCTACACCGTTAGGTTTAATCTAAGGTTTGTGGTTTTGATGAGGATTTTGGTTTTGAATATGTGGATTTCTTGGTTTTAAGTTAGGATATGAACGTATTTTATTTTTAAGGAGATATAAAAATTTTTGTTTTTAGATGAGGATTTTGTTTTCTTGTTTTAATAATTTTTTGTAATGTTGCAGATGGCACCGGGTTATAAGGGAAAGAAGAATACTGAGTTGGCCGTAGAGGCAGTTGTTGTAACACCCTGCCAGTACAAAAAGTATAACAGCAGGTCCGGCCGGGACCCCACGCCATACAAACCACACTAGCTAGGAGTTAAAAGGTGATAACCAGAAAAGTAACAACAAAACGAGAGTACGAAAACGTAAGCGGAAGCATTAATTAAACCATTTAAAAAGACATGTCCACTATCATATGAATGAGTCCAGAAGTAAGAGTTACGGCCTTAGGGCCTTACATCAAAACAATGTACAAAACTCCAAAAAGGCATACATCGGCACGCAGGCCGGCAATACATGAGAAAACAGGAAAAAGGCTGGCCTTCGAGGGCCAACACAGCAAAAGGGCCAACGCCCGCTACTTCCCGCTAGGCTCACCTGCACCTGCATAAGAACATTCCACCAAGCGGTGGCAAACAAGGTAACGGTCAGCACAGCTGACCAAATTATAACGACCCCACCCCTTACCCGGGGTGGCAGAGCTTCTACCCTGCAAGCAAGCCATACTAGCACAAGTACTAATATAAAGAAAGTGCAACTACACGATGTGAGGTTTCAAGCACAATCAATCTTCTAAGTTGAGCATCAAAAGAAGGGAACCTAGGTATGCACATGATGTTGGTTGGGTTCACCCGAAGGTTCCCCACAACCGCCTAAGCCACCGCATGAGGCTAAACATGACATCATTCTATCACAGACGTGGGTACAACAACCGCACGCTCCATGCTCACAAGGCATGGATCAAAGGTGCTTCTTCCCGAGCACCAACACCATCATGAGTCCGGAAACTTGAGATGGGAAAAGAGCTTATGGCCCGTCTAGGTAAACACCTTCCGCGACCTCTCCCACGATCACACGGCTTTACGAGAGACAACTATCCCTTTACCGATACTGCATGGGAACGGGTTCAGTTCAGTCAATTCCCGAGCTCTCATCGTCGAGTTCACACATACGATGCGGGTATGACATCACCTCGGCCCGTAAGGGTTTAGCACTTGCTAGTGCTACACAAAACATAAGTTACAACACCCAAGCCTTCACGAGGACATAGGCTTTACACGTAACCAAAAAGGAGATACAACTCGCTCCGCATCAATTTCGTGGTGAAGGTTTGCCTTCATCCAACTCTCAAAGCATGGGGCTTTCGTTAGGATCTTCGCAAGACGCCTACGCTTAATTCCCGCAATACTATAGAAGATTTCACGGAGTCATTCTCCGGCACGCATTCTAGGCCTAACCTAAATGCAACGTCGCAAATCAAGCATCACCGATTCGGGCTCACGGCCACGAATAGGCTTCACACAAAATGCCTAAATCCGCACGACTACCGGATTTTCTACATGCAATAATGCCGGGGACGGACACAATCTACCCGGAGTTCCGAAGAACTTGAGGAAATCCTACACTTCACCCATTTGGTGAAAGAGACACCTCATGCAAGCATAGAAAGAGGAATGAATGGACAAATACAAGTCCAAAGTTCGGGAGGAAGAATCGTTACCCTAGGCGCTTTCTTTTTCGCCATGGATCCGAGATTCTATACGGAGAGAAACGACCGCACCGGGCTGCACTCTCCAAATCTGGAAACGGCTCGCGAAACGGAGCTCCGGAGCTCCGTCAATGGCGGGATCTTCCTTCTTCTTCCTTGCCTCCTTCTTCTTCCTCTAGCCTAGGAGAGAGAAACACCTCAAAATAATGAGGATTAATCTCCTCTCATAAGCCCTAATAGCCTCCAGCATCTAATCCTAGCCATCGGATCAGATCTCAAAAGATTTGGACAGCCCGATCTTCTTCTCCGCTCAAAATCGCGGAACAGAATAAACAGGGCGCACGATCACAGGCGCACGGTCAGTGGTCGTGCGCGACGAGGGCAATGGTCGCGCGCACTATCCGGGACAGAACTCTGAATTCTTGCTAATAAGCGCACGATCGCTGGCGCACGATCACTGGTCGTGCGCGAAGAGGGAAATGGTCGTGCGCACTGTCCGAGACAGAACTCGATTCTCTTCTGAATTAACGCACGATCGCTGGCACACGATCACTGGTCGTGCGCGATGAGGCCACTGATCGTGCGCTAAGAGCAGACAGGGAAAAATTCTAGCCTGCTTCACGTGCCGCACTACCACTCCGCCTACTTCGCGGAACTACCAGATTTGGGGTGTTACAACTCCACCCTCCTTAAAAGAATTTCGTCCCGAAATCCAGGAAACAGTAATAGCATAAATTACAGTTATACTTTACCTGAGGGAAACAGCTCGGGGTACTCCGCAAGCATCGCTTGCTCTCTCTCCCAAGAGAGCTCCTCTCGGCCGCAGTTATCCCACCGGACTTTTACCATCCGAATGGACTTGTTCCGCAGCTGCTTTACTTCGGTATCTTCGATGCGTAAAGGCTTGACTTTCGTCGACAACCCACTATCAACCGGAACTTTGCCGACCGCAATGATATGAGTAGGCTCTTGCACTGCTTTCCTCAACACTGAAATGTGGAACACGTCGTGCAGACCGCTCAGCTCTGCAGATAGTGCAAGCCGATAAGCCGCATCACCAACACGCTCCACGATCTCGAACGGTCCTAAGTACCTCGGACTGAGCTTTTTCAAGCGTCGAATCCTTGATACCCCTTTGAACGGTTTGATCTTCAAGTAAACCCGGTCACCGACGGCAAACTCTAAGTTCCTATGCTTGGCGTTGAAATAGTTTGCTTGCCTATCCTGGGCAACCAATAGCCTTTCGCGTATAGACCGGATCGTCGAAGTTGCTTCTTCAACATCCTTTCGCTTCAATAGCTTAGTATCGCCCGTTTCCGCCCAAGACAACGGCGTACGACACTTCCTACCATAGAGGGCTTCGAAAGGAGCCATCTTTATGCTGGCTTGGTAGCTATTATTGTAGGCGAATTCGATCATAAAGAGATGATCCTCCCACTTCTTTCCAAAGTCTAGAGTGCACATTCGGAGCATATCCTCCATAGTCCTGTTGGTTCTCTCGGTCTGTCCATCCGTTTGCGGGTGGAAGGCCGTGCTGAACTTCAGTTTTGTGCCCAACAGTTCATGGATAAGCCTCCAATCTTTCGATGTGAAACGCCCGTCACGATCGCTGACGATGCTACGAGGGACACCGTGCAGTCTCACGATACTATCCACATAGAGCTTTGCTAGTTTTTCTACCGAATCATCCTTCCGGTTCGGAATGAAGTGCGATACCTTTGTCAAACGGTCCACGATCACCCAGATGGCGTCGTTTCCATGTTGCGATCTCGGCAATCCATGCACGAAATCCATCGAAATATCAACAAACTTCCATTCCGGAATCGGCAAGGACTTCAAAAACCCACCGGGACGTTGACATTCCGCTTTCACCAACGCGCAAGTATGACACTTGGCTACGTAAAGGGCAATGTCTTTCTTCATGCCCGGCCACCAGAACAGTTTCTTCATATCCATAAACATTTTAGTGCTCCCCGGGTGGATCGAGTACTTGGTATGATGAGCCTCGTACATCAACTCCGCCCGTAGAGTACCAACGTTTGGGATGCATAACCTTTCCTGCTTCCACATAAGGTCGTCTTCGAAGGAGAAATCAGCGTTTAACCCTTCAACGGTTTCCGCTTTGTATCGTTTCAAGCTCTCGTCCAACTCCAATGCTTGTCGAACTCGGTCGGCAAGGTCGTAGTGAACTTCCGTCCAGTTCAAGCATGCTGAAGTAGACGTTCTCCTATCAATGCATATGATCTCCATTTCTTCTAGCTCACGGATTAGACGCTCATCGTGCATCAAAATCCAATTTGCTTGTGCGGGAGCCCGACGACTCAACGCGTCTGCAACTACGTTTCCTTTACCGGGAGTATATTTGATATCGAAGGTGTAGTCCCCAAGGAACTCCATCCACCTCCTTTGGCGCATGTTCAACTCCCTTTGATCTAGTAAGTACTTGAGGCTCTTATGGTCGGTAAAGATATCGATCTTCACGCCATATAGATAGTGCCTCCAAAGTTTGAGGGCAAAAACCACGGCCGCTAGCTCCAAATCATGGACCGGGTAATTCCTCTCGTGAACCTTCAGTTGCCGGGAGCCGTAGGCAATTACCTTCCCGAACTGCACTAGGACACAACCCAACCCACTTCCTGAGGCGTCGCTATATATTTCATAGCCTTCCGTACCCTGTGGCGAGCATAGGGTGGGCGCCGTGATCAGACGACTCTTTAGCTCTTCAAAAGCTCGTGCGCACTCGGGCGACCAAACGAACTTATGATCCTTCCTAGTCAGTTTTGTGAGAGGAAGTGCGATCCTCGAGAAGTTTTCCACAAAGCGCCTATAATAGCCGGCAAGTCCTAAGAAACTTCGGACTTCCGCTACGTTTTTCAACAAAGGCCACGCTTGGATCGCTTCTATCTTCGACGGATCGACTGCAATTCCTTCGCCACTAACAACATGACCAAGGAATGCCACTGACGGTAGCCAAAACTCGCACTTGGAGAACTTGGCATATAGCTGACTCCTCCTCAAGGTGCTCAGGACTGCGTGCAGATGCTCTACATGCTCCTCTTCCGACTGAGAGTATACCAAAATGTCATCGATTCTCGGAATCGGATAACGGTTCTTCTCTGTCAGTTTGATCTGCTACTACTAGGACAACACCAAGGCTGGTCTTAGGCCCCGAATCCTTCAACAAGGTGAAGAATATCTTCGCGCCTTTTCACAGCTTCTCCTAACCGCGCTCACCCGAGATCTATTGGGCAGCATTACCTCTAATCTATCCTTGACTAAGGTAAACGACACTCCGATTCATAACACGAAGTCCTTAGACAGATAAGAGAGCGATGCTCCCACACCAACAGAGCTTTCGTCGGATAGTCGATAATTAGGACAAGGCCTAATTGCACACAAATTCAAAACATAAAATTTTGTTGTCATCGGATACAATGAAATCTTTAACCGCACACAGGGTAGAAATCATATTAAGAGATGATCATCCATACCTGTGGCAACATCGCATTGATGAACGACCTTTTGCTGGCCATAAGAGTAGACTCTCGGCTGGGTTAAAGAATATTGGGGAGTCGAAGACTCCACCGCCTTTCCTTTCTCTATAGCAGCTGAACCCATCGCACGAGCATAGTCCACTTCTCCGCTTTTTGCCTTTGGAGGACCACTTCGACACACCGCGGCTTTGTGCCCCACCTTCCCGCAGGTGAAACACGTAATAGGTCCCCGCACGGTCGTGGCTCCCAAAATATTAGAAGGAGCTGGTTCCGCGAACCTAGACTTCCTCTTGTTTCTTCTGAACTCCGACTTGGATTGAGAGGTCGGCGCATGTAACTCATTGAAGTCATTCGCGCGTGGCATACTCTTCATTTCTATTTCTAGAGATTTTGCTGCTTTCACTAAGACGTTGAAGCCAAGTAACATTGGACCCACAAGCATTTTTCTTAGGTCATCTCGCAGGCCATTGTAGAACTTGTTGACCTTGGTCTCCTCATCTTCCCACATAGACCTCTCATAACGACCCAGACTGATGAACTCATTCAGGTACTCATCCACCGAGTGTGCTCCCTGCTCCAGGTGCAAGCACTGGTTCTGTAGTGCCAAATGCCCTGATGAGAGCATGTACCTTAGAAGGAATGACTCATGGAAGTTTTCCCAAGAGATTTCGGTAAGTTGTCTCCCACCAAACTTGTGCACCAACTCCTCTTCCCACCAAAGTCTTGCTTCTCTTATAAGTAGGAAGGTGGCCAAGGCTACCAACATATCCTTAATTATAAGTATTGACGTTAAAGTCTTCTTTATTTCTGACAACCACTCAGCAGCTCTCACAGGAGATTCGGTCCCCGCGAAGGTTGGAGGGTTGAGGCTCAGAAAGTACTTTAACAGTTGATAGCGCAATTGCGGTTCCGCTTCTGGCTCACTTGCCCTCGTCGGAACCGGGGCCACAATAAGACTGGGAGGCTGTACCAGCTTTCCTAGCCATGCATTTTGTGCAGCCAAGACCGCTTCTGTGACCACTCTGATCATCTCAGCCGAAGGAGCGGTCGCTGGCACTTCAGCCGACCCACTACTATCAGCGGTGTTACGGGGTCGAGACTGCCCCGCACCACTTCCAGTCACCTATAATCATGCAAGGCACGATTTAGTGACTCAAAACATATCAAACATCAATCATGGAACGCTCAGGTTCCGCAAACAAGTATGTTTTTTCATTCCTAAGTGGACATTCTTATTAGTTTTTGTCGTTCTAGGTGAATGCACAGCCCGTGCGCACCACCCCTTAAAAGGAATTCGTCCCGAATTCGCTAAACTACGGATCGACGCCTTAAGTCCGATACCAAATTGTAACACCCTGCCAGTACAAAAAGTATAACAGCAGGTCCGGCCGGGACCCCACGTCATACAAACCACACTAGCTAAGAGTTAAAAGGTGATAACCAGAAAAGTAACAACAAAACGAGAGTACGAAAACGTAAGCGGAAGCATTAATTAAACCATTTAAAAAGACATGTCCACTATCATATGAATGAGTCCAGAAGTAAGAGTTACGGCCTTAGGGCCTTACATCAAAACAATGTACAAAACTCCAAAAAGGCATACATCGGCACGCAGGCCGGCAATACATGAGAAAACAGGAAAAAGGCTGGCCTTCGAGGGCCAACACAGCAAAAGGGCCAACGCCCGCTACTTCCCGCTAGGCTCACCTGCACCTGCATAAGAACATTCCACCAAGCGGTGGCAAACAAGGTAACGGTCAGCACAGCTGACCAAATTATAACGACCCCACCCCTTACCCGGGGTGGCAGAGCTTCTACCCTGCAAGCAAGCCATACTAGCACAAGTACTAATATAAAGAAAGTGCAACTACACGATGTGAGGTTTCAAGCACAATCAATCTTCTAAGTTGAGCATCAAAAGAAGGGAACCTAGGTATGCACATGATGTTGGTTGGGTTCACCCGAAGGTTCCCCACAACCGCCTAAGCCACCGCATGAGGTTAAACATGACATCATTCTATCACAGACGTGGGTACAACAACCGCACGCTCCATGCTCACAAGGCATGGATCAAAGGTACTTCTTCCCGAGCACCAACACCATCATGAGTCCGGAAACTTGAGATGGGAAAAGAGCTTATGGCCCGTCTAGGTAAACACCTTCCGCGACCTCTCCCACGATCACACGGCTTTACGAGAGACAACTATCCCTTTACCGATACTGCATGGGAACGGGTTCAGTTCAGTCAATTCCCGAGCTCTCATCGTCGAGTTCACACATACGATGCGGGTATGACATCACCTCGGCCCGTAAGGGTTTAGCACTTGCTAGTGCTACACAAAACATAAGTTACAACACCCAAGCCTTCACGAGGACATAGGCTTTACACGTAACCAAAAAGGAGATACAACTCGCTCCGCATCAATTTCGTGGTGAAGGTTTGCCTTCATCCAACTCTCAAAGCATGGGGCTTTCGTTAGGATCTTCGCAAGACGCCTACGCTTAATTCCCGCAATACTATAGAAGATTTCACGGAGTCATTCTCCGGCACGCATTCTAGGCCTAACCTAAATGCAACGTCGCAAATCAAGCATCACCGATTCGGGCTCACGGCCACGAATAGGCTTCACACAAAATGCCTAAATCCGCACGACTACCGGATTTTCTACATGCAATAATGCCGGGGACGGACACAATCTACCCGGAGTTCCGAAGAACTTGAGGAAATCCTACACTTCACCCATTTGGTGAAAGAGACACCTCATGCAAGCATAGAAAGAGGAATGAATGGACAAATACAAGTCCAAAGTTCGGGAGGAAGAATCGTTACCCTAGGCGCTTTCTTTTTCGCCATGGATCCGAGATTCTATACGGAGAGAAACGACCGCACCGGGCTGCACTCTCCAAATCTGGAAACGGCTCGCGAAACGGAGCTCCGGAGCTCCGTCAATGGCGGGATCTTCCTTCTTCTTCCTTGCCTCCTTCTTCTTCCTCTAGCCTAGGAGAGAGAAACACCTCAAAATAATGAGGATTAATCTCCTCTCATAAGCCCTAATAGCCTCCAGCATCTAATCCTAGCCATCGGATCAGATCTCAAAAGATTTGGACGGCCCGATCTTCTTCTCCGCTCAAAATCGCGGAACAGAATAAACAGGGCGCACGATCACAGGTGCACGGTCAGTGGTCGTGCGCGACGAGGGCAATGGTCGTGCGCACTATCCGGGACAGAACTCTGAATTCTTGCTAATAAGCGCACGATCGCTGGCGCACGATCACTGGTCGTGCGCGAAGAGGGAAATGGTCGTGCGCACTGTCCGAGACAGAACTCGATTCTCTTCTGAATTAACGCACGATCGCTAGCACACGATCACTGGTCGTGCGCGATGAGGCCACTGATCGTGCGCTAAGAGCAGACAGGGAAAAATTCTAGCCTGCTTCACGTGCCGCACTACCACTCCGCCTACTTCGCGGAACTACCAGATTTGGGGTGTTACAGTTGTAGTGGGAGTGCCATACGTCGTGGAGTTTGACTTGCCGCGACATCACCACATTATGGAGCTATTTGCTGCCACAGAGGTGTTGAGCTTGTTCATTCCTGATGGATTTTCTTCCGAGTTGGTGCGCGATTTTTACATGCACTTGGAAGATCCCTCAATGACAGAGATGGATAGAGGAGTCTAGTCACAAGTGCAGGGGCAGATGGTTACTACTACCCATAAATAGTTGAGGATCGTGTTCGGATTGACTCAGCATCCACATAGATTGGAAATTGTTGAGAGGTTCAGGGCAGACAGAGATTGGAATCAAGTGAACATGGCGCTTCATAACAAGGAGTGCAGGAGTCTGATCTCTACCGTTTCAACTCTCACCGTGGATGCCTTGGTCGTGCAAAATGTGTTGCGCCATACAATCCTACTGAAGTTGGGTGATACTGCCAAAGTCACAGCGCAACTGAGTTATGTTACCTATTTTATTTTAGAGAAGGAGAGGTTTGATGTGGCAGATTTGTTACTCTCCTTGATCTGTTATTCCTACAAGTTGCGTCAACCAACCCGTCATAGATTCAACAACTTGCCCCTGGGTGGCATCATTCAGCGAGTTATTCAGGTTTTGTATCCTACTATTGACTTAGGTTTCTTTTTAGTAGATTGATATCCTCCTATTTATAGTACCTCGCATTTGCGAACATCCTTCGTCTCGGATGAGCCATCATCATCAACTCAACCACCACTCCGGAGAGGAGCGTCTTCTCGAGGGGCTCGAGATGCTCCATATGGGTCCTTTCGAGAGGAGATGGGTGAGCGGATGACACGGGTGGAGGAGGATGTTTCTGTGATAAGGAAGGATGTCTCAGGGATCAAAAAAATGATGAAGTTTATGATGAAAGCTTTAAAGTTAAACCCATCTACACCAGAGCGGAGGGAGTGGGAGAGTCCAGTTTCAGATCCGCCCCGCCACTCAATCCAGAGGATTCGCAGGAGACGCTCCCCGAGTCCTAGTGTGGAGGACATAGATGAGGAGGAGTAGTTGTGAGAGGAACAATTTTTATGTAATAATTCAGGAATTTGAACATATGTCTTGGATGTTGTTGTTCTTTGAATTTTGTTTATTTTGTTATCTTTTGGATGTTTGACTAGAATGTTTCATTTATAATTTGATGTTATGAAGTGGTGATATTTAGGAAAAAAAATTTATGTGGTATACCTTTTTTGAAATCTTATGATTAAATATTTTACCACCACATAGAAGATTTTGAATTTAATTGTTGATAAATATATGTATCATGAGTATATGAATAATAAGTAGGTCATCTTAATAAGATTTTGAGTTTTGATTAATGTTATAGGTTCATTAAAATTTTTGATCATGTTTCCTATACAAGATGACCATAACATGATAATTTCAAAGAAATAAGAAAACAAAGAACATTGAAAGACATTAAAGCACATCATGAAGTAGAAAAAATTGTATATTTCCCTTTTGAAAATATTCTACTTCATGCATTTGATGGTACCTAATGAAAGAGAGATTTAGGTATCCAAAGAGGACTGGGTGTGATGGTTCCTTTGGGTACCCAAATACAACGTATTTGCTTTTAGGGAGATGGAAATGAATGGGCCCTTTTTTGTGGTGTTTGTGTTTCATCTTTGGTTTTGGGCCTCCATTCAACCTGTGGTTTAATATTATTATTATTAGTCAAATTTCTATTGTGATAATCTTTATCTTTAGGATTATAATTGTAGTGATTATAGAAAGCATTTTGCATAGGAAATTTGTGAAGTTTTATGTTGGGAGAGGTTTGATGATAATAATAATTGTACTCTGGAATTTCATTTTTAATTTGTTGATGTCTTTTATTTCCATTGTTTGATTTATTAATATTTTGAGAATTTATATTTAACTTGCTTTTAGATATATCATGGTATTGTGAATGAGTGTTTTTCTTTATGATTTCCTTGAGCAAGTTGATTTTAGCATTTAATTCATCATTCTTAGTTTGTAAATTGTGTCTGGCTTTATTGTAAGCGATTGTGCTATTTTTAAGAGTGGTAGCAATTGATTCAATATGTTTTTCATATTCATCCCTATATTCATCAAATGTTTCGTCCATCTCTTTAATTTCAATCTCGTAGTCTTTACATTTAGCACAATCATTCTTCAACGATGAATTTTCTAAAACATAATTTTTCATTATGTTCTTTCACACAAATAATTTCTTTTTCAGGTTTTTTGACTTTTTCTTTAATATTATTACAATCAAAACAAGATTTTGTATTTTCAAGTAAAAAACAAGATGATGAAGACACATCATAATTTGATTCATTAGCCTTTAGCCTCTTATTTTCTAAACGTAAATTTTTATTAGCAATTTTCAATTTTTTGATCTTTCGTTTAGTTATTTTTAATATGTTGAAACTAGAGATAGAGGTAATTACACAAGACGAAGATTTAGTCTTTCTTACAGCGTTTTTGGAGGAGGCAAAATATGAGCATGAAGTTCCTTTGTCATCTTTTAGTCCTTCCTCGATCACAGATGAGTTTTCATCTTCTTTTGATGTATTGTTCTCTTTCTCTATTTCAATATTCTCCATGGCTTTGCTCCGAGAGAGATCTTCTTGAATGATAATGGATGCTTGCACTTTCTTTTCCTCCTGTGTTTGTTCCACACCTGCGAGAGGAAGATCATACTTTTCTTTAAGAAAGTGCCATATTTTGTATGCACTAGAAAAGCAATATATGAATTTGAAAATTTCATTAAATAGTGCACAAAATAGATAGTGTTTGGATTTGGCATTTAGCTGACGTTCTTTTTTATTTGATTCATCCGCATGTCTTATAATTGCTAAGTTCCATACTTCGATGTCTAAAGTTTTAATAAATTTTTCAATTAAGATTTTCCATACTTTATAATTTGTTCCTTCAAACAAGGGTGGTTTATGTGATATTTCATCTTCACAGAAATTTGCCCCACTAGTTGAAGCGAGATCATGAGACACCATTATTCCCGGTTGTTAAGCCGATTGGAATAAAACCCCTCTGATACCACTTGTTGGATCGGTCGGCGCCCTTAGAGGGGGGTGAATAAGGGTTTTCAAAAACTTTAGATTATATTTATAAATCTTTGAATTATTGTAAGATTAAAGACATGAAAGAAGTTAAGTAAAACAAAAAGAGACAAGCTTTATGAATGATAAATAAGTTTTACAAAACTTGATCTCGATGACGCTAGAGATCGGAGGCGAATAATAAAAAGGCACTTTTTGTTTTCTATCCCGACTCGCTTCCCCACGAACCGGTGGCCCTAACCTTATCCTCCCCGAATTCGGCCTCAAGCCGCTCTAGCCAATCCTTCCCCGGATGTGGCCCCGAGCACCCCCTAGAACTAGCCTAGATCTAGTCGCCAACACGAGGCGAATTTCAGCCCTAAGTCTACCCCAGACCTAGTCGCCAACACGAGGCGATTTCACTACCGTTTACAATGAAGAAAGTGAAATAAAATAATAAAAACTCCCTTAAGATGAACTTCTGAAGTCGGAGATGAAGATCCGTTGTAGAATCAGCGTTTATCGAAGCGGACTTTGTTTGGATTCGGCGTGATGGAATTCTCCTTCAGAAATTGGCAGAGCTTCGGCGTGTCGTCAAATTTCGGCCAAGAAGAGACTCTGGAATTCTAGCACTCTCTCTCTGAGGTGTATGCAATAGGTGGTCGAAAACAAGAGGAGAGGGGGTCCTTTTATAGCTCATGCGCTACCGCTACCGCCGACGCTATCCCTGATTAAGAAACATTTTGCGCGGCAGGATCTTCAATCCGCGGCAACCTTGCTTTTATTCCTTCTGTGTTCAGCGCTACCGCCACCGTTATCCGCTGCCGCCAGGCGTTAGTGCCTTCTATAATCAGCTCCTGGAATTGCGCTATTCATCGCTAGCGCCCGGCGATAGGTGCTACCGCCGGCGCTAGTGAGCCTCTTCGAATTCTGGCCTCAATTTTGGGGGCAGTCATCATGAGTACTCCTTAAGTCATATGGACTATGTTAACCTGCACACTTGAACACACAAGATCAAATACACATAGGATTTGTTATTCTTAAACCTAGGAGATGCGGAAGACCATGTTCCAACAGTTTGTGGTCCAGATGGCATGATCACCACTAGCCTTTATCATTGATCTCTCCCCCTTTATTACTTCTTCAGATATCCCCCTTTGGATATTCTCCTCAGAGGCCAATATCTTGTTTTTGAGCATGTGGATACCTGCTTCCAAGTGATTCTTGGTCTCAAGCAGATGACTGACTAGATCTTTATTATGGTGATCTAGACTTTCTTGGAAATCAGTTTTGTGTTCATCCATCTTCTTGGTGGATGCGATGTAGGCCTTTTCTATGTTGCTGACAATCAATGTCTGATTAACCCCTAGGTTAGATATTCCCTTTTGGGTAAGGGCAGTGTATTCTTGCAGATTTTTCACATCATTTCTTAGGCATGCCGTTCCAGCAGACAGTTCCCTTCTTAGCTCATTGATAGCAGAGGTGACATAGCTTTCAATTTTTAATCTTTGCTCTTCTAGGAGCATCTTTATCTGAGATAATAGTGAGATATCCACTGGTCTATTCTCTGGATGTGAACTAGCTTCTTCTTGTTCCTCTCCTCATCCCCTTCAATTATTGGAGATAGAGATTTTCTTATGGGTGAATGGTTTGGCTCATTTTCCTTTTCAGGACTTTGCTGATCTTTGCTAGACTCATCAGCAGGGTTCTCTTGGTTGACCTCTTGCATTGCTGGTTCAGAATGACTAGCATCCTCAGCCCCTATGATCTTATTGATCACTTCTTCCACTTGAGCAGGGAGCTTACTGTTCTTCTCTCCCTCAGTTTCAGCATCCTCTTGCTCTGTTCCTACTGTTACCATTGTCCCGGATCCCAGACTTAGAGCAGAGGTCTGGAGGGCTATTTTCCTTGTCTCCACAGGTACCCCAGAGTCAGATGGATGTGAGTTGTTGCCTGACTCACTTCCTTCAGACGAGCTTTCTCCCTTCCTCTTCATATCTTCTGTTGTCTTCAACTTTTTGGGAGGCTTAGTCAGAGTTTTCTCTCATCTGTCAAGGATCTTGATGTCCATCCTTCTCATGTGATGAATTTTTACTCCATACTTTTTGTTAATGCTTTCAGGGTAGGATAGCAGAAGATATAGTGATAGAATTCTTCCTAGATTTGGAGCTTGAAAGCTTTCTTGTATCCTCTTGAAGATTTGCTGACCCTAGTTGGTCCTTTTACTTAGGATTATCCTTGCCATTATCTCGAACATGGGCTTGGATATCCTATCATGCGACCCTACTTTGCAGAGGAGAGCTTTACCTACAATATCTGCCACAAGTTCTCCTTGTCGATTGAAGCTTTTCCTTTCCAGAGACCCATAGATCTTGCTGGAGTGTCTGCACCATTCCAGGGCGTTGTTAAGGTCTTCCTGGGTGATATTTTCATCCTCCTCCCACTTGGCAAAGGCCAGCAACTGAAGAGCCCTGTTCAATCTCTTGGGATTCACCTTGACCTTTATCCCGTTGATTACGCTCTTCACAGATGTTCCTTTTGAGCCACCCTTGTCACTCGAGTAGAATTCCAGCACTTCTCTTTTGAGAATCACTGTTGGTTCGGAGAGGGCAAATTCCAGACCGACGACGTCCAATAGCTTGATAGCATTTTGAATCTCTTCAGGTCCTTCCACGAAACCATTCCTCACCACTTCACTTCCTTCAAAGAGAAATCCTTCCTTCTTTGGCGCCATCTTTTGCTTGATCCAGGAGGATTCCAGCACTGTCAACTCGTCCACTCTTAGAAGGCGTGGAGAACACGATGGCTTTTTAGGGCTAATGTAGAGAGTGTTTTAACCTTAAGACATCTGATCTTATTTATAGTGTCCGAGTTGGATGTGGAAGTGTCATTTGTTAAATGTCTGATTAACTCGAGTTTAGCTGTAATGATTAGTTAAGCAATGGTTTATTTAAGAGACCATTGATGATTGGATATCGTCGTGATGCAGATTCGATGTCGAGGAGTCATTTCGACGATACCAATCATCATTTCGACGACATGGTTTTGGTTCACTCTTTTGTATGACCAGTGCAATGCTTTTAGTAGTGCCATACATATGTGCTCCATGAATGACAACTTTTACTTACTTAGTGATGAATACTTTTACAACATGATAAAGATGAGGTTATGTATTGATCAACACAGTTACCTTCACCTTATCTCTTAAGTATTCTTGAGCTAACATCTCCCCCTTGATGGGATGTCCACTTATCTTTACTTCTATCTCCCCCTTGATCAGTGCACCTTTGCATGTGGTGAGTTTTCCTTAGTCCAGAGTTGAGCCTGGAGCACTTATTGTCCATTAGCCTTGTTTGCTTTTTATTGGCTAAATGGACTACCCTGTAAAACAGATTTTAATATCCCTTAGGAACCCAGGTGACTTGGGTACTAGGTTTTTGTTAGCATAATAGGAAATTCTTCTAGTCACCTCAACCCATCCAGGAGGTCTCTCCTTTGCACTAGGCACACTATGGTTGTGCCAATAGTCAATGGCAAAGTGTCCCACCTTGCCACAGCACCAACATTCATGGATGTTGTACCTTCTTTTCTGAACAGTTTTTGAAGTATGTTCAGTACAGAAGGCAGCAGCATTCTTTCTACCTTTCACAGCTAAGAACTGACTAGCTGCTCTAGTATAATTGTTTCTTCTTGACTTTGTCTGTTTGTCAGCAACAGATGTCAGCTTGGTAGCTGACATGGTGTTGATGGCATCAGATATAATCAAGTGAGAATTGATTATACTGGGGTACCAGTCTGCTTCTTATCTGGAAGAGATTGGGAAGATGTTGCTCCTTTATCCTTGAAAGTGGGGGCTGGGACACCAAACACAAATGGTCCATGATGGGCCATTTGGATTTCCTCATGGGGATCCTTTAATGCACTCATCCCCATGCCCTTTCTCTTCCCATAATCAGGAGCATTTCCATGATTAATGGAGCTTCCATTCTTCCAGTGACCATGGACACTGTCCTGATCATACCTGTTAGAGGGAAGCACTACCTTCTGAAAGGTGGTATGAGGCACTGCTTTAGTTTTGCCCCTTTCTCCATTCCTAACATGTATTGCCCCTTCATTGTAACCCAATCCCCTCCTATTTCCATAGGAGGAGAAGGTGTCAATGATGGGCAGTACAGTTTTGGTCTTAGAGAATTGAGCCACCAAGCTTCTTTCCTTAAGAAGGTCATTCTCAAGTTTTTTGATAAGTTCTTCCCTTTGGCTTCTTTCATCATAAAGCTTGTCAATGATTTTCTTGAGCTCACAGGAGTTGGTGCCCTCATTGGGGGACATACCCATTTCCTTATTCATCTCAGCCTTAATGGGCCTGAGTTATTCTTGCTCCCTAGCTTGCTTCTTAACAAACTTCTCGCTCTTTCTCAGAGCTCCCAAGAGATCACCAAACTGATCTATCAAATCAGCATGGTTCTTATTGTTGCATGATGAGCAGTCTTCTGCATCATCTTCAGAAGATGGACAATCACCTGATGCACTCTTGGTCTTCTTAAATGAAGCAGGTAGTAAAGGTGTGTGAGAGGTGCATACCTGATCATGATGTGATTCATCATGATTTTCTTCATCTGATAGAGCCATCAGCCCATGAACCTCTTCATCCTCAGAATCACAGTTTGTGAGAGTCAAGGGTGCTCTTATTCTTTCTCCTGCTCCAGAGCATTCTTCATCGTCTGATTCACTATCTGTAGTAGTTAGTGGAGCTCTGATGCATACCTCTTCATGAGGGGTTTCTTCTTCAAAGTCTTCCTCTGACCCTTCCATGAGGACTCCTATGGAGTCCCACATGTCCTTTGTTGTTGTGCAATGACTCAGCTTCTGGTGTGTTGCCAGATCTACTGCACCAGCTAGAATACTTTTGGCTTCTTTGTCCAAGCTGGCTAGAAGAGTTTCATCTTTTAACATTGTCATGGAGGGTCCTTTTAGAACAATTAAAAACATTCTTGGATCCATTGCCTCCATGTATATTTTAGCTCTTACTTTCCAAAGGAAAAAAGTTCTCTCTAGAGCAAACAACTATTCTTGATTCCATAGCCATGATATATGGACACCCACGGGCAGATCTGTTCAAGCTGTTAAGCTTTTCTTTGAACAACCTCCCTATGATACCACTTGTTGTTTATTGGGTGTCAACTTATCACCTAGAGGGGGGTGAATAGGTTTTTCAAATTATTGTATCCCCTTTAGGTGTCCTTGATTTCTGATTAGTAGATTTATAAATTATAAAGCACAACACAGAAAAGCACATAATGATCTATAGAGGTTCCTCAAGACAGGGTATCTTGAGTAGTCCTCTTTCCCTCTGCGCCTACCTAGCAGTGTGCTAGGCTCGGCAAACTCCACCAAATATTCAGGCACTCAAGCCTTACAACACGGACCCCCAAGTCCTACAGCCTAGGCCCGCAGGCCCCTACTGCACCTGAGCCCGCAAGCTCGACACTCAAGCCCTCAAGCCCTACCTAGCTCAGACCCGCAAGTCTAGCCTCTGCCTTGGCCCGCAAGCCTCACAGGTCTCAAGCCCTCAAGCTCAACAAAATTGGACTCGCAAGTCCACTGCCCTGGCCCTCAAGCCTCACAGCTCTCCATCCCTCAAGCTAGATGGTGTCAGACCCGCAAGTCCACAACCCTGGCCCTCAAGCCTCACAGCTCTCCAGCCCTCAAGCTAGACGGTGTCGGACCCACAAGTCCACTGCCCTGGCCCTCAAGCCTCACAGCTCTCCAGCCCTTAAGCTAGACACTCAGGCCCGCAAGCCTTACAACAATAAAAGATTTTATAGTAATAAAAATTGTATCTTCTGCCTGATGAAGATCGGCAACTTAGCCTGATGGAGATTGGCTTCTTGAGGTTGAAGAAGATGTTTCTGATTCAGATCTTGAAGGCACAGTTCATCTTCAATCTCTTCTCTTAGCCTGATGAGGAACGGCTTCTAATCAGTCGATGGAGATGATTGATTCTTCTGAGAACACTTGATTCTTGTTCTCTACTTTTTCTTTCTTCTTCTCCGCAGCAACGGAGGGATTCTTTTTCTTTCTTGTCTGTCTCTCAAAGATTTCTTTTTCTATGGCATCACTGTTCCCTTTTATAGGACGGAAGAACCGCTTAACGGTCACATATTATGTCCTTTAATGTCACACCCCCATTCCTTAAGAGCACGTGCTGATTGGACAATCAGGCGGCGACATTAATTACTGACAGCGCATCCGCATATTTGAATTCCATCTCGACGATATTTCCAGCTTTATGACGATACTGATAGCTTTATGACGATATGGAAAATATCTCGACGACAGGACTTTGTCGATGCCTTAGGCCTTGGAAGATCTTCAAGTCTTCTAGCTTCTGCCTCTGACATTGATATCTCGACGATACGAGATATTCTGGCGTTTCTGCATATACGACGATATGCTATCTCTGACTGTGTCGTCGTGATCTTCTTCCTTGTAGTCTATCGTCGTAATCACTTTGTTCTTTCGATGACATAAGCGATATCATGTTGACAGACTATGCTTTAGCAACTGCTTGTCTTCAGCTGTCCTTGTTCAGTCTTCTCGTCGTCACGCCTTCTTTTCGACGTTGTTTGTTCTTCTCGATGACAAGGCTACATTGATGATGTCGACGATACTGCATCTTCTCGATGACATGGCTTCTTTGATGATGTCGACGATACTGCATCTTCTCGACGACATTCCTTCCTTTTGAATCTGTCTCATCGGTTGGGCTGAGATGACTTCCTCTTCTCAGCGGATTCGCCGATCTGTAGAGAAGTTTCTGCGTTCGACGAACTGCATTCTTCGTTCGATGAACAGCATGCTGTGTTCGACAAACTTCACTCTTCTGTCGTTGGACGAACAGCATTCTCTGCGTCCGACGAATTCCATTCTTCGGTTCCGTCTCTGCGTTCGACGAACTTCATTCTTCGTTCGACGAACATCATTCTGCGTTCGATGAACGGCATTCTGTGTTCGACGAATTCGCCAAGTCTCAGCTTTTGCTTTGCTCATCCTCATGACGACAAGCATACTTTGTCGATGACATCTCCTATTCTTCTCGACGATATTGTACTTAGTGAAATAACTAAAGTACTTGTCATATTGTCAATTTCTGCAAGCATGAACTAGATGCAACATTAAATACAACTTGCATTTATCATTGAGCTGAACACTTCTTCAAATCAGGAACATTGATGGGCACTGTTCCCAACAGCTAGGTTGAACCTAGGCAAATTGTTATGAGCACCCCAAAGGTGCATATGTCAATTCAACCCTAATTGGCTCAATTGGGCTTCTCATGGTCAAATTGACTCTACCTTTGGTCTTATGTTGTCATAAGGAACCCAATAGACCCAAAATCCCCATCATGGGGCCACCAATTTGACCAATTTGACCAAAGTCAAACCTAGGCCATTTTAGGTCAAACCTACACCTTTTGGATTAATTGGCCTAATTGGGGCACCATCATGACCCAACCAACTTTGGGTGGTGTTAAGGGACCCAAGACACACCCCTTGGACCAGTCAACCCATCAGTTGACCAAGACAACACCTCAAGTCAACCTTGGTCAAACCTAGCCTAAAGAAGGAGAATTAAGCCCAAGTTGATTTCAATGGGCTAAGGCTTGGACCAAGGTCCATCCTACAGCCCACTAAGCTTATTAATTTAATCATCATGATTAGGGGAAATTAAGGGTTTAATTGTTTAAGAAAAATAATAATTTAATAATTTAATTAATGGTGGAAATAATGAATTTTTCTCCTTAATGGAGAGAGAGAAGGGAGTAGTGGAGGGTGACCATGGGGCGCACTCTTCCTCTTCCCCAAGCCATCTATTCATCTCCCTTGATGCTTGGGAGGAAATTCCCCATCAATTCCAGCCCACAACCATCAAGGAGGAGCCATTAATGGCATGACCGAAATTCCCCCCTAAATAGCCCCCATTCTCAAATCCAACTCCACCACTAGCTTCAAAAGTTGGATGGTAGTCAAAATCATATATTGGATTGAAGGTTTTGGTGGAGAATAGAGAGATCAGCAAGGAGTTCATGGAGGGTGGTCGGCCATGGCAAATCCAAAATTCACCTAACCTCAAGCCCAAGCAAGGTCCGGTTTCTCCTCCTCTCCCCTTGTGCTAGAATTCTAGATCCATTAGGAGAGAAATCTGGCTCAATTGAGCCCGATCCAAAGTGAGCAAAATCTAAATTTTCATGGAAAATGGAGTTGCGGGTTTGCCGGAAACGACCTCTTCAGCGGCGCGCCGTGCCGCCGCCCGGCATTAGCCACCACCTCAATGGAGGTTGTGGTGGCGGTGGCCGGCCAGGGAGATGGCCAAATGGCTGGGAGAATGGGTTTGATGGAGCTCCAAGACGGGCTGATCTCCGCCATTGGCTGGAGGAAGAAGTAAGTGGGATGCCGTCCATTTCTGCTTCAAGATGTGTGCTGCCAAATTTTATCATTTGGATTTAATTCGCGTTTCTGTCTTTTTTTATGCTGAACTTTAATTTATTTATAGAAAATTCTTATATCCCTCTACTGGAAAAATGTTCAACATCAAACTTGTAGCCCCTGAAGTCTACTTTAATTCAAAATTATTTTGACGCAATTTGGTTTAGTGGTCTGACCACAGCACTCAAATTGGTGCAGCCATCCAAATATAGTGAAACTTGGTCTGACCAGAGTTTAATTTGAGTGCCCCCATCAATCCAGCCATCCAAATGCTCTGAAATTTGTACCATAGACTAGTAATACCAGCACCCTCATTATATCCAAAAATAGGAATTTTTGGAGATGATATCCTTATAGTTTTTGTAAAGATTTAATAAGGGTGGTGTTAAAGGCAAACGTGAATTGGCTATTGGCAAACCAATTTCTATGAGTTATTACGCGCCTTTTGAAAATACGCTTTGTACATGCATTTTTTAGGAAAAGTGTTCAACACAAAAATAGTAGATCTCGTCGAGATCTACAACTTTCGTGTTGAACACTTTTCCTAAAAATGCTTGTACAAGGTGTATTTTCAAAAAATTGCTATAGTTACGATCAGGGCGACAATACGCCTTGTGCGTGCATTTTTAGGAAAAGTGTTCAAGACAAAACTTGTAGATCTCGACGAGTTCTACAATTTTTGTGTTAAACACTTTTCCTAAAAATGCATGTACAAAGCGTATTTTCAAAAGGCGCGTAATAACTCATAGAAATTGGTTTGCCAATAGCCAATTCTGGTTTGCCTATAACACCACCCTTTAATAATTCATGTATGAATTAATTAAGGGGTCTATGAACCTAAAAACCCTCCAAAACGTTGGTGGTGATTCTAGGGGTCATCATATGACCCTGGTAAAAATTTCAGCCCATTTGAAGTTGATTTGATTAGGTGACCTGGTGATTCAAATTTGGTCACATAAAGGGAAAATTGGGTCAATATACCAAAAGTGCTCTTGATGGATTTGAGGGGCCAACCCTCATCCAAATATAGTGAAACTTGGGCCACTGCCTTGTAATCACATATAATACCCTCAAAAGGGGTTTTGGGAGGCTTGGGGTTGTTAAGCCCTAAAACCCTAGTTCAAACCTTAGGGTTGCTCTTTTGAGCATTGTGAAGGACATAGGGTCAGATGTCCTTGGAAAGACTTGAAACTTGGTAGAGAGGTTCATAGGAGGGTATCAAGCCCTAAGTAATTTATCTACAAAATTTAGAGACATTTAGTCTCTTTGAATTAATTAAGATTCATTTAGGGCACTTCCTTACTGGAAGGAATTACATGCTCATATAACCTAGGATGATTATGAAACTTTGTTATTGAGTTTATATTGATGATATTATTCTCTGATATTGTTGCTATGAATTTTGGATTGATATATATAGTACTTCATTCACAACCCCCATTATTTTTCTTAGTTGTAAGAAAATTAATTATGGGTTTAATACACACTTAAAAATTATGAAACTTGGTCAGAGGACTTTTTAGGAAAAACATATGATCTGTTAATTTTGGTATAATTTTTGGAAGAACTTATACATGATTCTCTTCACAAAGTGCCCTAGAACCTATTTAATCAAATAAAGGATTTATATGGTCAAATGACTCTGGAAAATTATGAAACTCAATCAGTGAACTTTTCTGATTATTCTAGATATCTGGTAATTTTCTTATAATTTTTTAGTAAGGATTTTTGGTACTTTCTTAGTAAATCTCTGATTTTTATAAATTAGTCAATATTTTATTTAGAAGTCAAAATCTTTCTGAAAAATTATGAATTTCATACATGGTTGTTATTTTGATATCATACAGCTGTACAAATTTTATTAAGGCCATAGTTTATCAGAAAACCATACTTGGAGTTCATAGTCATAGGTTCCCGGATTTTGGGAAAATTATAATAAATGCTTAATAAATTAGGAAAATTATGAATTTCTGGATTTATTCTAAAAATGGCATAATAAACCTCCAATAGTAATCTTGGGTCATTTGGAGTCTTTCTCTCTTTATCCATCATATAGTTCAAGTGGTCTACGTATACTGAAAATGGCTGAATAAGGATAAATATGTAGATTTTACACGGGGAGTAAAATGTTTGGGTGACTAGTAGGCAAGAGTGTGCTTGGGATTATCGAAAGATCATCATTCCCTTGGAGGGAGGTAAAACACATTTAGCATTAGTAAGTGTAACATTAATAGTGGTCGGGTCAACGGTAGACACCAATAAGAATAAGTGTCTTGGAAAGGGTGGTTTGGGCTATCATCCCATCGTACCTCCTAGTATCATTGCAAGCCCCTCATAGGGTAGACCTCGGGAAGTCCAAGATTAACCCTAAAACTTCTATGTTCAACTAAACAATGGACAAGAATAGTTAAGTAGGAGAACTTGATAAGATAATCCTCATCCCAAACATGGGACGAATTGGTACAAGGCTGAATTAGTCTAGCGAGCGGTAGGCTCAATGTTATCTAAGGAGAACTGGATAGTTCGGCGAGATGGAGGCTTGGGAAATATAATTAAGAGGCGGTACTCACCCAATAGTACGCGGATACCCTGGTGTGTTCTTCAGGGGCGTACGTAAGTCTAGGTTGGGAGGTGTCATACTGGCCTAAGAGTGGAAGACCCAATCCACTGCCCCTGTTTGCCTCAATGGGGTATACCTAAGCGGAGACTCAAAAAGCGGGATATAGGTGGCGCTTACCAGATAGTATGTGGATACCTGATGAGTCCCATTTATATACACATTTTTGGACTCATCCAGGTATGTTTTCATTGATAAACACTTCACTTTCATCATGCATTCACTCATATTTATCTAAATCACATTTCTTCATGAAGTGCACATTTTTGCCCATTTTGGTGTGCAATTAGGCGCTTTGTTTGTTGGGGGTAAGCACATGGTGCTCCCCAACCCTTTTTCTGTATTTGGATTGAGCTGGAAGGGTATTCCCAGCTTTGTGATTGTTGTTTGGTGTTGTGCAGGTGGGTAGAACATCCATATTGCCCAGAATTCATCCTGTATGAGTCGCACGGTCGTGTGTTTTCTTGACGCACGGTCGGCTGCGATCGTGCATTATGATTGGCTGGTCAATATGGTGATCTGCCCCGCTCGTGCATTTTCTACACGCACGGTTGGCCTCAACCGTGCGCGAACAAAACGCACGACCTCCTATTGGTTGTCAAATTTCGAGTTTTCTGAATTTACCCGTGCATTTTTACGCACGGTCGTCGTCAACCGTGCGTGAGTAAAACGCACCTGCGTCGTCTTCCTGGCATTTGTTCCCGATTACTATCACACGGTTCACGCACGGTCGTGCGTTCGACCGTGCGTGACCAAATTTCTGATTATTTTGTATAAAAGCTGCAGCTCTTGCCCTATTCCGGATCGACCTTCTTTCTCGCGCCCTGAGCTCAAGTTCCGCGCCATTTTCACCGCTCCATCATCGCCACCTTCGGGAGGATCTCCGGCCGACATTCTCTTGCCAATCTCAAGCCGGAGCATCCTCTAGGCCTCCTCCATTGTTCGTGCACCTCTAAAGCTCCATTTTGAGGGATTCTCTGTTGCATATATGAAGTTCTCCGGTAAGATCGTGGTCAAAGAAGATTGACGGAGAAGACGGGTATAATAGAAGAAAGTGACAGCTCTTTCGGACCACGGACGACAGTTGGAGCCCGAGCTCGGACAAGGATTGACAACCCTAGATTCCGGCCATGAACCTCTGATGAGTCTCCGTGCTTTGGTTGTAATCTCGACCCCCTTCATATTGTAGTACTGTTTTTCTTCTATTATTTGGGTGTATGAACAATGTTTGCTAAACCTTGTTTTGTCATTTAATATTCCATTTCTATGTGAAATTGTTATGTGTGGTTTATGCAAGTGAGGAGCGCCCCATTCCATCCTCCATCATGCCGTCATGTTCGTGTGCCGCACTAGCAATTGCTAGTGGCATGCTTGTCAAGGAGGTGCTTGCGACCCTCATTCCGCCTGCCTACTCGCCCATCCGCCTAGTGAAGTGTGGCATAGCGGCCCGTGTAATCCATTCGCCTAACAAAGCAGCGCGCTCAAGGCCTGCACAGTTTGATTCTGCTTGCATACTCGTCCATCCGCCCTTGCGAAGCAGCGCGCTCAAGGCCTGCCTAGTCTCCATCCCACTAAGCGAAGCATTGCATAGCGGCATTGCATAGGAGTAGGTGTAGTATTTTCTTTTATTTCCACAAACCAAATCACCCCCTTTCACACCCATCCGACCTAAAGGACTTCAATCTCAAGTCCTTCCTCGATAGTTAACTCCACCTTACTGTGTTCCTTTGAGATTCAATACTTGGGGATAACTCCCATATTTTATAATACTTGAACGATCGGTACACTGCCGTTTCATGCCGTAATCTTGCTACCGCCTATAGCGGTGTGCGAGATTGGCGTGTCAAGTTTTTGGCGCCGTTGCCGGGGAACACAGACGTGTGAGTTTTCTTGAGAGGGAGAGCCGAGAGATAGTAGTTCTTCCAGTGTGTATAGCCGCTTTGTTTTTTTTTGCTTTTTAATAATATATTATTTGTAATTATTCTTTCCTCTTCTGTTTTTAAGTTTTAGGCAAGTTTAATCCAAGTAGTTTTATCAGTCTGTATAAATTTCCTTGCAAAGAATTTCAATTTTGTTTTATCAGCTTTAATTATTGAAAATGTCTTCATGGGATATTTCTCCTATCACTTACGACAAGATGGTCTATTATATAGACCAAATGAAGGAGTTAAATGATAGGCAGTGTAGGAACATTGTTTGCTTGATGTGTCGAGAAGAGGGTCAGGAATTGAAGGACTGTCCTAGTCTTTTTAATCCTGACCGCCGCTCCTCCACTCATGACAACATCGTCCCTATCACACATTCTTTACCCATGGAGGCAATCGTGCCCTCTATCCCCGAGCTTATTTCGTGCATGGACTCCTCACTCCCTGTGTATGGCTTCACTCCTAGTGATGACAATCACTCATCTGTTGGCCAACAAGGAGAGGAATGGGAGCTTCTAGATGCACCTGAGTGGGATGAGGAAACAATTCTCTCCATCGGGGAGGCATTAGCAGATCATTTTGTGGAGGAACCAAATCTTTTTGTTCCTCCAGTTTCTTTGCAAGATTTTTCTACACACATTTTTTATGATCCTGTCGAAGTAATTGAGCAGGGTGATGATTCTGAGCCTGAGGCTGCTCCCCGGTGGGATGATGAGGGTACTCTTTCTGATGAGGAGGTTTGCACTTCCTCATGGGACGAGGAGGTCCAACTCACCACCGAGGCACTTGAGTTCACTGGCCCCCCTTGCTATGATACTTGCGATGATGACAGTGATCTATCCTTGGAACTTGCCGGGAGTGAAACCGGGACCACTCCCCCGATTTTTGATTATTTAAGTCATTCCTCTCTTTTATTTCTTGAACCCCCTTCTTCATCTGAGCCTATGCAGGTTGAATTTACACAGGTACTTCAGGAGGACTTGGAGCATTTTGCTGAAGTCAATGAGGAGCGTGACCTCATATATGAGGAGGTTGACCCCTCCTCCATAGTGGAAACCCCACTCATTACCTTTTCCTCCTGCCACCTCCATGAAGACGACACCTTGTTGGGCAAGGATAGTTTTGGTGAGTTGAGTGAGGATTCCTCCTCTTCTTACTTTTTATTCCCTCTACCTGTGACGAGCAGGTATTATTTATATTCGGGTAGAGGCGTGACTGTTCTATCACCGTATCGAAACCCGCTACCGACATGCATATTAGAACAGTTACCTGTGCATTTTCTTTTTCATAGACCCATGAGCTAGAACTGTGTTGTTTTTAAATAAGTCGTGCTGGGATGACAATAACCCCAGTAGTTATCTTACTTTTCCTGCAATTCTTATTTCATCCCATTTAGTTTAGTTAGCTGTATTCCATTTTTATGTTTGTATATTGTCTTTTGTTTTTGCGGAGCTCACCCATGCAGGTTCTTTTTCTGGTTGGGGATGTTGCAGCTTTGTCTTGGATTTCTAGCGTCTTCTGGTATGCTCATTTGCTGAGCATTGGGTACTCTCTTCCCCTAGCTCTTTTCTGAATTTCATAACTTTATATTGTGTGTATTGTCTAGTTTAAGTCCGGGGGAGAGCAGTTTTATGTGCCCACTCACGTGCACCTTTGCACAGCATGCTAGAAGTATTTTATTTTCAGTTATATTATATGTTCATTTTCATCGCACGCCACAGCACCCACATGAACGTGTACTTAGACGTAGGCGCATTACGAGTTCAACTCATTTCTTTTGTGTGATTGTGAAAATCTCTGTGCTGGCTTAGGATTATGAGACGGAGTAAAATGTTGACTCCCATAGTGCACCTAGTCGAGCCCTTGCGTCTCGCGTAGAAATTCGTGTAGAATTAATTTTTCCTAATGCTTATAGTTTTATATTATTCTATTTGCGTAAATATTGTTTATTCTACTCAGAAGTGGTGAATCCTGTGTGAATCAAATGGTAGTGTAGGGATGTGTGTAGACGTTTGCTAGATTCATATTGCTCGAGTCGGGAGGAAGGATTGTCTTTCTCGGTGGCTAAGATCTTTCCCCAAGTGACTCTTGAAGCCTTGGCATAGGTTAGTTCAGTGCGTGAGCATGACGTAGGCCATCATTTTGGCAAGGTTGAGCTTTGTGTACCATTCCTATCATTTATTCCTTGCTAGCCCCTTTTGTGCCTACCCCGTCCTTTGATTCAGCTCCACCGCTTTCTCACCAAAGCCAAAAAGCTGATCCTAGTAGCATGCCCAAAGCTGATCTTTAGTTTTTTTCACATTTGTTTGGGGGGGGGTGTTGTTGTGGTAATGTTAATTTGGAAATGTGGATGTATTTTTGTTTAATTTGTGCTGAAAATAGTTAAAAAGAAAAAAATGAAAATAAAAAAATGAAAAGAAGAGAAAAAGAAAAGAAAAATGAAAGAAGAAATGAGCCAAATTGAAAATCATTGTGAGATATATTCTGGGAGTAGCGGTGCACACACACATGTTTTCAAGTTCAAGTCTGGGGGTGTGGTGCACCCGCGCGTATTGTGGCAGCTTGGTTAGCTTTGTTGCAATAACTCAATTGGGTTGCGTGCGTAAGCCTTCATGTTTATCATTTTATATCCCACTGAAACCCAAGCCCTGTCTTATACCTAAAGTCCTACTGATTCGTGCATTGAATCAAACTAGTGTCGTGGAGAGAGTGCGAACGGGCAAGCTTATGGTCACCAACATTGATGGATTTCTTTGGAGGTTGTCCCGAGCCCCGATCTTTAGCAATGCTCACCTTAGCGATCGATTTACTTTCTTCCTACGCGTGACCGGATGATTCACCATGATTCAGATTCTGAGTAATAATTGTTGGAGCACGCGGTTTCGCACTCTTCCGGTTTGATAATAACAAAATCCCGTTTGTATTTGATTCTACTTTTATTGATGGTGTGCAGGTAACAGGTATGAGATGTTCACAATTCTGATTGGAGCTCAATTTGACTGTATGGAGAATTTCGATGTCGGAATTTTCTGACATCTACTGTCGCCCAGGCGACAGGACAGAAGTTACAGCAGCAGCCCGCACGGCAGCACGACGAGCAGCAGTTTGGCGCTGTCAGAATTCCGACAGCGATGTCACCCAGGAGACAGGACAGAAGTTACAGCAACAGCCCGCACGACATCACGACGAGCGGCAGTTTGGCACTGTCGGAATTCCGACAGCGATGTCGCCCCGGCGACAGTGAAAAACTATAAATTGGTTCATTTTGTTCGTGCATTCCAAGCTTTGAGAATTCTAAGTCCCTTCCTGAATGCATACGAACCAGAGAGCTCCAGAACCTCATCAACTCCCATTTGTGCTTAGAAGGTTTGAGATTGAAGACGAGATCAGACGCGCTTCTACATCAACGATCATCTCGAGGCTTCAACCTTCCTTTCAGAGATCTGAATTTCTAGGGAGTTCTTCATTTCATTTTGTATTTTCATTTATATACATTTCACTTTGTATTGGTAGGGAAATCGTCTCCTTGTGCGTGACGTCTAAGTCCTTGCGTGGCTTAGGGGAAAATCGCTTCCTTGTGCGGAGCGTCCAAGTCCTTGCGTGGCTTGGTAGGAAATCATGGCCTTGTGTGCTACGTCTAGATCTTGGGAAGATCTAGAGGATAGGTGTAACGCCCCAGATTCTTCTTTTGATTATTTTAACAAAGCACGTGAAATTAAGAATAATTATTCGAAACCGAGGTATTAATTTAGGGCGTTACCGTTGCGGGAGCGTCGTTGCCGTCGTAGTCCGGCAAGTTTAATTTATTTCCGGTAGAGCTACATATATATATACCTACCTAAATGTATTTATGTATAGGGATGTTAATACCCTTGCTCCCCATACAAGAAATATATTTATGCATGTGTATTCCCCCCCCCCCCCCCTTGCAGCTTATACAAGGAATAATACTATATATTTATAATTATACAAATGATATAAATGCATAAAATTCATTTACACTCATGAATTAGAGTGGTTTTATAAGTGGGGGGCTTGATTTGTGTTCCATTCCCTTCCCTAGTGCGGCTGGAATTTTTCATTTTTCCTCTTTTCCTTGGGGGAAGACTGGCTTGATTTTCGAGGCCGACTCTTCTTCGATCCCGTTTTTTTTTTCTCTCCTGGAGGGTTAGGGCTTGATCCTTTTGCGAGGAATCTGGGCCGGGGCGGCGCCGGAGCCGTCGGAGGCGAGGCGATCTTTGGTCATCGGGGCCGGTGTTCTCCGTCGGGGCACCGATTGGAGTAAGGCAAGGAAACCCTTCCCCTTTCTCATCTTCTTCCCCCTCCCTTTCCTGTTATCCTTCTGTGCTTGTCAATTTATGGGTTGGAAATGGCATGTATTGCTTTATTATGTTAGCAAAGGTTGGGATGGGTTCAATTCTTGTACTGATAGCTGTTATGAGTTGTCTTCTTTGGGAAATAACTGGGTTGGTGCTGCTGCTTGGTTCTTATGGATTGCTGGGCTACCTGTTTCCTGATTTCTTGGGGAAAACTTACAGCTTTTATTTTGGGGGTTTATGGCCCTGGATTGTCGGCTTTTTTTTTGGTTGTTTGGAAAAATCCTGTTGGGGGACCCTTGGTTTGCGGCTGCTCCTTGTCGTTCCCAGGAATTTATTAACTGGGAGGTCTTTTAATTTTCTTTTCCTTTGGAAATTTTGGGTATGGCTATTGGGACCCATGGTTGATGGCAGCTAGGTATCATGTATATTGGGAGCCTATTGGGTTCTCCTCGGCTCCATGTTAGCTTCGACTTGGATGCGTACTGAAATTTAACATCCTCCCTATAGTTTTCTCCTAGTTTAAATGCTTGATTTGTTTATGAAATTTTGCTCTTTATATGCTAGAAAATTTCTTAGTATATGCTTAGGTAAATTGCCCCGTTTATGATATCACCGGATTTAAACGCTAGAAATTCACCCCGGCATATGCTAAGTTAAATTTTCGGCGCTATAGGCTTGAGATTTCATTTCCTTGGGAAGGGTCGAGGCCGTCGGTTATGTTTGTTTTACGGGCTGGGGATGCCCTTGGGCTATATGTTATGGTAAAAAGTTTGTTGAACTCGTTTATTTAGTTAAAGTATACATGATCTCACTCGGATAAATTTCCAATCCTGCATTTCTTTTCCTATTGTTGGCTAAGTTCCGAGGTTTTGGCGGGCTAAAATTCTCTGGGAATGTCGTATTTTAATCCCTATAGATTTGGGGAAGTAGAAGCTACATTCCCTGGGAATTTCCCTTGTTAATCCTCGATAACTTAGCGAGATTAGTAATTGGCAAGCCAAAAAAATGGTGTAAATGTATTCTGGGGTCGAGCTTTACCCCTGTTCCAAGTTTGATTAGCTTACTTCCTATGGTAAGGGAGAGTGCCATATGCTCTTATTTATAGCCCTATACTTATAGCATAGATGTTGAGGCTCTTTCTTCCTTCTTTATGTGCTAGAACTACCTTGAGCGTCAAACCCCGTAGGCTGTCAACGAGTCTCGTAGGATTTAGTTTTGGTCTGGAGTGTGGGTGGACATAGGGGCCCCCAGCCCAGTGGTTTTGGTCTGGAGTGTGGGTGGACATAGGGGCCCCCAGCCCAGTGGTTTTGGTCTGGACTGTGGGTGGAGATAGGGGCCCCCAGCCCAGTGGTTTTGGTCTGGAGTGTGGGTGGACGCAGGGGCCCCCAGCACAGTGGTTTGGGCCGGCGTGTGGGTGGACGTAGAAGCCCCCACTACAGTGGTTATTCTTTTGACCAGAGTGTGGGTGGACGTAGGGGCCCCAGCACAGCAGTGGTTGTTTGTAGTGTGGGTGGACGTAGGGGCCCCCACCTCAGTTCCTTGACTGGTTGTGTAGCAGTTGGGTTTGACTCGTGCTTTCTTTCTGCTTACTTTTCAGCTTCTCTTTTACTTCTGCTGTTTCCTTGCACCCTTTGGGCTGAGGCATTCTTTTCTTATGAATGCCTCAGGTTCAGGTTTGTAGCTGCCACCGGAGTTCGAGTGGGGCCGTTCTGTTCGCTGCCGAGGCCTTCCTTCTCTAGTGGGTAAGGATGTTGCTGGTTCAGCTTCTTTTGTGCTGTTTTTCCTTTGGACTGTTGACTTCTTCCTGCGGGTTCGTGTCAGCTGTTGACGCCCGTATGGTTTTGTTTAGCTTACTTGCTTATGCTGCTGCTAGTTCGTTTTCTCCTGCTTATTATTTTATACTCATCAACTCTGGGGAAAAGCCTATTTTACTGTATATTAGCGCAGTTCCTTAGCTATAAAAAGAAAGTTATTTCTATAACTGTTTGTCTCATTTACTATTAAGTATCACATATTTGCGAAGCGTAAACCAAGAAAAATGAAACTTAGTCATTATGTACTAAATTTAGACCGGCGATCGCCCTGGGGGCATCTCTAGTCCCCAGCGCCGTTAGGAATAAATTGAACCTACTTTCTTTCGTTGTATACGCATGTTTTTATAAACCGCGGCTAAGTATACCGCAGGGCCGAGGGACACGGTCTCCTAATCCAAATTAAATAAACCTTAAAAGATAATCCTTTTATTAATTTGTACCTTTTTGTAAAAGAAAAAAACTCGTGTAAGTGCTCGCCTGAACGTCTGTAGTTGTCCCCTACAGGACGTGGCATCATGACGCGTGTTTCCCCTTCGCTCTGATAATATAAATTATTTCGGGAAAATACGGGTTGTGACAGTTGGTATCAGAGGGAGGTTAGCCGGGTTGCTGGAAATGTTCTGGTTGGCCCGGTTAACCGTCTAGTGAGAATCGTTAATCATTACATACACTCACCGATGGGTCATCGGTAGATCTCGGCTGAAGCACGAACACTACACTCATAAGCATGAAAGAAGTATACGGGGCATATTATGTAGTATGGGATGCATAATATGTGTTTGTATATGGATCCTCATAGGTGACAACATGCGACTGTTATGTAGTATGGGATGCATAACGTAGGTCGCATGCGTGTCCATTAGATTTTCTTTTTCGTTGCATGTGATAATATGTAGTATGGGATGCATAAGATCGCATGTGTACGCCGCTCATAGCATGCATTAAGGCCTTTTCTTAGTTTGCATAGCACTGCATGCATAGCATAACATTGCATAAGCACACGTGCCAAGCTAGAGATCTACACAATGACACATGTACACCCATGATTTAAAGATAAGATTTTAAGTTTATGTGCATACGGGAGAGATGCACGAGAGGTAAAGGATGGTGTACCATCCTGAGTATAGCGTGATAATATGTATTTACTTTTCCCAGAGAAAAAGCAGTAGCAAAAGCAAGTATTTGTATGTCTTCCCTTCCTAGAGGTTTGAGTCCAGTCTTAGCAGGCTGTTTGTATCAGGTTCTTCCTCGTTCTCGTTGTATTCCAATCTTTCTGTGGTAACTTAGTCGCTATAACAACGTTCTATCTTTGTTATGTCATGTGTCTATACTGCTTTGTTAGGCGAGTTTAAGGTTCGAGATTGTTGGGCGCTTGTTCTTTTTGACTCTGGTGCCACTCACTCTTTTGTGGCCAAGAAGTTGTTGATCGGTATCGCTGGGCCTTGGAGCGTGTTGATGATCCGTTTTGTGTCAAGTACCCGTCCGGAGATTCGGCGGTGTTAGATCTGTGCGGGAGGCAGTGTCCGATTGTTTTGGATGGATTTTTGGGCTATGCAGACTTGAAGGTGATCGATTTGGGGGGATTTTGACGTGATTCTGGGCATGGATTGGCTAGCCCGTTATGACGCCGTGATCCAGTGCCGGGATAAGCGTCTGGATTTCCTGATGGATGATGGCCAGCCTAGGAGCGTGTTTGGCTTCCCGCGTCAGACTTCCTCAGTTAGGTTAGTGGTCTGTGCCCAGGCCTTGGCGGAGTATGATGGTCGTGTCTGTTTCGTTTCTGTTTTGCTTGCGGCATGTTCTTCGTCGCCGGGTTAGGGTTTTCAGCGAGGTAAGGAAACTCTTCTCCTCTTTTTCCCCCTCTCCTCTTTTCTTCTGCTCAACTGAAATTGCTTGCGATTGCGGGGTGAGCATCCCCTCTTTGATGCTCGGTTCTTGTTTGGTTATATGCTAATAAATTCTTGGTTCTTATGCTAGAATTTCCTGGATCTATTGCATGTTGGTAAAAATTTTTTTTTTTCTAGATCTCTATGTTCAGATGTGTAGGAAACCGTCGTTATGAAGGAAAATAATATCAAGATTCCTTACTTATAGCCTTATAATACAACCAGTGTATGAAAGTCTCTTTTTCCGAAAAGCTTCTCATTAAGCACATCAACATTCCAAGTGAAACCCGTGCACGTATGCCGTTAGTCGGGCTGCTATGCTGACTCCTGTTAGTATGCTGTTTTGGGGCTGCTATGTGTACGATTTGATTGGGTAATTGTTGTTTTGCTATGGGGTTTTTTTTTGGGGTGTATCCAAAATTAGAATTTCTATTTCTGGTTTAGGCTTCCCTTAACGGCGGCATAACTAGATTCATATTATCTTAGATATAGCTATTCCAGGTGCGGTAAAACCTGATTATTTCAATTTTATTTTGATTTCTCTCATTCTCCTATTTCCCAAAAATCTTCAGTCTGTTCAGCACTTATGTTTGTGGAAACAGAAATCCGGCGAAGCTTTCAAAGTTGTGAACTCTCAGTTTTTCTTGAGGCTTAGTTCCAGGATATATATAGAAATCTATTTATCGAATTTGACTTGATACTTTCGGCTCAAAGGAGTTTTTTCAAATTTGATGGGTTGTTCGGGTATGGGGATCGTGAAGTCTAATTAGGAAATTTCGTTAGAAATCTCCTTATCTGAAATTTGTTGGTGTGCCTAATATGCTGAAACATTAGGCTGCTTTATGCTAAATCTTGCCAGAAGGACTCCCCAAGTACCTGTTAACATGTATGTTGGATCATGTTAGCAACTTCCTTCAAGTTTCCGTTGATAGTTATGTGGATTACGCTAGTAGTTTTCTCCAAATTTTTGTTAACATCTATTGTGGGGTGTGCTAGCAGTGGTCCTAGTTTCAGCTATCGTCCTATTTTGGGGTTATCTTGGCCAGGCACTGGGTTTGTGTTTAGCTAGCTCCGGATGGTTATATGGTTGGATCACTTGGTTAGTTCTGCCTTTGCGCTTGGCTAATCTTGCTTATTTTGGTAGCAGAAGATTGGGATGGTTGCAAACTTTGCGCTTTTCTCTAGCTAAAGGTTTTGGTGGTTGGGCGGGCTAATCTTTCTGGAAATCTATTTTGTAATCTCTAGTGGGGTTGGGAAGCATTAGGTCTTGGATTCCCCGGAACGTTTGTTTCCTAATTCCTGACGGGCTTGAGAGTTAGGTGCTAAATTTCCTAGGAATCTCTTTTGTTCTTCCCGAATTTTCTTTTTGGCAAAGTTGTAAATCGTTAAACTCAGAGGTTATGTAGATTTATTTCGGTTTTGAACTTTATAACTGCTTCAAACCATTTGCCGCTTCGCTCTCTAGATAAGTGAACAAATATTATTACATGACTTTATACTTAAGGTGCAAACGTTAGAGATTCCGTTTTCGTGGGGAAGGTTGAGCTTGTCGGCTAATTGTTTTATCTAGGCTTATTTAATTTAGTTAAGCACAAGTGGTCTTGCTCGGCAAATTTCCAGATCTTGCATTTCTTCCTTTGGTTGGCTAAGTTGTTTATTGCGGTGGGCTAAATTTCCTGGAGATTTCTCCTAGTTCTCGGTGACCTAGCGGGGCTAGCAATTGTTTAATTTGGAGGATAAGTGGACGAATTTCAGTTTTGGGTCCTTTACCTGCTCTAGTGACCGGCAGCTTTGCTCTCTTATAGCGAATGTTTAGTTCATCTCCCTGTGTTGATCATGAGACCTTCCTTGACCGTCAAACTAAGCTATGCTCTATTTTTGAGTTGCCTTATAATTGGCCAGTGTTCATTTGTGGTGTCTTGTCGTACCTTATTCATCGTACTGTTACGAGAAGTTCGTTGGGAGTCGAGTTAAGACTCACCAAGTGTTTTCTTTTGACCTTTGAGTGTGGCTCTGGTGTTTGGCCTTGTGTATTAGGTTTACCTTCGTCTTATTCCGACACCAAGCCTTGCATGGTGTCGTCTTTCTGAAATCTTTGACCTTGTTGTAAGTTGAATATTAATATATTGATTAATTGCTGAATCCGGTGTTCCCTGATTCTCTCGTCTTGAGTTATGGTTAAAACCATTTGTTATTATGTTTTCCCCCATTATTTCTGCGGTGTGTGCCAGGAGCCTTTAGTTTTCTATGGCGTTGCTTACCTTGTTTCTATGTTAGAAACCGGTAGTAGTTTGTTGTGTATCGAGGATTTACTTCCCTGTGGTGCGAGGTCTCGCTGATGTCTTCGTCGTTAGTCTCCCTGGTTTTCTACCTGTCAGAGTTGAGGAGTTTGTTTCTGACCTTGAGCCGGGTACTTGTCCTATTGCTAAGGCACCGTACCCTTTGGCCCCGCGTGTGTTGCGAGAGTAGCGCACTCAGATAGAAGAGTGGTTGCAGTGTGGCTTTTTCCTGGCCTAGTTCCTTGCCCTGGAGTGCTCTCGCCATGTTCTAGATTCTGTGCCAATGCTGCAGCCCAATCTATCGTTTGTAGAGCAGCCCATTCGCATTTTGGAAAGGCATGATCGAGTGTTGCGGAGGAAGAACATTCCTATGGTCAAGATCCTCTGGGACAATCAGGATGTTCGGGGTGCGACCTGGGAGCTAGAGTCAGCTATGAAGGAGTCCTATCCTCACCTTTTTGGCTAGATTCTCCGGTAAGTTTTCGCCTCCTGAGTTTTCTTTCTTTTTCGTGCTTTCCTCATTTTGAATTGTCGCTGCAAAGTTTCGGGTCGAAACTTTTTGTGAGGAGGGGTGACTGTAACGCCCCAGATTCTTCTTTTGATTATTTTAAAAAAGCACGTGAAATTAAGAATAATTATTCGAAACCGAGGTATTAATTTAGGGCGTTACCGTTGCGGGAGCGTCGTTGCCGTCGTAGTCCGGCAAGTTTAATTTATTTCCGGTAGAGCTACATATATATATACCTACCTAAATGTATTTATGTATAGGGATGTTAATACCCTTGCTCCCCATACAAGAAATATATTTATGCATGTGTATTCCCCCCCCCCCCCCTTGCAGCTTATACAAGGAATAATACTATATATGTATAATTATACAAATGATATAAATGCATAAAATTCATTTACACTCATGAATTAGAGTGGTTTTATAAGTGGGGGGCTTGATTTGTGTTCCATTCCCTTCCCTAGTGCGGCTGGAATTTTTCATTTTTCCTCTTTTCCTTGGGGGAAGACTGGCTTGATTTTCGAGGCCGACTCTTCTTCGATCCCATTTTTTTTTTCTCTCCTGGAGGGTTAGGGCTTGATCCTTTTGCGAGGAATCTGGGCCGGGGCGGCGCCGGAGCCGTCGGAGGCGAGGCGATCTTTGGTCATCGGGGCCGGTGTTCTCCGTCGGGGCACCGATTGGAGTAAGGCAAGGAAACCCTTCCCCTTTCTCATCTTCTTCCCCCTCCCTTTCCTGTTATCCTTCTGTGATTGGCAATTTATGGGTTGGAAATGGCATGTATTGATTTATTATGTTAGCAAAGGTTGGGATGGGTTCAATTCTTGTACTGATAGCTGTTATGAGTTGTCTTCTTTGGGAAATAACTGGGTTGGTGCTGCTGCTTGGTTCTTATGGATTGCTGGGCTACCTATTTCCTGATTTCTTGGGGAAAACTTACAGCTTTTATTTTGGGGGTTTATGGCCCTGGATTGTCGGCTTTTTTTTTTGGTTGTTTGGAAAAATCCTGTTGGGGGACCCTTGGTTTGCGGCTGCTCCTTGTCGTTCCCAGGAATTTATTAACTGGGAGTTCTTTTAATTTTTTTTTCCTTTGGAAATTTTGGGTATGGCTATTGGGACCCATGGTTGATGGCAGCTAGGTATCATGTATATTGGGAGCCTATTGGGTTCTCCTCGGCTCCATGTTAGCTTCGACTTGGATGCGTACTGAAATTTAACATCCTCCCTATAGTTTTCTCCTAGTTTAAATGCTTGATTTGTTTATGAAATTTTGCTCTTTATATGCTAGAAAATTTCTTAGTATATGCTTAGGTAAATTGCCCCGTTTATGATATCACCGGATTTAAACGCTAGAAATTCACCCCGGCATATGCTAAGTTAAATTTTCGGCGCTATAGGCTTGAGATTTCATTTCCTTGGGAAGGGTCGAGGCCGTCGGTTATGTTTGTTTTACGGGCTGGGGATGCCCTTGGGCTATATGTTATGGTAAAAAGTTTGTTGAACTCGTTTATTTAGTTAAAGTATACATGATCTCACTCGGATAAATTTCCAATCCTGCATTTCTTTTCCTATTGTTGGCTAAGTTCCGAGGTTTTGGCGGGCTAAAATTCTCTGGGAATGTCGTATTTTAATCCCTATAGATTTGGGGAAGTAGAAGCTACATTCCCTGGGAATTTCCCTTGTTAATCCTTGATAACTTAGCGAGATTAGTAATTGGCAAGCCAAAAAAATGGTGTAAATGTATTCTGGGGTCGAGCTTTACCCCTGTTCCAAGTTTGATTAGCTTACTTCCTATGGTAAGGGAGAGTGCCATATGCTCTTATTTATAGCCCTATACTTATAGCATAGATGTTGAGGCTCTTTCTTCCTTCTTTATGTGCTAGAACTACCTTGAGCGTCAAACCCCGTAGGCTGTCAACGAGTCTCGTAGGATTTAGTTTTGGTCTGGAGTGTGGGTGGACATAGGGGCCCCCAGCCCAGTGGTTTTGGTCTGGAGTGTGGGTGGACATAGGGGCCCCCAGCCCAGTGGTTTTGGTCTGGAGTGTGGGTGGAGATAGGGGCCCCCAGCCCAGTGGTTTTGGTCTGGAGTGTGGGTGGACGCAGGGGCCCCCGGCACAGTGGTTTGGGCCGGCGTGTGGGTGGACGTAGAAGCCCCCACTACAGTGGTTATTCTTTTGACCAGAGTGTGGGTGGACGTAGGGGCCCCCAGCACAGCAGTGGTTGTTTGTAGTGTGGGTGGACGTAGGGGCCCCCACCTCAGTTCCTTGACTGGTTGTGTAGCAGCTGGGTTTGACTCGTGCTTTCTTTCTGCTTACTTTTCAGCTTCTCTTTTACTTCTGCTGTTTCCTTGCACCCTTTAGGCTGAGGCATTCTTTTCTTATGAATGCCTCAGGTTCAGGTTTGTAGCTGCCACCGGAGTTCGAGTGGGGCCGTTCTGTTCGCTGCCGAGGCCTTCCTTCTCTAGTGGGTAAGGATGTTGCTGGTTCAGCTTCTTTTGTGCTGTTTTTCCTTTGGACTGTTGACTTCTTCCTGCGGGTTCGTGTCAGTTGTTGACGCCCGTATGGTTTTGTTTAGCTTACTTGCTTATGCTGCTGCTAGTTCGTTTTCTCCTGCTTATTATTTTATACTCATCAACTCTGGGGAAAAGCCTATTTTACTGTATATTAGCGCAGTTCCTTAGCTATAAAAAGAAAGTTATTTCTATAACTGTTTGTCTCATTTACTATTAAGTATCACATATTTGCGAAGCGTAAACCAAGAAAAATGATACTTAGTCATTATGTACTAAATTTAGACCGGCGATCGCCCTGGGGGCATCTCTAGTCCCCAGCGCCGTTAGGAATAAATTGAACCTACTTTATTTCGTTGTATACGCATGTTTTTATAAACCGCGGCTTAGTATACCGCAGGGCCGAGGGACACGGTCTCCTAATCCAAATTAAATAAACCTTAAAAGATAATCCTTTTATTAATTTGTACCTTTTTGTAAAAGAAAAAAACTCGTGTAAGTGCTCGCCTGAACGTCTGTAGTTGTCCCCTACAGGACGTGGCATCATGACGCGTGTTTCCCCTTCGCTCTGATAATATAAATTATTTCGGGAAAATACGGGTTGTGACAATAGGCTTGGGCTTGGTCTAGGGAGAGACAAGTGATAGCCTTCCGATCCTTGGGAGAAGGATTGGTAAACACAAATTGTTAAAATTCTATTATCATATTTGTGCCTTGATCTTAAGCATTGTTAAGATCATTTTTATTGTATGTGAATTTCATGATTAAAAAAAATATTATGACTTTTTCTTTAATTGCAAATTTGGTTGCTTAATCTTTAACTTAGAAATTTGTGTTTGAATTAATTTAAAAATTTCATAGTTTGAAAATTTTTATAAGTGATTTTTAGAAAAGCAAAATTTGTTTTAAAAATTTTTAAGTAAAAAATCATAATTTAAAAAGGCCCTTATTCACCCCCCCCCCCCCCCCCCTCTAAGGGCGCCACAAGATTCAACAATAATAATATATAGATACGCTCTTTAAAAATGTAAACTTTTATGCATAATTAAATATTTCTTCTACTGAATTTTTATGAGCGTGAGCTTGCGACTTCGCATGGTACTCCGCCCTTGCAATTTCTATGCCAGCTTTGTATTTTCTCATCCGCTTGAGGGATTTGTTTGCTCGGGACGCACAAACAGGTAAGTCAGGGGGTGTGATGAGTCCCATTTATATACACATTTTTGGACTCATCCAGGTATGTTTTCATTGATAAACACTTCACTTTCATTATGCATTCACTCATATTTATCTAAATCACATTTCTTCATGAAGTGCACATTTATGCCTGTTTTGGTGTGCAATTGCGCGCTTTGTTTGTTGGGGGTAAGCACATAGTGCTCCCAACCCTTTTTCTATATTTGGATTGAGCTTGAAGGGTATTCCTAGCTGTGTGATTTTTGTTTGGTGCTGTGCAGGTGGGTAGAACATCCATATTGCACAGAATTCATCCTATATGAATCGCACAGTCGTGCGTTTTCTTGACGCACGGTCGGCTGCGATCGTGCGTTATGATCCGCTGGTCAATATGTTGATCTGCCCCACTCGTACGTTTTCTTTACGCACGGTTGGCCTCAATCTGCGCGAACAAAACGTACGACCTCCTATTGGTTGCCAGATTTCGAGTTTTCTGAATTTACCCATGCATTTTTACGCACGGTCGGCTTCGACCGTGTGTGAGTAAAATGCACGGTCGCACCTGCGTTGTCTTCCTGGCATTTGTTCCCGATTAATATCGCACGGTCGTGCGTTCGACCGTGCGTGACCAAATTTTTGATTATTTTGTATAAAAGCTGCAGCTCTTGCCCTATTCCGGATCGACCTTCTTTCTCGCTCCCTGAGCTCTAGTTTTGCGCCATTTTTGCCCCTCCATCATCGCCACCTTCGGGAGGAGCTCCAGCCGCCATTCTCTTGCAAATCTCAAGTCAGAGCGTCCTCTAGGCCTCCTCCATTGTTCGTGCACCTCCAAAGCTCCATTTTGAGGGATTCTCTGCTGCATATATGAAGTTCTCCAGTGAGATCATGGCCAAAGAAGATTGATGGAGAAGACGGGTATAATAGAAGAAAGTGACAGCTCTTCCGGACTCCGGACGGCAGTTGGACTCCGAGCTCGGACAAGGATTGACAACCCTAGATTCCGTCCATGAACCTCCGATGAGTCTTCGTGCTTTGGTTGTAATCTCGACCCCCTTCATATTGTAGTACTGTTTTTCTTCTATTATTTGGGTGTATGAACAATGTTTGCTAAACCTTGTTTTGACATTTAATATTTCTTTTCTATGTGAAATCGTTATGTGTGGTTTATGCAAGTGAGGAACGCCCCATTCCATCCTCCATCCCGCCGTCATGTTCGTGTGTCGCACTAGCAATTGCTAGTGGCGTGCTTGTCGACGAGGTGCTTGCGACCCTCATTCTGCCTGCCTACTCGCCCATCCGCCTAGTGAAGTGTGGCATAGCGGCCCGTGTAATCCATTCGTCTAACGAAGCAGTGCGCTCAAGGCCTACACAGTTCAATTCCGCTTTCCTACTCGTCAATCCGCCCTTGCGAAGCAGCGCGCTCAAGGCCTGCCTAGTCTCCATCCCGCCAAGCGAAGCATTGCATAGCGGCATTGCATAGGAGTAGTTGTAGTATTTTCTTTTATTTCCACAAACCAAATCACCACCTTTCACACCCATCCGACCTAAAGGACTTCAATCTCAAGTCCTTCCTCGATAGTTAACTCCACCTTACTGTGTTCCTTTGATATTCGATACTTGGGGACCACTCCCATATTTTATATTACTTGAACGATCGGTACACTGTCGTTTCGTGCCGCAGTCTTGCTACCGCCTATAGCGGTGTGCGAGATTCGCGCGCCAATACCCTGTGTGTTCTTAGGGGCGTACGTAAGGTCTGGGGTGGGACATAAGCCTAGAAGTGGACAAGCCCGATCCACTACCTGTTTGCCTCAACTAGGTACCTAAGGTGACACAATCAAACAAAGGGAACTAACAAAATGTCTGTACCTACAGAGTCGAGTGTGTGAGTTGCATCATTGCATTGCATAGCATAATATCATTTCATAAACAAGACCTCATCGTATAAATTAGTATGGGCTCTTTTATACGATGAGTTTACCTTTGTGCCAGATCCCTTTACTTATAAGTTTGTATGGGCATTCATATAAGTTAAGGTTACTCTTGTAGCTGTTTTACTTTTGTAGCTGCTTTTACTTTTGTAGCTGCTTTTACTTTGTAGTTGTTTTAGTTTTGTAGCTGCTTCTACTGCTTGATATATATATAACTGCTAGTTAGTTCCATGTCACCTACTTTTATTTTTACCCCTTGTTGTCCTCCGCTTCATCCTCCCGCACGGTGCCTAGGAGTCGCGGGGGGAGGCGAGGACAAAACTAGCTTATTCTTTATGACTAACGGTCGGTTGTGACCGTAGGATTCCGAGGAGCTGGAGTAGTAGTATGAGCAGCATGATGTGATTACAAGACTTGAGGAACAGTCGCCACGCAGCGTCACCGCCTGATGACAGGTTGATGAGAGTTCATTAGCTTCCGCATAGGTGTAAAGTGAGAGAGTGTCATTAGTATTATTTTAGACATGTACTGGGAATAAGACCATTTACTCTCTTTCTTACTTGGTACTCATTGTGGACTATTGATCATTTATATATAATGATGTTGAGTTGTGATCTGTGGACTTGTGATGCACATGTTCTTTTGTTGGCTTACTGAGATGTGATCGTTTTAGCCGGTAGGATCGGCGTCGTGCGGTGACGTCTAACTTGGTAGTTGGAGTCACCGTAAGGCGGCGGTTCTGGGCATAAGACCCGGTTTTATAACGAAAAAATGGGTCTTACTTTGTCATCCTTTTGTATACATTTTCTCCTCATCCTCCCGCCCGGTGCCTAGGAGTCATGGGGGGAGTGGTGGAGGAAACTGCTTAGTCTTTATGATTAACGATCGGATGTGGCATAAAAACCAAGAGCGCATGGAACTAGAGCAGTAGGCCAGGGAGATAGAGCATGAGGAGCTGATGCAGTACACCAGGACACTCCCCCAGAAGGATGTGAGTGAGAGCATGCAACCGTTGAGATCGTGGCATATCATGGACTCAACGCATGCGTTAGCTCCAACGCTGGCGTTGTCTTTGGCTTATCGACGTTATTTCTTCTCTACATCATTCCCTTCTCGGCGGCATCCCCACTCGACTAGAAGTTAACGCGGGGCGTTAACTACTAACTTGGGGCGTTAGCTCTCTTTTCAGAGAGTCATCACCAATAAGCATCATGTTCATGGGGTTATTTAATTATAGTACCTGCACACTATAAACACAAGCAAGATCAAATACATAGTGTGATTTGTTAGTCTCAAACTAAGAGATGTGGAACACAAGCTCCAATAATCTCCCCCTTTTGATAATAACAAATCCACTAATAAGAAATAAACTTTAATTTGAGTAGTGTTTATAGTATATGATAAGCGTGATGTTTATAGTATATAATAATTGTGATAAACATACATACATGCATACTCCCCCTACATGAATGCATTTTCTAATTTACTCCCCCTAAATCCTAGATTTCTTCTTTTAATTTATTTCTTCAATTTATTCTCCCCCTTTTGTTATAATCAAAAGGAGGTGGGCAGAGTAGTAGCAATATGAAATGATATGCACTATGTTGATATAAAGAAACTTTTTGTAAAAGAAGTGAACACAGCGAAAGCAATTTTGAACATCTTTAAGAATTTGTAAGTACAAAATATAATAAGCATTTAAAGTAATTTAAGTAGATGTTTTAAATTTAAATACACAAGTTGCAAGTATATTTGATATTTAAAAGAAAATTAGCAAGCAAGATTACAAATATTAAGAAAAGATATATTTTACAGTGTAAATAAATTTGCATTTCAAGTATACATTAACATTGTAAGGATCATGCTTCGCTATCAAGTGCATTTACTCAAGATTATAGAGAATAGTGTAGATAAGCTTTAGGTCCAATTCTCATGAGTGGAAGTGTTATAAATGATAATGATGTGTTCAATTAATATGTTTTAATAAAGTATACAAGTGTATAAATCAAACCACATGAAAGTTTGTATTCTAATAACATAACTTGAAATAAACATAAACAATTTTACTTCCACTAATTTCAATGCACATAAAGATTTTTATTTTTAAATGAGAAGTGGCCAAAAATTTGTTTGCACAAGACACTTTACAATTTTTGGTGGAGTTTTCCTTTTTATTTTGATTTTGATTTTGTTTTTTTTTTTACAAAGGACTCCAAATTCACTTGTTGCAAACATATAAATTTTTATTTGAAATACCACTTTTCTCTAATCACAAGTGCATGAAAAATAATGAATTGCAAGAATGAATTCAATGTTGTGTAGGTAACTATTTATGAAATTCAAAAATTATATGTTCTTATACTGCACAAGCATGCGAAAATAAGATTTAAAAACACATGTAGATTAACAAAAAGGTGTAAGTGAGAAGATCATTATCAAAGATAAATCTTTAATCATACTTAGAGGCATGTAAAAATATTTCTACACATGTAATCTAGAACCAAATTTATTGCATATTTTAAGATAATATTCAAGGCTGACAAAAAACAAAACAATGTTTTTTAAGAAACATGAAAGATAAAATCAAACATTGTAAATAATCTTTAAATAATAAATATAATCGCGCTTGATTTAAGCATTTAAGCATAATATATATATATATATATATATATATTTTTAATCATTTTTTCTTAAAAAAATATAAAGAATAGAAAACTTTTAAAAATACAGAAATAAAAATAAAACAGTGCATTAAAATAATACCAGAAATTTTTCAAAAAAAACAGGAAAAATTTTGGAGCAATGGGGATAACGCCAACCGTTAACTTCTTAACACCAAAACCGAACCATAAATTTTGATTTTTTGAAAAATGTTTTTCAAAATTTATTTGTATTATAAAGAGACATTCTTACTGTTGAAATTTCAGAGATTATAAAGTTGATTTGAAGGCTCTTTTAGCATGTTTTTTAAGTGTTTTTACATTTTTAGAGGTTTTTGAAATAATTTTTTTATTAAAGAAAGAGACATAAAATTTTAATAGCATTTTATAGGGTTTAATGAGATATTTCTAATACACCTAATTATAACCTAAGCATGTTAAAACGTGCATCGGGTAAAGCTGTGGTACGAAGATCACGCCCAAATTTCCAGTGAGGCCGTGGGAGAACGACCGTGCTAGTGTATGCTTGAGGGAAATCCTATCTCAAGCGGGGTAACGAACAACCCACTCGTGTAATTCTCACTCTTAGATAATTTTCTGTGGTGGAAATTTGGGCGTGATCTTTGTATCACTAGGAATAATCGTGTTTTGCTCCGTTCGATTTAGCGTACCTCCTATTTCTTTTTTTATTTCGAAGAGGCTTGGCGCGCCTCGACTTTTTGTTGGGAGAGTTCCACCATTTTCCGAATCGATATTTTCGGTGGACTCTTTTGGTACAACACAAGCTCGAACGGATCGGGTAGGTCCATTTAGCCTGAGTGAATATTGGCCTATAGCCTCTATTCAATCTCTAGCGGGTTGGCTATCCGTCGCGGCGTAAAGATTGATAATATCGTGTGCAAGTTTGCTGCGTTTTCTTTAGTGTGTGTAATAATTGAGGTACATTGAGAGGGAACGCGCTTTAATCCGTAGCGAATGTGTTTATTGTTGAACCCTGCATCAATTTGGTATCAGAGCTAGGTTAGAGTCGATTTCTTAATTGACGCCTTCCTAAAAATCTCTTAGTTCATCGGCACTCACAACCGTCACACGTTAGCATTTTCAAAATCTCATAATTTTTTTAATTGTGTTCTGCGTTAGCGGCCTAAATCTGTCATTTTTCAGCGAAAAAATCAAAAAAAAAATCCAGTCTTCATATTATTTTCTGTTAGAAAATCAAAAAAATATATATTTTAATCCTAGTTATTAGGCGGAAACAAATTCATCATTTATAAAATTTTCTGGTCAAAAACGTTTGTTTTGGTCTACTTTGCATGCGTACGAGACTCGGCACAGAGTATCCTTCGTCCTCCTCCCACATGACGGACGAGCGGGACACGGGTCACGGTCTAACACCAATTGATGAACTCTGTCGGGAGTTTAACGATCAATTGACGGATATTCGGGAGATGTTACACGAGATGAGGTTCGCCCAAATGGCGCCTCAAAACCCCGCAGCCCGCCCACGTGGCGAGGGGAAAGTAGACCAAAACAAACGTTTCTGACCAGAACAACATCCCGGAACCGGCCCCTCTGAATCCTACTGCCCAACCTCGGGATGAAGGGAATAATAATCCCGAACAGTCCCCGAGAGCCCCATACGGATTTGATATTACTAGGGCCGTCCGGATTAAACCACCCTCATATGATGGGTTGGGTGACCCCCAGGTTTTCTTGGAGTTGGTTATGGAAATCGAGTGCTACTTTCAGTGGAAAAATATGACTGGCATGGATAAGGTGCGAGTGGCGCGTATGAAGTTGTTAGGTAGAGCCAAGACGTTCTGGCTAAATGAGGAAAGGCATTTAGGTGTGGGGGAAGGTTTGCCTCCCATCAGGTGGGCGGGCATTAAGGCCCTGTTGACTGATCAATACATCCCAACCTATCATCGCACGCAAATATTTGATGATTTAGCTTCCCTTAGGCAAGGGAATCGATCGGTTGCGGAGTACATGGGACTCCTAAAAGACATGATGGTTAGATGCGACGTTAAGTAAATGCCTTAGGTTACCCTCTCTCGGTTCCGTAAGGGACATAGCCCCAAAATTCAAGGTAAGCTCCTTCGTTATGGCCACACTGACTTGAACACAACTTATAATTCCGCGTTGGACATTGAAAAACATCTGGCCCATAAGTTTAAGTCGCGTTCATTTCAGAAGAGTAAGTCCATCTTAGGACCTCCTTCGTTAACCATGAAAGATAAAGGTAAGTTTCGATCCACAGACTCGAACTCCATCGTTATTACGACTAGAAATAAGCGTAACCCATCCGGTGATCGAGTACCCGTAGGTCAAATTAGTAAAACGAACGCTTCTTGTTTTAGCTATGGGATTCAAGGGCACTACGCTAGTGAATGCCCTACTAAGGCCAAGCCCCTAGCTCTGTTGGATACTGCGGATGACCCCGCCGAGCTCGAATATGCAGTCGGTGATGACTCTGATTCAGAGGGAGGGCTGAGTGATCTTGATTATGACACCAACTTGATGGTGATGCATTGTATTTTAGCCACCCCGCGTACGTCCGAAGATTGGAATAGGACGAATATATTTTCGTTAAACTTTAAAAGCGGAGAGAAGTGGTGCAAGTTAATCATCGATAGAGGTAGCTGCATGAATGTGATCTCGGAGAATGCGGTGGCCCAGATGAAGTTGACCACTGACCCGCACCCTCACCCATATAAGGTGGCATGGGTTAATAAAACATCCCTTTCGATTGCGCGGCGTTGTTTGGTACCCCTCACCATCAAAACTTATTCGGAAAAAGTTTGGTGTGACGTCATCCCCATGGATGCCTGTCATGTGTTGCTAGGACGCCCGTGGCTTTATGACCATGATGTTACCCATTTTGGGCGAGCCAACACTTACGAGTTCAAGTTTAATGGCAAGACCATTACCTTGACACCTACACCACCTAAGGACCCTTCGAGCGTCTCGAAAGACACAATTGTGCCCATAGAGAAGAAGACTGTAAGTTTGACTGGTAAGGAGTTCGCACGCCAGGCATTTTTGGATGGTGTCCTTTATGCCTTAGTTTGCCTACAAGTCAATTATGACGTGCCTTCGTTTGATAGCTTACCACCCGCATTGCGGAACATGTTAGAGGAATTTAAGGATGTCTACCCGGAAGAGTTACCCCCTACGTTACCCCTTTGCGAGACATCCAACATGCGATTGATTTCATTCCGGGTTCCTCGTTACCCAACATGCCTCACTATCGGTTAAATCCATCTGCACATTTGGAGCTACAAACACAAATTTAAGATTTGTTACAGAAGGGATTTATCCGCCATCGTAAGAGTCCGTGTGTCATTCCGTCTTTGCTTGCGCCTAAGATAGACGGCTCGTGGAGGATGTGCGTAGATAGTAGATCCATAAACAAAATCTCAATTAAATACCGATTTCCCATCCCGCGTTTGGACGACTTGTTGGACATGTTAGCCGGAGCCACAATCTTTTCCAAATTGGACCTTAGGAGTGGATACCACCAGATTACAATCCGGGAGGGTGACGAGTGGAAGACAACTTTTAAATCTAAAGGGGGGCTCTACGAGTGGTTAGTAATGCCATTTGGGTTGTCCAATGCCCCTAGTACATTTTCTAGGATGATGACACACGTCTTCCAACCCTTCATGGGAAAAATTATTGTGGTGTATTTTGATGATATTCTCATTTTTAGTACGTCTACCCTTGATCATGAATTGCATTTGAGGACTATCTTAGAGACGTTCCGTGCGAAAAAATTACTAGTCAATATAAAAAAAATGTACGTTCTATGTTACGTACGTAGAGTTTCTTGGGTATATAGTGAGTTCGGAAGGCATACACGTGGACCCTAAGAACGTCCAAGCCATTAAAGATTGGCCGGAACCCACCAACATTAGGGATGTTAGGAGCTTCCACGATTTATCTATATTTTATCGCCAATTCATTCGCGACTTTAGTGGCATCATGGCCCCCATCACCGAGTGCATGAAAAAGGGCGATTTCACTTGGACGAAATCGGCCACTCAAGCATTCCAAACGATTAAAGCTAGAATGTCGAAAGCCCCCCTGTTGCGGTTGCTGGACTTTAATAAGGTTTTTGAATTATCTTGCGACGCATCAGGGATCGGGATTGGAGGCGTTTTATGTCAGGAGGGTCATCCTGTTGGGTATTTTAGTGAAAAACTGGCGGGTCCAAAATTGAAATATTCGAATTATGACCGTGAGTTTTATGTCGTGATATGTTGCCTCCAACATTGGCGGCACTATCTTCTCCGAAGGAGTTTGTCATCCAATCCGATCATGAGGCCTTAAGATTTGTCAACTCCCAAAGCAAGGTCAGCCCCCGACATGCTAAGTGGGTCTCCTATCTTCAGGAGTACTCCTTCATTATCAAACATCTTAAGGAACCCTTAACCGGGTGCCGGACGCCCTTAGTCGCGTCTCCTTGTTATTTACCACGTTATAGGTCAAGGTCATCGGATTTGAACGCATTAAGGATGAGTATGTTAACTGTCCGGATTTCAAGGAGATATATCTTTCCGCTCAAGGAGATGCACCCACTACCATTTCCGCGTATTATATTCATGATGGATACCTATTTAGGCATGCCAAGCTTTGTATCCCTCGCTCGTCCCTTCGCCATTTCATCGTGTGGGAGTTGCATAATGGCAGTCTGGGCGGTCATTTTGGGCGTGACAATGCCATCACGCTAGTAGAGGACAAGTTTTATTGGTCGGGCCTTAAGTCTACGGTGCATAAGATTGTAAGTAGTTGTCGGACGTGCCATTTAGCTAAGGGGAATAAAATGAACGCGGTGCTTTATACCCCTCTTCTGATTCCTTCCGTACCTTGGGAGGATATTAGTATGGATTTTATTCTGGGTCTTCCTGTTACTTGTCGGCGCAACGATTCCATTCTGGTGGTCGTTGATTGGTTTTCAAAATTGGCGTATTTTATTGTGGGTAATAAGACCGACGATGCATCGCATGTAGCTAAGTTATTTTTTTAAGGAAGTCGGTGGGCATCGGGGCGTTCCTAAGTCTATAGTCACCGATCGGGATGTGAAGTTCACTAGCTATTTTTGGAAGACCTTGTGGCGGATCTTGGGCACTAAGCTCTTGTTTTCTTCAGCCTACCATCCACAGACGGATGGGCAAACGGAGGTAGTGAATCGGAGTTTGGGTAGTTTACTACGGTGTCTCGTTGGTGACCACAAGGGTACGTGGGATCTCATCCTCCCCCATGCACAATTGGCATACAATAATTCCAAATATAGGTCAATCGGGTTATCTCCAAATGAGATCGTGCACGGATATAAGGCTCCTGTGCCACTTGACTTAGTTCCGTTACCTCCATCCTACAAGTCGAGTCAATTTGCACTGGATTTTGCCTCTCATGTTCATGAATTACATAAACATGTTAAGGACACGCTAGCTACTCAATATGCGTCTTATCAATTGCACGCTAACGTACATAGGAGAGCATCCCACTTGAAAGTTGGAGATTTGGTCATGGTGTGTCTCGTCCCTGAACGGATGCCTTCGGGCACCATACAGAAGTTGGCTAATCGACGAGCAGGCCCATTTCGAATTTTACAAAGATTAGGAGATAATGCATATCTTTTGGAGCTACCCACTGATTGGGGAATCTCCCCTATTTTCAACGTGTCGGATTTAACGCCCTATATTTCTCCACCGCTTGAATTATATGTCTACCCGTTTAATTCCACACCATATTCTAAAGGGTTGGGGTGTGAGGTCGTGCCTGGTTCATCCTCTTCCACGGTCCCTGCTGGAGGTACGTTTGTTGATGATGGAATTTGTTCTTCTTATTTGCCTAATGCTTTTCCTAGGTTCCCTTGACTTAGCTCCGTTCGATTTAGCGTACCTCCTATTTCTTTTTTTATTTCAAAGAGGCTTGGCGCGCCTCGACTTTTTGTTGGGAGAGTTCCACCATTTTCCGAATCGATATTTTTGGTGGACTCTTTTTGTACAACACTAGATCGAACGGATCGGGTAGGTCCACTTAGCCTGAGCGAATATTGGCATATAGCCTCTATTCAATCTCTAGCGGGTTGGCTATCCGTCGGGACGTAAAGATTGATAATATTGCGTGCAAATTTGCTACATTTTCTTTAGTGTGTGAAATAATCGAGGTACATCGAGAGGGAACGCGCTTTAATCCGTAGCGAATGTGTTTGTTGTTGAACCCTGCATCAATATCGGCAAGTTGTGAGTCAGCCCCTATAAAGCTAATTCTAACATGTTCCTTCTTGATATGATCCCTAATAAAATGATGTCGGACATCTATATATTTAGATCTAGAATGATGTATGGGATTTTTTGTAAAATCGATAGCGCTCTTGTTTTCATATTTTAATTCTATGTTATTTTGATAAACACCAAAGTCTTCCAAAGTTTGGGTCATCCATAAGGCTTGTGCACAACAACTACCTAGTGCGATATATTTGGCCTCGGTGGTGGAGAGGGCAACAGAATTCAGTTTCCTACTCGAACATGATATGAGTGAATGGCCTAAAAAATGACACGTGCCACTAGTGCTCTTACGATCTAATGAACATCCTGCATAGTCTGAATCAGAAAAACTGTGTAAAATAAAACAATCATTATGAGGATACCATTAGCCTAATCTAGATGTTCTGATTAGATATTGATACGTTGAAATTTAACTTTTTAGAAAAGCTCTTTCTTTCTTTAGACTTTAACCTTAGGCGGACGTTTTCGAAGAGTCCCGCGAGTAATTCTACTTCAAGGAATTACCCGTTATCCTATCGAAAGATAGAAGTAACGGCCTTTTCCTCTTTCGAAATATCGACGATTACTATTTGGCCGCGTCGCCAAAAGCTAAGTAGAAAGGGTTTGAAAGGCTTAAGTTGAAATGAAAGTTGAAAGCTTTTTGAATATGTTATGTTGTTGCAACAATTTTGTAAATGATAGTTTCCTTTTTTAAAACCTCTTTTACCTTGAGCTAGTTGCAACAACCAAAGGTTTGTTGCAACAATTTCCTAAGTGTTTTTAAAAGAGTTTTAATTTGCTTTTGAGAGAAAGCTTTTGGGTTTATATAATTATCCGGACTAAAATCAATAAAGGCAAGTGGACCTTATCGATAGTAGTATAGGATATTTCTTTTGAAATATCAAGGTCGTATTTTTCCAAGGTCGTATCGATTATTTCTACTTCTACGGAACGCGCTATTATTTTATCGAAAAGAGATTTGAATTGATTTTTATAGCTTTGTAGAAAAACTAATGAGAAAATTTAAGGTTGGCGTGCGTTTAACGATAATTGCGATAAAAAGCGAGAAAGCACGAAAACGTTAATTTAGAAAGTAGTTTTGCTTAGAATTTTTTAGAGTTTTATAAAGCGATAATGATAACTACGGCGATTTTAAGCGATTGAGCGATTAGCGGAATTAGCAAAAAGCAATTATATTAAAAACAAAAGACGCACTAATTGAAAACTCACGCACTCTACGGAATTAAAATGAAAGCGGTAAATTACAGAAATTAAAGAAATGCGATCCCTACCCAAATAGGTAGAGGGGAAGTAAATGCGTGAGCAAGTTCTACCCAAATGGGTAGACGGGAAATAAATGCAGTGCAAGTTCTACCCAAACGGGTAGACGGGAAATAAATGCAGTGCAAGTTCTATCCAAACGGGTAGACGGGAAATAAATGCGTGACGAGTCCTATCCAAATGGATAGGCGGGAAATAAATGCGTGACGGAAATGAAAGCTAAGCTATTGAATTACAAAAAAGGCGCAAAATTTATCCACCCACACACACACACCCTTGCATGAAATGAAATCTAAGTTAAAGAAAACAAAATCTATTCTCATACACACACACACACACTTACTTTAATTGAAATCTAAGTTAAAGAAAACAAAATCTATACTCATACAAACACACACACTTTAATATGAAACCAACTAAAATTAAAAGAAAGATACAAATAAGTAAAACTACTCTCATACACACACACACACAAATTAAAAAGGAAATCTAATTAAAATAACAAAAAAACTAAATTAAAAAGAAAAAAATAAGAAGAACACACACACACACTTTCCAACAAAACAAGAGAAGAGACAATTACAAAACAAGCAAATCTATTTCATTTCCATAATAAAAAGGTTACAAAACAAGAGAGAGAAAGAGTGCAAAAATTACATAAACACAAAAACTAGGAAAACAGCAAAAGTGGATCACAATCTCAAGAAAAGATCTCAAAATTCTGAACCCCCACCCTCAGCCGAATCTGGCTATTTATAGGCAAAATTTGGGAATTACACGCCCTCGGACACGGGCGTGTCTGAGGGCGTGACACGGCTTGGGGTGCGAATAGGCAGAACAGCTGGATCCAGGCAGGCATCTAGAAGGCTTGAGTGGAATCCTCGGACGAACACGGGCGTGACCATGTACACGGCCTAGGTCACGGGCGTGACCAAGGTCGGTTGGCTGGAGCTTGAACTGGGCGTGACACTTGGCGTGTCCTTTGTTCTTCTGGAAGGAATTGATGGGTCGCGGGCGTGACTAAGTACATGGCATCGGTCACGGGCGTGACTTGATTCTTCTGGAAGGAATGAACCTTTAGTGACTTGAATCTGGGATGGACATCCAACACGGGCGTGACCATGTACACGGCCTCGGTCACGGGCGTGACCGAGGGCGTGACTTGATGTTTGAGCTGGAAAAAGAGCAGAGAGATGAAAATGTTAAGGATTAGTGAACACGCCCTTGGACACGGGCGTGTCCGAGGGCGTGTCTTAACAAAAAGACAAAAAGTTTATCAAATTAAAATAAAACTTAGTTAAAAGTCAAAATAACAAAAACAAACAATTTATTTATTTAATTACATAGATTATTTATAATTCTAAGCAAAAATACACTAAAAACTATACAGAAAAACACGTATAATTACTATTCATCAAACACCCCCATACTTAAGCTTTTGTTATTCCAGGGCAAAAGTAAGGGATACCTATAAGACGTTTAATAAAATTTCTAATTTACTAAAGTTTTTATTAAATCAAAAAGTAAGATCGAAATAAATTTAGGGTATTCAAAGAGGTAAGTCCAAAACTATGAAAGTAATTTAAAAAGTGCGAAAAATTTTTAGCGAGACTTCTAAAGTTAGCTAAATAGCGTCGATTATTGCAGTCTTTGGTACCTTTTAATTAGAATAGAATTATATAAAACTTTAACTTTTTTAAGAAAGTTTTTAAGAATAAATAAAGCCTACTAATTATGCTCTCCCAAACTTTTTTAAATTAAAATCTAGGTACAATTTTATTGGCTAAGGGGTAGGGGAAAAAAGGTAGCCTTGGCAAAAAGAAGAGTGCTTGGATTTAGGGGTGATGGATTTTATCCTCTCACCCCCACCTTTTTGGTGATTTTGCTTTGATTCCCAGCGTTGGTTTACACGGGATAATTGAAATCTTTTCTAAACTTAACCCAATGCCCGTGTTTACAGAATTTTACTTTTTTTTTTCCATTGACAGGGGATTTCTTTTAACAATATTGGGTGCCTGTGTTTACGGAATTTTTTATTCCCATTGACACAGGATTTCTTTTAAAACTCCTTCTTTTATTTTTTTTATGCAAAGCTAAGGGGTGTTTATAAGGGGGGTTTCAAGAGAAATTCTAGATTAATAAAAAAAGATTTTTAAGAGCAAGTTTAGTAGATTAAAAACATTCCTAAAGTTTCACAAGTTTAGAGTTAGAATAATTGAATCTAAAGATGGTTTGCCAATATAATACAAAAAGGAATCTATTTAGGGTAAACCCGAGGTAGTGGTAAAAATTCTGTTCTCAAAATAAATTAAGATCGCAAGATTTTCTTTACTACTGAAAATTCCTCGATTTAAATTTTTCAAACTATGAAATAAATAAATTGTTTTAGCAAATCAAAAACAGTAAAAACGCTTAAAGATAAACCTAACCTAGCCGTGGAAATAACAAAAAGCTAAGTAGGGTTTTTATTTTATTTTATTTTTTTTTTTTTTGATTTTTTTTTTATAAGTTTTTCATCAAATTTTTTTTGAGTTTTTAAGATTTTGATTATACAAAATACATAAATACTTAATGAAAAGAAAAGAAAGAAAAGTAAAAATACAAATATGAAAAAAAAATTTGGGATTTTAATGAAATTTTTCATCATATATTTTTGATTTTTATATAAGGATTTTTTTTATACAAAAGAAACAATAAAAATAAAACATTTATATGAAAAAAAAAATTTGTTTTTTTTTCTAAGTTAATTAATAATATTTTTTTTGGGGGGGGGGGGGGGGGGGGGTTTAAATTTAGTTATATATATTTACATAACAAATTTACAAAAAGAAAAGAGGAATAAAGGGAGAGGGATAAAGTTGTTGTAACAACTTTAGGTATGATATAACAACTTTTTTGTTTTTTGTTTTTTTTCTTTTTAAAGAAAGGGGTAAAAATATTTACAAGAAATAAAAAGAGGGAAAACACGATATTTACAAGAAATAAAAAAAAGGGAAAACACGCCCCCATACTTAAAGCTAACATTGTCCTCAATGTTGAAGTTAAGTGTGAGGAACGAAAATATTTACAAAAATGTGAAGATTTAATTACAAAATAGATAAAATATATACAAGAATAGTTACAAAATAAAAAGGAACTCCACGAATATATACAAAATTGTTTTTTGGTTTGTTTTAGTTTTCCGAAATGTACAAAACACGAATAAAATACGTATAAAAGAAGTTAAAAGTATATATGTGATCATATATTTTTGTTGGGGTATGATAAAAATAAATTTTTATCATCATTTTTATTTTATTATTTATATCATATTTTTTTTTTGGTTTTAATTTTGAAATATGCATGTTTTAAAATATATCAAAATTTTAAGAAAGATAAAATAAAGTAAATAAAGAAAAAGCTTTAAGATAAAAAGCAAGGAAGAAATAAGAGAAATAAAAAGGTAAAAGCAATGGGGTTTTCTCGTTTCGAAATATCGACAAAAATCCCCTCTCGGGTCTGTCGAGTAATCCTACTTTGAGAAAATTCCTATTGTCTTATCTTAAAATTCCCAAAATTCTTTTTGATTTTTGTTTTAAAGTTTTTGCATTATTTTATTTTGTTTTATGATAATTTAAAATATGCATAATTATTAATATTATTTTTCATTTTGTTTTATTATTATTATTTATTATTATTATTTATTATTATTAATTATATTTTTTTTAAGTTTTTTGTTTTGAAATTAAAATTTATTTCATCATTTGTTTTTTTTTATGTAAATAAGAACAATAAAAAAAAGAGCGTAATGAGATAAATATGGGGGTGCCTCCCATGAGCGCTTTGTTTACTGTCTCGTAGCTTGACGCGTTGGCGGGGTACGATCTTTTTAGAGGTGGGGGAGGGGTATGGAATTTAGCTTCCCTCCCAGTTGATCCCCCGCGTGGTAGAGTTTTAGTCGGTGACCGTTAACTTTTAAGTCGCCTTTTTTCGGGTGGGTTATAAGGACGGTCCCGTATGGCCAACCTCTTTCACTTGAAAGGGGCTGGACCAACGGGATTTTAGTTTGCCCGGAAAAAGATGAAGACGTGAATTATATAGAAGGACGAGATCGCTCGGCGGAAATGATTTTGGAAATTTAATTTTTCGGTCGTGGTAAAATTTAGAGCGTTCCTTATAAAATTTATTACTCTCGTAGGCGTTCGCACGCCATTCATCGAGTTCGTTTAATTGGAATTTCCGGTTTTCAGCGGTTAAATAATGATCGAGATTTAAAAGCTTTAACGCCCAAAAAGCACGGTGCTCTAATTCTACGGGCAAATGGCACGCCTTGCCGTAGACTAATCGATAAGGCGTACAACCGATTGCGGTCTTGTACATCGTACGATATGCCCACAACGCGTCGTCTAATTTAATTGCCAAATCCTTCCTATTAGTGGAAACGGTTTTTTCTAATATTCGCTTAATTTCTCGATTTACTACCTCCACTTGCCCGCTCGTTTGGGGGTGATAGGCGATGGCGAGCTTATGCGTAACGCCGTATTTGGTTAATGTTTTTGCAAACTGGGCGTTGCAAAAGTGCGTACCCCTATCACTAACTATCGCACGGGGCGTACCGAAGCGAGAAAATATTTTTTTTAGGAATTTGACGACGACTCTCGCATCGTTGGTGGGGAGAGCTTGCGCTTCCGCCCACCTAGATACGTAGTCGACCGCCACTAAAATGTAGCGATTTGTATATGAAGGAAGTAGGGGGCCTATGAAATCTATGCCCCATAAATCGAAAATCTCGCATTCTAAATAAAAATTTTGGGGCATCTCGTCACGACGAGAGATGTTACCCGATCGTTAACAGCTACCGCATGCGCTCACAAAAGTGTGAGCGTCTTTGAAGAAAGCGGGCCAATAAAAGCCCGCCTCCAGCGCCTTCTGCGCGGTCCGGTTGGCTTGATAATGCCCCCCGGCCGGCCCCTCGTGGCAGTGATGCAATATTTGCGCGCCCTCCTCGCTCGAAACACATCTCCGCACGACTTGGTCCGCGCAGACGCGAAATAGGAAAGGGTCCTCCCAAAAGTAGTTTTTCAAATCAGAAAAGAATTTCTTCTTTTGTTGTTTTGAAAAGTCTTTTGGAAGCACCCGCGCAACTAAATAGTTGGCGTAATCCGCGAACCAAGGGGTGGGAGAAGTTTTTAAATTTGATAAAGTTAAAAGACACTCCTCGGGAAATCGATCATCGATTTCCGGTTCGACGAGCGCTTCCGTGATCGGGCGCTCTAAATGAGAGAGGTGGTCGGCCGCTAAATTTTCGGCCCCCTTCTTATCCCAGATCTCTAAATCAAATTCTTGTAATAGGAGGACCCATCGAAGAAGGCGGGGCTTAGCATCTATTTTATCTAATAAATATTTTAGGGCGGAGTGGTCGGTAAATACTATAATTTTTGAAAGCGTGACGTAGGGCCTAAACTTATCGATGGCGAAGACGACGGCAAGGAGTTCCTTTTCCGTGGTCGTGTAATTAGCCTGTGCGGCCGTGAGCGTGCGGGATGCGTAATAGATAGGATGAAAATATTTATTTACGCGTTGGCCTAATACGGCCCCTACCGCTATATCGCTCGCGTCGCACATAATCACAAACGGAAGGGTCCAATCGGGAGCCACCAGAATGGGAGAATGGAAAAGTTTTTCTTTTATAAGTTCAAATGCCTCTACGCACGCGTCATCAAAAATAAATGGAGATTCCTTCTCCAGGAGGTGGGTTAGCGGTTTTGTTATTTTAGAAAAATTTTGAATGAACCGCCTATAAAAACCCGCGTGGCCAAGAAAACTACGAATAGATTTTATATTTGAGGGCGCGGGAAGTTTTTCGATTATTTCAACCTTGGCCTTGTCGACCTCCATCCCTCTTGCGGAAATTTTGTGTCCGAGAACTAAGCCTTCTCGAACCATAAAATTACACTTCTCCCAGTTTAAAACCAGGTTCGTGTCTTCGCATCGTTGGAGGACTCGATCTAAATTTTTTAAACAATTTTGGAAGGAGCTTCCAAAGACCGAGAAGTCATCCATAAAGACTTCCATAATATCCTCTACGAGCTCTCCAAAGATCGCCATCATACATCATTGGAATGTAGCGGGCGCATTGCAGAGGCCGAACGGCATCCTTCGGTATGCGAAGGTACCGAAGGGGCACGTAAAGGTTGTTTTCTCCTAGTCTTCGGGGGAGATAGGAATTTGTAAAAACCCCAAAAGACCATCGAGAAAACAATAATATGGATGACCCGAAAGTCGCTCCAGAATTTGATCGATAAACAGCAACGGAAAGTGGTCTTTTCGGGTGGCATCATTTAATTTTCGGTAATCGATGCACACCCGCCAACCCGTAACAGTATGGGTTGGAATTAATTCGTTGTTTTGATTCGCCACTACCGTTAGACCGCCCTTTTTTGGCACGACATGAATGGGACTAACCCACGTGATGTCGGATATAGGGTAGATAATCCCCGCATCTATGAGTTTTATTACTTCAGCCTTAACGACATCCCGCATATTCGGTTTAAGTCATCGCTGAGGCTGGATGGTTTTGCGGGAATTATCTTCTAAAAAAAATTTATGCGTGCAAAAAGAGGGATTTATCCCCCTAATATCTGAAATTTTCCATGCAATTGCATGGCGATGTGTGGATAAAACTTTAACTAATTCGGAGGTTTCTGAATCGGTTAAAGAAGACGAAATAATAACCAGGAGTTTTAAGTCCGCGGCGAGAAAAGCGTATTTTAAATGGTCGGGGAGTGGCTTAAGCTCCAAGACCGGGGGTTCTTCGTAAGAAGTTGTAATTTTTAAACTTTTAGAATTAAAAGACTCGAAAGGCGAATCTGGCGGCAATTCGTCCAAAGGGGCGAGATTTGCCAGATCCGGATCGTCTAATGTTAAAGCGAGTAATTCTGCAAGCGAAGAACACTCATCCTCGAACGTGGATTCTAAGTGAAAGCAGGAATCGTCATTCGATAAAGAGTTTCGCATCGAAGGATTAATATGAAGGGTAACTTCGTCGTCCCCTGCCCGAAGGAGGAGGCGACCGTTACTCACATCAATTAATGCTCGGGAGGTCACGAGGAAAGGGCGACCGAGGATAATTGGTACCTCGGCATCCTCCTCGATGTCGAGGATGACGAAGTCTACCGGGAAGATAAACTTGTCAACCTTGACCAGAACGTCCTCCACTACCCCGATAGGATATTTTATCGAGCGATCCGCGAGTTGGATGCTCATTTTCGTTGGGGTGGGAACACCAAAATCTAGTTTTTTAAAGAGGGAGAAGGTCATTAAAATAATGCTGGATCCAGGTCCGCTAGGGCGTATTTTATTAATAGATTGCCAAAAAGGCACGGGATGGAAAACCTTCCCGGGTCATTTAGTTTTGGCGGCAATTTATTAAGTAGGACCGCCGAGCATTCCGCATTTAATGAAACACGCGAAATACCCTCGAGCTTCTTTTTATTAGAAAGAAGCTCCTTAAGGTATTTCGCATATTTCAGCATCTGAGAGAGTGCCTCGCAGAAGGGGACGTTAATTTGAATTTGTTTTAATATTCGTAAAAAATTTTGATAATGTTCGTCCTCCTTCTCTTTATTAATTTTTGCGGGGTAAGGAATTTGCGGGCTCGAAACGCCCGGCGCTAATGTTTTTTCCTTATCTACTAAAATTGAAGACGAGGGTGGAGGGGTCGGAGGCGAAACAGTTACCTGACGCTCAACCCGCAATGGGGAGTCGACCTCCCTGGCGCTGCGAAGGGTAATGGCGTGGGCATTTTCACGCGGGTTCTGCTCCGAGTTTCCTGGCAATGCTCCAAGTGGCCGCTCGGAGATCATTTTAGCGAGCTGTCCAACCTGCATTTCTAAATTTTTTAGCGATCCGGTTATATTCCGGATATTTGCCTCGTTGGACGCTATGTATTTTGTAAAAATCTCCTCAAGCGGAGTATGTTTTGGAGGGGGAGGCGGAAAGCCCTGCTGAAATCCTTGGGGATATCCTTGCGGGATCGCAGGTGGGGGGCATTGCGCATTGTTAGGATTACTCTAGGAGAAGTTCGGGTGGCTCCTCCAACCCAGATTATAGTTATTACTATAAGGGTTGTTATTAGGATTGAAGGGCTCCCGCACTTGATTGCCAACATAATCCACTGATTCCTCGATAATACTATTATTATTTAGATTATTATTATTATGAGTATTAAAATTAATATTAGGATTATTAAAATTATTATTATTATTATTAGGATTATTAGCCCAAGCGAGAGTGGAGGAGGAAGCAGTCATCTCCGCCACTTGCTTACTTAGCCGCTCTACCTGCGAGGTTAAGTAAGTAGTGGCATCCACTTCAAAAAGACCAGCCGATTTATTAGGACGCGACCTTGGCGCGTTCCACTGATATGCGTTCATGGCCATTTCTTCGATCAGAGTTTGAGCGGCCTCCGGGGTTTTGTTGTTTAACGTTCCCCCGGCGGCTGCGTCGATCATCTGTCTCATTGAGAAATTCAAGACGTTATAGAATGTTTGTACCTGTAGCCAAGTTGGTAGCGCGTGATGAGGACACCTACGCAAATATTCTTTAAAATGCTCCCAAGTCTCGTAGAGAGACTCGGAATCGAATTGAATAAACGATGCGATATCGGTGCGTAATTTAGCGGTTTTTTACGGAGGAAAATATTTAGTTAGAAAATTCTCCGTCAATTCGGCCCACGTGGTTATGGACCCTCTCGGAAGAGAATTCAACCACGATGTAGCCTTTGTCCGCAGGGAAAAGGGAAATAAGCGCAAGCGAATGGCGTCATCGCTGACGCCATTGATCTTGAAGGTGTCGCAAATTTCTAAAAAAATTGAAAGGTGTTGGTTTGGGTCCTCATCTGGCAAACCGTCGAACTGAATCGACTGTTGTACCATTTGAATTATGCTGGATTTGATTTCGAAATTATTATTAGCTACCGCAGGGCGGGTGACGCTCGATCATGTATCCTCTAAATTTGTCCTAGCATAATAGGCGATGGTCCGCTGTGGGGCCGCATTTATATTACGATCGCCCATCACGCCTATATGTATATCGCCGACGGATTCTTCGGGATCTATTTGTAGATTTTGATTACGAGATCGGCGGCGCTCGAGAAGCGTGCGCTCGATTTCGGGATCAAAAGGTAAAATTGGATTATCTGAAGATTCTCCACGGGTCATACACTATTCTTTAATTAATTTTTTTTTGGAAGAAAGAGTTTTTTTTTTATATAGATTTTTTGATGTTTTTGTTTTGGAAATATTTTTACAAGGAAGAAAAAGAAGGAAAAAAAGAAAGAGGGGGAAAATATATATATTTTTTTATTTTCTTTTCGTAAGTAGAAAATATCGCTATATATATATTTTTGGGTAATTTTTAAGGTTTTGTTTTGTTTGGTTTTATATGAACATATATATATATATATATATGTTTGTAAATATATATGCAAAAAGTTTATAATTGCAAAAGGTTTTAAATTTTGCAAATATGTGTTTATAAGAGGTGGTAAAAAAAAGGAGATATATCTTTATATATATTTTTTTTGAAGATTTTGGATTTTCCTTTATCTTAGATAGGTTTTTTTTTCTTAATTAATTTTTTTTTTGTTTTTAAGATGAAAGTAAAATATATAATTGATAGAGAGGTGAAATATAAGATAAAATTAATAGTGTTTCCTATTTCAAAACAACGACACAACTCCCCGGCAACGGCGCCAAAAACTTGATACGTTGAAATTTAACTTTTTAGAAAAGCTCTTTCTTTCTTTAGACTTTAACCTTAGGCGGACGTTTTCGAAGAGTCCCGCGAGTAATTCTACTTCGAGGAATTACCCGTTATCCTATCGAAAGATAGAAGTAATGGCCTTTTCCTCTTTCGAAATATCGACGATTACTCTTTGGCCGCGTCGCCAAAAGCTAAGTAGAAAGGGTTTGAAAGGCTTATGTTGAAATGAAAGTTGAAAGCTTTTTGAATATGTTATGTTGTTGCAACAATTTTGTAAATGATAGTTTCCTTTTTTAAAACCTCTTTTACCTTGAGCTAGTTGCAACACCAAAGGTTTATTGCAACAATTTCCTAAGTGTTTTTAAAAGAGTTTTAATTTGCTTTTGAGAGAAAGCTTTTGGGTTTATATAATTATCCGGACTAAAATCAATAAAGGCAAGTGGACCTTATCGATAGTAATATAGGATATTTCTTTTGAAATATCAAGGTCGTATTTTTCCAAGGTCGTATCGATTATTTCTACTTCTACGGAACGCGCTATTATTTTATCGAAAAGAGATTTGAATTGATTTTTATAGCTTTGTAGAAAAACTAATGACGAAAATTAAGGTTGGTGTGCGTTTAACGATAATTGCGATAAAAAGCGAGAAAGCACGAAAACATTAATTTAGAAAGTAGTTTTGCTTAGAATTTATTAGAGTTTTATAAAGCGATAATGATAACTACGGCGATTTTAAGCGATTGAGCGGTTAGGGGAATTAGCAAAAAGCAATTATATTAAAAACAAAAGACGCACTAATTGAAAACTCACGCACTCTACGGAATTAAAATGAAAGCGGTAAATTACAGAAATTAAAGAAATGCGATCCCTACCCAAATAGGTAGAGGGGAAGTAAATGCGTGAGCAAGTTCTACCCAAACGGGTAGACGGGAAATAAATGCAGTGCAAGTTCTACCCAAACGGGTAGACGGGAAATAAATGCAGTGCAAGTTCTACCCAAACGGGTAGACGGGAAATAAATGTGTGACGAGTCCTATCCAAATGGATAGGAGGGAAATAAATGCGTGACGGAAATGAAAGCTAAGCTATTGAATTACAAAAAAGGCGCAAAATTTATCCACCTACACACACACACCCTTGCTTGAAATGAAATCTAAGTTAAAGAAAACAAAATCTATTCTCATACACACACACACACACTTACTTTAATTGAAATCTAAGTTAAAGAAAACAAAATCTATACTCATACACACACACAGTTTAATATGAAACCAAATAAAAATAAAAGAAAGATACAAATAAGTAAAACTACTCTCATACACACACACACAAATTAAAAAGGAAATCTAATTAAAATAACAAAAAAACTAAATTAAAAAGAAAAAAATAAGAAGAACACACACACACTTTCCAACAAAACAAGAGAAGAGAAAATTACAAAACAAGCAAATCTATTTCATTTCCATAATAAAAAGGTTACAAAACAAGAGAGAGAAAGAGTGCAAAAATTACTTAAACACAAAAACTAGGAAAACAGCAAAAGTGGATCACAATCTCAAGAAAAGCTCTCAAAATTCTGAACCCCCACCCTCAGCCGAATCTGGCTATTTATAGGAAAAATTTTGGAATTACACGCCCTCGGACACGGGCGTGTCTGAGGGCGTGACACGGCTTGGGGTGCAAATAGGCAGAACAGCTGGATCCAGGCAGGCATCTAGAAGGCTTGAATGGAATCCTCGGACGACCACGGGCGTGACCATGTACACGGCCTAGGTCACGGGCGTGACCAAGGTCGGTTGGCTGGAGCTTGAACTGGGCGTGACACTTGGCGTGTCCTTTGTTCTTCTGGAAGGAATTGATGGGTCACGGGCGTGACTAAGTACACGGCATCGGTCACGGGCATGACTTGATTCTTTTGGAAGGAATGAACCTTTAGTGACTTGAATCTGGGATGGACATCCAACACGGACGTGACCATGTACACGGCCTCGGTCACGGGCGTGACCGAGGGCGTGACTTGATGTTTGAGCTGGAAAAAGAACAGAGAGATGAAAATGTTAGGGATTAGTGAACACGCCCTTGGACACGGGCGTGTCCGAGGGCGTGTCTTAACAAAAAGACAGAAAGTTTATCAAATTAAAATAAAACTTAGTTAAAAGTCAAAATAACAAAAACAAACAATTTATTTATTTAATTACATAGATTATTTATAATTCTAAGCAAAAATACACTAAAAACTATACAGAAAAACACGTATAATTACTATTCATCAGATATCTAAAAATATGTTTAACCGCTTTTAAATGTGATTCTTTGGGGTTATCTTGAAATCTAGCACATAAACAGACGGAAAACATAATTTCGGGTCTAGATGCGCTTAAATACAGTAATGAGCCTATCATTCATCTTTATAATGTTTGATCAATGGAAATATCGGCTTCATTTTTTCCTAACTTTTGTGATGCACTCATTGGTGTATTAGCTTCTTTGAGGTTTTCAAATCCAAATCTTTTGAGAATATCATGAACATATTTAGTTTGACAAATAAAAAAACCATCTTGTCTTTGTGAGATTTGAAATCCTAGAAAATAAGTGAGTTTTCCTACCAAGCTCATTTCAAATTCATTTTTCATCACTAAAACTACTTCATTACATAACTCTTCATTAGTGTCTCCAAATATAATATCATCAACATAAATTTGCAATATAATCAAATCATTATCTACATGCTTAATGAAGAGTGTATTATCCGCACTTCCCATTTTATAACCGTGTTTTATCAAAAATAATGTCAATCTATCGTATCAAGCACGTGGCGCTTGCTTTAATCCATAAAGAGCTTTCTCTAACTTATATACATGATTGGGAAATTTTTCACTCACAAAACCGGAGGGTTGTTCTACATAAACTTCTTCGTTTATAATCTCGTTCAAAAATGCACTTTTAACATCCATTTGAAATAATTTAAATCTTTTAAAACTCGCAAATACAAGAAATATTCTAATTGATTCAAGGCGAGCAACGGGTGCAAAAGTTTCATCAAAATCTTCCACTTCGATTTGTGAATAACCTTATGCAACTAGTCTAGCTTTGTTCCTTGTAATCCTAGAGTCACCATCTAGTTTACTTTTAAAAATCCATTTGACACTGATAACCGGATGATTAGATGGCCTCTCTACTAAATTCCAAACCATATTTCGTTCAAATTGATTTAATTCATCATTCATAGCTAAAAACCAAAATTCATCATTTAAAGCGGTTGAAACATTTTTTGGTTCTATTTCAGATACAAAACAAAGGTTTGAAAAAGACTCGTGTAAAGAAGAACGAGTACTTACCCCTTTTGACGGTTCTCCAATAACAAGCTCCCTTGGATGATCTTGTGAAAACTGTAGCACACTTGGAGGAACATATTCTACCATCTCTTCTTCTTTCTCCTCTTTCTCTTCTTCTTTTTCTCCATGCAATTCATCATCCTCATGTTCCAAAGGGGAAAGGGGTTCTTCTTCGTTTCCTGTGCAATTAGTATCTACGCAAGGAACAAACTCACCAAATCTTACATGAATAGACTCTTCAACTATTTTAGTTCTTTTATTATAAATTCTATAAGCCTTACTAGTTGAAGAGTAACTAATGAATATTCACTCATCACATTTTTCATCAAATTTTCCTAATGTATCTCTAGTATTTAAAATAAAGCATTTGCAACCAAAAACATGAAAATAAGATACATCAAGTTTTCTTATAAAATAAAGCTTATACGGTGTTAATTTTAAAATAGGACGAAGCATGACACGATTAATAATATAACATGAAGTATTAACTGCCTCGGCCCAAAATGATTTAGGCAACCCATATTCACAAAGCATAGTGTGTACTTGCTCTTGAAGGGTTCTATTTTTCCTCTCCACTACACCATTTTGTTGTGGGGTGCGAGGAGCGGAAAATTCATGTTTAATTCTTAAATCATTACAAAAAGAAGAAAATTTATCATTTTTAAATTCTCCTCCATGATTCGAGTGTATGCGTTTAATTCTTAAATCAAGTTCATTTTGAATACGAATGCATAGTTTAGTAAATTCAAGAAATGCATCGGATTTGGAAGATTGAAATAAAGTCCAACAAAATCTACTATAATCATCAATTATTACAAAAGTATATTTTCTACCTCCAAGACTAAAAATGCTAACCGGTCCAAATAAATCCATATAAATTAATTGAAGAGGTCTACAAGTAGAAATTACATTTTTACTTTTAAAAGAATTTTTTGAAAACTTTCATTTTTGGCAAGGCGTACAAAGAGAAGATAAATTTCCATTAAGCATAGGTAAACCAATAATTAATTTATCTTTTGATAATTTCAAAATAAGCTTGGTGCTAGAGTGAACAAGATGTCTATGCCCAATTCATCATTTTTAGAAATAAAGCATTTTAAAGACGATTATGAAAGATCATTAAAGGCAATCATATAAATATTATGAATTCTAGGCGCGGTGAGTACGACATCTTTTGTTTTAGAATTTATGATTTTTAAAGGATTTGTAGATGATTCAAATAGTACATTTAAACCCTTATCACATAATTGACTAATTAATATTAAATTATGTTTCAAGCCATCTACAAATAAAACATTAGAGATTGAGAAAGATTTGTTACCCACTGTGTCGATGCACATGATCATTTCATTTCTGTTATCTCCAAATGTTACCAATCCTCCTTTCTTCATCTCAAGGCTAAGAAACTTTGCTTTGTTGCCCGTCATGTGTTTGGAGCAACCCGAGTCCAAATACCACACATCCTTTTTGTCCTTAGCATGCCAACATACCTAAAAAGAGATGAGAGTAAAGATCCGGATACCCAAGAGGTTCCTCCCATAGAATAGGTGGAAACCTTAGGCACCCAGATTTGCTTTATAGCACTACGACCCTTTTTCCAGAGTTCGAGGTGTGTCCAAATAAATGACATTTGGCACATGATATAAAAGGGGATGAAACCCTTTTTTGAGTTTTGGATAAACTCTTGCAGAGAGATGAGATAACATTTGAATTTTGAAATGATTTTTTATTAACAGAAATAAAAATTTTGGAATTATTGCTAACGCCAGTGTTAAGAGTTAACGTTGGGCGTTAGCTCCCAGTAACATATCCAAGACCATATTTGGCACTACCATGACATTGGTTGGCCAAGATCATGTCTAGAGATCTTTGCCCAACTCTGAATTTTGTAATAGCCATATTTAAATCATGAATACGAGCTTTGAGAGCGGTGTTTTCTGTTACCAACATAACGCACCGATTCGCAAAACTCTTCTTTCCTTCCTCTATTTGAGAAAGAGAGGTTTTTAAAGTTCTTTCTAAATCCCCCTTCTCCTTAGTAAGAATTTCAATATTGTATTGGGATTTAAAAAGAGCTTCTTCAAGTTCTTTCACTCTTGCCAAGGAGTGATTGCACTCTTGGCAAGATAGTTTTTTGTATAGTTTTATTCAAAATTTGTAATATTTCATGTAAATTATTGAAAAAATGATTTGTTTTAACTTATATTTATATATTTATATTTATATGTAAAAATGAATTATTTAAGTATATATTAAATAAAAACTGTATAATAAGTATGTAAATATTTATTTAAGTAATTATGTAAATATATACTAAATATATATATATGTAAATATGTATTTAAAGTATTTAAAATATATATATATATATGTAAATATTTATAAAATAAAAACTATAATATATATATTGAGTTAATAAAAATATGTATTTTAATGTATTATATTTTTTTTATAATTAAAGTTAATATGTAAAAATAAATCTATAAATATATAATATATATATATATATATATTTATTTATATTCTTGTATTTACAGATAAGCGTGCTTGGCTGAGTGGAGAAGGATCTTGATGTTATCTCTACAGGCGCCGGTTCGAAACTAGATCAAAGTGTTTTTGCCTGGATTTACTTCCTTCTCGTCGATCGAGCCAGCTTCGAGTTGATCGAGCCAGCTTCTCATTGATCGAGCCAGCTTCCCATCGATCTTCCAGACTAGCTTCCTGTCGATTTCCAGAGCAGCTATCTTGTCGATCTTCAAGAGCTAGCTTCCCATCGATCGAGTCAGCTTCCCGTCGATTTCCAGAGCAGCTGCCCCGTCGATCTTCCAGTGCCAGCTTCCCATCGATTGAGCCAGCTTCCCGTCGATCTTCCAGAGCAGCTTCCCATCGATTTCCAGAGCAGCTATCACGTCGATCTTCCAAAACCCGCCAGCTCACCTCCTTCCAGTGTCATCCAGCTCATGCCAATCAACCTCCAACTCACCTCCTTCCAGCTCACCTTCTAGAAACCTCTATCCACACACCTAGCTTCCCCAATCTTTAATTTTTGAAGTGGAAATGGAGTGTCCGGGCGGTCTAAATTTGGAAACCGCAGAGACGGGCAAATTGGCGATCTGGTATGGCGATCTGGCTTTGTGTTAGCGCATCTCTGGTGTTGGCGAACTGTTGTCATTTGTCGGTTGTGCCCAAGTGTTCCTGTTCTGGTTTTGACCAGGCGGTCTGTACTGGAGGTCGTTTTGGCGATCTGGTACTGTGGTCTGCATGAGTTTGTTCTGGCGGACAGTTTGGTATATCAGGATGTTCTTGTGGCTCTGATCTTATAAGAGTCTGGGCAGGTTGTGTGAGCTCGTTTCTGGTGGTCTGCTCTTGATCGGTCAGTTACTCATATGTCTGTTCTTATTAGAGACCGGGCAGTCTGTCGGGTTGTTCTTGGCAAGCTGTCTTACTTGGAAAATTTTGCTTGTCTAATCATGTCTTATAGAGACCGCGCGGTCTAGTTCTGGAGACCACGTGCTTTAATAAGGAATGTGACCGGATCCCTCATGGCGGTGACGACATCCATTCGTTTGCCTATAAATAGGGGTGTAGAGGTTGTCATTCATAAGCAAAGAACTATAAGAACAATAGCTTGGGTTGTTAGTGTCGGTCTCATCTTTGAGGTCACTCGGTCTGGAAGTGGTTTGACCGTTTGTTGTGTTCGCAGGTTAGCGGCCAGCAGAATGCGGTTTTCTTCCTTGGTGACTTCCCAGTTGTGAATAACCAGTTCTCCAGCGGCTTTCCTCTGGGCGATCTGTGGTGTAGTTCTTGAGTTGTTCGTGGTGAACTTGGCGATCAAGCGACCTCAGCGGTCGGGCGATCTCAGTTTGCAGTTTGGCGATAGTTTGTGCAGTTTCTATTTTTTGTTCGCTGAAGCTTCTGTGATCAGGCGACTTCGTGGTCAGGCGATCTCGAAGTGCGGACAGGTTGTCTGGTTTTTAGCAGTTGAATAAGGTAGCGGGTTATGCGGTCTGTGGTTGCAGTCTGACAGTTCGTAGGTCATCAAGCTTGCTATGTTTGCGTAGTCTCAGGGATATCCGTGCGGCTTGGTTGTTCGAGCGCTCTGGCGATCACTTCTTTGGCGGTTCGCTGGCGGCTTGTTTTTTGTCTTGTGCTTCCCTCCTTTGTGATTCTTATAAATCATATCTCGCCATGTATGTCTCAAGCTGTAAAGATATAGTTAATACAAGAGCACTAGTATATCTTCCCATTGTCATTGATTGTCATACTTGTGGATTGTGTTGAAGTGTTCCGCTTTATTACTTCACTCCTTGACCTCTAAAATTTTTACATGTTTTCAGAGCTAGGTTCTGAGCAGTAATCAGCTTTGTCTTCTGCGTGGGTTTCTACAAGTTGGTTGTTAATCAGTGAGATAGCAATGGAAGGAGGATGTGCTAGAGGACTTGGTATTGAGCTCCTTACGCAGACTAACTTCAAGAAGTGGAAGTCGTGCATGGAGAGCTATCTGCTTGGCGAGGAATTATGGGAGGTAGTTGGAGGAGAAGCAAGACAAACTGTAGTTCCTGCTGAGGGGAATGCTGAGCTCGTGAAGGCTTGGAAGAGAACAAATGCAAAGGCTGATTTCACTCTCAAGCGAGCTATCATTCCGGAGTTATTTGATCACATCATCGGATGTAGGTCAGCTGCTGAGATTTGGACAGCCTTGGATGGCTTGTTCAATAAGATGAATGTATCTCGGCTACAGTTCTTGGAAAATGAGTTGGCTAAGGCAAATCAAGGTGACTTGTCCATTTCAACGTTCTTCTTGAAGATGAAGAACCTATGCGCAGAGATATCGGCATTGGACCCGGATGAGCCTATCTCAGAAGCAAAGTTGAAGAGGCAGATAATCTGCAGCTTGCGGAGGGAGTATGTGGCCTTTGTTACTTATGTGCAAGGCTGGGCCAATCAGCCATCATTGCTAGAGCTGGAGAACTTACTTACTTTGCAAGAGAGTTTGGCCAAGAAAATGGCAGGCATGTCAGTCTCTGGGGGAGAAGGTGAGGTTCTCTTTTTTGGCAAGAAGAAGAGATGGGACAAGAAGAAGAAGTCATCTATTAGCGATGGACCTTCAACTTCATATCAGCAAGAGAGGAGTTATGCTCCTAAGTCTGATGGGAAGAAGAAGGAAGGGCCAAGATGTTACAGGTGCAACAAGCTTGGTCACTTCAAGAGAGACTGTAACGTCAATCTTCAGCCAGGGCATGCTGCAGGAAAATAAGAAATTGTTTCCAATGCAGGTGATAGATTGGGTGATGTAGCTCTTATGATGGGAACGTGTGTTAGGGCTTTGACGTCTATCAACTATTATGATGATTGGATTGTGGACTCGGGTTGTGGTAATCACCTAACTTGAGACGAGTCAAAGTTTTCTTTTTTGCAGGCATACTCAGGTAATGATGTTATCATTACTGCTGATGATACTATACATGTTGTTGAGAAAGAGGGTGTAGTTTCATTAAACTGAGATAGAGGTCCACTCACATTGAAGAGTGTCTATCATGTTTCGTGGATGAAGAAAACCTCTTCTCGGTGACCAATGTTGTTGATGTTGGCTATCATGTTCTGTTTGGTCCAACATAAGTGAAATTTTTTCAAAATGTTTCAGCCGTGAAGGCTGAGGTCACTCATGTAGGGAGACGGGTGAAGGACTTGTTTGTTCTATTAACAAGATCCTATGTTGATAAGATGAGGGCTAATGACAGCGCTGCTATCTGGCATGAAAGACTTGGGCATGTTGGGATGGATAAGCTAAAGGCCATGGCAGTAAGAGGCCTTGTGAAAGGTCTGCCTAGTCAATCATCTTTCGGTGATGGTCACGTTTGTGCAGGTTGTCAGTTTAGTAAGGCTCAACATCTTCCATTTAACAAATCACAAAGCAGATGCAAAGCACCATTGGAATGTGTTCATGGTGATTTGTTTGGACCTACCGCAACTGCCAGTTTTGGACGTAGCAGGTATATGCTGGTCTTGATTGATAACTTGTAACACCCCCATCCGTTCGAAAGCATATAGCAGAAGGTCCGGCCGGGGCCCCACGCCATATACTATTAAACAAATGGGAACGTCACTCAATTAGATAACAACGACACTATACCACGGAGCCTAACTCAGAGCATTCTATGCGGAAGTAAAAGAGAGAGAGACAGAATTATAAACCACAAGACCCGAACTCGGGTATGTCCACTTCTATTAACTTGGAATAAAATGTTTTACAACATACAAAAAAGGCACGACGACCTTACAGTTTGCCAACATCGGCGCGCAGGCCGGCCATACATGAAAACAGAAGAAAGGACAAAAGGCCTTCGAGGGCCGCAGCAGCGCAGGGGCTTCAGCCCGCCAAGTTCCCGCTCGGTCCAGCTCCTGTACAACAAGCCCACCAAAGAGGGTGGCAAAACAGGGCAACGGTCAGCTAAAGCTGACCAAATATAACGACCCCACCCCTTCGAGGGGGTGGCAGTTCTTACCGTCCCTGCAAACAGTCAACAACAGTATACATATATATAAAAGAGTGCGACTAGCAAAGTCCACCACAGCTCGTACATATGCAACATCACAAACGTGGGAATGGCCTCCACGTCTCGTGCTCTCAGGCACTCTTTAGTGTACTACGCCTTCCACCACCATCCACTCTTGATGGCTTTGCCCTTAGAGGCTAAAGTCGGCGACCCGAATACCAGGGTCCTCCGTACTCTAATTGTGAACATATCGTAGTCCGAAGACTCTGTCCCATTGCCTCCCGACATGCTATCCGAGACTTACTAATCAGGTGATACAATGGTGCGGTTTCAGGTTCGCCAAATGCCCGTTGTTCACAGCTCTCGTTGTACAACACGAAAAGCGGGTATGGCGTCCCCTCAGCCCAGGTATTCTCATTTAGCCGGCTCCACGGGCCACTAAGTCATCCACCAGGGACCCCCCCAGGTCGGATACACCGGCCTCAGGTCCCCTCAACAGGTGGGCACAACCACATCACCAGAACTCGGTCTGGGAAGCTGTCGCCCAGGCGACAGTCACTGTCGCCTGCGACAGTGCACAAAACCCTAATTTGGCTTCTAGCTGTGGATGCTTCCCGGGGCACACCCCCAGGCATTGCTGCACATGCAGTAGCACTCCCTAGCCTCAGAACACCCAAATTCATCAGAATCCAATTCTGGGGAGCTGTCGCCCAGGCGACAGTCACTGTCGCGCCGGCGACAGCTAGACAGAACTCCATTTCTGCCTTTTAACTTCGGGTGCTCCCCGGGGCACACCCCCGGGCGTTGCTGCGCATGCAGTAGCACCCTCTAGCCCTACGAGGCAAGTATAACAACACGGGGTCTTTCCCCGGCACGCACAATACCGAAAAATTATCACCAATCCGGATGAACCATCTCGGATGGGCTTCACACAGCGCGCCTACGCCCGTATTATGCACGGACTCTATATGTATGCAACTTGGATGGGGATAACACGAATCGACCCGTCGGAGGCTACGACCACGCCCTTTTGGGTAGGAGCCTCAGCGATGCAAGGGGAAGGACTAGAACATGTCCAAAAAGGGTTAGAAGAGTTCGTTACCCTCAAACGCCACTTTGAGCCCATGGCTCGACGTTCCACACGGATGGAAAGGAGCGCCTTGCCCTCCTCTACGTGTAGCCACCAACTTTGAAGGGATAGGATGAGTGTAGCCCTTCCAAACCCAAGCTCCAAGCTAGGGTTCACTATTCCTTCTCCTTCTCCAAGCTCTCCCTCTCCCTCTCTTTCTCTCTCCTCCTTAAACACTTAAGGAAATAATGAGAAAGAAGGGGGATTTCGGCCTTCTATGCTGCCTCTGAGCCTCCCAAGCCAAAACAAGCCACCAAAGTCAAAGTGCAATCAATGCCCTTGATTTCGGCCACAAAGTCCAAAATTGAGCTGTCGCCCGGCGACAGCCACTGTCGCCCGGCGACAGCGACAATGAACCGACATTGACTAGTCAACACCGTCCGACAGCTCACGGCAGAACCTTCTCAACAGAACGCTATCGCCCGGGCGACAGCCACTGTCGCCGGCGACAGCTCTGGATTCCAGATTTCTGAATTCAGATTTGGGGTCTTACATAACTTCACTAAATGTACTTGGGTATATTTTCTGAAGGAGAAGTCAGAAGCTTTCGAGAGGTTTATGGAGTTCAAGGAGCTGGTGGAAGGTCGGCTTAACCTGCGGATCAAGAAGTTCAGAACCGACAATGGAGGGGAGTTCATCTCAAATGTGTTCTTTAACTTCTGCAGGAAGCATGGCATCCAAAGAGAGTTCTCTTGTGCTCACACTCCACAACAAAATGGAGTTACGGAGCGGAAGATCCATCATCTGACGGAGACCTGCAAATGTTGTCTTCATGCTAAGAGTATTCCAAAGTCCTTCTGGGCAGAGGGAATGTCTTGTGCGGCCTATGTCATCAATCAAATGCCTCTCAGTCCTATCAACAGGAAGACTCCTCATGATTTGATGTTCAAGGAGAAACCAAGCATGGAACACTTTTGAGTGTTCGGATCTACATGCTACATGCATATTCCTGATGCTCTCAAAACGAAGCTAGATGAGAAAGCAAGGAAGATAGTGTTCGTCGGTTATGATGACCGGAAGAAGGGCTGGAGATGCATGGATCCTGAGACACGGAGATATGTGGTCTCAAGGTATGTGGTATTTGACGAGCTGACATCATACCAAGTTAGTTCTTCTGTTGAGTTACAAGAGAGCAGGTCAGGTGGTGGACTTGAAGAAGCTACTAAGGAGGTTCTGGTGGAATTGCCTGTTTCTCCAGGTGCTCCAAGTGTTACTAGCTCTGGGTCAGGTGATTCAGGTTCTGGAATCAGGGGGAGCGATGCTCCAAGTTTACCTGAGAGGAGAGCTAATTCAGAACAAGTAGCTGAAGAGGTGGTTCAGAGTCAAGCTCTGAGGAGGTCCAAACGGACTATGATTTCACTAGATCGGTATACAGAGGGAAATTTGGTGAGCTTCATCTCATGTTTCTTCGCAGGTCCCCTGGATGAGATAGAGCCATATTGCTTTGAAAATGACGTTGGAATCAAGGAGTGGGAAGGAGCTATGGATGAAGAGATGGCTGCCCTTGGGAAGAATGAGACTTGGGACTTGGTGCCTAAGGTTGAGGGTGTTACTCCTGTGACTTGCAAGTGGGTTTTCAAGTTAAAGAAGAAGGATGATGGTAGCATTGAGCGGTACATGGCTCGCCTTGTAGCCCGTGGTTTCTCTCAAAAGTATGGGGAAGATAATGAAGAAAATTTCAGTCTTGTTGCCAAGATGACTTCGGTTCGGGTGGTGATCGCATTGGCGGCTTGCCAAGGATGGATGATTTGGCAACTCGACGTAAAGAATGCTTTCTTATACGACGAGATTGACAAAGATATCTTCATAGATCAGCCACCTGGTTATGTTTCCGAAGAACGCCCAAGATATGTGTGTAAGCTCAAGAAGGCTCTTTATGGCTTGAAGCAGGCGCCTCGGGCGTGGTATGGGGAGATCGCAGAATACCTCCAGTTCTGTGAATATTTTTGCTTCTGATTTTGATTCGAGTTTATTCGTAAAGAATACGGGGGAGCTTCAGGTCTTGGTGCTGATATATGTTGACGACATGATCGTCACGGGAAAATCTAAAGTGTAGGTATCTAGACTTCGTGCTGAGTTAGCTATCAAATTTGAGATGAAGGACTTGGGTGAGCTCCACCATTTCCTTGAACTCGAAGTGGAGAGTAAAGAGAGCGGTATGCTTGTATCCCAGAAAGGCTATGCAGAATGAATTTTGAAGCGATTCGGTATGGAAGGGGGGAAGAGCATCTCTACTCCACTAGAGGTTGGTGTTCATCTTCGACGTAATGAGGGGAAGGTTCTTTCAGATCCTTTGGTGTTTCAGGCTTTGGTCGGAAGTCTGATATATTTGACGATCACGAGTCCAGGTATTGCTTATGCGATTGGTCGGGTGAGTCGGTATATGGCAGAGCCGCGGAAACCTCATCTGATGGCAGCGAGGAGCATTCTAAAGTACGTAAAGTCCGCCTCTGATTTGGGTCTCTTCTATGGGAAGGACTCGGGATTTTGCTTGCATGGTTACATGGATGCTGATTATGGAGGAGATTCAGATGATAAGAGATCGACTTATGGATATATCTTTATGACGGGCTCTACAACTATATCATGGTGCGGCAAGAAGCATGATTCTTTGTCTTTCTCTACCACAGAAGCGGAATACAAAGCGTCTGCTTTGGCAGCTTAGGAAACAATCTGGCTTAGGAGGCTTGTGGAGGATATTCATGGAGAGGTGCGAGGTCCTACTTTGCTTCGGGGTGACAATGAGAGTGCACTCAAACTGGTAAACAATCCAGTTTGTCATGCACGAACCAAGCACATAGAGATTCAACATCATTTCATTCGGCAAAAGGTTTTTGAGGGATCTCTTATGGTTGAGCATGTGCAGAGCAAGGATTATGTCGCGGACATCTTTACGAAGTCGTTGTCGAAGGGACCGTTTGATCGGTTGAGGAGTCTACTTGGGCTGACTTCCACTTCCCACTTCAATGGGGAGTGTTAAATTTTTGAAGTGGAAGTGGAGTGTCCGGGCAGTCTGAATTTGGAGACAACAGAGACCGGGTGAACTGGCAATCCGGTATGGCGATCTGGCTTTGTGTTCGCACATCTCTGGTGTTGGTGAACATTTGCAGTTTCCCGATTGTGCCCAAGTGTTTATGTTCTGGTTTTGACCGGGCGGTCTATACTGGAGGTCGTTTCAGCGGTCTGGTACTACGGTCTGCATGAGTTCGTTTTGGCGGACAATTTGGTATAACAGGATATTCATGTGGCTCTGATCTTATAAGAGTCCGAGCGGGTTGTGTGAGCTCGTTTTTGGCGGTCTGCTCTTGATCGGTTAGCTGTTCATATGTCTGTTCTTATAAGAGACCGGGCGGTCTACCGGGTTGTTCTTGGCAAGCTGTCTTACTTGGACAGTTTTGTTTGTCTAATAAAGCCTTATAGAGACCGCGCGGTCTGGTTCTGGAGACCGCATGCTTCAATAAGGAAAGTGACTGGATCCCTCATGGGCGGTGACGACATCCATTCGTTTGCCTATAAATAGGGGTGTAGGGGTTGTCATTCATAAGCAAAGAACTGTAAGAAATACAGCTTGGGTTGTTTGTGTTGGTCTCATCTTTGAGGTCGCTCGGTCTGGAAGTGGTTTGAATGTTTATTGTGTTCGCAGGTTAGCGGCCAGCAGAATGCGGTTTTCTTCCTTGGTGACTTCCCAATTGTGAATAACCAGTTCGCCAGCGGCTTTCCTCTGGGCGATATGTGGTGTAGTTCTTGATCTGTTCGCGATGAACTTGGCGATCAAGCGACCTCATCGGTCAGGCAATCTCAGTTTGCAGTTTGGCGATAGTTTGTGCAGTTTCTATTTTTTGTTCGCTGAAGCTTCTGTGATCAGGCGACTTCGTGGTCAGGCGATCTCGAAGTGCGGACAGGTTGTTTAGTTTTCAGCAGTTGAATAAGGTAGCGGGTTGTGCGGTCTGTGGTTGCGGTCTGACAGTTCGCAGGTCATCAAGCTTGCTATGTTCGCGCGGTCTCAGGGATATCCGTGCGGCTTGGTTGTTCGGGCAGTCTGGCGATCACTGCTTTGGCGGTTCGCTGGCGGCTTGTTTTTTGTCTTGTGCTTACCTCCTTTATGATTCTTATAAATCATGTCTCGCCGTGTATGTCTCGAGTTGTAAAGAGATAGTTAATACAATTGCACTATTCTGTCTTCTCATTGTCATTGATTGTCTTAATTTTGGATTGTGTTGAAGTGTACCGCTTTATTACTTAACTCCTTGACCTCTAAAAATTTTAATACCCAACACACCAAAATATTCTCTATAAATAGAGGTTGACCCCCTCATCAATCCCCCCTCTTGGATTGCCCATTTTTGGGGTGATCTTCCACCATCTTTCCCACTCTTTTGTATTTTCTTTATTTTTTTGTAATTTCCTTTTAAATGTAATGTTTTTATTTCTCGTAACCCCTTATTATAGCAATAAATAAGTTTAGTTTTTATTTTGTGCATTTTCAATTCTGTCATTTCAATTCGTAGTGTAGTTTCAATTCTACAATTTCCTTTCTGCACTGCAATTTTAATTCATAACTTAGTTTTATTTCTGTCCTGTAATTTCAATTCATAAGTTAGTTTCATATCCGCACTTCAATTATGCAATTTCAATTCCTGCATTTTCTGCATTTTTTCCTCGCTTTGGTTAGCAATTTATTTATTGCCGTAATTTTCGTTTCATTTTAATTCAAATTTATTCATCTTCGTAACTTTCGCTCTTTTTTCTTCCTTGACACGGAATCGATAGAGCCGAATATTACGTTTCCGTTTATTTTCACTTTAATTCGAATTTTGGTTATCTTTATTTTCGTTTTAATTCGAATTTATTCATCTTCGTAACTTTCGCACTTTTTTCTTCCTTGACACGGAATTGATAGAGACGAATATTACGTTTCCATTTATTTTCGCTTTAATTCGAATTTTGGTTATCTTTATTTTCGTTTTAATTCAAATTTATTCATCTTCGTAACTTTCGCTCTTTTTCTTCCTTCACACGAAATCGATAGAGCTGAATATTACGTTTCCGTTTATTTTTTACTAAAGCTCTGTTTTTCCCATTTTTCGCTTCGATTCGAATTTATCTGTTCTTGTTAACTTTTATTCCTAGCTTCACTTTCTGCAATTTCAATTCTGTCCTGCAATTTTCATTCTTAATTTCTGCAATTTTAATTCCAGCATTTTCTTGCCTTCATTAGCTTAGTTCCGGTATGAAATTTAATTAGATCGATTATTTCCATTTCGAAGCGAGCTCTCCTTTCTTGTATTTTCTTCTTTTATTACTTTATGTTTTAGTTAGTTTTAAATCATCATGTTCTCATCCGATAAAACAATAGCCGTATTCTCGAAGTAGCAGTACTCGACGAGACCCTGGGAAAATATGACCTTGATAATTTTCTAAAAAAAATTCCTATACTATACGTGATAAGGTATACTTGCCTTTTCGAATGATTAGTTGGGATAATAACGATACAAAGACTTGCAAAAACTCTCCCTTTCTATAAAAAATAAATTATTTCGGCGCCGCCGCCGCGGCGTAATCGTCGATATTCCAAAAGAAGGAAAGACCGTTACTTCTATTCATCGAAGTAGGATAAAGGTTAGTTCCTCGAAGTAGGAGTACTCGCGAGACGCCTCAAACGCCCACCGAATTCTACCCGCACCCGAAACGCTTTTGCGGCGCTCTCAAATAATTTTAATCATCAAGTGGGACTTAGAAAGAGCTTTTTCAAGTTCTTTCACTCTTGCCAAGGAGTGATTATACTCTTGGCAAGATACTTTCTCTTTCCCTAATAGCTTAGATAAATTTTTAGTTTCTTTTAACAAAAGTTTATTTTCAGAATTTAGAATCTCAATATCATTTAAACTTTTATCAAAAACTTTGCATGTTTCTAAATACTCAATATATAAACCATCATAAGTAGTAGAAAGAGTTACCTCAGTGTCGCTTTGGACACTGCTTTCATCATCAGATAGTGTGTTGCTCTTTTTCATGTGGCACACATTGGCTTCTTCTTCACTGCTAGAGGATGGGCTGCTTGAATCATCGGAGGAGGAGTCATCCCAAGTATCCGCTTTAAGGACCTTCTTCTTCTCTTTTCCCATGTGCCACATTTCTTTATGTTCTTTTAGATATTTTAGGCACTTGCTTCGGATGTGTCCGATCTTTCTGTAATAGTAGCACTACGGTGGTGGTCGCTCATCATCCTCGTCGAGATCTCTTCTTTTCTTTGATGAGGATCCCTTCTTAATGAAATATTTTTGAAAGATGTTTCTCCTTTCCGGATTCTTGGTGAATCTTTTGAACTTCCATACAAAAAGGCTTTCCTCATCCTTTTCATCAATATCAACATCACTATCAACCTCCTTCTTTGATTTTAATGTCAAGCCCTTCTTCTTTGGCTCCACACTATACTCTTGTTGTTGGATTTTCAGTTCCACTTCATGTGTCTTCAAGTTTCCAATTAAACTCTCTAGTTGAAGAGTCTTAAGATCACGAGATTCTGAGATGGCGGTCACCTTCAGATTGAACTTCGGGGGAAGCGATCTTAAGATTTTTCTAACTAAATCTCCATTTGAAAAGTTCATTCCAAGGACTTTGGAATTGTTGATGATCATTGTAAATCTGGTGTACATTGTATCAACGTCTTCATCAACCTCCATTCTGAACTTTTCAAATTCTGACTCGAGTTGGAAAAGTTTTGAGTCCTTCACCTGAGGTACCTTCATGAGTAACTTCTAATAAATTCAAAATTTCATACGCAGTTTCACATGCACATACTCTATTAAACTCAGTTCTATCTAACACACAGAATAGAGCATTCATTGCCTTTGTGTTATTCTTATATTTTAACTTATCATTATCATCTCATTTATCCTTAGGCTTATCCATTGTTACACTACCTACTATTAGAACATGGTATTCCGCATCTCCTAGGTTTGAGAATAATAAATCTTATGTGTATTTGATCTTGTGTGTTTAAGTGTGCAGGAAACAAGTCCACATGACTCAAGGATAACATAAGAAGGTTGGGCCCAAATTTGAAGCCAAAATTCCAACATGCCCGCTAGAGCCGGCGCTAGCGCTAGCTCTGATTTGAGAAAATCTTAAAAGCAGTTATAGAAGGTGCTAGCGCCTGGCGATAGCAGCTAACGCAGGCGGTATCCGCTAGCGTAGGCGGTATCCGCTAGCGCAGGCGGTATCCGCTAGCGCGGGCGGTATCTACTAGCGCAGGCGGTAACGCAAAGCACAAGAGGAAGGCGGATGGCTTGCTTAAAATAAAGGATTCTCACGCGGAGAATATTGCCTAATCTGGGATAGCGTCGGCGGTAGCGATAGCGCGAGTGCTAGCTCTATGGCTATAAAAAGGACCCCTTGGATCCGTCGTCTTCATCCTCTTAGACTTCAAAATTCCAGAGCTTCGTGCCACTTCATATAGAGGAAGGTTTAGAGAGATACTCCCACAAATCCATGAAGGCTTAAGGAGATCCGTGGAGAAGATTTTAGCACGCGTCATCATCGTGATGTAAGACCGCATCAACAATGATCATACTCTGCGGGTCTTCGTCTACTTCTCCAAGAGATCCATATAGGGAGTTTTTATATTGTCATTTTTTATTTCACATATTTTCTATAAATCGTTAGAGAATTCGCCTCGTGTTGGCGACTAGGTCTGGGTAGGACTTAGGGCTAAGACCTACCGCCGGCGCTAGCTTAAGTTTCCGATTTTCTGTAATTTTAAAATTCTGAAAAATCACTAAAAATATATTATTTTATATGTACTACTCATTTTTGCATCTATGCCTATAATTGATTTTTGAAAAATTAAAATACATAATTACAAAAGCTAAATTACAAAAGATATTTTTCTTACTTCCTTTCTTTGGTTATTTGTTTGATTTCTATTTCTATATGCAAAAATCAATTACAAAATATAAAACAAAAACAAGTATCAAAATTTATCTTTTGAACTTAACATTTCTATTTACATGTATCTTGCGAAAGGGAGATTTAGGCTATCATCCCATCACATCTCCTAGTACCGGGCGAACCCCTCACAGGGTAGACCTCGGGAAGTCCAAGATCAATTTTAAGAGTTCAAACTATAAATCAAATTATTTTAAAAATATATATATATCAAAAATACTGTATGGACTTTATTGTGAAAATCAAGCATGATTTAATATACTATTTAGAACTTCAATAATGTTGCAATTCATCGGTTCAAACTACTTTGAACATTGTTTTTATCATGCTTTGATATATCTACTCATATGTGCACCAATTATAATAAAAAGGTTGTGTAGAACCAAGCTTAGCATGCCTCTAAGTATGAGTAAATGTTTTATGATTGATAATGATATTTATTCACTCACTTATTTTGGCAAAGTCTGCATGTGTTTTTAATCCAAGAATGTTTGCTTGTGTATTGTAATTGTACAACGAATTAAATTTGCACAAGTATCTTACCTACACTACATTTATTTGCACTCTTAAAAATTAAGAAAAGTGGTTGTGCTTTCAAAATTACATTGGTTTGCAAAACAAGTGTATTCGGAGAACTTTGTATAAAAATAATCATGAAATAAATTGACAGAGATAACTCCACCAAGCACTACTTGAACCTCCTGATAAGTCTTAATAAGTGTTGTGAGGTTCAGCACCTTGGATAGAATAGTAAAGTGTCTTGTGCAAACCTTCATTTTACACCACTTATTCTTAAGTACACCGGATCACAAAAAATCAATATTGAAAAATAAAGTATGTGATCCCCCAAGCACTACTTTGCACCATGATAAGTCTTAATGAGCATTGTGTGTGCAAAGCACCTTGGTAGTTGTACATTTTTTTCCTATGTGCAATGAAGTGTGTGGAAGTAAAATTATTTGTGCTTTATTGTGCACTTTACTCTACATATGTCTTGTATTTTTGATTAAATCATTTGTTTACTCTATTCAAAATACACTTATGTGCACATCATTATCTTCCACAACACTTCTTCTCATGAGTATTGGATCCTAATGCTAAGTTCCATTCTACTCTTTATATATATAAATGCACTAGATAACCTAGCATGCTCTCTACAATGTTTTGGATGTTTTGAATTTGTGAATTAATATAACATTGTAGTAATCTCTTTGAAAACATTATTTCATGCTTGGTTACTTAATTGTCAAACTTAAAGATTTTAAATGCAAATTGGTTTACAAAAACATCTTCATTTTTGGAATTTAACTCATATATCTCCTTATGAATCGTCATGTTTACAAAAAGATGTTTCTTGTATTTGTATAAGTCTTCCGCATCATCACCATATATTTTTTACCTCGCGCTTTCATGCTTATATTAAAGTCTTAAATCACAAAATTCCTTTTTCAACAAGTAGTAGACTTGCTTGGTAGAATTTATATTGGTTATACTAAACACGTATATCATTTTTATGCTAAAAACTCTGATTTAATAATGGATTTCAAAATAGCTATGTGAGTTTTTCAAAAAAAATTCAAACAAAAATATAAAAACCCATGGGCTATGAAATTATAATTAGATTTAAAACGCTTAAATGTTTCCAATAATTATTATCCATGATTACATATCTCACCATAGCGGGGGCATAGGGTTGTAGACATTAGATAACCTAACCTCTAAGTCATGTCTTGTCCTTAACCGGGGAGGGTTCCAGTGGGGCCTTGCGAGGCACTGGGGGGAAAGAGTGCTAGGTTGAGTATTTTCTAGTGTTTGCATATGGTACTAACACCCCAACCTATGACATGTATGCAGCTCCTCATGACCATCTGTCACTTAGTATGGGTCTAGGGTGTAGACATATTGTCTGGGTAGATTGGTTACTTGGAAATCATTACCTTATTATACTTAAAACTCTTATATAAAGGGGAAAACTATCATGATAATATTGATTACTTGGCAAATGTTATATTGTTCATCTTTAAGCTAAAAACTCTGATCTATTTCTATAAAAATTATTCTAAAACTCCTTATCATTTCCTTCTCTTTAAAAGCTCGATCATGCCTTTATCTTATTATCAAAAATATTTGTGTTTTGCTTCCTTACCCACTTTTGCTAATAACAAAAGGGGGAGAACTAACATGATAAATATAATCCGCTATCAAAATGGAAAACTAACATGATTAATTAAGATGATAGCTAACATATTAGGGGAGCATTCACTTAGGGGGAACATGTATTTAGGGGGAGCAATTCTAAATACTAAAATCTATAATTATCCTAAGTCATCACTCTCACACACACACACAAGTAAGTTTCATCATGCTTATATATTAATGCTCTGATTTATCATTAAGGGATTTGTTATTATCAAAAGGGGGAGTTTGTTGGAACATGGTCTTCCGCATCTCCTAGGTTTGAGAATAACAAATCTTATGTGTATTTGATCTTGTGTGTTTAAGTGTGCAGGAAACAAGTCCACATGACTCAAGGATAATATAAGAAGGTTGCGCCCAAATTTGAAGCCCAAATTCCAACATGCCCGCTAGAGCCGGCGCTAGCTCTGATTTGAGAAAATCTTGGAAGCGGTTATAGAAGGTGCTAGCGCCTGGCGATAGCAGCAAATGCAGGTGATAGCAGCTAGCGCAGGCGGTAGCATCTAGCACAGGTGGTAGCGCAAAGCACAAGAGGAAGGCTGGCGGCTTGCTTAAAATGAAGGATTCTCACACGGAGAATATTGCCTAATCTGGGATAGCGCCGACAGTACCGATAGCGTGGGCGCTAGCTCTAAGGATATAAAAAGGACCCCTTGGATCCATCTTCTTCATCCTCTTTGACTCCAAAATTCCAAAGCTTCGTGCCACTTCATATAGAGGAAGGTTTAGAGAGATACTCCCACAAATCCATGAAGGCTTAAGGAGATCCATGGAGAAGATTTCAACACGCGTCATCATCGTGATGTAAGACCGCATCGACAATGATCATACTCTGCGGGTCTTCGTCTACTTCTCCAAGAGATCCATATAGGGAGTTTTAATATTGTCATTTTTTATTTCACATATTTTCTGTAAATCGTTAGAGACTTAGCCTCGTGTTGGCGACTAGGTCTGGGTAGGACTTAGGGATGAAATTTTCCTCGTGTTGGCGACTAGATCTAGGTTAGGTCTAGGGTGTGCTCGAGGCCATATCCAGGGAAGGATTGGCTAGAGCGGCTTGAGGTCGTATCCGGGGAAGGATAGGCTAAATCCAACCGGTTCGTGGGGATACGAGTCGGTATAGAAAACAAAAAGAGTCTTTCATATTTCGCCTTGATTTGTAGCGTCATTGAAATCAAATTTTGTAATCAATTTTATTAATAATAATCATATCTCTCTTTGTGTAATAAAATTGATTTGATCTTCATTTCTATAAATTGTTTATTATCCTCTCCTTCATTATAAAACAATTTAGATCGTTATTCAAAATCACTATTTTAATCTCTCATTATTTCAAGTACATCAAAATATAATAAAAGTTTTTAAAACCCCTTATTCATCTCCCCCCCCCCCCCCCCCCTCTAAGGGCGCCTACCGATTCAACACCTACAACTTATGTCGATGGAGTATAACTCGTCCCTACCATGTACCAGACTTTGATATCTAGTGCAATTAGAAAACAATGCATAAGAGTTTTCCAATAGTTATAGTCTGTGCCCGTGAATAAAGGTGGTCGACTAATCCCTTGACCCTCTACAAATGCGTGATCGTTATGCACCATTACTCCAGTGGTAAAACCTTTTTGGAGAAACCTCGCTCTGATACCAAGTGTTGTATCTTATGGCGCCCTTAGAGGCGGGTGCATAAAGGGTTTATGAATTTTTCAGTAAAACTGAGAGATTTATAGAAAATTGAGACTTTTTTATTACTGTTGCTAACGCCTGCGTTAAGAGTTAACGTTGGGCGTTAGCTCTCCAAAAAAATTATGCTTCACGGAATTATGTCAAAGAGATTTTGCTTATAAAAATTTAAATGAAATACAATTCTAGAAAACCAGAGATAATAAAAATGAATATTATATTTCAAATAGAATTACAATGATAAAATTTCAATAACGCTTAAAATTAAATGCGACAATTGTAAAAATCACTTTTTGTTCCTTCACCGGTCCTTCTCCCAAGGACCGGTTGGCTATAGCATATCTTTCCCTATATAAGGCCTCTAGCCACCCCCTAGATCTACCCTTGACCTAGTCGTCACGCACAAGGCGGCGAATTACCCCCTAAATCAAACCCGGCCTAGTCGCCATACGCAAGGCGGCGAATTCACTACCATTACAAGAAAATAATGAAAAAATAAAAGAAAATTTAGAATAAAAGACTCCCTAAATTCAAGAGCGATGAAGGAGATGTTGAAGACACGCTAAGACTATCGTCGGAGTTGAAGTGAGCATCCTTCTTCAAATTTGACCATTAGAAATCTCCTTCTCACTCTTGTTCCTCAATGGTGGTGTTGGGAGTGCTCTCTGAATTCGTGGATGAAATGCTCTCTCAGAAGATTGGAATGAAGGCTTGAAAGTTCTATCATTTTGCAACGAAATCAGCTCTTTAAATAGGCATGGGAGCTAACACCTGGCATTAAGAGTTAACGCCAGCATTAGTGAGTGTGTATAGTCGTGGCTGAGAGCGTGCAACCGTTGAGATCGTGACAGATCATGGACTCAACGCCTGTGTTAGCTCCAACGTTGGTGTTGTCTCTAGCTTCTCGACGTTATTTCTTCTCTACGTTATTCCCTTCTCGACAGCATCCCCACTTGTCGATAAGTTAACGCGGGGCGTTAACTACTTACGCGAGGTGTTAGCTCTCTTTTCTGAGAGTCGTCACCAATCAACATCATGTTCATATGGTTATTTAATTATAGTACCTACACACTATAAACACAAGCAAGATCAAATACATAGTGTGATTTGTTATTCTCCAACTAAGAGATGTGAAACACAAGCACCAACACATATTACGATGGCAGTAAGACTCAATCACAGAAAATTCCAACAGTCACAAAATGTTGGTTTTTCCAAAAGTGATGCGTACAATTTAATAGCGATAGATAGAAGTTCAAGAGTAGATGATGGAGATGCAGCAAGCCTTCTACAACTATTGAAGGCTCGGGCAGTGGATGAAAGAATGTTCTTTTATGATCCAAACTGATGATTCTAACAGGTTGACTAACTTTTTATGGATGGATGACCTTGGAAAGATTGATTATGAATGTTTTGGTGATGTTATTACATTTGATTCAACGTACCGGATGAATAAGTACAATATTGCATGTGCGCCGTTTGTGGTTATAAATCATCACTGGCAAAATGTTGTTGTTGAAATATAATGTATATCTCAAGATACCACAGAATCATTTATTTGGGTCTTTGAGACTTTCTTGAAATTTGTGTTAGGTAAACAACCATTGATCATTGATGAAGCATAATTTAACTTAATTTATTAAGGTATAAATATGTATTTTCTAACTTAAATGTATGTACATTATGAATTTGAAGCCTATGATTAGTTTCTTTTTGAAAATGTTATTCTAACTTAGTATTATTTGATATTTTACAGAAAATTAGATGTTTTGGCAAATTATTCTAACCCGTGACCTGGGGCATGTAACCCAATCACGACGCAGATGTGATCCTGATTCCAAACTAGAGGAAAATCATATTACACGTTGTGTCACGGGTGTGACCTTGGTCACGGCCATGACCAAGGGCGTGTTCATCAAGTTCCAAGCTCTGACGGATTCAGCGCAAATGGCGTCGAATTGCGGACACCGTACTCGACACGCCCTAAGTCACGGGCATGACCAGGGAGGACGTGTTCACCAAGTCCCGAGTGTCGGCTGCCGTAGCGAATCTGGCACCAAATTGCGGCCTCCTTACTCAACACGCCCTAAGTCACGGTCGTGACCAGGGAGGGCGTGTTCACCAAGTCCCGAGCGCCGGCTGCCGCAGCAAATCTGGCATTGAATTGTGGCCACCGCATGACATGCCCAAATTCACGGGCATGACCGAGGGCGTGTTCAACAATTTCAGAGCCAGTCGCCGTCCCGTCAGCTTATCTCCTTTTGAATCCGGAAATGCACCTCCAAAGGAAAACGGAGGCTGCGGGCTGTCGGTTACTATTTGATTAGATAAAATTAGACCGCTGGCAGCGATCGAGGCCAGACTTCGCCTGTCACGACAAATGCCACTCCTATGATGGGCTTTCCTTTGATTTAAGTGAAAAGATTACAGTGGGTAACAGAACCAGGAAAGGAGAAGCCGGCCGGTCAGACAGGTCGCTAGACAGTGAACTCGAGACCGCAGCTCTAACAAGCGAACTCCAAGAATTGAGTGTGCGTGTCTTGGGAATGTCACCGCCCCCTATTTATAGGCTAGGGGCCTGCCCAAACGGGCAGGGATAAAATAACTGCTTGCCCGGATACAGGAGAATTGGGCAGGAGGTGACGGGATATAGGAAAGAGAAAATAAAGAAGCTGCGCGGCTAGCGCTTCCGATCTGTCCTGGCCGGAGACCAAAGATGCTGCAATCAAGGCAATGGTTTAACCTGGGCATCCTCTGACCTGAGACCGTAGCTTGCCTTCTGTACTTGAGCCTTGACAGTCTTCAATCCTTGGAGGTGGCCTGGATTCTATCAAACTGCCAGGTTTGTACTGACTGGGCCGATGGACCTTGTTGAATCCGAACTGGGCGACTTGCCTCATCAGACCGCCTGGTATGCGAGAAGTACCATTTGGATGGCGGTCTTCTGGGTAAACATAATCCCCGCATATTTTCAAATCTCGAGGAAATTTCGAAAATATTAGTTCTAGCCGGAGACCGCACCGACCTTGCCTCGAAGGTTATAAAATGTTCCGGAAGCTTTCTTTTCTATATAATTGCAGCGCTACCATGGGTCATTACTCGCCTCTTGCGGTAAGAACCCGCCGGCTTACTAGCCCAATTAAGATGGTAAATCTTATGGCTGAGTTTGAAGGCTGCCAAAAGAAAAGTAAAGACCGCGAGAGAGACCGCTAGAAGGAGAAGAAGAAGAAGAAGCCTCATCATCCTGAAAAAGTTGACCTGGTCGTTACTATCGCTTCTGTGGGGAAGCCGGCCGACCTGGCTCTTGTACTAACAGACGATGTGTCGTCCAAAGGTGAAGCGGGTTGTTCCAACCCACCCCCAGCCGATCCCCCTGCTCTTTCTAACAAGGCGAATTATGAAAATGTTCATTCGGAGGCCTGTTAAAATTATTGAAGTGTGAAGTTGGCGATCTGGGAAGAGACTGCGCGGTCTGGTCTAACCGCACGATCTTGCGGTCTCCTCTGCAGTCTAACCTATTCAGTCTAGCCGCAGGTTATTCGGTCTGACTGTCGTTCTCTCTGTCCAAGGTTGCCGAGGTGAGGCCGCGTGGTCTAGTTCGTGAGACCGCTGATGAGTCCCAATTATATACACATTTATGGACTCATCTGGGCCGATTTTCTAGTCTATGCACTACATTTTAGGCATGTTTTCACTCATATTTGATACTCCATGCTAAGTGCACCTCCAGGCCCATTTTTGGTGTTATTTCATGTTCTTCTTCTTTAGTAGTTTTCATGCATTGTTAAGTGCCACTTTCAGTGGCTGGATTCATGGTTGTGCTGGAACAGGAGTCGTGCAGGTGTTCCCGGTACCATTCTGTACAGGAACACTGCGCACGATCACTGGTTCTATTGCGCACGACCACTGGTCGTGCGCTACTGATCGTGTGCACTTACCCCTGAAATCTGAGTTCTGTCTTCCTTATCGCACGACCACTTACGATAGCGCGCACGACCACTGGTCGTGCGCCACTGGTCGTGCGAACATTATATTTTATAAATTTCTTACATTGCAGGCTCCGTCCAGGCAGGCGCACGATCACAGGATTCTAGTGCGCACGACCACTGGTCGTGCGCCACTGATCGTGCGCACTATTTATTCCAGCGCCTATAAATTGACCTGCTCGCGAATTAGGTCGGGAATCCCGCATTTTCTTCCGCCCAGCTCCGCCGTTTTCACCCCTTCCGCAGGTTTTTCGCCCCTCCATCGCCGCCCACCATATGGAGGTGCTCCGGGCTTGTTCTTCACGCCAATCTTGAGCCGGAGCTTCCTCTCGGCCTCCTCCTTCATCCTAGCGCTCCAAGGGAAGACCTAGCCGTCATCACCATCAAGCAAGAGGAAGTTTGCAATCTCTACCGGATCGTGACACGAAGAAGACGGGCACATTGGACAGTAGTGACAGCTCTCTCTACCCCGGACGTAGTTGCGGACCGAGCTTGGACGCGGATTGACAACCCGGCGATTCCAACCATGAATCTACAACGAGACTTCGGATTCGGTTGATTTCTTGCCTTATTATTCTCTTATTGATGTGTGTGTAGTTAGATCTATGTATTAAGATGAAGTTGCACTTAAAACTAGTTTGTATTTCTATATATTTCATGTCTATGTGAAATGTTTGTTGTTTGAGTTGCTTGAGGTGCGCCCCATTCCATCCTCCATCCCGCCGTCACGTTCGTCGCCGCACTAGCAATTGCTAGTGGCGTGCTTGTCGAAGAGGTGCTTACGACCCTCACTCCATTTGCCTACTCGTCCATCTGCCTAGCGAAGCGTGGCATAGCGGACCGTGTAATCCACTCGCCCTACGAAGCAGCGCGCTCAAGGCCTGCATAGTTCGATTCCGCTTGCCTACTCGTCCATCCGCCCTTGCAACGCAGCGCGCTCAAGGCCTTCCTAGTCTCCATCCCGCCAAGCGAAGCACTGCATAGCGGCATTGCATAGGAGTATAGTATTTTCTCTTTATTTTCCACAATCCAAAACCCCCGTTTCCGCAATCCATCCGACCCAAAGGACTTCGATCTCAAGTCCTTCCTCGAACGTTAACTCCACCTTACTGTGTTCCTTGAGAGATTCGATACTTGGGGATTTACTTCCTCATATTATTACTTGACAACGACCGGTTCACTGCCGTTTCGTGCCGCAGTCAGCTACCGCCTATAGCGGTGTGCGAGATTTGCGCCATCAAGTTTTTGGCGCCGTTGCCGGGGAACACAGTCGTGTGAGTTTTCTGGAGAGGGAGAACCTGAGAGAGAAGCCCTTCCATTTGTAAATTGCATTTCTTTGTTTTATTTCTTTTTATTCCATTTTCCTGTTTTAATTAGGTTGCTTTAGTAATTATTGTTAGGTGTGGTATTTCGCACAATATTGTTTTTCTTTTTGAATCGTTTTATCTTTGCACTATGTGGGCACATCTTAATATCTGTTGTCGTTGGTGTGGAGCTACCTCCCACTCTAGTGATGAATGCCCTACAGAGGATAGTAGGCATAATTCTTATAGCCCAGTATATGGAGCACCGACTTCGTCTGGTACTCCACATGGTGCGCGTAAGTCTTATGGCTACTCTGTTGAGCCTTTACCGTCATACTTCTTTTTGGCTTCAGCCCCCACTGTGCCAAAGAAGCCCGCAAGGCAGTGCCAGTTCTGTCAAAGCACTGATCATGTCTTGAAGGACTGTGCCGAGTATCTTCGCCAATTGGACGAGGATGACAACCCGGATATCCGGATCGTCCCAACTCCTAACTCTGGCGGCACACCTTCAACATCCGGTTATGTGTCTTTGTCACCTTCACATCTTGAAGGGTATGGCATGGACACGGTCACCGGATGTGCGACTGATCTATGCACCGACATTGTTGAGCCTATTCTCCATGTGCATCCACCACCTCTAGTGGATTCGATTCTTTGTGAGGAATCGGTGCTCGACTTTTATCCGAGCACTACTCCTCCCCCTGTTGTGCATACTATACTCATCTCCGACGACATTGTTGAGGATATGTCGCAGGATGAGGCTGGCGATCTATGTGTTGTGCCTATTCCTATGAAGGAGGACAACCTTCTAGGTGAAGAGGAGTTTTCCTCAGCACCGGTGGAGGAAGTCCAAATCCTAAGCATGGCCACTGTTGATCCCGCCGAACCTTGTAGCATTGATGACAATGCAAACATCATTTTACTTACCCAACCTGATGGGAGTGAGACCGGGATCACTCCCCCGATTGATGTTTATTTATGTTCTTCGTCTTCTTTATTTCTTGATCCCCTTCCTTCATCTGAGTCTGTGCAGGTTGAATCTTCACAGGTACTTCAGGAGGACTTGGAGCTTTTATCTCAAGTCAATGATGAGTGTATCCTTTCATGTGAGGAGGTTGATCCCCCCTCCATAGGGGAAGCCTCATTCATTGCCTTCTACTCCTGCAGACCTGCGGTGAATGATACCTTGCTAGGCAAGGATTTATTTTGTGGTGGGATGAGTGAGGACCAGGCCTCCTCCTCTTCTTACTTTCTTTTCCCTCTACCTGTGATGGGCAGGTTTTATCTATATTCGGGTAGAGGCGTGATTGTTCTTTTGCCGTATCGGTACCCGTTACCGACACGCATATTAGAACAATTACCTGTTCATTTCCTTTTTCATAGACCCATTTGTTGGATCGGTCGGCGCCCTTAGAGGGGGGGGGGGGTGAATAAGGGTTTTCAAAAACTTTGGAATTTATTTATAAAACTTTGAAATATTGCAAGATTAATACAATGAGAAATCAAGTAAAACAATAATGAAGAGACATGCTTTATTAATATTAAATAAGTTTTACAAAACTTGATTTCTATGACGCTAGAAATCGAAAGGCGAATTATAAAGCTCTTTTTGTTTTCTATACCGACTCGTATCCCCACGAACCGGTTGGCTTTAGCCGATCTCTCCCCAGATACGGCCTCAAGCCGCTCTAGCCAATCTATCCCCAGAAAGGCCTCGAGCACCCCCTAGATCTACTCCCTAGACCCAGTCGCCAACACGAGGCGAATTTCAGCCCTAAGTCTACCCTAGACCTAGTCGCCAACACGAGGCGATTTCACTACCGTTTACAATGATAAAAGAGAAATGAAATAACAATAATTAAAAAACTCCCTCAAGATGAACTTCTGAACGAGGAGGCGAAGATCCGCTGGAGAATCAGCGTTTGTTGAGGCGGACTTTGTTCGGATTCGGCGTGACGTAATCCTCCTTCAGAAATTTGCAGAGCTTCGCTAGGGCTTCAAGTTTCGGCCAAGATGGCCTCTGGAGTTGTAGCACTGCCTCTCTCTCCTAAATGTGTCTCTGAAACGAGAGGTGAGGGGTCCATTATATAGCCCAAGCGGTACCGCCGGTGCTAGTGCTACCGCCGACGCTAGCCCGGATTAGGCAACGTTTTGCGCGGCAGAATCTCCCATCCGCGGCAACCTCTTGCTCTATGCCTTAAGTGCGTCATGCTACCGCCGGCGCTATCCATTACCGCCAGCGCTATCCCTGGTTAAGAAACTCTTTGCGTGGCAAGATCTTCAATCCGCGGCAACCTAGCTTTTATTCCTTCTGTGTTCATTGCTACCCCCGGCGTTATCCGATATCGTCGGGCGTTAGCGCCTTCTATAACCGCCGTCGGATTGTCGCTAATCATCGCTAGCGCCGGGCGCTATCACTACCGCCGGCGCTAGTGGCCATTATGGAAATTTTGCCTCAAATTCGGGGGCAGTCTTCATGTGTCCTCCTTGAGTCATGTGGACCTGGATAACCTGCACACTTGAACACACAAGATCAAATACATGTGATTTGTTATTCTCAAACCTAGGAGATGCGGAAGACCATGTTCCAACAAACTCCCCCTTTTGATAATAACAAATCCATTAATGATAAATCAAAGCATTAATAGATAAGCATGATGAAACTATACTTGTGTGTGTGAGAGTGATGACTTAGGATAATAATTGATTCTAGCATGTTATACATGCTCCCCCTAAATACGTGCTCCCCCTAAGTGAGTGCTCCCCTAATTTGTAAGCTATCATCTGAATTTGTCATGTAGGGTTTATGATAGCGGGTTATATTTATCATGTTAGTTCATGTTAGTTCTCCCCCGTTTGCATTTTATCATGTTAGTTCTCCCCCTTTGTTATTAGCAAAAGCGGGTAGGGAAACAAAGCACCAAAGAATTTGTAAATAGAAGAGAAGGCATGATCGAGCTTTTTAAGTAAATAATAAGGAGTTTTAGAATTGTTTTTCATTTAACTAGATCAGATTTATAAGCATTACACAATTTTTTCATAGAAGGAAATCAGAGTTTTTAGTATATAAAAAGAATAATGATTTTCCCTTTATATAAAAAGTTTAAGCATAAAAATAAGGATTTCCAAATAACCAATCTACCCAGACAATATGTCTACACCCTAGCCCCGTACTAAGTGACGGATGGGCATGAGGAGCTGCAAACATGCCGTAGGTAGGGGTGTTAGTCCCATATGCAAACACTAGACATAACTCAACCTAGCACTCTTTCCCCCCAGTGCCTCGCAAGGCCCCACTGGAACCCTTCACCGGTTAAGGACAAGACATGACTAAAGATAAGTTTATCTAATGTCTACAACCCTACGCCCCCGCTATGGTGAGATATGAAGTCACGGATAATGATTATTGGAAGCATTAAGCATTTAAATCTAATGGGAAATTTCATAGCATATGGGTTTATATGTTATTTGAATTATTTTGAAATAAAACTCACATAGCTATATTGAAATGAATGAATCAGAGTTTGAGTATTGCGGAAGATAAAAAAACATTATAATACTAAATAAGAGTTCAAGCTCAAACAAAAGATGTTTTGGAATTTTAAAAGTAACTTTATAAAGATAAGAGTTAAAGCATTTTGTAATAAAGAACAACATCCTTTTAGTAAAATTAGATTTTAAATTCAATAATAAGAGGATGTTTTTATAAGCAATGTTTCACTTGTTGGAAGAATGTTTAGCATACACGTTTATATTGAGATAAATTAGAGTTTGTTACTATAAGAATGATATGCGTGTTAGAACAACCAATATAAATTCTACCAAGCAAGTCTACCACTTGTTTTTAAGAAAAATTGAGATTTAAGACTTGATATAAGCATGAAAGTGCAAGGTAAAAGTTCATATGGTGATGATGCGGAAGACTGATAGAAATACAAGAAACATCTTAATGTTAGCAATGATGATCCATAAAAAGATATGAGTTAAAGTTCAAAAAGAAGATGTTTTTGTAAATCATTTTCAATTAAAATCTTGAACAATGTAACCAAGCATGAAATAATGTTATCAAAAAGAGATTACTACAATGTTACTTTAATTCACAATTTCAAAATATACCAAACATTGTAGAAAGCATGCTAGGTTATCTAGTGCATTTCATAAGTAAAGAGTAGTATAGTATTAGCATTAGGATCCAATACTCATGAGAAGAAGTGTTATGGAAGATAATGATGTGCACAAGAGTGTATTTTTTAGTAGAGTATACAAGTGTTTTAATCAAAAATACAAGTAATATGTAGAGTAAGAGCACAATAAAACACAAATAATTTTACTTCCACATACTTTAATGCACAAATAAAAAGTACAACTACCAAGGTGCTCTGCACACACAATGCTCATCAAGACTTATCAGGGTGCAAAGTAGTGCTTGGGGGATCACATATTTTATTTTGAATTTTGAGACTAGTGATCCGGTGTACTTAAGAGTAAGTGGTTTTTTTCTTATTTTTGAAAGAAAGATTTGATTTGCACAAGACACTTTATTATTCTTTCCAAGATGCTCAACCTCACAATGCTTATTAAGACTTATCAGGAGGTTCAAGTAGTGCTTGGTGGAGTTATCTTTGTCACTTATTTTATAATTTTGTTTTGTACAAAGTTCTCCGAATACACTTGTTTTGCAAATCAATATAATTTATGAAAAAATATAACCACTTTTCTTATCTTTTAAAAGTGCAAATAAAGGAGTGTAGGTAAGATACTTGTGCAAATTTAATTCATTGTACTAATACATAAACATACACAAGCATTCTTAAATTAAACCCTACGTAGACAATGCCAAAAAGTGAGTGAATTTCTATCATTATCAAACATAAAACATTTCTCATACTTAGAGGCATGCTAAGCTTGATTCTACACAACCTTTAACATATAATTGATGCACATATTAATAGATATATCTAAGCATGATGAAAACAATGTTCAAAGTAGTTTGAAAAAAAATAAATTGAACCATTATAGAAGTTCTAAATGATAGATTAAATCATGCTTGATTTTTACAATAAAGTTCATACAGTATTTTTTGCTATTTTTGAAAAAATAATCTTTATTTAAAGTTTGAACTTATAAAATTGATCTTGGACTTCCCGAGGACTACCTTGTGAGAGGTTCGCCCAGTACTAGGTGATGTGATGGGATGATAGCCCAAATCACCCTTTCGCAAGATACAAGTAAAAGTTAAGTTCAAAATAATAATTTTTGATATAATTTTTTTGTTTTATATTTTTGTAATTGATCTTATTTCTGAAATAGAATTTAAGCAAATGACAAAAACCAAAAAGGCAAAACATATTTTTTGTAATTTGGCTTTTGTATTTTTGTATTTGATTTTTCAAAAATGTAATAAAAGCAAAAATGCAGAAATGAATAGTACATATAAAATAATATATTTTTATTGATTTTTCAAAATTTTAAAATTTCAGAAAATCGGAGCCTCGAGCTAGCGCTGGCGTTAGGTCCTAGCGCCTGCGTTAGCTCACAGAGAGTGCTTATTTTAATCATATGGCCTAGATTTTCTTTGATTTTGCTTCTGATTTTTCATAATTATGTTTTTGCACTATAAGGCATGTCTAATGAAGTGATGAAACGTGAGGAAATCGCAAAAAGTTGCGGAAGTTATAATTAGTACATGAGTTTCATCTTCATTAGGGTTTCATATTTATTAAACATTATTGAGTTTTGCACAACATATGCATGAGTGAAATGATCATAAATAAGTGAAATAATATTCATGCTTTTTTTTATTCGGATTTAAACATGATTATGATTAACCATACTTGGGGTAATTGAAAATGACGCAAATATATTCACTACCTAAGCAAAACTTGCGCATTTTATAAATTTAGCCTAATACCCCTAAAATACACCTTTTAAATCCATTCTCTAAAATTATATCATTAGTCTTGATAATAATTTTAATATACAATTTATAATGATAGCGCAAGACATTTTAAAGGTAATGAATTGAGAAAGGTAAAAGTAAAAAGGATAAGTAGATCACTTAAAAGAAATGATATGACTTTTCTTTAATTTTATTTAATATGATTCATTTATGAATTATGGTTTTAATTTATGAAAGTTATATCACAAGATATATAAAGTGATCATAGCATGATAGTTTAAAAACAAAAGAAAATAAAAAGGTTTAAGCATATCATGAAGTAGAGAAATGATATTTCATTTTTAATTGATTTCTACTTCATGCAAATGATGGGATACTAATGAATAAAAGATTTAGGTATCCAAAGAGGACCGGGAGTAGCGGTTCCTTTGGGTACCCAAATAAATCGTGTTTGCTTTTGGGGAGATATGATTGAATGGGCCCTTTTGATTTGAGTTTGTGTTTCATTTTTAACTTTTGGCCGCCATTCAAACATTGGTTTAATATTATTCTTATTTATCAAATTTCCATGATGATTTTGCAAAACATTCTTTATAGGAAATTTGTTTATCTTTAAGTTTTATGTTGGGAGAGTGGTTATTTTGTAAATGATAATGATTTGGAATTTTATTTTCAAGCATTTGATATTTTTTATTTCCTTTGTTGGGATTAGACATATTATGAAAATTCATATTTAACTTGCTTTTGGAATTTGTTTGAAATTGTTGATTTATGTGTTGAGAATTTTTCTTTATTATTTCCTTAAGCAAGTTGACTTTAGTTTCCAATTCATAATTCTTAACCTTAAGATTATGTCTTGCTTTGTTATAGGCTATTGTGCTATTTTTAAGAGTGGATACAATAGACTCAATATGATTTTGATAATTGTTTCTATATTTATCAAATGTTTCATCCATCTCTTGAATTTCAATTTTAAAATCTTTGCACTTAGCACAATCATTTTTCAAGGAAGAATTTTCTAAACATAATTTTTCATTTTGTTCTTTTATAAAAATAATTTCTCTTTCAAGTTCCTTAAGTTTTTCCTTAAAGTTATTACAATCAAAACAAGGTTTTGTGTTTTCAAGTAAAGGACAAGATGGTGAAACTACATCATAATTTGATTCTAAATTAACATTAGCTTTTAATCTCTTATTTTCTAAATGTAAATTTTTAATAGTGATTTTCAATTTCTTGATCTTACGATTAGTAGTTTTTAGTATACTGAAACTAGAAATGGAAGTTATTACACAAGAAGAAGATTTAGTTTTCCTTACAGCGCTATTGGAGGAGGCAGATTGTGAACATGAAATCCCTTCATCATCTTTTAGTTCCTCCTCCATTATGGATGGATCTATATCTTCTCTTTCTCTTGGTGTATGGTTCTCCTTTTCTATTTCAATATTCTTCATGGTTTCGCTCCGAGAGAGAGATCTTCTTGAATGATAGTGGATGCTTGTACGTTCTTTTCCTCCTGTGTTTGTTCCACACCTGCGAGAGGAAGATCATACATTTCTTCAAGAAAGCGCCATATTTTGTATGCACTAGAAAAGCAATATATGAATTTGAAAATTTCATAAGATAGTGCACAAAATAAATAGTGTTTGGCTTTGGCATTTAGCTGACGTTCTTTTTTATTCGATTCATCCGCACGTCTTATAATTGCTAAGTTCCATACTTCGATGTCTAAAGTTTTAATAAATTTTTCCATTAATAATTTCCACCCTTTAAAATTTTTCCCTTCGAATAAAGGTGGTTTAGGAGATTTTTCTTCTTCATAAAAATTTACCCCACTAGTAGAAGTGAGATCATGAGACGCCATTATTCCCGGTTGTTAAGCCGACTGGAATAACCTGCCTCTGATACGACTTGTTAGATCGGTCGGCGCCCTTAGAGGGGGGTGAATAAAGGTTTTCAAAAACTTTGGAATTTATTTATAAAACTTTGAAATATTGCAAGATTAATACAATGATAAATCAAGTAAAACAATAATGAAGAGACATGCTTTATTAATATTAAATAAGTTTTACAAAACTTGATTTCTATGACGCTAGAAATCGAAAGGCGAATTATAAAGCTCTTTTTGTTTTCTATACCGACTCGTATCCCCACGAACCGGTTGGCTTTAGCCGATCTCTCCCCAGATACGGCCTCAAGCCGCTCTAGCCAATCTATCCCTAGAAAGGCCTCGAGCACCCCCTAGATCTACTCCCTAGACCCAGTCGCCAACACGAGGCGAATTTTAGCCCTAAGTCTACCCCAGACCTAGTCGCCAACACGAGGCGATTTCACTACCGTTTACAATGATAAAAGAGAAATGAAATAACAATAATTAAAAAACTCCCTCAAGATGAACTTCTGAACGAGGAGGCGAAGATCCGCTGGAGAATCAGCGTTTGTTGAGGCGGACTTCATTCGGATTCGGCGTGACGTAATCCTCCTTCAGAAATTTGCAGAGCTTCACTAGGGCTTCAAGTTTCGGCCAAGATGGCCTCTGGAGTTGTAGCACTGCCTCTCTCTCCTAAATGTGTCTCTGAAACGAGAGGTGAGGGGTCCATTATATAGCCCAAGCGCTACCGCCGGCGCTAGTGCTACCGCCGGCGCTAGCCCGGATTAGGCAACGTTTTGCGCGGCAGAATCTCCCATCCGCGGCAACCTCTTGCTCTATGCCTTAAGTGCGTCATGCTACCGCCGGCGCCATCCATTACCGCCAGCGCTATCCCTGGTTAAGAAACTCTTTGCGCGGCAAGATCTTCAATCCGCGGCAACCTAGCTTTTATTCCTTCTGTGTTCATTGCTACCGCCGGCGTTATCCGATATCGCCGGGCGTTAGCGCCTTCTATAACCGCCGTCGGATTGTCGCTAATCATCGCTAGCGTCGGGCGCTATCACTACCGCCGGCGCTAGTGGCCATTATGGAAATTTTGCCTCAAATTCGGGGGCAGTCTTCATGTGTCCTCCTTGAGTCATGTGGACCTGGATAACCTGCACACTTGAACACACAAGATCAAATACATGTGATTTGTTATTCTCAAACCTAGGAGATGCGGAAGACCATGTTCCAACACCATTAGCTAGAACTGCTTTAAAGTTGAATAAGTCGTGCTGGGAGGACAATAACCCCAGTAGTTATCTTACTTTTTCCTGCATTTCTTATTTCATCTTGTTTAGTTTAGTTAGCTGTATTTTATTTTATTTTTGTACATTTTCTTTTGTTTTTGCGGAGCTCACCCCTGCAGGTCATTCTTCTGGCGGATGCTGCAGCTTTGTCCTGGTTTACACGCGTCTTCTAGTATGCTCACTTGCTGAGCATTGGGTACCTTCTTTCCCGAGACTTCATTTTGAATTTCATGGTTCTATCTTGTGTTGGATTGTTTAGTTTAAGTCTGGGGGAGAGATATTTATTGTACCCACTGCACGTGCACATCTCAGTGCATGCTAGAAGTACTTTATTTCAGTTATTTTATTTGTTCATCTTCATCGCACACCACTTCACCCACATAAGCGCGCTCTTGCCTATTTGTTTTGTTTCCGAATAAACTATTTTGGTTTGGAATGTGAATTAGGGTGTTAGCTTAGGAATTACTATTTGGAGTGCGATGTTGACTCATGCAGTGTTCTAGTCGCATCCGCATGCTATAGTAGAATTTGAGTACAACTAGATTATCTCTATGCATTTAATTTATGACTAGTATTTTTGCGTAGTTTAGATTTGTTATACTCAAATGGTGAATGTGAACGAAATTGGCGATAACCCGGTGTTGTGTGTATATGAGCACTAGTTGTGTGCTGCTCGAGTTGGGAGGAAGGTTTACCTTTCTCGTGGGCTAAGAACTTGCCCCAAACGACTCTTGAAGCATGGGTGAGAGCGATTGTTTGAGTTAAATGTGATGTAGGCCACCTTTTGGCTAGTTTGAGCCTTGTCTTTCCCTGTCCTATTCGCTCACCTTTGCAAGCCAACATTTGTGCCTACCACTTCTTTGTTTCAGCTCCTCCTCCATTCACCAAATCCTGAAGCTTATCCTACTTTCGCAACCAAATAGCTGTTTAACTGCACTCATATTCTTGATTTGGTGTGATGTTTGGAATCTGTGTGATGTGAAGGAGAAATAAGTTTTATTTGCTGATTATGAACCAACCGGAGGATAAGAAAAAAAAAGAAAAATATGATATTAAAATAAAAATCTAGGAAAAGAATTGTATTGAAAAGAAATCCTTCCGAGCGTAATAGAAAATCTGTTGGTGTCTGTGAAGTAGGCCGTGTGTACACTTAGTTTTCATGATAAGTCTGGGGGTGTATCACACAAGCTTTGTTCATGGTTTTGTTGGGTGCAGCGTTCCGTTGACTCATTTGTGTTGCGTAGCCTTCGTCTTTATCCTTGAATATCATACCGCAACCTAAGCCCCAATATAATCATAAAGTCCTACTGATTTATCTCGTGAGTTTGCTAGCGCCGTGGAGAGAGTGTGACCGGGCAAGCTTATGGTTCTCGACGCTGATGGATTTCAGCGGAGTTATTCCTGAACCCCGACCTTGTGTAACACCCTCCTTAGTGGCTTGTTACTTTCACACCGGGCATGATCGTTCAAGTTCTTCACAATTCACCAACTGAGTATTGACAAATCTTTATTTACGCTCTAATACTTTTGTAAATTAGTTAGCATAGTTAGAATCTCTTTTTACTAAATTTCTATTAGCATGCTTCTGATACTTCGCACCGTACTCCTTTGTGTAATTTTTTTCGTTGACTGCCATTTTCACACTCCGCCGAATTCGTTTGCTTGGGACGCGCAAACAGGTAAGTCTGGGGGTGTGATGAGTCCCAATTATATACACATTTATGGACTCATCTGGGCCGATTTTCTAGTCTATGCACTACATTTTAGGCATGTTTTCGCTCATATTTGTTATTCCATGCTATGTGCACTTCTAGGCCCGTTTTGGTGTTATTTCTTGTTTATCTTCGTTTTTAGTTTTCATGCATTGTTAAGTGCCACCTTCAGTGGCTAGATTGGTGTTGTATGCTGGAACAGGAGTCGTGCAGGTGTTCCCGGTACAATCCTGTACAGGAACACTGTGCACGATCACTGGTTCTATTGCGCACGACCACTGGTCGTGCGCCACTGATCGTGTGCACTTACCCCCTGAAATCTGAGTTCTGTCTTCCTTATCGCACGACCACTTACAAAAGCAAGCACGACCACTGGTCGTGCGCCACTAGTCGTGCGAACATTGTATTTTATAATTTTCTTACCTTGTAGGCTCCGTCCAGGCAGGCGCACGATCACAGGATTCTAGTGCGCACGACCACTGGTCGTGCGCCAATGACCGTGCGCAATGTTTATTCCAGCGCCTATAAATTGACCAGCTCGCGAATTAGGTCGGGATCGACGCATTTCTTCCGCCCAGCTCCGCCGTTTTTGCCCCTTCCGCAGGTTTTTCGCCCCTCCATCGCCGCCCACCATATGGAGGTGCTCCGGGCTTGTTCTTCACGCCAATCTTTAGCCGGAGCTTCCTCTCGGCCTCCTCCTTCATCCTAGCGCTCCAAGGGAAGACCTAGCCGCCATCACCATCAAGCAAGAGGAAGTTTGCAACCTCTACCAGATCGTGACACGAAGAAGACGGGCTCATTGGAGAGTAGTGACAGCTCTCTCTACCCCGGACGTAGTTGCGGACCGAGCTTGGACGCGGATTGACAACCCGGCGATTCCAACCGTGAATCTACAACGAGACTTCGGATTCGGTCGATTTCTTGCCTTATTCTTCTCTTATTGATGTGTATGTAGTTAGATCTATGTATTAAGATGAAGTTGCACTTAAAACTAGTTTGTATTTCTATATATTTCATGTCTATGTGAAATGTTTGTTGTTTGAGTTGCTTGAGGTGCGCCTCATTCCATCCTCCATCCCGCCGTCACGTTCGTCGCCGCACTAGCAATTGCTAGTGGCGTGCTTGTCGAAGAGGTGCTTACGACCCTCACTCTGTTTGCCTACTCGTCCATCCGCCTAGCGAAGCGTGGCATAGCGGCCCGTGTAATCCACTCGCCCTACGAAGCAGCGCGCTCAAGGCCTGCATAGTTCGATTCCGCTTGCCTACTCGTCCATCCGCCCTTGCGACGCAGCGCGCTCAAGGCCTGCCTAGTCTCCATCCCGCCAAGCGAAGCACTGCATAGCGGCATTGCATAGGAGTAGTCATAGCATTTTCTCTTTATTTTCCACAATCCAAAACCCCCGTTTCCGCAATCCATCCGACTCAAAGGACTTCGATCTCAAGTCCTTCCTCGAACGTTAACTCCACCTTACTGTGTTCCTTGAGAGATTCGATACTTGGGGATTTACTTCCTCATATTATTACTTGACAACGACCGGTTCACTGCCATTTCGTGCCGCAGTATAGCTACCGCCTGTAGCGGTGTGCGAGATTTGCGCCATCAGCGGTCTCCTTTTCTAATCGCGCGAACACCCAGGTCGCGCGGTCAGGCGGCATCTGTGTTCAGACCGCCAGTATCTTTCTTCAGCATTGTATTTCTCTTTTTGGTTTTGTGTACTGGCGAAATCATGTCTCGCCATGTATACCTCGCTCTGTAATGAAGATTTCTGATGTTATCAATAAAGATTGCTTTGCTTCATGTGCTTCTGGTTGTTGGCTGTAACTTTGAGTTGTACAATTCCTGCTCACTCCTAGATCTACGGAAAATTTCACATGGTATCAGAGGGAGGTTGGAGTGGATAGAGCAGTGAACAACTCAAAGTTGCCATCGCCTTTGTGAAGAAGGAACCAGTGGTAGAGCCTTGGAAGCAGGTTTTGCAAGAGGTCTTAGAATTGAGATGCTCACGTCGACTAACTTTAAGAAGTGGAAGTCGTGCATGCAGAGTTATCTTCTGGGCGAGGACCTCTGGGAGGTGGTTGGAGGAGATAGCACGGAGGAAGTTGTCCTAGCTGGGGATAATGTTCATGAGGTGAGAAATTGGAGGAGGATTAATGCGAAAGCAGAGTTCACACTAAAAAGGGCAATATCACGTGACCTATTCGATCACATCTTGGGGTGTGGATCAGCTGTCGAGATCTAGAAAGCCCTGGATGGGCTATTTAACAAGAATAATGTAGTGAGGCTACAGTTCCTGGAAAATGAGCTGGCTAGGTCGGCTCAGGGAGATCTGTTTATTTCTACGTTCTTCCTGAAGATGAAGAACATGTGCACTGAGATTTCAGCACTGGATCCTGATGAACCAATTTCTGAGGCGATGCTGAAGACACACATCATCCGCGGCTTGCGGAAGGAGTATGTGGCTTTTGTGGCGTCGGTGCTTGGTCACATCAGGAAGGACTACCTTCAACTTCTGGACCGCAGGAGAGGGGCTATGCTCCAAAGGCTGAAGGGAAGAAGAAGGGAGAAGGACCCAAATGCTTTAGATGCGGAAAGCTTGGTCACATCGGGAAGGACTGCCGGGTGAATCTTCAGCCAGGGCATGCTGCTGCAGGGAAGGAGGAAACTGAGGCCAGGCAAAATGATGGAGGATGGGGAGGATCCTTCTCGGCTTCTGTCGGAGTTGTGGCTCCTATCAACTATCAGGAGGACTGGATCGTGGACTCGGGGTGTGGTCATCACCAAACCGGGGATGAGTTGAAGCTTTCTTCAGCGCAACCTTACTCAAGTACTGATGCTATAATAACTGCCGATGATACTGTGCATACTGTCGAGAAGGTGGGGGTTGTTTCCTTGGGCAGTGATAGGGGGCCACTAACGTTGAAGAGTGTCTATCATGTGCCCGGAATGAGGAAAAACCTCTTCTCCATGACCAACGCTGTTGACGCTGGGTATCACGTTATGTTCGGTCCAACGGAAGTGAGGTTTCTACAAAACGTTGAGGCGGTCAAGGCTGATGTCGTTCATGTCGGGAGAAGGGCAAAAGACTTGTTCGTTTTATCGAAAAGTTCTTATGTTGATAAGATGAGGACAAATGATAGTGTCGTTATATGGCACGAGAGGTTGGGGCATGTAGGGATGGATAAGTTGAAGGCTATGGCGATAAAAGGTCTAGTCAAGGGCCTGCCTAGTCTATCTTCCTACGGTGATGGTCATGTTTGCGCGGGATGTCAGTTCGGCAAGTCTCATCGGCTGCCATTTGTTAAGTCACAGATAAGGAGTAGTGTGCCGTTGGAGTGCATCAACGGTGACTTGATGGGACCGACTGCTACCCCAAGTCTCGGAGGCAGCAGGTATATGCTGGTGTTGATCGACGATTACACCAGATATGTCTAGGTTTATTTTCTGAAGGAGAAGGCGGAGGCATTTGCCAAGTTTGTGGAGTTCAAGGAGCTAGTGGAGGGTCGGCTAGGCCTGCGGATAAAGAAGTTGAGAACTGATTGTAACGCCCGAGGTTTTTCTTACAATTAATTTTGAGTAGGGTTATGGTAATAATAATGGTTTAAATATTAAAGCTATCGTTACGAGTGTTAATGCGAGAGGGCGTTACCATTTCGTGAACGGTCGTCCGGCGAGATAATCCTCGATTGAGTCATTTATGTGGATATATGTATGTAAACGTGTATATATATACGTATATATGTATACATATGTAATTATAAGCATGTATAAATTTTTTTATAAACATACTATTATAAATGTATACAAATACATATATTCATATGTGTACGCATGCATGAAGTTTTTATAGGGAGGTTTTGTGTAGGGTGCTATATATACAATTATATAATTATGCATGTGTATAAAGGTTATATATATAAAATCTTATATATATAAGTTATAAATAAATATATATATATATATAAGTATACCTTCAGGCTTCAGCAGGTTTAGCAAACAAAAAAAAAAGGCCGATGCTTTTCTTTTCCTCCCTGTCTCGTGGTGCCGGCGAGTCGTCGTGGGTAGGGTTTGCGTCGGATCGGCGTCGGGCGGTGCCGGAGCTGTCGGAGGATGAAGGATCTTGGTTGCTGGGACTCATCTCCGTCGCCGGGGCTAGGGTTCCTGCGAGTGTATCGCGATCCGGAGGTTCTTTGGTTGTTTTTAAGGCAAGAGAACTCTTCCTCCTCCTCCCCTTCATCTCTTTTCTGGATATTTATATGCTATCTGATCTCCTAGCTTGGTTAGCAAATTTCTCTGGATATCTATATGCAATCTGACCTCCCAATTTGGTTAGCAAAAATTTTCTGGATATTTATATGCTATCAAATTTGTTCTTTTACCTTACCTAGCTCTTCTGTATTAATAAAGTCATTTGGTATGAAATTATTCACCAAATACCAAATACTAGATAATCTACCTACCGCATGGTCAAATGATTCATTCACAAATTTTTTCTAATGGTTTTTTCCAGAAAGGGAAAATTGTTACTTATACTGTTTATATAATCTGGAACAAACTTAGCAGATACTCCGTTATGAGTAATATGTTTAACTACCAACTGAGCTACCTCTTGTTGATGTAGTTTAAGAATTGCTATATTTTTTTTTAGATGAGTTTTCAATAATCAATTGAACTATCTTTGGATTAGAAATTTTCTCTATAGAAGTTATAAGAATCGTTGGTTATCTGAGGAGCAAAAGAACGTTGTTGAAGAAATTTTCTGGTTGTCCTAATAAATTGCTAGGATATCTGTTTGGTTCTTGGGAGGAAATGATATATATATAGTCATAGTGAATGGCTAGCGTTGAGGGTTTTCCTTGCTTCAATTTTGTCACTGTTTTAGGAAAAAGAGAAAACACAGCTGCTGTTCTTTTTTCCTGTTGTTTTCGGTGGTCTGGTTTAGATTTGCTGGGAGCATGGTTATCAGTTAGTTGCTGTTAAAATCCTTGTCCTTATGCCTGTAATTGTTCCAGTTGTGGCTTGATTTGAGATGGTTTCTTACTTCAGTTTTGCAGCAACTGCTATAGAGGTTATTATGGGGGGATTGTTGTTTTGATGATTTGATGGATTTGGGTGAACCATTTTGCTGCTGGCTTATGGTTGCTGTCACTGATGTGTGTTTTCATTCAAAATTTTGTTGGCCTACTGCTTGTTCTCCTGTCCTATTGGGTGTTTTGTCGATTGATTCAGCATTGTGCTATTTCCTTATTTCTTCTTTTGGTGGCAATGTAGTTTCACTTATTGTTGCTGTACTGTTATCTTTTTAATCCTGTCTCTGTTATACCCTTCCTGTTAGCTGCTATGCCTCTTTTTAGATGCTGAATTCTGCAGTTGGGCAGGGCTGTTTGGTTGTCCTTATACAGCCACTAAAGGCTGTTTGGTTTATTTTAAGTTATGGGGCACTCCTCTTGCAGCCCCATATGTATGTGGTGTTCCCTTGATAACATTTTGAAATGTGTAGGTCACCATAGAGGTCAACGTCAACACTCTAACTGTGATGCAACCCCGATAAAATATGTTCATTAATAATAGGAACATATTCCCGACTAGTTAGTGGCAGCTGTGTTTCACCTTTTTGGGTCTTGTTTGGTGTTCTGGGTTCTTGATTCCTGTTGTCATCTCCCTTGGAATCTGGATAGCTTCCATACCTGTATAGTTATGCCACCAGGTAGTCTGATAAGACTTCCCTAGGATTAGAAAAGTTTGCTCGCCCTAAGATCGGGTAATTATTTCTTCTTTTATGAAGTTCCCCGTCAATTTTAAAATGAAGTCTTCTAGACAACTTTGATATAAGTACTCCTCGTTGACTTGATATAAGTCTTCTCCCGTCGGCTCTTGTTGAGTCTCCTGTCAATTTCATCGCTCATTCTGAATTGTTTCCTCACATATCTATATGTTCTTCTGTCGGGTGTTCCCGGGTATCTTAAACGTTGTTATCAAACCATTTAAATCCCTTTGGCTGGGACCTTGGATAAAGATATGCTCTATTCTTGAGTTGCCCTGTATTTGGTCAATGTTATCCGTCGTGTCTTGTCGTACCTTATTCATCGTACTGTTACGAGAAGTTCGTTGGGAGTCAAGTTTAGACTCACCAAGTATTTTCTTTGGGCCTTTGTGTGTTGTTCTGGTGTTGGCCTTTGTGTTAAGTTACCTCCGTCTCGTTCCGACACCAAGCCTTGCATGGGGTCGGGTTGTTGAAATCTTCAGCTCTGTTGTAAGTTAAATATTAATCTATTGATTTATTGCTGAATCCGGTGTTTCCCGATTCTCTCGTTTTGAATTATGGTTAAAACCATTTGTTATCATGTTTTCCCGGTCTGGCACTCCTCCTTGTGTTCTGTTGGATTTATGAGCTAAAAATGCTTTGTTGCCTAATTCCCGGGATAGTTTCGGTGAGTGGTTCTTGATCTCTATGATCTTCGTTGTTTAGATGTTCTAAGTATTCTCTGGTAAACTGCACCGTGGTATAGTTGTATACTTATATACATACATATACTTATATGTATGATTGTGCACCCTGCTTCTGGTGCTATGTGTGAGTCTGTTGTGCGTGTGAGCTGAAGGTCACCGCCACAGCGCCTCTTTTGGGCTGTTGGTTTGGGTGAATTGGAGTCACCGCTGCAGCACTCCTGTTTGGTTTTTGGGCTGCGGACTTTAGTGGAGATACCACCGTCGCAGTGCCTTCTTTTGGGGGACGCTTTTCCCTCGAGCTGATCAGTCTTAAGTTCTTAAACATATATGCTTATATATGTGTATTATGATATTATATGCATGACCATCACCTCTGAGCCGCAATGGCGGACACGTGGCGGGCTTTGATTGTTTTGGCTATTACCGTCTGGTGCAGGCTTTTCCTCTCACCGAGTGCACTCGTTTGAGCTGGCTCGAGTTGTTGTAAGATTATTGATGTTTATCTGCTTAGTTTCCTTTCTGCACTCTTTTACTTCTGATGCCGCTAATCTTGGTTTTCTTGCACCCTTTTGGGCTGAGGCATTCTTTTCTTATGAATGTCTCAGGTTCAGGTTTTTAGCTGCCGCAGGAGTTAGAGCGGCGTCGTTTAGCTGTCCTGTAGAGGCCCTTCCTCTCTAGTAGGTAAGGGGCAGTTCCTTTGGTTGTTTTTCCTTCTTTCCTGCGGGTTCGTGTCAGTTGTTGACGCCCGTATGAATCTCTTCTTGTGCTAGTTTACTTGCTAGTTGTTTTGCTGTTACTTTCAGGTTGTTTACCTACTTGCTCCCTGGGAAGCTTTATGCTAGGATGCATTAGTTACTTCTTGGTATAGAAATGTCATTCTTGCATATCATGGTTTTAAATAAATGTCACGTACTTTGAAGATCGTAGAAAATCTTTTCTTACTATACTAAACCTAGATATATGCATATCATTTCTGAGATGTTTATTTTCATGCTCATGTAGGCTAAAAACAAACCTATTTTTTTCCGCTACGTATGTATAGATTTCTACTTGTGGACTAGATGATCCACCGGACCGAGGGACGCGGTCTTAAGCTAAAAATGAAAATTTCTCTTTTAATCCAATCACATATATGTCTTTTATAAAATTATCGTAAAGAGTGTTTGCCTGAGCGTCTGTAGTCGTCTCCTGCAGGCGTGGCATCACGACGCGTATTTTTCCCTTGCTCTGATATTACGTATTATATTTTGGGAAAAAATGCGGGTTGTGACACTGATAATGGTGTGTGAGTTCACCTCTGGTGAGTTCTCTAGTTTTTGCAGGAAGGTGGGCATCCAGAGGGAGCTTACTTGTGCGCATACTCCACAACAAAACGGAATTGCAGAGCGGAAGATCTGTCATCTAACGGAGACCTGCAAGTGTTGGCTGCATGCCAAGAGTATCCCAAGGTCCTAATGGGCAGAGGGAAAGTCTTGTGCCGCCTACGTCATCAACGGGATGCCTCTCAGTCCCATCAATATGTTGACCCCGCATGAGATGATGTTCAAGGAAAAGCCAAGCATGGCTCACCTTTGGGTGTTTGGTTCCACCTGCTATATGCACGTTCCAGATACGCTTCGGACGAAGCTAGATGCAAAAGCAAGGAAGCTAGTCTTCGTGGGATATGATGATCGGAAGAAGGGATGGAAGTGCATGGACCCGGAGACGCGGAGATTTGTTGTATCTCGTGGCATCGTGTTTGACGAGGTGACATCGTACAAGGGAAGTTCTGGTGTTGAGTTACTAGAAAGCAGGGTGGAGGAGCCGGAGAGAGCTGTGGAAAATCTTCAGGTGGAGCTGCCTTTGTCACCAGGTGGTCCATCCATTTCTAGTTCTGAGACGGAGTCTTCTGGATCAGGAAGCAGTGGGAGGGATGATCCTAGTACGTCTGGAAGGGGAGCTAGGGAAGAAGAAGCTGAGGATAATACGAGTCAGGGGAAGGTGTTAAGGAGATCGAAGCGAACGATCATTACCCCTGATCGCTATACAGGAGGAAACATGGTGAACTTTGTCTTTTATTTCTTCGCTGGTCCCCTGGATGAGCGGGAACCAGTGAGCTTTGAAAAGGCCAAAGGCGTGAAACAGTGGGATTCATCTATGGAAGAAGAGATGACAGCTCTTGAGAAGAATGAGACCTGGTCTCTGGTGCCCAGGCCCAAGGGTATCACCCCTGTGACATGCAAATGGGTCTATAAGCTCAAGAAGAAGGCAGACGGTAGTATCGAGCGATACAAGGCTCATCTTGTGGCTCGTGGATTCTCTCAGCAATACGGTGAAGATTATGAAGAGACATTTAGTCCGGTGGCGAAGATGACTTCAGTACGGTTCATTATTGACTTGGCAGCTTTCTATGGGTGGGAGATTTGGCAACTCGATGTAAAGAATGCTTTCTTGTATGGCGAGATCGACAAAGATATCTACATGGTCCAGCCGCCAGGCTTCGTATCTAAAGATTTTCCAGACTATGTTTGTAAGCTGAAGAAGGCCATGTATGGGTTGAAGCAATCGTCGAGGGCGTGGTACGGGAAGATTGCAGAATATCTCCTATTATGTGGATTCGGTGCTTCAGACTCTGACTCAAGCTTGTTTGTCAAGAAGAACGGGGAGCTTCAAGTTATCGTGCTGCTTTATGTCGACGATATGATCGTGACGGGGAATTCGAAGGAGGAGGTAGCAAAGCTTCGGGCTGAGCTATATATCAGATTTGAGATGAAGGACTGGGGTGAACTCCACCATTTCCTTGGACTCGAAGTGCAGAGGAAGGAAAGTGGAGTGCTGGTGTCCCAGGCTAGATATGCGGAGCGAATCGTGGAGCGATTCAGCATGAAGGAATGGAAATGCATTTCTACACCTATGGAGAAGGCAATGAAACTTCGGAAGGATGAGGGGAGGATTCTGGAAGATCCGATTGTGTTCCGAGCTATGGTTGGGAGCTTAATTTATCTGACGATCACTAGGCCGGATATTGCATATGCAGTTGGCAAGGTGAGTCGTTATATGGCGGAACCACGAATGCCTCATCTGCTAGCGGCCAAGAATATTTTGAAGTATGTCAAGGCAACTTTGGATATGGGTCTTCTATATAGGAGGGATGCGGGCTTCGAGGTGCATGGGTACATGGATGCTGATTATGGGGGAGATTTGGATGATCGGAAGTCGACGTATGGATTCGTCTTCATGGCGGGCCCTACAGCTATATCATGGTGCAGCAAGAAGCAGGATTCAGTGTCTGTCTCTACCACGGAAGCGGAATACAAGGCTTCGGCCTTGGCAGCTCAAGAAGCCATCTGGCTTAGGAGGTTGGTGGGAGATGGCCATAAGGAGGTTCGGGGTCCGACTCTGCTCCGCGGCGAAAATGAGAGTGCACTCAAACTGGTTATTAATCCAGTGTGTCACGCGAGGACCAAACATATCAAGATCGAGCATCATTTCATTCGTGAGAAGGTGCTGGAGGGGTCTCTTTCGGTCAAGCATGTTCGGAGTATGGACAATATTGCTGACATATTCACAAAGGCGCTGGCGAAGGGGCCGTTCACTCGGCTGAGGAGTTTACTTGGGATGTTTTCAACTTCCCACTTCTAGGGGGAGTGTTAAAATTGTTGAAGTGTGAAGTTGGCGGTCTGGTAGGAGACCGCGCGGTCTGGTCTAACCGTGCGATCTTGCGGTCTCCTCTGCAGTCTGATCTATTCAGTCTAGCCGCAAGTTATTCGGTCTGACCGCCGTTCTCTCTGTCCAAGGTTGCCAAGGTGAGGCCGCGCAGTCTGGTTCGTGAGACCGCGTGGCGAGCTGTTCCCTGTAATGTGTGGGTTAAGCTGTTAACCGCGCGGTCTGTTTTCTGTATCCAACAGTCCGGTCTGGTGGTTGTTCAGGTTCTTGATGGTGCGCGCCGACTAAGGTTTTCTTAGTCGCGCGGTCTCGTTTTTGTGTTCGCATAAGCTGGCCCTTTGGCGATCTGCTAGTGTATGCGAACACTAGTGGTTGGTCGACTTGGTGGGCTGTTGCCCTAGTCGACTTGGCTATGTTCGCGGTCTCTGGAGGTCTCGTATAGGCGAACACTAGTGGTGTGCGTCATGACCGTGCGGGTTGTCATGATCGCGCAGCTTCTTGGATGAGTGGCGATCTTCTGGTCAGGCTTGAAGTCGGCGAGCTCACAAAGCGCAAAGCAATCTTCTGCTGACCGCGCGGGTTGACCGGTCTTGGTCGCGCGGTCAGGGCAGTGACTCTATCTCATAGGGTGGTGACTGGATCTGGTCGTACGCCTATAAATAGGAGTCACTGTAGCAGCAAAATCAATCGCACCAAGTGTAAGATAAACTCGCGCCTAGAACTTGCGGTCTCGTTTTTGTGACCGCTCGGTTTGCTGATTGAATTTCCTTTGTGTAGCTTCTGAGGATAGTGCGGACAATAGTGGTCACCTCTTCTTCTAAAGTGTCCAAGCGGTCTCACGGCTTGCAGTGTGGGTTTCTAGAGTTCGGGAGAATAAGTGGAGTTCGGGAGGTCGCGGCTTCAGTGGTGTTGTTCAAGTCGCCGACAGTCTGTTCACGCGGTCTCCTTTTCTAGTCGCGCGAACACCCAGGTCGCGTGGTCAATCGGCTTCTGTGTTCAGACTGCCAGTATCTTTCTTCAGCATTGTATTTCTCTTTTTGGTTTTGTGTACTGGCAAAATTATGTCTCGCCATGTATACCTTGCTCTGTAATGAAGATTTCTGTTGTTATCAATAAAGATTGCTTTGCTTCATGTGCTTCTGGTTGTTAGCTGTAACTTTGAGTTGTACAATTCCTGCTCACTCCTAGATCTACGGAAAATTTCACAAGGCCGCTGTCGCCGATTCTTTTAAGGTAGAGGTCAATCCTTCTGGGGTATTTCATCTGAAGATGAGTGATGGAGGAGAGGCGGTCGACTCTCCCAAGCCGACCGAACAGCAAAGCTCGGTGCTGGTGGTAAATGTCGAGGATAGTCCTAACCATTCACAACAAGCCGACCAAGAGTCGGCTAAGAAGAGGAAGAGGGCCGATACGATAACAGAAAGGATCTTGAAAAAAATCCAAGAGTCTGAAGGCCAAGAATAGAGCAGCCTCAAGGAAACCGGGAGCGGGCAGCCTTCAAAACAAGGCGCATGAAAGAGAAGTCTCAGAGGGACTGATAACTCTTTCCCCCAAGCCAGGCGATCAGGTTTCTACCTCTGCACATAGCATGACTGTGAGTGAGATCATCAAGGATTTTGACTCTCTTAAGAAGCAGGACTAACTACTTGACACCCCTGCCAACTTGAATGAGGTTGATCGCCCCGGAGAAGACGCGACTAGGACTGAGAAGGCCGCACCGGCTCCCGAGGACCTTGTGATGGCCGGGGATGCGGATCATGAAAGCGAAGGCAGAAAGGAATAGAGAGCTTCTGGACAAGCCGCCGCCGCCGCTAAATCTTCTTGCAAAAGGTAAAGAAGTCAAGGGTTACCGCCCTGTCCATTTTTTTTCAAAACACGGTCTCGAAAAAAGCCGCATGACTTGACACTGAACCCGCCACCGAGCTTCTTTCCCTCCGCTGCTCAATTTTCTGCTGCTAAGCGGAGGCAGAATGAGAGGTCGTGGAGAGAGCAGCACCGAAGGATGGATCCTGAGCAAGCGAGGTGATCTGTCCATCCGAGCCTTAATCCCACTGTTGCGGCTAGTAAGCGAGGAGAATTCGGAATGAGCGGTCCACATTCAGTAACGCCCCTTTTGTGTAAAATTATACCCGCCCGATCTTTCTGAACGTGTCTTTTTTACTGCAGGTGACCAAGAACTCACTGCGAAGCCAGGCAACTTGGAGGCTTGCCTTCCTCCATTAACTACATCAATCCCGTGCTCTTCATTGAACCCGGATACCCGAATAGAGGAGGAACTAGCCACTCATCAAGGCAACCTTGAGATTCTCAGGCAACAGGTGAAAGACCTCGAGGAGAGGGAGAAGGCCGCCCGAGATGAAAAGACCGCAATGAGGATTGCGCTAGAGGCCGAAAGGAAGGAGAGATGGGAGAAGGAGAAGATGCAACAAGACTAGGTCGCTGTTTTGACCGCTCGTCTTGACAAAGGGGAGAAGGAGATCCGAAAGCTCGAGGATGATTGCGCATATTATAGGGACAAGTACCTCCATCTGACAAGGGAAGTCGGCAGAAGCCGGCGACCTTTTAACACGACTAATGAAGGACGGCGTGGGTCAAACCACCCGGCTGTTGGGGTGAGTTCAACTATTCCAGCGGTCGGGATGGCTGATTCTGTTGCTAATGCAAATGAGACTACGGCGGCCTTGCCTGCACTTATGATTCCAGTCACGCGAGTAGAGCGAGATGCTGCGCAGCTTCACAGCATTATTAACCATCTTCATCATAGTATCAACCAGATGCACAGAACTGTCCTTCAAGTCGGCAATCACGTCGCGCGACTTCACTTAGAAGATGGTCAGAATGATACCCGCCAGCAATAAGCGGCTTTAAACAATGTTTGTAATATTATTTTATTCGGTCCTTGGAACAACCTTAAACATTGAACTCAACTTTGTGATATCCGATTTACTCTGTAGACCGCACGGTCTGTTATTTGAATGCTTATATTTTCTTCCTTTAAATATATTGACGCCTTTGAACTGCTCTGTAAGTCGTGCGGCTTGTTTCTGCTGTTCTTCAAACCGCTTGCCTTAATTTTGTTTTTTGTGGTTTACTGTTCATGAACTGTCTTAACTATGTGAGATTCTGGCCACGCGGGTTAGCTGTGCTAGCCACAATTTGACTTTGCTAAATGCAGATCACTGGCTCTATAAGTAGCGGCCCTTCCGAAGACCCATTCAACAAAATATTAAGATGGGAGCTAAGCGCCAGCCGGAGCAACCTGAAAAGGTATCTGCCACGCGGTCTGATGCGGCCTTGGCTTTCCATTTGGCCGACCATGAGGAATGTCATTTAACCAAGGCAGAGCTGGACGAGTTCGTTGAAAAGCATATGGTAGGGAGTTCACTGCTCGCGCGGCTTCCACTCCGTGAAGAGCGGATAGACACCTCCGCCCCCAATCGAATTGCCATCCCAATCGACCATTTTGACTGCGGCTTCAGGATCCCAATCCCCATTGAAGTCGCCATGATTTTCGACCACAATGGGGTTGTTCCCGGGCAACTCTCTCCCAACTCGATAGCGGCCATTTTTAGCTTTGTCTCCTACTTGCGGTCTGAGAAAGTCCATTTTTCAATGAACTTATTCAGGAAGATCTTCTCGGTGCAGGCTATCCCCGACGCAGAAACGAAGGTGTTCAAGGGCCACTTGTACTTTGGCTGTAGGGGGTTGAAGATTGTCAACCTTGCGAACAAGGTTGCGAACTGGTCTGAGAGGTACCTGATATTCGAAGGCCGACTTGGCTTGTTGAATCCTAACCCGCAGGTGCGGTCAGAGTAGGTTTTTAAGAAGATTGCGGTTAACAAGATTGAGCAGGAAACCTATTCGCTCCTTAAAACCGAGCGACTTGACGTAGGTCACTATGTCCCACTGCTCTCCGAGTTGGAACATATCCGACCTGAAGACAGTAAGTCTCTTTCAACCCGCTTCCTGCTCTTATATTGATTGTGCGGCCTCTCATTCTGATACTTTTAATTCTATTCTACAGCTGAAACCATCGTTCCTAAGAACAAGTCGGTTAGCCCAGCCGGCTTGATTCTGAACCTGAGGGAAAAGAGGCAGAGGTTGGGAAAAAACAAGCCGCTGGTGTCTGATGGTGAGGAATCGGCTTCTTCTGGCGATTTCTCCTCTCTCCGCTCTTTCAGCAAGGTGAGGGACTTGAAAGGTCACGCGATCTTGTCCTGGCACCCAGATGGTGAGGGTGTTCAAGTCTCCACCGCGCTCCCCCATTGGGAGAGCAAAAAATTTTTCCAACACGCAGAGGCCGCCGGCATTGCCCTATATGGCCGGCGAAACTTCAGGAGGTTAAGGAAGGTCCCCGAGGAAGAGCTCGCGCGGCTGGCCTCGTGGGTTAGCGCTTAGAGCTTCGTTACCAACCATTTCATGGGCATGAACTTCAAAAGATTAATCAGGGAAAATGATTATCCGGAGAAGAAGAATGCCGAGTTGAAGAAAGAGATCGCGCGATTAATGGAGGCGGAGCTGGTAAGTTATCACCTTGTTAGTAGACTCCCACATTCCTTAAACCGTGCGGCCTAACCTTTATTCCTTTTGGCAGAAAAAATATGACGAGATGGACCCAGTCTATCAAGAGGAGCTCTGCCCTCATGTCGCCGAGGGGATTGACGGGGCTTTTGACTGCGTGAGAGAACTCGGTGGGTTTGCTCCGGGGTTTGAAAATTTTTCTTTCTCGGATGCCTACCCGACTTTGCAGAAGAAGCTGGACAAGATTAGGCGAAAGGCTAAAGGAAAAAATAAGGTCGATGGGACTAGCTCAGAGGAGGAGAGTGACGATGAGGAGGAAGAAGGCACCGAGGAACCCGCTGCAGCTGACGTGGAGGAAGAAGGCGCCAAGGAACCCGCTGCGGCTGACGTGGAGGAAGAAGGCAGCTCGGGTTCAGAGTCCAGCGATTCTGGAGAAGAACCTGAGCGGCGTAAGTCGGGCGGCTTGAGCAGTTCATCCTCGTCGGGCAGCGAAGGATACTTTCCTGATGTTGTTATTGAAGGTAGCGAGGACTCAAGCTCCCCTGCGTCCAAAAAGCTCAAGCCGGACGAGCAGTCATGATTGTTATCTTTTATATTTGCTTTTTATTTTGCATAACCGATGGCTTGATTTTGTTAGCCGGTCGGTTAAAAAATGATGTAAAGATATTTTGACAATGAATGAAAAGTTTTTACCTGTTTGGCCATCTGTTCTTTGTGACTTACCTATGATTGTTGCGATCTCTTTTCTCTTAAAACTGCAAGCCCCTTTAATCAGGTCGTGCGGTTTAATATCAACTCAGACGGTTAGAATTTTAATTAGATTTCCACCCGAAAAGGCTGTCCGGGCGGCCCGTCTCTTCGATCCTGACTCTGCAAATTCGATATAACTCGGAGAAACGTCAGCCATGATATCTTGACGAATAATTGATGCGGTTACAATATATAATTGAGCGGATAGAAATTCAAGCTCTGAAGGATCTCAATATGAATGTCTTGAGTCAACCAGAAACCGAAGGCAACTTTAAGCCGTTGTAATAATTATATCCCGATTATGAGTTGTGCGATTTGAATGAGTCTTGTGCGATTAGATAGCTCCATATATTTGAGATCAAGCCGCGCGATTATTGCCCGGCTTTGCATGATTGCTTCAAAAATAGAGAGAATCCAAATCATAAGAAAATGATCAACAGGTCGCACGGTTAGTATTCAATTCGAACGACCTGTAATTCAGATTTTTGTAAGACCTATCCTTGTGAGCATAAATGTTAATTGGTAAGTTCGTGCGGCTTATACATAACTCGGGCGGTCAGTGACTTGATACTTGGTAATAATATTCATCCTCATAAGAATCATAATCACTCTTCTGTTGAAAACCTGTTTTTAACCGAGCGAATAAAACTGATACCCATAAGGATGATAGAATTATAGATCGAATGAAAAGACCGATCGGCCACGGTTATTCTTGATATCCTGATCCTTGCCTTATGGCATTTTATGATAACCCATTATAAAACTGATCAGTTTAAAACCGCCTGATATAATTGAACCGATCGGTTTAAAGATTTAAAACCGCCTGAAATATTATGATGTACCTGCTTATCTCAAACCAGTCGATTTAATAGATTAAACCGCCCGGTCTGTTGTATACCTGTTAAATCTTGTTTCCTCCCAAATGGTCCAGAAAGACTATATGAGATGAGATAATTTCCTGTAATGAAATAAGAAGTGGCTACAGACTCAGATGACCAAGTGGGAAGGTGGGCCTAGGTGGCGAACGTTGCTTTCCTCAAGTGGTCATAAGAGTGCTCTCTTGCCTAGGGTTACAAGCCGAGTTGATCAATTGGGCAGGTGGGCCTAGGCGGAGAACATTGCTTTCCTCAGAGAGATCAACTCAGTTGTGGGTCCCACTTAGGCATCGCTTGAGAGTATCTAGGAGTATTCGATGGTCACAGACTAAGATGATCAGTTGGGCATGTGGACCTAGGCGGCGAACATTGCTTTCTTCAGAAAGATCATCAAAGTTGTAACTATATCCCTCTCGGGGCATGATAGAGCTAACAATCACCTAGACCTCCCTTGATGCAGGGGTGTGTTAGATATCAGCCGGGATCCAAGGTTCCGAAGACCACCGCACGGGAATTGGCAAGCTACCAATACACGTATGCAAAAACTCCCCGCTACACATGATCTTCGTGGTTTTACGCTAATGACTACAATCCGAGGGGGTTCGAGCAGAACTGGCGATGTCTCCGCGGTTCAGTGAGGGATATATATAAAAAGTGTAAAAGAATCACCAGACAGGGAGAAGTGTCAGTATGGGGCTTTTTTATTGAATATCCAAAAATGCAAGAAATGAAGGAAACATTTAAGGATATAACTATTTAAGATCGTCACCGCTCTAGGTATGTGATATGTCTTATCCTTCGCTTGTCTGGAGGCGATAAGCCCCACTCTTTAGTACCTCTTTGATAATGAAGGGCCCTGCCCAGTTGGGGTTTAATTTTCCTACATTGCCTGTCCTGGCTGCGGTATCAACTTTCTTTAGCACGACATCACCAACTGCAAAATGCTTAACCCTGACGTTTTTGTCCAAGTATTTGGCCATTCTTCTTTTCACTTCCTCCTGCCTGATTGTTGCTTCATCTTGAAGCTCCGCAATTAAATCCAGACTGTATTCGATGCCTTCATCATTATCATCTATCCATGCTTCACCTCCCTCCTTTGCATATACAACTCTAGAAGTGACCACTTCAAATTCTATAGGAATGACTGCCTCTGAACCATGAGTAAATTTGAACGGAGTTTCTCCTGTAGCTGAAGATGGAGTAGTTCAAAGAGTCCAAAGGATAGAAGGAAGTTGTTCTGCCCAATTTCCTTTCTGATTCAATACCCTTTTCATCAGAAGATACTAGATTTGTTTATTTGCTGCTTCTACTTAACCATTGCTCCTGGGGTGATGTACCGAAGAGAATCGAAGCTCAATGCCAACCTGGTCGCAAAAATTGATCATATCCAAATTATTGAACTGATGGCCATTATCGGTGATAATTGCCAGTGAAACTCCATGCCGACAGACAATCTCTCCCCAGATAAAGTTTCTGATAACCTGTGTTGTAGTCTTTGCCAATGCCTTTGCCTCGATCCACTTACTAAAATAATCAATCATTATGATTATAAAGCGACGCTGGCCACTAGTCATTAGGAAGGGTCTGATGAGATCCATTCCCCAAACTGTGAAGGGCCAAGGCGCAGTTATTGATCTAAGTGATTGAGCGGGTAGATGTTGAAGAGGAGCAAATTTCTGACACTGAACACATCGCTTGACAAATGCTTCGGCATCTTTTCTCATAGTTGGCCAGAAATATCCCTGCCTCAAGATCCTTTTTCCAAGGTTTTTATGTTGGGTTTTTCTTGAGCCATACATCGTATGTAGGCGCAGCGGAAAGGAAGAGAAACAACCCAAAAAGACTTGGATCGGCCATGAATATTGAATCAAGAAGTAAAACAAAACTAGACATAAATTACCCCAGTGGAGTTGGATCAAATCCAACCTAGATGCTCCAAGAAGAAGATTGCCTTCGTCGGCTTTGCAAGAGTCCTCACGTAGAATGATGTCTACGTCTCTACAGTGATCCACACGAGCCGGGAGAAGAACGACTGCACCTTGCATTTCCACGAACTGCTAGGTTCGCTCCAGGAAGAACAATCACGGCGACGATCGCCGGAGAGGAGGTCGGCGGAGGCGAACGAGACGGCGGAACACTTCCGTCGGCTAGGGTTCGTGAAGCGGAACACTTCCATCGGCTGAACTCATCATCTCTGTTTAGAACCCTAAAGAAGATCTATTTATACCCAAAGCATAAACAGGCTTCTAGAAGAATCGCTATCCGCAGACCACACGGCAGAATTGGGGTTTCTGTTACAATTCGTCGGGATTCCACGGAACAGCATTCGTCGAGATTACACGGGACAATCCGACGAATTCCGACGAATCCAATCAGACGACAACATTTTGCCGAGTGAAGGGTCTCTGTGACAATTCGTCGAGATTACACGGGACAATCCGACGAATTCCGACGAATCCAATCAGACGACAACATTTTGCCGAGTGAAGGGTCTCTGTGACAATTCGTCGAGATTACACGGGACAATCCGACGAATTCCGACGAATTCTATCCGTGTAAACCCGACGAATTCAGACAGCAACATTTGCTGGACTTCCCCCATTCTATATATGGTGATTGGTAACCTTTACCAACACAGTCAATCTTCCAACTTCTCCACATGCTCTTATGTGCGACCCTGCAGGCTCATATCGCATTGGCAGTGAGATTACATATTTGACCACTTCTAGATCACAATGGTAACTCCAACAGTCTCCCACTTGATCTTGAAAGTATCAAACCAAAAACCTCACAAACAATGAGCGGCATCTAGCAATGCATCATTGCTCCCCAAGCAATAAGAGTTCATAACTCATAAGCCTTTATGACCAATGTTCCAGCGTTGTCTTTGTCCCTTTGTCCCTTACATCCGGAAAGAACTAGAGGCATGGACCGTGTCACCCTCTTAATAGCTCAATCCAAGTTTCTTGATCTAGAACGGACTTCCAGAGAATGGTGAGCTCAATATCACATATTGACTCAACCAAGCATGGCCATGCATTTCTCAGTCTAATTCCATCAAGGGGCCCATGGATGCAACTCCTGTTATATAGGAGGACAAATCCCATATCTGCTAACACCCAAACACCCAAATGATTCGTAACGTACCCAACGACCACCCTTATCATCAACCTTCTTCAAGGAAGACTTTAGATGACATCAAAGCACGCTCTTCCTCACTCGATGAATGCTGTGACTTCAGGTCAAAGGACCACAACACCATTGTCAAATGAGACCTACTTGTGACACTTTTAAGTAACAATCCACAAAGTTGTCTCAGGTTGGGTCTGTCCAGTACAACTTGTTCACTAACAAGTACCCACGTGATGACTTGATATCACAATATCATGACCTGTGAGAACCGGTCATCATTCAACACACATGCTAGTCTTAATATATCATCATCACCCTTAGCTTCTACGATGATACCTCGACCAGGGACCTTTTAAGAATGAAGCTTCGAAATCATAGGCTCTCACATTCAAGTCACGTACTTGATGTCCTATGGAAGCGAACATTCTAAGGGTATTTATCACGAATTTTATTCTATCATATAGAAACAGTATATCGTAATAAAAGAACTTGCCATTAATTGTAAAAAGAAATAATTGGTACACAATTCATCATATGAATAAATAATAAACAGCCAACAGAATATTTATTTTACAAGCAACCCACAAGACTCCCACTAGAGTTGATCACTCAGGTATCGTATACCCATTGATCTAGTATGACCATCATGCTTTCTCTGCGCGAGAGGCTTTGTCAGTGGATCTGCAATATTCTCCTCAGTCGGCACTCTGCAAATGTTCACATCTCCTCGTTCGACAATCTCACGAATAAGATGGAACCGCCGAAGTATGTGCTTGGAGCGCTGATGTGATCTAGGTTCCTTAGATTGTGCAATTGCACCATTGTTATCACAGTAGAGAACTACGGGACCAACAATGCTAAGAACTACATCTAGCTCGCCGATGAATTTCCTAATCCATACAGCCTCCTTCGCTGCATTTGCCGCAGCGATATACTTGGCCTTAGTTGTAGAATCAGCAACTGTCTCTTGCTTGGAACTCTTCCAGCTCACAGCTCCTCCATTCAGGCAAAACACAAACCCTGACTGAGACTTCGAATCATCCCTATCAGTTTGGAAGCTGGCATCCGTGTAACCACTTACAACGAGCTCTTCCTCTCCACCATACACCAAGAATACATCCTTAGTCCTTCTCAAGTACTTCAGGATATTCTTTACGGCTATCCAGTGACATTCACCGGGATCATACTGATACCTGCTAGTCATGCTCAAAGCAAAAGAGACATCGGGTCGAGTACATAACATTGCATACATGATTGACCCAATTGCCGAAGCATATGGAATCAACTTCATGCGGTCCTTATCTTCACAAGATTTTGGACACTGGTCCTTAGAGAGATTCACACCATGAGACATGGGCAAAAATCCTTTCTTGGACTCAAGCATGTTGAACCGCTTCAACACCTTCTCAATGTACGTACTCTGGGTCAAACCCAGCAACTTCTTCGATCTATCTCTATAGATCTTAATACCGAGTATGTAAGTCGCTTCACCCAAGTCCTTCATAGAAAAGCAGTTCCCTAGGTTGTTCTTAACAACTTTCAGGGTAGGTATGTCATTCCCGATCAACAGTATGTCATCCACATACAATATCAGGAAGACAACAATGCTCCCACTGATTCGCTTGTAAACACACAGTTCATCTTCATTCTTGACAAAACCAAACTCTTTGATTTTCTCATCGAAACGAAGATTTCAACTTCTAGAGGCCTGTTTCAATCCATAGATGGACCTATTCAGCTTGCATATTTTAGTGGCTTCATTTGGGGATACAAAACCCTCGGGTTGTGTCATGTACACTTCCTCAAGGAGGTTTCCATTTAGGAAAGCCATTTTGACATCCATCTGCCAGATCTCGTAGTCATAATACGCAGCAATAGCAAGCAATATCCTAATGGACTTTACCATGGCAACAGGGGAAAAGGTCTCATCATTGTAACGCCCCTGATTTTCGTTAATTATTTTACGTACCCTCGGTGACGTAATTTTGGCGTAAGGGCGTTATGTCAGCTCGTCTGGTAGTGTTTCGAGTTTTAGCTTAGTTAAATCTTGTGATTTAGGTCAAGCATGCGAGATTTCGCGTCGTTTTGAGTTAAAGTGAAGATTTTGAGTGGATTTCAAGATTTTTAGCTTCGGGAGGCTTTAGCCCGAGTTTGGCCCGTCGGAATTGAATTCTGACTTCGCCGTTGGATTCGTAACACCGTGTTTTAGTTAAGGTGCGAATTTCGTAGAAATCTGAGGTGTTTCGGTCGCCCTCGCAGTTAAGTAAATTGGGGAATTTATTTATTAATTAAATAATAATTTAGGGTTATATATATAAGCCTAAAATCTCCTCCTCCTATTCATCTTCTTCCTCCCTCGATCAAATCAGCCGCCGAGCGAAAGGGCGAGTGCGGAGCTTCGAGGAGCGTTCGATCGGCGATTTCTAGGGCTGTAGTAGTCGGAATCGCGTTTGGAGAGAAGATTTGGAAAGCTCTCGGCGAGATATTCGTTCTAGCGGTAAGCTTTTCCCGTTCTGTGGAATTTTTGGAGTTAGGGTAGTGACCTAACCCCTTCTTTCGACCCGAAAAGTTTCAGGAATCGGTGCTCGTGTGTTTTCCTAGCCGAACCATAGCTTCCGGAGCAAAGATCTTCGAGTTTGCAAGGTTAAGGCAAGTGGCTTCCTCCTCCTTCTCTTTCTGTTCTTGAAGTATTGTTTCGCTCGTGTCGATTTCATGTCGCTCGGTTTAACTTAAGTTTTGGAGTGTTAATGTAAGCTTCCTTGATTATTCTTCCTTTGCTATGAATCGGGTAGCTGTTCCCTGGAGAAAACCGTCCTATCTATACCCAAAGGATAAATAGCTTCTAGGAGAATCGCTATCCGCAGGCCACACAGCAGAATAGGGGATTCTGTTGCAATTCGTCGAGATTTCACGGGACATTCTGTGTAATCCCGACGAATTCCGACGAATCCAGTTAAAGATTTTCTGTGTCAATTCGTCGAGATTTCACGGGACATTCCGTGTAATCCCGACGAATTCCGACGAATCCAGTTAAAGATTTTCTGTGTCAATTCGTCGAGATTTCACGGGACATTCCGTGTAATCCCGATGAATTCCGACGAATCCAGTTAAAGATTTTCTGTGTCAATTCGTCGAGATTTCACGGGACATTCCGTGTAATCCCGACGAATTCCGACGAATCCAGTTAAAGATTTTCTGTGTCAATTCGTCGAGATTTCACGGGACATTCCGTGTAATCCCGACGAATTCCGACGAATCCAGTTAAAGATTTTCTGTGTCAATTCGTCGAGATTTCACGGGACATTCCGTGTAATCCCGACGAATTCCGACGAATCCAGTTAAAGATTTTCTGTGTCAATTCGTCGAGATTTCACGGGACATTCCGTGTAATCCCGACGAATTCCGACGAATCCAGTTAAAGATTTTCTGTGTCAATTCGTCGAGATTTCACGGGACATTCCGTGTAATCCCGACGAATTCCGACGAATCCAGTTAAAGATTTTCTGTGTCAATTCGTCGAGATTTCACGGGACATTCCGTGTAATCCCGACGAATTCCGACGAATTCAAACAGCAACAATTTCTGGACCTCCCCCATTCTATGTGGTGATTGGTAACCTTTACCAACACAGTCAATCTTCCATCTTCTCCGCATGCTCTTAATTCTATGTCTCGAAAAACATTCAAATGTCTCGAGAAATCCCTTGCTTTATCTCGAGAAATCCTTCCAGTTCTCGAGAAGTGCTGCCTTGAATGTTGTCCCTCTTCTTCTCGATAATTGATGGTAAGAACCCCGCCAGGTGCGCATGTGATTTCGTTGCGATTTCCATGTTTTAATCTTTTGTCCTCTCTAGTGTACCAAGATGATTGCCAATGTCCCTTCGGTGCTCCTGATCTTGAAACCCTCTTGGTTGTATCCTTTTACTCGTTGTGGTCTGTTAACATTTGAGTTACTCTTATGATTCATATTGATCGAGGTGTACTTTGCCTTGACCCTATTTTTCTTAGGGCCTTCCAGTGATTATCCTTTCGGGTTGCGTCCCGTGTTTAAATAAAATTTAAGTAATAAGAACTACTGTCTTTAGCCCTTCACAGTAGTTGTGTTTGGGGGACAGTGGGGGAAATGTTATAGCCTTGCACGGTAGTCGTGTTTGGGTGGTTGGGTCTAGTGGTACCCCCACCTGCTTTTGGGCTTGGGGTAGCGGAGGTAGTTAACCGCTCCCGTATAATTTGAGCTGATCAGTCTCTTTAATTGACAAAACTAAATAAATGAACGTGTTGTTCCTCTTTTGATATTTAGTGCACCTGATGCTTGTTGGTTCTTTGTTCAGAGCTCTCTTTTTCGGTAAATTTGGCTTGGGTTGGTACCCCTTATGCCTTGCTTGTTTTTCTGCTAGTTTTCTGCCACTTGTAATTCCTTGCTGAGGCGTTCTTTGTTTTATTGAATGCCTCAGGTTCAGAGCCGTAACGGCTAGTGGTGTAGCCTGAAGTTCAGAGTTTTAGTAGCTGTTCACCCCGCTGCTGCGAGGTAGTTGTTTTTAGTTACTTCTTGTGCTCAGACATACTAGTTGGTGCCAATGGGTTAGTGTCATGTTGTTGACGCCCATTGTGCCTTTTTTTTACACTTTATAGATTATTTGCCAGATTATGCCACTACTTTTAGATCTTGTGTATCTTACCCTCTGGGAATGATTTATGCTAGGTGCACTATAGTTATAAAATGATTTTTCCTCATTCTCATTGCATTCTTTCTAACTGAAACCCTTAACTTTAAAGTCGCCTAAAGGTATTTTCTACCCTTACAGTACGCCTAGTTATGTGCATATCATTTATTTCATGCTCCGTCGTTTGCATACACGTAGGACTTTAAGTAAACTAAATTAAGTACTTTCCGCTGCAATTATATATACTTCCTCGGTGGACTAGTTGATCCACGAACTGAGAGACACAGTTCTTATCTCAAAACCCCTGATAAATGATTTCAAATGACGACTTATCATATAATCAAGTTTGTTTAGTTAAGTAATAGGTTCCCGCCTGAGCGTCTACAGTTGTCTCCTGTATGACGTGGCATCATGACGCGTATTTTCTCTTACTCTGATATTCTTAAATTCGGAGAAAATGCGGGTTGTGACAATCATAGTCAATACCATGAATTTGCTTGAAACCCTTAGCCACCAGTCGCCCTTTGAATGTCTGTACATTCCCATCCATGTCGGTCTTCTTCTTGAAGACCCACTTGCACCCTATGGGTTGTACCCCTTCAGGTGGTTCCACCAAGTTCCAAACTTGGTTTGTATACATGGAGTCCATTTCGGATTTCATAGCCTCAAGCCATTTGTCGGAGTCCGGTCCATTCATAGCCTCTTGGTAGGTCGCTGGTTCATCATCATGATCCATAAGCAACACATTACCTATTTGAGACACGAGAAATCCATATCTCTCAGGCTCAAATCTTGGTCTACCAGATCTACGTAGGACTTGTGTTTCGTGAGCAGGTTCTCTAGCTACAACATCTTGTAGTCCTGGCTCAGAATCCAACTCTGGTTCATTCACTACTTGTGGTTCTTGAACTTCTTCAAGTTCTACCTTTTGCGTCTTTCTTGATAAGAACTCTTTCTCCAAGAAGACACCCGTCCTTGCGACAAACACTTTGCCCTCAGACGGTAGGTAAAAGTAATATCCTTTCGTTTCCTTAGGATATCCCACCAGATAACACTTATCTGATTTGGGTTCCAGCTTGTCAGGCATTTGACGTCGTACGTATGCCTCACAGCCCCAAATTTTAATGAATGACAAACTAGGACGCTTCCCAGTCCATATCTCATATGTTGTCTTTAGAACCGTTTTCGTCGGAGCGCGATTCAGTGTCATTGTAGCAGTCTCTAAAGCAAAACCCCAAAAGGAAACAGGCAAGTCTGCATGACTCATCATCGACCGTACCATGTCTAACAGAGTACGATTTCTCCTCTCAGACACACCATTATGCTGCGGTGTCCTAGGTGGAGTGAGCTGTGATACAATACCACACTCTTTCAGATGATCACGGAACTCATGACTCAGGTATTCGCCACCTCGATCAGATCGGAGTGCTTTAACCTTTTTACCCAATTGGTTCTTGATGAGTCCTCATCATATACACATATCTGGACTCATCCGGGCCATTTTTTCAATCATTCCACTGCACTTTAGCCCCATTTTAGCTCATAATTATCACTCTCCGCTAGGTGCACGTCTTGGCCCGTTTCGGTGTTATTTCCATGTTCGTCGTTATTACAAGTTATCATGCTGTGTTAAGTGCCACCTTCAGTGGCCAGACTGGTGTCGTATGCTGGAACAGGAGTCGTGCAGGTGTTCCCGGTACAATTCTGTACAGGAATACTGCGCACGATCACTGGCTCCTTAGCGCACGACCACTGGTCGTGCGCCTCCGCTCGTGCGCACTTAACGCCCTTTTCATGAGTTCTGTTTGGCTTATCGCATGACCACTGACGCTAGTGCGCACAACCGCTGGTCGTGCGCCACTGGTCGTGCGAACTTGTATTTTATAAATTTATTTCATTGCAGGCTTCGCCCAGGCAGCGCGCACGATCGCAGAATTCCAGTGCGCACGACCACTGGTCGTGCGCCAATGACCGTGCGCGGTATTCATTCCAGCGCCTATATATACGCCTGTTCCGTTTTTAGGGCATTGATTCAGCCGCGGGAGCGCGATTGGCCGTCCGTACGCCGGCGATTTCCCTTCCTGGACACCTCCACTTCATCTCCTACGCAAGGGGAAGTCTTCTCCAACCATCCCGAGCATCCCTCCATCATCCGGGAGCATTCTCCACCATCCTCAAGCCCTCAAGCCGCTGTTTTCCCGCTCTAGTCCGGTGAGAAGAAAGAGAATCCTGAGGTAGAAGATGACGGGACTACGTAGAGAGATCGTGACAGTTTCTCTACACCGGAAGCATAGTCCGCCCGAGTCCGGAGGTAGCTTGACAACCTACCGTTCCGGCCGTGAACGGTCGCTAGTCTTCATCCATTGGTTATTTCTTTCCTCTTGCTTTCGTTGTAATCTTTGAATCGTTAAGATGTTGAACAGTATTGTGCTTGGTTCTATTGAAATGAATGTTTCTTCCTTCTTCTTCATTGTTTGTGTGTGAATCGCTTCGCCTTCACTCATCCACTCATCCACTCACTCACTCACGCACTCTAGGTGTTCGATCCGCGTTAGCAAGAGATAACGGCTTTTGTGAAGAGGTGTTTGCGACCCTCACTTTCTCGCACTAGAGCACGCTCCATCCGCCTCACGAAGCACGGCATCGCGGCCGTTGCATCCATCTCGCCTTGCGAAGCGGTGTTTTCGACCCGCATTTCTTTTACTGTTGATAAGAGTAGGAAAACCCAACCAAAACCCCTTTGTGTGTTTGTTTACGCTCGTGTAACAAAAGTCACACAACGTGATTCGTACACCTAACCTGCATTCCTCAAGAGACCGACACTCGGGGATTTATTCCCAAACTTTATTACTTGAACGATCGGTGCACTTGCCGAAATAATCGCATCAAGTTTTTGGCGCCGTTGCCGGGGAATTGCAGTCGTGACGAATTCGTCTGTGTGAAGAATTGTTGCACGAGGAACTTTTCTCTTCTTTTTACTTCTTTTGTGTACCTATGTTATCTCTGTTTCATTTAGATACGCATATCTGATTACCTTCGTCCTTTCTGTCGTGCACTAATCTTTTGGATTTCAAGTATTCCTAGCATGACCTCCATTCAGGAACATATCTATCAAGGAAGCTTAAATGATTTAAAGGATCAAGCACAAAGGAATGATCATGACTTCGGGATCTCCTCCGACATCATTGAATATATGACTGGGAACTGCAAGTTCAGTGGGGATAAGCAGGAAGATGCGGTACAACACGTGAAGGACTTCTTAGAAATCTATTACACATGTATATTCAGTGGAGTTGAGAACGACCTGCAAAAGATCCTAGCATTCTCATTTTCCTTACATAAAAAAGCCAAAAGTTGGTACTGGGATATCCGGAGAAGAGAGGTGACCACATGGAAGCAGCTTGAAGGGAGATTTCTGCTTGAGTTTCAACACCGTACCCAAACTTTGGACAAGTACAGGGAACTCATAACCTTCAGACAGGGAAAGGAGGAGGCGTTAGTTGATGCTTGGGAGCGTTTCCAATTCCTGCATAGGGGATGCTACCGTGAAGACTTATCAGAAGTTTTTTTGATTCAGATTTTTTATTTCGGTGTTCTGGACAAATTTCGTCTAGTATTTGATATGGCAGCTGGAGGGGCCCTGTTTAACAAATCGGGGAAAGACGCGTGGGAAGTGGTTGCGAATGTTGTTCATACTAGTCAGCACTGGAGTCATGTCGTTCTCCCTCCCGGTACTGCTGAAATTAATGCAGTAACGTCCAATGGAGCAGCGGATCGTGTGTCGTCAGGGCAACCGGAACAGTTAGTGACTTTGGTGGTCGGGGTGCTGAATAAAATGAATGACCAATCAGCCGCAATCCAACAGCTTCACTCCACTATTTGGACTCTTACTGATGTCGTTTCTGGGCTTGCAAGTCAGCATCCGGAGTCTGTGAATACCTTGCGGTTGAGAAGCGGTAGAAGTATTGACAACCCCCCTCGACAGGAACCACTTGTGAGCTCTACTGACAAGTGTATTGTTGACACGGCCGAGAAGCAGACTCAGATTCATATTGAGCCGGACCCCGTGAGCGAGGCACAACCCTCGAGAAGTGTTGTTCACCCCCCATTCCCCCACAGGTTGCGAAACAAGAAATCCGAAAGGCAATTCCGCAAATTCTTGGAAATAATGAAAGGAGTGCAGGTGAGCATACCACTGATTGAAGCCATATCTCAAATGCCGGGCTACTCCAAGTTCTTGGAAGACTTGATTTCGAAGCGGAAGTTGTTGGAGGACCTCAAAACTATCGACCTCACTGAGGAGTGCTCCGCCATTATCTCCAATATGCCTACAAAGTGCAATGATCCGGGCAGCTTTACGATTCCTTGCAGGATCGGCCATCATCGTTTCAGCCAGGCACTCTATGATTTGGGAGCATCAATCAACTTGATGCCGCTCTCTATCTTTCGTGAACTTGGTGCTGGGACCTTGAAGCCGACGCAGGTAATGCTACAGTTAGCTGATCGGTCAATCAAGAAACCGTCAGGAATTGTCGAGGACCTCACAATTGTAGTAAATGGTCTCGCCTTTCCAGCCGATTTTGTCATTCTCGACATGAAGGTTGATACGAAAGTACCCATTATCTTGGGGCGGCCCTTTCTCGCTACAGCTCGTGCTATCATTAATGTGGAGCAGGGGGAGCTCACCCTCAGATTAGGGGAGGACGTTATATCTTTCAACGTCCACAACTCGTCGCAACTCTTTGAAATCACGGAGTGCGAACCGGCAAAGCCGCTTGAAGAATTCGATGGTCAGATCGATGTGGGTTTGGACGACAGCGAGGTGTGTTGGCAGCACGAGGCCGTGGGTGATGACGGTGCACATTCGAACCAGCCCGTTATTTCACAATCAATCGGAGGGCCATCCAGCGATTCCGCTGATCCGAACCTTTGTCCGGCTCTCAAGCAACTACCGGATTCTCTAAAGTACGTTTTTCTTGGAGAAAATACCACGCAGCCTGTGATTATTTCTGCAGCTCTTTCCGCCGCCAACGAAACCGCATTGGTGGGCGTGCTGAGAAGGTACCATAAGGTCTTCGGACGCTCTCTTGCAGACATTAAGGGAATCAGCCCCACGGTCTGCATGCACAAGATCCTCCTTGAAGATCAGTACAGACCCACATCACAGCCCCAACGGCGGCTGAACCCGAAAATGCAGGAGGTAGTGAAGGCTGAAGTGATAAAGCTCTTAGATGCTGGCATCATCTACCCGATCAGCGATAGCAAATGGGTCAGCCCAGTTCAGGTGGTACCAAAAAAGGGAGGGATCACTGTTGTTGCCAATGAAAAAAACGAGCTGCTACCTACCCGAATGATCATCGGGTGGAGAGTCTGCATCGATTACCGCAAGCTGAATGATGCTACACGCAAAGATCATTTCCCGCTTCCCTTCATTGATCAGATGCTAGAAAAGTTAGTAGGGCAGGACTACTATTGCTTTTTGGATGGGATTCAGGTTACAATCAAATCTTAATAGACCCATCGGATCAAGACAAAACAACATTTACATGTCCTTCTGGTACCTTCGCGTTCAAGAGAATGTCGTTCGGACTATGTAATGCCCCCGCAACTTTCCAACGCTGTATGCTCGCTATTTTCGCTGACATGGTGGGGGACTTCCTCGAAGTTTTCATGGATGACTTCACTCTATTTGGGAGCAGCTTTGATACTTGCCTCGCGAATTTAGCCAAGACCTTGAAGCGGTGTGAAGACACCAATCTTGTCTTGAACTGGGAGAAATGCCACTTTATGGTGCGCGAAGGAATTGTGTTGGGGCATAAAGTTTCCTGCAAAGGGCTCGAGGTAGATCAAGCGAAGGTAAGTGTTATCAGGAACCTCCCTCCACCTACGTCAGTGAAAGGTATCCGAAGTTTTCTTGGTCATGTGGGATTTTATTGAAGGTTTATCAAGGATTTTTCATCCATTTCAAAGCCTTTATCTCGGTTGCTTGTTAAGGATGTCCCCTTCCACCTCGACCGAGCATGCATGCAGGCCTTTGAAACTCTACGGGGCCGACTCATCTCAGCTCCAATTTTGGTGGCACCCGACTGGACGTTACCCTTTATTATCATGTGTGACGCAAGTGATGTGGCCGTAGGTGCTGTATTCGGTCAAAAGAAAGACAAGATTTTTCACACCATTGCATATGCCAGTCGAACTCTCAACAGCGCGCAGGCGAACTATACCACCACGGAGAAAGAAATGTTAGCCGTGGTATTCGCTTTTGAAAAATTTCATTCATACTTGGTACTCTCGGAAGTAATCGTGTACACAGATCACGCCGCACTCAGGTATCTTTTCAGCAAAAAAGAATCCAAATCGCGTCTGATTCGTTGGATTTTACTTTTGCAGGAATATAATCTGGAAATCAAAGACAAGAAAGGGGTGGAGAACGTGATAGCTGATCATCTTTCGCGTTTGGAGTACGACATGACGGCTAACACCCCCAACAGCTTTGTGGAGGAAATGAACGATTATTTTTCGGATGAAAAATTATTCGCAATTACTACGCCTCCTCCAACCGCCCCATGGTATGCTGACATCGCTAACTACTTGGCTTGTAAAACTTTCTCTCCGAATCTGTCTCCGCAGCAAAGACGGAAGCTTGCCTCGGATTCAAAATACTATTTTTGGGAAGATTCGCTCTTGTTCCACACATGCAGCGACGGGATTATCAGGCGCTGCGTTCCTGAAGCCGAGTTTCAGTCTATACTGCAGCACTGCCATGACAGAGAAGCGGGTGGGCATTTCGGGGCCGTTCGAACAGAACGAAAAATCTTGCAATGCGGATTATTTTGGCCGACCCTCTTCAGGGACGCGCATGCCTATGTCACCAAGTGTGACGAGTGCCAAAGAACCGGAAATATCTCCCGGCGTGACGAGATGCCCCTCAATAACATGCTGGTCTGCGAACCATTTGATGTCTGGGGGATAGATTTTATGGGTCCTTTTCCAATGTCTCATGGTAAGCATTATATCATTGTGGCAGTTGATTATGTCTCAAAATGGGTGGAAGCCGAGGCGGTTGCCACGAATGATGCCAACACAGTGTTACACTTTATCCACAAGAATATCTTCTCCAGGTTTGGGACGCCGAGAACTATTATCAGCGACGGCGGTAGTCATTTTTGTAATAAGCAGTTTGTGCAGCTCATGAAAAAATTTGGGGTCCATCATAAGATTTCTTTGGCATACCACCCCCAAGCATGTGGACAAGTCGAAGTATCCAACCGCGAGCTCAAGCGAATAATCGAGAAGTCCATACATTCAAATAGGAAGGAGTGGTCTAAAAAGGTCGACGACGCATTATGGGCTTACCGGACCGCTTTCAAAACACCCATCGGCATGACTCCGTTTCAATTAGTCTATGGTAAGGCATGCCACCTCCCTGTGGAGCTGGAGCATAAAGCATTATGGGCGACTAAACTGTTGAACATGGATATTGGAGCCGCGGCCGAGGTGCGTCGTTCCCAACTCAATGAATTAGAAGAGCTTCGGCATTTCGCTTATGAAAACGCTCGCATCTACAAGGAGAAAACAAAGAAATGGCATGATCGTCACATCATCCCTAAGGAGTTCAAAATTGGGGACCAAGTGCTGCTCTACAACTCCCGTCTCCGCCTCTTCCCAGGGAAGTTGAAATCAAGGTGGAGCGGTCCTTTCTTTGTGACCAATGTCTCTCCCTTTGGTGCCATCGAAATATCGGGGAATAAGGGGGACAAATTTAAGTTCAACGGGCATCGGCTGAAGTTATACGATGGCGCCATTATAAATAAGGAGTGTCAGTTATTGACGTTGGAAGACGGGGATCATAAAAGCGCCTGCAGCTGATGTTGTCTTTCTTATTTCTTATTCAGTGAAACTTTCTTTTATGCATCCTTATTTAATTCCTGCACTTTATGAACAATGTTAATACAGGTATTTGGTCCAGCTTAAGGACATTAAATAAAAGCGCTGCTGGGAGACAACCCAGATTTCCTGATTTTATTTTTGTCTAACATGTTTAGTTCAGTTTATGTATTTGTTTTTGCTGTTTTTAGTTTTGTGCTTGCAGGTGTGTTGTGTTCTTTGGTGCGGATGCTGCGGACCGCTCTTGATCTTAATCGCCAATCGTCTGGTATGCTCAATTCTGAGCATTGGGTAACACTTCTCCTCCCTATCTTTTCAGTTTTTGTGATATAATGATTAGATTAAGTCTGAGGGAGAGCACGTGTTATTCACTATGCGCACGAGTTGCACCGCATGCTAGACGCTTGTTTTTAATTTTTCATCATTATTCCATGCTACACACCACCGCACCCACATGAGCGCGTACTTATCTATTTGTTTTGTTCTGAACAACCTATCTTGGTTAGGAATGTGAATCTGGATGTTCGCTTAGGAATTATTATTGGGAGCGCGATGTCGACTCGAGCAGTGTTCTAGTCGCATCCGCATGCTACAATAGAAATTGAGTAAAATTAGATTCTTTTTATGCTTTTAATTTATGATTAGTATTTGTGCGTAGTTTTATATTTATTTTACTCAAGTGGTGAATGTGAACGAAATTGGTGATAGCCCGGTGTTGTGTGTATACGAGCGCTAGTTGTGTGTTGCTCGAGTCGGGAGGAAGGTTTACCTCTCTCGTGGGCTAAGAACTTGCCCCAAGCGACTCTTGAAGCATGGGTGCGGGCGAATCGTTGAGAATAAATGTGATATAGGCCACCTTTTGGCTAGTTTGAGCCTTTGCTTTCCATATCCTATTCGCTCACCTTTGCTACCCAACACTTGTGCCTACCACTCCCTTTGTTCAGCTCCTCCTCCATTCACCAAGGCCTAAAGCTTATCCCACTTTCGCAACCAAGTATATGTTATCTGCACTCATGTTTTAGATTTGGTGTGATGTTTGGAATCGTTGTGTTGTGAAGGAAAAATAATTTCTAGTTGCTGAATTTGAACCAACCGGAGGATAAGATTAAGAAAAAGAAAAATATGATATTGAAATAAAAATCTGAAAAAAAATGTATTGAAAAGTTATCCTCCCGAGCGTATTAAACAAAATATGTTGGTATTTGTGGAAGTAGGCCGTGTGCACACCTAGTTTTTATAATAAGTCTGGGGGTGTGTCACACGAGCTTTGCTTTTGTTTTTGCTTGGTGCAGCGTTCCGTAGCTCGATTTGGTTGCGTAGCCTTCGTTCTTACCTTTGATTATCATACCGCGACCTAAGCCCCATCTTAATCTTAAAAGTCCTATTGATTTATCTCGCGAGGATGCTAGCACCGTGGAGAGAGTGTGACCGGGCAAGCGTATGGTTCCCGACGTTGATGGATTTCAGCGGAGGTTTTCCTGAACCCCGATCTTGTGCAACACCCTCCTCAGTGGCTTATTACTTTCACACCGGGCATGATCATCAAATTCTTCACAATTCACCAACTGAGTATTGATAAGTCTCTATTTACGCTCCAGTACTTTCATAAATTAGTTAGCATAGTTAGAATCTCTTTTTACGAAATCTCTATTTGCATGTTGTTGCTACTTCGCATTGTACTCCCTTGCGTAATTTTCTTTGCTAACTACCATTTTCACACTCTACCAGATTCGTTTGCTCGGGACGCGCAAACAGGTAAGTTTGGGGGTGTGATGAGTCCTCGTCATATACACATATCTGGACTCATCCGGGCCATTTTTTCAATCATTCCACTGCACTTTAGCCCCATTTTAGCTCATAATTATCACTCTCCGCTAGGTGCACGTCTTGGCCCGTTTCGGTGTTATTTCCTTGTTCGTCTTTATTACAAGTTATCATGCTGTGTTAAGTGCCACCTTCAGTGGCCAGACTGGTGTCGTATGCTGGAACAGGAGTCGTGCAGGTGTTCCCGGTACAATTCTGTACAGGAATACTGCGCACGATCACTGGCTCCTTAGCGCACGACCACTGGTCGTGCGCCTCCGCTCGTGCGCACTTAACGCCCTTTTCATGAGTTCTGTTTGGCTTATCGCACGACCACTGACGCTAGTCCGCACGACCGCTGGTCGTGCGCCACTGGTCGTGCGAACTTGTATTTTATAAATTTATTTCATTGCAGGCTCCGCCCAGGCAGCGCGCACGATCGCAGAATTCCAGTGCGCACGACCACTGGTCGTGCGCCAATGACCGTGCGCGGTATTCATTCCAGCGCCTATATATACGCCTGTTCCGTTTTTAGGGCATTGATTCAGCCGCGGGAGCGCGATTGGCCATCCGTACGCCGACGATTTCCCTTCCTGGACACCTCCACTTCATCTCCTACGCAAGGGGAAGTCTTCTCCAACCATCCCGAGCATCCCTCCATCATCCGGGAACATTCTCCACCATCCTCAAGCCCTCAAGCCGCTGTTTTCCCGCTCTAGTCCGGTGAGAAGAAGGAGAATCCTGAGGTAGAAGACGACGGGACTACGTAGAGAGATCGTGACAGTTTCTCTACACCGGAAGCATAGTCCGCCCGAGTCCGGAGGTAGCTTGACAACCTACCGTTCCGGCCGTGAACGGCCGCTAGTCTTCATCCATTGGTTATTTCTTTCCTCTTGCTTTCGTTGTAATCTTTGAATCGTTAAGATGTTGAACAGTATTGTGCTTGGTTCTATTGAAATGAATGTTTCTTCCTTCTTCTTCATTGTTTGTGTGTGAATCGCTTCGCCTTCACTCATCCACTCACTCACGCACTCTAGGTGTTCGATCCGCGTTAGCAAGAGCTAACGGCTTTTGTGAAGAGGTGTTTGCGACCCTCACTTTCTCGCACTAGAGCACGCTCCATCCGCCTCACGAAGCACGGCATCGCGGCCGTTGCATCCATCTCGCCTTGCGAAGCGGTGCTTTCGACCCGCATTTCTTTTACTGTTGATAAGAGTAGGAAAACCCAACCAAAACCCCTTTGTGTGTTTGTTTACGCTCGTGTAACAATAGTCACACAACGTGATTCATACACCCAACCTGCATTCCTCAAGAGACCGACACTCGGGGATTTATTCCCAAACTTTATTACTTGAACGATTGGTGCACTTGCCGAAATAATCGCATCAGTTCTCCACTTCATTCTTAAACTCTTTGAACTTTTCAAAAGTTTCGGATTTGCACTTCATAAGATACACGTATCCGTATCTACTGAAATCATCAGTAAATGTAACGAAGTAGAAATATCCACCTCTAGCTATAGAACTCATGGGTCCGCATACATCACTATGTACAACACCCAAGAGATCCTCAGCCCTCTCAGTATAACCAGTGAAAGGGGCTTTAGTCATCTTGCCTAATAAACAAGACTCGCATCGCTCAAATGATTCATAATCAAATGAGTCCAATAGTCCATCTTTATGGAGCTTGGATATGCGCTTCTCGTTTATATGGCCCAAACGACAATGCCAGAGATATGTAGGATTTGAGTCATTTGTTCTTAGTCTTTTATTATTATCTACATTATAGATCGGATAGTCTAGGTTCAAAACATAAAGACCATTAAACAATTGAGCTACAGCATAACAAACATCATTCTTAAATATAGAACAACAATTGTTCTTAATTATAAAAGAAAATCCAATCATGTCTAAGCATGAAATGGATATAATATTTCTAGTTATGGCCGGAACAAAATAACAATTATTAAGTTCTATTACAAGCCCACTGGGCAAAGAAAGACGGTAAACCCCTACGGCTACAGCAGCAACTCTTGCTCCATTGCCGACGCGCAGGTCCACCTCTCCTTTACTCAGCAATCTCCTCCTTCCCAGTTCCTGCACATTTGTACAAATGTGAGAACCACATCCGGTATCCAATACCCAAGATGAAGGAGCAGAAAGGTTTATCTCTATAACATAAATATCCGAAGCGGAAGTCATACCTCCCTTCATTTTCTGCAGACCCTCAATGTACGAAGTACAATTCCTCCTCCAATGACCAGCCTTGCCACAGTGGTGGCATTTCCCTTCCTTCACGATGCTCTTCTTTTTTGGCGCAGAAGATTTGGGCTCAAGATGTGACTTAGGTCCCACCTTCGTCTTCTTGAAGCCCTTGGCCTTACCCCTGCCTTTATGTACCATCAATATGGGACTAGCAGGCTTGGCCTTCTTCATGTTTATCTCGGCAGTTCGCAACACGCCTAGGAGCTCGGGCAGTGTCTTGTCTATTTCATTCATGTTGTAGTTCAAGACGAACTGCTCATAACTATCCGGCAACGATTGCAGGATAAGATCTGTGGCCAACTCTTGACCCAGAGGAAAACCCAGTCTCTCCAGGTTCTCTATATACCCAATCATCTTGAGTACATGAGTACCAACTGAGTCTCGAGCTCCCATTTTGCACTGAAATAAGGCCTTCGTGACATCGAACCTCTCTTGACGAGCTTGCCCTTGAAACATTTTCTTTAGGTGCTCGTCAATCTCCTTGCACCCCATGTTCTCGTGTTGCTTCTGAAGCTCAGAGTTCATGGTGGCAAGCATAAGGCACTCGACGTCTAAGGCATCATCGGTATACTTCTTATAAGCATCCTTATCAACACGGGACGAGTTCCCGGTCGGCACCTCGGGGGCTTCTTCTTCCAAGACGTAGAGCTTTCGCTCTTGCCTGAGAACAATTCTCAGGTTCCTATACCAGTCCATGTAATTCGTCCCACTAAGCTTGTCCTTCTCAAGGATAGCTCTTAGGGACAAGGTGGAATGTGAACCACTTACCATGGAATTCTACAAGAATTCATGCAGAATTTAATCAGTACTTTAATTTCAAAATACAATTTATTTTAATTTGGACTTCAATTAAATACTCCCACTATTTTATTCAAATTGATAGCCCTCACTATCAATTCGGAGAGTCCATGTGAGCTACTCTCTTAGTGGACAAGATCCGTATTTCACCAACACCACGAGTCCGCTTTGGCGTTCCTCTCATAATGCGGTTATATAGGTAGGCAACGCTTGCCAATTGCATCCTCATGCAATTCTTGTATGGCTGGTGAATAACTCCTTATTCGCATCCATCATATGGTGCATGCCAACCCTATGCCTCTAGGCACTCAACCTTTGAGGTCACCTAGTTAAGTTAGACCCGATGTCGACAGTGGGATATCACAATTATCCGCTCGCACCCTTACCAAGATAGATTAATGCACCTTGCTTTGGCAAGCCCACACTTCATCGATCGAGGCAGGAAGAGTGTCATCCATCGGAAGGCATCCGAACACTTAATATTTGATGAAGGGAATTTTAAAAATAGGTTAACACTTAACCATGATCAACATTTGATCAATGTGCACATCCACAGAAAAACAAGCTTTCTAAAATCCTCATGCATCCCTTATGTGCACTACATAAGACTATCAACCTTTGATAGACGAAAGGGCTAAATCTGGACATTTAAAACTCTTCCAAATATTCAGATTTACATGCATTGGACAAAGGCAAAGACAACTCGACTTAAAGCAGTAGACAGGCTCGTCTCTCATTGTTGGATTCAAAATCCAAAACAATACAAGGGTTCATTAACCACTTGAGGGACGGTTACTGCTAAGGAGACAACAATTTCTAACAATTAGAAATAACCATGAAATCCCAGACGTTCCTGGCGGGGTTCCAAGGGGCCGCGCGCCTGGCGGGGTCTTAGGGGCAGAGCCCTTGCGGGGTGCGGGGCAGAGCCCCGACCAAATTTTTGAAAAACACCACCGATTTCCCTTGGAAAAATCATCAACTTTTGATGTTCCAGGAAGAAATCTTGACATTTAGAACGCTTCCAAATACCTAGATTTGCACGTACTGGAATAACCTAACTTCTGAAACAACATACATGACCAGAACCTCGCTCTGATACCACTGTTGGGTTTTTCTTGAGTCATACATCGTATGTAGGCGCAGCGGAAAGGAAGAGAAACAACCCAAAAAGACTTGGATCGGCCATGAATATTGAATCAAGAAGTAAAACAAAACTAGGCATAAATTACCTCAGTGGAGTTGGATCAAATCCAACCTAGATGCTCCAAGAAGAAGATTGCCTTCGTCGGCTTTGCAAGAGTCCTCACGTAGAATGATGTCTACGTCTCTACAGTGATCCACACGAGCCGGGAGAAGAACGACTGCACCTTGCATTTCCACGAACTGCTAGGTTCGCTCCAGGAAGAACAATCACGGCGACGATCGCCGGAGAGGAGGTCGGCGGAGGCGAACGAGACGGCGGAACACTTCCGTCGGCTAGGGTTCGTGAAGCGGAACACTTCCGTCGGCTGAACTCATCGTCTCTGTTTAGAACCCTAAAGAAGATCTATTTATACCCAAAGCATAAACAGGCTTCTAGAAGAATCGCTATCCGCAGACCACAGAGCAGAATTGGGGTTTCTGTTACAATTCGTCGGGATTCCACGGAACAGCATTCGTCGAGATTACACAGGAGAATCCGACGAATTCCGACGAATCCAATCAGACGACAACATTTTGCCGAGTGAAGGGTCTCTGTGACAATTCGTCGAGATTACACGGGACAATCCGACGAATTCCGACGAATCCAATCAGACGACAACATTTTGCCGAGTGAAGGGTCTCTGTGACAATTCATCGAGATTACACGGGACAATCCGACGAATTCCGACGAATTCCGACGAATTCTATCCGTGTAAACCCGACGAATTCAGACAGCAACATTTGCTGGACTTCCCCCATTCTATATATGGTGATTGGTAACCTTTACCAACACAGTCAATCTTCCAACTTCTCCACATGCTCTTATGTGCGACCCTGCAGGCTCATATCGCGTTGGCAGTGAGATTACATGTTTGACCACTTCTAGATCACAATGGTAACTCCAACATTTTACCCCCGAATGGCTACCGCATTCTCCAGAGTGAACCTCCTGAAGTATGGTTGGAACTTCTTCCTCAGAAACACACCGCGCCAAAGGAGAAATCAAAGTTTTTCTGTACAGGATTCCCTCCATTAAGCAATAATAGGCTGCCTTTCTTCTGAATTTTCTTCTGTCTTTGATGGATTGATGAAATTCCCCTTTCAATAAGTACAGCTCATAAGGATCCTTCCAAGAAGGATGCTGGTCGATCTGCATGAGTTCCCCTTCTTCTGTCGTCGGATGGAAAAGTTCAGAGTTCACTCCCCCTGATGGAAGACCGAACTTCAACAATTCATCCGCTTCTTCATTCTGTGCTCTGGGAATATGTTCAATGATGAATGATTTGAATCTCCCAATCTCCTCCTTTGCTAGCAGCAGATACTTCCTCAGCATTGGTTCTCTTGTTTCGTAATTCCCCAAAACTTGAGAGGTCATTACTAGTGAATCAGTTTTGGCATGCACATGTTCTATCCCCAGCTCCTTTGCAAGTCTCAAACCAGCCAGAAGTGCCTCGTACTCTGCCTGATTATTTGTGACCAGAAAGAAGAACTTGATAGCCTGTTCAAGCTTGATGCCATTTGGGCTGATCAAAACTACTCTGGCTCCCACGGAGTTTTTACCAGAAGCCCCATTCACATAAACAATCCAAGCCAAAGGGGATTTCTCCATTTGTTCAGGACTGGACTCTGTTGTATCAACCAGGAAATCTACCAAGACTTGTGCTTTGATTGCTGTTCTGGGAATGTAGGACATTTCAAATTTGCTCAGCTCAATTGTAAGATCCCCCTCCCGGAACACAAAGCACGGCCGAGGGGAGTCTTATGCCCAGGATAGCTGCCTTGCGGAGGTGCCAGCACATGAGCTAGCCCCGCCACCCCCCCCCCCCCCCACCCCCCCAAGACGCCTATCCTGCCAGCCGAACCAATTGAACAGCGCCAACCCATCAATAATGTAAAATCAAGAAGCCATATTTAAATCCACATAAGCAAGAGTTACAAAAACTACGAGAAAGGAAGCTCCTGTACTATATCAGAGTGACAAAATAAATGCCTCAAGGGCTACATCTCAAACTGTGCTCACATCTGTCACCGACGGTAGTGAGGGTAGCGTGGCCTCCGGCCCTGCCGTCCTGACCTGGATATTCTCCTCCAGCGCCATGCGCTGCTGCTCCAGGATGCGCTCTTAAAAAGAGGGACGTAGCAACCATTAGTCATAAAGACTAAGTGGTTTCACATCCACTCCCCCGGCAACTCCAAGACACCGGGTGGTAGGAAAGGAAGAAAAGCTGCAATATAGCAATAATATACAAAGCAGGTGACAGGAATAGTTGTTCATATATGTCGGTTGTATAAGTACCCAAGTACTTGCAATAATTCTAACTAACAGGTACATAAATAATAGTGGTTATATAAGCAAGTACTAGTAACAAGAAAGCATGAGCAGAGTATCACAGAACCGAATTGAACTTAACTTATATGGATGCCCATACAAGCTTATAAGTTAAGGATCTGAACATGAAGGTAACTCATCATATAAAGGTGCCCATACAAGTTTATATGATGAGGATCCAATGTGGTGCAATGCAATGATTATGAAGGATGAATGCAATGCAATGATTATGATATGATGACTCACCCATGCATATTTGCTATGTAGACATAGACCGTTAGTTCTCACTTTTTGAGGGGTAGCTAACCACTCAGGCATCTCCCGTCGTGGCCAAACGGAGACAGTGGAACGAGCTCCTCCACTACTAGGAGGGAATGAACACTACCAGTCCTAGCACTCTGTACGCCTCGACGCTAAGAACACACAGCGGAGACCCTACGTACTGCTCGCATCATGCTGAGCCTTCAAGGACACAGAAGGGGACTTAGGTAGGTGAGCACCAAGAGTCCAACACAACCGGTCTAGAGTCTAACCGCCGGCTTTTGTCGGTGTCACGACTAGCAAGCCCGTAGACCCGCCACAAGTAATCCTCCAACCAAGATCCATACACCACCGTGTGTTAGCCATGCAACCCATGTGCTTCCCATGCACATCCAGTGTTATCATAACTCTCGTGCAATGGTGTGCATATATTATGGCAATCATTCTATATGACCCCGTAAGACTACTCGTTGCTTCATCATTTAACAATCGTAATAAGTAATCACCGTAAATCTAGTTTAAGATGATCACCACATCATCAAGCACATAATTACCAATTCTCTTTGTGCTTACAATTCATACTATGTATAACATTCAACAATAATAAGATTATAAACCTTCTCGATGTTGTCCACTAAAACTGAATTTTCGGGAGCTACGCTCCTCCAATCTAGACGTGTCACCCCATTCTGGAAATGTATTTCCAAGGGCTACAACTTTTGTGTTGAGCCCGAGGTCCAAATTTAAGTCGGACATACCCAGAAATGGGTTTGAACCCGGCTGTGTATCACAGGACAGAATCTGTCCATCACTACACTTTATAATTTCAGACCCAGACTATTTCGACCAAACTTTGAGGGAGCTACCAGGCTCCTCACAAGCCGTGCAACCAGTCATTGGAAAGGTATCACCAAGGGCTACAACTTTCTAGTTGAGCCCAAAGTCCACATCCAATCAGATCTCGTCTAAAAATCACGTTCAAATCTGCTCTTCCTTTAGCCAAGAAGAAATCAGCACGAATCGTCAAGCAAACCTGATTTTACTATTCATCGTCTTCTTCAACCGATGACTTAGGTTTTAGATGAAACCTCTCTCCTCCAATACTCCCTCCACAGACCACCAGTCTTCACGGAATCAAGCTCTAAATCTTCGTATTGAAGAGGGGAGTTGATTGAAGATAATAGCATGGCGAACGGCGCCCTAGAACGAAAGTTCTAGCGTGATCTCTTCCTACGAAACTTCATGAAACTCACTGGATCAAACTCTTTTGAGTTCAATGTCTCGCCAAATATTCAGATCTAAAGATCTAGCACCAAGGGAGAGGGGAGGAAGTCACCTGATTTCCGGCCGACGTTCGCGGTTGTCTCCTCCGCGGCATGGCGGCAGTTGGCCAAGACTGATTAAAGGGTCCTGATCCACAGAAATATCCAACATGTAATCAGTCAACATTACCCAAACTAAAAAAAGGGGAACAGCAGACAACCGATCAAGGTAAAAGCCCCATAATTAAATCTCCTAACAGTAATTCCAACTAAAAAGGGGAATAAAATTTAGACAACAGAACTGATATCCTCCCCAAATCATGGTAATGAGAACCATTTCTACAGCAGCAGTTGGCCAACGAAGCTAAGTTTATCAAGAGCAACCCCCCCCCCCCCCCCCCCCCAATTAAATAGAGAGAAACTAATTGCATCAAACCAACAAGAATACCATACAAAACTTCTTCCCTTGAAAAATATAACTGACAGTGAATAAGAATGAAAATAAGAATAGAAATTCTTGTATGATAGCAGTGCCGTAAACCCCAAGCCAACCTAAAAGCTCACCGGCCAGAAATTGAAAACCAATAACACAGACATTGGCTAACTCGACACACCAACTTCCAAAACCATTGAAACCCTCAGTTGACCTTAATCAGGAACTCCAGTAAGAACGTAGAGGGGAAAAAGAGGAAGAAAAGCTTACAGGAAAATATCCAAATCACCGATCCAGCCCGTCAATAATAACCCCACAATACGCAGCTCAACCAAAGCCTTGCCAACAGTAATCTTAGCAGCAGAAACGAAAGTACTCTTTGATAGAATGAACTATTGATTTGGTGGGGGAGAAGAGGAGGGGGAAGGAGAGAACTCGAAAAGCCCTAGCTGCGATTTGGGTGAGAAAAGGTGAGCGTCGGTAGTGGCAGTAGGAGTGATAAAGGCTGAGAAAAATTGCCATGCCGCTTTATTTCATCCAAGCCACACCGCCTCTACTAATCCATTCATAATGATCGTTACCTTAAGAGATTGCTATCAGCACACCATAGGCCACAGGACAAGCCCAAACAAAGCTCCCAATAGCTCCCCATTTTAGCTATATAGTACCAACTAAATGAGAAGGCAACCTTTATTAGCATATTCAATTTATTTCTAGCATAAAACAGGGAAGAAAACTAAGTATCAGGGAGGGCGTATAAACCTGGAAATTTTTTTAGCATATAGACTAGGAAATTGTAGCATATATATATCCAAAAACTAGGAGATCTGCCACCTATAAGATCTAGGAAAAGAGATGAAGGGGAAGGAGGAAGACGAGTTTTCTTGCCAAATTCCTACCTGCTGCAAATTGTTAAGAACAGGAATTAAATTATGTTCCCTAAATTCTTGCACATCATCAGAAAACACCCCATTAAATACCAAAATATTGCATTCTTTAGGTAAGACTTTTCGTAACCTAATACCTTCGTCGAACGGAAGTAACAGAGATAAACGAGCGGCAGACGGGAACAGGGCGGTGCAAATCGGGATGTTACAAATCCAATAAACAAAAAAATTAATTTCATCCCCGAAATTTGAGTTTGGGGCTACGGTATTGAAACAAAGTATGACAAACTAGTTTAAGTCATACCTAGGGAGAATAATCCTGGGTAACGCTGCTGCATAAGGTCCATCGGCTCCCAAGTGTATTCCTCCCGTCCATGGTTGGACCACATAACTTTCACCAATGGAACACTCTTTCTCCGCAGCACTCTGGTCTCGGTGCCTACTATCCGCATAGGCTCTAGCTGGACAGACCTGTCGGTCTCCACAGGACCAGACGTAGTTATAACATGCTGATCAGGGCGAAGCAAGGCCCTCCGAAGGGAGGACACATGGAAAACGTCATGTAAATTCTCCAACTCTGACGGTAACATCAACCGATAAGCTAAGGGGTCAATCCGCTCCAGGATGGAATAAGGCCCCATATAACGAGGACTGAGCTTCTTCCTTCCCCGAACCCGAGACACCCCGTGCATCGGCCTGATCTTCAAGAACACCTTGTCTCCAACATGGAATTCCACTGCCCTGTGCTTTTTGTCATAATATTTTGCCTGTCGGCTCTGCGCTTCAAGCATGCGGTCTCGAATCAGTCTGACCATTTCATCGGTATCATCGATGAATTTCACCCCTAACGCCTTCGGGTCCTCATCTTGGACCCATGACAAAGATGTCCTGCACCTCCTCCCATATAATGTCGCATAAGGAGCCATGTCGATGCTCGCCTGATGACTGTTATTATAAGAGAACTCTACCAAGGGCAGAAGTCTCTCCCACGGCTCACCTCGATCCAAAACACAAAGGCGCAACAAATCTTCTAGGGTCCTGATCGTCCGCTCTGACTGGCCATCCGTCTGAGGGTGGAAGGTCGTGCTAAAAGTGAAACGTGAGCCCAAATAAGCTTGCACTGCTTTCCACTCCTTGGAGGTGAAGCGACCGTCACGGTCCGAAATGATAGTTTTTGGCACTCCATGATAGCGAACAAACTGCTCGACGAAGAGTCTCACCAACACGTCAACATGTGTATCCTTCCTCATCGGTATAAACCTCGCGACCTTCGTCAGACGATCCACAACCACCCATACAGATTCATTCCCAGAGCGGGAATGAGGTAGCCCGTGAACGAAATCCATGCATATATCTTCAAACTTCCACTCGGGAATGGACAACGGCTGCAACAACCCAGTCGGGCTTCTACACTCTGCCTTTACCTTTTGGCACGCCTCGCAGTGAGTGACAAAATAGATGACATCCCGCTTCATCCCTGGCCAAAACATCGTCCTCTGCAAGTCGGTATACATCTTGACAATCCCAGGATGCACCGAATATTTAGTGCAGTGAGCCTCCTTCATTATGTCTTCTCGAATCCCTCCTCCCGCGGGTATGTATAACCTGCCATGGAAATGAACAAGATCCTTCTGCATGGTATACTCCCCCGCGGTTCCAGCTTCCACTGCTCGAAGTATAGATTCTAGGGCCGCATCCTTCCTTTGCTCCGCTTGGATGCGATCTCGAATATCAAAAACTATGCTCATCGCGGCCAGGTAATCTGCGAAAACCTCTGGATTGGCTCTAGACACGAGCGTGATCTGCATCTCCTCGAGCATCCTTACCAACTCCATGGCCATCAGCCGTGACTCTGGACTAAATGTCCTCCTACTCAATGCATCGGCCACCGAATTTGCCTTCCCTGGGTGATAGTTTAGCGTGTAATCATAGTCGCACAAAAACGAAATCCACCGCCGCTGCCTTAAATTTAGATCCTTCTGGGTGAATATCTCACAGTGAACACCATATAAATAATGCCTCCAAATCTTCAAGGCAAAAATCACTGCACCCAGCTCCAGATCATGCACCGGATAATTAACTTCATGCTTCTTAAGCTGCCTTGAAGCATAAGCAATCACGTGCCCGTGCTGTATCAGTACAGCACCCATCCCCTAAAAAGATGCATCTGTGTAAACCTGAAATCCTTCCATCCCAGATGGAAGAGCAAGGATCGGGGCTGAGGTGAGGCGATCCTTCAGCTCCTGAAATGCAGCCTCACACTGAGGTGACCACACGAATGGCACCTCCTTCTTGGTCAGCGCAGTGAGTGGAAGAGCGATCTTTGAGAACCCATCGACAAACTTGCGGTAGTACCCGGCAAGTCCCAAAAAACTGCGCACATCTGCTGCTGACTTCAAAGGCTGCCATTCCTTCACTGCACGAACCTTAGCAGGGTCCACGACCAATCCTTCCCCACTGATGACATGACCCAAGAAGGCAACCTTCCGGATCCAGAACTCGCACTTGCCAAACTTGGCGAACAACTGATGCTCCCTCAGCTTCGCTAACACCAACTCCAGATGCGTCCAATGGTCCAATATCGACTTTGAATAACCAGGATGTCGTCGATGAATACAATCACGAAGTCATCCAGATAAGGCTCAAACACCCTGTTCATCAGTCTCATGAATGCAGAGGGGGCATTAGTGAGCCCAAAAGGCATAACCGTAAATTCATATAACCCGTACCTCGAGCTGAAAGCAGTCTTCTGAATGTCCACCTCCTGAATCCTCAACTGATAATAACCAGAGCGCAAGTCGAGCTTGGAGAACCAATGTGCTCTTTCCAACTGATCGAAGAGCTCGTCGATCGGCGGCAGGGGATAAGTGTTCTGGACCGTCAGCCGGTTGAGCTCCCGATAATCTACACACAAGCGGAGCGAACCGTCCTTCTTCTTTACGAACAGAACCAGGGCTCCCCAGGGTGACAAACTAGGGTGAACGAACCCTGAGTCCACCAACTCTTGCAATTGTACTCGGAACTCTACTAGCTCCTTAGGTGCCATTCTGTACGGGGCCCGAGAAATAGGCTTAGCACCCGGTGCTAGCTTAATCTGGAAGTTTAACTCCCTAGGCGGTGGTAATCCGGGTAGTTTTTCAGGGAAAACATCAGGAATATCCCGAACAACCGGTACATCCTTCATATCATCCCCCATCTCCTTCATCTCAAAACAGATTATGAACACCTCATCGCCTTGCTCGTGAGACTTTACAACCTGTACAGAGGACAACAAGTTCCGAGATACGAATCTTATACCTTGAATTACCACCTTCGAGTCGTCATGCCTCGGCGTGATCCGCTTTGCCACAAAGTCGATCTTCGCGTGATTCCAATGCAACCATGTCATGCCCAAGATTAGATCAATGTCTGGCATCTGCAACACCGTTTCCGGTGTCACAAATTGCTTCCCACCGATGGATATTACCATGCTGCACTTGGTGGTAGATAGTATCTCTGAGCCATCCGAAAGGCGCACCCTCCTGGGGGCTCCCTCGAAACATTGCACTGCACCCAGTTCACTCACGAACTCTTCCGATACAAACGAATGAGTGGCACCCGTATCAAAAAGAGTAAGGATGGGCTTACCACAAATAAGCACGGTACCTGGGGTTTTAAATCATGCACACTTAAGCATAATAGTTAGGAAAAGACGAAACTAAATGCATGATTACCTGTAATGACCTCCTGCGGCTCTCATTCCTGAGTTAGATCCAAAGCGTATACCTGCTCCTGAGCAGGCCTGGGGTTCCTACCTTGCCGACCATGGCCTCGACCTCTACCCCGCTGCGCCCCTGGGGGAGCCATGGGGCGATTCAGGAGAATTTCCTTACAGCTGCGGGCAGTAGGCCCGAATGTGACCGGGCTGGTGACAATAGTAACAAACTTCGGCACCTCTTTGCGGCTGAGGCGCTTGATTCTGATGCGGTGGGGGAAATGGTAGCGGCCGTGCTGGCTGCTCTATCCTGAAGTTTGGGCGAAAACGCCCACCATCTCTCCTCCGGTCTCCGCCTCTGTCCCTGGTGTTCCGCCTCCTCCTGAAGCTGGGCCCTGCCTCCATCATGCCCTCTGCGGGGCTCTTTCCCTTATCCTGGACCCCCAAATGGTCTGCCTCCAATTTTTGCGCCGTCTCTATAATCTGTGCGAGGCTCGAATCGGCGACAAAGAGAAGAGCCTGCCTCAGGGGATCTCGCAATCCCTTATAGAACCGCTTCGCGTACCCGCGATCATCTAGATCATAAGAGTCTGCAAATCTAGTCGAGTGTTGAAATTCCCGTTGATACTCCACGACTGTCCTAGATCCCTGCTTCAGCTGCAGGAACCTCTCCTCGAGTTCATCTCGGGCTGTAGAAGAGACAAAATGCTCCAGGAACACGTCTGCAAACTCGTCCCAACTTATGTCAAGATGGTTACGCCCTTCAAAGGTGGAGCCCATCAAGGACTTCCACCACCTTTTCGCATGTAGATCCAAGGTCGTGACCGCCAACGTGACTGCCATATTACCTGGGCATCGTATCCCTGCCAGTAACTCCTGCACTGTGTCCAACCATTCCTCCGTCTGAACTACGGACTCCGTCCCATGATAGGTGGGAGGGGAGAGAGCACGGAAGGTGCTTAACCAATTTGAGTTCGGAGCCTGCGGCTGCACCGACATCTGCTGAAACCTGAAGGCATCCAGGATTGCCGTCAGGGTCTGGCCCAACTCTGATTGTTGAAAAGGAGTAGGTACAGGAGGCACGGGAGCGGCCGTCGCTGGTTTTGAGTGTACTGGGATCTTCATGCAAGGTAGATTTTTGGGTTAGGTTGGCTACTTGAAAGAAGATAATAGACCTACTTAATGTGAATTACACATGGGCACACCACCGCTTCCGCTCATTCAGTTTGTCCTCAAACTGAAGAGGTGAGAGGGTGCACCATGCGGGAATGGACTTCTTTATCTCAGGATCATTGCAAGCTGATACCATTTGTAAGATCCCCTCCCGAAACACAAAACACGGCCGAGGGGAGTCTTATGCCCAGGACAGTCTCCTTGCGGAGGTGCCAGCACACGAGCTAGCCCCCCCCCCCCCCCCCACCCACAAATGTCTATCCTATCGGCCGAACCAACTGAACAGCGCCAACCCATCAATAATGTAAAAGCAAGAAGCCATATTTAAATCCACATAAGCAAGAGTTACAAAAACTACGAGACAGGAAGCTCCTGTACTATATCAGAGTGACAAAAGAAACCCCTCAAGGGCTACATCTCAAACTGTTCTCACATCTGTCACCGACAGTAGTGAGGGTATCGTGGCCTCCCCCTGTCATCCTGACCTGGCTATTCTCCTCCAGCATCGTGTGCTGCTGCTCCAGGATGCGCTCCTAAAAAGAGGGACGTAGGAACCGTTAGTCATAAAGACTAAGTGGCTTCACATTCGCTCCCCCGGTGACTCCAAGGTACCGGGCGGTAGGAAAGGAAGAAAAGTTGCAATATAGCAATAATATACAAAGCAGGTGACAAGAATGGTTGTTCATATATGTCGGTTGTATAAGTACCCAAGTACTTGCAATAATTCTAACTAACATGTACATAAATAACAGTGGTTATATAAGCAAGTACTAGTAACAAGAAAGCATGAGCAGAGTATCACAGAACCGAATTGAACTTAACTTATAAGGATGCCCATACAAGCTTATAAGTTAAGTATCTGAACATGAAGGTAACTCGTCATATAAAGGTGCCCATACAAGTTTATATGATGAGGATCCAATGCGGTGCAATGCAATGTTTATGAAGGATGAATGCAATGCAATGATTATGATATGACGACTCACCCATGCATATTTGTTATGTCGGCATAGACCGTTAGTTCTCAATTTCTGAGGGGTAGCTAACCACTCAGGCATCTCCCATCGTGGCCAGACGGATACAGTGGAACGAGCTCCTCCACTACTAGGAGGGTATGAACACTACCAGTCCTAGGCCTCTGTACGCCTTGATGTTAAGAACACACAGTGGAGACCATGGTATTGCTCGCATCATGCTGAGCCTTCAAGGACACAGAAGGGGACTTGGGTAGGTGAGCACCAAGAGTTCAACCCAACCGGTCTAGAGTCTAACCATCGGCTTCTGTCGGTGTCATGACTAGCAAGCCCGTAGACCCGCCACAAGTAATCATCCAAACAGGATCCATACACCACCGTATGTAAGCCATGCAAGCCATGTGCTTCACATGCACATCCTGTGTTATCACAACTCTCGTGCAGTGGTGTGCATATATTATGGCAATCATTCTATACGACCCCGTAGGACTACTCGTTGCTTCATCATTTAACAATCATAATAAGTAATCACCTTAAATCTAGTTTAAGATGATCACCACATCATCAAGCACATAATTACCAATTCTCTTTGTGCTTACAATTCATACTATGTATAACATTCAACAATAATAAGATTATAAACCTTCCCGATGCTGTCCACTAAAACTGAATTTCCGGGAGCTACGCTCCTCCAATCTAGACGTGTCACCCCATTCTGGAAAGGTATTTCCAAGGGCTACAACTTTCATGTTGAGCCCGAGGTCCAGATTTAAGTCGGCCATACCCAGGGGTTTGAACTCGGCTGTGCATCATAGGACAGAATCTGTCCATCACTACACTTTATAATTTCAGACCCAGCCTATTTTGACCAGACTTTGAGGGAGCTACCAGGCTCCTCACAAGCCGTGCAGCCAATCGTTGGAAAGGTATCACCAAGGGCTACAACTTTCTAGTTGAGCCCAAAGTCCACATCCAATCAGATCTCGTCTAAAAATAACGTTCAAATCTGCTCTTCCTTCAGCCAAGAAGAAATCAGCACGAATCGTCAAGCAAACCCAATTTTACTGTTCATCGTCTTCTTCAACTGATGACTTAGGTTTTATCTGAAACCTCTCTCCTCCAAAACTCCCTCCACAGACCACCAGTCTTCACGGAATCAAGCTCTAAATCTTCGTATTGAAGAGGGGAGTTGATTGAAGATAATAGCATGGTTAACGGCGCCCTAGAACGAAAGTTCTAGCGTGGTCTCTTCCTACGAAACTTCATGAAACTCACTGGATCAAACTCTTTTGAGTTCAATGTCTCGCCTAATATTCATATCTAAAGATCTAGCATCAAGGGAGAGGGGAGGAAGTCACCTGATTTCCGGCCGACGTTCGCGGTTGTCTCCTCTGCGGCATGGCGGCAGTTGGCCAAGACTGATTAAAGGGTCCTGATCCACAGAAATATCCAACATGTAATGAGTCAACATTACCCAAACTAAAAAAAGGGGAACAGCAGACAGCTGATCAAGGTAAAAGCCCCATAATTAAATCTCCTAACAGTAATTCCAACTGAAAAGTGGAATAAAATTTAGACAACAGAACTGATATCCTCCCCAAATCATGGTAATGAGAACCATTTCTACAGCAGCAGTTGGCCAACGAAGCTAAGTTTATCAAGAGCAACCCCCCCCCCCCCCCCCCCCCCCCAATTGAATAGAGAGAAACTAATTGCAGCCAACCAACAAGAATACCATACAAAACTTCTTCCCTTGAAAAATATAACTGACAGTGAATAGGAATGAAAATAAGATTAGAAATTCTAGTATGATAGCAGTGCCGTAAACCCCAAGCCAACCTAAGAGTTCACCGGCCAGAAATAGAAATCCAATAACACATACATCGGCCAACTCGACATACCAACTTCCAAAACCATTGAAACCCTCAGTTGCCCTTAATCAGGAACTCCAATAAGAACATAGAGGGGAAAAGAGGAAGATAAGATTACAGGAAAATATCCAAATCACCGATCCAGCCCGTCAATAATAACCCCACAATACGCAGCTCAACCAAAGCCTTGCCAATAGTAATCTTAGCAGCAGAAACAAAAGTACTCTTTGATAGAAAGAATGATTGATTTGGTGGGGGAGAAGAGGAGGGGGAAGGAGAGAACTCGAAAAGCCCTAGCTGCGATTTGGGTGAGAAATGGTGAGCGTCGGTAGTGGTAGTAGGAATGATAAAAGCTGAGAAAAATTGCCATGCCGCTTTATTTCATCCAAGCCCCACTGCCTCTACTAATCCATTCATAATGATCATTACCTTAAGAGATTGCTATCAGCACACCAATATCAGCACACCATAGGCCACAAGACAAGCCCAAACAAAGCTCCCAATAGCTCCCTATTTTAGCTATATAGTACCAATTAAATGAGAAGGCAACCTTTATTAGCATATTCAATTTATTTCTAGCATAAAACCTGGAAGAAAACTAAGTATCAGGGAGGGCGTATAAACCTGGAAATTTTTTTAGCATATAGACTAGGAAATTTTAGCGTATATATATATCCAAAAACTAGGAGATCTGCCACCTATAAGATCCAGGAAAAGAGATGAAGGGGAAGGAGGAAGACGAGTTTTCTTGCCAAATTCCTACCTGCTGCAAATTGTTAAGAACATGAATTAAATTATGTTCCCTAAATTCTTGCACATCATCAGAAAACACCTCATTAAATACCAAAATATTGCATTCTTTAGGTAAGACTTTTTGTAACCTAATACCTTCGTCGAACGGAAGTAACAGAGACAAACGAGCGGCAGACGGGAACAGAGCGGCGCAAATCGGGATGTTACATCAATAGCCCATTTAGCCAATCTCCTTGAATGATCTGGCTTTTCAAGAATACTTCTTAGAGGATTATCTGTAACTACTTGGATAGGATGAGCTTGAAAGTAAGGGCAGAGCCTTCGTGATGACATAACTAAAGCCAGAGCTAGCTTTTCCAAGATCGAGTATCTTATTTCCGCATCCTTAAGGATATGGCTGACATAATATATCAAAAAATGTTTCTTCTTTTCCTCCAGACGAGGACAGAACTCACTGCATTTGGACCGACCCCCAAATATAAGAACAATATTTCCCCTTCGCGGGGGCTTTGGAGTAGAGGGGTTGAAGTTAACTGTACTTTTAACAGTTCGAAATCTTTATTACACTCTTTGCTCCATTCAAACTTGGATCCTCCTCGGAGTGTTTTAAAGAATGGAGCACTTTTATCTCCTGATTTAGAAATGAACTTGCTCAGCCCTGCCAACCTTCCTCCAAGTTGCTGGACCTCCTTCGAATTATGAGGAGGAGTCATGTCTAGGATGGCATTCACCTTATATAGGTTCGGTGCAAGGCCATTAGGAGTGAGGAGATGCCCGAAAAATTTCCCCTTATTTGCTCTGAACACACATTTCAATGCATTCAATTTTAATTTGTACCTCCGTAGAGTAGCGAACGTCTCTACGAGGTCTTTCAAATGTATTGAAAAAGTTTTACTTTTGAGGAGAAGATCATCGACGTAAACTTCAAGGTTCCTGCCTTTCTGAAGCTTAAAACCATATCCATCATTCTCTGATACGTCGCACCCGCATTTTTAAGGCTGAATGGCATTACGAGGTAACAGTAACACCCATCATTCGTGATGAAAGAAGTGTGCGGGATATCAGGTTTGTGCATTTTGATTTGATGGTATCCAGAAAATGCATCGAGAAAGCTCATAAAACTATACCCAACCGCAGAATCTACTAAAACATCTATCCGAGGCAGAGGGTAGCAATCTTTGGGGCATGCTTTATTAAGTTTTGTAAAATCTACGCACATACGCCACTTCCCAGCGGATTTTTTCACCATTACAACTGATGGCGGGCTAGTCTCCGAAAAACTAGTACACGGCTAAATGACGCCCTCTCACAATACCTCGCTCTCCAACGTATTTAGGGTAGAAATCTAACCACCTAAACCGATGTCAAACAACCACAAACCTAACGTCAGTACCAAGAGGATCCGACTAAAACAGCGATCGAAAAGTAGTCGGAAGAACTCCCAAAAGGGTGGGTCTCCAGATTGCCGCAATCCACCAAATCAGAAGGGGATATCGCATCTCCTTGCGGATTTGAATTAGATCCTGCCAATCCGTTAAGGTCTTAAGAGATCGGAAGTAAGTATTACGAATGAATTAAGCAAACGCAGCGAGAAATTCATTCAATGCTTCCAAGGCCACACTCAAACTAGCCACCAAATAAACGAAGGGAGAACACACCAAGTGGAGGAGATTCGTTACCCAACCGAGAAGATAATTAGGCGAGGCTCATGCCAAGGATCCGCCGGTGTCACACCAGAGGAGATACACCGCTTGCCTTCAACGGAGTCGCACCGAAGAAGATCTCCCGCCGAGGGAAGAGGGGCCAAGCCTGGGCTTGGCCGAGCTTAACGAGGGGGTAGGGAGGGGCGGCGGCGTCCTACTGCGTCACATGGCAGGGAGGCGGAGGAGGCCGACGGCGAGTCTCACGCCGGGCGAGAGGGAGGCAGCTGCATCGCGCGCCACACCGAGCGGGAGGGGCGAACCCTAAGGGGCGCAGGAGGAGAATTTCTCACGGGAAATTTTGGCTCTCAAAATTATCATCATTAAATCTTAAAGAGAGGAGATCCACCTATATATTGTGGAGTTCATTACATCATAACCATTCATGAAGGAAATCAAATCCTAACCACTAGTTATGTTAAACGCAGTCCAGAACAGGCTAAACGCAGTCCACATTAACATACATGCTGAAATTAAAATCTTAGAACTAAAGATAACGGTAACGGAGAGTACGAAACTAATATTTTATATGTTTTATAATCATATTAAATATTAGTTAAGTGCGAGGCCGCAAGTCATAGCGGCAGCCAGCGTTGCGAGCATGATCTCCTTTGTTGTTGCGCCTCAAGTCTTTTTCGGCGGTGACGACTTCCTCGGTAACATCTTCAATAGGTGGAGGTGTCGTCACATCAGTACGAGCAGTAGGAGTAGCACCACGAACATGATGCGTAGGAGGCGGGCCTGCATCAATCCTCCCCCGGTCGAAAGCACTCATCACCGGTGAGTGGTCGTGTAAATAGCGTCGGAGAAGGTCCGCATCCCACTGGTGCAGGTCGTGCTCAGGAACCCAAGAATCATCTGAAGAAGAACGTCCCTTCCAACGAACCAAGAAGCGACGTGTAGGCCCATCCGGTGTGTCGATCGTCTCTTCAACCAAAATCCTGTCAGGAGATGGCAAAGCATGGAAAGATCTAGCAAAAGTGTCAGCATCAGTTGAAGACAAAGCAGTATAATCTCCCACCCGTGTGTCATCAAGTGAATCCTTGGCACACTCATTCCCAACCCCACATAATGTAGAAGAAGACTCACTCAAGGAAGAAAATGTAGACTTTGGTGGAAGTGGCGTGGTATAGAGTGTTAAATCGGAAACATTAAAAATAGGAGAAATTCTCCAATTCGTAGGTAAACATAAAACAACCGCATTACTTCCAACATTCTTAATTACCTTGAAGGGGTCAGCTCTCCAAGGTGCCAACTTTTTCACAGTTCCCGAAGGTAACCGCTCCGGGAGTAATCAGACCAAAACCCAATCGCCAACATTAAAGTTGGAGGGCCTTCGGTGTGCGTTAGCTTATGCTCGGTAGACATCATATTGAGTAGTTAATTTCTCTTTAATACTTTTGTGGAGATCATGAACATGGTGAGCGAATTCCTGTGCAAATTGGCTTGATTTATATGAAGGCGGTAATCATATCAAGTCAAGAGGCACACGAGCTTTATAGCCATGGACTATCTCGTTCGGTGACAAACCGGTCGATCTATTTTTGGAGTTATTATAGGCTAGTTGCGCATGAGGTAGGACCAAGTCCCAAGTACCCTTATGGTCACCCACAAGGCACCGTAATAAACCAGCCAGACTTCTATTTACCACCTCGGTCTGGCCATCCGTTTGGGGGTGGTAGGCAGAGGAAAATACAAGGCTGGTGCCCAACAAAGTCCAAAGCGTTTTCCAAAAATAACTAGTAAATTTAATGTCTCTATCTGACAGTATGGATTTTGGAACACCGCGATGACCGACGACTTCTTTAAAAAACAATTTGGCGATATGCGAAGCGTCATTGGTTTTGCTACATGGGACAAAATAGGCCATTTTGGAAAATCTATCTACCACAACCATGACGGAATCATGTCGACGGAACGTAGGTGGAAGGCCTAACACAAAATCCATACTAAGATCTTCCCACGGGACGGACGGGATAGGTAAAGGCGTGTAGAGTCCAACATTAGTCTTATTGCCCTTGGCCAATTGCCAAGTGCGGCAGCTACTCACGATCTTTCCTACAAGGGTTTTCAATTTAGGCCAATAGAATTTTTCTTCTACTAACGCAATCGTCTTATCCCTCCCAAAGTGACCCGCTAATCCACCGCTATGAAACTCCCAAACTATAAAGTGTCGAAGTGATGAGGACGGGATGCATAAACGGGAGTGCCTAAACAGGTAGCCATCCCTAAGGAAGTAGGCCGAAATGGTGGTGGGGGATTCCTGTTGTGCCTCAAGGTAAATGTCCTTAAAGTCGGGACAAATAACATATTCATCTTTTATGCGCTCAAACCCAACGACCTTAACTTGCATAGTGGATAATAAAAGAGCCACGCGACTAAGCGCGTCCGTGACCCTATTATCAGCCCCTTTTAGGTGCTTCAGCGTGAACGTGTACTCTTGCAAAAATGAGACCCATTTGGCGTGTCTGGGGCTGATTTTTGCCTGAGAATTGATAAAAAGCAGCGCTTCATGATCAGATAAAAGGACAAACTCCTTGGAGAGTAGGTAATGCCGCCAATGTGCAAGGCTACGTACTACCGCATAGAATTCTCGGTCATAGTTGGAATAGTTTAGCTTAGACCCAGAAAGTTTTTCGCTAAAATATCATATGGGGTGACCGTCTTGGCTTACCACCCCTCCAATCCCAACTCCGGAGGCGTCGCAAGATAATTCAAAAACCTTAGAAAAATCGGGCAACCGAAGTATAGGGGCTTCAGTCATTAGTGTTTTGAATTGTTCGAATGCACACGCGGCAGATTTAGTCCATGTGAACTCGCCCTTCTTCAAACACTCCGTAATAGGCGCCATCACACTACTAAAGTTGCGAATGAACCGACGATAAAACGTGGCTAAGCCATGAAAAGAACGGACGTCACGAATGGTCTTTGGCTCGGGCCAATCCCTAATAGCTTGGACCTTTCTCTGGTCCACCTTAATGCCCTCTTCGCCAACGATGTATCCCAAAAACTCCACCTCTTGCGCAAAGAAAATACACTTTTCAAAATTTAAGTAGAGGTGCTCCGATCGTAGCATAGAAAAAACTAGACGTAGATGGGAAAGGTGATCGTGAGTGGAAGTGCTATAGACTAGAATGTCATCGAAGTAGACCACCACAAACTTCCCCAGGTAGGGCTGGAAAGTATGGGTCATCATACGAGAGAAAGTGCCCGGGGCATTAGAGAGCCCAAATGGCATCACTAGCCATTCATACAAACCTTCTTTTGACTTAAAGGCAGTTTTCCATTCGTCTCCCGCTCGTATGCGGATTTGGTGGTATCCGCTACGTAGATCTAACTTAGAAAAGATGGATGAACCCGCCAACATGTCAAGTAGATCATCTAACCGCGGAATTGGAAATCGATATTTGACGGTGATTTTGTTGATAGCGCGGCTATCAACACACATCCGCCAAGACCCATCCTTCTTAGGAGCTAAGAGGGTTGGAACTGCGCACAGACTCATGTTATGGCGTATGAACCCTTTGGATAACAAATCTGAAATTTGACGTTGTAATTCTTGATGCGCGGAGGGGTTCAAGCGATAATGAGGGAGATTTGGTAAAGAGGAACCCGGGATAAAATCTATCGCGTGTTGGATATCGCGCATAGGAGGTAACTCCGATGGCAATTCCTCTGGGTAAACATCTTTATATTCGTCCAAAAGGTCCCTCAACTCCGTAGGAAAACTATCCATCAAAGGTACCTCTTCTCTCGCGGCTAAACAAACTAACGCATACATCACGCCGTCCACAAATGAATCACACTCAAACTCTCGCCTCCCAATCAGACTTAGGCTCTTCTTTTCTACAGGCAATGTGGTGTCCTTGGATGAGCTACCCGTGTCCTTAGGAAGGGTGGGCCTCAAAACCACCTTCTTACCATTGAATAAAAACTCATAAGTGTTGGATCGTCCATAATGGGTAACGTAGTGGTCGAATAACCAGGGGCGGCCAAGAAGGACATGGCAAGCGTCCATGGGTATCACGTCACACCAAACCTGATCCGAATATGATTTGATGCGGAGGGGAACTAAACAACGCTTACTAACTGGAAGTGAGGTCTTATTCACCCAAGCAACCTTGTATGGTTGTGGGTGGGGCTCCGCATTAAGGGACATGCGGGTAACCGCTCCCTTGGAGATAACGTTCATACAACTCCCGCTGTCAATGATCAGCTTACATAATTTATCCCCGCTCTTAAAAATCAAAGAGAATAAATTCATCCTATTCCAATCATCCAAAGAGCGAGGGGTGGCAAGGATGCACCGCATAACCATGAGGTGAGAGTCATCTTATAAATCACTTGGTACGCCTTCCAAATCCGACTCATCTGTGGCCTCATAGATATAATCAGGCCTATCATCTGTATGCTCAACTAGTGCTAAAGCTCGAGTTTTGGATGGGCACTCCATAGCATAGTGGTTGGTTACTCCGCACTGATAACACGTGGCCCTATCTTTACTAATTTTTCCCACGGGAATGCGCTCCCCGGATGTGTTTCTAGCGTCCCTAGCGGTGATGACAATGTTGGATGAGTCCTTGGTCTTGAATTTACCCTTATCCTTATAGGTGGAGGTGGAGGTAGTGGTCGCGGCCTTGCTCTTATAGGAGTTGTGCTTGGCATTGGACTTGGAGGCGAGGTGTTTCTCGATATCAAGGGCGGCGTTGAAGGTAGAGTTTAGGTCTATGTGACCGTAACGCAAAAGTTTCCTTTGGATATCGTAACTAAGACCCTTACGGAACCTAGATAACGTGACCTCGGGCATCTCCTGGACCTCACAACGGACCATCTTGTCCTTCAGATCGCCCATGTAATCGGCGACAGACCGCTTGTCTTGGCGATGGGTGGCTAGATCATCAAATATCTGGGTGCGATGATAAGCGGGGACATATTGGTCTTTTAAGAGATTTTTCATGACAGCCCAACCGATCGGAGGGACACCGTCTACGACTCATAAGCGACGCTCCTCATTTAGCCAAAATACTTTGGCCCTACCCGTAAGCTTCATTCGAGCGACTTGGACCTTTTGCTGGTCCGCCAAGTGATGCCCTTCGTAGTAGCACTCCATGTCTAACACCCAATTCAGGAAGACTTGGGGTTCTCCTAAACCATCATAGGTGGGGACGTTAATTTTTATGGCGCGGGTGAGATCGACTTCTCGTTCCTGGCAACGAGGTGGTGGTCGATCACGCTGAGGTAGCTCCTCGTGTACCTCTTCCTCGTAGTGTCGTGCCCTATGACCTCTAGGTGGAGTGGGAGCGCGGTTCGGCGGACGATTACCCCTAGGAGGTGAAGGGGTTCGATGGGCCAACAGTTGGGTCAACATGTCCCGCAACTCTCCCAATTGTTGATTCATATCATCCCGAAGGATATCAACAGCAGTGGGGTTTGGAGGCGTTTGTCGTTCGTCAGCCATATTTGACGAGGACGAAGCGTGGTACTCGTGACCGGATCTAGTGGGCATACGACGTGCACTTGAAGAAAAAATTAAATTTTGTAGACAAATAAAAAAATAAAATTTGGTGCACACGTGAGACCTAGACACGAGCGGACCGTGGCCAAGTTAGGAAATTGGCCAACCTCGCTTTGATACCAAATTGATGGCGGGCTAGTCTCCGAAAGACTAGTACACGGCTAAATGACGCCCTCTAACAATACCCCGCTCTCCAATGTATTTAGGGTAGAAATCTAACCACCTAAACTGATGTCAAACAACCACAAACCTAACGTCAGTACTAAGAGGATCCGACTAAAACAGCGATCGAAAAGTAGTCAGAAGAACTCCCAAAAGGGTGGGTCTCCAGATTTCCGCAATCCACCAAATCAGAAGGGGATATCGCATCTCCTTGCGGATTTGAATTAGATGCTGCCAATCCTTTAAGGTCTTAAGAGATCGGAAGTAAGTATTACGATTGAATTAAGCAAACGCAGCGAGAAATTCATTCAATGCTTCCAAAGCCACACTCAAACTAGCCACCAAATAAACGAAGGGAGAACACACCAAGTGGAGGAGATTCGTTACCCAACCGAGAAGATAATTAGGTGAGACTCACACCAAGGATCCGTCGGAGTCACACCGGAGGAGATACACCGCTTGCCTTCAACGGAGTCGCACCGAAGAAGATCTCTCGCCGAGGGAAGAGGGGCCACGCCTGGGCTTGGCCGAGCTTCACGAGGGGGTAGGGAGGGGCGGCGGCGTCCTGCTGCGTCGCACGGCAGGGAGGCAGAGGAGGCCGACGGCGAGTCTCACGCCAAGCGAGAGGGAGGCGGCTGCGACGCGCGGCACACCGAGCGGGTGGGGCGAACCCTAAGGGGCGCAGGAGGAGAATTTCTCACGGGAAATTTTGGCTCTCAAAATTATCATCATTAAAATCTTAAAAAGAGGGGATCCACCTATATATAGTGGAGTTCATTACATCATAACCATTCATGAGGGAAATCAAATCCTAACCACTAGTTATGCTAAACGCAGTCCAGATCAGGCTAAACGCAGTCCACATTAACATACATGCTAAAATTAAAATCTTAGAACTAAAGATAACGGTAACGGAGAGTACGAAACTAATATTTAATATGTTTTATAATCATATTAAATATTAGTTAAGTGCGAGGCCGCAAGTCGTAGCGGCGGCGAGCGTTGCGAGCATGATCTCTTTGTTGTTGCGCCTCAAGTCTTTTTTGGCGGTGACGACTTCCTCGGTAACATCTGTTGGAGTTACCATTATGATCTAGAAGTGGTCAAACATGTAGTCTCACTGCCAACGCGATATGAGCCTGCAGGGTCGCACATAAGAGCATGTGGAGAAGTTGGAAGATTGACTGTGTTGGTAAAGGTTACCAATCACCATATAGAATCCGGGATGTAAAGCAAATGTTGCTGTCGGAATTCGTCGGATATGATTCATCGGATTCATCGGAATTCGTCGGATCGTTCCGTGGAAACTCGACGAATTATTACAGAGATCATTGACTCGGCAAATGTTGCCGTCTGATATGATTCGTCGGATTGTTCCGTGGAAACTCGACGAATTGTTACAGAGATCATTGACTCGGCAAATGTTGCCGTCTGATATGATTCGTCGGATTCGTCGAATTGTTCCGTGAAAACTCGACGAATGATGTTCCGTGGAATCCCGACGAATTGTTACAGAAACCCCAATTCTGCTGTGTGGTCTGCGGATAGCGATTCTTCTAGAAGCCTGTTTATGCTTTGGGTATAAATAGATCTTCTTTTAGGGTTCTTAATAACTTACGATAAGAAGACCCGACGGAAGAGTTCCGCCTCACGAACCCTAGCCGACGGAAGTGTTCCGCTGTTTCGCTCGTCTTCGCAGACCTCCTTCCGGCGATCGTCGTCGTGATTGTTCTTCCTGGAGCGAACCTAGGAGTTCGTGGAAGTGCAAGGTGCAGTCGTTCTTCTCCCGGCTCGTGTGGATCACTGTAGAGACGTAGACATCATTCTACGTGAGGACTCGCATAGACGACGACAGGACTCAACTCGTGGAGCATCTAGGTTGGATTTGATCCAATCCCGCAAATGTAATTTCATACCTAGCATTTTTATTAACTTCTTGAGTCAATGTTCATGGCCCGATCCGAATCTTTTGGTTGTTTCTCTTTATTTCCGCTGCGCCTACATACGATGTATGGTTGTAGAAAAATCCAACAGTGGTATCAGAGGGAGGTTCCGGTCATGAATGTTGTTTCAGAAGTTAGGTTATTCCAGTACGTGCAAATCTAGGTATTTGGAAGCGTTCTAAATATCAAGATTTCTTCTTGGACCCAGGGGCGCTGCCCCTTGGACCCCGTTAGGGGCTCTGCCCCTAAGACCCCGCCAGGGGCGCGGCCCCTTGGAACCCCGCCAGGAATGTCTGGGATTTCGTGGTAATTTCTAATTGTTAGAAATTGTTGTCTCCTTAGCAGTAACCGTCCCTCAAGTGGTTAATGAACCCTTGTATTGTTTTGGATTTTGAATCCAACAATGAGAGACGAGCTTGTCTACTGCTTTAAGTCGAGTTGTCTTTGCCTTTGTCCAATGCATGTAAATCTGAAGATTTGGAAGAGTTCTAAATGTCCATATTTAGCCCTTTCGTCTATCAAAGGTTGATATTCTTATGTTGTGCACATAAGGGATGCATGTGGATTTTAGAAAGCATGTTTTTCTGTTGATGTGCACATTGATCAAATGTTGATCATGGTTAAGTGTTAACTTGCTATTAAAATCCCTTCATCAAATATTAAGTGTTCGGATGCCTTCCGATGGATGACACTCTTCCTGCCTCGATCGATGAAGTGTGGGCTTGCCAAAGCAAGGTGCATTAATCTATCTTGGTAAGGGTGCGAGCGGATAATTGTGATATCCCACTGTCGACATCGGGTCTAACTTAACTAGGTGACCTCAAAGGTTGAGTGCCTAGAGGCATAGGGTTGGCATGCACCATATGATGGAAGCGAATAAGGAGTTATTCACCAGCCATACAAGAGTTGCATGAGGATGCAATTGGCAAGTGTTGCCTACCTAAATAACCGCATTATGAGAGGAACGCCAAAGCGGACTCGTGGTGTTGGTGAAATACGGATCTTGTCCACTAAGAGAGTAGCTCGCATGGACTCTCCGAATTGATAGTGAGGGCTATCAATTTGAATAAAATAGTGGGAGTATTTAATTGAAGTCCAAATTAAAATAAATTGTATTTTGAAATTTTGGTACTGATTAAATTCTGCATGAATTCTTGTAGAATTTCATGGCAAGTGGTTCACATTCCACCTTGTCCCTGAGAGCTATCCTTGAGAAAGACAAGCTAAGTGGGACGAATTACATGGACTGGTATAGGAACCTGAGAATTGTTCTCAGGCAAGAGCGAAAGCTCTACGTCTTGGAAGAAGAAGCCCCCGAGGTGCCGACCGGGAACTCGTTCCGTGTTGATAAGGATGCTTATAAGAAGTATACCGATGACGCCTTAGACGTCGAGTGCCTTATGCTTGCCACCATGAACTCTGAGCTTCAGAAGCAACACGAGAACATGGGGTGCAAGGAGATTGACGAGCACTAAAGAAAATGTTTCAAGGGCAAGCTCGTCAAGAGAGGTTCGATGTCACGAAGGCCTTATTTCAGTGCAAAATGGGAGCTCGAGACTCGGTTGGTACTCACGTACTCAAGATGATTGGGTATATAGAGAACCTGGAGAGACTGGGTTTTCCTCTGGGTCAAGAGTTGGCCACAGATCTTATCCTGCAATCGTTGCCGGATAGTTTTGAGCAGTTCGTCTTGAACTACAACATGAATGAAATAGACAAGCACTGCCCGAGCTCCTAGGCATGTTGCGAACTGCCGAGATAAACATGAAGAAGGTCAAGCCTGCTAGTCCCATATTGATGGTACATAAAGGCAAGGGTAAGGCCAAGGACTTCAAGAAGACGAAGGTGGGACCTAAGTCACATCTTGAGCCCAAATCTTCTGCGCTGAAAAAGAAGAGCACCGTGAAGGAAGGGAAATGCCACCACTGTGGCAAGGCTGGTCATTGGAGGAGGAATTGTCCTTCGTACATTGAGGGTCTGCAGAAAATGAAGGGAGGTATGACTTCCGCTTCGGATATTTACGTTATTGAGATAAACCTTTCTGCTCCTTCATCTTGGGTATTGGATACCGGATGTGGTTCTCACATTTGTACAAATGTGCAGGAACTAGGAAGGAGGAGATTGCTGAGTAAAGGAGAGGTGGACCTGCGCGTCGGCAATGGAGCAAGAGTTGCTGCTGTAGCTGTAGGAGTTTACCGTCTTTCTTTACCCAGTGGGCTTGTAATAGAACTTAAAAATTGTTATTTTGTTCCGACCATAACTAGAAACATTATATCCATTTCATGCTTAGACATGATTGGATTTTCTTTTATAATTAAGAACAATTGTTGTTCTATGTTTAAGAATGATGTTTATTATGTTGTAGCTCAGTTGTTTAATGGTCTTTATGTTTTGAACCTAGACCATCCGATCTATAACGTAGATAATAATAAAAGACTAAGAACAAATGACTCAAATCCTACATATCTCTGGCATTGTCGTTTGGGCCATATAAACGAGAAGCGCATATCCAAGCTCCATAAAGATGGACTATTGGACTCATTTGATTATGAATCATTTGAGCGATGCGAGTCTTGTTTGTTAGGCAAGATGACTAAAGCCCCTTTCACTGGTTATATTGAGAGGGCTGAGGATCTTTTGGGTATAGTACATAGTGATGTATGCGGACCCATGAGTTCTATGGCTAGAGGTGGGTATTTTTACTTCGTTACATTTACTGATGATTTTAGTAGATACGGATACGTGTATCTTATGAATTGCAAATCCGAAACTTTTGAAAAGTTCAAAGAGTTTAAGAATGAAGTGGAGAACCAATTGGGTAAAAAGGTTAAAGCACTCCGATCTGATCGAGGTGGCGAATACCTGAGTCATGAGTTCCGTGATCATCTGAAAGAGTGTGGTATTGTATCACAGCTCACTCCACCTAGGACACCGCAGCATAATGGTGTGTCTGAGAGGAGAAATCATACTCTGTTAGACATGGTACGGTCGATGATGAGTCATGCAGACTTGCCTGTTTCCTTTTGGGGTTTTGCTTTAGAGACTGCTGCAATGACACTGAATTGCGCTTCGACGAAAATGGTTCTAAAGACACCATATGAGATATGGACTGGGAAGCGTCCTAGTATGTCATTCATTAAAATTTGGGGTTGTGAGGTATACGTACGACGTCAAATGCCTGACAAGATGGAACCCAAATCAGATAAGTGTTATCTGGTGGGATATCCTAAGGAAACGAAAGGATATTACTTTTACCTACCGTCTGAGGGTAAAGTGTTTGTCGTAAGGATGGGTGTCTTCTTGGAGAAAGAGTTCTTGTCAAGAAAGATGCAAAAGGTAGAACTTGAAGAAGTTCAAGAACCACAAGTAGTGAATGAACCAGAATTGGATTCTAAGCCAGGACTACAAGATGTTGTAGCTAGAGAACCTACTCAAGAGACACAAGTCCTACGTAGATCTGGTAGACCATGATTTGAGCCTGAGAGATATGGATTTCTCGTGTCTCAAATAGGTAATGTGTTGCTTATGGATCATGATGATGAACCAGCGACCTACCGAGAGGCTATGAATGGACCGGACTCCGACAAATGGCTTGAGGCTATGAAATCCGAAATGGACTCCATGTATACAAACCAAGTTTGGAACTTGGTGGTACCACCTGAAGGGGTACGACCCAAAGGGTGCAAGTGGGTCTTCAAGAAGAAGACCGACATGGATGGGAATGTACAGACATTCAAAGGGCGACTGGTGGCTAAGGGTTTCAAGCAAATTCATGGTGTTGACTATGATGAGACCTTTTCCCCTGTTGCCATGGTAAAGTCCATTAGGATATTGCTTGCTATTGCTGCGTATTATGACTACGAGATCTGGCAGATGGATGTCAAAACGGCTTTCCTAAATGGAAACCTCCTTGAAGAATGGTACATGACACAACCCGAGGGTTTTGTATCCCCAAATGAAGCCACTAAAATATGCAAGCTGAATAGGTCCATCTATGGATTGAAACAGGCCTCTAGAAGTTGGAATCTTAGTTTTGATAAGAAGATCAAAGAGTTCGGTTTTGTCAAGAATGAAGATGAACCGTGTGTTTACAAGCGAATCAGTGGGAGCATTGTTGTCTTCCTGATGTTGTATGTAGATGACATACTGTTGATCGGGAATGACATACCTACCCTGAAAGTTGTTAAGAACAACCTAGGGAACTGCTTTTCTATGAAGGACTTGGGTGAAGCGACTTACATACTCGGTATTAAGATCTATAGAGATAGATCGAAGAAGTTGCTGGGTTTGACCCAGAGTACGTACATTGAGAAGGTGTTGAAGCGGTTCAACATGCTTGAGTCCAAGAAAGGATTTTTGCCCATGTCTCATGGTGTAAATCTCTCTAAGGACCAGTGTCCAAAATCTTGTGAAGATAAGGACCGCATGAAGTTGATTCCATATGCTTCGGCAATTGGGTCAATCATGTATGCAATGTTATGTACTCGACCCGATGTCTCTTTTGCTTTGAGCATGACTAGCAGGTATCAGTCTGATCCTGGTGAATGTCACTGGATAGCCGTAAAGAATATCCTGAAGTACTTGAGAAGGACTAAGGATGTATTCTTGGTGTATGGTGGAAAGGAAGAGCTCGTTGTAAGTGGTTACATGGATTCCAGCTTCCAAACTGATAGGGATGATTCGAAGTCTCAGTCAGGGTTTGTGTTTTGCCTAAATGGAGGAGCTGTGAGCTGGAAGAGTTCCAAGCAAGAGACAGTTGCTGATTCTACAACTGAGGCCGAGTATATCGCTGCGGCAAATGCAGCGAAGGAGGCTGTATGGATTAGGAAATTCATCGGCGAGCTAGATGTAGTTCCTAACATTGTTGGTCTCGTAGTTCTCTACTGTGATAACAATGGTGCAATTGCACAATCTAAGGAACCTAGATCCCATCAGTGCTCCAAGCACATACTTCGGCGGTTCCATCTTATTCGTGAGATTGTCGGACGAGGAGATGTGAACATTTGCAGAGTGCCGACTGAGGAGAATATTGCAGATCCACTGATGAAGCCTCTCGCGCAGAGAAAGCATGATGGTCATACTAGATCAATGGGTATACGATACCTGAGTGATCAACTCTAGTGGGATTCTTGTGGGTTGCATGTAAAATATATATTCTGTTGGCTGTTTATTATTTATTCATATGATGAATTGTGTACCAATTATTTCCTTTTACAATTAATGACAAGTTCTTTTATTACCATATACTGTTTCTATATGATAGAATAAAATTCGTGATAAATACCCTTAGAATGTTCGCTTCAATAGGACATCAAGTACGTGACTTGAATGTGAGAGCCTATGATTTCGAAGCTTCATTCTTAAAAGGTCCCTGGTCGAGGTATCATCGTAGAAGCTAAGGGTGATGATGATACATTAAGACTAGCATGTGTGTTGACTGATGACCGGTTCTCACAGGTCATGATATTGTGATATCAAGTCATCACGTGGGTACTTGTTAGTGAACAAGTTGTACTGGACAGACCCAACCTGAGACTACTTTGTGGATTGTTACTTAAAAGTGTCACAAGTAGGTCTCATTTGACAATGGTGTTGTGGTCCTTTGACCTGAAGTCACGGCATTCATCGAGTGAGGAAGAGCGTGCTTTGATGTCATCTAAAGTCTTCCTTGAAGAAGGTTGATGATAAGGGTGGTCGTTGGGTACGTTACGAATCATTTGGGTGTTTGGGTGTGAGCAGATATGGCATTTGTCCTCCTATATAACAGGAGTTGCATCCATGGGCCCCTTGATGGAATTGGACTGAGAAATGCATGGCCATGCTTGGTTGAGTTAATATGTGATATTGAGCTCAACATTCTCTGGAAGTCCGTTCTAGATCAAGAAACTTGGATTGAGCTATTATGAGGGTGACACGGTCCATGCCTCTAGTTTTTTCTGTATGTAAGGGACAAAGGGACAAAGACAACGCTGGAACATTGTTCATAAAGGCTTATGAGTTATGAACTCTTATTGCTTGGGGAGCAATGATGCATTGCTAGATGCCGCTCATTGTTTGTGAGGTTTTTGTTTGATACTTTCAAGATCAAGTGGGAGACTGTTGGAGTTACCATTATGATCTAGAAGTGGTCAAACATGTAGTCTCACTGCCAACGCGATATGAGCCTGCAGGGTCGCACATAAGAGCATGTGGAGAAGTTGGAAGATTGACTGTGTTGGTAAAGGTTACCAATCACCATATAGAATCGGGGAGGTAAAGCAAATGTTGCTGTCGGAATTCGTCGGATATGATTCATCGGATTCGTCGGAATTCGTCGGATCATTCCGTGGAAACTCGACGAATTATTACAGAGATCATTGACTCGGCAAATGTTGTCGTCTGATATGATTCGTCAGATTCGTCGGATTGTTCCGTGGAAACTCGACGAATTGTTACAGAGATCATTGACTCGGCAAATGTTGTCGTCTGATATGATTCGTCGGATTCGTCGAATTGTTCCGTGAAAACTCGACGAATGCTGTTCCGTGGAATCCCGACGAATTGTTACAGAAACCCCAATTCTGCTGTGTGGTCTGCGGATAGCGATTCTTCTAGAAGCCTGTTTATGCTTTGGGTATAAATAGATCTTCTTTTAGGGTTCTTAATAACTTACGATAAGAAGACCCGACGGAAGAGTTCCGCCTCACGAACCCTAGCCGACGGAAGTGCTCCGTCGTTTCGCTCGTCTTCGCAGACCTCCTTTCGGCGATCGTCGCCGTTATTGTTCTTCCTGGAGCGAACCTAGCAGTTCGTGGAAGTGCAAGGTGCAGTCGTTCTTCTCCCGGCTTGTGTGGATCACTGTAGAGATGTAGACATCATTCTACGTGAGGACTCGCACAGCCGACGACAGGACTCAACTCGTGGAGCATCTAGGTTGGATTTGATCCAATCCCGCAAAGGTAATTTCATACCTAGCATTTTTATTAACTTCTTGAGTCAATGTTCATGGCCCGATCCGAATCTTTTTGGGTTGTTTCTCTTTATTTCCGCTGCGCCTACATACGATGTATGGTTGTAGAAAAACCCAACAACATCTTCAATAGGTGGAGGAGACGTCACATCAGTACGAGCAGTAGGAGTAGCACCACAAACATGATGCGTAGGAGGCGGGCCTGCATCAACAATGTTAGACATCCAAGTGGGGTATTGAATTTCAGAAATAAAGTTTGCTTTCAGAAGCTTGGCAACCTACTCTCTGATAGGCACCATCAGCTTGGTTTCCACTTCCCTTTTCTTCTGTTGGACTGGTTAACTCAGGAGATATGTTGAGATGATGGCAATCCACGTTCGGATCCACCCCGGGCATATCCTTCGCTGACCAGGCGAAGTTATCCAAGTTCTCCAGAAGACAGGAGATCAGTTAAACTTTCTCCTCTTCCGGCAGTTCTGCATTGATGATCAACTTCTTTTCCTCCCCTTCAGTAATGGGGACTTCTTGGGTCGCCTGGGCAGGTTCTAGGTGAGCCCCTTCTCGATCCTCTGCAGCTTTTGAAGACTCAACAACTTCAAGAACTTCAACTGGAGACTCGGGAAGTGGAATGTTTGTGATCATATTGACGGTTCGTACATAACATTCTCGAGCCACTTTTGGATTGCTCCGAATCCGGTATTGCCTTCCCTCGGCAGCAAATTTAAGGGCTAGGTGGAAAGTGGACGCCACTGCTCTGTAGGCATTGAGAACGGGCCTTCCGAATATGGCGCAATAGTTACTTGGGGCATCCACCACCACGAAGTTGATCAGTTTCACCACTCCCCCCCAGGGAAACCAGAAGCTTCACAGAACCTTCTACTTCTTTTTTCTCTCCGGAGAAGCCGTAGAGGGGCCCTTCGGTGGAAAGCAGAGGCTTCCCAGTCTTCAGGGCATCGAAAGTTGAACGAAAGAGAAGATTAACGGAACTGCCCGTGTCAATCAAAATTTTATGAACTGTGTAATTCTCAATAATAGCCTTGATGACCACGGCGGCGTCGAAAGGATTGACATTCGGAGGAAGATCATCTTGACCGAAAGTGACAATTGAGCTTTCAGGGGCGGAAGTTGTAGTGGCCTCCACTTCTTGCTTTAAGACTCTCGCAATACTTGATTTGCGGGATGATTCAGCTCCGGCTTCTCCATGAATGCAGTATATGTCCCCCAGGGGGCCCACATCATTTACCTCTATGCACTCCGTTGAGGGATGAATATCCCCATAACAGTCGGCGTCTTCCATGTCGGCACACTCCCAAGTTACCTCGACTGCTTCCTTCTTTTTCTCAGTTGCTGGTTCAGCAGTCACTTCCTTTCTGACTAGGCCTCGGAGCTTCCCTCTCCCAAATGCCTTTCTACTAGTAAGCGGAGGGCCCGACAGTTCTCGGCCAGATTCCCTCCCTCTCTATGATATTCGCAGAAGAGATTCGGATTTCGGTTACAAATATCCGACTTTAGGGGAGCAGGCCTCTTAAAATCCGGCCTCTTTTGAAGTATTTGGACGACCTCGTCCATGGTAACATTAAGAGGAGTAAATGACTCTTGCAAATCATTATACTGGGTGTATGGAATAGCTGGAGATGGCTGCGCAGTATACTGTGGGAGGTATACTGGCATTATTTGTGGAAGGGAAATGGATGGAGCGGGTGCGATGGCCAACGACGGTTTCTGATCCTGAAACCGTTGATGGTCGATGAAGGGTTGTTTATGTTTGTAGTTCCTTCCCCTCTGGGAACGTGGCTCGAAATGGGGTTGGTTTGCTTGCGGATGAGTGAGGGATGAATTGGGTTGCTCCTTGTCGCTCACCAACTTTGCGACGTACCCGGGGTGACTTTTTCACCCCTTATGAACATATTTGCTAAACTTATCATTTCCTGATAAGTCTTTGGCTCTCTAATGTTTGCTTCAAACTTCAGGGGGCCTTCCCTCATGCCATGAATCAGGGCCACCCTGTACAATTCTGGATCCACATTTTGAACCTCCATGATTTCTTTTTGGAAACGATCCACGAAACGGGCCCATGTTTCGTCTTCTCACTGCCTGATTTCAAAAAGGGCCGCCGGGCAACTTTTTCTCTTTCTAGAAGTGGAGAACCTGAGCAGAAACTCCCTGCGTAGCTCAGCGAAGCAGCTAATTGATCTGGGATGCAACCCATAGAACCACTCCCTTGCTTGTCCATCAAAGGATGTCACAAGGAGTTTGCATTTGGTTGCATCCGAGAGGGTTCTCAAACCGATGGCCGACTCAAAGGCCTGGAGATGGACAGTATGATCGGTTTCCCAATTGTATGCCAGCAGGCACGGCTCCCTGAAATTTTTTGGGGCTGGCTCCCCTCGGACTTCGTCCACGAAGGGAGAGGTTTCTTCAGCATCCTCATACAGAAGAGGAACAGAGTATCAAGCCGCTTGGGCTGCGGCTACTCACGGACAAGCCGCCTGGTAGGAAGAGCGGGTAGCGACTTATGGCGGGTAGGAAAGGCGGCCAGCGTGAGAAGCCGCCCCCTGAAAGTCGAGAACTCGGGCCGGCATGATGTGCGCGGCCTCTTGATAGAAGTTTTGCCGGGCTGCAAAACCTTCTTGTAGCGGTGGGAAATTGGCGACTTGCGGTAGCGGGTACGGAGGAGGAGGAGGAGGAGGAGGGACCGGAGTCACTGCATGGTTAACCGCGGCCTGCTGAGGGACTAGTCGCTCGGTTAACAATGCTAAGGCCTGACTGATCGCTTCCAGGCGCTGATCAGTTGCCTTTTGAGCCCGCTCGGCTTCTCTCTTCGACTGCTCCAAGGCCTCCCATGGGGAATCTTCACTATTGTCGGAGCGGTCTCCTAGAGGAAACTGGCGGTCTGACATTTTTGTCAAAGATTTCACTGAGAGTCCGCGATCTGAAGATCGCGTGTTTCTGTTGAATCCGAAAATGCACCTCCGAAGGAAAACGGAGGCAGCGGTCGAGGCCAGACTTCGCCCGCCACGGAAAATGTCACTCCTGTGACGGGCTTCCTTTGATTGCAGCAGGTTACAGAACCAGGAAAGGAGAAGTCGGCCGGTCAGACAGGTCACAAGACAGTGAACTCGAGACCGCAGCTCTAACAAGCGAGCTCCAGGATTCGAGTGTGCGTGTCTTGGTAACGTCGTCGCCCCCTATTTATAGGCTCGGGGGCCTGCCCGAACGTGATAAAATAACCGCCTGCCCGGATACAGGAGAATCGGGCAGGAGGTGACGGGATACAGGAAGGAGAAAATAAAGAAGTCGCGTGGCTTGGCAGCTTGCGCTTCCGATCTGTCCTGACCGGAGACCAAAGACGCTGCGATCAAGGCAATGGTGCAACCCGGGCGGCCTCTGACCTGAGACCGCGGCTTGCCTTCTGGACTTGAGCCTTGAGAGTCTTCAATCCTTGGAGGCGGCCTGGATTCTATCAGACCGCTCGGTTTGTACTGGCTGGGCCGATGGACCTTGTTTAATCCGAACTGGCGACTTGCCTCATCAGACCACCCGGTCTGCAAGAAGTACCATTCAGATGGCGGTCTTCTGGGTAAACATCTCCAGTCGGAAGTCAACTTTAATATTACGCGCCCTAGGTCACGGGCATGACCGAGAACGTGTACTTTGCAAAAAAAATCAGTAAATTTTCGCAGCTCCCATGAGTTTAGGACACATAATTTTGGAGTGGGGAGGTGTTGCTAGTTGTTGTAGTTGCTCTTTTTAAGTGTTTTTTTCTTATGTTCTTATTCTCTCTCTCCTCTTTACAAGCAAATGTTTCGTAGTTTTCTTCATGCAACCCTTTTTTACTGAACTTGTAATCTCCTCTCATTAATGTTGTAATCCTTTTTTGTGAACTCAACTCTTTTCATTAATAGAATTTAATTTGTCGTTCCTTAATCTCTCTTCTTTAGTAATTTTTGTGCAAATTTATTTCATGTCTCCCTCTTACACCTCCACTATGATTAACTAAACTCTCATTAGTGCTCGATCGAGATGATCCGAGGATGAGATAATCAAGTTATGATCTTGTAGCTCTTTTTTCATTTAAGTAAACCCTTTGAATTTACCCTTGATTTTTATAATAGTGAGACCATATTTTCGATATATGGTTTTCACTTAGGTTTTCATACTTAGTTAGCCGAGATGCTCAAAGTATGAATCCATCACTCAAGGGTAAAAAGTGTTGCATGCACCCCTCAAGAGAGGATGACGTAAATCTCCCGGATTGGAGTCAAATCCAATAGTGGGGTTCATAGCGTAAAAAGAAGTTATAGGAATTCGATTATAGAACGAGAGTTCGGTCGATTTTTCCTAAACTTAGTTGGGCATTTCTTCGAGAGAGACGTGTTCATGCTTCAGGAACCTCCACGGTCAAAGTAGTCTACTTAAAAGGAATTAGATTTGTTTTTATCTACTTTTTGATTATTCTCATACCGAGGTGATTCAAGATTGAGCACTAATCATTTTAATCATTATCTAAACCTTACTTTAATTTGCAATTTGTCTCTCTTTTTAGTGAAGTAAATACTCAAAAAATTAATTGATAAGATAATAATTTTCTCCTCGAAGTAGAAGTAATCAATGCACCCCAGGGAATACGACCTTGATATTGTTTATATATCTTATAATATAGATGTTAAGGTGCATTTGTCTTCATCGGATATAGGTTTGGAGAATATCTTCACATAACCCCTCGCTTTGCTTTTCCAAACAATCATTTTTAAAAATATCAATCATCTTCACTAATCAAGACCAGGCAATGGCAGTTGTTATCAATAGTGTTAGACAAAAGCAGTCATCAGCTATGTCAATGTCATATTGCAAAGAAAGCTCCAACAAAAGTGCCCACATTTAATATGGATGCTAGCGTACGCTCTATATTTTATACTTGTTTAAAAAAGTGTGACTCTTCTGATCAGTTTGAATTTGTTTGAAGATGATATTTCAGGGAAACTTAAGTGAAAATAGATGGCTAAACGATTTGTACAAAATAAAAGAGAAATGGCAGACATCGTTCAATAAGACTATCCTTGGTCATGGGATGTTGTCGACTCAAAGGAGTGAATCGACAAATAATATATTTCATTCTATTACTAAAGTGACAAGTACGCTCGTTGATTGCATCACCCAACTGGAGAAAATGATTGTCAAAGGTCGTGAAAAATCTCTTGAAAACATTTCAAATGCAAGCAGTCAAACCTATTAGTTAATGCCAAAAATTGTTCAACTTTTAAACAAGTATCAAGAAAATTCACTAGGATTATGTATTGAAATTCTACGAGGAAATTAAACATGCAACAATCTGGTTGTATGTTGTTGAATAGAAGGCTTGTGATGAGAATAATTATGAACAATTACTTATCTTTACTTTACGATGGAATTATTGTGATAGGCAATAATAAACACTGGTTTGTACAACTAGACTTTAGCAACTATGATGTTTTTGTTCTTGTTACAAGTTTGAGACAATTGGGATGCTATGTTCTCATGTGTTGAAAGTATATAGTCAAAAGAATATCACTTTTATTCCTCAGAAGTACTTTCTAAGGAGATGGACATTATCTGCAAAAATAGATCTCTATCTACATCAAGAAAGCTATGGAGTTGGAGAAGAATGGCACAATAATTCTTAACCAAAATAAACAAGGAAACCACTTACAAGCAAAACATGAGAGCATCTGTTTAGATAGCTCATATACTCCGGTGGCCTTTTGTAAACATCTGTAGCGATATGCTTCATCGTTTCTCAGACAGGGAAGCTAAACTTGCAACTAGAAACGCATGAATAGCCTGTCCAGTTATACATACTAAACTACTTTGGGTCAGCCACCCAAAAATACTCATTTGGGATACGAGTGCTGCTGCAAGGGAAGAGCATATTGCATAGGACATGAAGATGTGAGATTTTCAAGTCACTGAGCTCCACAATGTGCTCAACATTCCTAAGTTGTAGCAGTTTTTCCTTCAATTCATTCTTTTTCATAGTCGAGAATTAATCATTTGCATAAGTCATATCCTCTCCTCGGTTGGTCAACCCAATTATCATTGCAACTTCATTCTTAGAAAATTTTAGTTTTGTGGAGTTAATAATGAAGTTGTAAGTTGATGGCCTATATGCCTATAACATTGCATACATAAATTGAGATATTCTGCGGGGCAGATGGAATCTCAAACAGATGCAACATTCCAATGTCTTGAAGTACTTTCAACAACTCTTTATCCATTTTGTCAATAAAAACCCTTGCAGATGAGGCAAATGACAATACAAAACATCTGTAACTTAAAATATGGGGTTTAGTGTTTGCCTTAACCATATTGGTTTACCTAATGTGCAAGAAAATCAATGTTAACATAACTACATTATCCCATATACAAATCAATTCTCTCTGAGACAAATGTATTATCTCAGATACAACTGTATTAGCGAAGGGATAAATGTCGGATACGACTCGATTATCTCAGAGACAACGATTATCTCAGGTACAAGAGTTTCTCAGTTACCACTCGAATAGCATACAACATATGATAAGTACCAGAATATTTGATTTGGTGTGTTTTAAGGAGGGAAACATCCTCTGCCACAATACTAACTAATATTAACAGCTATTGGAAAAAAAATCAATCCTTTTTTATAATTGTTACCGAGATGCATACAAAAGATATATAAAGATATTTTCATGTATGATATTCACGAAAACTATATTTTATATCGATAATTAAATGCAAATGTAAAACTGCAAGTATATTCTTAGAAACAACAGTGCTTTCCATATTTTAAGTTTTAACGCCTTAAGGCTTAAATAGCTTTTTAATTATATTTTAATTATGAAAATTAGAGGCCAGACCAAAGATTTGTTTGCCAATTTCACCTTACACTACACTATGCAAATTTACAACATTTATATTCTATAGGAATTGATAAAGAAAATTAAATAAACTTATATATCAATAAGAATAAGAAATTACTATAGCATACAAAAAAACATTTTGCGGGGGATATTAATTTTCAGCATATATTCAATTAGCGTGCACAAAAGGCCTGATAGGCCCGAGCTGTCATGTTGACAAGGCCCTGCCAGGCCAGGTCGGGCCCAAGCATCTCTTCCTACGAAGGGTCTAAGTGTGTCTGATGACCAGTCTTTTGTCAGGCCAGACTAGGCTCATGCCTAAGCCCAGAATTAATTTAATTAAATATATTTTTTAAATAAATAATAACATAAAAAATTAATATAAATTATTTGATAAATCCCGCCCTTAAGCAAGATTTCCAAAATCTCACCTCGGGCGTGATTAAATCCCGCTCAAAGCGGGATTAAATCCCTAGGCAGGATTACTTTAGCCAATTCCTCCTCCAGCGGTGGGATTTACTTGAAAATCCCACCTCCAAGCAGGATTTCATTTTTGGTAAGCTGATGCCTGGCCTGGGCGCCAGGCTTAGGTCGGGTGGCCCGGACCAAGCACAAGGCCAATCTTTGTGCTAAAATGGGGGCCAGACCAGGGCCAAGCCTAATCAAGCTTTTACCACGCCAGGCCCAAACGGGTTTCCAGGAACAGTCCTTTTGTGCACCTTAAATATTATTTTTTCATATAAGAATAGAGATTTAAATAAACTCTATTATATCTACTAGAATAGGATGTGGCATGAAAAGTTTGCTTTGCTCATGGATACCATGGAAATCAACAGATAAGTAGATATATGAAATTATAAAAATAAACTAAATAGAAAAAAATAAATTAAAAAAACGATGAGAAAAAAGTAAAATATACATAATAAAATATAATATTTTTGCACAAAAGGAAACTATGTACCCACTAAAATTTATCACAGACTGTGCAAGGAGAATACTTGTCCAAGTAATAGTTAGAATATGGGGAAAACTATTAATTCACTTGTTCCAACAAATTCAGCACATATTCGAGTTAAAACAAATAAACCATTGTTTTTGGTGATTGTTATCCGCACTACAGTTTTGGCTATCCGCGCTCTTTTTTTATGAGTTATTATGCGCCTTTTGGAAATACGCCTTGTACATTCAGTTTTAGGAAAAGTGATCAACACGAAAGTTGTAGATCTCGTCGAGATCAACAACTTTCGTGTTGAACACTTTTTCTAAAAATGCACGCACAAGACGTATTGCCGCCCTAATTGAAACATGCGCGTAACTATAGCAAATTTTTGAAAATACGCCTTGTACATGCATTTTTAGGAAAAGTGTTCAACACGAAAGTTGTAGATCTCGACGAGATCTACAACTTTCGCGTTGAACACTTTTCCTAAAAATGCATGTACAAAGCATATTTCCAAAAGACGCGTAATAATTCATACAAAAAAAGTGCGGATAGCCAAACCTGTAGTGCGGATAACAATCGCCTTGTTTTTCATACGTGCGCAATCAGAGTACTGCAGCACCGATTGGACACTAATGTATGACTCATGTTCATTCTGCTCAATGAAAATGCATGCAACAATCAAAATACTACTGCGGCCGATCAAACACTTTGCACAGAGAACCCATAGTCGTTCCACTAGTATATAACAAATATGTTATAGTTTGATCTAGGCAAGACATGCACAATTGCTCTTTAGCATAAAAACAGCATACAATCTTCCTGAAATTGCAGCAGCGGAGGAATTTGCTCCTGCACTTAGTTTTCAAAGAATATAGAGCATATGACAAAACTAGGCTGCATTCTACACTCTACTCTCGAGAAAATATGTCGATGAAACTGCCAAGCCATCCATGTCATACGTACGAACAAGCCTCTGCCTCTTCTCCGGTGACTCCATCCAGCAGAACTCGAGATGAAAGGACTGCGATTGAGCCACATTCTTGGCAATGTCACATGGAAATCCCATATACATCCCTCTGGGTAAAAGAGTCAACTGAAATCCTCCATCAAATTTGATGATGTTGCCTGAAACTGTGCCAGACCAATGGATGTTGGTAGTTGATCCATTTGTGGAAGTTGATGTTACATCCTGGATACAGTAATCAATCAGAAAATAGAGTCTTAGGTAGGAAATCCGTTCTGGTTCTGGTTGCTGATATAGTATTCATTAGCCTTATCTATTACTACTCTATTTTATGAGTTTTTATCTTTCATTTATTTTTGTTAAGTTCTTGCCCAAATGTAGAACATATCTTTCAGAAATTATTTTGAACGAGGTGTCAGAATGTTAACTTAGGCATGCCTCTTCGCCATTCTAACCCTAAGCCAGTAGTTTAATTTTACTAATCTAGAGGGTGCATTTTCTATTTCGTCATATATGTCCAAACCACATTAACTAAATAAAATTTATCTTTTGATAAATGTCATTTAAATTGATCTTTTCTATTTTTTATCAAAGACACATAGTATTCTCGTTTCTATTATGACAAATCATGTGCTAATGCCTCTTTGGACATGATGGATCAGGTATAGGATTTTATTAAGTACTAGTAAGAAAACAAAACAAGGGTTTAAAATTGGGCATCGTTTGTTGTTTGTGCTTCTGATGTTGAATTCTGATCGAGAAACAATCACTCTGAAGCAAGGTTGTAAATATTGGATGTAGGTGAGATGTTGGATTGAGTTTTATAATGTCCGATTTAGTTTTATAATGTCGGATGTCGGAGATATTTAAAAATATCAGAATTTTTATCTCATAAATAAAAATATATATTAAATATAATTATATTTTCTAAAAGTAAAAAATTAACATAAAGTAAACAGATTATGTCATGTATATCAAAAAATTAAAGTATAAGAGTATCTAAAATAAAATATTAGTAACACATTAAACTACTACTAACAAGCATCCAAGACAAATACAAATCGATAAAATTGTGAAATATATTTAATATTATATTAATAATTTTATTTAGATGATGCTAAGTTTTATAGAGAGTAAAGAGGATTTAAAATTATTTGTTCTTAATTGATAATATGTCCTCCCACGCAAAAGTAAAAAAATATTAACTAATAACATGTAGAGTGTTTTATTTTGTTTAATAGTAACAAACAAAAGTATATTATAAAATGATTATACAAACATGATTGTAAGAATAAACACTTATGAAAGAAAATAAAACAATAAATTTAATCGATTTAAACATATATAATGCAAAGCATGGAGACAATTTTCTGAAATAAATAAAATAACAAACACTAATTTTAAAAGTCGTGTCAACCGATATATCCGAAAAAATTGGATATGTCGACCTATATATTACAAAAGAACAATCTATTTTTTCAGAAAAAAAAATGTTGTTTTGTTCATACAACCTTCATATGTTGCCTGACATGTCGGAGGACATTTAAAACAATGTTTAGAAAAATATGAGAAATTATTATTTTAGTCGCCCTAACATTGAACGACTAGTGATATTCAAAAAAAAATTAATTAGATTATTATTTTTTCATATAATCATGCAAAATATTATTGCTTTCATTTAAGTTAGAAAATGAAATTTAAATCATTTACATTAAAAATTAGGCTCCTCTTTACCATAATTTTGAACATCACTAGAATGTAAATAGGATTGTTATAGTGGCTCGAAGAACGAAGCTCGCACAAAAACCGGCTCGAATCGAGATAGGATTGAACCTAAACAATTCGAGTCATGAGCCAAAATTTGGCTCGGTCTTAATTTTAAGCAGATTTACAGCCGACCTCGGATCGAATCGAGGAGGCTCAATATATATATCTTTACCATATATAAAGAAATATCAAACCCATGAATTTTAAAGTCGTTGAAATGTTTACAACCGTTGAATCTGGCATGATATTTCATCAGCCGTCGAATCAAACCGCTCCCTCTCTCTCCACTTTTTCATAGGTCTCCTAAACTTACTAAGGGGTGACCTAAAACTATGAAGGTGTAGAGTACCCTACAACATGAAATTACAATATTACCCCTAAATTTATTGAAAAATGAGTGTCATATGACCCGGTTTTTAATGTCACAAAATTTGTCAATGGTGAAAATTGATCTCAGGTCTCCACTATGTCAACCAAAGATAACAACCATCACACCATATGTTTTTGTTGAACAAAATTAAATTAAGTTTTATATATACTGATATAAATATAGATCGCCCCTGCAGAAAGTCGCCGCCCCTGCCAAATGTCGCCCACGCCGAATGTCGTCACCCCTACCGAATGTCCCCCCGCCGAATGTCGCCACCGCCGAATGTCGCCACCAGTGCCGAATGCTGCCGCCGAATGCCGCCGCCGAATGCCGCCGCCACCGAATGTTGTCGCCGCCGAATGTCGCCGCCGCCGAATGTCGCCACCGCCGAATGTCGCCGCCCGCACGGGGCCCCCGTGCCCTGTCACTCGTGTGTGTGTGTGTATATATATATATATGATTGGTTGACATTAGCTAAGCAATCAATCATAAAATTTTGAGTGATTCTCGACTCAGCTTTGTGCTAGTGATGCAGCTGCCTGTCCACACTCGATTATCGTGGAATTCATCTTCCTCTTTAGCACTTTATTTTTACTTTTGCAGAGTTCTCTCGCTCTAGATTTCTCGAGTCTCGTATCTTATAGAAATTTCGAGTCAGCTCGACATCGAAGTTATTCAAGCCGGATCGAAATCAGCTCGACCCCATTTGAGATCAAGTTGATTTCAAGTCGACTAAAATTTCTTCAAGGCGACTATGAGTCGGGCTTCACTCAGCTCGAAGTTGAACAATAGCATTCACCGATTTTTTTGCAAAAACAACATTTAAGCTACATTTTTTACACTAATCGCAGGACAACTTGTGCTAGAATGACTACTGCAATAATTTATTCAAAATACATATACATGACAATGAATCCGAAAAATTAAAAGAACAATACTCAATTAAGCTGACCATTTTTTAAATTAAAAAATGATCCGAAAGGTAATCTTTTGGTTTTTTGCATTTGTCCAATTAACCTGACCCGACCTATTTTTACTATTAATGATGGTTGAACCATGTGATCCTAAAATATCTTTTTTACCAAAATGTCCTCCATTGGTGGGAAGGAGGGGACAGAGAGAGGTTAGGGAAATTGGCTTCAGAATGTGAGGGAAGGATGAAAGCAAGGAGGGGGAGAGATACCTCTACAGAGGCTGGCGGCCATCCAACTGCAGCCTGACCCAAAAAGTGGTTGGGACGGCCGCATGCAAACATAGATAGGCTGTGTTATTATGTAGAGAGACGGGTTATATATATATGAAGTTATAGGTAATTATCTACCTTATATTTGGAGGATCTAAAAACAAAGGCACCCGACCAATTCAGAAATACAGGCTTCAGAAAAATTTAGAATAGTTCTTGGACTGACTCTATGAACGATTTCCCAGAATATTAAACTGAAGCATTCTCATCTAATGGAAATATAATTTGAATACATTACAATAAGTAGACGCTACATTGGTGGAAGCTTCATAATGTACTATGTTACCCCCACGCAATTACCGGAGGAGCCACACCTTGCCGGGACTACTGGAGCGCGTATTTGGAAGCCGACATGATATCTTTCTTGTAATATTAATTAAATATTATTTTATGTTTAGTGTCATGTGAGCCCCCCCCCCCCCCCCCCCATATAAGGAGGAGGTATGGGGAGTGTTTCTTTATCTTTTGTTATTAGGGTTTTGGCTCTCATCTGAGAGAGGGGTCTTAGGAGGAACCAGCCTCCTAGATCTTGGCCGGAATTCGCTCCGGATTGTATCCATTTTTCCCGTTTAATGCAAGCATGTCTCGTCCGTTGTTTGATGGCGTATCAATAGTCCGACCTGCCGCCCCCGTCTGCTCGTTCCAAGCCGCCGGAGATCAAACTATGATGAACAACCGTTGCACCGCCTTCTCAATCGGTGCCAAGCTAGATCAGCAATCCGCCATGCTCGCCGACATCCTCGCCATGGTGCAGCGCCTCCATGCCAAACTCGTTCGATTCCCTCCAACAGCACATCTACAGCGCCATTCCAACAAGCCAGCCGCCGCAGCACCCCCGATCCAGACCGCACCGATCCCGGCGGCAGCAGCAGAAGCCCTCACCTCCAGTGTCGTTTCCACGCCGATTCCGGCAGCTACAGCAGAAGCCCGCACCTCCAGCACCGTTTCCGCGCCGATTCCGGCAGCAGCAGCAAAGGGCCACACCTCCAGCACCATTTCCGGCGTCGATCCCTCTTATGTCGTCGTCTTCCAACTCCAGCCCGTGCAGCTTCCTGCACCGGCAGCCGGCATCTCTATCGGGAACCCTCTTCCGTCGTCAACCCGCAACTCTTCCGCGGATCCTCCAGCACAACGCTTCTTCCCGCGATCGTCTTCACCTCTCCAGAAACTCGCCTCTCGCGAGCGCTTCCACCGGACCGACCGGACTCTCCCCTGCGATTCGTCTTCCCGCTCGGCTCTGCTTGAGCCACACGCCCCACCTTGGCATTTCTTTTCCTTGAAACCCGCTGTCCTCGCCGCAGCTTGTTGAAATTGTTGAAGTATGAAGTTGGCGGTCTGGGAGGAGACCGCGCGGTCTGGTCTAACCGCGCGATCTTGCGGTCTCCTCTGCGGTCTGACCTATCCGGTGTAGCCGCAGGCTATTCGGCCTGACCGCTGTTCTTTCTGTCCAAGGTTGCCGAGGTGAGGCCGCGCGGTCTGGTTCGTGAGACCGCGTGGCGAGCTGTTTTCTGTACCGTGCGGGTTAAGTTGTTAACCGCGCGGTCTGTTTTATGTATCCGACAGTCCGGTCTGGTGGCTGTCCGGGTTCTTGATGGTGCGCGCCGACTAAGGCTTTCTTAGTCGCGCGGTCTCCTCTTTTGTGTTCGCATAAGCTGGTACTTTGGCGATCTGCTGGTATATGCGGACACTGGTGTTGGTCGACTTAGCGGGTTGTTGCCTTAGTTATTTTGGCTGTGTTCGCGGTCTCTGGAGGAGGTCTCGAATAGGCGAACATTGGTGGTGGGCGTCATGACCGTGCGAGTTGTCATGATCGCGCGGCTTCCTGGAGGAGTGGCGATCTCCTGGTCCGGGTTGAAGTCGGCGAGCTCACAAAGCGCAGAGCGATCTTCTGCTGACCGCGCGGGTTGACCGGTCTTGGTCGCGCGGTCAGGGCGGTGACTCTATCTCATAGGGTGGTGACTGGATCTGATCGTACGCTTATAAATAGGAGTCACTGTAGCAGCAAAATCAATCGCACCAAGTGTAAGCTGAGCTCGCGCCTATTTCTTGCGGTCTCGTTTTTTGTGACCGGCCGGTTTGTTGATTGAACTTTCCTTGTGCAGCTACTGCGGATTGTGCGGACAGCAGCGGTCACCTCTTCTTCTAAAGTGTCCGAGCGGTCTCGCGGCTTGCAGTGTGGGTTGCTGGAGTTCGGGAGAATCAGTGGAGTTCGGGAGGTCGCGGCTTCAGTGGTGTTGTTCAAGTCGCCGGCAGTCTGTTCGCGCGGTCTCCTTTTCTAGTCGCGCGAACACACAGGTCGCGCGGTCAGGCGATTTCTGTGTTCAGACCGCCAGTTATCTTTTCTTCAGCTTGTATTTTTCCTGTTAGTTTTGTGTACTGGCGAAATCATGTCTCTCCATGTATACCTCGCTCTGTAATGAAGATTTCTGCTATTATCAATAAAGATTGCTTTGCTTCATGTGCTTCTGGTTGTTGGCTGTAACTTTGAGTTGTACAATTCCTGCTCACTCCTAGATCTACGGAAAATTTCACATGGTATCAGAGGCAGGTTGGAGTGGATAGAGCAGTGAACAACTCAAAGTTGTCATCGCCTTTGTGAAGAAGGAACCAGTGGTAGAACCATGGAAGCAGGTTTTGCAAGAGGTCTTGGAATTGAGATGCTCACGTCGACTAACTTTAAGAAGTGGAAGTCGTGCATGCAGAGTTATCTTCTGGGCGAGGACCTTTGGGAGGTGGTTGGAGGAGATAGCACGGAGGAAGTTGTCCTAGCTGGGGATAATGGTCATGAGGTGAGGAATTGGAGGAGGATTAATGCGAAAGCAGAGTTCACTCTGATAAGGGTAATATCACCTGACCTATTCGATCACATCTTAAGGTGTGGATCAGCTGCCGAGATCTGGAGAGCCCTGGCCGGGTTGTTTAACAAAAAGAATGTAGCGAGGCTACAGTTCCTGGAAAATGATCTGGCTAGGTCGGCTCAGGGAGATTTGTCTATTTCTACGTTCTTCCTGAAGATGAAGAACCTGTGCACTGAGATTTCAGCACTGGATCCTGATGAGCCAATTTCTGAGGCGAAGCTGAAGAGGCACATCATCCGCGGCTTGCGGAAGGAGTATGTGGCCTTTGTGACGTCGGTGCAGGGTTGGGCAAATCAGCCGTCTCTGCTGGAGCTGGAGAATCTGCTTGCGTCGCAGGAGAGCCTAGCAAGGCAGATGGCGGGGGTGTCAGTGTCTGGGGGAGAAGGCGAGGTGCTCTTCACAGGGAAGAAGAAGAAATGGGATAAGAAGAAGAAGACCGCTGGAGGCAATGGGCCTTCAACTTCTGGACAGCGGGAGAGGGGCTATGCTCCCAAGGCTGAAGGGAAGAAGAAGGGGAAAGGACCCAAATGCTTCAGGTGCGGAAAGCTTGGTCACATCAGGAAGGATTGCCAGGTGAATCTTCAGTCAGGGCATGCTGCTGCAGGGAAGGAGGAAACTGAGGCCAGGTCAAATGATGGAGGATGGGGAGGAGCCTTCTCGGCTTCTGTCGGAGCTATGGCTCCTATCAACTATCAGGACTGGATCGTGGACTCGGGGTGTGGTCATCACCTCACCGGGGACGAGTCGAAGTTTTCTTCAGCGCAGCCTTACTCAGGTACTGATGCTATCATAACTGCTGATGATACTGTGCATACTGTCGAGAAGGTGGGGGTTGTTTCCTTGGGCAGTGATAGGGGGCCACTAACGTTGAAGAGTGTCTATCATGTGCCCGGAATGAGGAAAAACCTCTTCTCCGTGACCAACGCTGTTGACGTTGGGTATCACGTTCTGTTCGGCCCTACAGAAGTGAGGTTTCTTCGAAACGTTGAGGCGGTAAAGGCTGATGTCGTTCATGTCGGGAGAGGGGCAAAAGACTTGTTCGTTTTATCGACAAGTTCTTATGTCGACAAGATGAGGACAAATGATAGTGTTGTTATATGGCACGAGAGGTTGGGGCATGTAGGGATGGATAAGCTGAAAGCTATGGCGATAAAAGGTCTTGTCAAGGGCCTGCCTAGTCTATCTTCCTACGGTGACGGTCATGTTTGCGCGGGATGTCAGTTCGGCAAGTCTCATCGACTGCCGTTTGATAAGTCGCAGACAAGAAGTAGTGTGCCGTTGGAGTGCATCCAAGGTGACTTGATGGGACCGACTGCTACCCCAAGCCTCGGAGGCAACAGGTATATGCTGGTGTTGATCGACGATTACACCAGATATGTCTGAGTCTATTTCCTGAAGGAGAAGGCGGAGGCGTTTGCCAAGTTTGTGGAGTTCAAAGAGCTAGCGGAGGGTCGGCTAGGCCTGCGGATAAAGAAGTTGAGAACTGATAACGGGGGGGAGTTCACCTCTAGTGAGTTCTCTAGTTTTTGCAGGAAGGCAGGCATCCGGAGGGAGCTTACTTGTGCGCATACTCCACAACAAAACAGAGTTGCAGAGCGGAAGATCCGTCATCTGACGGAGACCTGCAAGTGTTAGTTGCATGTCAAGAGTATCCCAAGGTCCTTCTGGGCGGAGGGAATGTCTTGTGTCGCCTACGTCATCAACAGGATGTCTCTCAGTCCCATCAACATGTTGACCCCGCATGAGATGATGTTCAAGGAAAAGCCAAGCGTGGCACACCTTCGGGCGTTTGGTTCCACCTGCTATGTGCACGTTCCAGATGCGCTTCGGACGAAGCTAGATGCAAAAGCAAGGAAGCTAGTCTTCGTGGGATATGATGATCGGAAGAAGGGCTGGAAGTGCATGGACCCGGAGACGCGGAGATTTGTTATATCTCGCGACGTCGTGTTTGACGAGGTGACGTCTTACAAGGGAAGTTCTGGTGTTGAGTTACCAGAAAGCAAGGTGGAGGAGCCGGAGAGAGCTGTGGAAAATCTTCAGGTGGAGCTGCCTTTGTCACCAGGTGGTCCATCCATTTCTAGTTCTGAGACGGAGGCTTCTGGATCAGGAAGCAGGGGGAGCGATGCTCCTAGTACGTCTGGAAGGGGAGCTAGGGAAGAAGCAGCTGAGGATAATGCGAGTCAGGGGAAGGTGTTGAGGAGATCGAAGCGAACGATCATTGCCCCTGATTGCTATACAGGAGGAAACATGGTGAGCTTTGTCTCGTGTTTCTTCGTTGGTCCCCTGGATGAGCGGGAACCAGTGAGCTTTGAAAAGGCCAAAGGCGTGAAACAGTGGGATTCGGCTATGGAAGAAGAGATGGCAGCTCTTGAGAAGAATGAGACTTGGTCTCTGGTGCCCAGGCCCAAGGGTATCACCCCTGTGACGTGCAAATGGGTCTATAAGCTCAAGAAGAAGGCAGACGGCAGTATCGAGTGATACAAGGCTCGCTTTGTAGCTCGTGGATTCTCGCAGCAATACGGTGAAGATTATAAAGAGACATTTAGTCCGGTGGCGAAGATGACTTCAGTTCGGTTTGTTATTGCCTTGGCGACATTTTTTGGGTGGAAGATTTGGCAACTCGACGTAAAGAATGCCTTCTTGTACGGCGAGATTGACAAGGACATCTTCATGGTCCAGCCGCCAGGCTTCGTATCTGAAGATTTTCCAGACTATGTCTATAAGATGAAGAAGGCCCTGTATGGGTTGAAGCAAGCGCCGAGGGCGTGGTACGGGAAGATCGCAGAATATCTCCTATTATGTGGATTCGGTGCTTCAGACTCTGACTCGAGCTTGTTTGTCAAGAAGAACAGGGAGCTTCAAGTCATCGTGCTGCTTTACGTCGACGACATGATCGTGACGGGGAATTCGAAGGAGGAGGTAGCAAAGCTTCGGGCTGAGCTATCTATCAGATTTGAGATGAAGGACTTAGGTGAACTTCACCATTTTCTTGGACTCGAAGTGCAGAGGAAGAAAAGTGGAGTGTTGGTGTACCAGGCTGGATATGCGGAGCGAATCGTGGAGCGATTCGGCATGAAGGAAGGGAAATGCATTTCTACACCTCTGGAGAAGGCCATGAAACTTCGGAAGGATGAGAGGAGGATTCTGGATGATCCGATTGTGTTCCGAGCTCTGGTTGGGAGCTTGATTTATCTGACGATCACTAGGCCGGATATTGCATATGCAGTTGGCAGGGTGAGTCGTTATATGGCGGAACCACGGATGTCTCATCTACTAGCGGCCAAGAATATTTCGAAGTATGTCAAGGCGACTTCGGATATGGGTCTCCTATACAGGAGGGATGCGGGCTTCGAGGTGCATGGGTACATGGATGCTGATTACGGGGGAGATTCGGATGATTGGAAGTCGACGTCTGGATTCGTCTTCATGGCGGGCCCTACGGCTATATCATGGTGCAGCAAGAAGCAGAATTCCGTGTCTGTCTCTACCACGGAAGCGGAATACAAGGCTTCGGCCTTGGCAGCTCAAGAAGCCATCTGGCTTAGGAGGTTGGTGGGAGACGTCCATAAGGAGGTTCGGGGTCCGACTCTACTCCGCGGCGACAATGAGAGTGCACTCAAACTGGTTACTAATCCAGTGTGTCACGCGAGGACCAAACATATCGAGATCGAGCATCATTTCATTCGTGAGAAGGTGCTGGGGGGGTCTCTTTTGGTCGAGCATGTTCGGAGTATGGACAACGTTGCTGACATATTCACAAAGGCGCTGGCGAAGGGGACGTTCACTCGGCTGAGGAGTTTACTTGGGCTGTTTTCAACTTCCCACTTCAAGGGGGAGTGTTGAAATTGTTGAAGTATGAAGTTGGCGATCTGGGAGGAGACCGCGCGGTCTGGTCTAACTGCGCGATCTTGCGGTCTCCTCTGCGGTCTGACCTATTCGGTCTAGTCGCAGGCTATTCGGCCTGACCGCTGTTCTTTCTGTCCAAGGTTGCCGAGGTGAGGCCGCGCGGTCTGGTTCGTGAGACCGTGTGGCGAGTTGTTTTCTGTACCGTGCGGGTTAAGTTGTTAACCGCGCGGTCTGTTTTCTGTATCCGACAGTCCGGTCTGGTGGCTGTCCGGGTTCTTGATGGTGCGCGCCGACTAAGGCGTTCTTAGTCGCGCGGTCTCCTCTTTTGTGTTCGCATAAGCTGGTCCTTTGGCGATCTGCTGGTATATGCGGACACTGGTGTTGGTCGACTTGGCGGGCTGTTGCCTTAGTCGACTTGGCTGTGTTCGCGGTCTCTGGAGGAGGTCTCGTATAGGCGAACATTGGTGGTGGGCGTCATGACCGTGCGAGTTGTCATGATCGCGCGGCTTCCTGGAGGAGTGGCGATCTCCTGGTCCGGGTTGAAGTCGACGAGCTCACAAAGCGCAGAGCGATCTTCTGCTGACCGCGCGGGTTGACCGGTCTTGGTCGCGCGGTCAGGGCGGTGACTCTATCTCATAGGGTGGTGACTGGATCTGGTCGCACGCCTATAAATAGGAGTCACTGTAGCAGCAAAATCAATCGCACCAAGTGTAAGCTGAGCTCGCGCCTATTTCTTGCGGTCTCGTTTTTTGTGACCGGACGGTTTGCTGATTGAACTTTCCTTGTGCAACTTCTGCGGATTGTGCGGACAGCAGCGGTCACCTCTTCTTCTAAAGTGTCTGAGCGGTCTCGCGGATTGCAGTGTGGGTTGCTGGAGTTCGGGAGAATCAGTGGAGTTCGGGAGGTCGCGGTTTCAGTGGTGTTGTTCAAGTCGTCATCAGTCTGTTCGCGCGGTCTCCTTTTCTAGTCGCACGAACACACAGGTCACGCGGTCAGGCGGTTTCTGTGTTCAGACCGCCAGTATCTTTTCTTCAGCCTGTATTTTTCCTGTTAGTTTTGTGTACTGGCGAAATCATGTCTCGTCATTAATACCTCGCTCTGTAATGAAGATTTCTGCTATTATCAATAAAGATTGCTTTGCTTCATGTGCTTCTGGTTGTTGGCTGTAACTTTGAGTTGTACAATTCCTGCTCACTCCTAGATCTACGGAAAATTTCACACAGCTTCCACCGCCTGACACTCCATGCTGGCACCTTCCTGTTCTCGAGCCCCCCCCCCCCCCCCCCCCCACATAAAGCTGTCCCCTCACACTTATTGTTTTGTCTCTTCCTCATTTGTCTTTTTGCCCTTTCCCCATCACATCCCACATCAACTCTCCTCTTTCTTCCTTGAAACCCACGCTAGCTGCCAACAATTCCCCATCATAAACTCTCAATTTTTTATATCCGCACCTCAGTTCACCCTCTCACTGCCACTACCAATTTTATCATATTATTTTCTTTATTTTCCTCCTTGCCCAAGCAGTTACGACCCAAGCTCGGCCACTATTTCTTCGTCGCAATTAACACCGCACGCGGCGAACTATTCAAACTCGACCTTGCGGGCAAGGTCGAGTTTCAAGAGCGATGGAATGTTACCCCCACGCAATTACCGGAGGAGCCACCCCTTGCCGGGACTACTGGAGCGCGTATTTGGAAGCCGCCGTGATATCTTTCTTGTAATATTAATTAAATATTATTTTATGTTTACTGTCATGTGAGCCCCCTCCCTATATAAGGAGGTATGGGGAGTGTTTCTTTATCTTTTGTTATTAGGGTTTTGGCTCTCATTTGAGAGAGGGGTCTTAGGAGGAACCAGCCTCCTAGATCTTGGCCGGAGTTCGCTCCGGATTGTATCCGTTTTTTCCCGTTTAATGCAAGCATGTCTCGTCCTTTGTCCAGGTTATATATATGAAGTTATAGGTAATTATCTACCTTATACTTGGAGGATCTAAAAACAAAGGCACCCGACCAGATCAGAAATACAGGCTTCAAAAAAATTTAGAATAGTTCTTGGACTGACTCTATGAACAATTTCCCAGAATATTAAACTGAAGCATTCTCATCTAATGGAAATATAATTTGAATACATTACAATAAGTAGACGCTACATTGGTGGAAGCTTCATAATGTACTAGGTATGGCCATAAATCATATAAATTATCCCAGAATGTGTTTTGTCAGAATACTTTCTTGTTAACTAAAGAGTAGAACACTGCGCTGCTTTGAAGCACCATGTAGCTCTGAAAGCATTTTTTTAGAACAAAACAAGATGGCCAGCTAAAAGGTCTAAATCTGATAATCTATTAGGTCTAGCTGTGAAAGTTTTAACAGATTGAAACATGTAAGATTTTGATGAAAGGTTGTCACTTGTCAGATCAGATAATTCTTCAGCTAAAGGAGAAAATAAAAAAGGACCACGAATGCAAGGTAATGATTGATAAAATATTTTATTCTTTGCAAACTATTCCAAATGCAAATATTTATCTATAACAAATATTCATGAGTTTAGGTGACCACAAAGGATTTGCAGACATGTACCATTTCAAATAAGAAATGCCCATTTCACCCACCCACATGTTCAATATCATCTCAAAGGCATATATCTTCATAAGATGCATGGGCATTTCTGTTGAAAATGTGTACCACTTTATGAGCGTGGAAAGCTAATGAAACCTAAATCTTCATTCAAAAACTGTCCTGTGAAATAAAGGCAGTGAATGCTAATGAAATTCAAACCTTCATATGAAAAATGTCATAACATACCTGAACAACCTGACCATTCTCATGCACTTCAAGAAAGGCAATAGTTTCGGCCTCGACAATTGTTGCACCATACACACCACTGCGCTTGGTAATAGAGTGACCTTTCCATTGACCAAGAAAAGGAATTATCCTTTCTGGAACATCCTGCCAAATCATGAAAATTGAAGATATAATAAATAAGATTTTTTGGAGGGGAAGAATCATCAAGACTCCATCAAGACATATGACCCTTTTCTGATCAAACCCAATTAAGATCAGAGATGCAGAGTGCCTGCCAACTCGAGCGGGACTTACGTGCAAGCTACATGGTGTTGCATCCCCTCGTTGTTCGAGAAAAAGAAGAAGCATATCAAGAACACCCTTTGGGTCCATAATATGGAAGGCTCTTGCTCGCATGTCTTCGTTCAAAGAGTAAAGGCAGTTCTCACAAACAACAGAAGGGAAACGAGAAGGAACCTTCAAGTTTCTGTATAAGGAAATGGATTTTAAGAAAATTTTCAAGTACTGAATCAAAATGTTCAAGACATGAATAAGAATCAGTAATACGGATAAAGGGAGTTGATATACAATTGTAAGCATCTGTCAAGATATAGAGGCATTTTCTGGTGGAAGCCAGAAGGACTGGACACTTTGAAAAGCGCTCTCTTGTATAAGTAAATCAAACATTTGTAATGATTTAAGTATACCAATTAATTAAAGAACCAAGAAAAAGTAGACTCATATTGGAGATAATTTGCAAACAAGTGAGGCAGATATCTCTCCCTTGCTCTGTTTTTCCCTTTTGGTTCTACAGAATTTGAGCGTGAATCAAAGTGGAAACAAAATTGGGACTCCAATTATTAATCCAAAAGAGCTAGAGGGCCGACACCTATACATCAATATATTTTTCACATTTTGATGTAAGAGATTAAACCCAATACTCATAGATACCTTAATAATCTTCTCGTCTCCTAAAAGTTCTCCACATCAAACAACACTCCCTCTTAAATGAAAATTTTACAACATCATTAAGAATCATGCACCAAATGTACATTCAATCATGTGAAGTTATCCTAAGCGTCACCCGCTTTTACACCTTGTTGAACCAGTAGTAGAAAGGTACCATAGAACCATGAAGCCACAAACCACATGAACAACTTGAATCCAACATAACCATCGATTTTGCTATCACTTATTATAGAGGATAAATCATTAGGGGGCCAATGTTGGAGCTGACAGAGAAATTGTCAAACCCATTTTACCTGGGAGATTTGTCTCCAACGTCATCTTCTCCAAGCACACCAGCACGTAACACGGTTTCTAGCATTCCAGCAGTTTGATATCTAAGAGAGAATGCTTTTTCTTTAGGAAAAAACCCAATCTGCATATTAACCATGAGGACTTCTTACATAATTCACCATAAGAATCCTAACCGAAAAACAAATGATGCCATATTGATGGTTCAACTGCTACCTGCTGATACTTATCGACAGTGAGCATATTAGTCTCCTTAATTTTGTATTCAAACCATTCAGGTTCAGAATCAGAACCTGAAACCACTGTAATTGAAGGAGACTGCTTTATGTACAGGCTACATGTTTGAAAAAGAACACAAATTAGACAATGAGAACAATGTGAAAATATGACCTTCGATCTGCAATTAGCAGTTATAGGTTTTGTTTGGGAAGATGGCCATGAATGTTGAGTGGCGTGGAATCGAGGTTTCAAGGCTGGATATAGCAACCCGCGATCCTAAACGGCGCCAAATCAGTGGAAATTGGCCTAGTGCATTCTGCGAGAATGCATTCGCTACTTTCCACTGTTTGGCACGCCTCCAATGGCATTCATTGGATGCCATAACAGCGTGCCACCACCTACCTACATAGTCGTAATAAAGTTGACAACACAGTTGAAAACATGAAACATTCAATAGAAGTGGTAGTCCATCACTAGCTAACAAAACTAAGCTAAGAAAGAAAATTGTGATAACAAAGACAAGATTTTGATTTAAAAAACTAGGCAGCTTCAACAAATTTTAGGAGTACATTGTATAATGTGAATGATACTTCAATGGTGCACCATACAAAGCTCGAGACTCAGCTCCACATTACCTTACAAATTGAAGATCTAACAAAATTTACTCCATTGTAAACATGAAAAAATCAAAACAGGTAGTAAACCATCGGTAGAGAATCGACCTAAACCTAGAAAAAAACAGCTGAAGAAAAATGGGTAAACATAATATATGATTTTTTTTTTAAACATAATATATGATTTATAAGCAAAAGAAACTAGATTTTGGGTAGAACTGATCTCTAAGGAGCTTATTTAACATGAACGGTATGATGGGTGAAATAGTTGGGATAAGATTTTTGATGATGATGATGACAACGATGATATCCTGCAAAAATTATGTAACATCACGTCAAGAAACAACTCTAATAAAGAATGAACCTCGAAAAAGGATTCAAGAAGATGAAGTAGAAACGGTGGGATATCAATAATGTCTTGATTGAAGATCGCAAAGGGCCCGTACTCATACATATACATGAGTGAGGGGAAATGATACCTCTTAGGTATCGGCGGACGGTGGCGGGGCGGCAGCGAGCGAGAGAGAGAGGGGTAGCCTGGGGGTCGTCGGGCTACAGGCGGGCGTTACCGAGCGTGAGCGGGAGAGGGGAATAGGTTAGAGAGGGAGATAGAGATAGAGAGAGAGAGAGAGAACAAGGGGAGCAGCCCCACTTAAGATAATTGATCCAAAGATAAAACATACAACCCTAGGGTGATCCCTTATATAGGGGGAACCCACCCATAACAAGAGTTTACGAAAACAAGCAACATCCAGCATAATAAAATAACTGAACGCTGAAATTACTCGGGCCGGTCGGCCCCCTAGGCAGCCACCATTTCACCGCCCGGTTCGCCGCCAGCTCTAGCGCGCGTCCGTAGCGAGTACACCTGCCATTCAGGCTCTCATCTGTCTGGATGTCGGTAACAATACCTCCATCTGGAAAATTGGCCTTGTCCTCAAGGCAATAATCTGGGAACTGGCGCCGGAAATCCTCACGAAGTAACCATGTTGCGGCGGAGGCGGGTCGGCCACGCCAGGCCACACGTATCTCCTCTGAGGTTGCCTCACCCGGCGTGTAGTGGCGTCGGTCAACAATGGCCTCTGGGTAAAGTGGGTCGGAGCCGGAAAAATCCAAGTCCGTTGGGATGTGGTCGGTGACCGGATAGTTGCCGACAACCCGGCGGAGTTGCGAAACATGAAACACGGGATGGATTCGACTGTTCTCTGGGAGGCGGAGCCGGTAGGCCACGGCTCCAATGCGGCTCATGATCTCGAAAGGCCCGTAAAAACGGGGTGCTAGCTTGGGGCATGGTCGGCGGGCTACCATAAGTTGCCGATAAGGATGTAGTTTGATGAACACCCGTTCACCAATCTGAAATGATAAGTCTCGGCGTTTCTTGTTGGCAAATGAGGTCATCTTCGCCTGGGCACGCCGCAGATGATGCTTCAGACTATCCAAGATCACATCCCGATCATGGAGGTGGTCAGCCAAACTGGCGACCGGGCACTCCCCCGGAAGGTGGCGGAGGATGGAAGGTGGTGGCCGGCCGTAGACTGTCTCAAACAGCGAAGTATGCGCGGAATAGTGATAGGCGGTGTTGTAAGAATACTCGGCCCAACACAGCCACTTTGCCCACGAGCCCGGTCGCTCTCCAATGAAGCAGCGCAAGTAGGTCTCCAGACACCTATTCAAGACCTCGGACTGGCCATCCGACTGCGGGTGGTAAGTTGTACTCATCCGTAAGTGCGTGCCCTGTAGGCGGAAGAGCGATGTCCAAAAGCTACTGAGGAAGAGTGGATCACGATCGCTGACGATCGAGCGGGGAAACCCATGGAGCCGCACGATCTCTGCGATGAAACTGTCTGCCACGGTCGCCGCTGTCTATGGGTGGCGAAGAGGCACGACGTGGGCGTACTTCGTCAGTCGGTCGACAACGACAAGGATGCAATCAAAACCGTTGGAGCGCGGCAGGCGAGTGATGAAGTCCATCGCGATGTCCTCCCAAACTCGCTCTGGAATCGGGAGGGGCTGAAGTAGGCCACTAGGAAACATGGTTTCATATTTGGCCTTCTGACAGGGTAAACATGCCGCCACATAAGCCTTCACCTGGCGGAGCATGTGGGGCCAGAAAAGAGACGCGGCCAGGCGGCGGTAGGTGTGGAACGCGCCCGCGTGGCCACCCAATGGTGTGGAGTGAAATTCTGCAAGTAGCTGGGGAATCCGCGAGGATGAGGCCGAGAGAACTAGGCGATCTCGATGGAAGAGGCGGCCCCCTATGAGAGTGTAAGGAGGTCGGGACGTGGGGTCGGCTAGTAAGGCCGCCCGAATGCCCACAAGTTGCGGGTCCCTGTCCACCTCCTGCTGGAGGCCGGTGGCGTCGTCCCACACCGGTCTCGAAATGGCGGTCAACTCTGGGGGGTGGGGATGACGGGATAGTGCATCGACCGCGCGGTTCGTCTTGCCCGACCGGAACTCGATCGTGAAATCGTAGCCAAGGAGCTTCGCCACCCACACCTGTTGTGTCGGCGTGGCAAGCTTCTGCTGTAGGAGGAAACGCAAGCTGTGGTGATCCGTACGGATGATAAAGGGGCGACCGAGAAGGTAGGGTCGCCAATGCTGGACCGCCAAAACGAGGGCCATGAGCTCGTTTTCGTAGGAGGATCTGCTCCGCACGGCTGTGGAGAATGCCCGGCTGTAATAGGCTATAGGTCGGCCGGCCTGCATCAACACGGCGCCGACGCCGGACCCCGACGCATCACACTCCACTACGAACGGCTGACTGAAATCCGGCATTGCCAATACCGGGCCCTGAACCAAGGCCGACTGCAATGCGGCAAACGCTGCCATCGCGGCAGGGGGCCACTCGAACGGTCTGTCTTCTGCTCTCTTCAACAACTGGGTGAGGGGGCGGGCCAACCCGCCGTAGTCTCTAATTAAACGTCGGTAATAGTCGGTCAGCTCGAGGAATGCGCGCACGTCCCGAACAGAGTGTGGAGTCGGCCAACGCAGCACCGCCTGGATCTTGTCCTCATCCATGGCCACCCCATGGGCGGAGATAGTATGACCCAAGTAGCTGACCGTCGAAGTGCCGAAAGTGCACTTCTTACGATTGACCGTAAGATGGTGACGACGGAGGGTGGTGAAGGTCTCTCGCACGTGTCCGAGATGCTCCTGCCAAGAACGACTAAAGACAAGTATATCATCAAAGAAAACAAGAACATGCTTACTGATAGAGAAATTTGTGTTCTCCAATCTATACCCGATTAAAGCAAGTGTACCTATTGAAATATAGCATAGGATATAAAATATATCAAGGTCGTATAAAAACTCGGGTCTGGCAAGTACTATTACTCACAACGACTCTATTATCCTACCGAACGATTGATTGGGTTTTGAAAATAAATAAACTAAGCTTAAATAAAAGAAAAATAAACTATTACGAAAAGAGTGCTCGATCGACGATTCACTTTGAAATAAAATAACCGAATAAATAAGTTGACATTTGCAATTTTATAAAGACAGTGGAGGATCCGAAAATAAGAAATAATCTCGCTAGAGCATTAAATCTCCTAACTTCTAGACGTTTTGACCGAAATCTCTTTGCAAATCAAAAGGCCTAAAGTCGCATTATCGAAGTGAACCGCGCTATTGGATTTGACTCTAATCCAGAGGATTTACGTCATCCTATCTCTAGGGTTGCGTGCAACTCCTTCCTTCCTTGAGTGATCTTTCACATTCACGAGCCTCTCGGCTACTCGAATATGAGATTGGAATCTACTACCGTATACTAGAAATACGGAGTCGATACGAAATAATTCAAGGTCGGATCAAAAATAAAAATACAAATGCAAACATAGAATGAAAAATATTATTTTATTGCAAAGATCATCGCGATCGGGCACCAACAAAATTAGCTACGCATTAAATAGAAAGATAACAAGAGAAGAGAAATTACATTTTCATTAAACTAGAAAAAGAGTTACAATAATGATTAAAACTAATACATGAAGAAACAAGAAGATAAAAAGAAGAAATACTTGAAGGAAGCTTGCTCTCTAACTCTCTACTTTCTACCTACATTCCACTCTAAAAATTCTAACACCAAAGCTTGAGACTTGTGCTCCTTTTATAGGAGAGGGGGAATGTTCTAGATGGAGGGTATGAAGGGACAAAGGGGGTGGAGATGCATGAATGATTTGATGAGGGAGAGAGAAAGGAAATGCATGAATGGAAGAATGCATGCATGGGTTTAATGAGGAGGAGAGAGAGGGGGGAAATGCAATGTATTTTATATAAAAGAAATATAAAATAAAATATAAAATAAAAATGGAAAGAGAGGGAGGGGAGAAGGATGGTTCGGCCATGCAAGTGTGGGGAGAGAAATGCATGAATATATAAATGATTAAGGTGAGAGAGATGCATGCAATGGATGAGAGAGAAAAGGTTTTAATAAAGAAAAAGAGGAGAGAGGAGGGGAATTTTCGGCCAAGTGCATGGATGATATTAAATGGAAATGAAAATTAAAGAGAGAGAGAGAGAGATGTGAAATGAAAGAGGGGAGAGAGAAGGAATTTCGGCCAAGTGCATGAGCCATGCAAAGGTGGTGGTGGGCTGCTCGGTTTTGCATCATGAATTGCGGTTTGGGCTTGCTCCAATTGAAGGGGCTGCTTGCTTGAGCTCGGGCTGCACCAAGTGGAGGCTGGGCTGCACCATGGGCTCGATTTGGATCATGAAGGGGGGTCGGGTGGCACCAAATGGAGAGGGAGGGCTGCACCATGGACTCGGGCTGCACCAACCTACAACAAAATAAAAACATTTAATTAGTTAATACATATAACAAACATAAAACAAAACATTGGTTTTATAAAAAAAACAAAAGAGATTAAAACTTAACAACATAAAATGACAAACATAAAATAACAATATAAATTAACAAACATAAAATAACACTAATAAACATAAAATAACAAACATAACACAACATGACAACATAAAATAACAACAGATTTGAAAATGGGAAAATAGGAAATTAAAACAAACATAAAATACATAAAAATATAACTAAACATAGGAAATATTATGCTAAACTAACCTAAAATATTATGACTAAAAACTACTTATCACTTACGGAGCACTGGTCTGAAGATGTCGTTCATGGTTGCCTGGAAGGTAGCCGGAGCGTTAGTGAGCCCGAAAGGCATCACTAGAAACTCAAAGTGGCCGTCGTGTGTGCGGAAAGCCGTCTTGGGCACGTCCGCCGGCCGAACTCGGATCTGATGATAGCCGGCGCGGAGGTCCAGCTTGGTGAAGAAAGCCGCACCATGCAGCTCGTCCAACAGCTCTTGGATCACTGGGATGGGGTACTTGTCGGGAACGGTCGCCTTGTTCAGCTCCCGGTAGTCCACGCAGAAACGCCAACTTCCATCCTTCTTGCGGACCAGCAAGACGGAACTGGAAAAAGGGCTAGAACTGGGCCGAATGAGGCCCCCGAGTAACATCTCCCGAACGAGCCGCTCCATCTCGTCCTTTTGCGCATGCCCATAACGATATGGCCGGACGGACACCGCCGCCGACCCGGGGTGGAGGACGATGGCGTGATCGGTCGGCCGAGGTGGGGGAAGGCCCGTTAGTGTAGTGAAAACATCCTCAAAATCTGCAAGCACTGAGGACATCGCGGGAGGAAGGGGGTCGGCCGTCGCCGAAGGGCCGGACTGCAGAGGCCACAGCCAGGCCGAGAAGTCAACATCGGTAATGCGCGTCATCGCGCGGAACGAGATCGGGGAACGTAGGAGAGTCGGATCGCCCGTCAAGCGGCATGGCTGACCCTGGTGCTGGAAGGCCATGGTCATCGACGCCCAATTGACGCAGATGTCCCCCAATGTCTCTAGCCAGGCCACCCCCACGATTGCATCCAGACCACCCAATTCGAACATATAGAAGTCAGCCGTAACCGTGCAGGAGCCGAGAGACACGGTCACGTCTCGGCACTGTCCAAGCGTCGGGCGGCGGCGGCCGTCACCAAGGCACATCGAAAAGTCGGGCGACGGATCCACTGGTAAGGCGAGCTCGGCGGCAAGTCGGGCCGACAGGAAGTTGTGACTTGCCCCGCTATCTACCATCACAATGATGGGTCGGTCCTGGACCATGCCGGCTAGTTTCTTCATGTGGGGTCCGGTGAGTGCCCCCACCGAATAAAAAGGCAGCTCCAGAACGTTGAGGGGGGCGTCCTCTAACTCCTCCGTGGTGTGCTCTGGTAAGATGTCCAACGCGGGGGGCTCCGTGGCCATGGGGTCCCCCTCGCCGTCGCTGAAAATGGCATGGAATTCCTTGACGGGGCAAACATGTTGCGGAGAGTATGGTTGGCGGCACCGAAAGCATAGGCCGCGGCGGCGTAGGTCGTTGTAGTCGTCGTTGGAGACACAGTGCGGTCCCTCAGGACGCGCAGGGCGGCCGGGCGGCACGATGGCCAGCCGGTAGCCGGTGTGTCGGGGTGGTGGAGGTCGGAAGGGTGCGGGGCTGGTTTGGCGAGGCCCAATGTCCGCCTCTACCGCCCGGGCGAGTTCTAGGGCTTCGGACACTGAACGGGGCTGGTGAGTACGGATGCGAGAGCGGATGTTGGGGCTCAAGCCTTGGAGAAAGAAAGCCCAAATAGTGCTCGGGGGGCAGTCCCGTAAGTTGAGTCACGAGCGCCACGAACTCGTCTATATATGCGTCGACGGTGGTGGATTGGCGATTCGTGCACAGGCGCTCGACGGCGGAGCCGGTGTAACGGGAATCGTAGCGGGTAACCATCTCACGCTTGAACTCCGTCCAGGGAATGCCGGGGTGGACTTGGCGGAGCCACTGAGCCCAATGGAGCGTCGAGCCCTCCAGACCGACGATGGCTGTGGCCACCTTATCCGCGTCGGGCGTGGCGTTGAGGTCGAAAAACTGCTCCGCACGTGCGATCCACCCCAAAGGATCCACGCCCGAGAAGCCAGGGATGTCCAAGGAGAGGGGCGGTCGGCCGGGTGCTTGAAAGGGCTGGAACGCGGCTGGCATGATCCCGGGCGGCGGCTGAAGGCTGTCCGGATTGGGCGCAGCGGCAACGGCTAGGGCGGGGCTCCCAGCAGGTAATCGACCAAGCCCTGGCAGCAGCGGGCTAGGCGGGGTGCCAAGCAGGGAGGCGGATCCAGCGGCGGAGCCCGCACCCAAGCCCAGCTGAGTCGGCAGTGGCAGATCTGGAGCGGAAATGGGGGCGGGGTTCGCGGCGGAGAGGAGGGCGTCTAGGCGTGCGAGGATCGTGGCTTGGCCGTCCGTGAGTGCCTCCACGGAGGACTGAAGGGAGGAGAGGTGGCTGTCGTGGGTGGCGAGCCGTTCGGCGAGGATGTCATCGTCGGTGCGTGGAGCGCCCTTCGGAGGCATTTCTGAAATCCGGCGGGGGCGAGCGGAGCGGCGGGCGGAGCGGCAGGTCGGACCAATGATACCTCTTAGGTATCGGCGGACGGTGGCGGGGCGGTAGCGAGCGAGAGAGAGGGGTAGCCTGGGGGTCGTCGGGCTACAGGCGGGCGTTACCGAGCGTGAGCGGGAGAGGGGAATAGGTTAGAGAGGGAGATAGAGATAGAGAGAGAGCAAGGGGAGCAGCCCCACTTAAGATAATTGATCCAAAGATAAAACATGCAACCCTAGGGTGATCCCTTATATAGGGGGAACCCACCCATAACAAGAGTTTACTAAAACAAGCAACATCCAACATAATAAAATAACTGAACGCTGAAATTACTCGGGCCGGTCGGCCCCCTAGGCAGCCACGATTTCACCGCCCGGTTCGCCGCCAGCTCTTGCGCGCGTCCGTCGCGAGTACACCTGCCATTCAGGCTCATCTGTCTGGATGTCGGTAACAGGAAACCCTAAAAAGGAGAAAGACAAAAATACCCTCAATCGGGATAAATACAAATACAAGCGCAACGACTTGACATAATATGAATTACAACTCTCCCCCTCAAGTCGGGCAGAAGATGTCAATCATCCCTAGCTTCTGAATTCCATCAGTAAACGTATCACATCCCAAGCTTTTGGTGAATACATCGGTCAGTTGATCTTTGGAATGAACGAAGGGAGTTACCACAGTCTTCTTATCCAAGTGATCTTTAATAAAATGTCGATCAACCTCAACATGCTTTGTCCTGTCATGTTGGACTGGGTTATGTGTTATGCTAATAGCGGTCTTATTGTCACAAAATAAGGAGAAAGGAGTTGTCTCGGTGAAACCAAGATCTTGTAGTACAGTACGCAGCCACAGACCCTCACATAGACCCTGAGACATAGCGCGGAATTCAGCCTCAGCACTTGATCTGGCCACCACATTCTGCTTCTTGCTACGCCATGTCACAAGGTTACCACCAATGAAAGAACAATAATCAATTGTAGACTTTTTGTCATCCTGACATCCAGCCCAATCAGTGTCGGTAAATACTTCAATCTTCAAGTTATTGTTTTTGGAGAACAATAGACTGCGGCCAGGTGCTTTCATCAAGTATTTTAGCACACGATACGCAGCATCTTGATGTCTGATCCTGTGAGAATGCATATACCTGCTCAGAATCCCTACCACAAAAGTAATGTCAGGCCGAGTATGGGATAAGTATATAAGTTTCCCAACCAGTCTCTGATAGCGTGATACATCAGCATGGTCACCATCACTATCACCATCAATCTTATGGTTCTCCTCCAAGGGAGTGTTACCAGGAGTACACCAAGCATCCCTGTTTCCTTTAGAAAATCCAATACATACTTTCGTTGGGATATGAATATACCCTGATCAGATCTAGCCACCTCGATACCTAGAAAGTACCATAACCTTCCTAGGTCCTTCACCTCAAATTCGGCAGCTAAGAGGGTTTTGAGATTGGCAATCTCCTTTGCATCATTTCCTGTAATTATGATGTCATCCACGTAGACAATGAGAACCACTACCTTCTGTTCACGTCTCCGAATAAACATGGTATGATCAGAGTGAGCTTGCTTGTACCCGAACTTGAGCATAGCTGTGAGAAACCTTCTGAACCATGCCCTAGGAGATTGCTTCAGTCCATATAAAGATTTCTTTAAGCGACAGACAAGCCCTTCAGCCCCCTTCTTCACAAAACCAGGAGGAAACTTCATGTACACCTCTTCATCGAGATCACCATAAAGGAACGCGTTCTTCACATCCAGTTGATAAAGGTCCCAGTCCAGGCAAGTCGTACAGGATAATAACACCCGAATAGAGTCCATCTTTGCAACAGGAGCGAAGGTCTCTTGGTAATCAACTCCCTGCGTCTGAGTGTATCCTTGAGCAACCAGACGTGCTTTGTACCATTCTACTTTACCGTCTTGGTTTTGCTTAACAGTGAAGACCCACCGTGAGCCTATAGCTTTCTGCCCAGGAGGAAGAGAGGAAACATCCCACGTATGATTCTTTTCCAGGGAAGACATCTCATCGTGCATCGCCTGTGTCCATACAGGCATCTGCAGGGCTTCCTGCAACGATTTAGGAATAACAACCAAGGAAAGGGATGAAACAAAGGCCTGATGAGCCGGGGTGAGATGTCGATAAGCCACATGGTTAGAAATAAGGTGTTGTGTACTCGTGGCTTTACCTTTCAGCAATGCAAGAGGAATATGCATATCCGCATCATCAGAAGATGAGTCCGAAATAGACACGGACCGTAGAGGAACTCTAGTAGCCTGTGTACCTGTACGACGGTGATATATGCGGGGAAGCGGAGAGATCAGGGTGGATATCAAAGGTACCTGGATAGGGGCAGTAGCTACGGAGTAGGTAGCGGTGGTAAAGTAGAGGTCATGGAAGGAAGGAGAGGAAGAGGAATAGGAGTAGTAGTTGTATCATAATCACACTCCCCCTGACGAAGAGAATGAGTCGAAGGCAAAAAATAAGATTCCTTCTCACGGAAAGTAACGTCCATGGTACAAAACAAACGTCTGGACGGAAGGTGATAGCAACGATACCCTTTGGTGGTAGAAGAGTAGCCAAGAAAGACACAACGGAGAGGCCGAGGGTCAAGTTTGTCCCGACTGAGTTGGTGGATATGCATAAAGCAAACACACCCAAAGATGCGAGGTTCCAAATGGGAAGTATGAACCACACAGGTAGTGGAAAGATGGGTTAGAGAAGTAGCGTAGGAAAGGACACGAGAAGGAAGACGATTGATAAGATGAGCGGCAGTAAGAACTGCATCCCCCCAATAGGTTTTGGGAAGGTGCATGGTGGAAAGAAGACATCGAGCAACCTTAAGGAGGTGCCGATTTTTACGTTCGGCCACACCATTTTGAGTAGATGTGTGGACACACATTTTCTGGTGGATAATACTATGAGTGGTGAGATAAGAACCGAAGGCACCACGATCTTCATACTCCCCGCCATTATCACTTCTCAGAACACGAATAGAAGCATCGAATTGGGTTTGCACCATTTTATGAAATGTTTGAAAGCCTGAAAAAACTTCACTTTTTTTCTTCAAAAGATAAACTCATGTAGTTAGTACGAGAGAAGCAGTCAATAAAGGTGACAAACCATCGAAAACCATTTAAAGATAAAATAGGGGACGACCCCCACACATCAGAATGTATCACATCAAAAGGGACAATACTGGGAAAAGAGAGATGTGAAGAAGAATGTCGCACATGTTTAGACTCATCACATACATCACAATTAAAATTCTGAAGAAAAGGTAAAAACGCAGAAAACATTTTTTTTAGATAAGTGGAAGACGGATGTCCTAGGCGCAGATGCCAAAGGCGAACATCGTCAATTGTGGTGACGGAACAGGAAAGAGCCTGAGAGGGTATCTGGGGGTCCAGGTAGTATAATCCGCCACGATTCCTACCACTGCCAATGTTCCGCTTCGTACTCAGTTCCTGAAAAACACAAGAATCGGGAAAAAAGGTTACAGAGCAGTTCAGAGATCTAGTAATGTTACTGATGGAAAGCAGATTGCGAGGAAAAGAGGGAACATGAAGAACAGAAGGAAGAGAAATAGACGGGGAGCAGGAGATGTTGTCTTTGCCCGCAATAGGGGATAAAGATCCATTTGCAGAAATGACCTTGTCCTTACCAGACAAGGGGGTGTAAGAAAGGAAACCTGAAAAGGACCCCATCATATGATGTGTTGCACGGGAGTCAAGCACCCGTTCAGAGGAAGAGGTAGTGGCAGCATGAGCACTGGGCATTGCAATAGTCGCCAGGGAAGTAGAGCCGCCTATCCCAGCATCAGACTGAGAGGAGAGCAGACGACGGAAAGCATCCACTTCCTGAGTTGTAAGAGATCCAAGAGGGGAACAGTGGGGCTCATCATAGACATCGGCAGTGCAGGAAGCATCATGAGAGCGATGACCACTCTGTCTCTGACCACCACGACCACGGCCACGACCACGACCAGGAGGAGCAAGATGAGGATGAAGCTTGAAACACACCTCCCGAGAATGTCCCCTTCGACCACAGTTGTCACAGGTGGGCACAGAAGAGCCAGGAGTGAGAATAAGACCGCGACCGACACTCGTCAAGGCAGAACGATCTGGAGGCGCCATAACACTGAGGGACTTGCGTCGGTCTTCATCACCCAGAACCATACTGAAGGCCTCACGAAGGGAGGGAAGCGGAGAGCGGTGAAGAATATGCGTCCGTACCATATCAGATTCCATGTTTAATCTCATCAAGAAAACATGAAGACGAAAACGGTCCTCATTTTGCTTTATCTGAACAACATCAGCGGTACACGCAGGAGTGAAGTGAGCAAAGTAGTCCAACTCTTGGTGTAGACGCTCAAACTCTGAGAAGAATGACGAAACGGTCATCGGACCTTGCCGCAATTCCAAATACAGCGAGTAAGCTCATACACCTGCGTGGAACTACCGATCTGTGAGTATGTTTCCCGAGCACGGATCCATCAACATATAGCTCCGATAGACTTTGGGAGACATCGAATGTAGGAGCCATGAGACCAAAAGTGAGTTGTCAGAATCCCAACGCTTCCAGGAGGGATCGGTCTTCGGAGGCTCCTTGATCGTGCCATCGATATACCCAAACATCTGTTGGCTGCGAATGACATGTTGAGCCGCGCGAGACCATTCCAGGTAATTCGTGTCATCCAAGGGGACTGTGGTAATCTTCAAAGAACCGGAGTGTCCATGACGACGCTAAGAGTCACTCATTTGAGACTGGATCACACCCGGAGAAGATTCCGAGGAACTGGGGTCACCCATATTGACAAAGCCGAGATCTGGAAAGGGATTAGCACATCTGCGACATTAGGTAGACGGGATCTGGACAGAGATCGGCAGCCAAGATGGATCAGTAGCAGACGGGAGTCTGGACATCGGCAGCGGCAGACGGGATTAGCGGCAAGGGCAGAATCAGCGACAGACAGGATCAGCGGCAAACATCGGCAGCAGGCAGACAGGATCAGCGGCGGCGCAGCAGGCAGAAGAACAGAGGCGTCATCAGAAGGCAGCGGCGTCATCTTCTTCAGCAACTGTCCGACGGGAAATGCCCGTCTAGGGGCCGCACGGCATCATACGGGAACGACAATGGCAAAGGCTGATGGTGGCAGAAGCAAACGAGTGGCGGAAGATAGTTTCGAACGGAAGAGGCCGAGCGGCGGAAAGGGCGAGGGGACGGGATCCCTCTGATACCAAGTAGAAACGGTGGGATATCAATAATGTCTTGATTGAAGATCTCAAAGGTCCCTTACTCATACATATACATGAGTGAGGGGAAACCCTAAAAAGGAGAAAGACAAAAATACCCTCAACCGGGATAAATACAAATACAAGCGCAACGACTTGACATAATATGAATTACAACTGATGAACCCAAATAACTGGAACATGGTTGCTCTGAAGTTCTTAAGAAATATGTGCATGCAAAAAAAGATTCATGATACCTTGAAAAGATGGAAACTATGCTGCAACTAGGGCTATATTTAAGCATATATCAAAAACAATACAGAGTACCTCAACTTGAAATATACAAAACAAATAAAATAGTGTATCATAGAACACACAAAAATAGACAATGTACCTTTATGAAATAAAAAAAATTTATGATGATATGTCTGTCCAATTACCCAGAATCAAGATGGTGGCACTATATATGTAAGATATATTACTTTAAAGTTAGACTAGAGAAGAACCATTATGTATCTTAAATTACTATAAATTCTATACAGCAGTGCAAAATGGCATACGTAAAAACCGAGGAAATTGGAAGGAAATAGCAGTTGAAGTACACAGGTCATTTAAATCCATTGTGCCAATGATGTTTCTTGACAAGAATTGAACAAACTTTGTAAAGAAATCAAAGTACTCTTCAATTGCCAAAGAATAACATAAAGTTGAGCTCGACTTAAACTATATCATAAATGAATTCCTAATCAACAATAAGTAAGGGGTTGTTTGGATTTATAGAATCCAGATAACAGTTGGATGATACAGTTAAAATCAAATAAAATATATACAGCCCAAGGCAATCTTACTTAAGCCCTGTTTGCGGGGGTATTTTTAGGGCCGTGGCATTTTTTTAAAAACGGCGCCAACCCTTTCAAAATGTTTGGGAACCCATGTTGGAAATGCTACCCATCAAAAATCGGCGTTTTATGTAGATTCGCGTAATTTGTAGGCTAAGCGCAGTCCGCGATGCTTCCCATCGAATCATTCAGTTCTGCTCCTGATCGCGTCAGTCGGCCATCAGAAGGTTGTCATCATTCTACTAGGAATCCGCTCAATCATTTCATTCTTCTAGTAGAGGTTGTCGTCGAAAGGTTGTCCCAGATCATGAATGTTTTTCTCTCTTTTTTTGTTATTCTAGTTCCATTGCATTGTTTTGATCTAGTTTTATCATTCTTTTGGTTCAAGGTCTATCAATCTTCTGCCCCTTTTAGTGATTTGGTTCTAGTTTTATCATACTAACACAAGATCGTTGTTATGATGCGCGACGAGTCCAACCCGCACTGGGGCCGCACGTACCAACGACGCCTACACGCCGCGGACGCGTGACGACATGTTTTATTATCTTTTATCTAGTTATGTGTTTGCATCTTTTTAATTCAGCATTTTGACCCATATGTTGTAAGCCCAAATCGGGGGCAGCTTTGGTGAACCGCTACTTGATCGCCCAGTTGGGGCATTTGATTTTATGCAAGTTTAATTCCAAAACTCTCTCTCTCCTCTTTTCCTTCTCACTATCTCTCTAACCCGACGGAACCCTTCCCGTAACAGCGCTCGCACCAAGCCCTAGCTGCAACTCACGATCGCCGCCTCTCTCTCAGACGTCCACGATCAGCCAGCCGCTCCTCCTCCTCGTCAACCATAACACCTGCCGGTCCAAGGAAGGGAGATCTCCCTCCTACGTATCCTCCTCCGTCAAGGCCCTTCACGAGATCACAATCGGAAGCCACAACATCTTGGTATCAGAGCCAAACGCTGGCGACTTCACTCCCGGCACGTCTTCCGCCTCCTTCCGCCCAGACCCTCCTTTGGCAACTGTTCCGCGGCCCAGCGCTTCCGCCGGCCTGCTGCCTACCCCGACCGCAGCCCTACACCCCCTTTTCCGATGGCTAAAGGTGGTCCGTCCCTGTCTCAGGTGGTGGAACACGTCCAAACCATGTTCACAACTCAGAACTCCAAAATGGAGGCCCTAAACGCCAGCTTGGATGCCCTACAAGGTGCGCCACCTCCTCCGCCCATGAATATGGACGAATATCCCTCGACAAGTCGGGTGGATTCCGTCGCTCCTCGACTCCTCGTGTAGAATGTCCCGCATATTCCCGTTCGGTCGAATGGATTTTCCCATATACGAAGGCTGCGAAGATCCCCTTCCTTGGCTTACCCACTGTAACAATTTCTTCGCCAACCAATGCACGTCGGATGACGAACGTGTCGGCGTCGCCTCCTTCCACCTCCTTCCACCTCCTTCGGCCAACGCAATTGTTGTTCACACAACTGTTGCGAGAAGGCCCAAATTCCTCGTGGGCGGACTTCAGTGCGGCATGCACGTTGCGGTTTGGTCCCGCTCTAACAGGAAACCCGTTAAGAGACCTTGTGGCCCTCAAACAGGCATACTCCATTGATGTCTATTTGGAACAATTTCAGATTTTGCTATCAAGGGCGACGTCCGTTTTACCGGAACAACAAGTTCCCCTCTTCACCGCCGGTCTTCATGAGCGGCTCCGTTGGGATGTCGAATTCCAGACACCGCGTAATCTCACCATGGCGATGAGCCTCGCCCTTGCTTGAGAACGAAGAATGCTCTTAGATCGCCAACCATGGGACATCGTGACCACCAGGCAGCCCCCCCCCCCCCTCGGTTCGGTCGACAAGGCCACAGTCGGGGAAGAGCCGCCCCGACCTACTTTCCGCCGCCGTATTTCCTGCTCCGAAATGGCAGCCCGCCACGAAAAAAAACTTGTGCTTCAATTGTGATGAGAAGTTCACACCGGGTCATCAATGCAAATGTTTATTTTGGCTCGAAGTAGATGATCCTTTGGACTGGCACACCGCAACTCTCACTTCATGCGATTGCGGGACCCCAAGAGGGTCAAACGATCCATATGTTTGTGTTTATCGGTGGGACATCCCATCGTTTATTTCGGTCCGAGCTTGTTGGAGGTTGACCTCGTGGCGAAAACTTGGCGGAAAGGCCTCTGGCGCACCCATACCCAATCATCGGTGAAGAGAATGACCTCGTGGTGACCCCGGTTGTAAGCGACTTCCATTCGTTGTTGAGCTTGAAGGAAATGATTCCGGGTTGCCAACAAGAACTCTTCACGATCCACCAATTCACGGTCGACTGAATCTACAATGGCAGTGCCGCCCGCATAGGATAAGAGACGGGGGGGCTCGCGGGCTCGCGGCCATAGATCAAACAGAATGGGGTGGTTTGGAGCGTCGTGTGGTATACGGTATTGTAACAATACTCTATCCAAGGGAGCCAACGGGGCCAATCCCACGGACGATCTTCGGTGATACAACGCAAATACATCTCTACTGTCCGGTTCACAACCTCCGTCTGGACGTCGGATTGGGGGTGATAGGCCGACGAAAAAGAGAGTTTGGTGTCGCTGAGTGTGAAGAGCTCCTTCCAGAAGTTGCTTGTAAACACCTTGTCGCGGTCCGATACAAGAGTCTCCGGCATACCGTGCAAGAGGAAGATCTCTTGGAAGAAAACCCGGGCCACATTTTCAGCAAGTAGAGGGTCTGCCATGGCAATAAAATGAGCCCCCTTCAAGAAACGATCCACCACCACCATCAAAACCAATTTTTCGCGGGAGGTGAGCAACCCTTCTACAAAATCCATGGATAAAGCGGACCAAATCTGTGTAGGTACCGGAAGAGGTTGTAAGAGGCCCGCGGGAAGAAGATGATCCGATTTCTTTCTTTGGCACACCGCACAGCCTTTGATGAAGTCATGCACATGGTTGCGCATTCCTTTCCAAAAAAAATCAGCACGGAGGCGTTGGAGCGTACGGTGTATGCCTTCATGACTGCGGCCATGAGTGTCTTCGAGGATACTAGCAATGAGATTAGACGAGGACTCCACATAAACGCGGTCCCGGTAGAGAATAAGACCGTCGTGGGATGTCCATTGCGGATCGGTGAGGTGCTCAGCCGCCCAGTGGAGGAGTTCGGACAAGCTTGGGGAGAGTTGTATCTCTTGGCGGAGCATGGCGAGGAGGTCGGCGGTCGGAAAGTAGATAGCAAATAGAGCGGGCTCGGTCTGAGTATCTCGGCGAGAAAGGGCGTCGGCGGCGCGATTTAAAACCCCTGCTTTGTTTTCCACACGAAAGTCAAACCCCAACGTTGTTGCGGTACTGTAGAAAGGCGTTGCTCGAGCAAATATTTGAGGTTGTAATGGTCAGTCCGGATTAGAAAAGTGAAGCCCCGCAAGTAAGGACGCTAGTGTTGGACGGCTTTGGCGAGGCCGATCAACTCCTGCTCGTAGGACGGTAATTTGCGGTGGTGTAGGGCGGCCCGGTGGCTGAAATAAGCGATGGGATGTCCCTCCTGCTAAAGGACGGCTCCTTAACTGGCTTTCCTCCGGATGCCAGCATTCACGACCTTTTCCATATCTCTCAGCTGAAGCCCTATGTCGGACCTCCGCCATCTACACCCTTGGTCGACATGAGGACAAGTTGTCTTCCGACGAGGGCGGCGAAGTTATGATGCGCGACGAGTCCAACCCGCGTTGGGGCCACGTACCAACGACGCATACACGTCGAGGACGCGTGACGACATGTTTTATTATCTTTTATCTAGTTATGTGTTTACATCTTTTTAATTCAGCATTTTGACCCATATGTTGTAAGCCCAAATGGGGGGCAGCTTTGGTGAACCGCTACTTGATCGCCCGGTGGGGCCTTTGATTTTATGCAAGTTTAATTCCAAAATTCTCTCTCTCTCCTCTTTTCCTTCTCCCTATCTCTCTCTAACCCGACAGAACCCTTCCCGTAACCACGCTCGCACCAAGCCCTAGCTGTAACTCACGATCGCCTCCTCTCTCTCCGACGTCCACGCTCAGCCGGCCGCTCCTCCTCGTCGTCAACCATGGCACCTCCCGTTCCAAGGAAGGGAGATCTCCCTCCTACGCATCCTCCTCCGTCAAGGCCCTTCACGAGATCACAATATGAAGTCCATAACAATCACGTTAAATCATGATGTATTTCTGATATATTTCTATCATCCATTCATTTAAATAATCATCTACCCTTCAATCTTCTTCCAGTCAACTCCATGACTTTAAACCATTATCAATCATCAATTAAAATCATATAAATCAAAGCGAAACATTTAATTCAAGTATGAGCGTAGCCAGGCTTTTGTTAATCGAATAAAAGATCAAATACTTGATCTGTTTACCCAGAAATCGGCAATCACCTCCACCAAGACGACCGATCCAGGTGCCCACAATCAGCTTAGGCGGTGTTCCTTGGCAAGTTCGCGCGAACTCCGATCCGGGGGTCCGCACGGCCTCCGATTTGGTGGCCGCCCAAGTCGCGCGAACTCCCGGGAGGGAGTCCGTGCGGGAGTCCGTGTGGCCTCCCTTTTAGTGGACCCCTAAGTCGCGCGAACTCCCTTCCGGGAATCCAGGCGGCCTCCCTTTTGGTGGCCGCCCAAGTTGCTCGAACTCCCGTTTGGGTGTCCGTGCGACCTCCCTTTGTAGGGCCCGAGGGTGTCCGCGCGACCTCCCTTTGTAGGGCCCGAGAGGGTCGCGCGATGTAAGTGCGACCTCCCTTCTTAGGCCCGAGAGGGTCGCGCGGTCACTCTTCGGGTGTCCGCGCAACCTCACTTCTGAGGGCTCGAGAGGGTCGCGAGGTCACTCTTCATGTGTCCGCGCAACCTCCCTTCGAGGACCCGAGAGGGTCGCGCGGTCACTCTTCGGGTGTCCGCGCGACCTCCCATCTGATTCGGGTGTCCGCGCGACCTCCCATCTGATGGCCCGAGAGGGTCGCGCAGTCACTATTCAGGTGTCCGCACGACCTCCCTTCTGAGGGACCGAGAGGTCGCGCGGTCACTTTTACGGTGTCCACGCGACCTCCCTTCTTATGGCCCGAGAGGGTCACGTGGTCACTCCTCAGGAGTCCGTGTGACCTCCTTTCTGAGGGCCCGAGAGGGTCGCGCGGTCACTCTTTGGGTGTCCACGCGACCTCCCTTACGAGCATCCCGATTTTCCTTAGTCTGACAATCCAGGAAACCCCCAATTCCTATAAATAGGGGCCAAATCCTGACAAGAAGAAGGACGAGACGAGGAGCAGCAGGGCTGGCGAGCTTACAAGAGCTTGGGCGAACTCCCCATTTGAGGCCGCAAGAATAAGTGGGGCGAACTCACCTCCGAGACCGCGAGCTCATCACAACAAACTACTTTTTGTTGTTTTCAACATGTAGCTTGATGTAATCCAAGCCTTAAATCAATAAAATGACCCACAACAAAGAGTTGCAGTTGCGGGAACTCTGGTCTCGCCGTCCACGACATCCCCTCTCCTGCTTATTCATTAGTGACTCGGAGTAGCCGTCCACTTAACAGTACCACATACCCTTCCATTCAAGCAATGTGGACTTGGTGAAAATTTTGGCACCAACATAATCATTTCATATTCTCGATATATAGTTCCACACAAACATAAGTGTAGAAACCCCTAATCAAGCTTCATTTCAACATCAATGGTGTTAGGCGACTCTCTTTCCTCTACCAGATCATGTTGTTGTAATTTGCTAGCATGTTGTGCACATTTTAGAAGACCATGTGGGATATACCTAGGTACCGTATACTCTAATGATGATCAAGTGCTTTCCCATACTTGTCTTTGTTCTAGTTTTCAGAGGATGAGTAATAGAAGAAAGGAAGAGGCTTGTCGAGCTACTTCATTTTTGGTAATATCCTCCTTATTTTTGGGATGCAAGATCTTAGGGATTTTGTTTTTGGATCATAAGATTTTTATTTTTGGGATGATGGAATGATTACTACTTTTGGATGCAAGAGTTATGTTTGCTTGGATGCAAGATGTTTGCAAGATTTGTTTTTTTGGATGCCAATGTAATATTTATCAAAAAAATTCAAGGTTGTGTTTTTTTTTGCAATGTGTATGTGCTGAACATTGTTTTTTAGAGAATGAGTAATCGAAGGGTGAGAGGAATGTAAGCTTCGTGGGAAATGAACAATGTCATGTTATTTTGTGATATTGGTATAAATGAAATTTAATTCGGCAACAGGCCCACCACCACTTCAATAAGGATGGCGGGAGGAATCTAATAGCAAATTTTAAAGAGCGGTGTAGAAATTTTTATGTCCATGCTCAGTTGAAAAATTAGTAAGAGACTAAATAAAGAAAGAGTGAAAACTTTGGAGGGACTTTAAGTGAGGTGAGAGTGTGAGACTGAATTAAGCTGGAACCCCATCAAAAACAATAATTGATGCACATGATGAGTGGTGGAATGAGAAACTACAAGTAAAAAAGAAATCGGGTGGTCTTAAGACAATTATGTTTTTTTTTAACATTGGTTTATTATGTTCAAGTCCCTACCCTAATATTCACGTGGTAGCCACCCAACTTAAGGAGTGCACGAGCTTTTCAATAAATCACACTCATCGCTTCACAGTGTCATTGAAAGGACCTTCGGTGTATGGAAGAAGAAATGTGGGATATTTCTGCCTCAATATTCTTTCAAAAAACAAATTTTAATTATGGTAGCAATGATGACTTGCATAATTATATTCGTAGACATCCTTCATGTGAAGATCCAAAGTTTGCTGAGTGATAGGATCAAGGTTTTAAATGTCGGATGTCGGAGACATGTCGGATTGGGTTTTTAGATGTCGGATGTCGGATGTCGGATGTCGGATGTCGGAGACATGTCGGGGACATTTCAATATGTCGGATTTCTAAAAAATATTTATATTTCTATCGATCACCCAAATTTATCACCATAATCCTCATCTATACTGAGCATTTTACTCTAGTTAAGTAAAACTTTATTATGGGAACCTGAAAAGGAGCCTTCTTTATGGCTAAACATTGAGTTGCAAAGTAGAAATAAGAAACGAAATCTACAAAGATATAACACCAGCTCAAAATTTTATTTTCACGCAGCTATAACTTCTGAAATAACATTTCATCAGAACTTAGAAGAAGTATAGAAAAACCCTAAACAACGATGGACAGCGCTAAACAGCGGTTCACTTTAATTTAATTCAATTTAGGCGACATTTCAAAATGTCGGGCTATAATGATTATTGCGTGTCGGCCGAAATGTCGGGTTTTATACAAAAAGTCGGCCGACATTTTCGAAAACGCCATAACCTATATATTTTGATTATGCAAGTCGTTTTCTTATCAAACAGGACATGTCGGCCGACATGTCGGACATGTCGGCCGACATTTAAAACCTTGATAGGATAATGAGAACTTTATGCATCAAGAGTCAAAAGCACACACGATTGAACCATATGAAATAGATATCGACTTTGTTGAAGGGAAATGGGCTGATGAAATGGTTCATAACAATTAGTAGGTGAAGAATATAGTAAATCAGTCACCGAATGCACATGGGTATTTTAACATTCTATTTTTATTAGGTGATATGTTGTAAACATTATTTATTTTTTACAACTTTGCACTATTACAACTTTGTAAGTGAAGCTCAACAAAGTGGGAAGAATGGGAACATGGTAACATTTTGAACATTTTAAAATATGTTGAGCATTATTATATTTTCAATAATTTAAATTTTGTTTGGACTATTTGGATCTCATTTTCTGGTTGTTTCTAAGTTAACTGAAATTTTAGGTAAATAGTCACCACAGTTTTATGCTACCAAACCTCTAAAACTGCTTTCACGTTCATGAATGCACTAAAAACATAGTTTCTCCAAATAGTGCAAATGCGCTCATGACCACAATTTTCAACCATGACCACAGTTTTCAACCATGACCATAGTTTTTAACCACTACGTTCGCGACCACCACCGCCGCTCCAAACCGGGTCTTACACAATGTGACAAAGATCTTTTTGTTGCAATTTTTGTACTAATCATTAGTTAACTTAACATATCGCATTATCGCTAATACCAGAATATCATAAAATTATATAAGAGGTTGTCATGCTGGGTAAAGTGAAGGCTAAGGTGAAAAGATGCATGTGTGGTGAAAATAGGGAGTCCTAAAATGATTCAATGGTCATGCGAGTGTCCGGCAATTAAATTACACTGAATGTTGAATTTAATAAGCGAAATACGAACGTCAGAATTGAAAAACAATGGATAATTTAAGCGAACACGTGTTGGTTGAATTAAAACAGAAAGTGCTTATAAAAAAATGTTTGGTGAATATGTCTGTTATGGGCTTCGGTCCCAATTACTATGATGCATCTTCTAATATATTTTATAGTATTGTTATGTTGTAGTCCGATCTTTAAGTTGCATTAGGTTTTATTAGATTATGTCGGGGATTTGCGCAAATACCCCTTGTATGCTCTATTTAAGGAACTCTTGGGATCTTGTATGTTTAAGCAAAAAGTATTATTATTCCTTTGTCTTTTTATCTAAGTTATCAAAGGCGCAAGGCGCACCGAGGCGCAAAGGGGTCCTGGAGCCTAGGCGCAGGCGCGCGCCTAAGGCACGTGAGGCGTAAAAATGAATTGGGTGCCCAATTCACTGAAAATCAGTGAATTGGGCACCCAATCCACTGAAAATCAGCTAATTTGGCATCCAATTCATTGATTTTTAGGTGCCCAATTTACTGAAAATCTGCGAATTGGATGCCCAATTCGCTGATTTTCATGGAATTGAGTGTCAAATTCAATGAAAATCAGCGAATTGGACATCCAATAAATCGGTGAATTGGATGTCCAAGTGCGCCTAGGTGTGCCTCAGGTGCGTCTGAGATCATGTTTTGCCCCCCTCCCAAAAAAAACGGTTGAAGAAAACAGCTTGAAAAGCCCAGGCGCGCCTTTGGTGCGCCTGGGAGTTGGTAAGGCGCCCGGGCACGCATCGCCCTGAGGCGCGCCTGAGGCACCTCGCCCGCCTCTGCCTTGCAGAGGCGCTGGCCGATGCGCCTGGTCCACCCGGCGCCTCAGGCGCGCGCCTTGATGACGTAGCTTTTTATGTGAGATTTTGGAAGCTCTCTTCTCTCTCGAGCACGCCCCGCTTAGGCTGTCACGGTTCTGGCTCCATTGTATCCCTCGTCGTCGTCATTCCGGCCTCCGACCACGCCTCCGATCATCCTCTGGTAACCCCCGGGCTAGGGCCATAACAGCTTGGAATGCATCTCCATCCTTCCCTTCCGACTGTCGCCCATTTTTTCCTTCACGAGAACAGCCCAACAACCACCAATTCTCCTCTTGCCGCTACGGTTCACTGCAGCCCCATCCGAACCCTCGTCTTTATCTACTTCATCGACGACAGCCACACCGCACGCCTGGATCCTCATCGACGACAACCACGCTGTATGCCTGCATATTCATCGACAGCAACAGCTCCTCTTTTGTGCATTTTTCCAGTCGTCATCCCCGTCGATCTGTTTCTCTGGTTTGAAGCTTCCACAGACTAGTGATCCTTCATCAGCGTGCAATCGCCTGCCATCCTCTGGAACGAAGGATCAGCGTGCTGCTACTTCTGATCACGCGAGGCTTCTGCATTAAATCTGGACGCTTTCTATTTACGCGTCAGTAACGCGTGTTGATCCCACGATCATCCCTTTCGGCTACGCACATCTACAGCAATTTCCATATCAAGGCACCTTCAGTTCCATACAGTCTGTAGGCCAACAAATCTCTGGTTTTCAAATTGAGCCTCATGCCTGTAGCCACGGTCTCCGTCTCGAGTCCCATGCAGCAACCACAGCCTTCGGCAATTGCGCCTCAAACATATGTCGCACGCCAGCAGCCTTTTGGTTATAATATTATTAATCATCTCCATGATTAATTAAATTTTAATTCCAAACTTGCTATTTTTTATTTGGCTGAAATTATTGGGCGGCCTTGCGGGTCTCGCGGCAATTCGCCTATTCAGCCGCCGCCGCTGATTCGGTCTGTCCAATCACCCGCTCTATCTTTCGGGCAAGTAATTCACATTTCACACTATGGGGACTCGCAAAATTTCATGACTGCTCTCCAAGACACGTTGACTGCTTGTTTGCTAAGAATGGCGTCGCTTGTTTGCTAAGAATGTCTGTAGACAACAATGGAGGTTGGAGCTGTGACGGCCATGAGATATGTCAAAGATGGTCCTACTTTAAATGAAGTGGAGGAAAAAGACAAAGGGCCGGTGAGGAGGGCTGTAGCGGTCGTGGCTCCCGCAGGTAGGGGGATCGACCAATCAACATATAGAAAGAGAAAATTATAATTGCAATTTCAATCTAGACTAATTTGTTAGACTTGGGGATATATAAAACAAAAAGGGGCTCACGTTTGAATAAGACTAATGAGTTCATCCTCCCCATACGAGCTTGCGGAGAGCTTCGTGCTCACCCGCTGTAGCATCTCCCCATTTCCATCGAACTGCTGCATATCGCGCCTTACATTTTTAGTATATAAACATACAATAAAACTATTATTATTTTCTCCTTATTCAGCATAAGAGAAGAGATAAGGGTAACCCGCGATATACGTAGAAGGAACCGTTCCACTTGCCGATGCTAAGGTTGAAGAAGTTCCTCAACATATCGATGCTCATGGGCTCTTCGTCTTCTAAAGAGGAAGTGCCCGCCGTCTCCGCCTCCGCGGCCACCGAGTGTAAACCACGCCTTCCCGAACGGAAAGATCGATTCAGGAAAACCGTATTCTCTGGTCGAGCGGAAATGAAAGCTTTTGTCGAAGGTGGGGCTAGTGTGTGTGCCCTATAATTTAAGAAACGCAGGGGATTTCCACGAGCGCAGCTGGGAATTAGGGTTTCAACCATTGGCATAAGCGGCAAAATATAGACGGGGACGAAGGCAATGGCGGCAGCCCGGCGCAAACCTTATCCATACTTATATATATCGATTATCTAAATTATATCAAACTAAGGCTTTGTTTGGGAGCCTGTTTTGACTCCATTCCATTTTGGACGGATCGAAGGACAGTTGTTTGACAACATTCAAATTGCTATCATTTTAAAACGGCCAGTTTAAAATTTACTTTTTCCTCCGTTTTGAGACCTCCATTCTCCCTTTAAAATGGCACCGATATTCCAAACAAAGCCTAAACAAACCATAGCCCTTATATTTACTTTTACATCAATTTAAAAAAAAAATTAAAATCTGACAAAGGTGGGCTTGATCCTTAACAAAGAGTGTTTCATTTACAAGTACACACTTTAAAAAAAAAATTGCAGTCCAAATTTATATGCAAACATCAAATTAAAAACTTGATAAAATATCATGAATTTGTGTGATTTATCTAGATGTTATGACAGTAGAAGTGTCAACCCCGTGTTCGCCGAAGGAAGGAAAGGACAAGTTAGGCGTAGGCAAGGCAAGCAGGGGCTCGCCGCCCCGCACCGAGCGAGCCGCGAAGGTAAGGGGAGGGTGAGCCAGTCTTATCTCCTTGCAAGGAAAGTGATGCGAGGGCGAGGCAAGTGTGTACTCACCGCTTTGGGGTGCGTTTAGCAATGGCAAGGCGAGTGAGGGCTCGTCGCCTCGCATAGGCGGCCCTGGTCGGTATTTATAGTGTCAGGGGGCGAGCGAGTGGCGCCCTCACTAGCCGCTCGCATGGGGAGATCTCGTGAGGCCCGCTCGCGAGAGGGCTGGCGAGTGACGCATTCACGGACCACTCGCCCAACAAAGGTCCAGGGGTCAATTTACTCAACTACCCTTGGTGAGCTGCCAATAGCCCTTTAGAACAACGAAGTTTGGCTATTAGCAGACCAATTTGGGGTGCGATTAGTAAAACTAAAAGGCTGAGTTACGATATTTGCAGACCAGAAGAGATAAACTATATATAGACCTTGAAGGGCACCTTTGGAGAGGATCCACTTCTTTGGCTTCTTTCTCCTTAGGACATTCTTGGATAGCTCCTCAGGCTCTCCAAGGTGCCCGGCTTCAGTTCTGAATTAGGAGGGGAAGCACTCTAAAGATCTTTCGGGTGTGTGGTGGGACCTCCATACTGTAGCCAAGGGTCGGTGTTTAGCGTCAAGTCTTCGGTCAGGTTCTTCCGTGGGATCAATGAGTGTCAGCTGCCCCCTTTCAGGGGTCTGAACTCCTCGTTGGGCCGACTCTCGGTTCCAACATTTTTGGTGCGGTGAGTGTGGAGTGTTGTTGGTACAAGAATTTCTCAAAGAAACAACATGGCTAGAGAGGAGGAGCGAGAGGTCGGCTATGGCGGTTCGCCACCATCTGAATCGCCAGTGACAACAGGGATGCTGGCAGATCTCTGAAGGGAGGTACTCGAGACAATCAACCTCGCCTTCGCCATGGCGCGAGGCGAGTTCTCGACCCCAATACAGCAAGTCGTCCCGTCGTCGGGGGTAGGCGAGGCTGCTCCGGGGCAAAGAGCAAGTAAGGAGACGGTGTAACATCCCCCAAACAACTAGACCCCTAAGTTGGTTTTGCCATGACTAGGTCATGACAAAACCATAGGAAACACAAAAGACCATGAGAACTTAGGCAAGAAGGAGGAAAACCACAGTGGTCTGCAAATATCAATTTTCAAATACCAAGCCTAGGGTTGGACTTAGGGACCTCACCCTGATCCTTTGACCCCACCATAACATCCCTAACCCATTAGGGGTCCCATTAGAACACCAAAGAGGCCAAATTGACTATAGTCAACCATAACCCTAAATTTGGTCAAAGGAGCATAATTAGGGTCAATTGGCTTCCACCATGCCAAATTGTGTTGGGTTTTTTATATACATCATATGTAAACATCATATCGTATATGCGCAGCGGAAGAAACAACAAGAACAACCCAAAGAGTAAGGATCTTGCAGATTTCATGAATCTAGAGATTAGGACAGCATAAAGCGATATACCTTTATGGGATTGAGTCAATACTCAACCAAGATGCTCCAAGAAGAAATCTGGAAGATGAACTTTGAGTTCCAGGCACTGAAATGGATCGGCCCCTCTATAGAGATCCACACAAGTGAAGGAGAACCTCAATGCCTTGTCGTACAAGGGATGGGTCGGAGAAGAACAGTCCTTTGCGTCCCCATAAACTGCTAGGTTCGTTGAAGGGGAGGCGGCGACGGTCGGCGAAGTCTAGGTCGACGGACGGGGACGAGGAGTATCGGAACGCTTTCGTCTCTTAAGTCGCCAAAAGGATCGATCTCTTAAGGAAGACCTAATCGCTTCCTCTTTTATACCCAAGACATAAAACGTGTTATCCGCAGACCAGAGTAAACAGAACAATTCCGTCAGGATTTATACATTCGTCGAATATAGTATAATTCGTCTAAACACTTTCGACGAATAGACATAATTTTGTCGAAACACTTTCGACGATTTCGTCGATACAATTTCGTCGAAACACTTTCACCGAATTTGTATCTCATTCATCGAAACAATTTCAACGAACTCGATTGGACGAATTGACACATCTCGTCGAAACACTTTCAACAATTTTGTCTAGTATAAATCCATTCGTCGAAACACTTTCGACGATTTCGCTAAGTCCTATAGAATTCGGCAATACCATTTCGACGATTCATCAAGAGTACTTATTTCCCGTTGAGACATTCTCAATTTAATTCTGAACTGTCATAAGATTGGTCTTCCACGTATCCTCACTTAGGAGGGCTCTACTACTTCCAGAGTAGCAGATATCTACTACAGAGGGGCCAGTAGCTACTGATCGGTCAGTTCACATGGAGCCGGTCCGGATAGACGACGCGGAGATGCGAGTCCTGCGACACAAGAAGGTTCCGTAAGTCAAAGTCCTATGGCAAAATCATGGACAGGAGGAGCACACCTGGGAGCCGCTAGACTTGATGCAACAAAAGTATCCGGAGCTCTTCACGACAGGTATAATTTAAAATTTTGGGATATTACGTTTAGTCACTTGCGGTAGGAACCCCGTAGGCCTAACCTAAATTTTGGGGACGAAATTTTTATTTTTATGTATTGGGATTTGTAACATCCCCCAAACAACTAGACCCTAAGTTGGTTTTGTCATGACTAGGTCATGACAAAACCATAGGAAACACAAAAACAATGAGAGCTTAGGCAAGAAGGAGGAAAACCATAGTGACCTGCAAATAGCAATTTTCAGATACCAAGCCTAGGGTTAGACTTAGGGGCCTCACCCTGATCCTTTGACCCCACCATAACATCCCTAACCCATTAGGGGTCCCCTCAGAGCACCAAGGACTCATTGGGGTCAACCAAAGAGGCCAAAATGACCAAAGTCAACCCTAACCCTAAATTGGTCAAAGTAACCTAATTAGGGTAAATTGGCCTCCACTATGCCAAATTGACCTTGCCCCTACCCTTATAAGGATACTAGGGACCCAATGAACCAAAAAGCCCCATCATGGGGCCAACTATTTGGCCAATTTGGCCTAAGTCAACTATAGCCCTGTGTTTGGTCAAAGTGACCTATTAAGGGTCAATTGGCCCTCACCTTGACAAATTGACCCTACCTAGACCTTCCTAACCCTTAAGGGATGACAATGGCACACTAGCCACCCATTGGGGGTCAACCCAAATGATCAAATTGACCAAAGTCAACTCCACCCGAGATTTATGTCAAAATGACCTTATTTGACCCAATCAAGCCCAATTAACTTGGGCTAGACCCAATTGAGGTGGTCCGCTAGCTAATGGGGCTTGGAGTGACTGAATTTAACATTCAATTTCAGGAAATTCCACTAGGAGATAAAAGCCCCAAATTGGAAAGAGAGAGAAAGATGGGGGATTAATGGGGAGGAAGAAGAAACCTTCAATCTCCCCCATTAATGGCACCATTCATCTCCCCTTGGGGATAGGAGGAGTTTCCAGCCCTCTCCCGGCCTGATTGATGCTCAATTCATCTCCCCTAGATGAAACTGAAATCCTCCTTGATGGCCATTAATGGCCACCAAGTGAAACCCCCCTCTTACCTCCAATTGAGGCCTTTAACACCTTCAGAGGAGTGAGAGGAGTGAAACCCCCCTTCTTCCAGAGAGAATCGTGTAGTGGAGGCTTAGATCGACATGGCACCAAAAGCTCGAGCTCCGGCCATGGCAACCCGCCGGAATCCACGACCTCAGGCCACCACACAGGTCTGATCCTCCCCTCCTCCTCTAGTGTTAGATCTATGTCGACTTGGGGCTTGATTCAAGCCAAATTGGGCTCAGATCAAGCCACCGAAAGAGGCTCATTTTCGAGCTTTTGATCCTCCCAGAAATCCCTAATCCGACCACCTCCGGTCGGCCAACCACCTTCTATCGCCGTCCACCACCTTAACGGAGGTGGTGGTGGCATTGGCCGGCCGGGAATGGGCTCAGGTGGCTGGGAATCATCCTCCAATGTGCCCCAGGACGGTCCATCCTCAGTCGTCGGCTGGAGGAAGAAGATGAGCAAGGGCCGCTAATCTTACTTCAAGATTTGTGCAGGATCTTTATATTAAATGTTATATAATGTATTTTCCTGTCACACTTTATGCAGTATTTTGAATAAATTGTAGAAAATACTTACTGCCCCCAGATGAAAAAGTGGCCAACACCAAAGTTGTATCCCTTGGTGTGTACTTTAATTTAAAATTTATTTCATCCCAAAAGGAGCAATGTAGCTCCCCGTAGGGCCATTTTAGTGGGACTGGTCCTTAGGGTAGGACAACTACTATTTCTTAAATAACTTTTGATTGGATAATGATATTGACTTTAAATTTGAAACATAGGCTGTTTATACCTACACCCTTAAAATATCCAAATGAGAATTTTTGGAGAACATTTTTCTAAGGTTTTTGTAAAAATTTAATAATTCACATATTGATTAATTAAAGGGTCTAATGACATCCAATCCCCTCCAAATTTTGGTGGGTGGTCCTTAGGGGAATGATATGACCCTGGTAAAAATTTCACCCCATTTGGGATTGAATTGGTTGGGTAATTAGTTAACCCAAGTTTGGTCAAGCTATGCCAAATTAGGTCAAAGGTGCACTTGTTGGGGTTATGTGGTCAAATCTCATCAAAATGATTTGAAACTTTGGCCACTGGCTTAGGATCACATAAAACACCCCCATGAGTGATTTGGGGTGGATATGCCCTAGGTCCCTAGTTCAAACCCTAGGGTTGCAGTTTGGGCCTTGTGAAGGACATAGGGTCATATCTTCTTGAATGGTCATGAAACTTGGTAGATAAGTTCATAGGGTGTAAATATGCCCTAAATAATTTTATGTGGATTTTAGGATCACTTGTTCCCTCTGAATTAAGTTATAACCTTTTTAGGGCACTTTCTTATAAGAGGAATTTACATGCACAATTTATCTTGGATACTGATGAAAGTTTGGTAGTACTCATATAATTATGGTATAAACCTCTGGTAATTTTAGTATAATTTTTAAATTGATCTAATTAGTACTTCATCCACAAGTCAACTATTTTGCCTTCAAATTAGGATAAATAAATGAGGGCCAAATATTCTCTGGAAAATTATGAAATTTGAGGATAGGACATTTTGAGGCATTAGAAAGCTCTGTGAATTTTTGTATAATTATTGGAATTGTTTACCAGTAGGTTACTTCACAATGTTCCCTAGTTTAGATTTACTTGAAATATTTATTTTTGTAACTTGATGGTTTTTATAAATTATGAAACTCTGTCCGTAAACTTTTCTGATCATTATAGAGGTCTGATAATTTTGCCATAATTTTTGGACAAGTTTTATTGGTGGTTCCTTCTTTAATTTCTAATTTTGGATAATTATTCAATATTATAATTGGAGGTCAACACCTTATTGTAAAATTGTGATATTCTGTATTTACTGTTATTTTGACATCATAGATCTTCCATAATTTTATGGGGGCCATATCATAAGAAGATCTTACACTTCCATGTTCAATCTCATACTTGGCCAATGTTGGAGAAATTATAATAAATGCCAAATAATTAGGGAAAAATATGATCCTCTAGATTTAGTCTTATAATATTATGATAGACTCCCAGTAATAATCTTGATTCATTTGGATGAATAGTTGGAGTACCTCCTATAATGCAACTCATATAACTCATTTGGTCTGCGTATAGTAAAACTGTAAGATTTAAGTAACATGTAGATCATTAGGTGGGAATGGAAGGTAGTTGGTGTACCTAGCCTAGTTGAAGAGATTGAAGGTCACCAAAATAGAGTTTATGTGATGAGAGCGTGCTTGGTGAGTTAAGGGTAAAGTTGTGCCCAGGATTGACGAAAGATCGTCTTTCCTGTGGGGAGTCAGAAAACACCTAGGAGGTTAATTAAAGTGAGATGTTAAGAGGGGTATTCTTATGGGTAGAAACCAATAACACTAAGTGTCTTTAGAAAGGGAGTATTGGGATATTATCCCATCATAGCTCCTAGTACTAATGCGAGCCCCTCACAGGGTTGACCTCGGGAAGTCCAAGATTAACTATAAATTGTAAGAGTAAGATGTCGTACACGATTAACTTAATAATACACACACCCACACCACGTGGTTACGGGAGGTTAGTTGGTTTGATATTTTACGAGCGGCAGGCTCGGTGGTTGTAGCAGCGGATTAGTTAGTCCGGTGAGCTTGTGACTCAGTAATGCTTGTTGGTACGAACGGGTTGGTCCGGTGAGCCGATGGCTCGGAAGGTTATGGTGACGGGTAGGTTAGCCCGGGGAGCTTATGGCTTGGAGATAGATGGTAACATATTGTATGTGAATAAAAGTGGTGGGTAATAGTATTGACAGTCGTCGCACCGATGTCGATACTTTGGCACGGTAAGTGTGGTTAGCACTTTACCAAGAAAAGTCTGGTGGACTGACCAACAAGAGTACGCAGGAGCTCCGTTGTTGTGTTCTTAGCGTTGAGGCGTACGATAGGTCTAGGTCTAGGTAGTGCAGATACCAACCTAGAGGTGGGCGAGGCCCAATCCACCACTTCCATTTGTCACTACGAGGGTATCCTGGGAGTTTTGCTAGCACCAAAAAGGGGGAACTAAAGGTCTGTGCGCATAGAGTCAAAGTGTGTGAGTTGCACTTGTGAACATAACATAAACTACATAACTCTGCATGTTATAGCCTAAGCATTGCATTTTAACCCCTACCCCTATCGTATAAATTGGTTTTGGGACTTTTTATACGATAGGCCATGCTAAACGACCCCTTGGTCTATATGTGTGTATGGGCATTCATATAAATCAAGGTTACACTTCTTTAATACTGCTTCCTTATTACTATTATGCTTAGTACTGCTTTACTTATTACTACTGCTTACTTGTTATTGTTTTACCTCTTACTGCTTTACTCATTGTACTATATGTTGTGTAACACCCTGCCAGTACAAATAATATAACAGTAGGTCTGGCCGGGACCCCACGCCATACTATGCATACTAGTTAGGTATCATAAGGTGATAAACAGAAAAGAACTACAACTACACCAGAGTAAATAAAATGTAAGCGGAAGCATTTGATTAAAATATCTTTTAGAACGGTCCAATATCCCAGGAATGAAACAATAGAGTTATGGCCTTAAAGCCTTACATTAAAATAATGTCTCAAAACTCTAAAACATACATCGGCACGCAGGCCGGCAATTTAAGGAAAGCAAAAGAGGGGAGGTTGGCCTTCGAGGGCCAACACAGCAAAAGCTCCAGCAAGCTATTTCCCGCTTGGCTCACCTGCACCTGCAACATTGATCCACCAAAGCGTTGAAACAAGTAACCGGTCAGCTAAAGCTGACCAATATTATAATGACCCCACCCCTATAGTTGGGGTGGCGGTACTCCTTCCCTGCAGGCATGCAGTATATGCATAGATTGTCAAGGTGCGTTCAATCACCACATGTATAAGCAATCAACACCAACGTTGGCACGCACGACCACACATTTCGTGCTCTCAAGGCACTCTCACGGTGTACTCCCTGAGCCACACCTAACAAGTCCTTAGACAAAGAGTTCACATGAGCTTTGGCCGTCAAGACTACCTTGTCTTACGGACCCTTCCCAACATCTTACGGTGCACCGAGGAGCTACCTCTTCACTGATCCGGTATGGGGACGGGTTTGGATCAGCTATGCCCATGCTCAACTCGTCGGCATCAATCGTCCGACGTGGGTACGGCTTCACCTCAGCCCGAACAACGAAAGGAGGCTTCACACCTCAACAAACAGCTCCTTAGGAGCTACCGCCGGCGCTAGCCCTAGCGCGGTGCGGTAGTGACCGATCATCGAATCCGCTCACAACTTCAGGTATTTCCTGGAGGTTAACTCCAGGACTCCCTGCAGTACACAGAACCCGAAAATAGCGTATACAAAATCACAGAGTCTTCTCCAGCACAATCGACAATATAGCCATCACCAATCCAGATCAACCTGTCTGGATGGGTTGCCCACACAATGCCTATGTCCATACTACGATTCCGGATGCTATATGCAAGTAACCAAAGGGGATCAAAATGTTCAACCCACTAGAAAACTTCCCTTTCTCCACCAATCGGTGGGGGGGGGGGGGGGGGGGGGTTTCCATGCAAACATTCCATAAAAAGGAGGACTTCACTTGTCCAAGTAGAAGATCATTACCCTTGTCGTTTTCTTCGGCATCATGAGAATCCAAGATTCTAGTCAGATGGAAAGGACCGCATCGGTCTGCTCTCCGTGGATCTGTAAACGGCTCGCGATTCGGAGCTTTGGAGCTCCGTCAATGGCGAAAGATACCTTCTTCTTCCTCCTTGGCTTTCCTCTTTCTCAAGCTTGAAGAGAGATAAGACTTAGAATAATAATGATAAACCCTCCTCTGGTCAAGGCCTAAGGAATCCCAAAATAAATCCCAACCATCGGATCTAAAACCCTTTGGATTTGACGGCCACGATTTCAAATCACGGATCTGTATCGCAAGCTACCGCCGGCGCTAGCACTAGCGCCAGCGCTAGCTCCCATCGATTGCCTTACGGTCTCGACGCACAACTAATCGACGAAAAGATCTACCGTCGGCGCTAACGCTAGCGCCAGCGCAAGCTCCCGTCGATTCAGCTAGCACCCATCTGTTGGATCTGATGGCGCCCTTAGAGGGGGGGGGGGGGGGGGGGGTGAATAAGGGGTTTACTATTTTTTGAAATAAACTTACAGATTTTACCAAAACAAAAAACCTTGTTTTGCTCTGTCGCTAACGCCTGGTGTTAAGAGTCAATGCTGGCGTTAACTCTCCAGAAAATGTAGTTTTGCAGAAATATTCAAAATGATTTTCTTTATGAAATACAATTCAAGAAAAATTAGATATACTGAAAAAGAATTTTATATTTCATAAAAATGATTACAGGGATAATATTTCAATAACGCTTGAAATTGGAGGCGACAACTTGAAAAATCTCCTTTTGTTCCTTCACCGGTCCTTCTCCCAAGGACCGGTTGGCTATAGCCTATCTATCCCCAGATAAGGCATCTAGCCACCCCCTAGATCTACCCTTGACCTAGTCGTCACGCACAAGGAGGCGAATTACCCCTTAAGCCGCACAAGGACCTAGTCGCCACACACAAGGCAGCGAATTACTACATTTACAAGAAAATATAAAGATAAAAATTAGAACAAATGACTCCCTAGAATGAAGAGCGCTGAAGGAGATGTTGAAGATACGCCATGACCATGTCAGAGTTGAAGCGAGCGTCCTTCTTCAAATTTGTCGTTGGAAATATCCTTCTCACTCTTGTTCCTCAATGTTTATGTTGGGAGTTCTCTCTGAATTCTGAATGAAATGCTCTCTCAGATCTCTGGAATGAAGGCTTCAATGCATCTCACCCTCGAGCAAACAAAATCAGATCTTTAAATAGAAACGGGAGCTAACGCGTGGCGTTAAGAGTTAACGCCAGCGCATGTGAACGTGTACGACAGTTGTTGAGATCGTGCAAAGCGTTGGGATCATGGCAGAAATCAATTTCGTCGAACGAAACTCATTTCGTCGAACGCGCTTTCGTCGAACGGAATCAAAGTTCGTTGAACGCCATCAAAGTTAGTCGAACGCAAGTTCGTCAAGCAAAATTTCGTCGAGCGCAGGTTCATTTCGTCGAACGGAATCTCCTGTCGTCGAACCCCTTCAGAGTTTGTCGAACGCAATTTTTTCAGGCACAATTTCGTCGAGCGCAAGTTGAGTTCGTCGAATGGTTACCGCCCAGCGATAAGACCTAACGCTGGCGTTGTCTCTGGATTCTCGACGGATTCGTTCTCGATGGCATCCTTCTCAGCGGTTGTTAACACGGGGCATTAACAACTAACGCGAGCGTTAGCTCTCTTTTCAGAGAATCATCATCAATCAGCATCCTGTTCATAGGGTTATATAACTATAGTACCTGCACACTATAAACACAAGCAAGATCAAATACATAGTGTGATTTGTTATTTCTCAAACTAAGAGAAGTGGAACACTAGCTCCAACAATCTCCCCCTTTTGATAATAATAAATCCACCAATAAGAAATAAAATATAATTAAAGTAGTGTTTATAGTAAATGTTATGCGTTATAAACATGCATACTCCCCCTATGTGGATACTCCCCCTACATGAATGCATTTACTAATGAACTTCCCCTAAATAAAAGATTTCATTATTTCTTCAATTATTCTCCCCCTTTTGTTATAATCAAAAGAAGGTGGGATAGAGTTATAGCAATATAAAATAATATGCATTTAGTAGAGATAAGAGCAACTTGAAAACAAATAGTGAACACAACGAAAGCAATTTGTAACATCTTGTAGAAATTGTAAGTACAAAATATAATATGCGTTTAACTCAAAATATTTAGATGTTTTGAATGTTAAAAATAAAAGTTGCAAGTTCATTTGTAATTTGTAACAAAAAGTAGCAAGCAAGATTATAAAAATATCAAGTAAAGATATGTTTACAATGTTAATAAATTTGCATTTCAAGTATACAAAAACATTGTAAAGATCATGCGTTGCTATCTAGTGCATTTACTCATGATTGTAGAAAATTGTATAGAGAAATTTTTAGTCCAATTCTCATGAGTGGAAGTATTATAAATGATAATGATGTGTTCAATATGCGTGTTTTGATAAAGTATACAAGAGTATAAATCAAACCACATGAAACTATGTAATGTAAGAACATAACTTGAATTGAACATAAACAACTTTACTTCCACAAATTTCAATGCACATAAAGATTTTCAATTTTATTTTTTAAAGAGAAGTGGTGAAAATTTTGTTTGCACAAGACACTTTACAATTCTTTCCAAGTTGCTCAACCTCATAATGCTCATTAAGACTTATCAGGAGGGTGAGTAGTGCTTGGTGTAGTTAACCTTGTCATTCATTATTTGCTTTTTAGATTAGTGACTAAGGACTCCGAATTCACTTGTTTTTGCAAACATAGAAATTTTATTTTAAATACTACATTTCTCTAAACACAAGTGCATGAAGAACAAAGAATTTAAGAAAGAATTCAATGTTGTGTAGGTAAACTATTTATGAAATTCAAAATAAGTTCTTATACTACACAATTATGCAATAAGATTTAAAACACATGTATATTAACAAAAAGGTGTAAGTGAGAAAATCATTATCAAAGATAAAATTTTTACTCATACTTAGAGGCATGCAAAAACATTTCTACACATGTAATCTATAACCAATTTTGTTTTTGCACATTTGAAGATGATATTCAAGGCATGATAAAACCAAAACAATGTTTTTTTAAGAAACTTGAAAGATTAAATTAAACATTGTAAAAAATCTTTAAGTAATATATATAATCATCCTTGAAATAAACATTTAAGCACATATATATTTTTTTGTTTTTAATATTTGAAGTAAATAACAACAAACAAATAAAATAAAATTTTTGAGCATAGAGGCTAATGCCAGGCGTTAGCTTCTTAACGCCGAGACAGAACATCAATTTTTGACTTCTTGAAAAATATTTTTCATGATAAATTTGTAATATAAATAGGCCTTCTTACAGTTGAAATTTCAGACATTATGAAGTTGATATGAAGGCTCTTTTAGCGTGTTTTTGGCGGTTTGTCTATAGTTTTTACATTTTTATTGATTTTTGATTTTTTTAACAACAAATATAACAAAGTACATAAGATAATTTTGATAGCTTTTTATAAGGGTTAAAGTGACATTTCTAAGACACCTAATTCTAACCTAAGCATGTGAAAACGTGCATCGGGTAGAGGTTTGGTAAAAATGTCGGCAAGTTGTGATTCCGTCCCTATAAAGCTAATTTTAATATGTTCTTTCTTAATATGATCCCTAATAAAATGATGCCGGACAGCTATATGTTTAGATCTAGAATGATGTACGGGATTGTTTGTGAGATCTATAGCGCTCTTGTTGTCACACTTTAATTCTATGTTATTTAGATGAACACCAAAATCTTCTAACATTTGGGTCATCCACAAGGCTTGTGCACAACAACTACCTAGTGCGATATATTCGGCCTCGGTGGTGGAGAGGACAACATAATTATGTTTCCTACTCGACCATGATATAAGTGAAGGGCCTATAAAATGACACGTGCCACTAGTGCTCTTACGATCTAATGAACATCCCGCATAGTCCGAATCAGAAAAACCGTGTAGAATAAAACAATCATTATGAGGATACCATAAGCCTAATCTAGACGATCCGATTAGATATCTAAAAATACGTTTCACAGCTTTTAAATGTGATTCTTTTGGGTTAGCTTGAAATCTAGCACATAAACAAACAGAAAACATAATATCGAGTCTAGATGCGCTTAAATATAGCAATGAGCCTATCATACCTCTATATAATGTTTGATCAATAGAAATACCGGCTTCATCATTTCCTAATTTAGTGATGCACTCATTGGTGTATTATAGCTTGTTTTAGGTTTTCAAATCCAAATCTTTTAAGAATATCATGAACATATTTAGTTTGACAAATAAATATACCATCTTGTTTTTGTGAGATTTAAAATCCTAGAAAATAAGTGAGTTCTCCTACCAAGCTCATTTCAAATTCATTTTTCATCACTAAAATTACTTCATTACATAACTCTTCATTAGTGGCTCCAAAAATGATATCATCAACATAAATTTGCAATATAATCAAATCATTATCTACTTGCTTAATGAAGAGTGTATTATCCGCACTTCCCATTTTATAACCGTGCTTTATCAAAAATAATATCTATCTATCATACCAAGCACGAGGCGCTTGATTTAATCCATAAAGCGCTTTTTCTAACTTATACACATGATTGAGAAAATTTTCATTCACAAAACCGGGGGTTGTTCTACATAAACTTCTTCTTTTATAATCCCATTTAAAAATGCACTTTTAACATCCATTTGAAATAATTTAAATCTTTTAAAGCTCACAAATGCAAGAAATATTCTAATAGACTCAAGGAGAGCAACGGGTGCAAAAGTTTCATCAAAATCTACCCCCTTCAATTTGTGAATACCCTTGTGCAACTAGTCTAGCTTTATTCCTTATAATTTTAGAGTCACCATCTAGTTTGTTTTTGAAAATCCATTTTACTCCTATAACCGGATAATTAGATGGCCTCTCTACTAAATTCCAAACTTTGTTACGTTCCAATTGATTTAATTCATCATTCATAGCTAAAAACCAAAATTCATCATTTAAAGCGGTTGAAACGTTTTTTGGTTCTATTTCGGATACGAAACAAAGGTTTGAAAAAGACTCATGTAAAGAAGAATGAGTACTTACCCCTTTTGATGGTTCTCCTATCACAAGCTCCTTTGGATGATCCTTAGTAAACTGCAACACGCTTGGAGGAACATATTCTACTATCTCATTTTCTTTCTCCTTATTTTCTTTTTCTTTTTCTCCAAGTGATTCATCATCCTCATGCTCCAAAGGGGAAATAGGTTCGTCTTCATTTCCTGTATGATTAGAATCTACACAAGGAACAAACTCATCAAATCTTACATGTATAGACTCTTCAACTACTTTAGTTCTTTTATTACATATTCTATAAGCCTTGCTAGTTGAAGAGTAACCAATGAAAATTCCCTCATCGCATTTTTCATCAAATTTTCCTAGTGCATCTTTAGTGTTTAAAATGAAACATTTACAACAAAACACATGAAAATAAGATACATTAGGTTTTCTTTTAAAGTAAAGCTCATAAGGTGTCAATTTTAAAATAGGACAAAGCATGACACGATTAATGATATAACATGAAGTATTAACCGCTTCGGCCCAAAACGATTTAGGCAACCCATATTCACAAAGCATAGTGCGTGCTAGCTCTTGAAGGGTTCTATTTTTCCTTTCCACTACACCATTTTGTTGTGTGGTGCGAGGAGCGGAAAATTCATGTTTAATTCCTAAATCATCACAAAAAGAAGAAAATCTATCATTTTCAAATTCTCCTCCATGATCCGAACGTATGCATTTAATCTTTAAATCAAGTTCATTTTGAATACGAATGCATAGTTTAGTAAATTCAAGGAATGCATCGAATTTGGAAGATAGAATTAATGTCCAACAAAATCTAGAATAATCATCAATTATTACAAAAGTATATTTTCTACCTCCTAGACTAGAAGTGCTAACCGGTCCAAATAAATCCATATGAATTAATTGAAGAGGTCTAGTGGTAGAAATTACATTTTTGCTTTTAAAAGAATTTTTTGAAAATTTTCCTTTTTGGCAAGGCGTACAAAGAGAAGATAAATTTTCATTAAGCATAGGTAATTCCTTAATTAATTTATCTTTTGATAATTTCAAAATAAGCTTGGTGCTAGAGTGACCAAGGCGCGCCTATGCCAAAGTTCTAATTCTTCATTTTTTTAGAAATAAAGCATTTTAAAGAAGAATTTGAAAGATCATTAAGAGTAATCATATAAACATTATGCATCCTAGGTGCGGTGAGTACGACATCATTTGTTTTAGAATTTATAATTTTGCAATGATTTGTAGATGATTCAAATAAGCCTATATCATATAATTGACTAATTGAAATTAAATTATGTTTTAAGCCATCTACAAATAAAACATTTGAGATTGAAAAAGAATCGTTGCCCACTGTGCCGATGCCCATGATCCTTCCTTTTCCATTGTCACCAAATGTCACCATCCCTCCTTTCTTCATCTCAAGGCTAAGGAACTTTGCTTTGTTTCCCGTCATGTGTTTGGAGCATCCCGAGTCCAAATACCACACGTCCTTTTTGTCCTTAGCCTGCCAACATACCTAAAAAGGAGATGAGAGTAAAGATCCGGATACCCAAGAGGTTCCTCCCATAGAGTAGGTGGAAACCTTAGGCACCCAGATTTGCTTTATAGCACTACCACCCTTTTTCTTACAAGAGTTTGAGGTGTGTCCAAATAAATGACTTTTGGCACACGATATAAAAGGGGATGAGACCCTTTTTGAAGTTTTGGATAAACTCTTGTTGGAAAATGAGGTAACATTTGAATTTTTGAAATTATTAATAACAAAATTAGTGTTTCTGGAATTACAGCTAACGCCAGCGTTAGGAGTTAACGCCTGTCGATAGTTTCTAGAGCTATATCCAAGGCCATATTTGGCACTTCCATGACATTGGTTGGCCAAGATCATGTCCAGAGATCTTCGCCCAACTCCAAACTTCTTAATAGCCAAATTTAAATCATGAATATGAGCTTTGAGAGCGGTATTTTCCGTTACCAACATAACGCACCGATTCACAAAACTCTTCTTTCCATCCTCTATTTGAGAAAGAGAGGTTTTTAAAGTTCTTTCTAAATCCCCCTTCTCCTTAGTAAGAAGTTCAATAGTGGAGTGGGATTTAGAAAGAGCTTTTTCAAGTTCTTTCACTCTTGCCAAGGAGTGATTGCACTCTTGGCAAGATACCTTTTCTTTCCCCAATTGTTTAGATAATTTTTTGTTTTCCTTTAGCAAAAGTTTATTTTTAGAATTTAGAAGATCAATATCTTTTAAACTTTTCTCAAGGAATTTGCAAGTTTGTAAATACTCAATATATAAATCATCATAAGAAGTAGGGAGAGTTACCTCAGTGTCGCTTTGGACACTGCTTTCATCCTCGGATGTCTTGTCACTTTTTCCCATAAGACACATATTTGCCTCTTCTTCATCGCTAGTGGATGAGCCGCTTGAATCCTCGGAGGAGGAGTCATCCCATGTAGCCGCTTTTAGGACCTTCTTCTTCTCTTTTCCCGTGTGCCCTTTTTCTTTACGCTCTTTTAGATATTTTGGGCACTTACTCCGAATATGTCCGGTCTTTCTACAATGGTAGCACTCCGGTGGTGGTCGTTCATCATCGTCCTCGTCGCTACTGAAATATCTAGTTGCCAACCAAAATCACCTAGAGGGGGGTGAATAGGTGATAACTGCGACTTTTACGGAATTGAAATTTTTGTAAAAAAGAACGCACAAAATGCAAACCACAACCACAGACGACACAAGAAGTTTATAGTGGTTCCCCGATCTTGGGTACTCCACTTGCCGGCCTCGCCAATCTAGCTCCACAGCTAGACTTGACTACTTCACTAAATCTCGGATCAAGAACGATCCTACAATTCTCAGAGTCAAAACTCTTACAACTCGGAGACCAATCTCCTACAAACTCAGAGAGAACACCTCTCCTACAACTCGGAGAACACCTCTCCTACAACTCGGAGAACAATCTCTCCTACAATCAAATATAAAATTGATATTGAAATTATACTTAACAAATCACAAATAGATCTGAATAATTTGATGAAGATCTTCTTTCTTCTTGCGACAGAAATGACTTCGGCTTGATGTAGAAGACGAAGAATCGAATCGGCACAAATCAGATCTTCTAAGGTCTTGATCAATCCGATAGAATCAGAACGTGTAAGGCAATGATCGATTGACCTTTCTCTTCCACTTGGAGACAAATTCAGATAACTCACGATCGAACTCCAACGATGGCGATGCGCGGCACTTGACGACGATCTTGGATCAGATTAGGGTTATGAGAATATGAACTCTGATCTTGTGATTCTCAATACTTATTATCTCAATCTTAAGGAGCAATCATTATATAGAAGACATCCTAACGATTTAACCTTAAGACGAGGAAAGACGTCATGTCAATTTGACGGAAAAGACTTGACGTCAAAACGGGAAAACAAAGTTTTCGAGAAATGATAGGACTAGACTTCTCGAGAATTTCAAGACTTCTCGAGAGAAACGACTAGTTTTCGAAAAACAGCTTTAGAAAGAGAGATCAAAGAATTATGACAGGACTTCTCGAGAGATACAGGACTTCTCGAGAACAAAGGAAACTTCTCGAAAACTGAGCTGAGACAGACTTCTCGAAAACAACTGGAAAAGATCTTTTCTCGAAAACAAAGAAGACTTTTCGAGAGAACAAAGATATCTCGAGAAATGCAAGGAACTACTCGGAAAATTTCAACAATTTCTCGAGAGACATCTGAAACAACTCTTCTCGAACATACATAAGGACTTTTCGAAATCACAGAAAGACTTCTCGGAAAATATCCTTACTTCTCGAAAAGTTTACTTAGAGAACTTTCTTCTTTTGTCTTCAAACCAATGCTGCACACCTAAGCTTTGAACCTTTAATGTCTTGATCATAAAGTGTATCCCAATTGAGAGACCACACATGAGACAACCCCATACCTCACACAATGAAGAATTACATTGCATGAGACTGTGCTTATTGACCCATTGTGACCTGACATTGGTCTACACTTAGCAATGTGAACCTGCAAGAACATTACTAGAAAAGCATATCAAATACACAAACAATTCAATCTTGGTTCAAAGTTGACTTTCTACAAATCAAGGCTATTGTGGATACAATACCCAACAGCTACCTCTCTCTTTCTTTGATGAAGATCCCTTTTTGATGAAATATTTTTGGAAGGTGTTTCTCCTTTCCGGATTCTTCATGAACCTTTTGAACTTCTTCACAAAAAGGCTCTCCTCGTCCTCTTCATCATCATCTCCATTTGCCTCCTTTATTGATTTTAAGGCCAAACTCTTCTTCTTTGGCTCCAAGTTGTACTCTTGTTGTTGAATTTTGAGTTCAACCTCATGGGTCTTTAGGTTCCCAATGAGGCTCTCAATTTGGAGCTTCTTCAAATCGTGCGACTCCGAGATAGCCGTCACCTTTGGATTAAACATTGGAGGAAGAGACCTTAAAATTTTTCTCACCAAGTCGCCGTTGGAGAACACCTTTCCAAGTACTTTTGAGTCGTTGACGATCTTGGTGAACCTTGTGTACATTAAATCTACATCTTCATCCACCTCCATCCGTAATTTCTCATACTCAGATTCAAGTTGGAAGAGCTTTGAATCCTTAACCTGCGAAGTACCTTCATGAGTAATTTATAATAAATTCCGTATATCATAAGCTGTTTCGCAAGCACAAGTTCTATTAAATTCCGCTCTATCCAAAGCACAAAATAACGCATTCATTGCTTTAGCGTTATTCTTACATCTCAACTTATCATTGTCATCTCATCTATCTCTAGGTTTTTCCATAGTGACTTCTCAAACAACAAATGTTGGTGGATAATAACTTTGTTCTACCATACCCCAAACGTCATTATCTAAAGCAGTTAAAACAACGCATTCTAGTTTTCCAGTAATTATAATCAGTTCCGGTAAATAATGGAGGTCTACTAATCTCTTGACCCTCAACGAAAGCAAGATCATTATGCGCCATTATTCCCGGTTGTGAAACCATTTTGGAATAACCTCGCTCTGATACCAAGTGTTGGATCTGATGGCGCCCTTAGAGTGGGTGGGGGGGGGGGGGGGGTGAATAAGGGGTTTACTATTTTTTGAAATAAACTTACAGATTTTACCAAAACAAAAACCTTCTAATGCTGTCACTAACGCCTGGCGTTAAGAGTCAACGCTGACGTTAACTCTCCAGAAAAAGTAGTTTTGCAGAAATATTCAAAATGATTTTCTTCATGAAATACAATTCCAGAAAAATTAGATATACTGAAAAAGAATTTTATATTTCATAAAAATGATTACAAGGATAATATTTTAATAACGCTTGGAATTGGAGGCGACAACTTGAAAAATCTCTTTTTGTTCCTTCACCGGTCCTTCTCCCAAGGACCGGTTGGCTATAGCCTATCTATCTCTAGATAAGGTCTCTAGCCACCCCCTAGATCTACCCTTGACCTAGTCGCCACGTACAAGGCGGCGAATTACCCCCTAAGCCGCACAAGGACCTAGTCGCCACACACAAAGCGGTGAATTACTACCGTTACAAGAAAATATAAAGATAAAAATTAGAACAAATGACTCCCTAGAATGAAGAGCGCTGAAGGAGATGTTGAAGATACGCCATGATCACGTCGGAGTTGAAGCGAGCGTCTTTCTTCAAATTTGCCGTTGGAAGTCTCCTTCTCACTCTTGTTCCTCAATGTTGATGTTGGGAGTTCTCTCTGAATTCTGAATGAAATGCTCTCTCAGATCTCTGGAATGAAGGCTTCAATGCATCTCACCCTTGAGCAAACAAAATTAGATCTTCAAATAGAAACGGGAGCTAACGCATGGTGTTAAGGGTTAACGCCAGCGTTAGTGAATGTGTACGGCAGTTCCTGAGATCGTGCAAAGCGTCGGGATCGTGGCAGAAACCAATTTGTCGAACGAAACTCATTTTGTCGAACGCATTTTTGTCGAACGGAATCAAAGTTCGTCGAAGGCCATCAAAGTTCATCGAACGCAAGTTCGTCAAGCGAAATTTCGTCGAGCGCATGTTCATTTCTTCGAACAGAATCTCGTGTCGTCGAACCCCTTCAGAGTTCGTCGAACGCAGTTTTGTCAGGCGCAATTTCGTCAAGCGCAAGTTAAGTTTGTCGAACAGATACCACCCAGCGATAAGACCTAACACTGGCATTATCTCTGGCTTCTCGACGGATTCGTTCTCGACGGCATCCTTCTCAGCGGTTTCCTTCTCAACGGTTGTTAACGTGGGGCGTTAAAAACTTACACGAGCGTTAGCTCTCTTTTCAGAGAATCATCATCAATCAGCATCCTGTTCATAGGGTTATATAACTATAGTACCTGCACACTATAAACACAAGCAATATCAAATACATAGTGTGGTTTGTTATTTCTCAAACTAAGAGAAGTGGAACACAAGCTCCAACACCATCGACTTGGCTAAGTTCAATCGATTTGGCTGTCCCGTCGATTTCGCTAGCGCCAAGCGGTAGCTACTACCGCATGCGCTAGCTTCCAGCAACAGATTTCTCTGTTAAGGTTTTGGGGTGTTACATGTTGCATAGCGAGAGACCTTTCCGTAGTTAGATTCACTATCACCTGCTTTTGATTATACCCCTTGATGTCCTCTGCTTCATCCTTCCCGCACGGTGCCTAGGAGTCACCGGGGGAGAGGTAAGGGATTGGCTTAGCCTTTTGACTAACGGTCGGTGGACCTTATCATTTTAGGGGACCAAGGAGAAGCAGCAGCAATAGAGGCCGGTGCAGATGGAGGCGGGACAGTCTAACACGGGAGCACCGATGACAGGATCCGTGAGTGTTCTATTAGTTTTGCTTCCGCGAGAGAACTTGTAGTGAGGAATTGATGTATCAGGCAGGAGCCCTTTTATTACTGTTATCTTTTATTCAGTTTCTATCTGTGGACATCTCTTTATGATGATTTTATTTTCTATGTGATGTGAACTCGAACTTCTATAAGTTTGTTTATGCTTACTTCTTTTGTGATCGATATGGCCGGTAGGATTGACGTTTTGTAGTGGCAACCTTCTCGAATGAGGGTGTCATTGCAAAGCGGTGGTTCTGGGCATAAGACCCGGGTTTTCAAAGAAAAAATAAAGGGGTCTTACAGACGGTTGGGGGGATTCGGCGCGAGTTCTCACTGGGCGAGAGCTCTTGCCCAGCTCGGCGAGTGCTTGCCCGGCGAGTGCTTGCCCGACGAATGCCTGTTCAGCGAGCTCTGGCCCGGCGAGAACAGGCCTGGTCAGAGAGCTCGTGGGGCAAGTCGAGCATGCAAGAGCGGAGAGCGGAGGAAGCCCGTTCTGCGAGCTGGTGCTCTCGGCACCACTCCCCGAGGTATTCAGGGAGGCGGACATGGTGTACTACACCGGCAAGGATGACCCCGTCCAACACATGTAATGGTTCGAGGACATGCCCTCTCTTAGGCCCGTGTTGAACGCTTTTAAGTGCCGACTCTACGCCACCACGCTGAAGGAGAAGGCGCAGACTGGTTTCACCAGCTCCCGGTAGGATCGATCTGTGCGTTCAAGGATCAGCGTCGTAGATTTTTGCTATGCTTCTCGACCTCGAAGAAAAGGAAGAAGGATGCCGAGGCACTCTTCAAAATTAAACAGGGGCCGGGGGAGTCGCTGATCCACTATGGAGACCGATTCCAGGAGGAGATCCTGCTCACCTAGGAAGTACCTGGATTCGCCATCCAGCTCGCCTTCACGGTGGGGCTGCGGTAGGGATTCTTCAAGATGAGTCTAAAGCGGAAGGCCTCCGTTTCCTTCGAAGAGTTGATGGAAAGGGAGGCAGAGGAGATCGAGGGGGAGGCGGCCAACCCGGAGTTTGCAAGAAGGTTGACAAAGCTGAGTGAGCCGGTGGTTAGGCATGAGGAAATGAGGAGGAGAGAGGAGCTGAGAGCCCCGGAGTTGGGGTGGAGACAGCAGGGAGGAGGTGCGCAAGGTCCGGGAAGAGGCTTCACCCCAGGAGGGGGTAATTTCCAAGGGGCCAAGGAAGACCCCACCATTAAGGATGGAGGCAAGGTCCTAGGCCACCCCCTCCCCCGCCGCAGCAAGCCATGGCGATCAAACGAGGGATATGAAGAATAGGAGCAGGAGGGCCAGGAGCTCGAAGAAGGAACAGGGTCGCAGAGGCCAAAAGAAGGGAGGTGGCATTGCTCTATTGTGACTTCCACCAGGAGGAGGGTCACGCAACGGCCACCTGCCCAGAGTTCTTGGTGATGAGAGCAGTGAGAGGCCAGGCGCAGCCACAACAACGTCCGATGAGGATCGAGGAAGTACTACCCAGAGAGGCAGAGGATGAAAGGTGTGAGGATCAGACTGACGTGGGGAGCCGATGAGGGATCAGGGTGAACCACGGGGGAGTGGGGATTGAGGCAACCCAGAAGGCGAGCCTCCATACCATGTACCGTCGGAGCGTAGTTTCAACATCTCAGGCCCCACCCCCAGCGAAAGGGATCACCTTCTCTCAGAAGGATATGTCGGGTCATGAGGACCCGTTCTGCGATGCGCTGGTTATCCAGACAGCCATCGAGAACTTCACTGTCGCCCAGATCCTCGTGGACAACGGGAGCTCGGTCAATGGTATTCCATCCTTGGCGATGACATCAATTTCAAGAAGGAATTCAATGAGATGATGGTGGAGGATGTGTGTTGATTTTTCCTTGTTGAATAAATCGTGCCATAAGGATTGCTACCATTTGTCTCGGATCGACGCGCTGGTTGGCTCAGCCGTCAGTTTTTCTCTAATAGTTTTCTAGATGCCTTTTCAGGTTATCATCAGATTCGCATGCATCCCCCTGACATCAAGGATGTTTCATTCATCATAGGGGATGGATGTTACTGCTACAAGATGATGCCCTTTGGGCTGAAGAATGCATTAGCAACATACCAACGAATGATGGACATGGTCTTTCGCAAGCAGAAGGGGAGGAACCTTGAGGTATATGTGGATGACCTCATGATCAAGAGCCGAGATCTCGAGCCCACCTTCGGGACCTTGAAGAGACCTTCGGTACCCTGAGAAAATACAAGATGAGACTCATGTTGGAGTTTCTGAGGTGATCTCAAAGCAATCAACAGTTAGTCTTATTGCCAACGCAATATGAGCCTATATGGTCGCACATAAAAGTGCTTCGAGAAATTGGAGGAAGAATTGTGTTGGCTTGGGTTCTTCTCGAGAAGTTAGTTTTAAGGTTTGATATTTCTCGAGAAGTTCTATTCCTGCATTGGGATTTCTCGAGAAATTAAATCCTTGGGATTTCTCGAGAAATTAATTCCAGAGATCTGCGTTCGACGAACTCAGATCTCCTTGAGTTCGTCGAACGCAAATATCCATGAGTTCATCGAACGTAGATCTCTTGAGTTCGTCAGACGTAGATATCTTGAGTTCGTCGAACGCAGATCTCCTTGAGTTCGTTGAACGCAGATCTCTTTGAGTTCGTCAAACGCAGCCTTTGGTATATAACCCAGTTCACGATCTTAGGGTTTGGTGTGCGAGATAGATTTTGTAACCGACCCTTTTTCCATGATTTTAGAGAGCAGCGTCGGAAGTGTTCCGCTAGGGCTTCTCTCCTCTTCCGTCAGTCGCCGCCTCCCCTGTCTCGGATCTAGTAGTCCGTGGGGACGTAGAGAGCTTTTCTTCTCCGACTCATTCCTTGTTCGACAAGGCATCGAGGTTCTCCAGCGCTTTTGTGGATCTCTGTAGAGGGGCCGATCCATTTTGGTTCTTGCAACTCAAGATTGGTTCTACCAGACTCAGTGAGGAGCATCTTGGTTGAGTATCGACTCAACCCTTTTCAGGTATAATTTCTGCAATGTGTTGCTGGTTATTTTATTTCTTGAATCAGTAAAATCTCAAGTTCCTTAACTCTTTGGGTTGTTCTAGTTATTTATTCCGCTGTGCATATATGATATGATGTATTATCATTTTTGAAATGGTATTAGAAAACCCAACAACTCAACCCCCAGAAGTGCATTTTCGGGGCCAGCCAGGGAAAGTTCTTAAGCCACTTGCTCACCCCGGCCAGGGTAGAGCCCAACCCCGATAAAGTGAAGGACATCTTGGAGATGGGGTCACCAAGGAACGCAAAGGAGTTCCAACGCTTCACAGGGAAATTAGTCGGGCTGAGCAGGTTCCTCTCCAGGGAAGGGGAGAAGTGCTCATCTTTTTTAAAGTACTCTGAGGGATCCAGAAGTTTGAATGGACCCCCGAATGTGAAGGAGCGTTCCAAGTGCTAAATGAGCAATTGACTCAGGCCCTGCTGCTCTAGGGACCTAGGCAGGGGGAGGACCTATCCCTATACATGGGGGCGGGGGCCGAGGCAGTAAGCTCTGTTTTGGTCAGAGAGGAGGGTAAGAAGCAACTCCCAATCTACTACATCAATAGAGTGCTAAGGAAGACAGAGCTCAGGTATCCCATCTTAGAGATGCTAGCCTTCGCACTGGTGGTGTCAGACCGGAAGCACCGACCTTACTTCCAGGCACACTCCATTAAGGTAGTAACCGACCACCCCCTCCGCAGCATCATGGAAGGGGTGGAGCACTTTGGTAGGTTGGCCAAGTGGTCGGTAAAGTTGAGCGAGTTTGATATCTCGTATATCCCTAGGCTTTCTATAAAGGCACTGATAAGTAGGATTTATGCTTATTTTAATTATATTATTTAGGTTATTTTTAATATAAATTTGTAAATATTAGTTCTATTTTAGTTAATAATCATTTCTTTTATAATTTCTGTTCTAAATTTAGTTGTATTTTTGTTTTGCAGATTTTCTGGAGTTTTGCTCAAAAATTGGCAGTACACGCCCTAGGTCACGCCCGTGACCAAGGGCGTGTAACCTGAAGATCAGTCCAGAATCGATGCCGCGTTGTTTGAGCTAGTCCACAACAAGTCACGCCCTCGGTCACGCCCGTGACCAAAAGTCACGCCCGTGACCAAGGGCGTGTAAATTTAAAGATCACGTCAAGCTTTCCACGTGGACCTGACAGTCTCCGTCGAGAAGCCGTCCAAGTACACGCCCGTGACCCAGAGTCACGCCCGTGACTTTTCGCGCGTGATCGCTTTTCGCTGCAGCGCCGCACTCAAGCCCACGCCGCATTAATGAAGCCGTCCAAGTACACGCCCGTGACCCAAAGTCACGCCCGTGACTTTTCACGCGTGATCGCTTTTCGCTGCAGCGCCGCACTCAAGCCCACGCCGCATTAATGAAGCCGTCCAAGTACACGCCCGTGACCCAAAGTCACGCTCGTGACCAAGGGCGTGACATGTCTGAATTTCTCCCGCCGTCACGCAATCTCCCACGCCGCTGTCCCAGCTGCAGAACAAGTATTACACGCCCTAGGTCACTCCCGTGACCGAGGGCGTGTAACCTGAATTTTTCTCCTATAAATTCAGGAGCTCATTTCCAGCAATGGATCCTCTTCCCCCCTGCCCATTTGGGCTCTTCTTGTACAGATTTTTCTTATTTCCATGTTTATGTTCATGTTTAGTTTTTATTAATGTAATTTTCTTAGCTTAATTTCTTGTAATTTCATTTCATGCAAGTTAGCCTAGTTTTAATTCAATGCAATGTAACTTAGATTAATTTCATGTATCTCTCTTTTTATGTAATGAAATTATCCGCTATTTCCTTTATGCAAACTCTCTTTCTTCCTTTTTCTCTGTCTTTCTTGTTTTAATTTTTTTTCCTTTAACAAGTAATTAGTTGATCTTGATTTTTGCAAGTTTTGATTCGAAATTATCTCTACACCTTATTATCGTATCTTCTCTCCTTCGATTTATTCTCGAAATATAACGATATCAAGTTCATATTCCGGTTATGAATTTCGGTATTTGTTTTCGTATTCTAGCTAGCCGAGAGGACGTGCGTACGAATCGATCACTCGAGAATAAGAAGAGTTGCACGCACCCCTCGAGAGAGGATGACGTAAATCTTCTGGATAGGAGTCAAATCCTATAGTGGGATTCACAGCGTAAAGCAAGTCTTAGGTAATCAATTATAGGACGAGAGTCCGGTTGATTTTTCCTAAGCTTAGTTGGGCATTAACCTCGAGAGAGGCATGTTCGAGCTTCAGGAATCCCCACGATCAAGGCTTAGAGTTGAATGATAGTATTTATCTTTTTATTTCATTTCAAAGCGAGTTTTAATCAAGTTTTATTTTCTTTCTTTATTTTCGTTCTATATTATTTAGTTGCAATTTAGTTCTCTTTTCCACTATCTTTCCGATAAAATAATAGTCCGCTTTCTCGAAGTAGAAGTACTCGACAAACCCGAGTTTAATACGACCTTGGTATTTTTATAAAATATCCTATATTATATACGATAAGGTACGCTTGCCTTCATCGAATATAGTTTTGGAAAATATCATCAATTTTTTTCGCATAATCACAAATCATAAACCCTAAGAAGAAGACTTATTTTTTCTTATCAAGTTTTTGGCGCCGTTGCCGGGGATATTTTGTCGATTTTTTGAAAAAAGAAAGCACTATTACTTTTATCAAAAATTCAAAATTTTTTTTTTTAATAAGTAACTTTTATGTTTTATTCCTTTTGATTTTGTGTTTTGTCTTATGGTTTTGAAAGAAAATTTTTGCAGGTAATCGTGATGGTCGTCCGTCTCCAAATCAGGGCCGTACTTCTTTTCCTTTCCTTGTTCTTTTTCTTTCATAATCATGCTCTTATATTTTCTATTTTGTTATTCTCCATACTTAGCTTTCAACATTGGGGACAATGTTGAATTTTAAGTATGGGGGTGTATTTCCCTTTCTTTTAAATTATAAAATCGTAGAAATTTTCAAAAAAAAAAAAAAAAATTTTTTTTTTTTGAAAATCACAAAATTCCAAAAATATTTGTGTACATAGTTTTGTAAATAGTTTATTTCCTTTTTATTGTCTTTTATAAAAGAAAAATTAGTTTTTTCAAAAAAAAAAACAAAAAAAAAATTTAGAAAACCCAAAAATATTCAAAAAAATTAGAAAATCGAAAATTTAAATTCTCGGAAAGGACGTTTTGGGCTTGAATTCCCATCATAGCCTCTAGTACCTTGCGAGCCCTTCACCGGGTAGACCTTGGGAAGTCCAAGAATTAATTTACAAACAAAAAAATTAGGTTTATTAGTTTATGTTTAGCATTTTTAGTATTTATTTCTCATCCTAAAAAAATTCCAAAAAAAGATAATATTAAAAATTTCCAAAAAAGATAATATTAAAAATTCCAAAAAAAAAAAGATAATATTATTAAAAAAAAATTCCAAAAAAAGATAATATCAAAAATTCCAAAAAAATTTATTACATAAAACTTAGAAAAAATCCCAAAAATATAATAAGCCCTTACTTTGGTTTTTGTTATTTCCAAAATCAATTTTGAGTTTATTTATAAGCATTTATATTTTTGCTAATCATTTATTCTATCATGGTTTGCTAAATCTAATTTTTGTTTAAGTGATTTAGTGTTAAGAAATATTTTATGATTTTAATTTGATTAGAGATATTTCTTTAGCACATCTTCTCTTTTATTTTAAATAGTTACAAATTTTTAGTAATCTTGCTTAAACACCTTTAGATTTTAATTATTTCTACCTCAAGCTTTTTAAATCTTAGGAAAGTTTAAATTACTAAAATTTGCTCTCAAAATAATTTGATTTATAAGCTAGAAATCTTTTCTCTACCCTACCCCTTTGATGGCATAAAAAAAATGTATTAAAAGATCATATGTCATGGGAATAAGAGGATAAAATTCATTACTCCTAAAACATATACAAAAAGAAAAAAAATATATAAAGGTGAGAGGATAAAATTCATCACCTCCTTTCAAAGATCTCTTCTTATGCCAAATTGTATGAACCCCCCCCCCCCCCCCCCCCTAACCCAATATCTTTGATATAGATTTAAATTATGTTATGGAGAGAGCAATACTTAGTAATTTACTTTTTCCTTTAGCTTTTTCAAAGTTATGGTTTTTATAAATTTTAAATCTAATTTTGTTTACTTATTACTCAATTTTGTTAACTAGTTAATATTTTTGAGAACTCTTGGCTAAATATTTTTCTCTTATTATTCTAATTTCATAATTTAGGACTTAATTCGTCAATCCTTAAATTTTCTTTTTAGCTTACTTATGATTCAATAAATTTTTAGGCTTAATTACATTTTTTATTAAATGTCTTATAAATATTTCTCATACTTTTGCACTGGAATAGCAAAAGCTTAAGTATGGGGGTATTTGATAAGTAGGATTTATGCTTATTTTAATTATATTATTTAGGTTATTTTTAATATAAATTTGTAAATATTAGTTCTATTTTAGTTAATAATCATTTCTTTTATAATTTCTGTTCTAAATTTAGTTGTATTTTTGTTTTGCAGATTTTCTGGAGTTTTGCTCAAAAATTGGCAGTACACGCCCTAGGTCACGCCCGTGACCAAGGGCGTGTAACCTGAAGATCAGTCCAGAATCGATGCCGCGCTGTTTGAGCTAGTCCACAGCAAGTCACGCCCTCGGTCACGCCTGTGACCAAAAGTCACGCCCGTGACCAAGGGCGTGTAAATTTAAAGATCATGTCAAGCTTTCCACGTGGACCTAACAGCCGCCGTCGAGAAGCCGTCCAAGTACACGCCCGTGACCCAGAGTCACGCCCGTGACTTTTCGCGCGTGATCTCTTTTCGCTGCAGCGCCGCACTCAAGCCCACGCCGCATTAATGAAGCCGTCCAAGTACACGCCCGTGACCCAGAGTCACGCCCACGACTTTTCGCGTGTGATCGCTTTTCGCTGCAGCGCCACACTCAAGCCCACACCGCATTAATGAAGTCGTCCAAGTACACGCCCGTGACCCAAAGTCACGCCCGTGACCAAGGGCGTGACATGTCTGAATTTCTCCCGCCGTCACGCAATCTCCCACGCCGCTGTCCCATCTGCAGAACAAGTATTACACGCCCTAGGTCACGCCCGTGACCGAGGGAGTGTAACCTGAATTTTTCTCCTATAAATTCAGGAGCTCATTTCCAGCAATGGATCCTCTTCCCCCTGCCCATTTGGGCTCTTCTTGTACAGATTTTTCTTATTTCCATGTTTATGTTCATGTTTAGTTTTTATTAATGTAATTTTCTTAGTTTAATTTCTTGTAATTTCATTTCATGCAAGTTAGCCTAGTTTTAATTCAATGCAATGTAACTTAGTTTAATTTCATGTATCTCTCTTTTTATGTAATGAAATTATCCGCTCTTTCCTTTATGCAAACCCTCTTTCTTCCTCTTTCTCTCTCTTTCTTATTTTAATTTTTTTTCCTTTAGCAAGTAATTAGTTGATCTTGATTTTTGCAAGTTTTGACTCGAAATTATCTCTACACCTTATTATCGTATCTTCTCTCCTTCGATTTATTCTCGAAATATAACGATATCGAGTTCATATTCCGGTTATGAATTTCGGTATTTGTTTTCATATTCTAGTTAGCCGAGAGGACGTGCGTACGAATCGATCACTCGAGAATAAGAAGAGTTGCACGCACCCCTCGAGAGAGGATGACGTAAATCTTCTGGATAGGAGTCAAATCCTATAGTGGGATTCACAGCGTAAAGCAAGTCTTAGGTAATCAATTATAGGACGAGAGTCCGGTTGATTTTTCCTAAGCTTAGTTGGGCATTAACCTCGAGAGAGGCATGTTCGAGCTTCGGGAATCCCCACGGTCAAGGCTTAGAGTTGAATGATAGTATTTATCTTTTTATTTCATTTCAAAGCGAGTTTTAATCAAGTTTTATTTTCTTTCTTTATTTTCGTTCTATATTATTTAGTTGCAATTTAGTTCTCTTTTCCACTATCTTTCCGATAAAATAATAGTCCGCTTTCTCGAAGTAGAAGTACTCGACAAACCCGAGTTTAATACGACCTTGGTATTTTTATAAAATATCATATATTATATACGATAAGGTACGCTTGCCTTCATCGAATATAGTTTTGGAAAATATCATCAATCTTCTTCGCATAATCACAAATCATAAACCCTAAGAAGAAGACTTATTTTTTCTTATCAGGCACCAGCGGTGGTGGATTTCTTGGCTGACTACGTGACCGAAGTGGAAGAGCTTGAGCCACCTCCCTCGCTGGCGTGGATAAAGATGGGTGATGGCGCATCAGGAAAGCATTTCTTTGGAGGGGGAGTAATCTTAGTAAGCCCCCGGGGGAACAAGGATTGAGCAGGACATTAGAATCCACTTCCCGCTCACAAATAACCAGGCCGAATATGAAGCAGTAATAGTGGGGCTCCGCCTGGCCCGGGAGTTGGGCATACTGGATGTGGAGGTCTCGATGGACTCCATGGTGGTGGCGTGCCAAATCAAGGGAGAGTTTGAGGCGAAGGAACCGAATCTCCAGCGATACCTGGAAAAGGTCAAGGGGGTCATTAGGCAATTCCATACTTTCTTGATTCGACATGTGCCGAGAGAGGAGAGCCTCCCGATGGATCTCATGTCCAAGTTCGGTCCCAAGAGAGGAGGAACGGTGTCATAAATCATTCGACCGCCCATCGAAGAAGTCGAGTTGATGGAGGTGGACTGACGAGCCTCGTGGATGGAACCCTTCATCACCTTCCTAGCATCGGGGCAGTTCGTGGAAGGAGATATGGACAAGCGGCGGTTCAGGTACAAATCAGCATACTATTCTTTGCATACAGGAGGATTGTACCAGAAGACTTTCTCGGGGCTCTTAGCCCATTGTGTGTCATAGCAAGAGGCCACGAGGGTCCTAGAAGAGATCCATTCTGGAGAGTGGGGCAGCCACTCGGGGAGCAGGACCCTGGAGGGAAGGGTGTTGAGGCAAGGCTACTTCTGACCTACCCTCAACAAGGATGCAGCAGAGTTCACAAAGAAGTGCTCCAAGTGCCAGTTATAAGCTCCCCTCCAACTCCTTCCAGCCCAGAGGCTTCGAACCATCACGGCTTCTTGTCCGTTCATGATATGGGTGTTGGACTTGGTAGGTCCATTCCCCTAGGCCAGTGGTCAAAGGAAGTTCCTGCTAGTGATGATTGATTATTTCTCCAAGTGGATGGAGGTGAAAGCACTGGTTAAGGTAACCTCTCAGGTAATAAGAAACTTAGTATGAGGGGAGATAATTTGCCGGCATGGGCTTCCGTTAGCCATCACACGGACAATGGGTCGCAGTTCGCCAGTGAGGAGTTTGTCAGCTTCTGCTGTAAGACCCCATTTTTTGTGCTACAAAATCGGGTCTTATGCCAAGAACCGCCGCTTTGCGGTGACACCCTCACTCGGGAAGGTCGCCACTACAAAACGTTGATCCTGCCAGCCATATCGATCACCACAGAAGAAAATTATATATATTTGATTAACTAGAAATCAAGTTCACATCACAGGAATATAATATCTCTGAAATAAAGAGGTCCACATATAGTAACTGAAATAGAGACAACAACAATAATAAGGGCTCCTGCCCGATACGTCAAATCCTCACTACAAGTTCTCTCGAGGAAGCAAAATTAATAGTAACACTCACGGATCCCGAGACTGGTGCTCCTGTGCTAGACTATCCCGCCTCCATCTGCACCGGCCTCTGGTGCTGCAGCGTCTCCCCGGTCCCCTAAAATGATAAGGTCCACCGACCGTTAGTCAAAAGACTAAGCCAATCCCCCACCCCTCCCCGGGTGACTCCTAGGCACCGAGCGGGAGGAATGAAGCGAAGGACAGCAAGGGGTATAAACAATAGCAGGTGATGGTGATTCTAATCTATGGGAAATATTTACCACTATGCAATATATATTACAGTGAGTAAAGCAGTATTAAATAAAGTAATAATAATTAAATCGGTAATATGTAAACAGTAGTAAGGAAGAGTAAGTACATAAGAGTAACCTTTGATTTATTTGAATGCCCATATAAACCTACAGTTCAAGGGGTCGTTTAGCAGGGCCTATCATATAAAAAGTCCCATAACCTTTTATACGATATGGGTATGGGTTAAAATGCAATGCTTAGGCTCTGACATGCAGAGTTATGTAGCTTATGCTATGTTCACACAAGTGCAACTCACACACTTCGACTCTATGCGCACCGACCTTTAGTTCCCCCTTTTAGGAGCTAGCAAAACTCCCAGGATACTCCCGTAGTGGCAAACGGAAGCGGTGGGTTGGGCCTCGCCCACCTCTAGGTTGGTATCTGCACTACCTAACCTAGACATATTGTACGCCTCAACGCTAAGAACACAATAGCGGAGTTCCTGCGTACTCTTGCTAGCCTATCTACCAGACTTTTCTTGGTAAAGTGTAATCCACACTTACTGAGCCAAAGTATCGACGTCGGTGCGACGACGATCAATACTAAAGACCCACCACCTTATGCACATACATTTATGAACATCTCTGAGCCATAAGCTCCCCGGGCTAACCTGCCCGTCCAAGAACCATTTCTGAGTCACAAGCTCATCAGACTAATTAGTCCGCTTCTACAACCACCGAGCCTACCGCTCGTAGGCCCAAACCAACTATCCTCCCGTAGCCACCAAGGTGTGGGTGAGTGTAATATAAGTTAATCTTGCACAACAATTTATTCCTGCAGTTTAGGGTTAATCTTGGACTTCCTGAGGTCTACCATCTGAGGGGCTCGCAGCGGTACAAGGGGGTGTGATGGGATGATAGCCCAAACCGCCCTTTCCAAGACACTTAATGTTATTAGTAACTACTCATATGAATACCCCTCTTATTATTACACTTGGGTTAACCCTAATTATTTTATGACCCGCTAAGGGAAAGACGATCTTTCATCAATCCCGAACACAACCTTACCCCTTAGCTTATCTAGTACACTCAACATATAGACTCCTAATGGTAACCTCACATCTTCTCAAACAGACTAGATACACCGTCTACCTTCCATTCCCACCAAATGATCCACAAGTTACTCAAATTTTACAATTTTACTATACGCAGACCTCGAGAGAGGCATGTTCCCTATGAGGGATGAGTTTTCTGAGGATAAAGCTGAAAACACTTCTGAAGAATCAGAACTATCTGAAGGAGAATTTTCCCTCCTCTCCAAGCAATTCAAAAAGTTGCTTAGCAAGAGGAGACAAATGAGAAAAGGCTCATCTTTCTCAAGAGATCACAGGAGATCACACCGTGACAGAAACGACAGGTATGGTTCTAAACCGAACAAACACGATTATACTGAACCTGTTTGTTATTGTTGTAAAAAGCCAGGGCACATGATAGCTGATTGCCCACACAAGAAGAAGGAATCTTCAAGAAAAGAAGAAAAGAAGTCCTTCAAAGGAAAGAAGAAAGAGGAGAAGAGTTTTGTTGCCAAGAAGTCCAAGACTCTGAGTGATAGTGACTCAAATGAGTCTAACTCAGATGAAGAGGCATTCTTTGGACTGATGGCTCAACCTGATACAGAAGACCAATTTGGTCAATATAGAGGAAAAGGTCTCACAAAAGACTGCTTCTACAGTCTAATGGCCATGTCAGATGATGACAAAGATATTGTTCCTTTCACCGGTCAGGTATTATCTTCTACACCTCTTTCATGTTCAGAGACGGAATCTGATGCTAATGAAAACTACTACTCGGAAGAGGATTCTGAGTTGACTGCTAAGTATGAGGAAATGTTGAAGGGGTTTAATGAGTGTCGAAAGCTTGTTAAAACTCAATCAAAGGAGATTCAATCCCTAAAGAATCAAGAATCAAACCTGAGAAAGGAGATTGAAGAATCTAACCTACTCAGGGATGAAATCTTATCCTTGAAGATTGCTCTCTCCGAGGCCACTTCAGCAGGCATTCAGAAGAGTGGAATTATCAATGATTTGACGAAACAACTTGAGGCTGAAAAGAAGATCACAATGAACTTCTCTAAGCCCAAGACAGTTTTGCCTATCATAGACACTTTCACTGCTGGTTCTCGTAGTAGTGGTTTGGGCCATGTTGCTGAAAAGAGCCTAAGTAAGTCAGCCAAAAGAAGAGCTGCTAAAGCAAAGGGTAACGGTCCACAGTGTGCTCCAACTTTCAAGAAGGTGATTCTTCCTACGAACACCTATGATTTTGAGAGCATTTATGGTCACTTCAGCAGACCAACCCATGTTGAGCCTGCCAAGGTGAACTCAGTGTGGACCAGACCCAGAAACTTTGGATCTAGCTCCCTCAAGGTTCCTTATGAGGAAGTTCAATTGAAGCATCATGGACCATTCGTTCATGGATCAAATGCTAAGAAGGCACCGCAGGTCAAGCCTATTGTGCCTAAGAATTGTGTATGTTGCACCAACGAGGCTTCTACCTCCAAGGTTGCTCCTCCTGCAAAGCCACCCGTTCAAAAGGCTCAGCAGAACACAAAGAGGAGATACAATAGATTTGAATGCTGGTGTTGTGGCAAAATTGGTCATTTTGCCATAGATTCTTGGTTCAATCATACTGTGCCAAGAACTCCACGAGTTAACAGTGCAAGACTGACCACTTGCAAAGTTAATGTGCCAAGTGGTGTTCCACTAACAAGGAACCAAGGGCCCAAAAATGTTTGGGCTCCTAAGGGGTATTGATCATGCTTGCAGGAATGTCCAAAGGCCGACGAAATTCCTATCTGGTATTTGGACAGTGGTTGCTCTCGGCATATGACCGGGAGAAGAAGATTACTTCAGGATTATGTTCCAGTTGAGAACGGGCCTAAAGTAAAGTTTGGCGGATCTGAACGAGGTATTATTATAGGCTATGGTTCAATAACTAATGGCTCAGTCATTTTCACACGTGTAGCTCATGTGAAAGGATTGAAATACAATCTGATTAGCATAAGCCAACTGTGTGACAAAGGCTACACCGTTGAGTTCTTTAGAGATAAATGCCTGATAAAGATGTCCGTGTCTGCGGAAACTATTTTAACAGGCTCTAGGAGTAGTGGTATATACTGTTTGGATTTTATATGTTTACAGTCTTCTACCCCAGTGTGTTTTGTTGCCAAAGATAGTGCATCTCTTTGTGACCAATGGCACAAGAGACTAACACATATTAATTTCAAAACTATATCTATGTTATTTTCTCACAACTTGGTAAGGGATTCCCCCAAAGTTAAATGCATTAAAGAAAGCCCTTGCCATGCTTGCCAAATGGGTAAGCAAACAAAGGCTAGCTTTAAGAGCATAATTGGCAATAATTCTACCAGATGTCTTCATCTGCTGCATATGGATTTATTTGGTCCAATGTCAGTTAGAAGCTTAGGTGGGAAAGCTTACACCTTGGTTATTGTTGATGACTATTCCCAGTTTGCATGGGTGGTCTTTCTAAAACATAAGTCAGAAACCTTTGGCATATTCACTACATTTGTCAAGCTTATTCAGAATGAACTTGACTGTTCAGTGGTCAAAATCAGAAGTGACCATGGAACAGAATTTCAGTCTGGGGCCATGACAGAGTTTTGTGAAAGTCAAGGTATCTCTCATGAGTTTTCCTCTCCACGTACTCCACAGCAAAATGGAGTAGCCGAGAGAAAGAATAGAACCCTCATAGAAGCTGGTAGGTCTATGTTGAGTGATTCTGCTCTTCCAGAATATTTCTGGGCAGAATCTATCAACACAGCTTGCCATGTGCAAAACAGAGCACTCATCAATAAGAACCATCGTAAGACCCCATATGAGATTCTAAAGGGCAGAAAACCAAAGATTTCACATTTTAGAATTTTTGGCAGTAAATGCTATGTACTTAACAATGGGAAACATCCTACAACCAAGTTTAGTGAAAAATGTTTTGAAGGTATTTTCGTAGGATATAGTAGCCATAGTAAGGCATATAAGATTTTTAATAAGAAAACTCTGGTGGTAGAAGAAACAGTCCATGTTGTATTTGATGAGGCGAGCCTGCTGCATAGCAACTCATCTAGTGTGTTCATTGAAGATGCAGGTGAAAAGCTAAAGGAACTCACTATGGAAGATGGAGTATATACCACAGATGATGCACCAAAGTTGGCAGAAGAGATCTCATATCACTCTGAAGATGAACAAGAAGTTCATGAAGAAGAAGATGTTCCAGAGGTTGCTGAACCTCAAGTTGCTCCTGAAAATGCAAGTAACCTGGGAGTCAGATATTCAAGAGATCATCCAGCTGATCAGATTATCGGAGATCCTTCAAGCAGAGTTCTAACGAGAAGAGGTACAACTAACGAAATTTTACATTTAAGTTTTCTTTCACAGATTGAGCTGAAGAATTTTGAAGAAGCAAACACCGATCCATCTTGGATCCTTGCTATGCAAGAAGAGCTCAACCAATTCAAGAGATGTAAAGTTTGGGAGTTAGTACTAAGACCCAAAGAACAAAATGTGATTGAAACCAAATGGGTCTACCGAAACAAGCTTGATGAAAAAGGCATCATTACAAAGAACAAAGCAAGACTAGTTGCACAAGGATACAGGCAAGAAGAAGGGATTGATTTTAATCAGACCTTTGCACCAGTAGCAAGACTTGAAGCCGTCAGATTATTTTTGGCCTATGCTGCATATAAGGGCTTTAAGGTTTTCCAGATGGATGTGAAGTCAGCCTTCCTGAATGGAGACCTTAAAGAGGAAGTATATGTAGCTCAGCCTCCAGGTTTTGCAGATCCTAACTTTCCTGATCATGTATATTATTTACATAAAGCTTTGTATGGTCTCAAACAGGCACCCCAAGCCTGGTATGAGACATTGTCTAAGTTCCTTCTTGAGAATAAATTCACAAGAGGAACAATAGATAAGACATTGTTTCTTAGGGAAGTGAAAGGCGAGATTTTGCTTGTGCAAATCTATGTCGATGATATTATTTTTGGCTCTACAGATGACAAACTTTGCAAAAAGTTTTCTAACTTGATGCAAGGTAAGTTTGAAATGAGCAGTATGGGAGAGCTGAAATATTTCTTAGGACTCCAGGTGCACCAATCTGAAGATGGAATTTTCATCTCTCAGACGAGTTCACCAAAGAGCTCCTTAAGAAATTTGGAATGGAGAGTGCAACCTCTATAAGGACTCCAATGGGCTCAAGCATGTCTCTGGACAAGGATGAGAAAGGGAAACCTTTTGATGAAACCAAGTACAGAAGCATAATTGGGTCCTTGCTCTACCTTACTGCTAGTAGGCCTGATATAATGTTTTCAACATGTGTTTGTGCCAGGTATCAGGTGAACTGTAAGGAATCTCATTATGCCGCTGCAAAGAGGATTTTGAGATACCTTAAGGGTACACCAAATCTCGGCTTATGGTACCCGAGAAGCAATGACTTTGAACTAATTGGTTTTTCAGATGCTGATTTTGCAGGTAGCAAAGATGATAGAAAGAGTACTTCAGAAACTTGCCAATTCTTGGGAAAAAGGCTTGTTTCACGGAGTAGCAAGAAGCAAAATTGTGTGGCAATATCAACTGCTGAATCAGAGTATATCTCTGCTGGCAGTTGCTGTGCACAACTCTTGTGGATAAAGAATCAACTGAGGACTATAACTTAAAGCTCACAGAAATCCCCATGTTCTGTGACTCCTCAAGTGCTATTGCCATAGCAAATAATCTAGTCTCTCACAGCAGAACAAAGCACATCGAGCTTCGCTACCACTTCATCCGGGAACATGTTGAGAGTAAGGATATAAATTTGTTATATGTTAATACTGACAAGCAAATTGCAGATATTTTTACAAAGCCTCTAGACGAGACCAAGTTCAATTTCTTCAAAATGGAACTTGGAATGCTTAACAAGGAATCTTGAAGACAGGACTGTTGGAATTTCACAAAATTGCACGGGATTTCACTGGATAAATCAGAAAATTTCATGAAGTTTCACGGGATTTCACATGTCAAAATATTTCTCTTCTCGGACACGTCTCCCGTGAAATCTTATTATTAAATACAATTTATTGGATCCGAAGAGCCATCCGTGAAATCAGGTACGCGCCCAATTTTATATATATATATAAATATTGAAAACACGTGATTCCACGCGTCCCTTCCGTGAAAACCCTTCTCGTCTCTTCGTCTCCCTCGAGAAATCACTGTTCTTCTTCCCGATTTCGTCAAGCTCAATGGCGCCAAAAGCAGGTCTGCATTCTGGTGGAGAGCTAGTGCGAGGTGCGTTTAGAGCGGCTTCAGATGACTTCAGAAACATCATCATGATGCTTGATGTCGCCGGGCTCAGTTATGTTTTGGAGGAGCCGGCTAAAATTGTAGAACAAGATGTTCTTGAGTTCTACAGGAATGCAAAAGTTTTCAGTCAAGGCAAGAAAATAAAGAGCTGCATCAGGTCGTGTAAAATAGTTTTGAAAGCCAGTGGCATCAACAGGATCTTGAGGATGCCTGAAGTCGAATCAGAAGAAGTGTATGTTGAAGACATTCTTAGAGCAAGAGATTTTGTGGCATCTCTGATGAAGGTTCTAAAATAAGAAGGAAATTCATGAATGATGGAGGTAAATTGTTATGTGATATTTTAGGAAAAGTTTTATTGTGCAAGGTAGGCTCTCATGACTACCTATCTGAAGAAGCTTTTAAGATTCACACTGCTATTATCTGTAGAAAAGATTTCAATTTTGGTGAAGTTATATTTGAAAAAATTAAAGAAAGTTTCCTAGCCCCAAATTTTGGCAGAATTCTTAGTCTGCTGCTGAATTGCAGTAATCCTGATATGTTTAATCTTGGAAGAGGCTCTCCACTCCATCATACAAAGAAAATTACCTCATCTATCTTCTCCAAGTGGGAAAGAGTCATCCCAAAAGGTGGAGTGAAGAGAGCTGCTGATGAAGCAGGCTTGTAGAGGGATGACAGATTTCTGGAAGAAGGTCAACCCTCAAGGGGAAGTGGACCTAGTCCAGCTCCTGATCAGGGAAGAGGTGAACATGTTGAGGGGGAGTTTCCAACCCCAAGAGACAATGTTGAAAGTGGTGTTGCTACAAAAGAAATTCCTCTCAGTGAAGATGATCAAGTTCCTGTTGATCCATTTAGTACTGCTGTCCCTGATGTTGTTCATGACCTGTAGGGTCAAGGGAAATTTGCTGATGTAGATGAAGCTGCTATGCTAGAAGAATCAAGGAGATCACCTGCAGTGTTTGTTTCTAATTCAGAAGATAATGAAGACTTGCCAGATCCCGCATCTGTTCATTCTGAGAAATCTGATTCAATGGAGAAGGGAAGTTTTGGTGCTCAGTTGGAGTTTGCCAAGAGGATGTCTTTGGCTGAGGGGGAGAAAGAACAGGAAGACATATTCATGGGAGAATCTGCAGTTCCTCAGGTTCTTCCTTCTGTGCTGCTCTTGCCCCCACCAGAAAGTCTTATTAGAAAATCTCCAAGAGTAACTGTGCTTGATGAGCAAGCACAGTCTACCAGTTTTGTAGCTGATAGAGCCTCTCCTGAAGATTTTGAAACTGGAGAGAGTTCTCATTCTTCTCTGCTGAAGTATATTGCAAGTTTGCTGCAAGCTCAGACTGAGCATTTTGATAAGTCTATCAAGAAAGTTTATCAGAAGATTGATACTGTTGATAGTGCTTTGAGGCAGGAAATGACTGAAATGAGGCATGAAATGGGCAAATTCAAAAGTGATCAAGAATCCTGGATGACAAAGGCAGGAAAGGCATTGGACTACACCAATAAGGGAGTTGGGCATGTTCTAAATAACTTGCATCAGGTTGCTGAAGATGTTGTTAATCTGAATACTGCTCAAACACCTCTCAGAATTTCTCATGATCAAGGGCTTAATTTTCTGGATGATCAAGTTGAAAGGCAACTGGCCAAACTCTATGCCCTCCTACATGAAGATGTCATAAAGGGGGAGGAGAGTATGGTGTCTAAGATAGAGGAGAGTGCTAGTAAAGTGAATGATTTGGATGGTAAAGTGAATGATTTGGATGGAAATGTATTTTCAAAAATGCAAGAGCTTCAGGAGAACATCTTGCAAAATGTTACAGATGTCAATTGGTATACCCATGAATCAACAAGTTGGCTGTTCAAGGAAGTTGTAGGCATGCTTGGATTCACTGTTGTGGACAAAATGCCAGATGCTCCTTCTTCAAGTGCTCCAGGTCCAAGTGCTCCAAGTTCTTCTCCAATTCCTGTTGAGGATTTTGATTTTGCTGAAGAAGACATCCCTGCCTCCTCCTACCAAGAGTTCTGGGATGATCCAGTTTTTGTTGAAGGGCCTGACAGCTCCAAAGTATCTAAACCCTCTGAAAAGTCTCTGAAAAGGAAAATATTTGGTGACAAACCTTCTGCATAGAGGTCTAATCCTTATAAAAAGATTAGAGAGTTTTATGATAGGCCACCCCCAAGGAATTTCCAAGAGAGCTGGAGTCCCACTTCCAAAGGTATTGTTCTCACAACCTTCAATCTAGTCAGTAAACATCATGAAAATGTCAGTGATCACTACAGCCAGGATGAATGGAGTAAGTTCATGAAAAGGACATCTGAAAGAAGGATTCACTTCAAGACTGGGGGAACCAAAGAAACTGCTCCTGATAAGTATTGTCCTAAACCAAAAGCCTTCTTTGAAAGAATGGAATCTAAACAGAAAAAGAGAGCTGAGGCAGTGGAAAGAATTTTTGAAAAGCAGAAAGGCAAGGATCAAGCATGAGCTGAGCTGTTCTGGAATCATGCTGTTTTCTTTGTTTATATATATATATATATTTGTGTTAAGATAAACATTGAGTTTTTCTTTAAATATTACTGCCTGATTAGTGATCTTCTTATTCATTATATTTTATGTACAATTCAACTTAGTGCATAGGGTTATGACATCTTCAAATAGGGGGAGATTGCTGGGTATTGTATCCATAATTACCTGGATTTGAAGATGTCCCCTAGTGAACTAAATTGAATTGAGGATGTATTTGATGATTTCTGTTTAGATGTGTTATGACAGGTCTTAATGCTAAGTGCACACCAAAGTCAGGTTGCAATGGATCACCAAACACAGTTCTAGACAATGTAATCCCTCATTGTGTAGAACAAAGTGTTGGTCCATGTGTAATCTATCTATTGGGGTGTACTTCATATACTCATAACTGAAGGTTTTCAAGTTTGAGGAGTGGAGCAGGTTTTCAGGAGAAAAGAAATTTTTGCTAAGTCAATTCGTCGAGATGTCTCGTGAAGTTCCGATGAATCTCGACGAATCCAGACAGAAGCCAAATTTCTAGTTTAAAGAAGAAATTTCTGCGGCTAAGTCTATTCGTCGAATGTTCTCATGAACTCCCGACGAATATCGACGAACGCAGACAGAAGTCAAAAAGGTAGACTTGTGAAGGAAAATGTGCGGCTAAGTCAATTCGTCGAATGTTCTCGAGAACTCCCGACGAATTCCGACGAATGAAAACAGAAGACAATTTTCATGCTTTGATCAGTATTTTTCAATGGCTATGTCAATTCGTCGGATGTTCACGTAAAGTCTCGACGAATGACGGACAGACAGATTTCAAATTTATGTTTCGTTTTTGAAATTTAGGGTTGGCCGCCATGTACAGTACACGTGGTGATCTCTCCTTGTTTGTCGCCTGAGCCGTTGGAGGTCTCCCTATAAATAATCTTTTATTTTTAGGGCAAACTCAAGAAATCACCCGATTGTTAAAAAGAAGCTAGCCGTTTCTTTCTCTCTTGCTGAACAAGTTTCTGAGATCTAAAGTCTGCACCGCTCAAGATTCGTTCTTCAGTGTTGCTAGATATTTCTCAGATAAGAAGGCCTTTGATCTAGTTGCTGCTCTCTATATTGAAGATCTTTTCAAATTAATCAAAGGGCCTACTCAGATCAGGTTTGCCGATTCTTTATTCTTCCTAATCCTTAAAGATCCAAGCTTTCACTCTAAAGGAAGAAGAAGATTCAGTCTCTCCAGATCTGAAGTTAATCTCTATTGAGATTCAAGAGAAGTTTCGTTTCAAACTTTATTTAATTCCTGTAGGAGTTTTTACTCCGAGTTATTTTGTAGGAGTTGTTTACTCCGAGTTGTAGGAGTTGTTTACTTTGAGTTTGTAGGAGAAGTTGTTCTCCAAGTTTGTAGGAGCCGTTGTCTCCGAGTGTAGGATTTGTTGATAAATTTGAGTTTTGGTGAAGTTGCCGACGCTAGCCCGAAGTGCTAGATAGGCGGAGCGGGAGAGAGGAGTACCCACCTTTGGGGAACCTCTATAAATCTTGTGTCTCTGTGCTGTGATATTTATTGTTGTGTGTGTGCTAAATTTTTATTCTGCAATCGCAGTAGAGATCACCTATTCACCCCCCCTCTAGGTGATTTAGGTAGACAACGATTTCTTTCAGCAGCTCTTCAGCATTTTGGCTGTGCTCCCCCTCACTAGCACCCCCACCAACATCTCCAAAGTGAGAGTTATGCTCCCCTCACTCTGGGCATCCATGTTTGGAGAATTCTGTTTAGGCGAACCTGAAATATGGTTGATGAGTTAGTTAGATACCCAGACTAGGCCTATAATTAGGGAGTGAAGCCTAACTATGATCCTAATTTACCATGGATAGGGGAATTCAGTAGTACTTCTTCAGCATGAGGAACAGCTGGATTAGTATTCAACAGAGTTGGCTCTTCCATCCTACCCTGGGGTTCACCTTCACCAGCCACACCATCCAAGTGCACTGGAGGATCATCATCCTTCCTGGAGGTTTCAGCACCATCTTTAGCACTCTTGATGAATAGTAATTATACATGTTTTTCTGTATAGTTTTAGTGTATTTTTGCTTAGAATTATAAATAATCTATGTAATTAAATAAATAAATTGTTTGTTTTTGTTATTTTGACTTTTAACTAAGTTTTATTTTAATTTGATAAACTTTCTGTCTTTTTGTTAAGACACGCCCTCGGACACGCCCGTGTCCAAGGCCGTGTTCACGAATCCCTAACATTTTCATCTCTCTGTTCTTTTTCCAGCTCAAACATCAAGTCACGCCCTCGGTCACGCCCGTGACCGAGGCCGTGTACATGGTCACGCCCGTGTTGGATGTCCATCCCAGATTCAAGTCACTAAAGGTTCATTCCTTCCAGAAGAATCAAGTCACGCCCGTGACCGATGCCGTGTACTTGGTCACGCCCGTGACCCATCAATTCCTTCCAAAAGAACAAAGGACACGCCAGGTGTCACGCCCAGTTCAAGCTCCAGCCAACCGACCTAGGTCACGCCCGTGACCTAGGCCGTATACTTGGTCACGCCCGTGTTCGTCCGAGGATTCCACTCAAGCCTTCTAGATGCCTGCCTGGATCCAGCTGTTCTGACTATTCACACCCCAAGCCGTGTCATGCCCTCAGACACGCCCGTGTCCGAGGGCGTGTAGTTCCAAAATTTTGCCTATAAATAGCCAGATTCGGCTGAGGGTGGGGGTTCAGAATTTTGAGAGCTTTTCTTGAGATTGTGGGCCATTTTTTGCTGTTTTCATATTTTATGTCTTTTGTTGCATTTTCTCTCTCCAACTTTGTAATATTTTTTATGGAAATAAAATAGGTTGGCTTGGTTTGTAATTCTCTTCTCTTGTTTGTTGGAAAGTGTGTGTGTGTTCTTCCTTTTTTTTTCTTCTTTCTTTCTTTTTAATTTAGTTTTTGTAATTTTTGTTATTTTAATTAGATTTCCTTTTTAATTTGTGTGTGTGTGTGTATGAGAGTAGTTTTACTTATTTGTATCTTTCTTTTAATTTTAGTTGATTTCATATTAGTGTGTGTGAGTGTATGAGGGTAGATTAGTTTTTCTCTTTTCTTATTTTACATTTTAGCCTTTTCTTTTAAGTTAGTTTATTACATATATACATATATAATTATTGTTTTTATTGGTGTGTGTGTGGAAAAAGCTTTAAAAAATGAAACGAGTTTGTTTTTAGTTTAGTTTAATTTAGCTTTCAATTCAATAACATAGCTTTTATTACCGTCACACATTTATTTCCCGTCTATCCGTTTGGATAGAACTCGCTCACGCATTTATTTCCTGTCTATCCGTTTGGATAGAACTCGCTCACGCATTTATTTCCCGTCTACCCGTTTGGGTAGAACTTGCTCACGCATTTACTTCCCCTCTACCTATTTGGGTAGAGATCACATTCCTTTAATTTCTGTCCTTTAATTCCGTCATTTCAATTCCGTAGAGTGCGTGTGTTTTCAATTTAGTGAGCACTTTTATTTCTTTCTTTCTTATAATCATTTTTGCTTGTTTATGCTAACCGCTCATAACCGCTCAATCGTTAAATAGTTATCGTCATCGTTTTAAAAATTAAAACAAAAAAAAATCAAAACCTAAGCAAAACTATTTTCCAAATTAGCGTTTTCGTGCTCTCTTGCTTTTCTTACAAATATCGCTAAACGCACGCCAACCCTAATTTTTGTCATTATCATTTCTATAAAAGTATAAAAACCAATTCAAAACCTTTTTCCGATAAAATAATAGCGCGCTCCTAAGAAGTAGAAATAATCGATATGATCCGGAAAATACGACCTTGATATTTCAAAAAAAAAATCCTATACTACTTTCGATAAGGTACATTTGCCTTTATCGATTTTAGTTCGGATAATTTACTTAAACCCAAAAGCTTTCTCTCAAAAGCAAAAACAATTTTAAACTCTTAAAATTTTTTTGCAACAAAATCTTTGGTTGTTATGACATAGCAAAGATTTGTTACAACGAAAAAGCAAACCACACAAAAATCTAAATTTAACCTATCAAGTTTTTGGCGCCGTTGCCGGGGACTTGTGTCGTTATTTTGAAATAGGAAACGCTATTAATTTTATCTTATATTTCAACTCTTTTTCTAATATATATTTCTCTTATCCTACAAAAAGAAAATTTAAGAAAAAAAAATCTCTATTTAAGAAAAAGAAAAATCCAAAATCTTCAAAAAATATTGATATATTTCTTTTCCTTTTTTTTTACTTTCCCTCTTATAAACACATATTTGCAAAATTTAAAAGCTTTTGCAATTATAAACCTTTTGCTTATATATTTACAAACATACATATATATGTTCATATAAAACCAAACAAAACAAAACCTTAAAAATTACCCCAAAAAAAATATATAGCGATATTTTCTACTTACGAAAAGAAAATAAAAAAAAAATATTTTCCCCCTCTTTCTTTCTTTCCTTCTTTTTCTTCCTTGTAAAAATATTTCCAAAACAAAAACATCAAAAAAAAAATCTATAAAAAGAAAAAAAAAACTATTTCTTCCAATTTTTTTTTTAAAGAATAATGTATGACCCGAGGAGAATCTTCGGATAATCCAATTTTACCTTTTGATCCCGAAATCGAGCGCATGCTTCTAGAGCGCCGCCGATCTCGTAATCAAAATCCACAAATAGATCCCGAAGAATCTGTCGGCGATATACATTTAGGCGTGATGGGCGATCCTAATCTAAATGTGGCCCCACAGCGGACTATGGCCTATTATGCTAGGCCAAATTTAGAGGATACAGGATCGAGCGTCACCCGCCCCGCGGTAGCTAATAATAATTTCGAAATCAAATCCAGCATAATCCAAATGGTACAACAGTCGGTTCAATTCGACGGTTTACCAGATGAGGACCCAAACCAACACATTTCAAATTTTTTAGAAATTTGCGACACCTTCAAGATTAATGGCGTCAGCGATGACGCAATTCGCTTGCGCTTATTTCCCTTTTCCCTGCGGACAAAGGCTAAATCGTGGTTGACTTCTCTTCCGAGAGGGTCCATAATCACGTGGGCCAAATTGACGGAGAATTTTCTAACTAAATATTTTCCTCCGTAAAAAACCGCTAAATTACGCACCGATATCGCATCATTTATACAATTCGATTCCGAGTCTCTTTACGAGACTTGGGAGCGTTTTAAAGAATATTTGCGTAGGTGTCCTCATCACGCGCTACCAACTTGGCTACAGGTACAAATGTTCTATAACGGCTTGAATTTCTCAACGCAACAGATGATCGACGCAGCCGCCGGGGGAACGTTAAACAACAAAACCCCGGAGGCCGCTCAAGCTCTGATCGAAGAAATGGCCATGAACGCGTACCAATGGAATGTGCCAAGGTCACGTCCTAATAAATCGGCTGGTCTTTTTGAAGTGGATGCCACTACTTACTTAACCTCGCAGGTAGAGCGGCTAAGTAAGCAAGTGGCGGAGATGACTGCTTCCTCCTCCACTCCCGCTTGGGATAATAATCCTAATAATAATAATAATAATTTTAATAAGCCTAATAATAATTTTAATACTCATAATAATAATAATAATCTAAATAATAATAATAATATCGAGGAATCAGTGGAGTACGTTGGTAATCAAGTGCGGGCGCCCTTCAATCCTAATAACAACCCTTATAGTAATAACTATAATCCGGGTTGGAGGAGCCACCCGAACTTCTCCTAGAGTAATCCTAACAACGCGCAACGCCCCCCACCTGCGATCCCGCAAGGATATCCCCAAGGATTTCAACAGGGCTTTCCGCCTCCCCCTCCAAAACCTACTCCGCTCGAGGAGATTTTTACAAAATACATAGCGTCCAACGAGCCAAATATCCGGAATATAACCGGATCGCTAAAAAATTTAGAAATGCAGGTTGGACAGCTCGCTAAAATGATCTCCGAGCGGCCACTTGGAGCATTGCCATGAAACTCGGAGCAGAACCCGCGTGAAAATGCCCACGCCATTACCCTTCGCAGCGGCAGGGAGGTCGACTCCCCATTGCGGGTTAAGCGTCAGGTAACTGTTTCGCCTCCGACCCCTCCACCCTCGTCTTCAATTTTAGTAGATAAGGAAAAAACATTAGCGCCGGGCGTTTCGAGCCCGCAAATTCCTTACCCCGCAAAAATTAATAAAGAGAAGGAGGACGAACATTATCAAAATTTTTTACGAATATTAAAACAAATTCAAATTAACGTCCCCTTCTGCGAGGCACTCTCTCAGATGCCGAAATATGCGAAATACCTTAAGGAGCTCCTTTCTAATAAAAAGAAGCTCGAGGGTATTTCACGTGTTTCATTAAATGCGGAATGCTCGGCGGTCCTACTTAATAAATTTCCGTCAAAACTAAATGACCCGGGAAGGTTTTCCATCCCGTGTCTTTTTGGCAATCTATTAATAAAATACGCCCTAGCGGACCTGGGAGCGAGCATTAATTTAATGCCCTTCTCCCTCTTTAAAAAACTAGATTTGGGTGTTCCCACCCCAACGAAAATGAGCATCCAACTCGCGGATCGCTCGATAAAATATCCTATCGGGGTAGTGGAGGACGTTCTGGTCAAGGTTGACAAGTTTATCTTCCCGGTAGACTTCGTCATCCTCGACATCGAGGAGGACGTCGAGGTACCAATTATCCTCGGTCGCCCTTTCCTCGCGACCTCCTGAGCATTAATTGATGTGAGTAACGGTCGCCTCCTCCTTCGGGTAGGGGACGACGAACTTACCCTTCATATTAATCCTTCGATGCGAAACTCTTTATCGAATGACGATTCCTGCTTTCACTTAGAATCCACGTTCGAGGATGAGTGTTCTTCGCTTGCAGAATTACTCGCTTTAACATTAGATGATCCGGATCTGGCAAACCTCGCCCCTTTGGACGAATTGCCGCCAGATTCACCTTTCGAGTCTTTTAATTCTAAAAGTTTAAAAATTACAACTTCTTACGAAGAACCCCCGGTCTTGGAGCTTAAGCCACTCCCCGACCATTTAAAATACGCTTTTCTCGCCGCGGATTTAAAACTCCCGGTTATTATTTCATCTTCTTTAACCGATTCCGAAACCTCCGAATTAGTTAAAGTTTTGTCCACGCATCGCCATACAATTGCATGGCAAATTTCAGATATTAGGGGGATAAATCCCTCTTTTTGCACGCACAAAATTTTCTTAGAAGATAATTCCCGCAAAACCATCCAGCCTCAGCGACGACTTAACCCGAATATTCGAGATGTTGTTAAGGCTGAAGTAATAAAACTCCTGGATGCGGGGATTATCTACCCTATATCCGACAGCACGTGGGTTAGTCCCATTCATGTCGTGCCAAAAAAGGGCGGTCTAACGGTAGTGGCGAATCAAAACAACGAATTAATTCCAACCCGTACTGTTACGGGTTGGCGGGTGTGCATCGATTACCGAAAATTAAATGATGCCACCCGAAAAGACCACTTTCCGTTGCCGTTTATCGATCAAATTCTGGAGCAACTTTCGGGTCATCCATATTATTGTTTTCTCGATGGTCTTTCGGGGTTTTTACAAATTCCTATCTCCCCCGAAGACCAGGAGAAAACAACCTTTACGTGCCCCTTCGGTACCTTCGCATACCGAAGGATGCCGTTCGGCCTCTGCAATGCGCCCGCTACATTCCAACGATGTATGATGGCGATCTTTGGAGAGCTCGTAGAGGATATTATGGAAGTCTTTATGGATGACTTCTCGGTCTTTGGAAGCTCCTTCCAAAACTGTTTAAAAAATTTAGATCGAGTCCTCCAACAATGCGAAGACACGGACCTAGTTTTAAACTGGGAGAAGTGTAATTTTATGGTTCGAGAAGGCTTAGTTCTCGGACATAAAATTTCCACAAGAGGGATGAGGTCGACAAGGCCAAGGTCGAAATAATCGAAAAACTTCCCGCGCCCTCAAATATAAAATCTATTCGTAGTTTTCTTGGCCACGCGAGTTTTTATAGGCGGTTCATTCAAAATTTTTCTAAAATAACAAAACCGCTAACCCACCTCCTGGAGAAGGAATCTCCATTTATTTTTGATGACGCGTGCGTAGAGGCATTTAAAATTATAAAAGAAAAACTTATCCATTCTCCCATTCTAGTGGCGCCCGATTGGACCCTTCCGTTTGAGATTATGTGCGACGCGAGCGATATAGCGGTAGGGGCCGTATTAGGCCAACGCGTAAATAAATATTTTCATCCTATCTATTACGCATCCCGCACGCTCACGGCCGCACAGGCTAATTACACGACCACGGAAAAGGAACTCCTTGCCGTCGTCTTCGCCATCGATAAGTTTAGGCCCTACGTCACGCTTTCAAAAATTATAGTATTTACCGACCACTCCGCCCTAAGATATTTATTAGATAAAATAGATGCTAAGCCCCGCCTTCTTCGATTGATCCTCCTATTACAAGAATTTGATTTAGAGATCCGGGATAAGAAGGGGGCCGAAAATTTAGCGGCCGACCACCTCTCTCGTTTAGAGCGCCCGATCGCGGAAGCACTCTTCGAACCGGAAATTGATGATCGATTTCCCGAGGAGCGTCTTTTAACTTTAAATAATTTGAAAACTTCTTCCACACCTTGGTTCGCGGACTACGACAACTATTTAGTTGCGCGGGTGCTTCCGAAAGACTTTTCAAAACGGCAAAAGAAGAAATTCTTTTTCTGATTTGAAAAACTACTTTTGGGAGGACCCTTTCCTATTTCGCGTCTGCGCGGACCAAGTCATGCGGAGATGCGTTTCGAGCGAGGAGGGTGCGCAAATATTGCGTCACTGCCACGAAGGGCCGGCCGGTGGGCATTATCAAGCTAACCGGACCGCACAGAAGGCGCTGGAGGCGGGCTTTTATTGGCCCGCTCTCTTTAAAGACGCTCACGCTTTTGTGAGCGCGTGCGATAGCTGTCAACGGTCGGGTAACAACTCTCGTCGCGACGAGATGCCCCAAAATTTTTACTTAGAATGCGAAATTTTCGATTTATGGGGCATAGACTTCGTAGGCCCCTTACCTCCTTCATTTACAAATCGCTACATTTTAGTGGCGGTCGACTACGTATCGAGATGGGCGGAAGCACAAGCTCTCCCCACCAACGATGCGAGAGTCATCGTCAAATTTCTTAAAAAATTATTTTCTCGCTTCGGCGCGCCCCGCGCGATAGTTAGTGATAGGGGTACGCACTTCTGCAACGCCCAGTTTGAAAAAACTTTATCTAAATATGGCGTCACGCATAAGCTCTCCACCGCCTATCACCCCCAAACGAGCGGCCAAGTGGATGCAGTAAATCGAGAAATTAAACGCATATTAGAAAAAACCGTTTCAACAAATAGGAGAGATTGGGCGATTAAATTAGACGACGCGCTGTGGGCATATCGTACGGCATACAAGACCGCAATCGGTTGTACGCCTTATCGATTAGTCTACGGCAAGGCGTGCCACCTACCCGTAGAATTAGAGCACCGCGCTTTTTGGGCGTTAAAGCTTTTAAATCTCGATCATAATTTAGCCGCCGAAAGTCGGAAATTCCAATTAAACGAACTCGATGAATGGCGTGCGAACGCCTATGAGAGTAACAAATTTTAGAAAGAACGCTCTAAATTCTATCACGATCGCAAAATAAAATTTCCAAAAACATTTGCGCCGGGCGATCTCGTCCTCCTTTTTAATTCACGTCTTAGTCTTTTTCCGGGTAAGCTTAAATCCCGATGGTCCGACCCCTTTCAAGTGAAAGAGGTTTGGCCATACGGGACCGTTCTTATCTCCCACCCGGAAAAAGGCGAGCTAAAAGTTAACGGTCACCGATTAAAACTTTACCACGCGGGCGATCAAGTGGGCGGTAAGCTAAATTCTATACCCCTCCCCCACTTCTAAAGCGATCGTACCCCGCCAATGCGTCAAGCTACGAGACGGTAAACAAAGAGCTCATGGGAGGCACCCCCATATTTATCAAATTATATTTTCTTTTCCCTTTTTTATATTAAATTTTTTTAGTATTTACATAATAAATAAATAAAACAAAATGATGAAAAATTTAATTTCAAATCAAAAACCAAAAATAATAATAATAATAATAAATAAACATAATATAATAATAATAATAAAACAAAACAAAATGAAAAATATATATATTAATAAATATGCATATTTAAAATTTTCATTTCTCTTTATAAATGAAAAACAAAATAAAATGAAAATAAAAATAAAAACTTTAAAACAAAAATAAAAAATAATTTTAGAAAGTTTTCTCGAAGTAGGATTACTCGGCAGACCCGAGAGGGGATTTTTGTCGATATTTTGAAAAGGGAAAACCCCGTTGCTTTTACCTTTTTATTTCTCTTTTCCTTCCTTGCTTTTTGTCTAAAAGCTTTTCTTTATTTACTTTATTTTATCTTTCTTAACATTTTGATATGAATCTTAAATATGCATCTTTCAAAAACCCAAAAAAAAAAAAATTTTTTTGATTCCTTTTATACGTATACTATTTTTTGCTCTTTTGTACATTTGAAAAATCAAAACAAAACCCAAGTTTTCGCTCCTCCTACCTAAACTCAACATTGAGGACAATGTTGACTTTTAAGTATGGGGGTGTTTTTCCTCTTTTGTAATTATTTTTGTCTTTTTATATATATATATATATATATATATAGAAAAGACCAAAAAAATTTAAATAATTTGTTACAACATAACAATTTTTGTTACAACATAACAAAATTTGTTGCAACAAATTTGTCCCTCTGCTTTTATTTTTCTTTTTGTAAAATTTTAATGTAAATATGTAACAAAAAAAAACTATTAATTAACTTAGAAAAAACACAAAAAATATATATTATAAATGTTTTATTTTCTTTTTGTGTCTTTGTTTGTAAATAATTATCCATATTTAAAAATAAATTAAAAAAAAAATTTATGATGAAAAATTTCTTAGAAAAACACCAAAAAATTATATATGTTTTTCTTTTATATTTTCTTCTTTCCTTTTCTTCTTTTCCTTTTTTAAGTATTAATGTATATATAAGATAAAGATTTGAAAAATCCAAAAAAAAATTGAAAATTTTTACTTAGAAATTTGTTATAACAAAATTCACAAAATTTTGTCATAACACCCAAAAAAAATTATTTTCCTCTCTCTCTTTCTTTTTTCTTTTCCTTTTTTTTATTAATGTACATATTTTTAACAAAATTAAAAAATAAAAAAAAATATATGATGAAAAAAGTTCTTAGAAAAAAATCAAAAATATTTTGTATGTATTTTTACTTTTCTTACTTTTCTTCTTTCTTTGTTTTTTAGTATTTATATATGTACTTCGTTATAAAGAAAATCAAAAAATCCAAAAATAAAATAAAACCCCTACTTAGCCATTTGTTATCTCCAAGGCTAGGTTAGTTTTATCTTTAAGCGTTTTTCATTATTTTTGATTTACTAAATCATTTTTATTTTTATCATAGTTTGAAAATTTAAATCTAGGAATTTTAGTAGTAAACATCATCTTGTGATTTTAGTTTAAATCGAGAAAAAACCTTTTAGCACTACTTCGAGTTTACCCTAAAAAGTTTCTTTTTGTATTATACTGGCAAACCATCTTTAGATTTAATTATTCTTACTTCGAAACATGTGAAACTGTAGGAATGTTTTTAATCTACTAAATTTTGCTCTCAAATACTTTTTTATTATTCTAGATTTTCCTTTGAAACCCCCTTGTATTTAGCTTGGCAATAAAAGAAATTAGAAGGAGTTTAAAAGAAATCCTGTGTCAATGGGAATAAAAAGATTCCGTAAACGCAGGCACCCAATATTGTTAAAAGAAATCCTGTGTCAATGGGAATAAAAATTCCGTAAACACGGGCATTGGGTTAAAGTTAAAAGTTTCAATTATCCCTCGTAAACCAAACGCTGGGAGTCAAAGTAAAACCAAACCAAAAGATGGGTGAGAGGATAAAATTCATCACCCCTAATCCTTGCACTCTTCTTCCTGCCAAGGCTACCCCTTTTTCCCCTACCCTTTAGCCAATAAAATTGTAAGCTAGATTTTAATTTAAAAAGTTTACGAGAGCATAATTAGTAGGTTTTATTTATTCTTGAAAATTTTCTTTAAAAAGTTAAGAGTTTTTATAATTCCGTTCTAATTAAAGGTGCTAATAATTACAATATAAGACGCCATTTAGCAAACTTTTGAAGTCTTATAGCTAAAACTTTTTCGCTCTTTGTAAATCATTTTCATAATTTAGGACTTACCCCTTTAAATCTCCTAAATTTATTTAGATCTTACTTTTGATTAAATAAAACTTTAGTAAATTAGAAATTTTATTAAACGTCTTATAGGTATCGCTTACTTTTGCCCTGGAATAGCAAAAGCTTAAGTATGGGGGTGTTTGATGAATAGTAATTATACGTGTTTTTCTGTATAGTTTTTAGTGTATTTTTGCTTAGAATTATAAATAATCTATGTAATTAATTAAATAAATTGTTTGTTTTTGTTATTTTGACTTTTAACTAAGTTTTATTTTAATTTGATAAACTTTCTGTCTTTTTGTTAAGACACGCCCTCGGACACGCCCGTGTCTAAGGGCGTGTTCACTAATCAATAACATTTTCATCTCTCTGTTCTTTTTCCAGCTCAAACATCAAGTCACGCCCTCGGTCACGCCCGTGACCGAAGCCGTATACATGGTCACGCCCGTGTTGGATGTCCATCCTAGATTCAAGTCACTAAAGGTTCATTCCTTCCAGAAGAATCAAGTCACGCCCGTGACCGATGCCGTGTACTTGGTCACGCCCGTGACTCATCAATTCCTTCCAGAAGAACAAAGGACACGCCAGGTGTCACGCCCAGTTCAAGCTCCAGCCAACCGACCTAGGTCACGCCCGTGACCTAGGCCGTATACTTGGTCACGCCCGTGTTCGTCCGAGGATTCCACTCAAGCCTTCTAGATGCCTGCCTGGATCCAGCTGTTCTGACTATTCGCACCCCAAGCCGTGTCACGCCCTCAGATACGCCCGTGTCCGAGGGTGTGTAATTCCAAAATTTTGCCTATAAATAGCCAGATTCGGCTGAGGGTGGGGGTTCAGAATTTTGAGAGCTTTTCTTGAGATTGTGGGCCATTTTTTGATGTTTTCATATTTTATGTCTTTTGTTGCATTTTCTCTCTCCAACTTTGTAATATTTTTGATGGAAATAAAATAGGTTGGCTTGTTTTGTAATTCTCTTCTCTTGTTTGTTGGAAAGTGTGTGTGTGTTCTTCCTTTTTTTCTTCTTCTTTTTTTCTTTTTAATTTAGTTTTTGTAATTTTTGTTATTTTAATTAGATTTCCTTTTTAATTTGTGTGTGTGTGTGTATGAGAGTAGTTTTACTTATTTGTATCTTTCTTTTAATTTTAGTTGATTTCATATTAGTGTGTGTGAGTGTATGAGGGTAGATTAGTTTTTCTCTTTTCTTATTTTACATTTTAGCTTTTTCTTTTAAGTTAGTTTATTACATATATACATATATAATTATTATTTTTATTAGTGTGTGTGTGTGTGGAAAAAGCTTTAAAAAATGAAAAGAGTTTGTTTTTAGTTTAGTTTAATTTAGCTTTCAATTCAATAACATAACTTTTATTACCGTCACGCATTTATTTCCCGTCTATCCGTTTGGATAGAACTCGCTCACGCATTTATTTCCCGTCTATCCGTTTGGATAGAACTCGCTCACGCATTTATTTCCCGTCTACCCGTTTGGGTAGAACTTGCTCACGCATTTACTTCCCCTCTACCTATTTGGGTAGAGATCGCATTCCTTTAATTTCTGTCCTTTAATTCCGTCATTTCAATTCCGTAGAGTGCGTGTGTTTTCAATTTAGTGAGCACTTTTATTTCTTTCTTTCTTATAATCATTTTTGCTTGTTTATGCTAACCGCTCATAATCGCTCAATCGTTAAATAGTTATCGTCATCGTTTTAAAAATCAAAACAAAAAAAATCAAAACCTAAGCAAAACTATTTTCCAAATTAGCGTTTTCGTGCTCTCTTGCTTTTCTTACAAATATCGCTAAACGCACGCCAACCCTAATTTTTGTCATTATCATTTCTATAAAAGTATAAAAACCAATTCAAAACCTATTTTCGATAAAATAATAGCTCGCTCCTAAGAAGTAGAAATAATCGATACGATCCGGAAAATACGACCTTGATATTTCAAAAAGAAATATCCTACACTACTTTCGATAAGGTACATTTGCCTTTATCGATTTTAGTTCGGATAATTTACGTAAACCCAAAAGCTTTCTCTCAAAAGCAAAAACAATTTTAAACTCTTAAAAATTTGTTGCAACAAAATCTTTGGTTGTTATGACATAGCAAAGATTTGTTACAACGAAAAAGCAAACCACACAAAAATCTAAATTTAACCTATCAACTCTTCTTAGCTTTCTTCTTCTCTTTCATCTCAGCCACCATGGAAGGTTGGCTCATGGATAGGACCCTTGTTGACCTGTCCAAAGTCTTGATATCCAGTCTCTTCAAGTATTGGATATTGATACCCTTGAAGGAGGAGAATTGGTCAGGATATGCATTCAGCAGGAAGAGTGATAAGATCCTTCCTAAGTTTGGAGCCTGCAGACATTGCTTAATCCTTTGGTACAGGACAGTTCCCCAGCATGTCCTTTTCTTCATGATGATCCTTGCAACCAGCTCAAACATCGGTTGTGAGATTGTGTCATGTGAGCCTAGCTTGCACAGAAGGGCCTTTCCCACTATATCACACAACAACTTCCCCTTTTGGTTGAAGAATTTCTTCTTCAAAGATGCAGTCTGGGAATCACTGTATTCACACCACTTTAAGGCTTGCTCCTTGTCTGATGCAAATATCTCCTCTTCTTCCACTCTAGGAAGGTGCAGTACTTCTTCCAATCTCTTAGGGGACAGTTTCACCCTAAACACTCCAATCTTAGAAGATATGCCATCCTTAGAAGACGACAGTTTGACGTTTGCATAAAATTCTAGCACTTCATGCCTGAATATCTGAGAGGGTTCAGATAACACGAAATCTAGACCGGCTTCAGAAATGAGGGAGATGACACCTAGAATCTCTGGTGAGGCATGGAGAAAGCCATCCCTCACCAACTCATAACCTTCAAGCAACTCCTTCACAATCTTGGGCGCCATTTGGTCGAAGAGAAGAATGCTGGGACGGAAGTATAGAAGTTTCATCTCGGCGGCTGGAGTAGTGCAAGAGAATGTGAAGAGTCATCTAACACGGTCTGCTATTTATACACTAGGTCTTAGTGTTAACCTAATCGACTCAGCGGAACAGTTGAGAAGATTTACCTAAAATTTCATCCTAGGGCAGAGTTCGTCGAACTCAAACTAGAGTTCGTCGAGCCTTAACTAAGTTTATCTAAGACTTTAACATAAGACTGAGTTCGTCGAACTCAAGGCTGAGTTCGTCGAACTCAAGCTCTACGTTCGTCGAACTCAGGACAGAGTTCGTCGAGCCCAGATTTTTCTTAGCTGTTAAAATGCAATCTCAAGCATATCTTAGGCAGATTGTACTGGTTAATCTTATCATCCCACTTTAACATTATTAGAGACAACATTTGATGATAATTTCATAATAGGTAGGAGAAATACTTACCTTGAGGATTTAGTCCTCTAACTGATGTTGACTTCATGATATCAACTTCCTTTCTTTCATGTGCCATTGGCACTCACTGTTCAAGTACCAAATGATGATGGGGCTGGTACTTGAACTATCCTGCAAAATAGAGTTTAGTGTCCCTTAGGAGCCCAAGATGACTTGGGTCCTAGGTTCTTGTTAGCATAATCAAATGACCTTACTCTAGCTGCACCCTTTGCAGGAAGGTTCATCATTGCACATGGCACATTAGGGTTGTGCCAACAGTCTATGGCAAAGTGTCCTACCTTACCACAACACCAACATTCATGAATGTTGTATATTCTCTTCTGAACACTTCTTGAGGGTTGTGCAACACAGTCCACATGTTCAGGAGTAGATACAACAACATTCTTTCTGTTCCTCTCAGCAATGATTTGACTGAATGTCAATCTGTGTGTTGTCTTGATGCTCTTTGTCCTGATGACATCAGCTTGTAATGACTTGGCAGCCATACAAGATTTGATGGCATCTGACACTGAGCAATCAGACTTGTTTATAGATTTGAAAGCAGTCATTTTCTTGACTGATTCAACCTTAGTAGGGCTTGCCTTCTTATTCATGAATGAGGGGGCTGAGGTACCAAATACAAAAGGTCCATGTTGGGCCATTTGAATTTCCTCATGGGGAGCCTTCATGGCACTCAATCCCATTCCCTTTCTTCCACTATGGGAAGGAGCATTTTCCTTCCTATAGCAACTCCCATTCTTCCAGTGACCATAAATGCTTTCATGGTCATACCTGTTGGAAAGAAGTAACACCTTTTGAAAGGTGGGTTGTGGCTTAGCCTTCCCCTTGCTCTTCTCTCCACTCCCTTCTCCTACTTCCATTTTATTGAATCCTAGTACTCTCCTATTGGTTTGAGAGGAGAAGGTGTCAATAATAGGAATCGCAGATTTGGGCTTGGAGAATTGAGCCACAAGGCTCTTCTCCTTCTCAAGCTTTTCCTCAAGGTCCTTGATGACCTTGTTCTTCAGGGAAATAATGCATAATCGCACAATAGTTAACCCCTGTAAATGGATAATCTGTCTACTCATCTGAGCCACCAAGGTGGTAGGTTCAATGTAGTCATTCTTAGTCATCTTGAGGGAAATAATTTCCTGGGCTTGCCTCTTGGCAAGTTTCTTGCTCTTCTTCAGAGCCTCCAAAAGAACACCATATTTGTCAATCAATTGATTGAGTTCTTCCTCAGCTTCCTTGCCCCTTCCATCAATTGATGAAGGTGCATCAGATTCTGTACTAGTCTCATAATCATAAATAGAAGTGGAATGAGATAGTACCTGAACATTATCAGAAGCATTCTGACTCCCTTCCTCATCAGTGAAGGCCATAAGGCCTAGCTGAATAATGTCTTCTTCATCCTCCTCTTCATTACTATCTGAGTGTGAAAGAGGGGCCCTGATTCCAACTATAGCAGCTGAATGATCTTCATCTTCTTCTAGTGCAAATAGCCCAATGTAGGCATCTTCTTCATCCTCTGAATCTGATGTTGAGGGATCAGATTCACTCCAGCTTCTTTCTTTCTTTGCTAGGAGGGATTTTTCACCCTTCCTATCCTTGTGGTGATGATGCTTCTTATCTCCACTCTCCTTTCTTTTGGCTGGACAGTCAGCTATGACATGTCCAGGTTTGCTGCAGCTATAGAAAATTATGTTATTAGAAACATGCTTACTAAGTTTAGAGTCGTACCTGTCACCCTTTGGGTGCTGTCTTTCAGATTTGCTGCTATTCTTTTTGTTGTGTGATGATGAGGAGGGCATGTTCTTCCATTGCTTCCTCTTCATCATCTTCTTGAACTGCCTTGTAAAGGCAGCAAACTCTTCATCAGAGGAAGAGCATCCTGAGGTGCTGACTTCAGGTTCAGCACTTCTCCTTGGAGGAGACACCATCCTGCTTTTGCTTCTCTTGGAGCTGTCAGCTTTGAGAGCAACAGATTTCTCCCTTGGCTGAGCCCTTGTAGAGATGTCCTCTTCCTTCCTTGCAGACAGCTGCATCTCATAGGAGAGCAGCTTTCCAAATAATGTGTGAGTTGGGGTCTCACCAAGCTTGGCCACTTCCCCGATGGCACAAATTTTTGTGTCCCAATCCCTTGTTAGAGATCTAAGGAACTTATCATTCAGCTCATAGTTGGTGAATACCCTCTCATAGGTTCTCAGCTCATTAACTATTCTGAAGAACCTCTCATAGCACATGGATATGCTTTCCTGGCTCTGCTGCCTGAAGGCTTCATACTCTTGATTAAGGAGTGACTTCCTTTCATCCCTAACTTCAGCTGTCCCTTCCATATATACTATCAAAGTATCCCACATTTCCTTGGCAGAAGTGCAGTGTACCAGGTTTTGAAAGGTGGAATCATCAATAGCATTGACTGTGATGTTCTGGGCCCTTTTGTCCATGTTGAACAACTCAAGTTCATCCTTGGTCAAATCTTTGAATAATTTGGCCACTCTTCTTGTTGGATCTATAGTGGATGCAGTGTGAAAAGTAAAAGGTCCTTCTTCAACTGTAATGAAGATCCTTGGATCAGATGCTTCCATGAACAGTCTGATCCTTTGCTTCCATATGCCAAAGTTCTCTTTGTTGCATATAGGCAACTTCATGGATCTCATTTCCTTCTGCAATCCAGAGGAGGCCATTGGGATTTGATTTGACTATACCTTTGTAGGATCTGGTCAGACTGTTAAGTCCTTTTTGACCAACCTCCCTCTGATACCACTTGTTAATTTATAAGGTTTGTAGTCTAAATCACCTAGAGGTGTGTGTGTGTGGGGGGGGGGGGGGGTGAATAGGTTTCTTTTATTTTCTTATTATTAGTCTATCTATTTTCTGGTTTAGAGCAAGCAAATGATCAAACACACAGAAAGCACACAAGCATGTATAGAGGTTCCTCAAGACAGGGTGTCTTGAGTAGTCCTCTTTCCCCCTTCACCTTTCTAACAATGTGTTAGACAAGACCAACTCCTCCAAACTCGGCTCAAAGAGCTTACAACACAGATCCCTCAGGATCTCTTAGGTTATCCCAAACCCTACCTCAGGCTAAACAACCCTACCTCAGATCTTCACAGATCCTACAACTCAGACCCCTTCCAGGTCCTACCTCAGAGGAATCCACCTCCTACAGCTCAGACCTCAGCAGGTCCTACAACTCAGGCTAAACAGCCCTACCTCAGATCTTCACAGATCCTACAACTCAGACCCCTTCCAGGTCCTACCTCAAAGGAATCCTCCTCCTACAGCTCAGACAATAATGCCCTACAACTCAGATCACTCAGATCCTACAATCTCAGGCCTTCAGCCCTACAAACTCAGAACCCAAAGGTTCCTACAATCTCAGACCAAATGGTCCTACAAACTCAGGCAAGTTGCCCTACAAAAGTTTTGAATCTTACTACAGTAGACAACAGTTGAATGAGGTCTCCTGTAGTTCCTACACAGCTTGTGCTTCAGCTGGAGATGTTGATGGCAGCTACTAACTGATCTTCCTCTTCAGATGAAGGGGTGGAAGATCACCTTGCTCCTTCTTGCAAAGGAGCTCACTTTCTTTCTCTGTTTTCTTCTTCTTGTTCAGTGAGCAGGAGGAAGAATATGAGAGCTTCAGCCGTCAATGGAATCGTGAATCTGTCGGCTACTTTCAAATGTGCCCTAACTCTTCCTTTTATACATCTCTGATCTTCAATGGCTCTCAGCCGTCCTTCTGAGAAGTATGGGAGAAACTGGTAGACCCCACACAACTTTTCTGCAACTTGCACCATGGGCAGAATACGCAATCTGCGTTCGACTTGCCAAACACTACGTTCGACGAACTTGCCAAACTCTGCGTTCGACGAACTTGCCAAACTCTGTGTTCGACGAACTTGCCAAACTCTGCGTTCAACGATCGGCACTCTGCGTTCGACGAACTTGCCAAACTCTGCGTTAGACGAACTTGCCAAACTCTGCGTTCAACGATCTGCCTTGTCTCTGCGTTTGACGATCTGCACTCTACGTTCGACGATCACACCCTTTGTGCCTTCTCAACGGCTCCTTCTCTAGTCTCGTCTCAGCGGTCGACGAATTGAGTTCTGCGTTCGACGAATGGCTCTCTGCGTTCGACGAACATGCCCTTTGTGCCTTCTCAGCGGCTCCTTCTCTGGTCTCATCTCAGCGGTCGATGAACTAAGTTCTGCGTTCGATGAACGGCTCTCTGCATTCGACGAACACGCCATTGTTTCCAATCTGCACGCTGCTCCTTTCCCGTCTCAGCAGATCCGCTGAGACAGCTATCTCGTCTCAGCGGATTCTTGGCTATCTGCAGCTCAGCTTGCTTTTAAGATTTCTCAGCGGCTCCTGTTGTGGTCTCAGCGGTTCTGCTGAGATAGTGGGCTCATCTCAGCGGTTTTGACCCTTCGTCTCAGCGGTTCTGCTGAGACAAATCTTCCTCTCCTTGTAGATGAATTCTCCTCATCTAAGGGCATGTTTGGCCCTTCCTTTTGAGTCACCTGTGCCTGCATATTCTACACAAGTATAACTTTATCAAATACAATATGTCCTTAGCATTGAGAGTGATGCCTCTTCAAATCAAGGTAATATTGAGGGCAATATTCCCAACAGCCTTCGTTGCTGGAGCTGGAGAACTTACTTGCTTCGCAGGAAAGTTTGGCAAAGCAAATGGCTGGAATGTCAGTTTCTGGGGGAGAAGGCGATGTTCTCTTCTCTGGCAAGAAGAAGAAATGAGACAAGAAAAAGAAGAAGTCGTCTGGAGATGATGGTCCATCTACTTCGTATCAACATGAGAGGAGCTATGCTCCTAAGCGTGATGGGAAGAAGCAGGAAGGACCTAGATGCTTCAGGTGCAATAAGCTTGGTCATTTCAAAAGGGACTGCATAGTCAATCTTCAGCCGGGGCATGCTGCAGGAAAGGAGGAGGCTGGTTCTAATTCAGAAGGTAGTTAGGGTGGTGGAGGAGCTTTCATGACGGGCACGTGTGTTCGGGCCATGACTTCCATCAACTATCAAGACGATTGGATTGTGGAATCTAGGTGTGGTCATCACCTCACTGGGGATGAGTCGAAGTTATCCTCGTTGCAGACATATACAGGTAATGACACTATCATTACGACTGACGATACTATTCATGCAGTTGAGAAGGAGGGTGTGGTTTCATTGAACGATGATAGAGGTACTCTTACGTTGAAGAGTGTCTATCATGTTCCGGGGATGAAGAAAAACCTCTTCTCGGTGACCAATGCGGTGGACGCTGGCTATCACATTCTGTTTGGTCCAACAGAAGTGAAATTTCTCCGAAACGTTTCAGCGGTGAAAGCTGAAGTCACTCATGTTGGGAGACGGGTGAAGGACTTGATGTTCTTTCAACAAGTTCCTATGTTGATAAGATGAGGGCTAATGACAGTGCTGCTATCTGGCATGAAAGGCTTGGGCATGTTGGAATGGATAAGTTAAAAGATATAGCGGGAAGAGGCCTGGTGAAAGGTCTGCCTAGCTTGTCATCTTTTGGGGGATGGTCATGTTTGTGCAGGTTGTCAGTTTGGTAAAGCTCAGCGCTATCCATTTGACAAATCACAAAGCAGGTGTAAAAGACCATTGGAGTGCATCCATGGTGATCTGCTTGGACCTACCAACACTGCCAGTCTTGGAGGAGGTATATGCTGATCTTGGTTGATGACTTCACTAGATATACCTGGGTATATTTTCTGAAGGAGAAGTCAGAGGCGTTCGAAAGGTTTGTGGAGTTCAAGGAGCTGGTGTAAGGTCGTCTAAACCTGCGGGTGAAGAAGTTCAGAACAGACAATGGAGGGGAGTTCACCTCCAAGGAGTTCTTTAGCTTCTGCAGGAAGCATGACATCCAAAGGGAGCTTTCTTATGCTCACACTCCACAACAGAATGTAGTTGCAGAGCGGAAGATCCGTCACCTGACGGAGACTTGCAAATGCTGGCTTCATGCCAAGAGTATCCCAAAGTCCTACTGGGCAGAGGGAATGTCTTGTGCAGCCTATGTTATCAACCAGATGCCTCTCATCCCCATCAACATGAAGACCCCTCATGAAATAATGTTTAAGGAGAAGCCAAGCGTGGAACACTTTCGAGTGTTCAGTTCTACCTACTATGTGCATGTTCTGGATGCCCTTCAAACGAAGCTAGATGATAAGGCAAGGAAGCTAGTCTTCGTCGGTTATGATGACCGGAAGAAAGGGTGGAGATGCATGGATCCTGAGACACAGAGATATGTGGTCTCAAGGGATGTGGTATTCGACGAGCTGACATTATACCAAGGTAACTCTTCTGTTGAGTTACAAGGAAGCAGGGTAGGTGGTGGACCAGAGGAAGCTGCAAGGGAAGCTCTGGTGGAGTTGCCTGTTTCTCCAGGTGCTCCAGGGATTTCTAGCTCTGGGACAGGTGCTTTAGGTTCTGGAAGCATGGGGAGCGAGGCTCCATGTCTACCTGAGAAGAGAGCTAGTCCAGAAGCTGTAGTGGAAGAGTTGGTTCAAAGTCAAGCTCTGAGGAGGTCCAAGAGGACCATTATTACACCTGATCGGTATACAGGCGGGAACTTGGTGATCTTTGTCTCATGTTTCTTCGCAGGTCCCCTGGATGAGAGAGAGCCATCTTGTTATGAAAATGCCATTGGAGTCAAGGAGTGGGAAGGAGCCATTGATGAAGAGATGGTTGCCCTCAGGAAGAATGAGACTTGGGACTTGGTGCCTACGGTTGAGGGAGTTACTCCGGTGACTTGCAAGTGGGTTTTCAAACTAAAGAAGAAGGCTGATGGAAGTATTGAGCGATACAAGGCTCGCCTTGTAGCTCGAGGTTTCTCTCAGAAGTATGGGGAGGATTATGAAGAAACATTTAGCCCCGTTGCCAAGATGACTTCGGTCCGGGTGGTGACCGCATTGGCAGCTTGCCAAGGGTGGAAGATTTGGCAACTCGACGTGAAGAACGCTTTCTTATATGGCGAGATTGACAAGGATATCTTCATGGATCAGCCACCTGGTTATGTATCCGAAGAGCACCCAAGATATGTTTGCAAGCTCAAGAAGGCTCTTTACGGCTTGAAGCAAGCGCCTCGGGCGTGGTACGGGAAGATCGCAGAATACCTCAAGTTCTGTGGGTACTTTGTTTCTGATTCTGATTCGAGCTTGTTTGTAAAGAAGACGAGGGAGATTCAGGTCTTGGTGTTGCTGTACGTTGATGATATGATCGTCACGGGGAGTCGTGACGAGCTTGCTATCAGATTTGAGATGAAGGATTTGGGCAAGCTCCACCATTTCCTTGGGCTCAAAGTGGAGATGAAAGAGAGCGACATGCTTGTTTCCCAGAAGGGCTATGCGGATCGAATCGTGAAGAGATTTGGCATGGAAGGGGGAAGAGTAGCTCTACTCCACTGGAGGTTGGAGTTCATCTTCGGCAAGATGAACGAAAGGTTCTTATCGATCCTTTGGTGTTCCGGGCTTTGGTCGGAAGCTTGATATACTTGACGATCACGAGGCCAGATATTGCTTATGCAGTTGGTAGAGTGAGTCAGTTTATGGGAGAGCCTCGGAAGCCTCATCTTGTGGCGGCTAGGAGTATATTGAAATATGTCAAATCCACCTCAGATTTAGGTCTCTTCTATGGGAGAGATTCTGGCTTTTGCTTGCATGGGTACATGGATGCTGATTATGGAGGTGATTCGGATGATCGGAGATCGGCGTCTGGATATGTCTTTATGACGGGCTCTACAGCTATATCATGGTGCAGCAAGAAGCAAGATTCTGTGTATGTCTCTACCACGGAAGCAGAGTACAAAGCTTCGGCTTTGGCGGCTCAGGAAGCCATCTGGCTTAGGAGGCTTGTGGAGGACATTCATAGGGAGGTGGGAGGTCCTACTCTGCTACGTGGTGACAACGAGAGTGCTCTCAAACTGGTGAACAATCTAGTTTGTCACGCGCGTACGAAGCACATAGAGATTCTTCACCATTTCATTCGTGAGAAGGTGTTGGAGGGATCTCTGATTGTGGAGCATGTGCAGAGCAAGGAGAACATTGCTGACATATTCACTAAGCCGCTGGCGAAGGGACCTTTTGGTCGGTTGCGAAGTTTGCTTGGGCTGACTTCCACTTCCCACTTCAAGGGGGAGTGTTAAATGTTTGAAGTGGAAGTGGATTTGAGCTGGGCGGTCTGCGGATTGGAGACCGCAGAGACCGTACGGTCTGCGGTGGTTCTCTGGTTGGTTTTGTCTCGACGGTTTGTTCTGAGCAGTCTGATATAGGAGACCGCCTCTTCTATCCGGGCGGCTTGCACGGGTTAGTCTGGCGACTTGTTCTAAGTTGGCCAGATGTTATTGGAAGGAGACCGGGCAGTCTGTTTATTGAGACCACTATGACCGGGCGGTTTGTTTATAACCGCAAGGTTTAATAAAGGAGATGTGAGCTTTGCCGAGCTCGGGCGGTCTGCTTTGCGAGACCGCTCATGATCTGATGAGCGGTTATTGTATCCCGATTGTGTGGTGACGATATCCGTCTACCCGCCTATAAATAGGGGTGCAGGGCCTGTCATTATCAACGAGAACTGTAAGAACCACAATTGGCTTGATTGTGCCGGTCTCACTTTGAGGTCGTGCAGTCTGAGATCATTGTCTGACCGGTTTCTGTGTTCGCAGGTTAGCGGCTTGCAGCTCGTGGTCAGCTTGTCTCCTTCTTCCAGCTTTGAATAAACCAGTCTGGGCGGACTGTGTTTAGGTGTTCGCGGTTTGTGCAGTGGACTCAGTTGATCAGGCGGTCTTAAATGGCCAGGCGGTCTTGAGTTGCAGTCTGTCACAGGTTGCAGTTCTTCGTTCAGTGTTTGCGGGTTCTTCTTTGATCAAGACCGTGCGGTCTGGGCGATCAAGAAGTGCAGACTATTTATTTTCAGCAGTGAAATAAAGCAGCGAGTTGGCAGTCTGTGGTTGCGGTCTGGCAAATGCGGTCTATACTCTGTTCGCGCGGTCTCATCGGCTTTTGTCCAGCTTGTCTGTTCGCGCGATCTGGCGGTCTCAAGTGCCAGGTCGCTGTAGCTTGTTTTACACTTGTGTTTTGTGCTTCTCTCCTCCGTGATTCTTATGAATCATGTCTCGCCATGTATACCTCGCATTGTAAAGAGATAGTTAATGCCATATTCGTTCTTCTAATTGTCACTGTTGTGCTACACTTGTGAAAGGATTTGTGAAGTGTGTTCCGCGTTGTTTTCACTTCATCTCCAGACCTCAATTTTTTCAATATGAAGTACTAAATCAATCAATTCAAAAATTACACAAAAATTACTAGAGATTTATATCATGATTATATGAGCACTACCAAACTTCCATCAATATTCAAGGCAAAATGAGCATGTAGATTCCTCTTATAAAAAAGTGCCCTAATTGGTTATAACCAAATTCCGAGGGGGCAAAGTGTTCCTAAAATTCTCATAATATTACATAGGGCATTTTTACACCCTATGAACCTCTCTATCAAATTTTAGGTCAATCTAAGGACATATGAACCTATGTCCTTCAATGGGTTCAATATATAACCATAAGGTCTAAACTAGGAATCTAGGGCACATCTACTCCAATCCACTCCAAATCTTGGGTGGAGGTGTTTCATGTAATATTAAATCAGTTGCCAAGGTCTCACATCATTTTGATGAGATTTGACCACTTAACCCAACAAGTGCACTTTTGACCTTTTAACCCTTAGTTTGACCAATCTTGGGATGGTTAAATACCCAACCAAATCAATCGCAAATGGGATGGAATTTTCACTAGGGAAAAGCATGACCCTAAGGACCACCCACCAAAATTTGGAAGGGTTTGGAGGTCATGTGACCCTATATTTAATTAATACATGGATTATTAAATTTTTGTAAAAACCTTAGAAAAATGTCCTCCAAAAATTCTCATTTTTGGATATGTTAAGGGTATGGGTATAAAGAGCCTATGTTTCAAATTTCAAGTCATTTGGATGACTGGATTAATGGGGGCACACAAATTAAGCTCTGGTCCACCCTTTATACATGTTGCACTATTTTGAGTGTTGAGGTCAGCCTAGTGTCCAATATTGATGAAACAAATTTTAAATTATAGTTGACCTCAGTGCTTACAACTATCATGTAGACCACTTCCTCTAAATCTGAGCATAAGTATTTTTAATAATTAAAATAAATCACTGCATAATGTGTGACATAATGATATAAATCATTTCATTCATTAAAATGATCCTGCACGAATCTTGGCGCATCCAAGGACAACATCGAGTCATCTTTAAGCTCGAGCCGACGGTCCCGATTGCCTGCGCCTGGGCCTCCTTCCACCTTGTTTTCCCATCCACCTGAGCTCCGCCCCAGCCGGCCAATGCCACCACCACCTCCGTTGAGGTGGTGGCCGACAATTAGGGGTGGTTGGCCGGCTGGAGGTGGCCGAAACAGAGCTTTCTAGCGGGGAAAAAGGCTCAAAAATTAGACCTTTCGGGAACTTGATTCGAGCCCGATTTGGCTCGAATCAAGCCCCCAATTAGATAGAGATCTAGCACTAGGGGAGGAGAAGAGGATCAGACCTATGTTGTGGCCTGAGGTCGCATATTCCGGCGGGTTGCCATGGTCGGAATTGAAGATTTTGGTTTCCAGTGCACGATTCCTCTTGGAAAGTTGGGGTTTTCTCTCCTCTGTGATCACTGATGGTGGTGGGGGTTTCAATTTGAGGCTTGTGAGGCTTTATTCCCGATAGCCATTAATGACCATCAAGGGGGATTTCAGTTTCATTTAGGGGGGATGAATTGTGCATCAATTAGGCCGGGAGAGGGCTGGAAACTCCTCCTCTCCCCAAGGGGAGATGAATGAGGCCATTAATGGGGAAGATTGGAGGTTTCTTCTTCCTCCCCATTAACTCCTCCCTCTCTCTCTCTTTCAAATTGGGCTTTATCTCTCCTGGCCAAATTTCTTAAAATTGAATGGCCATTTTAGTAATTATCAGCCCCATTAGGTGGTGGACCACCTCAATTGAGTCTAGCCCAAGTGAATTGGCCTTGATTAGGTCAAAATGGGGAATTTTGACCTAAAATTAAGGTGGAGTTGACTTTGGTCAATTTGACCATTTGGGTTGACCCCAATGGGTGACTAGTGAGCCATTGGCCTCCATTAAGGGTTAGGAAGGTCTAGGTAGGGTCAATTTGGCAAGGTGAGGGTCAATTGACCCTTAATAAGCAACTTTGACCAAAATAGGGCTAGTGTTGACTTAGGTCAAATTGGCCAAATTGGTGGCCCCATGATGTGGCTTTTTGGTCCATTGGGTCCCTAATATACTCATAAGGGTGGGGGCAAGGTCAATTTGGCATGGTGGATGCCAATTGACCCTAATTAGGCTACTTTGACCAATTTAGTGTTAGGGTTGACTTTGGTCAAATTGGCCTCTTTGGTTGACCCCAGTGGGTCCTTCGTGCTCCAGAGGACCCCTAATGGGTTAAGGATGCTATGGTGGGGTCAAAGGGTCAAGGTAAGGCCCTAAAGTCCAACCCTTGGCTTGGTATCTGGAAATTGCTATTTGCAGACCACTGTGGTTTTCCTCCTTGCTTAAGCTCTCATGGTCTTTTGTATTTCTATGGTTTTGTCATGACCTAGTCATGACAAAACCAAATTAGGGGTCTAGTTGTTTGGGGGATGTTACAAATCCCAATACATAAAAAAAAATTTCATCCCCGAAATTCAGGTTAGGCCTACGCGGTTCCTACCGTAAGTGTGATTAAATGTAACATCCCAAAAATTTAAATTATACCTGTCGTGAAGAGCTCCGAATACTTTTGCTGTATCAAGTCCAGTGGCTCCCAGGTGTGCTCCTCCTGTCCATGGTTTCTCCACAGGACTTTGACTAATGGAACCTTCTTGCGCCGCAGGACTCGCATCTCCGTATCGTCTATCCGAACCGGCTCCAGGTGAACCGATCGATCAGTAGCTACTGGCCCCTTTGTAGTAGATATCTGCTGCTGTGGCCTTAGTAGAGCCCTCCTAAGTGAGGATACATGGAAGACGTCATGCAACCCCGCTAACTCTGGCGGTAGGTGCAGCCTGTAAGCCAAGGGGCCAATCCGCTCTAGTATCCTATAGGTCCCCATATATATCGGACTAAGTTTCTTCTGCATGCGTACCTGCGAGACTCCATGCATCGGACGTATCTTCAAGAATACCCAATCTCCCACCTGGAACTCTACCATACGATGTCGCACATCATAATACTTGGCCTGCCTGCTCTGGGCCTCCAACATCCAGTCTCGAATCATCCGCACCTGAGCCTCCGTGTCCTCCACGAACTCTGAGCCGAGTTCCTTGGGATCCTTATCCTGGATCCAAGATAATGGGGTCCTACATCTCCGTCCATATAAAGCCTCGTAGGGTGCCATGCCTATGCTGGCCTGGTGACTGTTGTTGTATGAGAACTCGACCAACGACAACAGTGTCTCCCATGGCTCCCCGCGGTCCAGAATACAAAGGCGTAGAAGATCCTCCAAGGTCCGGTTAGTACGATCCGTTTGCCCATCTGTCTGAGGGTGGAATGCAATGCTAAATGTCAATCGTGTGCCCAGGTAAGCCTGCACCACTCTCCACTCCCTCGATGTAAATCGTCCATCCTGATCCGACACAATCGTCCTAGGCATGCCATGGTATCGGACAAACTGCTCCATGAACCTTCGTACTAAATCACCGACCTGAGCGTCCTTCCTGACTGGAATGAATCTGGCCACCTTCATCAATCTGTCGACTATCACCCATATAGAGTCATTCCCTGCATGTGATCGGGGAAGACCATGTATAAAATCCATCGCGATGTTGTCGAACTTCCACTCCGGCACCGGGAGTGGTTGCAGTAGTCAAGCCGGGTTCTTGCATTCCACCTTCACGAGTTGGCAAGACTCGTAGTGGGTCACAAAATAAGTGATATCCCTCTTCATGCCCGGACAATACATGGTCCTCTTCAAGTACGCCGTCATCTTGGTGATACCCTGGTGCACCGAATACCTACTGTAGTGAGCCTCTATCATGATGTCCTCCCGAATCCGGCCCCGTGCCAGTATATATACTCGGCCTCTAAAACTCAATAGGCCGTCCTTCAACGAATATTCTCCGGCTGAGCATGCCTCCAAGGCCCTGAATATCGGCTCTAGCTTGGCATCCCGCTTCTGCCCATCCCTGATGCAGACTCGAATGTCGTCTGTAGTACTCATTGGCGCCAAGTATGCCTCATAGAGCTCAGGGTCATCCTCGGACACCAATGAGATCTGCATGTCCTTGAGCATCCGTACCAGCTCCAAAGCCATCAACTAGGGCTCCGCTCCTGATGTGGTAGCTCTCCTACTTAGAGCGCCCGCCACCACATTCGCCTTTCCTGGGTGGTAGTGCATGGTATACTGATAGTACGATAAGAACTCCACCCATCGTCTCTGTCAGATGTTCAGCTCCTTGTGCGTATCTACGTACTTTAGATTTTTGTGGTATGAGAATATGTCGCAGTGGACGCCATAGAGGTAGCGCCGCCATATCTTTAGAGCGAATATGACCGCTACCATCTCCAAGTCGTGCACTGGGTAATTCCGCTCATGGTTCTTCAGCTGGCGGGAAGCGTATGCTATCACGTGCCCGTTCTACATCAGAACGACACCCATCCCCTGGTATGACGCATCCGTATACACCTGAAATCCTTCCTTCCCCAATGAAAGGTCAAGGATGGGGGCCGTCGTAAGCCGACCTTTCAGCTCCTGGAAGGCCTCTTCGCACTGCGTCGTCCAAATGAAGGCAGTATCCTTTTTCGTCAAGGATGTGAGCGGGATGGCTATCAGGGAAAACCCCTGTATGAACTTCCGGTAATAACTGGCAAGTCCCAAGAAACTCCGCACGTCCGTGGCTGTCTTCAGCAGTGGCCATTCTTGTACTTCCTGGATCTTCGTTGGATCCACTGCTAGTCTAGCTCCACTGATAATATGACCCAGGAAGGCCACCTCCTTCAGCCAGAACTGACACTTGCTGAACTTCACGTAGAGGCTGTGCTCTCGAAGTTTATCCAATGTTAGTGCCAAATGTCGTGCATGTTCCTCCTCCGTCCTCGAATAGATGAGGATGTTGTCAATGAACACGATGACAAAGATGTCGAGATAAGGCTCGAACACCCGGGTCATCAAACTCATAAATGCTGATGGTGCATTCGTGAGCCCGAAAGGCATCACGATGAACTCATACAGTCCATATCGGCTGCTGAAAGCCGTCTTCGGGATGTCCTCCTCCTGAATCCACAGCTGATAATATCCTGACCTCAAATCCAGCTTCGAGAGGCAGTGGGCCCCCTCCAGCTGGTCAAATAGCTCGTCTATCCTAGGCAATGAGTATGTGTTTCGCACCGTCAGTCTGTTCAGGGCTCTATAATCAATGCAGAGTCTGAGAGACCCATCATTCTTCTTCAAGAATAACACCGGAGCTCCCCAAGGCGAGGAACTTGGTCTGACAAACCCATCTTCCACCAGCTCCTGCAGCTGGCTCCGAAACTCCGCTAGCTCCTTTGGGGCCATCCGATAAGGAGCTCTGGATACCGGCTTAGCCCCCGACACCAGCTGGATCTGAAAATGCTTCTTACGGTGCGGTGGCAGCCCTGACAACTTCTTCGGAAATACATCGGTAAAATCCCGTACTACCGGGATGCTGACCACAGAATCCTTCGCCTCGATCGCCTCGAACAACACCTGGTATACTTCATCTCCCTGTAGGTGGGCCTTGGCGGCCTGAATAGATGATAATAAGAGACGGGAGGGGGGTTTGATACCTTCGACTACTACTTCCGTGTCCTCATGCTTTAGGACAATCCTCCTTGCCAGGCAGTCAATCCTTGCCTGGTTCCCGTGCAGCTAGTTCATGCCCAGGATCAGGTCGAAGTCTTTCATCTTCAAGAGCGTCGCTGGCGCTTTGAACAACTTCCCTCCAATCTCCACGTTCATATTGCACTTAGCGTTCATTACTATCTCTGACCCGTCCGGGAGTCGCACCCTCCTGTGGATGCCCTCGAAGTGCCGGACTTGGTCCAGATCGTCCACGAATTCTTCCGAGATGAATGAGTGCGAGGCACCAGTATTGAATAAAGTGTAGGCGGACATGCCGCAGACGAGTACTATACCTGGGTGATTTTGTTGTTGTTTGGTTCAATGCTAAGGTAATGCTAAGGTTTGCAAGGTACTAATAATTATTAGAAAAAACATTAAAGTACATGTAATGACCCTTACCAGGTTCTGGGGCTGTGCTAGGTCCAGGGCGTACATCTGATCCCTATTCTGTCTCCGGTATCCGCCCTAAAATCCACGGGTCCGTCCACATCCTCGACCCCCAAAATACTGGGCCCGTGGGGCAGCCTGTAGTGCTGGTGGCACATTTTGCTGGGGGCAGTTCCTCCGGATGTAGCCCGGCTGATGACAGTGGTAACACTCCTGTGGGGGGAGGTGGACCACCTCCTCCTATCCTCGGCACCTCCCGCATCTGTAGAGGCCGAGGAACCAACACTGCCGGCTCCCTCTACTCCTGTCTCTCCTCCTGGCGGGGTCGATCCTCCGTTCTTCTTTCTCCAATGTAACAAACCTTCTGCTGGTCTCTCCTGTCAGTCCTTCCTTGGTTCTCTGTCGGCCTCTTCCTACCTAGAATGATGAGCTGGTCGGCCTCTAATTTCTTGTCCATCTCTAGGACCTTGGCCAGGATGCCGTCTGAAACAAAGAGGAGGGCCTGCCTCAGGTCATCACAGAGGCCCTTATAGAACCTCTTTGCGTAGCCTGCATCATCCAACTGATAAGAGTCCGCAAATCGGGCTAGGTGTGTGAATTCCCGGTGATACTCCACCACTGTCCTGCTTCTCTACCTCAACTGCAGGAACCTGTCTTCTAGATCATCTCTCGCAGACTGCGGTACATAGTGTTTTAGCAGCGCCATCTTGAACTCATCCCACGAGATGTCAGCCGCCTCCAATCCAACATAAGTGGTGTCCAGTAGTGACTTACCCCACCTCTTTGCATGAGATTCCAGGCACGAAACCACCAATGGTACTGCCATATCCGTCGGGCACTGAATCTCTGCCAGCATCTCGTACATGATGTCTACCCACTCCTCAGTCCGAACAACCATCTCCGTCCCGAGGTATGATGGAGAAGAAAGACCTCGGAAGACACTCATCCAGTTGGCCCCGGGGTTTGGCTGAGGAGCCGGTGCCTGCTGTGCCCTGAATGCCTCCAGTATAACAGTCAATGTCTGCCCCATCTTTGACTGCTGGAATGGGGTAGGAGCTGGTGGTGGTGGGACGACGTTTGGAGTCGGAGGAGCTCCATGCTGTGGGGTAGGGTTCATCGCGGTCTACAAAAGTAAATTGGCACTCGTACGAAGATTTGGCAAAAACAAATTCAGTTACAAGTGGTCTTTTTCATGTGATTCCCTTTATGGGCACACCATTGCTTCCGCTTATAGTTTGTCCTCAAACTAAGCTCGCGCGGGGTGGCCCAGGATTTGTGGACTTATTTTCTTCGGATCGAGGTTTCGCTTTGATAATAGTTTGTAAGACCCCATTTTTTTGCTACAAAACTGGGTCTTATGCTCAGAACAGACGCTTTGCGGTGACACCCTCACTCGGGAAGGTCGCCACTACAAAACGCCGATCTTGCCGGCCATATCGATCACCACAGAAGAAAAGTATATATATTTGATTAACTAGAAATCAAGTCCACATTGCATGAATATAATATCTCTGAAATAATGAGGTCCACAAATAGTAACTAAAATAAAGACAACAACAATAATAAGGGCTCCTGCCTGATACATCAAATCCTCACTACAAGTTCTCCCACGAAAGCTAAACTAGTAGTAACACTCACAGATCCCAAGACTGGTGCTCCTGTGCTAGACTGTCCCGCCTCCATCTGCACCGGCCTCTGGTGTTGCAGCGTCTCCTCGGTCCCCTAAAATGATAAGGTCCACCGACCGTTAGTCAAAAGACTAAGCCAATCCCCCACCCCTCCCCCAGTGACTCCTAGGCACCGAGCGGGAGGAATGAAGCGGAGGACAACAAGGGGTATAAATAATAGCATGTGACGGTGATTCTAATCTATGGGAAATATATACCACTATGCAATATATATTATAGTGAGTAAAGTAGTATTAAATAAAGTAGTAATAATTAAATCAGTAATAAGTAAACAGTAATAAAGAAGAGTAAGTACAAAAGAGTAACCTTTGATTTATAGGAATGCCCATACAAACCTACAGATCAAGGGGTCGTTTATCAGGGCCTATCGTATAAAAATTCCCATAGCCATTTTATACAATAGGGGTAGGGGTTGAAATGCAATGCTTAGGCTATGACATGCAGAGTTATGTAGTTTATGCTTTGTTCACACAAGTGCAACTCACACACTTTGACTATATGCGCACAGAACTTTAGTTCCCCCTTTTTGGAGCTAGCAAAACTCCCAGGATACTCTCGTAGTGGCAAACAGAAGCGGTGGGTTGGGCCTCTCCCATCTCTAGGTTGGTATCTGCACTACATAACCTAGACCTATCATACGCCTCAACGCTAAGAGCACAACAACGGAGTTCCTGCGTACTCTTGCTAGCCTATCCACCAGACTTTTCTTGGTAAAGTGTAATCCACACTTACCGAGCCAAAGTATCGACGTCGGTGCGACGACCATCAATACTTCCATTAATATTCAAGGTAAAATGAGTATGTAGATTCCTCTTATAAGAACGTGCCCTAATTGGTTATAACCAAATTCAGAGGGGGCAAATTGTTCTTAAAATCCTCATAAAATTACTTAGGGCATATTTACACCCTATGAACCTCTCTACCAAATTTTAGGTCAATCCAAGGGCATATGAACCAATGTCCTTCAATGGGTTCAATATATAACCCTAAGGTCTAAACAAGGAATCTAGGGCACATCTACTCCAATCCACTCCAAATCTTGGGTGGAGGTATTTTATGTGATATTAAATCAGTTTCTAGGGTCTCACATCATTTTGATGAGATTTGACCACTTAACCCAACAAGTGCACTTTTGACCTTTTAACCCTTAGTTGGACAAATCTTGGGATGGTTAAATACCCAATCAAATCAATCCCAAATGGGATGAAATTTTTACCAGGGGCATAACATGACTCTAAGGACCACCCACTTAAATTTGGAAGGGTTTGGAGGTCATTTGACCATATATTTAATTAATTCATGGATTATTAAATTTCTATAAAAACCTTAGAAAAATGTCCTCCAAAAATTCTCATTTTTGGATATCTTAAGGGTATGGTTATAAAGAGCCTATGTTTCAAATTTCAAGTCATTTGGATGAATGGATTAATGGGGGCACACAAATTAAGCTCTGGTCCACTCTTTGTACATATTGCACTATTTTGAGTGCTGAGGTCAGCCTAGTGGTCCAAAATTGATGAAACAAATTTTAAATTAAAGTTGACCTCAGTGCCTACAACTATCATGTAGACCACTTCCTCCAAATCTGAGCCTAAGTATTTTTAGTAATTAAAACAAATCACTGCATAATGTGTGACAGAATGATATAAATCATTTTATTCATTAAAATGATCCTGCGCGAATCTTGGCGCATCCAGGGACGGCATCGAGTCATCTTCAAGCTCGAGTCGACGGTACCGATTGCTTGTGCCTGGGCCTCCTTCCACCTTGTTTTCCTGGCCACCTTAGCGCCGCCCCTGACGGCCAATGCCACCACCACCTCCGTTGAGGTGGTGGCCGACGATTAGGGGTGGTTGGCCGGCCGGAGGTGGCAGGAATAGGGCTTTCTAGCGGGGGGAAAAAGGCTCTAAAATGAGACCTTTCGAGACTTGATTCGAGCCCGATTTGGCTCGAATCAAGCCCCCAATTAGATAGAGATCTAGCACTAGGCGAGGAGAAGAGGATCGGACCTGTGTGGTGGCCTGAGGTCACGTATTCCGGCGGGTTGCCATGGCCGGAATCGAAGCTTTTGGTGCCATGCCTCCTCTGGTTTCCAGTGCACGATTCCTCTTGGAAAGCTGGGGGTTTCTCTTCTCTCTGATCACTGATGGTGTTGGGGGTTTCAATTTGAGGCTTGGGAGGCTTTATTCCCGAAATCCATTAATGACCATCAAGGGGGATTTCAGTTTCATTTAGGGGGGATGAATTGGGCATCAATCAGGCCTAGAGAGGGCTGGAAACCCCTCCTCTCCCCAAGGGGAGATGAATGAGGCCATTAATGGGGAATATTGGAGGTTTCTTCTTCCTCCCCATTAACTCCCCCCTCTGTCTCTCTCTCTTTCAATTTGGGCTTTCTCTCTCCTGGCCGAATTTCTTGAAATTGAGTGGCCATTTCAGTAGTTCTCAACCCCATTAGGTGGTGGACCACCTCAATTGAGTCTAGCCCAAGTGAATTGGGCTTGATTAGGTCAAAATGGGGAATTTTGACCTAAAATTAAGGTGGAGTTGACTTTGGTCAATTTGAACATTTGGGTTGACCCCAATGGGTGTCTAGTGACCCATTGTCCTCCATTAAGGGTTAGTAAGGTCTAGGTAGGGTCAATTTGGCAAGGTGAGGGTTAATTGACCCTTAATAGGCCACTTTGACCTAAATAGGGCTAGTGTTGACTTAGGTCAAATTGGCCAAATTGGTGGCCCCATGATGGGGCTTTTGGTCCACGATGGGGCTTTTGGACCAGATTGAGGCCCTATTCATCTCCCCAAGCCAAGCCGAAATCCTCTTAATGGCCATTAATGGAGAAATCAAAGCGTTCCCCTTCCTCTTCCCCAAATTGAGCCCTTTAAAAGATTCAGAGGACTGAGAGGATCATTTTCCCCAACTTACACAAAGGAACCAACCAACTTGGTGTAGAAGTTGCATGGCATCGAAAGCTCAACGGACATCAATGGCTACCTGACGATTGACAAGAATTCCCCCTCCCAACAGGTCCTGCCTCACCTCCTTCCTCAGTGGGTAGATCTACAACTAAATGGCCTCTGGTTTTGGGGCCAATTGGCCCAAAATCGGCATGGACGAAAGCTTACTTTCAAGCTTTTATTTTCCAATCCAAAAACCTTGTTATGGCCACCTCCGGCCGGCCAACCACCCCTAATCGCCGGCCACCACCTCAACGAATGTGGTGATGGCATTGGTCGGCCAGGGCGGCGCTCAGGTGGATGGGAAAATGTGATTGAATGTGGCCCATGCGCGGGCATTCGGGGACGTCGGCTAGAGGAGGAAGACGACCCGATGCCGTTCATTTTGCGCCAAGATTCGTGCAAACTCGATTGTATTAATTGAATTAATAGTATTTCATTTCTGTCACAGTTTATACAATGGATTGAATTAATTATTAAAAATAGTTAGAGCCCTCACCTGGAAAAGTGGTCTACACCAACCTTGTACCCATTGAATCTAATTTATTTTAAAATTGATTTCACCCCCATTGGGTCAGTGGTCTGACCACAACACTCAAAATGGTGCAGCCTATACATAGGGTTGACCAGAGATAGATTTGAGTGCCCCCACCAATCCAGACATCCAAATGATTTGAAATTTGGAGAATAGGTTAGTTGTACCCACATCCTCAACATATCCAAAAATGAGAATTTTTGGAGGACCTTTTTCTATAGTTTTTGCAAACATTTAATAAATCATGTATGAATTAATTTTTAGGGTCTAAAGACCTCCAACCCTACAAAATTTTGGTGGGTAGTCCTTAGGGTCATGACATGACTCTGGTAAAAATTTCATCTCGATCATTTGGGATTGATTTGGTTGGGTAATTAAGTAACTCAAGTTTGGTCAAATTAGGGGATATTAGGTCAAAAGTGCACTTGATGGATTTTAGGGGCCAACCCTCACCCAAATGTTCTGAAACCTTTGCCACTGATTTAACATCACATAAAACACCCCCACAAGTAGTTTTGGGTGGTTTGGGGTGGATGTGCCCTAGAACCTTAGTTTAAACCCTAAGGTTGTATATGGAACCTATTGAAGGACATATGGTCATATGTCAATGGATTGACTTGGAACATGGTAGAGAGGTTCATAGGGTGGTATTATGCCCTAAATAATTTACCTGGAATGTTTTGGAACATTTATCCCCTCTGAATTAATTAAGAACCAATTAAGGCACTTTCTTATAAGAAGAATTAATATGTTTTTATAACCTCGGGTGTTTCATGAAATTTTGGCAGTGAGCTTGTATTAGTGATATTGTTCGTTGATAATTTTATTGAGGATTTTAGATTGATCTCTATAGTACTTCATTCAAAAGTCAATTGTTTGCCCTAATTATAAGAAAAATTATTCATGGGCTTAATGTTCATTGAAAAATGCTATAAAACTTGGTCAGAGGGCATCTTAGGGCATTACAAAGCTCTGTAAATTTTGGTATAAGGTTTGGAAGTATTTACAAGTAGGTTACTTCACAAAGTGCTCTAGTTTGGATTTATTTGAAATATTTGTTTTTGTGGCTAAATGACCTTAGAAAATTATGGAACTCAAGCAGTGAACTTTCCTGATCACCTTAGACACCTGTTAATTTTCTTGTAATTTTTGAATGAGTATTTTTGGTACTGATTTTAATAAATCAGTACCAAAACCTTTCTGGAAATTTATGAATTTCATATATGGCTATTATTTTGATCATATATAGTTGGGCAAAATTTATTATGGTCATAGCTTATAATAAAACCATACTTGGTGTTCAAAGTCATAGGTTCCCTGAATTTGGAGAAATTATAATAAATGCCAAATAAAATAGGAAAATTATGAATTTCTGGAGATAGTCTTAAAATGTCATAACACACCCCCAATAAAAATCTTGGGTTATTTGAATGATTATTTGGAGTACCTCCTCTCATGCACCTCATATAGTTCGCGAGGTCTGCGCATAGTAAAACTGTAGAATTAAGGTAACTTGTAGACCACCTAGTGGAAATGTGAGGTAGTTGGTGTACCTGGTCTGGTTAAGGAGGTTTGAGGTCACCAACAGGTGTTTAAGTAGTGAGTATGCCCGGTTAGTAAAGGGGCAAGGATGTGCTTGGGATCGATGAGAGGTCGTCATTCCCTTGGAGTGGAGTTAAACACACTTAGTGTTAGTAAGTGCAACAATTAATAATAGTCTAGTCATGAGTAGACATCAATAAGAATAAGTTCCTTGAAAAGGGAGCCTTGGGGTTCAGTCCATCTTAGCTCCTAGTACCGTTGCGAGCCCCTCACATGGTAGTCCTCGGGAAGTCCATGTTTAACCCAAAACTGTAGGAATAAATTATTATGCGAGTTTAACTTAATAATACCCTCACCCACTTCCCATTGTTATGGGTGGTTAGTTTGTTTGGCCTTACGAGCAGTAGGCTAGGTGGTTGTAGGTACGGAAGGGTTAGTCCATCGAACCGGTGGCTCGAAAGGTTATTGTGATGGGCAGGTTAGCCCGGGGAGCCTATGGCTCGGAGATATATAGTAATCATATTTGTATGTGCATAAAGGTGGTGGGTCTTCAGTATTGGATGGTCATTCGCACCGACGTCGATACTTTAACTCGGCAAGTATGGTTATCACTTAGCCAAGGAAAGTCTGGTGGACCAGCCAACAAGAGTACGCAGGTGCTCCGCAGTTGTGTTCTTCACATCGAGGCGTATGAAAGGTCTAGGTTAGGTAGTGTGAATACCAACCTAGAGGTGGGCGAGGCCCAACCCACTGCCTCCGTTTGACACTACGGGATGTACCTGAGAGTTTAGCTAACTCCAAAAGGGGGAAATGAAGGTATGTGGGCATAAATTCGGGTGCGTGTGTTGCAGTTGCGTGAACATAACTTTAAACTACATGTCATAGCATAAGCATTGCATTTCAACCCCTACCCATATCGTATAAATTGGTATGTGACTTTTTATATGATAGGCCTTGCTAAACGACCGCTTGGTCTATAGGTCTGTTTGAGCATTCCTATAAATCAAGGTTACCTTTCTTACTTACTTCACTTTACTTTATATATGGTAGCTAGCTATAGTTTGTACTTTACTCTTTACTATTCTTTACCCTGCTTTACTTACTATTTTATATATATACACACCTGTGTAGTGGTAGATATTCCTATAGCTAGGTCATGTTATCTGCTATGATTTATACCCCTTGCTCTCCTTCCACTTCATCCCTCCCGCACAGTGCCTAGGAGCCACTGGGGGAGGGGTGAGGAAACGAGGCTTAGTATTTTGACTAACGGTCAGTGGACCATATCATTTTAAGAGATCGAGGAGCTGCACCAGGGGATGCAGCACCGCCAGAGGACAACACAGATGTAGGCAGGCTAGTCTAGCACAAGAGCACCAGTCTCAGGATCAGTGAGTGGTTATTAGTAGTTTGCTTCCGCAAGAGATCTTGTAGTGAGGATATGATGTACTAGGTAGGAGCCCTTCTTATTATATCCCTTTTATTCAGTTATTATCTGTGGACACCTATCTTTACAATTTTATATATTATGTGATGTGGACTTGGACCTTTATTTGTTCATTTGTACTTTTCTTCTTCTGTGATTGATATTGCCGGCAGGATCAGTGCTTTGTAGTTGCGACCTTCCCGAGTGTTGGTGTCACTGCAAAGCGGAGGTTCTGGGCATAAGACCCAATTTTGAAAAAAAAGGTCTTACAAACTGGTATCAAAGCTAGGTTTCGATCCTAGGACCTATGGTGTTGGCATAAAAAATGTACCTCCAAAACTCACACTAGAGATGGGGAAAACTGTGAAGTGCAGGTTACTTGAGATAGAAGATGCCAGAGGAGAGACCTCTGATGAGAAAAACTGTTTCAATTAATCTCAAGAGAGGTTACAAGATGAAAGTCCAGAACAGGCCAGAGGAAGAGGTAGAAAAGTGACAGAATTCGAGACCGCTTACACAGGTTGTAAGCTGGAGCCTCGAAGACAAAAGTCTCTTTCAGGTACCCTCAACCCACTATTTATAAACACGGAGGCTGCCCAAATGGGTAGATCCAAAAATTACGGGCTGGCCGGGATACAGGAGAGCTAGGGCAGAGATAAGAGGAAAAAGGATCAGACCGCCCGGTCTGGCGGTTTCCAAGATCTTGACCGCATGGGCCTTAGACGAGAAATCCAGAGCGGAGGCTGGCGATCTGGGCAGTTACAAAAAGCTGAGACCGCGACCACCATAAATGCGAGGGAAACTATAAATACCGCTTGAGGGGTTCCAGAGTCCAGAAGCTTCTAAAAAGAAAAGCGAGCTAGCAGTGTAAGCGGTCACTGCTTCTGAGTTCAAAACGAGATTGAAGCTGGTGAGCATGCTGGATCGGATCTCCAAGCGGTCTCCTAAGGCTTCTTCTCTAAAAGGGAAGAAGAAGGAGACTGCCAGCTCTAAGAAAACGTTAGCGGTCAAGCCTCCAAGAGATACTGCTAAGGTGGAAGCGGCGAAGGAGATCGCCAATGCTCCTGAAAAACAAACTGCACTGCCGGGGAATGTGGTCTTGCCGGTCTCAAAAGTTACAGACTTGCCGGACACTTCTTCTGGACCTCCTATGCTTGATCTTACAGATATGACTATCACTTTTGATTGTCATAAATCTGAGGAAGCTCTCAAGCAGGCCGTTGAATAGACCGGAGAATCTTCTCATCAAGCTGTCGTCGAGACGTGGAAATGCCATCGAGAAGTCAACATAAGTCATGCCCGTGACCCAAATGTCACGGCCGTGACTTTACCGCATGATCCCTGCACACCGCCACATCGAAATCAAACCCACGCTGTATTTAATGAAGTCGTCCAAGGTCACGCCCGTGACCCAAATGTCACGGGCGTGACTTGTCACTTTTCGCCGCGTCGTCATGCAAGACCCACGCCGCTGTCGGAACTGAGCTGAACAGTGATTACACACCCTTGGTCACGCCCGTGACCAATTTTTTCTATAAATTCAGAGGTTCTCCTTGAGTCCAGGGTTCAGAATTTTGGAGAGGGGGAGGTGCTGTTAGAGCTGTTAGTGAGCTTTTTCTTGTTTCCTTCATGTTTTTTCATTTCATGCTCTCTTTCTCTTCATGTCAAGTAATGTTTTAATTTTCCTTCTTGCAACTAGTCTAAGCTTGTAATCGTTTCCGTTCTAGCATTGTAATCCCTTTTAAAGCTTGTAATAGTTTCGGTTATCAATAAATTTTAGTTTGCTCTCTTTCTTTTTCTCCTTCTATCTCAGTAATTTTTCCTTTATGCAATTTTATTTTTCTTACGCTTTCCCCTCCACCATGATTAACTAATTCTCATTAGTGCTTGATCGAAATGATCCGAGTATGAGATAATCAAGATATGACTTTCTAAGCTCTCTTTTTCCATTTTTGTAAACACTTGAATTACCCTTGATATTTAACTAGTGAGACCATATTTTCGATGTATGGTGTTCGCTTAGGTTTTCATACTTAGTTAGCCGAGAGGCTAAAAGTATAAATCGATCACTCATGGGTAAAGAGAGTTGCATGCACCCCTCGAGAGAGGATGACGTAAATCTCCCGGATTGGAGTCAAATCCAATAATGGGGTTCACAACGTAAAGCAAGTTTTAGGTAATCAATTATAGGACGAGAGTCCAGTTGATTCTTCCTAAACTTAGTTGGGCATTAACCTCGAGAGGGGCATGTTCAAGCTTCGGGAACCTCCACGGTCAAGTAGTTTAATTAAACAGAATTAGATTTATTTTTCTTTCACTTGATTATTCTCACTCCAGGGTGACTTTTGATTGAGCACTAATCTTTTTACCATCGTTTAAACCTCTCTTTTAGTTTGCAAATTATCTCTCATTAGCTAAGTAAAACAAATCCTCAAAAATTTAATAGATAAGATAATAGTGTTTTTCCTCGAAGTAGAAGTAATCAATGCGCCCCGTGGAATACGACCTTGGTATATCTAAATATCATATACTATAGACGATAATGTATACTTGCCTTCATCGAATATAGTTTTGGAATTAAAAATCTGTAATCCTTCGCTAAACAAATCTTACAATCTCAATATTCAATTTTTGGCGCCGTTGCTGGGGATTTTGTGTAGATATTTTGAAAAGAGGATAGCTATTAATTTTATTGTGTTTCTTGTTATTTTATTTTACTTTTTCTAATTTCAAAAATCTTAAGGGTGTAATTTAAATCTTGGAAAGGGACATTTGGGCTATCATCCTATCGCACCTCCTAGTACCGGTGAGAACCCCTCACAGGGCATACCTCGGGAAATCCAAGACTAACTTAATCCGCATAAAAGAAAAAAATTATAATAATCAAGTTTTCCTCTTTCTTTATTTTTAGTTTTATTTTACTCTCTTTTCTCTTTTGCTCTTTCTTCTTACCCTTTTTCCTTTTTAGTGTATGACCCAACGTAGCGCTTCGAATATTCCTTTTGATCCAAAGATCGAGCGAACCCTTTCGCGGCGTCGCCATTCTCATGATCAGAAAATACAATTATTATTCGAAGAGTCGATCGGGGACACTAACACAGAAATTATGGATCCTAATCTCAATCCTACTAATCCTAACGCTCCCAATCCTAATGAGGCCGTGCAACGGACCATGTCCTATTATGCACGTCCGAATATGGAAGGCACACAGTCAAGTATTATTCACCCCACAGTGGCAAACAATAACTTTGAGATCAAGTCCAGCATCATACAAATGGTGCAACAATCAGTGACCTTCGATGGTCAGCCGGACGAAGATCCAAATTGTCATATATATAATTTTCTCGAAATTTGCGACATATTTAAAATCAATGGCGTCACTGACGACGCCATTCGATTACATCTTTTCCCTTTTTCTTTGCGGTCTAAGGCCAAGCAGTGGTTGGGCTCACTTCCTAGGGAGTCCATCACTAAATGGGCCGATATGGCGGAAAAATTTCTCACTAAATATTTCCCGCCTGCTAAGACCGCCAAAATACGAACAAATATTGCGTCATTTATGCAAATCGACTCAAAGACTCTCTATGATACATGGGAGCGCTTCAAGGAGCTTTTGCGTAGATGCCCTCACCACACACTTCCTGCTTGGCAACAATTGCAAATTTTTTATAATGGCTTGAATTTCCAAACAAGGCAAATGATTGATGCGGCGGCCGGGAGTAATTTAAATAGGAAAACCTCGGAGGCCGCTCAAGAGCATTTTGAGGAAATGGCCATGAATGCGTACCAATGAAATATGCCCCGAGCTAGGCCTAGCAAGCCAGCCAGAATTTTTGAAATAGACAGTACTTGTAACTTAGCTTTACAAGTTGAGCGCTTAACAAAGCAAGCGACGAAGATGTCTGCTTCCTCCGCACTCCTCCTTGGGCTAATAATGTTTTAATTGAAGAGCAGGTTGACAACATAGGAAATCCACCTCGGCCTTCCTATAACCCGAACTCCGCTTCGTACAACAACACTTACAATGAGGGTTATAGGAACCATCTGAATTTCTCGTGGAGCAACCAAGGAAATGCTCAGCGTCCTTTAAATTTGAATCAACCTCCTAATCAACTTCTTAACTTAACTCCCCCTCCAAATTTTAATCCGCCCGATTTTCAACCGCAACAGCAAAATCCCTCTCTGCTTGAAAAGGTTTTTGCAAAATATGTTGCTAGAAATGAATCGAACATTCGGAATCTCACAGGATCGATCAAAAATTTAGAGAATCAAGTGGGCCAACTCGCAAAGATGTTCTCCAAGCATCAGCAAGGAGCACTACCGGGAAATACAGAGCCAAATCCAAGGGAGAGCGCGAACGTGATTACACTCCGAAGTGGGAAGGAGGTGGTTTCAAAACAGGACAAACCCAAGGTAACTTCCTCTCCTCCTCCTCCTACTCCTATTTTATCATCAAATTTGCCCGCTACGGTAGCTCCGCATGCTTCTAGTTCAAATATTATGTATCCGTCTAAGCTTAGGAGCGAGTGCGCCGAGAAAAATTACATTTTTTTTAGAAATTTTAAAACAAATTCATATTAATGTACCCTTCTGTGAGGCTATCTCTCAAATGCCGAAGTATGCAAAATATCTTAAGGAGTTGCTCTCAAATAAGAAGAAATTAGAAGATATTTTGCATATTTCCTTACACACAGAATGCTCCGCGGTTGTACTCAACAAATTGCCTCAAAAAGCAAATGACCTGGGACGGTTCTCCATCCCGTGTCTATTTGGCAATTCGTTAGTAAAGTACGCCTTAGCGGATCTTGGAGCAAGCATCAATCTCATGCCTTTTTCGTTAGTCAAAAAGTTAGGTCTAGGAAATCCTAGCCCCACTCGAATGAGTATTCAATTAGCGGATCGTTCATTAAAATATCCGGTAAGGATATTGGAGGATGTGCTCATTAAGGTTGACAAGTTCATATTCCCAGTGGACTTTGTCATTCTTGACATCGAAGAGGATGCCGAAGTACCCCTCATACTCGGCCGCCCCTTCCTTGCCACCTCCCACACAATTATCGACGTAAGTAACGGAAAGCTCCTCCTACGAGTTGGAGATGATGAATTTACTTTTAGTATAAATCCCTCGATGCGAAACACCTTAGAGAATGACGATTCATGTTTCTATTTAGAAGAATGTTTTGAGAACAAATTTTATTCACTTCCCGAGTTAGTCTCCACATCGAGTCACGATTCTGAGCTCGCCGAGCTCTTTCATCTATAAGAAGAAGTCTCTCGCTCTGCACCACCTGAACCATTATTCTTAGAAAAATTAAAAATCAAAACTTCTTATGAAGAGCCACCCATTTTAGAATTGAAACAACCCCCTCCTCACCTAAAGTATCTATTTTTAGAAAAAGAGTCTAAGCTACCCGTTATCGTTTCATACGAACTTAGCGATTCAGAAATTTCTGAATTGACTATAGTCTTAAGCAAGCACTGACACGCAATTGCGTGACAAATAACTGATATCAAGGGCATTAACCCTTCCTTCTTCACTCACAAAATCTTCCTCGAAGATAATTCCCACAACGCGGTCCAGCCTAAACGATGACTAAACTCGAATATGAAAGAAATCATTAAGGCTGAAGTTATCAAACTTCTAGACACGGGAATCATCTACCCGATATGGGATAGTACTTGGGTTAGCCCAGTATAAGTCTGCCAATGAAAGGCGGCATAACGGTAGTTGCGAATGAAAATAACAAATTGATCCCAACCCGTACCGTTATGGGTTGGCGGATGTGCATCGATTATTGAAAACTAAATGATGCCACCCGTAAGGATCACTTCCCATTACCTTTTATCGATCAAATTTTAGAGCGCCTTTCAGGTCACTCCTACTATTGTTTGCTCGAGATTGTCGGGATATTTTTAAATCCCTATTTCGGTCGACGATCAAGAGAAAACCACATTCTTTGTCCCTTTGGCACCTTTGCTTATCGAAGGATGCCATTTGGTCTTTGTAACGCGTTGGCTACATTCCAAAGATGTATGCTGATGATATTCAACGAAATAGTAGATGAAGTGATGGTAGTTTTCATGGACGACTTTTCCGTTTTCAGAAACTCGTTTCAAAATTGTTTAAAAAATCTCGAGCGCGTGCTACAACATTGTGAGGAAACAAATTTGGCTCTTAATTGGGAGAAATGGTATTTTATGGTCAAAGAAGGATTATTCCTTGGCCATAAAATATCGGGCAAAGGGATCGAGGTCGATAGGGCAAAGATCGAAGTAATCGAAAAACTACCATCAGCGCTTTATCCAAATTTTTTCCAAAATCACGAAGTCGTTAACCCATCTCCTTGAGAATGAGTCTTCCTTCCTTTTTAACAACGAATGCCATTTGTCCTTTAAACTTATAAAAGAAAAGCTTATAAATTCTCCGATTCTAGTTGCGCCATATTGGTCGCTACCCTTCAAAATTATGTGCGACGCGAGTGATATTGCGGTAGGCGCCATATTAGGTCAACGGGTGAGTAATTATTTCCACCCAATTTATTATGCGAGCAAGACACTCACGTCGGCACAAGCAAACTACACCACTACCGAGAAGGAGCTTCTAGCCATCGTTTTTTGCTTTTGATAAGTTTAGGTCGTACATCACTCTCTCGAAAGTTATCGACTTCACAGATCACTCCGCTCTTAGATTTATTTTAAGTAAATCGGACGTCAAGCCTCGTCTTTTGCGACGGATCCTCCTCTTGTAGGAGTTTGATCTAGAGATTCGGGACAAAAGGGGAGCCCAAAACTTGGCGGCCGATCAACTTTCTCGTTTAGAAAATCCCGCCACGGAAGCATTAATAGAAGCTGACATTAATGATAAATTCCCTGAAGAGCGCCTACTCGCTCTCAAAAATTTAAATACATCTCCCACCCCCTGGTATGCGGATTTGGCTCACTATCTAGTAGCTTGGGTCCTACCAAAAGAATTCTCGTGTCAGCAAAAGAAGAAATTCATTTCTGATTTAAAGAATTATTTTTAGGAGGATCCCTTTTTATTCCGTGTTTGCGTAGACCAGGTAGTGAGAAGATGCATCACGAGTGAGGAAGGCATAAAAGTTTTACGGCATTGTCATGAGGGACCAACCGGTGGTCATTATCAAGGGAACCGAACTACGAGGAAGGCGCTGGAGGCAGGCTTTTATTGACCCATGCTCTTTAAAGATGTTCACACCCTTGTGAGTACTTGTGACAGCTGACAGTAGTCCGGGAACATCACCCGCCGAGATGAGATGCCCCAAAATATTTACTTAGAATGCAAAATTTTCTATCTTTGGGGTATTGATTTCGTTGGTCCTCTCCCTCCTTCTTTTTCAAACAAGTATATTCTAGTTGCGGTCGACCATGTGTCGAGGTGGGCGGAAGCGCAAGCTCTTCCCACTAATGATGCACGAGTCATCGTTAGTTTCTTAAAAAAAATTATTTTCTCGATTTTGTATGCTGCGCGCCATAGTTAGTGATCAGGGCACCCACTTTTGCAATAGCCAATTCACAATTTTTTTTAGCATAATATGGTGTCACGGACAAACTATCCACTGCTTATCACCCACAAATGAGCGGCCAAGTTGAAGTCATAAATCGAGAATTAAAGCAGATTTTAGAAAAAACTGTTTCTATTAATCGGAAGGATTGGGCACTTAAGCTTGATGACGCGCTATGGTCCTATCAAACGGCTTACACGATCGCTATCGGTAGTACACCGAATCAAATGGTTTATGATAAGGCTTGCTGTTGGGAATATTGCCCTCAATATTCCTTTGATTTGAAGAGGCATCACTCTCAATGCTAAGTACAAAGTTGTATTTGATAAAGCCATATTTGTGCTAGAAATACAGGCTCAGGTAACTCAAGAGAAAGGGCCAATCATGCCCTTAGATTAGGAGAAAACAACTCCTAATGAGATGAAGATTTGTCTCAGCAGAACCGCTGAGACGAAGGGTTAAATCTGCTGAGACGAGCTAAATGTCTCAGCTGATCCGCTGAGACAAGACCAGGAGCCGCTAAGAAGGCATCTGGGCAAGCTGAGCTGAATATAGAAGAGAATTGGCGTGTTCGTCGAACGCAGAACACAGTTCATCGAACACAGAGACAACAGAAGCAAACTGCTGAGACTTGGCGTGTTCCTCGAATGCAGAACACAGTTCGTCGAACACAGAGACAACAGAAGAAAACATCTGAGTCTTGGCGTGTTCTTTGAACGCAGAACACAGTTCGGCGAACACAGAGACAATAGAAGCAAACAACTGAGACTTGGCGTGTTCGTCGAATGCAGAACACAGTTCGTCGAACACAGAGACAACATAAGCAAACAGCTGAGACGTGGCGTGTTAATGGAACGCAGAACAAAGTTTGTCGAACGCAGAGTTGGGTAAGTTTGTCGAACCCAGTATGACGAGTTCGTCGAACGCAGAGTGCGAGTTCTGCCCGTGGCGCAAGCTGCAGAAAGGCAGTATGGGGTCCACCAGTCTCTCCCATACTACTTAGAAGGATGGCTGAGGGCCGTTGAAGGTCGTGGATGTATAAAAGAAGAAGTTAGGGCACTTTGGAAAAGTGCTGGTCGAGTGCTAAAACAATTTTACTATTCCATTGACGGCTAGAGCTCTCGTCTTTCTACTCCTGCTCACTGAACAAGCAATAAGAAGAAGAGAGAAAAAGAAAGCTCCTCTACAAGAAGGAGCAAGGTGATCTTACATCCTTCATCTGAAGAGGAAGATCAGTGTGTAGCTGCCATCAACATCTCCAGCTACAAGGAAGCACCAGGTGTGCAGGAACTATAGGGGACTTCTTCTGCTATCTACTGTAGTAAGCTTCAACAAAACTTGTACTGTAGGGCTGTTGCCTGAATTTGTAGGGCTGAAGGCCTGAGTTTGTAAGGCTGATTTTGCCTGAGTTTGTAGGGCTGAAGGCCTGAGTTTGTAAGGCAGCTTTTTCCTGAGTTGTAGGGCTTTATTGCCTGTGCTGTAGGAGGAGGATTCCTCTGAGGTAGGATCTGGAAGAGGTCTGAGTTATAGGAGGTGGATTCCTCTGAGGTAGGGCTTGTTGGCCTAAGATTGTAGGACCTGCTGTGGTCTGAGTTGTAGGATCAGTGGCTGATCTGAGGTAGGGTTGGGAAAACCTGAGAGATCCTGAGGGATCTGTGCTGTAAGCTATTTTAGCTGAGTTTGGAGGAGTTGGCCCTGTCTAACACACTGTTAGAAGGGTGAATGGGGAAAGTGGACTACCCATAGACACCCTGTCTTGGGGAACCACTATAAACACTTGTGTGTATTCTGGTTGTGCTTGATTACTTGTTTAGAATAATCTTAAACATCTAAATAAAACAAGTAAAAATCAAAAGACCTATTCACCCCCCTCTAGGTGAATTAGATCATATACCTAAATAATCTTTCAAGTGGTATCAGAGGCAGGTTGGTCAAGAAAGACTTAACAGTCTGACCAGATCCTAAATAGGTATTGAATATTCTGAATCAAATGGCCTCTAGTGGAATGCAGAAGGAGATGGCTCCATGAAATTGCCCATATGCAACAAAGCCAACTTTGGCATATGGAAGCAGAGGGTTAGATTGTTCATGGAAGCATCTGACCCTAGGATCTATATTACTGTTAAGGAAGGTCCCTTCACTTTCAAAACTGCCTCCACAATAGATCCAACCAGAAGGGTGGACAAGGCATTTAATGGCTTAACCACAAATGAACTCACTCTGTTCACTATGGACAAGAGAGCCCAGAATATCATAGTAAATGCTATTGATGACTCTACATTTCAAAACCTAGTACACTGCACTACTGCCAAGGAAATGTGGGACACATTAGTAGTTTATATGGAAGGGACTGCAAAAGTGAGAGATGACAAAAATTCACTCCTAAACCAAGTGTATGAAGCCTTTAGGAAGATGCGCCAGGAGAGCATTTCCATGTGTTCTGAGAGGTTCTTTAGGATAGTGAATGAACTAAGAACCTATGAGAGAGTGTTCACCAACTATGAGCTGAATGATAAGTTCCTTAGATCTCTAACTAGGGATTGGGACACAAAAAATTGTGTCATCAGGGAAGTGGCAAGGCTGGGAGAAACCCCTACCCACACATTGTTTGGGAAACTGCTCTCATATGAGATGCAGCTGACTGCAAGAAAGAAGGAGGATACTTCCTCTAGGGCTCACATAAGGGAGAGAACTGTAGCTCTCAAAGCTGATAGCTCAAAGAAGAGCAAGGGAGGATTACATTCACCTCCAAGAAGGACACTTGAATCTGAGAAGTCTGAGAGCTGCACTTCAAACTGCTCCTCTTCTGATGAGGAGTTTGCTGCCTTCACTAGGCAGTTCAAGAAGATGATAAGGAGGAAACAATGGAAGAACAAACCTTCCTCCTCCTCTCATCCCAGGAAGGATCACCATAGATCTGAAAGGCAGAACCCCAAAGGGGACAGGTATGATTCTAAATCTAGTAAACATATTTCAAATAACATCATTTGCTATTGTTGCAGTAAGCCTGGACATGTCATTGCTGACTGTCCAGTCAAGAGAAAAGAAAGAGATGACAAGAAGACCCATCACCAGAAGGAGAGGAAGGGAGAAAAATCCTTTCTAGCCAAGAAAGGAAAGAGCTGGAGTGAATCTGAATCTTCATCTTCAGATTTAGATGGAGAAGATGAAGCCTACATAGGGCTATTTGCTGCTCAGGAGGAAGAGGACTATCCAGCTACCAGGACAGGAATCAGGGCCCCTCTATCACATTCAGGAAGTTATGTAGACAAGGATGAAGTCATTCAAGATGACCATGGGCTGATGGCTCTAACTGAAGATGAGGACAACCACAACAATTCAGAACATGAGCAGGTATTAGTTCATTCCATATCCTCTTCTGATTATGAGACTGGTCCAGAATCTGAAGCACCTTCATCAATTGGTGGAAGTGGTTCAGAAGCCGAGGAAGAAGTGAATCAATTGATTGACAAGTATGGTGTTCTTTTGGAAGCTCTGAAGAAGAGCAAGAAGCTTGCCAAGAGGCAAGCCCAGGAAATTGCTTCCCTTAAATTGACTAAAAATGACTACACTGAACCTACCTCCCTGGTGGCTCAGATGAGTAGACAGATAAGCCATTTACGGGGGTTAACAATTGTGTAATTAAGCACTATTTCCCTAAAGAACAAGGTCATCAAGGACCATGAGGAGAAGCTTGTGAAAGAGAAGAGCCTGGTGGCTCAATTCTCCAAGCCCAAATCTGTGCTCCCTATTATTTACACCTTCTCCTCTCAAACCAATAGGAGAGGACTAGGATTCAATAAAATAGAAGTAGGAGAAGGGAGTGGAGAGAAGAGCAAGGGGAGGGCTAAGCCTCAAACCACCTTTCAAAAGGTGTTACTTCCTTCCAACAGGTATGACCATGAAAGCATTTATGGTCACTGGAAGAATGGGAGTTTCTATAGGAAGGAAAATACTCCTTCCTATAGTGGAAGAAAGGGCATGGGATTGAGTGTTATGAAGGCCCCCCATGAGGAAATTCAAATGGACCTACCTGGACCATTTGTATTTGGTACTTCAGCCCCTCCAGTGTAAGCTCTTTCAAATCTGCTTCAGCAAAGAGCAAAACTGATGTCAAATCTATTGATCAGCTTTGTTGCTCAGTGTCAGATGCCATCAGATCTTGTATGGCTGCCAAGCTAAAGCAAGCTGATGACATCAGTACAAAGAGCATCAAGACAACACCTAGATTGACTTTCAGTCAAATCATTGCTGAGAGAAACAGGAAGAATGTAGCTGTCTCTCCTCCTGAACATGTGCACAGTGCTGCACTCCCCTCAAGAAATGTTCAAAAGAGGAGATACAATATTCATGAATGTTGGTGTTGTGGTAAAGTGGGACACTTTTCCATAGATTGTTGGTACAATCCCAATGTACCTAATTCAAAGAAGAGCCTTCCTGCTAGGAGTGCAGCTAGGGTGAGATTATCTCATCAGACTAACATGCACCTAGGACCCAAAGGTTTTTGGGCTCCCAAGGATAACTAAACTTCTTCTTGCAGGTTAGTTCAAGTACCAGCCTAAACCAAATTTGGTACTTGGACAGTGGGTGCTCAAGGCACATGACAGGAACAAGGAGTCTTTTACAGGACTACAAGTCTATGAAGAATGGACCCAAAGTTATATTTGGGGGACCTGATAAAGGAATCTCCAAGGGATATGGTATAATATCCAATGGCATAGTTTCCATCACAAGGGTAGCTTATGTTGAAGGGTTGCAACACAATCTTGTAAGAATAAGTCAACTATGTGCCCTAGGCTATGTCATTGAATTCCACAATGACAAGTGCTTGATTAAAAAGTCTAAGGACTTAGAGACTATTCTCTCAGGCACTAGGAGTGGGAATGTTTATTATTTAGATTTTATTTGCAGTAATTCTCTTACATCTGTTTATCTTGTAGCTAATGAGAATGAGTCTCTCTGTGTTCAATGACACAAGAGACTTGCTCATATTAACTACAAGACAATGTATAGACTTTTCTCTAAAAACCTTGTTAGGAATAGTCCTAATTTAAAATGTATTAAAGATGGTCCCTGTCATGCTTGCCAAATGGGTAAGCAAACAAGGGCCACCTGTAAAAGTATTGGCACCAAAGACACTAAAAGATGTCTTTATCTCTTGCATATGGACTTGTTTGGTCCCTTGCCAATTCAGAGCTTAGGTGGGAAGTTGTATACTTTGGTGATTGTTGATGATCACTCAAAATATACATGGGTATTCTTCCTAAAGAAGAAGTCTGATAATCTAAATATCTTTATAACTCATGTCAAAGTAATTCAAAATGACTTGCAATGTGCTGTGGTCAGAACTAGAACTGACCATGGCACAGAATTTCAATCTGATGCTATGACAAAGTTCTGCCAAGAATATGGTATCACCCAAGAGTTCTCCTCCCCAAGGACTCCACAACAAAATGGTGTGGCTGAGAGGAGGAATAGGACCTTGATAGAAGCTGGGAGAACACTACTAAGTGACTTCTCACTCCCAGAATACTTTTGGGCTGAGGCAGTCAATACTGCTTGTCATGTTCTCAATAGAGCTTCAATCAATAAGGTTCATGCAATAACTCCCTATGAGATTCTGAAAGGCAAACAACCTACAATTTCATATTTTAGAATCTTTGGTTCAAAATGCTACAATTTAAACAATGGAAAATCTCAATTAACAAAGTTTGCAGAGAAATGCAATGTAGGTGTTCTTGTTGGCTATAGCTCTCATAGTAGAGCTTATAGAGTGTACAACAAGAAAACTAATGTTGTAGAGGAGTCCATGCATGTAGTATTTGATGAGACCAACCTAATATATAATGGCTGGTCTAGATCTTCTGTCTTGACATGAAATGAACAAGATTTGGAAAGGATGTCTATACAAGACACACCAAGCAGCAACAAAGCTCATTCTGATGCTGCCATCCCTGAAGAGGAAGCAGTCAATATTAATGAAGACACTGATGAACCAGCAGAAACAACACAACAAGCTGAGAACAGACTGACTGCATCTACAAGACATCTAAGGGATCATCCCATGGAGCAGATTATTGGGAATGTTCAGCAAGGTGTGACAACTAGGAGCAGGGCTCACAATGAGGCCTTGTTCCTCAGTTTCCTGTCACAGGTAGAGCCTAAGAAATTTGAAGAGGACAACTTGGATCCATTCTGGATTCAGGCAATGCAGGAAGAACTGTTGCAATTTAAGAGATGCAAAGTATGGAAGTTGGTGCCAAGACCACAGGGACACAATATAATTGGAACCAAATGGATCTTCAGAAACAAGATGGATGAGAATGGGACAATCATCAAGAACAAGGCAAGGCTGGTTGCAAAGGGGTATATGCAAGAGGAAGGAATAGACTTTTACCAAACCTTTGCCCCAGTTGCAAGGTTGGAGGCCATAAGGCTATTCCTTGCATATGCAGCCCACAAAGGCTTCAAGGTGTACCAGATGGATGTCAAATCAGCATTCCTGAATGGAAATCTGAAAGAGGAAGTTTATGTAGAGCAGCCAACAAGTTTTGTCCATCCTACTCTCTCATCTCATGTTTATCTACTTAGGAAAGCTCTATATGGTCTTAAGCAAGCCCCCAGGGCTTGGTATGAGACATTGACTAGCTTTCTCATCAAGAACAAGTTCTTGAGGGGAAAGATAGATAGCACTTTGTTTCTTAGGGAAACAAGGGGCAAGTGTCTCTTAGTCCAAATCTATGTTGACGACATAATATTTGGGTCTACTGATGACAACCTCTGCAAGAGATTTGCCATCTAATGCAGGGGTAGTTTGAGATGAGCAGTATGGGTGAACTTAAATATTTCCTTAGGCTCCAAGTGAAATAGTCTGATGATGGAATTATCATTTTCCAGACTAAGTACACCAAGGAGCTCATCAAGAAATTTGGGATGGAATCAGCCTCCACCATGAGAACACCCATGGGATCTAATGTATCATTAGACAAGGATGAAAAGGGGAAGGCCTTTGATGAATCCATGTACAGGTGTATCATTGGATCCCTGTTGTACTTGACTGCTAGTAGGCCAGACATTATGTATTCTACATGTGTTTGTGCTAGGTATCAGGCTTGTCCTAAGGAATCTCACTACACCTCTGTCAAGAGGATTTTGAGATACCTCAAGGGCAGCCTAAATCTTGGCCTTTGGTACCCTAGGAACAATGACTTTGAACTAATAGGCTATTCAGATGCAGATTTTGCAGGGTGCAAAGAAGATAGGAAAAGCACAAGTGGCACTTGTCAATTCCTAGGGAGGAGGCTGATATCTTGGAGCAGCAAAAAGCAAACCAGTATGGCCATATCCACAGCTGAGTCAGAGTACATTGCTGCAGGTAGCTGTTGTGCTCAACTTCTGTGGATCCAACATCAATTGGAGGATTACAAAATAAAGGTTAGACAATCTCCCATGCTGTGTGACTCATCCAGTGCTATTTCTATTGCCAAAAATCCTGTCTCCCATAGCAGGACCAAGCACATAGGAACTAGGTACCATTTTATTAGAGAGCATGTAGAGTGTGAAGATATCAAACTTGAATATGTCCCCACAGACAATCAAGTAGCTGATATCTTCACCAAGCCACTAGATGAGGTCAAGTTCAATTCTTTCAAAATTGAATTAGGAATGTTGAATTTAGAATGAGTTCATTTATGAATCAATATCCACTATTAAAATGCTTATGTTCTCATCTGTACAATTCTCACATTAGGTACTGTTATGATAAACTGAAATCTGAATTGATCAACTTTACAGTAAGCATAGTCCGCATGATAGGGTAGATAATCTCCCTAAAATGTTAAATTTAGAACAGTATAATGTTGTATGATCAGCTGAATCAGAAAAATCTGGATCAGCCGAGCTTCAGGTTACCCTTAAACAACTGGGAAAATTCAGGGTTCGACGAACTCTATCCTGGGTTCGACGAACGTCGAGCTTGTGTTCGACGAACTCAGCTCTATGATGAGTTCTAATGTACTATGCCTTGAGTTCGACGAACTCAACTCTGAGTTCGACGAACTCAGGCATAGGATGTAATTTCATTTACACTTACAATCAAAAGTTCAATACTAATGCTCCAAGTGAGGGGGAGCTAGAAAGGGTTGTTCAAAATGAACAAGAATAGCTAATATAGCTATTAGTACTTACATTGAGGGGGAGCAAGTTCCTGCGCAAGTTGAGGGGGAGATGGTCAATTTTAAGAAATGAAGGTTGACCTAAGTGGGATTTGGAAAATGCTTTCTAAACCTTCCCTGGTTCTGTAGCTGTTCCCTCCCAATTCCTAGAGGGAAAAATAGTTGAAGAAACCAGAAAGGGGGAGATGGACAATGCTATGACCAAATCAAAGTTAGCCCTCTGATAAAATTATCAGAGTTAGTTATTATGAATATGCTATATAATCTGAGTTAGAAAGGGGGAGATAACCTATGAGCTAGTCAAGGCTTAACATAATCTGTCATGAGGTATCAAAGTATGCTTAAATAATGTTAATGCTTAAACAATGTTATTTTCTAGAAGCAATGATATCATGAATGCTAAATAGAGTATTTGTATGATTGGTTTTGGTTGGCAATGTACCTTAGCATTGGGAATGTTCTGCCTTCTTCAAATAGGGGGAGATTGTTGGGAATATTGCCCTCGATATTCCTTTGATTTGAAGAGGCATCACTCTCAATGCTAAGTACAAAGTTGTATTTGATAAAGCCATATTTGTGCAAGAAATACAGGCTCAGGTAACTCAAAAGAAAGAGCCAATCATGCCCTTAGATCAGGAGAAAACAACTCCTAATGAGATGAAGATTTGTCTCAGCAGAACCGCTGAGACGAAGGGTCAAATCCGCTGAGACGAGCTAAATGTCTCTGCTGATCCGCTGAGATAAGACCAGGAGCTGCTGAGAAGGCATCTGGGCAAGTTGAGCTAAACATAGAAGAGAATTGGCGTGTTTGTCGAACGCAGAACACAGTTCGTCGAACACAGAGATAACAGAAGCAAACCGCTGAGACTTGGCGTGTTCGTCGAACGCAGAACACAGTTCATCGAACACAAAGACAACAAAAGAAAACAGCTGAGACTTGGCGTGTTCGTCGAACACAGAACACAATTTGTCGAACACAAAGACAACATAAGCAAATAGCTGAGACTTGGCGTGTTCGTCGAACGCAGAACACAGTTCGTTGAACACAGAGACAACAGAAGCAAACAGCTGAGACGTGGCATGTTTGTGGAATGCAGAACATAGTTCATCGAACGTAGAGTTGGGCAAGTTCATCGAACCCAGTATGGCGAGTTCGTCGAATGCAGAGTGCGAGTTCTTCCCGTGGCGCAAGCTGCAAAAAGGCAGTATGGGGTCCACCAGTCTCTCCCATACTACTCAGAAGGACGGCTGAGAGCCGTTGAAGGCCGGGGATGTATAAAAGAAGAAGTTAGGTCACTTTGGAAAAGTGCTGGTCGAGTGCTAAAACAATTTTACTATTCCATTGATGGCTAGAGCTCTCGTCTTTCTACTCCTGCTCACTGAACAAGCAAGAAGAAGAAGAGAGAAATAGAAAGCTCCTCTACAAGAAGGAGCAAGGTGATCTTCCATCCTTCATCTGAAGAGGAAGATCAGTGTGTAGCTGCCATCAACATCTCCAACTACAAGGAAGCACCAGGTGTGCAGGAACTACATGGGACTTCTTCTGCTGTCTGCTGTAGTAAGCTTCAACAAAACTTTTACTGTAGGGCTTTTGCCTGAGTTTGTAGGGCTGAATGCCTGAGTTTGTAAGGCTGCTTTTGCCTGAGTTTGTAAGGCTACTTTTGCCTGAGTTGTAGGGCTTTATTGCCTGTGCTGTAGGAGGAGGATTCCTCTGAGGTAGGATCTGGAAGAGGTCTGAGTTATAGGAGGTGGATTCCTCTGAGGTAGGGCTTGTTGGCCTGAGATTGTAGGACCTACTGTGGTCTGAGTTGTAGGATCAGTGGCTGATCTGAGGTAGGGATGCTGTGCCTGAGGTAGGGTTGGGAAAACCTGAGAGATCCTGAGGGATCTGTGTTGTAAGCTATTTTAGCTGAGTTTGGAGGAGTTGGCCCTGTCTAACACACTGTTAGAAGGGTGAATGGGGAAAGTGGACTACCCATAGACACCCTGTCTTGGGGAACCACTATAAACACTTGTGTGTTTTCTGGTTGTGCTTGATTACTTGTTTAGAATAATCTTAAACATCTAAATAAAACAAGTAAAAATCAAAAGACCTATTCACCCCCCTCTAGGTGAATTAGATCATATACCTAAATAATCTTTCACTTGCCACCTTCCGGTCAAATTAGAACACCACGCATTTTGGGCGCTTAAATTTTTAAACCTCGATTCTACGTTAGCGGTCGAGCAAAGAAAACTCCAAATGAATGAATTATATGAGTGGCGAGCGAATGCGTACGAAAGCAACAAATTATATAAGGAGCGAACAAAGTTTTATCATTATAAACATATAAAACTTCCTAATTTTTTTTTGCCGGGCGATCTTGTCCTCCTTTATAATTCTCGTCTTCGCTTTTTTCTGGGAAAGCTAAAATCTCGATGGTCCGGACCCTTTATTGTTAAAGAGGTTTGGTCCTATGAGACAATTCTAATTTCCCACCTGGAAAAAGGTTTCTTCAAAGTAAATGGGCACCGCCTTAAGTTATATCTTCCTGGAGATCTTTCGAACGAAAAGAGTGATTATATTATTCTTCCACCAATATCGTGAGCGCCAATGAGGTCAAGCAACGCGACCTTAAACAAAGCGCTTTTGGGAGGCACCCCAAAGTTATCTTTTTATTGTTGTTTTTGTTTCTTCTTTAACATATTTTGTAGGTAACCGCCGCTTCCCCCCCGCATCCTCAAAATCATGGAAGCCCTTTCTCCTTCTTCTTCCTTCTCTTTTATCTTGCTTTTCTTTTTGTTTTGTCTTGCACATTATTAAGTTTTTCTTTTACTTCATACTTAGTTTTAACATTGGGGACAATGTTTAACTTTAAGTATGGGGGTATAAATAGTTTTTTTAAAAAATGCGTAGTTCTTAATTTAGAAAATCTTCAAAAAAAATTTATAATTTAGAAAATCTTCAAGTTTTTTTTATTTTCTTTTATTTAACGACTTGTAAAACCCAAAAACTAAAAAAAAAAATTGAAAATTGAAAATTTAAATCTTGGAAAGGGATGTTTGGGCTATCATCCCATCACATCTCCTAGTACCTTTGAGAACCCTTCACGGGGTATACCTCGGGAAGTCCAATTGTTAACAAAAATTGTTAGGTTTAAAACTAGTTTCCTTTCTTTTATTATAAAAAATTCAAAAAAAGATAATATCAAAAATTCCCAAAAAAAAAAAAACCGAAAAACTTAGAACAAAAAAACCAAAATTTTTTATACCCCTCCTACTTGTTGTTTTTGTGATTTCTTAGAAATCTAGTTGAGAATGTTCATAAGCATTTTTAGGGTTTTAATTGACTAAAATTTTGTTTATCATAGTTTGTTACTTTTAAATTTTAGGTAATCTTGTTTTAAGAATCATCTTATGATTTTAACTTGATTAGAGAATTTATTTAGCATGACTTCTCTTTTTATTTTTAAATGGCATCATTTTGTAGTAAATTTGCTAAAGCTCTTTAGATTTCTATTATATTTTCTTTTAGCTTTTTAGATCTTAGGAAATTTAAATTTACTAGAATTTGCTCTCAATATAATTTAAATTATAAGCTAAATTTTTTTCCTTCCCCTTTGTTGGCATTTAAAAAAAAGAATTTTAAAAGATCATATGTCAAGAGAATAAGAGGATAAAATTCATTATCCCTAAACATATGCACCCAAAATATTTTTTAAAAGATTATTTGGCATGGAGTAAGAGGATAAAATTCATTACTCCTAAACATATAAAAAAAAGAAAAAAAAAGAGGTGAGAGGATAAAATTCATCACCGACGAATTGCTGCGCTGACCAGTACTCTAATGTGATGTTTTAGAGAAACAGGCCAGAGGTCTCCATTCAAAAATCTCTTCTTATGCCAAATTTTGTGAAATCACCCTTAGCCAATTATCATTGATCTAGATTTAGTTTAAATTATGGAGAGAGCAATATTTAGTAAGTTACTTTTCCTTAAGTTTATTTTAAGATATTGTCCTTATAATTTTAATTTAATCTAGTTTATTATTTCTACAATTTTGTTAGCTAATTAATTATCTTGAGAAGTCCTTGTCTAAACACTTTTCCCTCTTTTCAAATCATCATCATTATTTAGGACTTAACTCCTCCTAGAATTTATTCTTAATTTAACTTTTGGTTTAAATGAAATTTTAGTTTAAAATTAAAATTTTTATGGATGTCTTATAAATTATGTCTCATACTTTTGCTCTGGAATAGCAAAACCTCAAGTATGGGGGTATTTGATAAGTAGTATTTATATAACTTTTTAATCAAAATTTTTGTAATTATTTAATATGAGTTTTTCTTTTTCATGTCTATTTTATGTTATAAGTAGTTCTTTTGTGATTTTGATTCTAACTTAGCATAATTTCAATTTTTGCAGAATTTTGAGTCAAATTGGGAAAATTTGTATTACACGCCCCCCCCAGTCACGCCCGTGACCAGGGGCGTGTAACCTGAAGATCAGTCCAGAATCGATGCCGCGCTGATTGAGTTAGTCCACAACAAGTCATGCCCTCGGTCACGCCCGTGACCCAAAGTCACGCCCGTGACCAAGGGCGTGTAAACTTAGAATCTTCCCAGCAAGCTGCCGTCGAGACATGGAGATGCCGTCGAGAAGTCAACATAAGTCACGCCCGTGACCCAGAAGTCACAGTCGTGACTTTCCCACGTGATCCCTGCACACCGCCACGCCGAAATAAAACCCACGTTCCATTAAATGAAGTTGTCCAAGGTCACGCCCGTGACCCAAATGTCACGTGCGTGACTTGTCACTTTTTGCCGTGCCGCACGCCGCTGTCGGAACTGAGCTGAACAATGATTACACGCCATTGGTCTGACAGCAGCATGGGTCTTGCGTGTAATCACTGTTCAGCTCAGTTCCGACAACGACGTGGGTCTTGCGTGACGGCTCGGTGTAAAGTGACAAGTCACGCCCGTGACAGTTGGGTCACGAGCGTGACCTTGGATGGCTTCATTTAATGGAACGTGGGTTTGATTTCAGCGCGACAATGTGCAGGGATCACACGGGAAAGTCACGACCGTGACATCTGGGTCACGGGCGTGACTTATGTTGACTTCTTGACGGCATCTCCACGTCTCGACGACAGCTTGCTGGGAAGATTCAAAGTTTAAACGCCCTCGGTCACGGGCATGATCGAGGGAGTGACTTGCTGTGGACTAGATCAATCAGCGCGGCATCAATTCTGGATTGATCTTCAGGTTACATGCCCCTGGTAATGGGCGTGACTGGTGGGCGTGTAAAACAAATTTTCCCAATTTGACCCAAAATTCTACAAAAATTGAAATTAAGCTAAGTTAGAATCAAAATTACAAAAGAACTACTAACAACCTAAAATTGACATGAAAAAGAAAAACTCATATTAAATAATTACAAAAATTTTGATTAAAAAGTTATATAAATACTACTTATCACTTGCCGGCCACTTCTTCTGGACCTCCTATATTTAATCTTACAGATATGACTTATCACTTTTGATTGTCATATATCTGAGGAAGCTCTTAAGCAGGCCGTTGAACAGAACAGAGAGACTGCGTCTGCTGAAGTTATAAAAACTCATATGTAAGAACAGGCGGCCTCGGCTAGAAAATTGAGGCAGCAGATGTAACGCCCCTGATTTTTCGGTAATTATTTAATTCAGTGATGATGTGTTTTTGACGCCAGGGCGTTACTTTTAACGACAAGTTGACGGCGCGTCGCCGTTAGTGCATTTTCGTGTCCGTTAGGTCTAGTCGACCAAATTTTGAAACGACCAGGAATTGAAAAAATTTACGTTAAGAAATTAATTTATTTAATTTTAGACTTACTCGTCAAGTTTCGTTGCGATCCGAGCCATTTTGGAGCCTCGGCGCATTTTTGAAGTTTTGTAGAATTTATTGTTCGCCGTATACTTTGGAAATTTATATCTCGAGAATGACACGTCGGATTTTGGTTTTGACTTCGTCGTTGGATTTATAGCGCTGACATTCGTCTTTGGTGCGATTTTCGTCGGCTTCTGCGTTTGTTTAGTTTTTGGTAATAATATAATATTATAATATTTACTATTATATTTATTATTAATAGTATTATATCTATATTTAATAAGAATCTATCACATTGCTACAGTGCCGGACGAGCTCGGTCACGGAAGTGAAATGACCCTTTTGCCCTGTAGGAACGAAAAAAGGGTGCAAATGCGGCTGCGGCTCGGTCACGCGGGATCCCGGGGGGCGGGCGGGCTCAAGCGGGCCAGGACGGGGCGAGCCAGCCCACTGTGCCCCGCCCGCTATTATGTTTCAACATACAGCGGGTTTCCGCTATATAAACAGCGGAAACCCGCTGTTATTGGCGATGTGGGACTAAAAGTCCCACATCGCCATGACAATTCAGCGGGCGGGGCCCGCCTGTGGGCCCCGCCTGCGATATTTTTAAAAGAAAAATTCCGCAAATGTTATTATTATTTTGCATATGTTACTATTATTGCCGATAGTAATACGTTATTATTATGTTATTACTATTTTGCATATGTTATTATTATGCAAATTGCGGATGATTGATGAATGCAAATGTTACTATTATTCATCCGCAAATGTTAATATAGAAAATATTATTTACGCAAAAAAAATTTTCACTTCGTTTTAAAGTTTCTTTTTTTTAAGTTTTTTTAAAATGTTTTTTAATAAAAAAAATGTGGGCGGGTGAGGCCGCCGGGGGGCGGGCGAAACCCGCCGCAAGCAGCTGGGTACTGTCGCGGCATTTTAGGGGGTTACATTTTTTATTATTTTTAATTTATTTTCTATTTTAATATGTAATGAATGTAAAATTATTTAAAATTTTAAATAGGTGACGGTGGCGAAGACCGGCGAGGGGCGGGCGAATACCGGCGAGGGGCGGGCGAAGCCCGCCGGCGCCGAGGGGGCGGGCGAAGCCCGCCTTGAATGATAAGCGGGCGAAGCCCGCTTGGTTGCGGGCGAAGCCCGCTTGGTTGCGGGCGAAGCCCGCATTGATGCGGCCGAAGGCCGCCCGAGAGCATCGAGCACGGGCGTAGCCCGTGCGAAGATGCTCGTATATAAATAAGAATCTATCGAGGTTGCTACAGTGCCGGACGAGCTCGGTCACAGAAGTGAAATGACACTTTTGCCCTCTATAGGAACGAAAAAATGGTGCAACTGCGGCTGCGGCTCCGCGGAATCCCAGGGGGGCGGGCGGGCTCAAGCGGGGGTGGGCGGGCTCACGCGGGCCAGGAAGGGGCGAGCCAGCCCGCTGTGCCCCGCCCGCTTTGATGTTTGAACATACAACGGGTTTTCGATATATAAACAGCGGAAACCCGCTGTTATTGGCGATGTGGGACTAAAAGTCCCACATCGCCATGATAATTCAGCGGGCGGGGCCCGCATGTGGGCCCCGCCTATTATTTTGCATATGTTACTATTATTGCGGATAGTAATACGTTATTATTATGTTATTACTATTTTGCATATGTTATTATTATGCAAATTGCGGATGATTGATGAATGCAAATGTTACTATTATTCATCTGCAAATGTTCATCCGTAAATAATATAGAAAATATTATTTATGCAAAAAAAAAATTCACTTCGTTTTAAAGGTTCTTTTTTTAAGTTTTTTTTAAATGGTTTTTTAATCAAAAAAATGTGGGCGGGTTGAGGCCGCCGGGGGGCGGGCGAAGCCCGCCGCAAGCAGTTGGGTACTGCCGCGGGATTTTAGGGGGTTACATTTTTTATTATTTTTAATTTATTTTCTATTTTAATATGTAATGAATGTAAAATTATTTAAAATTTTAAATCGGTGACGGGGGCGAAGACCGGCGAGGGGCGGGCGAATACCGGCGAGGGGTGTAACACCCCAAAGATCGTGGTTCAGCGAAGTAGGCGGAATGGTAGGGTTGCGCTCGGGAAAGGCTCAAAATTCCAGATCAGGTCAATGCGCACGACCATTGTCCTCTTCGCGCACGACCTGTGATCGTGCGCCAATGATCGTGCGTAACCCGCAAGGAATCGGAGTTCTGTCTCGGACAGTGCGCACGACCATTGTCCTCTTCGCGCACGACCGATGATCGTGCGCCAGCGACCGTGCGCTTATTCGCAAGAATTCAGAGTTCTGTCTCGGACAGCGCGCACGACCAGTCCCTCTTCGCGCACGACCACTGACCGTGCGTCTGTGATCGTGCGCCCTGTTTATTCTGTTCCGCGATTTTGAGCGGAGAAGAAGATCGAGCCGTCCAAATCCTTTGGAATTCGATCCAATGGCTAGGATTAGAGGCTGGGGGGTCTTAGGGCTTGTGAGAGGAGATTAACCCTCATTCTATTGAGGCTTTTCTCTCTCCAAACCTAGAGGAAGAAGAAGGAGGCAAGGAAGAAGAAGGGAGATTCCGCCATTGACGGAGCTCCGGAGCTCCGTTTCGCGAGCCGTTTCCAGATCCGGAGAGTGCAGCCCGGTGCGGTCCTTTCCATCCGTGTGAAATCTCGGATCCATGGCGAAAAAGAATGCTCCTAGGGTAACGATTCCTTCTTCCGTTGTTTGGACTTGTATTTTGTCCTCTCCTTCATTTTTCTATGCTTGCATGAGGGATCCCTTTCACCAAATGGGTGAAGTGTAGGATTCCCTCAAGTTCTCCGGAACTCCGGGTCGATTGTGTCCGTCCCCGGCATATTGCATGTAGAAAATCCGGTAGTCGTGCGGATTTAGGCATTTTGTGTGAAGCCTATTCGTGGCCGTGAGCCCGAATCGGTGATGCTTGGATTGCGACGTTGCATTTAGGTTAAGCCTAGAATGCGTGCCGGAGACTGACTCCGTGAAATCGTCTATAGTAGTGCGGGATTAAGTGTAGGCGTCTTGTGAAGATCCTAACGAAAGCCCCATGCTTTGAGATTGGGTGAAGGCAAACCTTCACCGCGAAATTGATGCGAAGCGTATTATACCTCCCCTCTTTGAGTATTTGCGAAGCCTAGATCCTTGTGAAGGGATTAGGTGCGTAGCTTATATTTGTGTAGCACTTGAAGGTGCTAAACCCTTACGGGCCGAGGCGAAGCCGTACCCGCATCGTGCGATAGATCGCGACGATTTGAGCACGGGCAAAGCTAAACCGAACCCGTTTCCATGCAGATCGGTAAGAGGTCCCTACCTCATGTAGCCGTGTGATCATGGGAGAGGTCGTGGAAGGTGGTTTACCTAGACCGACCAAAAGCTCTTTTTCCCACATAAGGCGATGGCCCTTACGGTGGAGTGTTTGTGGAATTGATGTTATGTTAGCCTCATGCGATTGCTTAGGCGGTTGCGGGGAACCTTCGGGTGAACCCAACCAACATCATGTGCATACCTAGGTTCCCTTCTTTTGATGCTCAACCTAGAAGATTGATTGTGCTTGAAACCTCACCTCGTGTAGTTGCACTTTCTTTATATTTAGTACTTGTGCTAGTATGGCTTGCTTGCAGGGTAGAAGCTCCGCCACCCCGGAAAAGGGGTGGGGTCATTATAATTTGGTCAGCTGTGCTGACCGTTACCTTGTTTGTCACCGCTTGGTGGAATGTTCTTATGCAGGTGCAGGTGAGCCTAGCGGGAAATAGCGGGCGATGGCCCTTTGCTATGTTGGCCCTCGAAGGCCAGCCCTTTTCCTGTTATTCATGTATGGCCGGCCTGCGTGCCGATGTATGCTTATGGAGTTTTGTGCTTTGGATGAATGTAAGGCCTTAAGGCCGTAACTCTTATTCTGGATACATTCCTATGATAGTGGACAGTTCTCTTTGAATGGTTTAATTAATGCTTCCGCTTACGTTTTGTACTCTCGTTTAGTTGTTACTTTTCTGGTTATCACCTTTTAACTCCTAGCTAGTGTGGTTTGTATGGCGTGGGGTCCCGGCCGGACCTGCTGTTATACTCTTCGTACTGGCCGGGTGTTACAAGGGGCGGGCGAAGCCCGCCGGCGCCGAGGGGGCGGGCGAAGCCCGCCTTGAATGACAAGCGGGCGAAGCCCGCTTGGTTGCGGGCGAAGCCCGTGCGAAGATGCTCGTATTATATAAGGATATATATAAGTATATATAAATATATACTTTTATATAAGTATACATATACTTATATATATATATATAAATGTATACATATATATAAATATATATAAGTATATAAGTTTATATATAAGTATATATATATATAAGTATATATATAAGTATAAATATATATAGCTTATATATATATACTTATATATATAAGTATATATAAGTATTTATATATATAAGTATATATAAGTATTTATATATATAAATATATATATATATAAGTATATATATAGTATATATAGTTATATATATACATCTATACTATAGTATATATATAAGTATTTATTTATATATTCTTATATACTATATACACTTATATATATACATATATATAGTTATATATATATATATGTATATATATGTATATGTATATGTATATATATTTATATGTATAGATATATACTTATATATATATATATACACTTATATATATATATATTTATATATATATATACTTATTTATGTATATATACTTAAATATACTTATATATATAAGTATATAGATAAGTATATATATACTTATATATACATATATAAATATATATATATATATATATATATATGTATAGATATTACTTATAGATATTACTTATATAAGTATAGATACTACTTATATGTATATGTATATATATGTATTTGTATATGTATATATATTTATATATATAGATATATACTTATATATATATATATTTATATATATATATATATACTTATATATGTATATATACTTATATATACATATATATACTTATATATATAAGTATATATATACTTATATATATACTTATTTATACTTATATAAATATATATATGTATAGATATTACTTATAGATATTACTTATATATGTATATATACTTATAAATACTTATATATATACTTATATATATATAAATATATACTATATAAGTATATATATATATATAAGTATAAATATATATAAGTATATATATATACTTATATATATATACTATATAAGTATATATATATTTATATATATGTATATGTATATATATGTATATGTATATGTAAATATATTTATATATATATATATACTTATATATATATACTTATATATATATAAGTATATATATAAGTATATATATACTTATAAGTATATATAAGTATATATATACTTATATATGTATATATACTTATATATATACCCATATATATGTATATATACTTATGTATAAGTACATATACTTATAGATATACATATATATACTTATATACATATATATACTTATATACATATATATACTTATATAGTATATATATATATATTAATATAAGAATATATATATAAGTATATATAGATATATATATATATTATGTATATATATTTATATATTTATAAGTATACATATAGTATATATATAAGTATATACTTATATATACATATATATAGTATATATATAAGTATATATATACTTATATATATATACTATATAAGTATATATATACTCTATAAGTATATATATATATATATATATACTATATATATAAGTATATATAAGTATATACTTATATATATATACTTATATATATATTTATATGCTTATGCATATATGTATATATATATACATATAAATATGTACATATATATATATGTATATATATACTATATAAGTATATAAGTACATATACTTATAGATATACATATATTTATACTTATATACACATATATATATACTTATATAGTATATATATTTATATATATATGTATATAAGTATATATATATATATTATATATATATAAGTATATACTTATATAAGTATATATATATAAGTATATATAAGTTTATATACATATATAAGTATATATAATATAAGTAATAAATATATACTTATATAGTATATATATTTATATATATATAAGTATATATAAGTATATATACATATATAAGTATATATACATATATAAGTATATATACTTATATACATATATAGTATATATATATACTTATATATAAATATATATAAATATATATATACTTATATAAATATATATAGAGAGTATATATATATTATATATGTATACTTATATATATATAAGTATATATCTATATATATAAATATATATATACTTATATTTAAGTATATATATACTTATATATACTTATATATATCCTTATATAATATATATACATAAGTATATATGTATACGTATATATTTATACCTATGTATATATATACATATATATATACTTATATAGTATATATATTTATAACTACATATATATAAGTATATATAAGTATATATACATATATATATATAAGTATATATATATAAGTATATATAAGTATATATACATATATAAGTATATATATATACTTATATATACTTATATATATATTCTTATAAATACTTATATATATAAGTATATATATACTTATATATATATACTTATATACTTATGTATATATATATACATATAAATATATACATATATATATGTATTTATATAAACTATATAAGTATATATAAGTATATATATATTTATATATATATTTATAAGTATATATATAAATATATATATATATATGTATATATATATAAGTATATATATATATATGTATATATATATAAGTATATATATATTTATATATATATAAGTATATATATGTATATACATATGCATATATATATATACTATATAAGTATTTATACTTATATACATATATATAGTATGTATAAATAAGTATATATAAAAATATATATATTTATATATATACTTATATACTTATATATATATTTATATATATGTATACTTATATATATACGTATGTACTTATGCACTTATATATATACTTATATTTATTTACATATATTTATATATGTACTTATATAAATACTATATATATATATCCATAAGTATAAATATCTATAAGTCTATATATATATATATATCAGTATATATATATTATATAAGGATATATATATATATTTATATATATATACTTATACTTATATTTATGTATATATACTTTTATAGTATATATATTTATATATATATAAGTATATATATATATAAGTATATATAAGTATATATACATATATAAGTATATATATATACTTATATACATATATAGTATATATATACTCTATATGTGTATATATATCTATATATATACTATATATACTTATATATATAAATATATATACTATATAAGTATATATATATGTATATAAGTATATAAGTACATAAGTATATATGTATATATACATATATACATATATATACATACTTATATATATATACTTATATATATATATTTATATAGTATATATATGTTGAGTATTGTATCCACAATAACCTTGATTTGTAGAAAGTCAACTTTGAACCAAGATTGAATTGTTTTTGTATTTGATATACTTTTCTAGTAATCTTTTTGCAGGTTCACATTGCTAAGTGTAGACCAATGTCAGGTCACAATGGCTCAATAAGCACAGTCTCATGCAATGTAATTCTTCATTGTGTGGGGTATGGGGTTGACTCATGTGTGGTCTCTCAATTGCGATACACTTTATGATCAAGACATTAAAGATTCAAAGCTTGGAATGCAGCAGTGGTCTAGAGAAAAAGGAAGAATTTTTTCCTAAGTAAATTTTTCGAGATGTAAAGGTACTTTTCGAGAAGTCCTTTTATTGCTCTCGAGAAGTCCTTGTTATTTCTAGAAAAGGGTTGTCTCAAAGGTCTTTTTCGGAAAAAGTTGAAGTTTTCGAGTAGCTATTATGATCTCTCGAGAAATCAATATTATCTCGGAAAGTCCCCTCAGTTTTCGAGAAATCCTTCCTCTCTCTAGAAGTCCTTTTATATGCGTCGTGATGCCACGCCTGCAGGAGACGACTACAGACGCTCAGGCAATCACTTCTTCCGATAATTTTATAAAAGACATATATGTGTTTGGATTAAAAGAGAAATTTTTCACTTTAGCTTAAGACCGCGTCCCTCGGTCCGGTGGATCATCTAGTCCACAAGTAGGAAACTATACATACGTAGCGAAAAAATAGGTTTGTTTTTAGCCTACATGAGCATGAAAATAAACATTCCAGAAATGATATGCACATATCTATGTTTAGTATAGTAAGAAAGTATTTCTACGATTTTCAAAATATGTGACATTTATTAAAAGTCATGATATGCAAGGATGACATTTTTATATCAATAAAGTAACTAATGCACCCTAGCATAAAGCTTCCCAGAGAGCAAGTAGGTAAACAACCTGAACGTAACAGCAATACTACTAGCAAGTAATCTAAAGATAAAAGTCATACGGGCGCCAACAACTGACACGAACCCGCAGGGAAGAAGGAAAACAATAGAAAGAAACTACCTCTTACCTAGAAGAGGGGAAGGGCCTCGACAGGAGACCTGAACGACGCTGCTCTAACACCTGCGGCAGCTAAAGACCTGAACCTGAGACATTCATAAGAAAAGAATGCCTCAGCCCAAAAAGGGTGCAAGAAAACCAAGATTAGCAGCATCAGAAGTAAAAGAGTGCAGGAAGGAAAAGCTAAGCAGATAAACATCTATAATCTTACAACAACCCGAGCCAGCTCAAACGAGTGTACTCAGTAAGAAGAAAAGCCTGCACCAGAAGGTAATAGTCAACACAATCAAAGCCCACCACATGTCCGTCATTGCGGCTCAGAGGTGATAGTCATACATATACTATCATAATACACACATATAAGCATATGTGCTTAAGAACTTGAGACTGATCAGCTCGAGGGAAAAGCGTCCCCCAAAAAAAGGCACTGCGATGGTGGTATCTCCACTAAAGTCCGCAGCCCAAAAACCAAACAGGAGTGCTGCGGCGGTGACTCCAATCCACCCAAACCAACAGCCCAAAAGAGGCGCTGTGGCGGTGACCTTCAACTCACACGCACAACAGACTCACACATAACACCAGAAGCAGGGTGCACAATCATACATATAAGTATATGTATATATATAAGTATACAACTATACCACGGTGCAGTTTACCAGAGAATACTCAGAACATCTAAACAACGAAGATCATAGAGAACAAGAACCACTCACCGAAACTATCCCGGGGAATTAGGCAACAAAGCATTCTTAGCTCATAAATCCAACAGAACACAAGGAGGAGTGCCAGACCGGGAAAACATGATAACAAATGGTTTTAACCATAATTCAAAACGAGAGAATCAGGAAACACCGGATTCAGCAATAAATCAATAGATTAATATTTAACTTACAACAGAGCTGAAGATTTCAGCAACCCGACACCATGCAAGGCTTGGTGTCGGAACGAGACGGAGATAACTTAACACAAAGGCCAACACCAGAACAACACACAAAGGCCAAAAGAAAATACTTGGTGAGTCTAAACTTGACTCTCAACAAACTTCTCGTAACAGTACGATGAATAAGGCACGACAAGACACGACAGATGAACGCTAACCAAATACAGGGCAACTCAAGAATATAGCATAGCTTAGTTTGACGGTCAAGGAGAGTCTCATGATCAACACAGGAAGATGAACTACAACTAGCGAGATGTTTCATTTGATGGAGAAATTGGACTTCATTATGATTTAAGTTTATTTAACAGCTAGGGCTAAGCCAACTTAAGGATATAAGATGCAGTTTGGCCTTAATCGGGAATGCCAAGGTCTGCCATATGATTGTCACATGACGCTTACCTTTTAAATAGTTGGTCATCTAATTTGGTTCATCTGTAGTGCACAAAGAGTATAATGACATGGGGCAAGCTAATAACAAAATTGGCATGAGTAGGTAGTACTTTATAGTTGCTACTCCGAGCTAGAAAGTCCAGTGCATTGATAAGGTGGTGTTAAAGAAGAAAAAGGTTAAGCCTGAAGAAACAAAAAAAAAGAAAAAAAGCACAAGTATATAAAGACACAACCACAAAGACAATGTATATACAAATAGAACACAGACCACAAGGAAAAGGTTATAGCATATTAAGCATCAAGAAGCGAGTGGTAGTACAAGAGTAGCAATACCTCTAAACTCAACTATCTAACAAGTTACAACAAAGATAGGCAGGGAAGACAAGACTCTCATCACTCAATCTAACACCTTGGAAACCGTAAGGTCGCATAGCTGGTTCAAAAAGAAAAGATTAGCAGATTTCCATCCACGAACTGAGGAAGATGCGGATTTACTGCAGCTCCGATCAAAGTGGGAGTTTAACTTAAACTTTATTAATAAGCTAATGCTGAAACTAGCAGATCAGTATCCTAATCATCAGTTTTGTAATAAAAGAAGTGGTGCTGAATTATATGGCCAAAGCTTTAGCGCATGAATTGCGAGAAAGTAGCAGGGTTAATCACGATAATTTTCAATTCAAAACTAATGATCCAGATAAATTACAAGAGCAATATTTGGAAAACTAATTAAGTAGCAGCCCCCCCCCCCCCTGGCAAGTAAAAGAAGCAGCCCAACCGAGCCTCCCAAAGGGTGAACTATGCAGAACTCACCCCAGATGGATGAACCAAACGATTAAAACAAGCTTAGAAGGATCCAAATTCCATTTTTATAAGACCAGTGCTAACGAAATAAGCAAGATTAGTCTTGGGATTTATCAAGAATTAGCCAACTTAAGTCCAGGTTTGGAGGAACACAAAATCAAGGTTAGCCAAGAGTCCCGGTTATCCACAATTTCGATCAAGAAAAAGCCTACTCAATCTAGGTTTAGCAAACATCAAGAATGAGCCCAGATTTTGTTTAGAAGGAACAAAAAAAAAGGTCCATGGATCCAATTTCTCTTTGCAAGAAAAATCGAGAACCAAGCAACCAGATTTTCTTTGTGCATGATATAGCGGTCGCGATGGCGGGTGATGCTCAGATGGAGCCGAGTCAAATGCCAAAGTTACTTGATCCAATAGTAGCTGGTGCTTTTGACTACACAAAAGGAAACCGTTTACAATATCCAAATGCTTATAATATTATTCCTAAAGTAAGATTTTTTTTGGAAATCAGATTCTTTCTTTCTTCACAAAAATAGCATCAGGCTATTGGCGAATCAGTGATGCACAAAATGGCTATACTGCTATTAATCTTAGAGCTTTACAAGCAATAGATTGGGATAAGATGTACAAAAGACATGGACAACCCAATGATTTATTGGTCAAGCTAAATATTGCAAATATGCGAGTCACCGACTGTATAATGCCCCCTTTTTATGGTGTCGGTGAAGAATCGAAAATGAAAATACACAGGGTCGTTACCGCTCTCCCTGTTTATGCATAGGATTTTGTTTGGAGCCAAGAATCAGTTAAATAAGAAGATAGGGATGGAGAGGAAGAGAGAAAAAAAGAAGAAGAAGAGAAAGGTTTCCTTGCCTCATTCAAACCGCGACCCGAAGGACTTGCAACAAGCAGAGGAAGAGCCGCCCGGATCCACAGCTCCGACGACGAAACCAGCTCCGGCGACGAAAAGCCCTTCACCTCCGACGTCTCCGATGCCGCTCCACTCCGACCACGCCAAACCCTACCCCGCAGCTCTCTCTCTCTCGAATGGAGCCATCGGGGAAGGAGGGAAAAAACTGCCGGCAATCCTAAAAACTGCAGCCTATATAAGTATAGCATAATAATAATAAAACAACTTTCATATATATAAATTTTATATATAATTTATATATATTATATATGATTGCATACATGTACCCACCTGCATAAATACATGCCTAATGAAACCCCACATTTTATGCATATATATATATCATATTTATGTTTGTACAAATCTTTATACGCCACTATACATACAAACATATACCCTTATTCAACCTCTTGCACAATTACGAATACATATATACACTTATATATTTTTCCTAAATATAAACTTCTATATCTATACATTTATATCTATAACTATATAAGCCTAATTACTTATAAACTTACCTATATGAAAACATAACCGTACGTGATTGCCCATACACGCATAAAACTTCATACATACTCTCACATATATATTTTTTTTATTTGTAAACACCTACCCGCATGGACCTACAAACATGCATATATATACGTACACACAACAGCATAAATGACTCAATCGAGGATAACTCGCCGGACGACGACGATCACGCAACGGTAACGCCCATACGCACCTACGCCCTGAATTAAAATCTCGCTTTAGAATAATTATTATTAATTCCATATGCCTTAAATAAAATAATTATAAGAAAAACCCGGGGCGTTACATTCACCCCTCCTACCAAAAAGTTTCGCCCCGAAACTTTGCAACAACAATACCAAACAAGGAAGAACAGCAGAGACGAAGACTTACCGGGGAAAACTAGCCGAAAAGGCGAGGGTAGGACTCCTTCACCATAGGGATAGACTTTCTTCGCAGCTCCCGCACTTGCTTCTCCAATATACGAACAGGTTGGTCTACATAGGACAGACTTGGTTGCAACACTGGCACAAAATCTAGAACAAGGCGAGAGCACTCCAGGGCAAGGAACTAGGCCAGGAAAAATCCACGTTGCAACAACTCATCTAACTGAGTGCGCAACTCTCGCAACACGCGCGGGGCCAAAGGGTACGGTGCCTTAGCAATAAGACAAGTACCCGGCTCAAGGTCAGAAACAAACTCCTCAACTCTCACGGGTAGAAGAACTAGGGGGATTAACTGGGAAGACATCATGGAACTCCCGCGCCACAGGAAAAACCTCGATACACAACAAACTGAAAATGGTTTCTAGCATAGAAACAAGGTAAGCAACACCATTGGAAACTAAAGGCTCCTGGCACACATCGCGACAAGAATCAGAGGAGAAACCTAGCGCGAAAAGCCAACGCACTTAAGAAAAGACCGATGTCCAGCCTAAAGTCCAAACGCTTTACCTTGCATTGGATAACAACATCAAACCTGGACAACCAGCCCAAACCCAAAATCACAACGAAAACTCCAGGTCTAGCACCTTTAGATTAGCAAAAGCTAAGAATCCACCTAAGAGGGTAGGACAACCCTAGATACCCTGATTCGACACCACGAAGCAACCAGAGGGGAATTTAACATCAAACGGATCGCCAACCAAAATGAGGGTCAAACTATGACGCTCTACAAAAGTCCAAGCCACGAACGAGTGGGTAGCACCAGAATCGAGAAGGACGTGCGCCTAACGGTGCTTTACCTTAAATTCTCCTATAAAATTGGATACGCAACTAATCGAGCGAAAACAATCTAGTACAAACGCTGAAAGCTAAGAGTTAGATTAGAATCTAACCTGAAATCACCTGTGGGGAAAAACTGCTCAACTATCGATAACCTAACGATGACCGCCTGCGAAGCTCTATAGCCAAAACATCGAGTAAAACTCAAATAAAAAAGAAGGCACGCTCAACATCCTCTACCTTAACTCGCACAGAATTGAGATAACAAAAATCCAAATCCACATTCGCAAGTCAACGAATAAACTAGGTCAAAACCTTAACCTGAAAACACCTGGGCAGAAAAACTGTGCTTGTTTCACAACCATTTGCCTCGACAATGCCTCGATACTCCGATGCAACTCCTTAGTCACCGCCTCACTAAGCGCACCCAAGGGTTCCCCCTTTAACCGGAGAGCCGACTCCGACGCACGACGCTCTGGAGTCATCGACTGCAATTACGAACGAACACCTCAATACACCTAGCTTAAGACACAACAGCTAGGAACCAGAATTCCCTAACTCGATACAGATCAGAAAAGAGTAGATACTTGCTCTTGCTGTTACCTTGCTCTGGGAATTTATGAAATGATGTTATGCTAAACCTAGGATGATACACCATCATCCTATCAACTTATGTGCATAAAATATAAATGCATGAATGCCCAATTTTATTTCAAATCATGTGTGTACAAGCGTCATCATGTATGTCTTTAGCTTGGCACGTGTGCAAATGCTATGTTATGATGCATATGCAGTGCTATGCAATCTAAAAAGGCCTTAATGCATGTTATGAGCGGCGTACACATGCGATCTTATGCATCCCATACTACATATTATCGCATGTAACGAAAAAGAAAAACGAGCTAATGGACACGCATGCGACCTACGTTATGCATCCCATACTACATAACAGTCGTATGTTGTCACCTATGAGGATCCATATACAAACACATATTATGCATCCCATACTACATAATATGCCCCGTATACTTCTTATCATGCTATGAGTGTAGTGTTCATGCTTCAGCCAAGACATACTGATGACCCTTCGGTGTGTGTATGCAATGATTGACGATTCTCACCAGGCGGTTAACCGGGCAACCAGACTATCACAGCAACCCGGCTAACCTCCCTCTGATACCAACTGTCACAACCCGCATTTTCCCAAGAATATAAAACATATTATCAGAGCAAGGGAAAATACGCGTCGTGATTCCACGCCTGCAGGAGATGACTACAGACGCTCAGGCAAGCACTTCTTCCGATAATTTTATAAAAGACATATATGTGTTTGGATTAAAAGAGAAATTTTTCACTTTAGCTTAAGACCGCGTCCTTCGGTCCGGTGGATCATCTAGTCCACAAGTAGGAAACTATACATACGTAACGGAAAAATAGGTTTGTTTTTAGCCTACATGAGCATGAAAATAAACATTCCAGAAATGATATGCACATATCTATGTTTAGTATAGTAAGAAAGTATTTCTACGATTTTCAAAATATGTGACATTTATTAAAAGTCATGATATGCAAGGATGACATTTTTATATCAATAAAGTAACTAATGCACCCTAGCATAAAGCTTCCCAGAGAGCAAGTAGGTAAACAACCTGAAAGTAACAGCAATACTACTAGCAAGTAATCTAAAGATAAAAGCCATACGGGCGCCAACAACTGACACGAACCGGCAGGGAAGAAGGAAAAGAACAGAAAGAAACTGCCTCTTACCTAGAAGAGGGGAAGGGCCTCGACAGGAGACCTGAACGACGCTGCTCTAACACCTGCGGCAGCTAAAGACCTGAACCTGAGACATTCATAAGAAAAGAATGTTTCAGCCCAAAAAGGGTGCAAGAAAACCAAGATTAGCAGCATCAGAAGTAAAAGAGTGCAGGAAGGAAACGCTAAGCAGATAAACATTTATAATCTTACAACAACCCGAGCTAGCTCAAACGAGTGAACTCGGTAAGAAGAAAAGCCTGCACCAGAAGGTAATAGTCAACACAATCAAAGCCCACCACATGTCCGTCATTGCGGCTCAGAGGTGATAGTCATACATATACTATCATAATACACATATATAAGCATATGTGCTTAAGAACTTGAGACTGATCAGCTCGAGGGAAAAGCGTCCCCCAAAAGAAGGCACTGCGATGGTGTTATCTCCACTAAAGTCCGCAGCCCAAAAACCAAACAGGAGTGTTGCGGCGGTGACTCCAATCCACCCAAACCAACAGCCCAAAAGAGGCGCTGTGGCGGTGACCTTCAGCTCACACGCACATAAAACTCACACATAGCACCAGAAGCATGGTGCACAATCATACATATAAGTATATGTATATATATAAGTATACAACTATACCACGGTGCAGTTTACCAAAGAATACTCAGAACATCTAAACAACGAAGATCATAGAGATCAAGAACCACTCACCGAAACTATCCCGGGGAATTAGGCAACAAAGCATTCTTAGCTCATAAATCCAACAGAACACAAGGAGGAGTGCCAGACCGGGAAAACATGATAACAAATGGTTTTAACCATAATTCAAAACGAGAGAATCAGGAAACACCGGATTCAGCAATAAATCAATAGATTAATATTTAACTTACAACAGAGCTGAAGATTTCAGCAACCCGACACCATGCAAGGCTTGGTGTCGGAACGAGACGGAGGTAACTTAACACAAAGGCCAACACCAGAACAACACACAAAGGCCAAAAGAAAATACTTGGTGAGTCTAAACTTGACTCTCAACGAACTTCTCGTAACGGTACGATGAATAAGGCACGACAAGACACGACAGATGAACGCTAACCAAATACAGGGCAACTCAAGAATAGAGCATAGCTTAGTTTGACGGTCAAGGAGAGTCTCATGATCAACACAGGAAGATGAACTACAACTAGCGAGATGTTTCATTTGATGGAGAAATTGGACTTCATTATGATTTAAGTTTATTTAACAGCTAGGGCTAAGCCAACTTAAGGATATAAGATGCAGTTTGGACTTAATTATGAATGCCAAGGTCTGCCATATGATTGTCACATGACGCTTACCTTTTAAATAGTTGGTCATCTAATTTGGTTCATCTGTAGTGCACAGAGAGTATAATGACATGGGGCAAGCTAATAACAAAATTGGCATGAGTAGGTAGTACTTTATAGTTGCTACTCCGAGCTAGAAAGTCCAGTGCATTGATAAGGTGGTGTTAAAGAAGAAAAAGGTTAAGCCTGAAGAAACAAAAAAAAGAAAAAAAGCACAAGTATATAAAGACACAACCACAAAGACAATGTATATACAAATAGAACACAGATGATGCGATAATTTCGGCAAGTGCACCGGTCGCGCAAGTAATAATAATGGGGAAAATCCCCGAGTGTCGGTCTCTCAAGGAACACAGTAAGGTGGAGTTAGGTTTCGAGGAAGGACTTGAGATCGAAGTCCAGCGATAGGTGGAATGCGAACGAAAGGGATTTGGTTTGTGAATAAAATAAAATAAAATATTACAACTACTCCTATGCAATGCCGCTATGCAATGCTTCGCTTGGCGGAATGGAGACTAGGCAGGCCTTGAGCGCGCTGCGTCGCAAGGGCGGATGGACGAGAGAACGGCGGAATGAGGGTCGCGAGCACCTCGTCGACAAGCACGCCACTAGCAATTGCTAGTGCGACACACGAACGTGACGGCGGGATGGAGGATGGAATGGGGCGCACCTCATAAACATAAATGAAAAATATAATCTCAAATAAATGAAATAGACATTACATAACAAGATTCATTGTGCACATCATCAAAATATAGAGATTACAAACAAATACAACCACACAAGTAGAAGAAAGAGGCAAGAGATACAACCGAATCCGGAGTCTCGTTGTAGATTCACGGTAGGAAGCACCGGGTTGTCAATCCGCGTCCTAGCTCGGTCCCAACTGCGTCCGGGGTAGAGGAGGGCTGTCACACCTCCCAATGGACCCATCTTCTCCAGCGTTTTACAATCCGGTCATGTCCGATGCGAAGAAATCCTTGCTTGGTGATGAAGATGAGTGGAATCTCCCCTTCGAAGCTCTTGGATGATAGAGGAGGCCTAGGGGGGCGGAGAACCTGTAGAAAGGGCGAAAACGGCGGACTAAACGGAGTTCCCCCTTAGCGATCCGCCCTAATTCGCGAGCAGGTCAATATATAGGCGCTGGAATAAACAGTGCGCACGGTCATTGGCGTACGACCAGTGGTCGTGCGCACTAGCATCCTGTGATCGTGCGCCTGCCTGGGCGGAGCCTGCAAGGTAAGAAAATTATAAAATACAATGTTCGCACGACCAGTAGCGCACGAACAGTGGTCGTGCGCACTATCGTAAGTGGTCGTGCGATAAGGAAGACATAACTCAGATTTCAGGAGGTAAGTGCGCACGATCAGCGGCGCACGACCAGTGGTCGTGCGCAATAGAACCAGTGATCGTGCGCTGTGTTCCTGTACAGAATTGTACCGGAAACACCTGCACGACACCTGTTCCAGCACAACCACGAATCCAGCCACTGAAAGTGGCACTTAACAATGCATAGCAACTACTAAAGGAGAGTAACATGAAATAACACCAAAAACGGGCCTAAAGGTGCACTTAGCATGGAGAATCAAATATAAGTGAAAACATGTCTAAAGTGAAGTGCATGGACTAGAAAATCGGCCCAGATGAGTCCATAAATGTGTATATAATTGGGACTCATCACACCCCCAGACTTACCTGTTTGCGCGTCCCGAGCAAATGAATTCAGCGGAGTGTGAAAAAGGTAGTTAACAACGAAAATTACACAAGGGAGTACAATGCGAAGTAACAGAAGCATGCAAATAAAAATTTAGTAAAAAGAGATTCTAACTATGCTAACTAATTTACAAAAGTATTAGAGCGTAGATAAAGATTTGACAATACTCAGTTGGTGAATTGTGAAGAACTTGAACGATCATGCACGGTGTGAAAGTAACAAGCCACGAAGGAGGGTGTTACACAAGGTCGGGGTTCAGGAATAACTCCGCTGAAATCCATCAGCGTCGAGAACCATAAGCTTGCCCGGTCACACTCTCTCCACGGCGCTAGCAAACTCACGAGATAAATCAATAGGACTTTAGGATTAAGTTGGGGTTTAGGTTGCGGCGTGATATTCAAGGATAAAAATGAAGGCTACGCAACCAAATTGAGTCAACAGAACGCTGCACCACACAAAACCATGCACAAAGCTAGTGTGACACACCCCCAGACTTATTTTGAAAACTAGGTGTGCACACAGCCTACTTCACAAATACCAACGGATTTTCTAATACGCTCGGAAGGATTTCTCTTCAGTACAATTTTTTTCAGATTTTCATTTCAATATCGTATTTATTTTTTTCTTTTTCTTATCCTCCGGTTGGTTCATAATCAGCAAATAACATTTATTTCTTCATCACATCACAAAGATTCCAAAAATCACACCAAATCAAGAGCATGAGTGCAGATAAACATCTATTTGGTTGCGAAAGTGGGAAAAGCTTCATGCCTTGGTGAATGGAGGAGGAGCTGAAACAAAGAAGTGGTAGGCACAAATGTTGGCTTGCAAAGGTGAGCGAATAGGACAAGGAAAGCTGAGGCTCAAACTAGCCAAAAGGTGGCCTACATCATATTTAACTCAACGAATCGCTCACACCCATGCTTCAAGAGTCGCTTGGGGCAAGTTCTTAGCCCACGAGAAAGGTAAACCTTCCTCCCGACTCGAGCAACACACAACTAGTGCTCGTGAACACACAACACCGGGTTATCACCAATTTCGTTCACATTCACCATTTGAGTATAACAAATCTAAAACTACGCAAAAATACTAATCATAAATTAAACGCATAGAAATAATCTAGTTTTACTCAAATTCTACTGCAGCATGCGGGTGCGACTAGAACACTGCTCGAGTCAACATCGCACTCCAAATAGTAATTCCTAAGCTAACACCCCAATTCACATTCCTAACCAAAATAGTTTATTTGGAAACAAAACAAATAGGAAAGCGCGCGCTCATGTGGGTGAAGTGGTGCATGAAGCGTGGAATAATGATGATGGTAATGAAAAATTTAAACAGACTTCTAGCATGCGGTGCAACTCGTACGCATAGTGGATAACACATGCTCTCCCCCAGACTTAATCTAAACATTACATCACAAAACTGAAAGCTAGGAGGGAGAAGTGTTACCCAATGCTCAGAATTGAGCATACCGGAAGATTGGCGTTAATTTCGCGCACAATCCGCAGTATCCGCCAACACAAAGTACAAAGCACACCTGCAAACGTACAACTAAAAGCAGCAAAAATATAAAAGAACTGCATTGAAACAAGTTAGAAAAACAGAAATCAGCAAATCTGGGTTGTCACCCATGGAGGTGAACCAGTTCCTGCGAATAAGATTAAGCAAATGCACACATAACTGAAGGGACGAAATATGAAAACAAAATTCTTAAAACGATGCCCAGATGAGCATCCCGAATCATAGTGTTATTATTACAACAAAATAAAGTAAGTTCATACGACTCGAAGAAACATAAGAAAGAAAAAATAGCAGCAAGAATAAGATAAGAGTGAGATTGGCCTGCACACGGGGGAAAATCACTCGTCGTCGCTGTCACTATCTAAAACAACGACGGATGGCGGAGGTCTGGATGAAGATGCGGCACGGCCAGGAGGTGGGGGTATGACTTGGCGAAAAGGCGATTACTGGAACTCATGGTGGGATTAGGGCAAGGGAAGGAGGAAGAACCGAAATGGGCTCACCGGAGGGAGGAAGGACGCACGATCGGCGAGCACCCAGCGGAAACGGCGCACGAACAGTAGCGAGAGGAGGACGGAAGCGAAGACCTAGGATGCGCACACAGGGCTCGGGCGAACCGGTCTTTATAAAGAAACTGGGCCGATCGCACGATCAATGGTCGTGCGTGATAAATAGTGCGCACGACCATTGATCGTGCGCGAAGGAAATTTTCTGGCGTCCAATTTCTTCATGAAAACTGAATCCACCGCGCCCTATGAGCGTTCCAGGGTCCACCGCGCATGAGGGGCCAAACGCAGCTGTAATAAAAACTCATTTAAAGTAAGAAAATAGGGTAGAAAAGGGGAACATTGCAAATACGAAGAAAAAAGATTAATCCTAGATAACTGTTGGGCTACACGTCCCCCAACGGGACTTATTTAAGAGTTTTAGATGTAAATTAACTGATAGGCGTATGATAGTGAAAATGAACAGGTAACTGTTCTAATACGCGTGTTGGTAGCGGGTACCGATACGGCGACAGAACAGTTACTCCTCTACACAAATGATAATACCTACTTAACGCAGGTAAAGGAAACAGAAGATAAGAAGAGAGGGGGATATCCTCACTCAACTCACCAAACACATCCTTGCCTAGCAAGGTGTTGTCAACAGGGAGACAGCAGGAGGCGAAGGCAATGAGTGGAGCTTCCTCAACGGAGGGGGAATAATCCTCCTCACATGAGAGGATGCTCTCATCATTGACTTGAGCTAAAAGCTCCAAGTCCTCCTGAAGTACCTGTGAAGATTCAACCTGCACAGACTCAGATGAAGGAAGGGGATCAAGAAATAAAGAAGACGAAGAACATAAATAAACATCAATCGGGGGAGTGATCCCGGTCTCACTCCCATCAGGTTGGGGAAGTAAAATAATGTTTGCATTGTCATCACTGCTACAGGATTCGGTGGGATCAACAGTGGCCAAGCTAGAGATTTGGACTTCCTCCACCGGTGCTGAGGAAAACTCCTCTTCACCTAGAAGGTTGTCCTCCTTCATAGGAATAGGCACAACACTCAGAACACCCACCTCATCCTGCGACACATCATCAACAATGTCGTCGGAGATGAGTATAGTATGCACAACAGGGGAATAATAGTGCTCGGATAAAAGTCGAGCACCGATTCCTCACAAAGAATCGAATCCACTAGAGGTGGTGGATGCACATGGAGAATAGGCTCAGCAATGTCGGTGCATAGATCAGCCGCACATCCGGTGACCGTGTCCATGCCATACCCTTCAAGATGTGAAGGTGACAAAGACACATAACCGGATGTTGAAGGTATGCCGCCAGAGTTAGGAGTTGGGACGATCCGGATGTCCGGCTCATCATCCTCGTCCAATTGGCGAAGATACTCGGCACAGTCCTTCAAGACATGATCAGTGCTCCGACAAAACTGGCACTGCCTTGCGGGCTTCTTTGGCACAGCGGGGGCTGCAGCCGAAAAGAAGTATGACGGTAAAGGCTCAGCAGAGTAGCCATAAGACTTACGCGCACCATATGGAGTACCAGACGAAGTCGGTGCTCCATATGCTGGGTATAAGAATTATGCCTACTAATCTCCGTAGGGCATTCATCACTAGAGTGGGAGGTATCTCTACACCAACGACAACGGATATTGAGATGTGCCCACATAGTGTGAAGATAATACGATTCAAAATAAAAATGCTATTGTGCAAAATACTACACCTAACAAAAATTACTAAAGCAACCTAATTAAAACAGGAGAATGAAATAAAAAAAGATAAAACAAAGAAATGCAATTTACAAATGGAAGGGCTTCTCTCTCAGGTTTTCCCTCTCCAGAAAACTCACACGACTGTGTTCCCCGGCAACGGCGCAAAAAACTTGATGCGATAATTTCGGCAAGTGCACCGGTCGCGCAAGTAATAATAATGGGGAAAATCCCCGAGTGTCGGTCTCTCAAGGAACACAGTAAGGTGGAGTTAGGTTTCGAGGAAGGACTTGAGATCGAAGTCCAGCGATAGGTGGAATGCGAACGAAAGGGATTTGGTTTGTGAATAAAATAAAATAAAATATTACAACTACTCCTATGCAATGCCGCTATGCAATGCTTCGCTTGGCGGAATGGAGACTAGGCAGGCCTTGAGCGCGCTGCGTCGCAAGGGCGGATGGATGAGAGAACGGCAGAATGAGGGTCACGAGCACCTCGTCGACAAGCACGCCACTAGCAATTGCTAGTGCGGCACACGAACGTGACGGCGAGATGGAGGATGGAATAGGGCGCACCTCATAAACATAAATGAAAAATATAATCTCAAATAAATGAAATAGACATTACATAACAAGATTCATTGTGCACATCATCAAAATATAGAGATTAAAAACAAATACAACCACACAAGTAGAAGAAAGAGGCAAGAGATACAACCGAATCCGGAGTCTCGTTGTAGATTCACGGTAGGAAGCACCGGGTTGTCAATCCGCGTCCTAGCTCGGTCCCAACTGCGTCCGGGGTAGAGGAGGGCTATCACACCTCCCAATGGACCCGTCTTCTCCAGCGTTTTACAATCCGGCCACGTCCGATGCGAAGAAATCCTTGCTTGGTGATGAAGATGAGTGGAATCTCCCCTTCGAAGCTCTTGGATGATAGAGGAGGCCTAGGGGGGCGGAGAACCTGTAGAAAGGGCGAAAACGGCGGACTAAACGGAGTCCCCCCTTAGCAATCTGCCCTAATTCGCGAGCAGGTCAATATATAGGCGCTGGAATAAACAGTGCGCACGGTCATTGGCGCACGACCAGTGGTCGTGCGCACTAGCATCCTGTGATCGTGCGCCTGCCTGGGCGAAGCCTGCAAGGTAAGAAAATTATAAAATACAATGTTCGCACGACCAGTAGCGCACGACTAGTGGTCGTGCGCACTATCGTAAGTGGTCGTGCGATAAGGAAGACAGAACTCAGATTTCAGGGGGTAAGTGCGCACGATCAGCGACGCACGACCAGTGGTCGTGCACAATAGAACCAGTGATCGTGCGCTGTGTTCCTGTACAGAATTGTACCGGAAACACCTGCACGACACCTGTTCCAGCACAACCACAAATCCAGCCACTGAAAGTGGCACTTAACAATGCATAGCAACTACTAAAGGAGAGTAACATGAAATAACACCAAAAACGGGCCTAAAGGTGCACTTAGCATGGAGAATCAAATATAAGTGAAAACATGTCTAAAGTGAAGTGCATGGACTAGAAAATCGGCCCAGATGAGTCCATAAATGTGTATATAATTGGGACTCATCAACAGACCACAAGGAAAAGGTTATAGCATATTAAGCATCAAGCAGCGAGTGGTAGTACAAGAGTAGCAATACCTCTAAACTGAACTATCTAACAAGTTACAGCAAAGATAGGCAGGGAAGACAAGACTCTCATCACTCAATCTAACACCTTGGAAACCGTAAGGTCGCATAGCTGGTTCAAAAAGAAAAGATTACCAGATTTCCATCCACCAACTGAGGAAGATGCGGATTTACTGCAGCTCCGATCAAAGCGGGAGTTTAACTTAAACTTTATTAATAAGCTAATGCTGAAACTAGCAGATCAGTATCCTAATCATCAGTTTTGTAATAAAAGAAGTGGTGCTGAATTATATGGCCAAAGCTTTAGCGCATGAATTGCGAGAAAGTAGCAGGGCTAATCACGATAATTTTCAATTCAAAACTAATGATCCAGATAAATTACAAGAGCAATATTTGGAAAACTAATTAAGTAGCAGCCCCCCCATTTGGCAAGTAAAAGAAGCAGCCCAACCGAGCCTCCCAAAGGGTGAACTATGCAGAACTCACCCCAAATGGATGAACCAAACGATTAAAACAAGCTTAGAAGGATCCAAATTCCATTTTTATAAGACCAGTGCTAACGAAATAAGCAAGATTAGTCTTGGATTTATCAAGAATTAGCCAACTTAAGTCCAGGTTTGGAGGAACACAAAATCAAGGTTAGCCAAGAGTCCCGGTTATCCACAATTTCGATCAAGAAAAAGCCTACTCAATCTAGGTTTAGCAAACATCAAGAATGAGCCCAGATTTTGTTTAGAAGGAACAAAAAAAAGGTCCATGGATCCAATTTCTCTTTGCAAGAAAAATCGAGAACCAAGCAACCAGATTTTCTTTGTGCATGATATAGCGGTCGCGATGGCGGGTGATGCTCAGATGGAGCCGAGTCAAATGCCAAAGTTACTTGATCCAATAGTAGCTGGTGCTTTTGACTACACAAAAGGAAACCGTTTAAAATATCCAAATGCTTATAATATTATTCCTAAAGTAAGATTTTTTTTGGAAATCAGATTCTTTCTTTCTTCACAAAAATAGCATCAGGCTATTGGCGAATCAGTGATGCCCAAAATGGCTATACTGCTATTAATCTTAGAGCTTTACAAGCAATAGATTGGGATAAGATGTACAAAAGACATGGACAACCCAATGATTTATTGGTCAAGCTAAATATTGCAAATATGCGAGTCACCGACTGTATAATGCCCCCTTTTTATGGTGTCGGTGAAGAATCGAAAATGAAAATAAACAGGGTCGTTACCGCTCTCCCTGTTTATGCATAGGATTTTGTTTGGAGCCAAGAATCAGTTAAATAAGAAGATAGGGATGGAGAGGAAGAGAGAAAAAAAGAAGAAGAAGAGAAAGGTTTCCTTGCCTCATTCAAACCGCGACCCGAAGGACTTGCAACAAGCAGAGGAAGAGACGCCCGGATCCACAGCTCCGGCGACGAAACCAGCTCCGGCGACGAAAAGCCCTTCACCTCCGACGTCTCCGATGCCGCTCCACTCCGACCACGTCAAACCCTACCCCGCAGCTCTCTCTCTCTCTCTCTCTCTCTCTCTCTCTCTCTCTCTCTCGAATGGAGCCATCGGGAAAGGAAGGAAAAAAAAACTGCCGGCAATCCTAAAAACTGCAGCCTATATAAGTATAGAATAATAATAATAAAACAACTTTCATATATATAAATTTTATATATAATTTATATATATTATATATGATTGCATACATGTACCCACCTGCATAAATACATGCCTAATGAAACCCCACATTTTATGCATATATATATATATCATATTTATGTTTGTATAAATCTTTATACGCCACTATGCGTACAAACATATACCCTTATACAACCTCTTGCACAATTACGAATACATATATACACTTATATATTTTTCCTAAATATAAACTTCTATATCTATACATTTATATCTATAACTATATAAGCCTAATTACTTATAAACTTACCTATATGAAAACATAACCGTACGTGATTGCCCATACACGCATAAAACTTCATACATACTCTCACATATATTTTTTTTTTATTTGTAAACACCTACCCGCATGGACCTACAAACATGCATATATATACGTACACATAACAGCATAAATGACTCAATCGAGGATAACTCGCCGGACGACGACGATCACGCAACGGTAACGCCCATACGCACCTACGCCCTGAATTAAAATCTCGCTTTAGAATAATTATTATTAATTCCATATGCCTTAAATAAAATAATTATAAGAAAAACCCGGGGCGTTACATTATGCTCTCGAGAAGTCTTTCATCTCTCGAGAAGCTTTGTCATAATCTTTCTATATTCTCTTCTAAAGCTATTTTCGGGAACTTGCAGTCATCTCTCGAGAAGTCTTGTATTTCTCGAGATGTCTGATTAAGTGTTTCTCGTAAACTTTGTTTTTCCATTTTTTTGACGACAAGTCTTTTCCGTCAAATTGACGTGACGTCTTTCCTCGTTTTAAGGTTAAATCGTTAGGTCTTCATATATATAATGATTGCTCCTTAAGAAAAAAAACATTCGAAGTAGAAGATCAGAGTTCGTACTTTTCTCCGAAAACCTAATCTGATCCAAGATCGTCATCAAGTGCCGCATCGCCATTGTTGGAGTTCGATCGTGTGTTATCTGATTTCGTCTCCAAGTGGAAGAAAAAGGTCAATCGATCATCGCCTCACTCGTTTTGATTTTATTGGATCGATCAAGACCTTAGAAGATCTGATTTGTGCCGATTCGATTCTTCTTCTTCAACATCAAGCTGAAGCCATTTCTATCTCAAGAAGGAAGAAGATCCTCATCAAATTATTCAGATCTGATCGTGATTCGTTAAGTATTGTTTCAATCTAAATTTTACAATTGATTGTAGGAGAGATTGTTCTCCGAGTTGTAGGAGAGGTATTCTCCGAGTTGTAAGAGAGGGTTCTCTCTGAGTTTGTAGGAGATTGATCTCCGAGTTGTAAGAGTTTTGACTCTGAGAATTGTAGGATCGTTCTTGATCCGAGATTTAGTGAAGTAGTCAAGTCTAGCTGTGGTGCTAGATTGGCGAGGCCAGCAAGTGGAGTACCCAAGAACGGGGAACCACTATAAATTTCTTGCGTCGTCTGTGATTGTGATTTGCATTCTGTGCGTTCTTTATTTTCAAGATTTTCAATTCCGCAAAAGACGCAGCTATCACCTATTCACCCCCCTCTAGGTGATTTTGGTTGGCAACTAGATATTACAATTGGTATCAGAGGGTCGTTGTTCTTGAAAGGTTACCACCTTGAATAGGATCTCTCCATTCTAATTGCCATCAAATCATGGAAAAGTGCAAGGAATCGTCTTCGTTGAAATTGCCAATATGCACTAAGGCTAACTTTCCTATGTGGAAAGGAAGAGTCAGATTTTATATGGAAGCCGCAGACCCAAGAATCTTCCAAGTCGTGGAAGAAGGACCTCATGTGCCAATGACTGCCTCAACAATCAATCCTACGGTTCAAGTGCCAAAGAAAATGATGTACTTAACAAAGGATGAGATCGCTCTCGTTGCTTTTGACAAAAAGGCAAAGAACATAATTGCCAGTGCAGTGGATGATTCAATGTTGCAAAACTTAATTCACTGTAATTCTGCTACAGAAATGTGGAAGTCTTTAATAGTCCTTATGGAAGGTACTGAAGAAGTAAGAGATGATAGAAGATCTCTTTTGAATCAAGAGTACGAGGCTTTCAAGCAGAATAAAAAGGAGTGCATTGCCGATGCTTATGAAAGATTCTTCAAAATTGTAAACGGTTTAAGGAATTATGGTCGGGAATTTACTAATGGTGAACTAAATGACAAATTCCTGCGATCTCTAACGAAAGACTGGGACAGCAAGATAGTTGCAATCAGAGAGTTTGGAAAGTTACCAAACCTAGACCCACAGAATCTGTTTGGGAAATTATTATCCCATGAGCTGCAAATGAATATTCGCAAAACAGAAGAAGATGGGAATATAATTTCTAGCAAGGAAAGGACCTTGGCTATGAAAGGCGAGAGATCTAGAAAAAGCAGAGCCTTGTCTCCAGTTAGAACACAAGAATCTGATGATGAAAAAGAATCTGAAGCCGGCTCCTCCAGTTCTGAAATGTCTGATGGGGAGTTTTCTTTAATCTCTCGTCAATTTAAGAAACTGCTAAACAAAAGAAGACACATGAAGAATAAGTCTTCCTCTGAATATAGACATTCTCGACGTGATGGTGATCATCACAAAAAGGGTTCTAGCAATCATGACAGGTATAAATCTAAAACTGGTAAACAGATTTCTTCTGACATAGTTTGCTATTGTTGCAATAAGCCAGGGCACATGATTGCTGAATGCCCTTATAAAAAGAAAGAGGGTGGTAGAAAAGAAGAAAAGAAATCCACCCAAGGAAAAAGGAAGACTGAAAAGAGTCTAGTCGCTAAAAAGAACAAAACTTTAAGCGACAGTGACTCGGAGAAATCAAGTAGTGAAGAAGAAGCCTACTTCGGGCTGATGGCTATGACTGATGAAGAAGAAGAACCTCCATATACCGGGAAGGTAAATTCTCACACCATCTTATCTGATTCTGAATATGCCTCAGCTGAACAAAAGTATTATCTTTCAGATGATGACTCAAACCTCATGACCCAATATACTGAAATGCTTAAAAGTTTTGACAAATGCCGAAAGGTAGTCAAAACTCAGGCCAAGGAGATCTTGTCTCTCAAAGAAGTGGAATCTAATTTGAGAAAGGAAGTTGAACAACTTTCTTCCTTCAAAGAGGAAAACCAAATCTTGAAAGACAAAATCAAAAGCTCAGATGAGCTCCTTGATCGGAAAGAGAACTCCATCAAAGTTCTGGAAGAACAGCTAGCCGCTGAGAAGAAGCTAGTTGAAAAGTTTTCACAACCGAAAACTATTCTTCCAATCATTGATACTTTCTCTGCTAAAGCAAATAGCAGGGGCATAGGTCATGTCGCTGGGCCAAGTAATTCTTCTAAGGGCACACTAGCCAAGAAGAAAAATAAGAATGCTAAGAAAGCTACCGTCGAGGAAAAAGGGAAAGCCCATCTAGAACAAGTGGAATTTAAGAAAGTTCTTCTTCCCACAAATGCTTATGACATGGAAAGCTCTTATGGTCACTTGACACGACCAATTAATTTTGCGCCTGTCAATGACTATAAGGGGTGGGCTCGTCCTCAATACCTCGGTCAAAGTGCTTTCAAAGCACCTTATGAAGAAGTAAATCTGAGAGATTATGGTCCTTATGTTCATGGTCCAAGTGCAGCTAAAGCACCAATAGTAAAGACTGTTGTACCTAAGCCAAAGGAGAAAGCATGACCCTGTGTGTGCTGTACTCATGAAGCATCCTCATCTAGAAGGATTGCTCCTGCTAAAATCAATATTCAAAGAGTTAAGCAGGAAAATATTAAGAAAAGATACAACAGGTTTAATTGTTGGTGTTGCGGCAAAATAGGTCACTTTGTCGTAGACTGTTGGTTCAATTTCACCTATTCCAAAAGACCACAAGTTAACAATGCAAGAAAGGCCGCTCGCAATGTTAATGTTCCTCGTGGTGCTCAACTAACAAGGGACCAAGGACCCAAAGTTGTTTGGGCTCCTAAGGCAAAATAATTTGTTTTTGCAGGTATGTCCAAAGGCCAACAATAATCCTATCTAGTATTTGGACAGTGGTTGTTCTCGGCATATGACCGGAACAAGAAGTCTTTTGCAAAACTTCATTCCAGTAGAGAACGGTCCAAAAGTTATTTTTGGCGGATCTGATAGAGGAATAACAAAAGGTTATGGTATGATTTCTAAGGGTAATGTATCCTTTTCAGATGTAGCTTATGTGGAAGGATTAGAACATAATCTGATAAGCATAAGTCAACTTTGTGACAAAGGATACATAGTTAATTTTCGTAGAGATAAGTGTTTGATAAAATCGGCTGAAAATCTAGAAACGATTTTATCAGGCACTCGTTATAAGAATATGTTCTGTTTAAATTTTCTTTGTTTATCATCCTCTACACCAGTGTGTCTTTTAGCAAAAGATAATGCATTTCTTGCTGACAATTGGCATAAGAGATTAGCACATATAAATTTCAAAACTATAAATAAATTATTTTCTCAAGACTTAGTACGTGATGCGCCAAATATTAAGTGCATTAAAGATAGACCTTGTCATGCTTGTGTAAAAGGCAAGCAAACAAGAGCTACCTTTAAAAGCATTATAGGCAAAGATTCAACTAGGTGCCTATACCTACTTCATATGGACTTGTTTGGTCCTTTGCAAATTAAAAGTTTAGGAGGTATGTCTTACACATTAGTTATTGTAGATGATTACTCACGTTTTGCATGGGTATTCTTTCTAAAACACAAGTCAGATACCTTTGACGTTTTCACTAAGTTTGTCAAGCAAACCCAGAATGAATTTGAATGTTCGGTGGTCAAAATCAGAAGTGACCATGGAACAGAATTTGAATCTGGGGCCATGACAGATTTTTGTGAAAGTCTAGGTATCCTTCATGAGTTTTCCTCTCCTCGAACTCCACAACAAAATGGGATAGCTGAGAGAAGAAATAGAACACTCATTGAGGCTTGCAGAACGATGTTGAGTGACACTTCTCTACCCGAATATCTTTGGGCTGAAGCAGTCAACACTGCATGCCACGTGCAAAACAGAGCACTCATAAACAAAAACCATGTAAAGACCCCTTATGAACTACTAAAAGGGAAGAGACCAACCATCTCTTATTTTAGAATTTTTGGTTGTAAATGCTTTGTACTTAATAATGGAAAGCATTATAAAACCAAGTTTTATGAAAAGAGTTTTGAAGGTATTTTTGTAGGCTATAGCAGCCATAGTAGAGCTTATAGAGTATTTAATAAGAAAACCCTGGTTGTAGAAGAGTCTATCAATGTTGTATTTCATGAAACGAGCATGCTACATAGCAGCTCTTCTAGTGCTTCTATTGAAGGTACAAGTTCAAACACACAAGATATAAGCTTGGATGAGCCAGTCAAAGTTGATGCTCAAACCTTCGTCAAGATCTCTTGCCCAATCACAAATGAAGAAGAAGATCATATTGATGAAGAACCAGTACAAGTGGAAGAAGACATTCAAGTAGCAAATGATGCACCAGATGTTCAAACTGATGCAAGGAACCTAGAGTTCAGACACATGAGAGACCATCCTATTGATCAAATCATAGGAGATCCTCAAGTCAGAATTAGAACAAGAAGAGGTACTGCTAACGAAAATATGCATTTAAGTTTTCTCTCACAGGTTGAGCCGAAGAAGTTTCAAAAAGCAAATGAAGACCCCCACTGGATAATTGCAATGGAAGAAGAGTTAAATCAATTCAAGCGTTGCAAGATGTGGACACTAGTTCCAAAACCCAAGGATAAAAATATTATTGGAACAAAGTGGGTCTACAGGAATAAGTTGGATGAAGATGGAACAATTATAAAGAACAAAGCCAGACTTGTAGCAAAAGGTTACAGACAGGAAGAAGGATCGACTTCGATCAAACTTATGCTCCGGTAGCAAGACTTGAAGCGATCAGAATGTTCTTAGCCTATGCTGCATTCAAAGGTTTCACCGTATACCAAATGGACGTTAAGTCAGCTTTTCTGAATGGTAACATAAAAGAAGAAGTATACGTTGAACAACCTCTAGGTTTTGTAGATTCTAAACATCCTAATTATGTTTACTTACTGCAAAAAGCTTTGTAAGTGTTAAAACAAGTTCCTCGAGCTTGGTATGAGACGCTGTCCAACTTTCTTCTTGAGAACAAGTTCACAAGAGGAAAGATAGATAAAACATTATTTCTTAGGGAAGTAAAAGACAAGATTTTGCTAGTGCAAATCATGTCGATGACATTATTTTTGGCTCTACGGACGACAATCTTTGCAAAAAATTTTCAAAACTTATGCAAGGAAAGTTTGAAATGAGCAGTATGGGAGAGCTAAAATATTTCTTAGGACTTCAAGTGAAACAATCTGAAGATGGAATCTTCATCTCACAGACAAAATTCACCAAGGAGTTGATTAAGAAATTTGGAATGGAGAGTGCAACCTCTATGAGGACTCCAATGAGCTCAGCTATGTCTCTGGACAAGGATGAGAAAGGGAAACCTTTTGATGAAACCAAGTACAGAAGCATAATTGGCTCTCTGCTCTACCTTACTGCTAGTAGGCCTGATATAATGTTTTCTACATGTGTATGTGCCAGATATCAAGTGAACTCTAAGGAATCTCACTATACCGCTGCAAAGCGAATTTTGAGATATCTTAAAGGTATACCAAATCTTGGCTTATGGTACCCAAGAAGTAATGATAGCGAGCTAATTGGTTATTCAGATGCAGATTTTGCAGGTAGTAGAGACGACAGGAAAAGCACTTCCGGAACATGCCAATTTCTCGGAAGAAGGCTTATCTCCTGGAGCAGCAAGAAGCAAAATTGTGTTGCAATTTCAACAGCCGAATCAGAATATATTTCTGCAGGCAGTTGTTGTGCACAACTTCTTTGGATAAGAAATCAACTTCAAGATTATAATTTGAAGATAAAGAATATTCCAATGTTTTGTGACTCCTCCAGTGCAATTGCTATAGCAAATAATCCAGTCTCACACAGTCGGACAAAACATATCGAGTTAAGATATCATTTCATCCGAGAACATGTGGAGAATGGGGATATCAACTTAAGCTATGTCCATACGGACAAGCAAATTGCAGATATATTCACGAAGCCGCTGGATGAGACTAAGTTCTCTTTCTTCAAGACAGAACTTGGAATGCTCAACATGGAATAATGGTCAAGCAAAGGAGAAGAAGATAAGTGAATTTTCTTAAAGTTTTATCTTATTTTATGTTCTAAAATGAAGTACAGGTTTATCATTTGCAAAGAAGAAAAATCAAAGAAGAAAAATCAAAGTCATCATTAAACTTCTCGAGAAATATAGTTAATATCTCGAGAAATGACTTGCTTGTTATGAATATGGATAGAGCTAAAACTTTTCGGAAAACTGAAGACACTTTTCGAAAAATAAGTTTATACCTCTTGAGAAATGGGTTACCCCTCGAGAAATGCTCTTTCGGAAGAAGATCGGCAGAGTTCTGGGACTTCTCGAGAACTTTAACTACCTCTCGAGAAATGTCTTATACTTTTCGAGACTTCTATTTCAAATTTTCGAGAAGATGAAAAGCCAGGTACGCGCGTATTTCATTTTCTTAATATTAATTAAAATCAAATTAATTGTCACATCGAACCAAACTATAAATAGACTCTCGAAATGAATTAAAAGAACACGCGAGGTTATTTCTTTCCCCTCTCGAAAAGCGCCGACGGTTCATCTTCCTCTTTCGCAAAATCGACGTTCCAGTTCGCTTTCAGATGGATCTTCTCTCGTTCTAGCTCACATTTCAAGCTCTCCTATCATTCGATGGCTCCTTCAGGAAAACCTAAGATCGGTGTCGGGAGTGAACTCGTGAGAGAAGGTCTCCAATCGATTTCAGATGAGTTTCGAAACCTCTTTTATCTTCTAGACGCAGCTGGCATGTCTTTCTTACTAGAACAACAATGTCGAATTCTGTTTAAAGAGGTAGAGGATCTTTTTATCAACATAAAAGTACATAAAATGGAAATAGGATGAAATCTAGTGTTGGAGGTTTCAAAATCAAGATAAATCCAAAATTTCTTTCTAAGTATTTGAAGGTTCCATTGGTAGAAATTGAGGATACTCTAAGTAATGAGGATTGGGCTCAAGCCCTAATCTTTTGTGGGTTAGATAAAGGAACATCAACTATTCGTAGACAAAAGATGAATGATGTTGGAAAATTGCTAGTGGACATAATTTCAAAAGTCTTACTATGTCATACTGGCAGCCTGGGTCATGTCTCTTCAAATGTTTTCAGCTTGATAGCAATTGTGATTTGTGGAAGAAGATTCAGTTGGGCAGATTTTCTATTCAATAAGATTAAAGAAAGCATTATGAGCCCCAATTTTGCAAGGATTCTGTCACTGTATCTGAATCAGCTTAATCCAGATGTGTTTGACATGTCCAGAGGAGCTATTTTACATCATTTGAAGAAGGTAGATGTTGTAACAATGAAGAGGTGGAACATCAGGATTACTAAGCCAACTGCAGATGCAGGTCTCCAGGGGGAACCTATTTCTTCAGCTCAATCAGTTCCTGAGTATGAAGCTCCTGCTCCTCCTCCAGATGTCTCCACAATTCCATCTCCATCTCCAGTCCCACAAAACACCATTCCTTCAACAGAGCCAAGTCTTCCTCCTCCAACAGACACAGTTCTTCATCCATCAGCCCAGGATCCATCAGAACAAGTTCTCTCAGATCAAGTTCCTTCCAAAACTCCATCCAACCCAGATACTCAAGTTTTGTCAGATACTCCTATGGGAGACACTTCTTTGTTACAGGAACAAGTTGATCACTTCTCCCCCCTCCAGTTATTGATGAAGACAGAGTTGATTCCACCATAGCAGATGTGGTAAGTGAAATTCTAAAAGGTGCTGATGATGTGCTTAGCACTAGTGACCACATAGCTGGGTCAGGTGCTGACTATGATTTTAATCAGGAAATAGATGATGCTTCAGTGCATGATTCATCTCCTCCCCCAGAACATATTGAGGGGGAGCAAGAGCCTTGCTTAGAAACAAATAAGGATGATCAGGAAAAGCCTATTGATGAAGACAATATGAGAATCAACATATCTCATATTAAGCTCCAAAGTTCAGTTATACTTGAAGACATCCCAGAAGAAGTTCTGCCAGCCCCTATTCCTCCATCTCTTTTTGATGAAAATACAATTCTTGGTAAAGTTGAACTTATGCTTCAAAGACAGAGTGCCAAAATAGATTACTCCTTCAAAGAAGTTCATGCAAGACTGTCAGATATTGAAAAGGAAATGGCTAAGAAGTTGAAAGAGTTCAAAACCAGTACAGATCAACTTAAAGAAGTTGTCATTCAGGGAGGAAAGGCCATTGATCACACCATAGAGGGTGTAGCCACAGTTCTTGCAGAAGTTATTCAGGTGAGAAAAACTCATGAAAACATGGCCTCAAAGGATGAGGAGAATACCTTTAAGATTATTGATATTTTAAATAATATCAAGCTACCCGTACTTTAAAAAAAATGTCAATTCATCATCTATCTTCTTTCAATGAGGTTATATATGTCAAATATTTACAAATATTTCTTTTTTTCCTTTCTCTTTTTTCCACTACCAACCAAGAATGGAAAGCGGAATTTTCTTCTCTCATAATGATGAGGATCTCATCACACTTTGGGTCCACAGTGATGATTGAGACCGTTCATTTCAAGTGAATCGTTGATCTAGCATTTTATGTATTTTTATGTACTTTTTTATTTTTATTTAGCTTTTTTTGGAGGCCGCCATGATCAGAGAATCATAACCTCCTTAGTCAACATATTGAGGTAGAAGGATCCATTTGAAGGCATAAAAAGTTAGAGAGAGAAAACCTCATTTTGATCACCGGTGCAGAAGTCGGAGTTTGAGTACCTTATTTTGGAGGCCGCCACGAATTGACATTTTTTTTAAAGTACGGGTAGCTTGATAGTATTTAGTCGCAACCTAAATCACCTAGAGGGGGGTGAATAGGTGGATTCTGCGACTTTTTGCGGAATTAAAAATATGAGAAGTAAAAGCACACAGAAAAGCAAACACAACACAACACAGAGAATTTATAGTGGTTCCCTGATGTGGGTAGTCCACTTTCCCGCCTCGCCTATCTAGCACTCCAATGCTAGATTCAGCTACTTCACCAAACTCGGATCAATCAAATCCTACTACTCGGAGTTCACAACTCCTATAAGCTCGGAGCAAAAACACTCCTACAACAACTCGGAGAACAATCTTCTCCTACCAATTCGGAAGGTGAACTTCCTACAATCTCGGAGACAACGCTCCTTCAACTCGGTGTAAGACTCCTACAACTTGGAAGCAAGCTTCCTACAAGAATATTGTAAAGAAATCTTACAAAACTTTAGATTGAGGAACAATATTCTTCAAATCTCCTTGAGATTTAACTTGATAAGATTTGGAACTTATAGATCTTCTTCTTCCTTGAAATAGAAATCTGGATCTAAAAGAGGAAGAAGAAATCTAGCTTTGAAGGCTTGATCTGAACACTTAGGAAATGACTGGATCTGAAACAAACTTGATGAAATCTAAGAACAGAGATCCAGTTGAATCTTTTCTTCAAGAAGAATCATGAAAAACTTTCCTTGTCAGAGACGAAAGGTTTGTGCGAGAACGGTCGGCCGACAGGCGATGATTTGCGAGAAATACAATTTCATGATTAGGGTTTAAAGAGAATAACCCTTAGCTATTTATATCTTCTTCTCTAACGGCTATAATCGAGACCCGCGGGATGGACGCCACGTGTATTGACACGGAGGAAGCCCTAAAAGATCGAGCCAGAACGAACAGAACCGGAGATACGCGATCACCGATTCGACTAAATAGAATAGCCGAAAACCAACATCCGAATTCGGTTAAATACATTAGTCGAACTCACTTAGGATTCGACTAAATGAATTAGCCGAAAAACAATAGCCGAATTCATTTAATACCATTAACCGAACTCGTCTAATTGCATTAGCTGAACTCAACTTAAACTATTTTTCCTTCAGCAACAATTAACTTCAGCAAAAGAGATCGACGAAATAACTTCAATTCGTCGAACGGAGAAAGGCAAACTGCGATCGACGAAATAACTTCAATTCGTGGAACGGAGGGATCGAAGAAAACTATACTGTGTTCGACGAACGACCACAGCTCAGCGTTGGACGAATGTCGATCATCGAATTGCGTTCGACGAAATCATTTCCGTTCGACGAACGACGATCGTCGACCTGCGTTCGACGAAATCCAGAGAACTTAGAAAATAATTTTCTTCAAACCAGCAACAACTTTCCTTGGCTTTTCCTTTTGTGTTTGAATATAAAGTATATCCCAATAGAGAGATTCCACATGAGTCAACACCTTGGTTTACACAATGAAGAATTACATTGCATATACCTGTGTTTAATGACACATTGAAACCTGACATTGGTTTATACTTAATCATTTATAATCTGCAAACGCATAACTAGAGAACAACATCAAATACAACATCAATTCATTTTAGTTCAAGGGACACTTCTTCAAATCAAGGTAATTGTGGCTACAATACCCAACAATCTCCCCCTATTTGAAGAAGTCAGAACCCTGCTTACTAAGGTGAATTATACAGAGATAAATATACAGAGAAGTACATTAAACTTAAAGAGAGTTAAAAACTTAGGTTTTCAACCTTCTCTCCCTTTCTACTTTCTCTTTCAAATTCTCTTCTTTCCCAACTCCAACTTCTCTCCCCCCTACAATTTCTCTCCCCCTTTTTGACTACTTCAGATAGGGAAGGAAAGGCATGAAAGATCAATGCTCCCCCTCAGCAACTACATAGGTGTCTTTATTTTGGAGTCAGCTTTGAAAAATTGAATCAGCTCCCCCTCAATCTTTTCTCCCCCTTAGAAATTCAGTGCCTGGACTGATTTCCTAAGCTTTTCAGCAACCTTACTAAATACTTTTTTGTTCTGGTCATGTACCATGAACATCAATTGTCCAAATGCCTGATTAGAGTTTTGGTTGGCCTTTGGACATACCTGCAATCACAGATTATTTTCCCTTAGGAACCCAAAAGGATTTGGGTCCTAGGTTCCTGGTTAGAATAACACCACTCGTAGTGTTAACATTGCAAGGGGTCATTCTTACATTGTTAACCCGTGGAGTCTTATAATTCCTGGGGTTAAACCAACAATCTATGGCAAAGTGACCAACCTTGCCACAACACCAACAATCAAATCGATTGTTCTTCTCTTGTTCTCCTGTTCTAACTTTTGAATGGGGAGTTTAACAGGATCAACCTTCTTAGAAGTAGAAGCCTCGTGGCTGCAACATACACACGGCTCCTTCTTCTCTTCAAGAGATTTAGCAACAATAGATTTAATCTTTGGTGCTTTCTTGACAACTGATCCATGTACAAATGAACCATGATCCTTGGGGATTACTTTTTCATAAGGTGCCTTGAAAGCAGTTGTTTCAAGGCATTGGGGACGGCTCCATCCTTGGTTCCCCTTACTTGACTCAACATGAGTTGGTCTTGTAAAGTGACCATACATGGACTCAAAATCATTAGTGTTGGTAGGAAACACTACCTTCTTGAATGTGGTTTGATTTTGGTCAACCTTGCCCTTACCTTTAACAGCTCTTTTCTTGGCGGCCTTACTAATTTCAGCCTCATGACCAGGGCCACTACCCTTCGCAGGAGCAGAAAATCTATCAATGATTGGAAGAATAGTTTTTGGTTTAGAGAAGCTTTCAACTATCTTCCTTTCCACCACTAACTTTTCTTCTAATTCATTTAAAAATTTCTCCTTTAGATTTAATAATTCAGTGGAGCTTTTAAGTTCATCTTTCAAGATTTGGACTTCATCTTTGAGAGGAGTTAATTTTTCAATTTCCTCCCTCAAATCGGATTCCACCATCATGAGAGATTCAATCTCTTTTGCTTGAGATTTGACTACCTTGCGACATTTGTCAAATCCTTCCAACATAGCTTTATACTGAACCATTAGATCTAAGTCTCCCTCTGAAGAATAACCTTCATTTGCTACGGATGCAGTTTCATCTTCAGAAGCGGAAAGAGGAGTGTGAGAGTTTACCTTCCCATTGTATGAGTAGTCTCTTACTTCCTCATCTGAATGTGCCATTAGCAATAGGCTTGCAAATGTAAATATAGAAAATATTATTTACGCAAAAAAATTTTTTCACTTCGTTTTAAAGTTTCTTTTTTTAAGTTTTTTTAAATGTTTTTTTAATAAAAAAAATGTGGGCGGGGTGAGGCCGCCGGGGGGCGGGCGAAGCCCGCCGCAAGCAGCTGGGTACTGCCGCGGGATTTTACGGGGTTACATTTTTTATTATTTTTAATTTATTTTCTATTTTAATATATAATGAATGTAAAATTATTTAAAATTTTAAATAGGTGACGATGGCGAAGACCGGCGAGGGGCGGGCGAATACCGGTGAGGGGCGGGCGAATACCGGTGAGGGGCGGGCGAAGCTCGCCAGCGCCGAGGGGGCGGGCGAAGCCCTCCTTGAATGACAAGCGGGCGAAGCCCGCTTGGTTGCGGGCGAAGCCCGCTTGGTTGCGGGCGAAGCCCGCTTGGTTGCGGGCGAAGCCCGCATTGATGCGGCCGAAGGCCGCCCGAGAGCATCGAGCACGGGCGTAGCCCGTGCGAAGATGCTCGTATACAAAAAAAAGTTCACGTGAAATCCTTACCTTCCCGACGAATTGCCTCCCGTGAAATGTTTTTCCTCCCGTAAAATGCATTTCCTCCCGTGAAATGTATTTCCTCCGGTGAAATATATTATATATTATTATTATTATTATTATTATTATTAATATTTCATTCGACGAAACTCATGCATGCATTATTGCATTCGACGGAACTGTTTTCTCCCCCCTCATTTATTATTTTTATTATTATTATTATAATTATATATACGAGTGACGGTGCACGGGGGCCCCCCGTGCACCGCGCGATAGTACCCTGTCCGCCCTCGACACGCACCCAATTTTTTTTTCATTTTTCATTTATTTTAATAAATTTTAAAAATTAAAATATTATGTATTTTATGTTTAAAATATTTAAATTTTATAAAATATTTTATATTTTTTCCATTTCTCTCTCCAATTCCGCCACCCTCTTTCTCCTTTCTCTCTCTCTCTCTCTCTCTCTCTCTTAATTGTGGGCCCCACTCCCTCTCTCCTTTTTTATTTCTCTCTCCAATTCAAAGATGCCGCCACTTTCTCCTCCCTCCCTCGCTTAATTGTGGGCCCCACTCTCTCTCTCTCCCCTCTCTCCCTTTCTTTTGCCTTATCGAATGGTCGATATTAATTGGCTGGGCATTACACCGATAAGGAGATTTCTTTATATATAATATAGATACATAATTCTCCTCCTCCTTTATTTGTTCCGGGCGAACCAGAGAGCGAGAGATGGGGAGAGATGAGCTTTACGCGAACCATCCGATCGCCGCCGTCGTAGCTCCGGTGGACGAAAATTTCAACCGAGCATAGATTCGGAAAAGGCCTCGGCGAGAGCTACGCGTTTGTGGTGAGTATTTTCCGTTTCATGGACTTTTTTCGCGCTAGGGTTTTCGGTCCTAACCACCTTTTTGACCATATTCCGTAGATTCTTCCTCATCATGCCTTCTTTTGGACTGATCTACGATGAGGAGTTGTTCGGAGGACGTTTCCGATGAAAACTAGGCAAGTGGTGGTTTTCCCCCTCTTCCCTCTCATTTCGATCGTGATATGGTATTTTACTCCATTTTTATTCACTAATATTGTGTGTGTCGCGCTTGAATCGCGTTCTTGAATGCTTATTGTTATGGAAATACTTTTTTGGCCGCTTCATTTTGTTGATTACGTCTAGTATGTGTGTGATCTCCACTTGTTCTTCCCACACGTCGAGCCGAGATATTAATGTTTTGACTTATTAATATTAAATCAACCGTGTAACCTTGCCAAAGTTTGTGCTACACTTCGTCGGCTGAGTTCCTCTCATCGAATTAGTCCTTTCGTATTCATTGTATAAGTCTTTAAAATCCGATGATTTAGTCTTTGAATTCGTTAAAGAGGTTGATCACTCTCCGAGTGGGCCTCAGGTTAGTTAAGTTTGTGCGACGAGTTTGTTCGACGAATCTAGTTGGTTGTTTGACAAGGCACGATTGCCTCGGTGAGTTCATTGCTTTGAGACTAGTGGTATCTAGTCTAGTCAGTCGTGCCATTCTTGAGTTATTGGTGGTCGATTTCAGGCTGTTGGTGTTGGTGGAGTAAAACCACCGCCACAGTGCTTTGTACTTAAATTGGATATTTTACGGGTTGGTTTGTTTGATGTTTGTTGGTTAATGCTGGTGTGTTGGCGGAGGTTTCTCCCACCGCAGTTACTGGATACTTCCAGTTTGGGTGTATGAGGCTATGAGATCACCCTATCCTTGGCCCCTTGTGGAGTTTGTTTTGTGGGTGTGCTGGCAGAGGTATTACCCCACAGTCACCGGATTCTTACCGGTGTTAATGTTTGCTAAACATTTAATTACATGAATAATTATAACGTTGTTTATACTTTCATATTATAAATATGTGTATGAGATTTTGGTTTTCCACCTCTCTTGGTGTTGACAGGTATACGTGAATATTCACGTAAGTGTTTCCACTATTTATTTACCATGCATATTGTACTTTACTTTCATTATAGTTGGTCTTGGGTTGGTACCCTTGTTGACCGTGATTTACTTTGTTTTGTTTCCTGCCGCCCCTTGTACCTTGTTGGTGAGGCATTCTTTCTTTTGAATGCCTCAGGCTCAGAGCAGTAGTGGGCTGTGGAGCTAGAGCTGGTGTTCCAACGTTGCGGTTACGGTTATGACCTTTTCTCTTCGCGTCGAGAGGTAGATTGTTGTTGTTTTGTTTTGCTTAGCTCAGACATACTGTTGTGACCTATGGGTTTGTGTCAGGCTGTTGACACCTGCAGTGTTTGTTGTTATTAGACACCTTGCTAGCTGCTAGTTGTTTCCTTGCTGTTTTTGGAGTAGTTTACTTACTCTCTGAGAAGTTTTGTGCTAGGATTGCATGTTAGATATTTTGAAGTATTGTACAACCCCGATATTCGCCAGACAAGGAGGAGGGAGCGTTTCGAGAGGTCAACATCATGAAGAAAGTAGTAAGGGGGACGAGACAGAGAAGTCCTCACAAGAGTCGGGCGAACGAGGCAAGCCCTCGCCGACTGTTTGCTGGTAGGCTGGCGAGATCGGTACTCGCCGTGCATACGCGAGAAGGGCTGGCGAGACTAACACTCGCGGGTTGCTTACAACAGTTCTCTGCGTTTGACGAACGACGCTCTGCGGTCAATGAGGATGTTCATTTCTGCGCTCGACGAAATTGGCTCTGCGTTCAACGAGCTCCCTTCTCAGCTCGACGAACTCGCTGAGGAAGGCAGTCATCTTGGGGGACCAGGGTGACCTCGCAGGAAGGTGCGCGAGACCGGATCTCAGTGGCTGACGCCAAAAGGGTCCCAGGCGAGGTCCTAACGACGTGCTCGCCAAGAGGGATGTCGCAGAAGAGAACCGCGAGAAGGTAGCGCGAGCTCTCGCGAGCAATGTTCTCGCAAACCCCTTGCCCGTAGATTGACAGGGAGGTATTACCTTCTTACCCCCAGTGGTCTATCATTAGCCTCTCCAAACAGCGGAGTTTGACTGTTAGCAGACCAATTTTGGGGTGCGGATAGTAAAATCAAAAGGCGGAATCCTGCTATTCGCAGGCCAGTTCAGAAAATCTATAAATAAGACCCAAAGGGCACCTTTGGAGAGGACTTCTCTGTTTAGAGCTTCTCTCTCCTCAGGCTTTCCTTGGTTGGCATTTTCAGAGCTCTCCAAGGTGCCCGGGCTTCAACATTGGCTTGGGAGGGGAAGTGATGCGCTATTTCAGCGGTGCTAATTAGCAAGCGCGAAATGCGATACGACGGCAGTGCACCGGTCGCTCAAGTAATAAAATAGGGAGGAACTCTCTGAATATCGTTCTCAAAGGACCGCAAGTTGGGTAGTACGATTTGCTCAAACTAGGAAATCAGTTAAAAGGATTAATAAGAAACAAAGGGAGGTTGTGATTTGGGTTCCTAAGCTATTGTAGAATGAAAAGAAATGCGGGTTGAAAAGCACCGCTTCGCAACGTGTGGGTGAGTGCAGCGGCCGCGATGCCGTGCTTCGGTAAGCGGGTGGATTGGCCACAGTGCGGGGTTCGTGAGGGTCGTACTCACCTCTTCGCAAACATCACCACTAGCAATCGCTAAGTGGCTTCACACACAAGCAACCTAGGCTATCACAACAACAAACAAGGGCTATTCTTGCCACCGCATCAACATTGGACATGAACACAAGCAATAATCCTTAAGATTAACTTAACAAGCATTCATACAACACATAAACAAGTACAAGCATTAAGGGTTAGAGAGGACCACAAAGAAGATGTCACTGCGTCTTGGGTTCACGGCCGGAATAAGAGGTTGTCAAGCTCTCTCCGGGCTCGGCCCTCAGATGGCGTGCTAACTCGAAGGAGGCTGTCACCGCTCCAACGATCCTCAGCGCTTATATGGTCTCCTCGGCGAGGAATGCTTGAGCTAGCGGCTACGGAAGCTTGCAAATGCTCTCGGATGGAAGGATGATGAAGGAGATCTCCGGAGATGGTCTCCTCTTGTCTCCTCCAGTGGAAAGGGTGAAAATGGCGGGATTCCCCGTCTTTCCCGCGAGGGGGATCGAGCTCTGTCCCATCACCCCAATGGAAGCAACAATTCCTGTTTAAATACTAAACAGGCAGAAAAATGGTCACGCACGGTCGACGCACGACCGTGCGCAGACCGTGCGTTAATTAATGATAAAAATGGCGTGAAGATGAAGCTACGCCGCCCGTGCAATTTACACATGCACGGGCAAATCCGTCCGTGCGTCAAAACGCACGGATAAATTCAGATACGTCTTAAAACAGAAGAAATAGGAGACCGTGCGTTTTACTCACGCACGGGCGATTCCGACCGTGCGTCAAAACGCATGAGTAAACTCAGATCGCCAGTTTTCTGCCCAGATGAGATCGCACGACCACAGCAGACCGTGCGTCAAGGAAAACGCACGACCGTGCGTTTCACACAGTTATGAAATCTGGGAGAAAACTGGGTACAAGACAATCCGACCACCTGCACACAAGATAAACAAGCTGGGAATACACCTCCAGCACCAGAAAAAACATAGAGAAATAGAAGGGGAGCACCATGTGCTTACCCCCAATAACAAGGAGCGCAATTGCACACCGAAACGGGCATAATAGTGCACCTAGCAGGGAATAGTGAATATGGATGAAAACGTGCCTAACGTGTGGTGCAAAGACTAGATAATCGGCCCAGATGAGTCCATAATTATATATATAAATGGGACTCATCAGGAAGCGCTCTAAAGATCTTTCGGGTGTGTGATGGGTCCTCCTTGCTGAGTTTAAGGGTCCGTGTCCAGTTCCGAGGCTTCAGTCTGTCCCTTCAAGGGATTAGTAAGTTTCAGCTGCCCCCCAACTCGTTGGGGGCCCCGAGCTCCACAGAGACCATTTATTGGTTTCAACATTTTTGGTGTGGTGAGCGTGGAGTGCAGCTGGTTCAAGAAAATTTCAAGAAGGAAGCATGACAGGAGAGGACGAGCAGGACGTGAGACCTGGAGGGACCCCACCCCCAGGAGCGCCAGCGACGATGGAAATGCTGGCAGACCTTAGGCGAGATATACTTGGAGATTTTCAGAGCGTTCTCGTCACGACACTCAGTGGTCTCGCGACCCCAGTGACCCAGGTGGCTCCTCCACCTGGGGTTGGCGAGAATGCCCCAGCTCCGCGAGCCGGAAGGGAGGCGGCAACTCAAGGTGCGGAGCGAGACCTCCCCGAGGGAGAACTTTTCCCCAGCCCGGAGAGAGCGAGCGAGGTCCCGGCAAGGGTCGTCCAAGCAGAAGGGGTCCCGACCAGTGGGGCCCCGGCGGGTAGTCCTCTGGCGAGCCCGAGGTCGGCAGGAGCGGGGTCGCCAGGGGAGCTCGTAGGGAGAGTGGAGCAGGTCCATAGGGTGAGTGGGGGAGCCCTTTTTTCGAGTTGTTGCTCTCGGCACCACTCCCCGAAGGATTCAGAGAGCCGGCCATGACGCTGTATACAGGCAAGGATGACCCGTTCAACACTTGCAATGGTTCGAGGATATGGTTTCGATCAGACCCATGTCGGACGCCTTTAAGTGCCGACTTTTTGCTACCACCTTGAAGGAGAAGGCAAGGGACTGGTTCCACCAGCTGCCCTGGGGTCTTTATATGCCTTCGAGGACTTACGCCGAGGTTTTCTCTTACGCTTCTCCACCTCAAAGAAAAGGAAGAAGGATCCCGAGTCACTCTTTACCATCAAGCAGAAGTCCGGAGAGTCTTTAGCTCAGTATCTGGAGAGGTTCAGGGAGGAGGTTCTCCTCGTCCAGGAGGTGTCAGGGTACATCCTCTAGCTTGCCTTCACTTTGGGGCTGCGGGAGGGTTTATTCAAGATGGATCTCAAGAGGAGAGTTCCTCTGTCTTATGAGGAGTTGATGGAGAGAGCTGCGGAGGAAGTAAACGGGGAGGCGGCAAACCCCGAGTTCACGAAGAGGTTAGCATGGCTGAGCGAGCCAGAAAGCAGGCAGGTAGAGCCGAGATGGAGAGAATAAGCGAGGGCCCCGGAGTTGGGTTGGAGGCAGCAAGGTGGGGGAATGCGGGATCCAGGAAGGGGGCTCCCCTACGGAGGTGGTAACTACCACGGAGGAAAGGTGAGGCCGCATCAGTTGGGATGGAGGCAAGGCCCTAGACCACCTCCTCCCCCACCTCAGCAAGCAATGGAGATAGGAGGAGGGAGGAGAGGAAGAGGAAGAGGGGCATGGGGTAGAGGGGATGGGCCCTGAAGAAGGAACATGGGAGTAGGAGGAGAGGAGAGGGGGGGTGACGCTGCCGTACTGTGACTTCCACCAGGAGGAAGGTCACACGATAGTCACCTGCCCGGAGTTCTTAGAAGCAAGGAATGCAAGGGTCCCAGTACCGCAGCTGCAACAACGACCGGTGAGGATAGAAGAGATTCCACCCCAAGAGGATGAAGATGAAAGGTGCGAAGACCGGGCCGATTTGGGGTCCTGAGGAGGGATCAGGGTGATCCATGGGGGGTAGGGATTGAGGCAAATCGGAAGGCGAACCTCCATACCATATATCGTTGTAGCGTGGCTTTGACATCCCCGACCCTTCCCCCGACGGAGAAGATCTCATTCACCCAGAAGGACATGCCGGGTTATGAAGACCCGTTCTGCGACGCGCTGGTCATCCAGACAGCGATCGAGAATTTCACTGTTTCCCGAATCCTTGTAGACAACGGGAGCTCGGTCAACGTCATCTTTAAGAAGGCATTTGACGGGATGGGGGTGGAAGCGAGAAGGGTGTTGGCCCCGGACGGTCCGTTGTTCGGATTCTCCGGGGAGAGGATGGAGGTAGAAGGAGTAGTAGGACTCCATGTGGTTTTGGGAGGGCAGTCCAGGAACTGCCGCTTCGTGTTTGTGGATGCCCCTAGTAGCTACAGTGCCATCTTCAGACGGCCTCTTATCAGTGCATTCCAGTGTGTCCCTTCCACGTTCCACCAGTGCCTTAAATTCAATGATGGAGGAGTCCAAGTTCGGATCAGGGGAGACCCCAGGGTGGCAAGACAGTGCTATGTGACTGCCGTCAACACCATCTCTTGGATGGAAGAAGCGGAGGAATGTGATAAGGTGATGGAAGAAGTGGCCGAGGCCGAGAAGGAAGAGAAGTTGGAAGGAAGGGTGGGATAAGGAGTAGTTCATGCCCAGAAAGGGGTCGCTGAGGGGCGAAGGGCGGAGGAAGGGGAAGAGGGAGAGAGAGAAGAGGAGGCCCCGAGAGGAGGGGTGGAAGAACTGATGGTGGTGGGAGAGGAAGAGATGGGGGAGGGAGCCCAAGCACTCGCTTGTGGCGGAGAGAAGGACAGTGCCTGGGGAGAACAATCCAGGTTGGAGGCGGTGGAGGAAGTATTGGAGGTGGAAGTCAGCACCCATGCCGGAACCATCGAGAAGATAAAGATCAGCGGGGAGCTCAGCCCCGAGGACCGGAGGAAGATCTCGGCTTGCGTCCAAAACAATGTGGACGTCTTCACATGGAGTGCTGCGGAGATGCCAGGGATCGATGCGGATGTGGCGTGCCATCACCTCAACCTCGATCCTGACACTCGCCCCATTCGCCATAAGAAGAGGTCCATCGCAGACAAGCTGGAGGTTCCCATCTGGGAGGAGGTGAGTAAACTCATCAAGGCCGGTTTTGTATCGGAGATCCAGTACCCAGGCTGGGTCTCCAATGTGGTGATGGTAAAGAAGGGTGATGGTACGTGGCGTATGTGTGTTGATTTCTCTCTGCTTAATAAATCTTGCCCCAAGGATTGCTACCCCCTGCCTAGAATCGACGCGCTGGTTGACTCAGCAGTTGGTTTCTCTGTGATGTCCTTTTTAGATGCTTTTTCAGGTTATCACCAGATCCGCATGCACCCTCCCGACATCAAAGATGTATCCTTCAACACCGGGGATGGATGTTATTGTTATAAAATGATGCCGTTCGGTTTGAAGAACGTAGGGCAACGTATCAACGAATGATGGACAGAGTATTTCGCGAACAGAATGGCCGGAACTTGGAGGTCTATGTGGATGACCTGATGATCAAAAGTCGGGACCTTGAATCTCACCTCAGGGACCTCAAAGAGACCTTTGGGACTTTGAGAAAGTTCAAGATGAAGCTTAACCCCTTGAAGTGTGTCTTCGGGGCGAGCCGAGGGAAATTCTTAGGTCACTTACTCACCCCCCTCGACGTGGAGCCTAATCCAGACAAAGTAAGGGCGATCCTCGAATTGGGGTCTCCAAGGAATGCGAAGGAGGTTCAACGTCTAACTGGAAAGCTAGCTGGGTTGAGTAGATTCCTTTCCAAGGCAGGAGAGAAATGTTCCCCTTTTTTCAAGGTACTGAGGGGTAACCAGAAATTTGAGTGGACCCCAGAATGCGAAAAAGCCTTTCAGGCACTAAAGGAACAATTGACCCAGGCTCCGCTACTGTAAGGACCGAGGCAAGGGGAGGACCTATGCCTGTATTTAGGGGTAGGGTCAGAAGCGGTCAGCTCAGTGCTGGTCCGGGAATAAGGGAAGAAACAACTCACTATCTACTATGTTAGCAGGGTGTTGAGGAAGGCCGAGCTCAGGTATCCAATCCTGGAAAAGTTAGCATTTGCGTTGGTGGTATCGGCTAGGAAGCTCCGGCCCAACTTCTAAGCACATTCAATCAAATTAGTGACCGACCATCCCCTTCGCGGCATCATGGAGGGGGTGGTGCACTCCGGAAGATTGGCTAAGTGGTCAGTGGAGTTGAGCGAGTTGAATATCTCCTACGTACCCCGGGTATCCATAAAGGCGCAGGCAGTGGCAAATTTCATGGCCGACTATGTGACCGAGTTGGAAGAGTTTGAGTTGTCCCACTCGGTGGCCTAGAAAATGTTGGTTGATGGCGCATCGGGAAAGCACTCCTTCGGGGGAGGGGTGGTATTGATGAGTCCGCAGGGCACCAGGATAGAGCAGACGATCAACATTCACTTCCCTCTCACCAACAACCAGGCTGAGTATGAGGCCATGATAGCAGGCCTCCGCTTAGCTCGGGAGTTGGGAGTGCAGGATTTGGAGGTCTCGACGGACTCCATGGTAGTGGCTTGCCAGACCAAGGGGGAGTTCGAGGTCAAGGAGCCAACTCTCCAGCGATACCTGGAAAAGGTTCAGGAGATCGTCGGGAAGTTTCACACTTTTTCCATCAAGCACGTCCCAAGAGAGGAGAACACCCGGGCAGACCTCCTGGCCAAGTTCGGCCCCCGGGCAGGGGGGACAGTATCATAACTCTTCCGGCCTTCTATCAAGGAGGGAGAGCTAATGGAGGTGGATCGGCGGGTGTCATGGATGGACCCCATCATTGTTTACTTGGCAACAGGGAAGTTCCCCGAGGAGGGGGCAGACAAACGGCGGCTCAGGTACAAATCGGCATATTACTCCTTGCATGCAGGGCCGCTATACCGCAAGACTCTCTCAGGGATACTAGCTCATTGCGTCTCGGAGGAGGAAGCCCCGAGAGTCCTGGAGGAGATTCATTCTGGGGAGTGTGGCAGTCACTCGAGGGGCAGGACCCTAGAAGGAAGAGTACTAAGGCAGGGCTACATCTGGCCCACGCTCAGCAAAGACGCAGTGGAATTCTCTAAGAGGTGCTCCAAGTGCCATCTCTACGCACCCCTCCAGCTCCTTCCAGCTCAAAGGCTCCGGACCATCACGGCTCCCTGGCCCTTTGCGATATGGGGGTTGGACCTAGTGGGACCCTTCCCCCAGGAAAGCGGCCAAAGGAGGTTCCTGTTGGAGTTTCTGAGGTGATCTAAAAGCAATCAATAGTTAGTCTTGCTGCCAACGCAATATGAGCCTATAGGGTCGCACATAAAAGCGTTTGGAGGAATTGGAGAAAGGATTGTGTTGGCCTTACTCATATTGGATATGAGTGGAGGACCAATCCTGTGACTGCTTGGAATTAAGTTGAGAATGTCTCAACGGGAAATCGTTTAAAGGGTTTAAACGAATGAGTTTATACTTGACAAATTCGGCTAAAGGGTTTAACCGAATTGTGTCAAATTCGGCTAATGTGATTAACCGAATAATGTTGTTTTCGACTAATGAGATTCGGCTAATGTGATTAACCGAATTATAATAGATTCGACTACAGGGTTTAGCCGAATCATGTCAGTTCGACGAAAGGGTTTCGCCGAATTTATATAGCCGAATTTATATAGACGAATTCGTCGAAATGGTTTCGCCGAATCTGAGTCGAATTCGATTATATTGATTAGTCGAATTCGGCGAATGTAAATCTGGACAGAAATGTTCTATTTTTCCTCTGGTCTGTGGATAGCCTATTTTATGCCTTGCGTATAAAAGGATCGTGATTAGGGCTTCGGATGTAGACGATTTTAGATCGAGCCTTTTCGCGATTTCTGGGGAGCCGAAGAGGGAAGTGTTCCGATCTCTCTCGATCCGTCCGCCGCCGCTAGTCACCGCCGTCGGTCGCCGCCTCCTCTGGATCGGACCTAGCAGTCCGTGAGGACGTTGAGAGCTTCCTTCTCCGACCTAGTTCTTGTGCGATAAGAAGCTAGGGTTCTCCTTTACTTGTGTGGACTTCTGTAGAGGGATCGATACATTTCGATTCGTGAAGAACTCAAAGGCAGATTTTGGATTTATCTTTGGAGCACCTTGGTTGAGTGTTGACTCAATCCCGCAAAGGTACTTTGTATTTCGATTTGCTTATTCTCTTGAATCATGAAAACCGCAAGATCCGTTAGCTTCTTTTGGGTTGTTCTTGTTGTTATTTCCGCTGCGCATATTCGATATGTCATCCTGTTAGGGGTATAGAAAACCCAACAGTTCCTACTAGTGATGATAGATTATTTCTCTAAATGGATCGAGGTGAAGGCGCTTGCTAAGGTGACATACCAAGTAGTGAGAAATAATTTGCAGGCATGGGATCCCTCTAGCCATAGTCACGGACAACGGGCCGCAATTTGCCAGCGAGGAGTTTGTTAGCTTCTACACCCAGCTAGGCATCGACCTTCGGTTCGCATCAGTCCATCACCCTCACAGTAATTGGTAGGTGGAAGCGGCGAACAAGATCACCGTCAACCTACTCAAGAAGAAAGTGGAGAATCTCAGGGGGAATTGGGTGGAACAGCTACCTTCGGTCCTCTGGGCCATGAGGACTACTCCAAACGCGGCCACAGGAGAGACTCCCTTCAGGTTGTCTCATGGGTCTGAGGCCGTCCTCCCGATAGAATTCGAGGTAAGAACCCTCAGGGTGGTCGCCGCGGGCGAAGGGGGTGAAGAATGGTTGATGGCAAACGACGCAGAACAAAGGTTGTCCTTGGACCTGGTAGAAGAGCTTCGAGACCTCGCTACGGTTCGACAGGAGGAAATCAAAAGGCGAATGGCTCGGTACTTTGACAAGCACATCCGAGTAAAGCACTTCCAGAAAGGAGACCTGGTCTTGAAGAAGGTCGATGCGGCCGGGAGAGTGGCCGCAGTGGGTAAGCTTAATCCCAATTGGGAGGGACCATACATTGTAAGTGAGGTACTCAAGTCAGGGGGGTACCACCTCCGGGATGTGGAAGGGGTACCCCTCGACGAGCCAGAAGTGGAGATGACTTGAAGCGATTCTATCCTTAAAAAGTTTTATCATTTCACCTACTATGTGTCTCATTTTCTATATATTGTTCATAGCTATTTAGCAACGTGACAAGTTCTTTATGCTGGATTGCCCCGGACGATCCCGCTGCCGGGCTCTCACTAGCCGGTGGGTCTGGTTGGTCTCGCGGAGAGGCTGGCGAGGTTGACAAGGTCTTTATGCTGGATTGCCCCGGACGATCCCGTTGCCGGGCTCTCACTAGCCGGTGGGTCAGGTTGGTCTCGCGGAGAGGCTGGCGAGGTTGACAAGGTTGTTATGCTGGATTGCCCTGGACGACCCCGCTGCCAGGCTCTCACTAGCCGGTGGGTCAGGTTGGTCTCGCAGAGAGGCTGGTGAGGTTGACAAGGTCTTTATGCTGGATTGCCCCGGACGATCCCGCTGCCGGGCTCTCACTAGCCGGTGGGTCAGGTTGGTCTCGCGGAGAGGCTGGCGAGGTTGACAAGGTCTTTATGCTGGATTACCCCGAACGATCCCGCTGCCGGGCTCTCACTAGCCGGAGGGTCAGGTTGATCTCGCGGAGAGGCTGGCGAGGTTGACAAGTTCTTTATGCTGGATTGCCCCGGATGATTCCGCTGCCGGGCTCTCACTAGCCGGTGGGTCAGGTTGGTCTCGCAGAGAGGCTGGAGAGGTTGCAAGGTCTTTATGCTGGATTGCCTCGGACGATCCCGCTGCCTCTCACTAGCCGGTGGGTCAGGTTGATCTCGCGGAGAGGCTGGCGAGGTTGACAAGTTCTTTATGCTGGATTACCCCAGACGATCCCGCTGCCGGGCTCTCACTAGCCGGTGGGTCAGGTTGGTCTCGCGGAGAGGCTGGCGAGGTTGACAAAGTCTTTATGCTGGATTGCCCCGGACGATCCCGCTGTCGGGCTCTCACTAGCCGGTGGGTCAGGTTGATCTCACAGATAGGCTGGCGAGGTTGACAAGTTCTTTATGCTGGATTGCCCCGGATGATCCCGCTGCCGGGCTCTCACTAGCCGGTGGGTCAGGCTAATCTCGCGGAGAGGCTGGCGAGGTTGACAAGTTCTTTATGCTGGATTGCCCCAGATGATTCCGCTACCGGGCTCTCACTAGTCGGTGGGTCGGGTTGATCTCGCGGAGAGGCTGGCAAGGTTGATGTTCTTTATGCTGGCAGGAAGGCGGGTCCCCGACTGTCAAACCTTTAATGCTGACTAAGGGCCTCTCGCTCGGCAAAAAGAAAAAACATCTCGTATGATAAAAAGGGAGGGAAAAACCCTACCTATGTACTCTCAGCGATTAGTGCTCGGCAGAAGAGAATTCGCGGAATCAAGCATGGCGAGAGATCCTGCAAGGGGTGTCGCTCGAAAAGGCGGAAGAGGGTTTAGGAACAGGATCACCCCTCGCGAGTTCAAAATGAAAGAGCGAATAATAAAAAGCGAGAGCTGTCGAAAATGGGTTATGTACCGGAACGATCCAATTACGTGGTGCGCGAGAATAAATATCACGAGAACACTAAAGAGAAAGCGAGATTAATATGCGAGAACACGATGTAAGTATAAAGAAGACAGGCAAAAAGAACAAACACAGTATAAAGACAAAAATCTGCATTTATATACAGGTCAGTTACAAGGTGCGGTGATCTCGCCTACCAAAAAATTTAAGAAAAGAGAAAAATTAAGATACAGGACTTCAAGGGTTGCTCGCAGATTCGCCCTCGATGTCGCTACTCTTAACCGTCGAGAGCGGGATAAAGAGCTCGGGGACGATGTCCTCAAGGGTCAGGCCAGCCGCATCGGCGGACAGCAGCCCGACCCCCTTCATCGACTGGAAGATGTAGCACGCAGACTGGGTGGACTCCTCGCGGACCTCCTCGTTTTGAGCTCGCCTCTCTTCCTTCAGGCGGCGAGGAGAGGGGGGGGGGGGGGGGGGGGGACAAACACACGGTCCAGCTCGCGGTTGTGGGCCTTTAGCCCAGCGATCTCGCTCTCCAACTTGAGGATGTGGGCCTCAGACTTCGCGGCAGTCTCGGCGTCCTACATAAAGAAAAGAGATTTTAGAAAAGAAAAGCATAGGAGGGAAATAAGTGGCAAGGTCCAGGGGACTCCCCACACCACCTTCGGCGGCGAGTAGCTTCTCCTTGAATTGCGCATTCTTGGCGGAGAGCCCCTGATAGGCTTTCACGAGCTCCACGTTTTGGCGCTCAAGCTGTAGGCACCGCCTTCCCGTCATATGGGCAAGCTCCAAGGACCGCAACTGAGACCTCACGCTCTCATAGGCGAGAGTCCTCGCGGTCTCATCCTTGTAGGCCCCGGCATCCTCGCGCCCATAGAGGGCGAAGGAGAAGTCAAAGGCGTGGCCGCTGACAGTCGACTTCTCTACCCATGAGGGGAGGATGGTGGAGATGTCGGCTTTGTTAACCTCTGGCCTCCAACACACCAGGAGCTCGCCGGATTCATCCTTACGTTTCTGGCCGAGGCCGAAGTTCCAGTGATTGACTGGAATGGGCGGATCGGAGTTCCGGATGGCCTCCTCACTCCGCTCATCAACCTCCCCCTCATAAAGGATGGTGAGGTCGATCTCGCCGAGGGGAACCTTGGCATGTTCCTTCCCCTTCGCAGAGGGGAGTGGGCCCCGGCTCTTCTTGCTCTTCTTTTTCGATGGAGACTTGGGGGGTGGGTCCCGGCTGCTAGAGGCCCCCGGTCTCTTACGAGAGGACGGAGGAGGTGGGGTGGTGGTCTCGCGGCAAGCCTCCGCTCCCATGGTAGCAAGGACGAGAGTGGAGGAAGGCTTACTGCTGCTCGAATAGGGGGGTTGTTGGGCAGATCTCGCTCCCCTGGAATGAAGAAAGTTAAGTTACGGTAAAAATTTGAAGGGGTGCAGGTTAGCGAGCATGATTATTACCTTCCCCGGGAAGAACAGGAAGCAGCGAGTCGAGGTTCCGGCGAAGGTGGATCACCTAGAAGTTCTTCTTACAGAAGAACTGGTACAGAGAGGCATCGTGGCCGCCGAGAGTCAGCGACCGGTAAGTGGTCTCGCCGTGCTGAATTGGCGAGAAGGGGACGTTGCCAAAGTTCCCCTTCACGAAAAGGAACTTTTGGGCCCAGTAGTGGGCCTTGTTCACGGTCTCGACGACCTTTGGCCCCGAACCCACGAAGTAGGCGGTGCCGTCTTTGTAAGCTCGGAAGGAGAACAGCTTCCGGAAGACCGGAAGGCTGAACTCAATGCGCTCCTCGCGCATGTAGATGGCGAAGGATATGATCACCGCCATGGCGTTGGGCGTGAGCTGGCCTGGAACGACGCCGTAGTGCTTGAAAACCTGGCGAGAAATAGAAAGTGAGGTCAGTACACGACGAGCGAGATTGATTCAACAAGAGAAAAGGGTAAGCGAGACTAATCGATACCTGGCGGACTTCAGGCCATAGGGGCAGGCGCAGGCCCACCGCAAAATGGGCCGTCGGGATGGCCAGCTCATCGGCGAGGAGGGAGTTAATCGCTTCGTCCTCGCGAGGGCGATGAGCCGAGAACCCAGGGGGTACATTGTCGACGACCGTGGTGAAGTACTTTTCCCCGGTCATGTTGCAGTTGAAGAAAGAATGGTCGGCGAAAGCCCAGGCACACTTCCGCCGACCCTCGGCCTCGGCAGCATCGAAAACCATCTTGGAGACCTGCGAAAGAAGAAATAGGCTCGAAGGAGAGACGGCGAGATCTCTCGAGCAAGGGAGGAAGAAAGGTTGACGATGAATGCGGTAGGTGGCTCTCGCGCACTCATCCATCAGGGCAACATGTATCTCCCCGGCAGATTCTCTATCTCGTCTCGCCTGAAGGTTGAGATCCATCAGCATCCGACCTTGCTTCTGAAATAATTCAGCAGTTCGTCTCTTCATCACCTCGGGATCTCGCGGATCCCCCAAGTAGTCCTCCATTTGCTCTGGGAGGGGGGGACATCCCGTCATCCCCAAAGTCCGAGTCGGTGTGCGGGGTCACAGAGTGCTTTGCGAGAGCGAATAGATCGTTAATAGGTAGGGGAAAACCTCATATATAAGGAGGGTCCAGAAACCCTTACCCGGAGGAGGGCGAGAAGGTCCAGGGAAAGAAGACCTGGGCCGACCCTCAAAGATGTTGCCGTAGTGGGGCAACAGAGATTTGCCTAAGCCAGGAGGGTATGCCGCGATGTTGATTGGGGGAATCTTCGGCGACCTTGAGCTGCCAGAGTCCTCGCTCGTCAGAAGATTGAACCCTGACGTCTTTAGGGTCGCGTCAGGGACCGGTGACAGAGGTCGCTTGTCTTGATGAGGCGGGGACTTCAGGGGTGAGACTGCGAAGAGCAAGAAACCAGGAGCCATTAGTCAACAAAAATGCATGAGCGAATGAGAATAGCGGGGTACCTGCCGCCTTCTTGCTAGTAGGGTCCGTACTGGCTGGCGGAACGTGGTGAGACCCAGTTTTAGGCTCGCCACTGCCATTGTTGGTGGTGTGATCCTGCGATTAAGCGAGATTCAGAGAGGTTAATTTATGAGCTTGGCTAGTTGCGACTCATACCCTCTCGGGAGAGCGGTTGTCTGGGGGAGATCCCAGTGGTGCTGACTCGTCCTCGGTTCGACGAACCATTTTCGCTTTTTTGGTTCTCGGCACCGGAGCGGGAGGCGGACGATTCGCCCAGGCAGGGATTTTGACCATGGAAGACTGCTCGCCGGCCATGGAGGCCCTCAGGCGAGCCTCAAGCTCCTGGGAGAGCGACATTTTTCAGTAGCCACAGTAAGGAAAAAAGGAGAAGAGGAAGGAAATAATGTTGCGTGTCACGGTGGTTCAAGGTGATATTTATAGCCCGCAGGTGGGTCCTACCAAAGATTCCTGACAGATCATCAAGAAGCTGGCGAATATAAGGGGTTGGATGTTTCTTCGCGAGCCTAGATAGCCTCACGAAGAGCGAGGATTGTGTACAACCCCGATATTCGCCAAACAAGGAGGAGGGGGCATTTCGAGAGGTCGACATCGTGAAGAAAGTAGTAAGGGGGACGAGACAGAGAAGTCCTCGCAAGAGTCGGGCGAACGAGGCAAACCCTCGCCGACTATTTGCTGGTAGGCTGGCGAGATCGGTACGCGCCGTGCATACGCGAGAAGGGCTGGCGAGACTAACGCTCGCGGGTCGCTTACAGCAGTTCTCCGCGTTCGACGAACGACCATCTGCGTTCGACAAATGACGCTCTGCGGTCGACGAGGATGTTCATTTCTGCCGATGAATAGTAAAATATATGTATTTTTAGTATAATTATTAGTATAATTTTAATTAATATTGTAAATTTTCTATGTAAATTAATGAATAAATTGCTTGTTTTATCATTTTTTGTTACTAACTTAGCTTTATTTTTGTTTTTGCAGATTTTGGCAATTTTTGTCAAGTCACGCCCTGAGTTACGCCCATGAGAACATGTCATGCCCGTGACCCAAGGGCATGTAATTTTAAAATGCCAACTTTTCAATCTACGTTCGACGAAAGGCAAGCTGCGCTCGATGAATGCTCTCTGCCCTGCGTTCGACAAAAGCGCTCTGTGTTCGACGAAAGCTCTCCAAGCTGCGTTTGACGAAAGCGCTCTGCCCTGCATTCAACGAAAGCGCTCCGCCCTGCGTTCGACGAAAGCGCTCTGCCCTTCGTTCGACGAAACCGAGTTGCGTTCGACGAAACCGAGCTGCGTTCGACGAAACCTGAGCTGCGTTCGACGAAACCTGAGCTGCGTTCGACGAACTCTCTAACCAAGCATTCGACGAATCCACCGCCAGCCCCAAAGTCACGCCCAAGCTGCTGATAAACTGCTGCCCACTGTCACGGCCATGACACTGCAGGTCACGCCCGTGTGCAGCCATGTTTGATGGCAGGACCTTCCAGAAGACGGCGGATGCGACCCCTAAAGCACGCGCAAATGTCACGCCCTAAGTCACGACCGTGACACAGAAGACACGCCCGTGACCTAGGGCATGTAAAAATAATATTTTGCCTATAAATAGAGGGGCTCGGCTGAAGTAAATTTCATCCAAATTTTGAGTGTTGTAATGTCATTTTGAGTGATTGTGAGTTTTCTTTATGCAATTAAGTTTATGTTCGTTTGTAATTTTCGCCTTTTAGAAATAAAATGTTGTTTTCTCATTTGGATCATCTTCCTTTTTTATTCATGTTAGTGTGTGTGTGTGTGTGTGTATGAGAATAGTTTTATTGCTTTCATAACTTAGTTTATTGCTTTCATAATTTAGGTTTATTGCTTTCATAAAAATAGTTTATCGCTTTCTTTAACACTTTATTTATCGCTTTCGTTTAAATGCTTTCTTTCGATTCAGTCTTTTTATTACAAGTAGAGTGCGTGCGTATATGAGATAGTGTTTTTCTTTTTTGTAACTTAGCTTTATTTCAGTCTTTATATAACTGTTATATACGATCCCCATCTTGAATAAGAGGCTAATTTACTTTAGCACTTGTTTAAGACGGTTGGGACGAATATTATTTCTGCACTTTTATATGTCTTTTATTTCTATACCACCCCCATCTTGAATAAGAGGCTAAGAACTTTTTAGCGCTTGTTTAAGACGGTTAGGACAGATACTATTACTGCTTTTATATAAGTCTTTTTATTTCCCTTTTATCTGCTTATATACGCTTAAATAATTAAACTTGTATTTTCTAATTATTAATGCCGTCTCCATTCCGATGAGTGGCTAATTTCCTTTAGCGCACGATGTCGAAGAGCATTGGGACACAAAATTTGTTTTTCTAAAAATAAAACATCTCTTTCTAAAATAATTAATGCTTAAGGTTTACCCCGAGAGTAACGTTGAGTGAAGCCACATAATCGATGTGTGGTATTCATTTCCGTCTCCGTACACGAGTTAGCCGAGAGGCTCGTACGTACGGACTGATCGCTCACGGGTAAAGAGAAGTGCTCTCTACCCTCGAGAGAGGATGAGGTAAGTCTCCCGAATTGGAAGTAAAAACCCAATAGCGGGGTTCACAACATAAAGCGAGTATTAAGAAGATTCGATGGTCGAAAATTCATAATCTCAGGTGGGCGTACCCTCGAGAGAGGAGCGTTAATAATTATGGAACCTCCACGGCCAAGCCGTTTTAATGTCTTAAAAAGTCATCTCTTTTACTTCTAAAAAAGACTATTTTCGTCTCAAGGTAATTCGACATCGGGCGCTATTATTATCATCATTTAGAACTCTAGTTATACGCTTATTATCATTTTCTTTTAAAAACCCACACTAAAAACTTATTCTGATAAAATAATAGTTCGTTCCTCAAAGTAGCATAATCAACACGATCCGCGGAAACATACGACCTCGATATTTTCTAAAACAAAATATCTTGTATTACTCACGATAAGGTATACTTGCCTTTATTATATGATTAATTTGGACTAAAATTTAAACAAACACTTTTCAAATCCGAAACTTGCAAAACTTTCCTTTGCTATTTTAAAAATCAATAGAACTCGGCGTTGTAGTCAGGGTGTAATCGTCAATATTTCGAAAGCAGAAAAAGACCGTTACTTCTATCTTTCGATAGGATAACAATTAATTTCTCAAAGTAGGAGTACTTGCGAGACTCTTTGAAAACACCCGCCTAATTCTAATCTCGTCATATAAAGGTTAACCAAAACAAAGAAGCAAGAAGCAATCCGAAATTAAATCATCAGGTTTTTGGCGCCGTTGCTGGGGAATCTTAGTGTTGTTATTTGAAACAAGGAATTACTATTACTTTTATCATATATATTAAAAATATATACAAAAAGAATATATCTACAAAAATATATATATAAAAAAAATTATTACAAAAAGCAAAAAATATATATATCATTTTTATTATTAGTATATGACCCGAGGAAACTCCTCGGACGATTTGATTAGTCCTTTTGACCCCGAAATCGAGCGCACTCTTCACGAGCGCCTCCGACTTCGTGATCAAAACTTACTCGAATTTCCCGAAGAGTCAGTCAGAGATACTTACATTGAACCTATGGCCGATCAAATTCTAGATGTGGCCCCGCCATAGACCATGGCATATTATGCCAGGCCAAATCTAGAAGTTACCGAATCGAGCATTAGACGCCCAACAGTGGCTAATAATAATTTTGAAATAAAATCTAGCATCTTTCAAATGGTACAACAGTCAGTCCAATTTGACGGTTTGCCAGATGAGGATCCAAACTTACATCTTTCGAATTTTTTGGAAATCTGCTTTACTTTCAAAATTAATGGCGTTACTGACGACGCCATTCGTTTACGTTTATTTCCATTTTTGCTGCGGACGAAGGCAAAAGCGTGGTAAACTTCTCTTCCCAGAGGATCCATAACCACGTGGGCCCAATTGACGGAATACTTTTTAACCAAATATTTCCCCCCGTCAAAAACCGCTAAGTTACGTACGGATATCGCCTCTTTCATTCAATATGATTCTGAGTCTCTCTATGAGACTTGGGAGCATTTTAAAGAGTTCCTGCGTAGATGTCCTCATCATGCGCTGCCGTCCTGGCTACAGGTCCAGACGTTTTATAATGGCCTAAATTTTTCCACGCGACAGATGATCGATGCGGCCGCCGGGGGAACGTTAAATAACAAAACCCCGGAGGCCGCCCAAGCTCTGTTCGAGGAAATGGCCATGAACGCCTATCAATGGAATGCGCCTAGATCACGCCCTACTAAACCAACTGGGATATATGAAGTGGATGCCACTTCTCACTTAGCCTCGCAAGTGGAGCGACTAAGTAAGCAAGTGGCGGAGATGACTGCTTCCTCCTCCACTCCCGCTTGGGCTCCTGATAATAATAATACTTTTGTCGAAGAAACTGTAGATTACCTAGGCAACCCAGTTAGGCCCCCCTTCAACCCTAATAACAATCCGTATAGTAATAATTATAATCCGGGTTGGAGGAACCACCCAATTTTTTCCTAGAGCAATCCTAACAATGCTCAGAGGCCCCCAATTGTAAATCCGCAAGGATTTCCAATCGGATTTCAGCCTCCACCTCCAAAACCTTCTCCGCTCGAAGATATTTTTGCTAAATACGTTGCGTCCACCGAGTCAAATATCCGGAATATTACCGGATCGATTAAAAACTTGGAAAATCAGGTGGGATAGCTGGCAAAGATGGTCTCCGAGCAGCCATATGGACCTCTGCCAGAGAACACGGAGCCAAACCCCCAAGAAAATGCCAACGCCATAAACCTTCGCAGCGGCAAGGAGGTAACCTCCCCAAAATGGGTCGAGTCTATGGTACATGTTTCGAAACCGACCCCTCAACCCCCTCTCTCGATAGATAATACAACGAGTATTCCGACTGTGCCAAACATTTTTAGCCCGTCCCTTCCTTATCCCTCGAAAATAAACAACGAGCGGAAAGACGAGCATTATAAAAAATTTCTATAAATTTTAAAACAAATCCACATAAATGTTCCTTTCTGCGAGGCACTCTCCCAAATGCCGAAATACGTGAAATATCTTAAAGAGTTGCTTTCTAATAAAAAGCGACTCGAAGATGTTTCACTTGTTTCCCTTAATGCGGAATGCTCGGCTGTCCTCCTTAACAAATTGCCGCCAAAACGGAATGACCCGGGACGATTCTCCATCCCGTGCCTCTTCGGCAATATGTTAATAAAGTACGCTCTAGCGGACTTGGGAGCTAGCATTAACTTGATGCCTTTCTCCCTTTTCAAAAAACTTGATTTGGGCATCCCAAGCCCAACTAAGATGAGCATCCAACTCGCGGATCACTCGGTAAAGTACCCGATAGGGGTAGTGGAGGATGTTCTGGTCAAGGTCGACAAGTTTATCTTCCCGGTAGACTTTGTCATCCTGGACATAGAGGAGGATGCTGAGGTGCCTATCATCCTCGGTCGCCCCTTCCTCGCAACCTCCCACACGTTAATCGATGTTAGTAACGGTCGCCTCCTCCTTCGGGTTGGAGACGATGAAGTTACTTTGCATATCAACCCCTCCATGCAGAACTCACTATCGATTGATGATTCCTGCTTTAATTTGGAATCCGCATTTGAGGATGAGTGTTCTTCTCTTTCGGAATTATCATCTTTAATGATAAACGATTCAGATCTGGCAAATCAACCTCCTTTGGATGAATTGCTGCCAGATTCGCCCTTCGAGCCTTTCGATTCGAAAGAGTTAAAATTCTCCACATCTTATGAAGAACCCCCGGTCTTGGAGCTTAAGCAACTCCACGAACATTTAAAATATGCTTTTCTAGCCGCGAACTTATAACTTCCGGTTATAATATCATCTAATTTAACCGATTCGGAAACATCCGAATTGGTTGAGGTTTTTTCTAAACATCGCCGTGCAATTGCATGACAAATTTCTGATATCAGGGGAATTAACCCCTCATTCTGCTCCCACAAAATTTTTCTCAAAGAAAACCCCCGCAAAACAATTCAGCCTCAATGGCGACTTAACCCGAATATGCGGGAAGTCGTTAAAACTTAAATTATTAAACTCCTCGATGCAGGGATTATCTATCCAACATCCGACAGTACATGGGTAAGTCCCGTACAAGTCGTCCCTAAAAAAGGCGGTATAACGGTCGTGGCAAACACGAATAACGAATTAATCCCAACTCATACTGTTACGGGTTGGAGGGTGTGCATCGATTACAGAAAACTAAATGATGCCACCAGAAAAGACCACTTCCCGTTGCCGTTTATTGATCAAATCCTAGAGCGTCTCTCTGGTCATCCTTTTTACTGCTTTCTCGATGGTCTCTCGGGATTTTTCCAAATCCCTATTTCCCCCGAGGACCAAGAAAAAACCACTTTTACTTGCCCTTTTGGCACCTTCGCATATCGAAGGATGCCGTTTGGCCTCTGCAATGCGCCAGATACATTCCAACGATGTATGCAGGCAATATTCGGCGAGCTTGTAGAAGATATAATGGAAGTCTTCATGGATGACTTCTCTGTCTTTGGAAGCTCTTTTAAAAATTGTCTAAAAATTTAGATAGAGTCCTCCAGCGGTGTGAAGAGACGAACTTAGTCTTGAACTGGGACAAATGCAACTTTATGGTCCGAGAGGGTTTAGTACTCGGCCATAAAATTTCTTCCAAGGGGATGGAGGTCGATAAGGCCAAAGTTGCCATAATTGAACAACTTCCTGTTCCTTCGAACGTAAAATCTATTAGAAGTTTTCTCGGCCACGCAGGTTTTTATCGGCGGTTTATTCAAGATTTTTCAAAAATAACCAAACCGCTAACTCACCTCCTGGAAAAGGATTCCCCATTTAATTTTGGCACGACCTGCGTAGAGGCATTTAATTTTATAAAAAAGCAACTTATCAATTCTACAATTCTGGTGGCGCCAGATTGGTCCCTTCCGTTCGAGATTATGTTCGACGTGAGCGATATCGCGGTAGGAGCCGTCTTAGGCCAACGCATAAATAAATATTTTCATCCAATATATTACGCTTCTCGCACACTCACTGCCGCACAGGCTAACTATACAACGACGAAAAAGGAACTTCTTGCCGTCGTCTTTGCTTTTGATAAATTCAGGCCTTACGTAACACTTTCACATGTCATCGTTTCACTGATCACTCCGCCCTAAAATATCTTTTGGCCAAAGTTGATGCCAAGCCCAGTTTGCTTCGATGGATCCTCCTTTTACAGGAATTTGACTTAGAGATCTGAGATAAGAAAGGGGCTGAAAATTTAGCAGCCGACCACCTCTCACGTTTAGAACAACCCTTCGCAGAAGCGCTCGTCGAACCCGAAATAGACGATCGATTTCCTGAATAGCGCCTTTTAATTTTAAATAAAATAAAAACTTCTTCCACCCCTTGGTTCGTAGATTATGCGAACTATCTAGTAGCACGGGTCCTTCCAAAAGATTTTTCGACTCAGCAAAAGAAGAAATTCTTTTTTGATTTGAAAAACTACTTTTGGGATGACCCCTTTCTCTTTCGAGTCTGCGCAGACCTAGTGGTGCGAAGATGTGTTTTAAGCGAGGAGGGTGAGCAAATTTTGCGACACTGCCACGAGGGGCCGGCTGGAGGGCATTATCAAGCCAACCGGACTGCGCGGAAAGCGTTAGAGGCGGGCTTTTATTGGCCCACTCTCTTTAAAGATGCTCACACTTTTTTGAGTAAATGTGATAGCTGCCAGTGGTCAGGTAACATCTCTCGTCGTGACGAGATGCCCCAAAACCTTTTTCTCAAGTGTGAAATCTTCGATCTGTGGTGCATTGATTTTGTAGGCCCCCTACCTTCTTCTTTTAATAATCGTTATATTTTAGTGGCGGTTGACTACGTATCTAGGTAGGTGGAAGCGCAAGCTCTGCCCACCAATGATGCGCGAGTCGTCGTCCATTTTCTAAAAAAATTATTTTCTCGCTTTGGCACGCCCAGTGCAATAGTAAGTGATAGGGGTACGCACTTCTGCAACGCCCAATTTTCCAAAATTTTATCTAAATATGGCGTCACGCACAAGCTCGCCATCGCCTATCACCCCCAAACGAGCGGCCAAGTAGAGGTAGTAAATCGTGAGATTAAACGCATTTTGGAGAAAACCGTTTCTTTAAATAGGAAAGATTGGTCCGTCAAACTCGACGACGCATTGTGGGCATATCGTACGGCATACAAGACCACTATTGGTTGTACGCCCTATCGATTAGTCTAAGGCAAAGCGTGCCATTTACCTGTAGAGTTAGAGCACCGCGCTTTTTGGGCCTTAAAATTTTTAAATATCGATTCGAACTTAGCCTCCGAGAATAGGAAATTCCAACTAAATGAACTCGATGAATGACGTGCGAATGCTTATGAGAGTAATACTTTTTATAAGGAGCGTTCTAAGTTCTACCATGATCGTAAAATAAAATTTCCCAAAACATTTGCGCCGGGCGATCTTGTCCTTTTTTATAATTCACGCCTTCGTCTTTTTCCGGGTAAGTTGAAATCCCGATGGTCCGGCCCCTTTAAGGTTAAAGAGGTTTGGCCATATGAGAACGTTCTTATTTCTCACCCCGAAAGTGGCGAATTTAAAGTAAACGAGCATCGTTTTAAACTTTATCTTGCGGGCGATCTAGTGGACGAAAATACCGAATCCTTAACCCTCCCCAACTTAAAATCTCACCATGCCAAATGCGTCAAGCTACGCGACGGTAAACAAAGCGCTTGTGGGAGGCACCCCATATTTATCTAACCTTTTATTATGCTTTGTTCTTTTTTCTTTTGCAGGGTTTCTTACGGCCCCGCCAACTTTAATTCAGGGAAGCCTTTTTGCTCCCTCTTTCCTTTTGTATTTATTGCGATGTTATTTTCTCTTCTCCATACTTACATTACAACATTGGGGATAATATTGGGTTTTAAGTATGGGGGTGTTTTACCGTTTTCATTTAAACAAACAAAAATTTTTCAAAAAAAATGTTTTATTTTATCTTGCCTACTTTTGTAAATATAAGTAAAAAATGTTTTATTTTATCTTGCCTACTTTTGTAAATATAAGTTTGAAAAAAAAACAAAACAAAAAATAAAAAAAAAACAAAAGAAAATATGTTTTAGAAAAAAAAACAAAAAAAAAACATAAAATGTTACAAAAAAAATCGTTTAAAAACAATGCTTTAGAAAAAAAATGTTACAAAAACAAAAATAAAAGAAACTAAAATAAAATAAAAAAATTCAAAAACATGTTTTCCCTTTTTTGTTTCGTAGAACAAAAAAATGCAAAAATTCAAAAAAATTAATAAACCCAACTTTACTTTTATTCTTAAAGCATTTAGTTTCGAGAGTATATGTTTGTGGATTTTCATAATCGCTAGTTTTACTATTTGTTTGTTTATCTAAGATCGATAGATTTAAACGTTCGGGGTTAAGTTTTAAAGAATTTCTTGTGCTTTTAATTTAAATAGAGGCTTTGTTTTCAAGCACTATTTCTACTAGTTAAAATAGACACATGTGTATTATGTTGGCAAAACAACTTTAGACTGCAATTATCCCTACTTTATGTCTTTAGGAATCTAGGAATATTCAAATTACTAAGGTTGCTCTCAAAACCTTTTTTTATTATTCTAGAATTTCTCTTGAAAACCCCTTGTATACACCAATTTAGCATGGCAAATAAAAAATTAAAAGAAGAAAAAGATCTTATGTCAATGGGAATAAAAAAATTCCGTAAACATAGGCACCCAATATTTGTTAAAAGAGATCCTATGTCAATGTGAATTAAAAATTCCGTAAACACAGGCATTGGGTTAATTAAAAAAAGATCAATTTTCCCTCGTAAACCAACGATGGGAGTCAAAGGAAATTATAAAGAGGGGTGAGAGGATAAAATTCATCACCCCTAATTCAAGTACTCTTCTTTTTGCCAAGGCTTTTTACCCCTTTTCCCTTAACCAAATTATTGTTTCTAGTTTTAATTCAAAAAATCATTTGAGAGCATAATTAGTAACTTATATTTTTCCTTCATGTTTCTTTAAACAAAGGTTATTATAATTTCGATCTAATCTCGTTTACTAATGATTGCAATTTTATTTGATATTTGGTTAATTAAGAAGTCTTTTGGCTAGGACATTTCTTTCTACTTAAATCATTTGCATAATTTAGGACTTAACTCTTATTACTCCGAATTTTTATTTTTCAGTCTCTTATGATTAAAATAAAACGATAGCTAAAAATTAGAACTTATGTTAATCCCGTATAGATCTCTCTTACTTTTGCTCTGGAATAGCAAAAGCTTAAGTATGGGGGTATTTGATGAATAGTAAAATATATGTATTTTTAGTATAATTATTACTATAATTTTAATTAATATTGTAAATTTTCTATGTAAATTAATGAATAAATTGCTTGTTTTATCATTTTTTATTACTAACTTAGCTTTATTTTTGTTTTTGCAGATTATGGCAATTTTTGTTAAGTCACGCCCTGAGTCACGCCCGTGACAACATGTCACGCCCGTGACCCAAGGGCGTGTAATTTTAAAATGCCAACTTTTCAATCTGCGTTCGACGAAAGGCAAGCTGCGCTCGACGAATGCTCTTTGCCCTGTGTTAAATGAAAGTGCTCTGCGTTCGACGAAAGCTCTCCAAGCTGCGTTCGACGAAAGCGCTCTGCCCTGCGTTCGACGAAAGCGCTCTGCCCTGCGTTCGACGAAACCGAGCTGTGTTCGACGAAACCCGAGCTGCGTTCGACGAAACCGAGCTGCGTTCGATGAAACCTGAGCGGCGTTCGACGAACTCTCTATCCAAGAGTTCGACGAATCCACCGCCAGCCCCAAAGTCACACCCATACTGCTGATAAACTGCCGCCCACTATCACGGCCGTGACACTGCAGGTCACGCCCGTGTGCAGCCATGTTTGATGGCAGGACCTTCTAGAAGACGGCGGATGCGACCCCTAAAGCACGCGCAAATGTCACGCCCTAAGTCACGGCCGTGACACAGAAGACACTCCCGTGACATAGGGCGTGTAAAAATAATATTTTGCCTATAAATAAAGGGGCTCGACTGAAGTAAATTTCATCCAAATTTTGAGTGTTGTAATGTTATTTTGAGTGATTGTGAGTTTTCTTTATGCAATTAAGTTTATGTTCGCTTGTAATTTCCGCCTTTTAGAAATAAAATGGTATTTTCTCATTTGAATCATCTTCCTTTTTTATTCATGTTAGTGTGTGTGTGTGTATGTGAATAGTTTTATTGCTTTCAAAACTTAGTTTATTGCTTTCATAATTTAGGTTTATTGCTTTCATAAAAATAGTTTATCGCTTTCTTTAACGCTTTATTTATCGCTTTCATTTAAACGCTTTCTTTCGATTCAGTCTTTTTATTACAAGTAGAGTGTGTGCGTATATGAGATAGTGTTTTTCTTTTTTGTAACTTAGCTTTATTTCAGTCTTTATATAACTGCTATATACCACCCCCATCTTGAATAAGAGGCTAATTTACTTTAGCACTTGTTTAAGACGGTTGGGACGGATATTATTTCTGCACTTTTATTTGTATTTTATTTCTATACCACCCCCGTCTTGAATAAGAGGCTAAGAACTTTTTAGTGCTTGTTTAAGACGGTTGGGACGGATACTATTACTGCTTTTATATAAGTCTTTTTATTTCCCTTTTATCCGCTTATATCCGCTTAAATAATTAAACATGTATTTTTTAATTATTAATGCCGTCTCCATTCCGATGAGTGGCTAATTTCCTTTAGCGCACGATGTCGAAGAGCATTGGGACACAAAAATAGTTTTTCTAAAAATAAAACATCTCTTTCTTAAATAATTAACGCTTAAGGTTTACCCGAGAATAACGTTGAGTGAAGCCACATAATTGATGTGTGGTTTTCATTTCCATCTCCGTACACTAGTTAGCCGAGAGGCTCGTGCGTATGGACTAATCGCTCATGGGTAAAGAGAAGTGTGCTCTACCCTCGAGAGAGGATGAGGTAAGTCTCCCGAATTGGAAGTAAAAACCCAATAGCGGGGTTCACAACATAAAGCGAGTATTAAGAAGATTCGATGGTCGAAAATTCATAATCTCAGGTGGGCGTACCCTCGAGAGAGGAGCATTCATAATTATGGAACCTTCACGGCCAAGCCGTTTTAATGTTTTAAAAAGTCATCTCTTTTACTTCTAAAAAAGACTATTTTTGTCTCAAGGTAATTCAACATCGTGCGCTATTATTATCATCGTTTAGAACTCCAGTTATACGCTTATTATCGTTTTCTTTTAAAAACCCACACTAAAAACTTATTCCGATAAAATAATAGTTCGTTCCTCAAAGTAGCATAATCAACATGACCCACGGAAATATACGACCTCGATATTTTCTAAAACAAAATATCTTGTATTACTCAAGATAAGATATACTTGCCTTTATTATATGACTAATTTGGACTAAAATTTAAACAAACACTTTTCAAATCCGAAACTTGCAAAAATCTCCTTTGCTATTTTAAAAATCAATAGAACTCGGCGTTGTAGTCAGGGTGTAATCGTCAATATTTCGAAAGCAAAAAAAGACCGTTACTTCTATTTTTCGATAGGATAACGGTTAATTTCTCAAAGTAGGAGTACTAGCGAGACTCTTTGAAAACACCCGCCTAATTCTAATCTCGTCATATAAAGGTTAACCAAAACAAAGAAACAAGAAGTAATCCGAAATTAAATCATCATCTGCGCTCGACGAAATCGACTCTGCGCTCGACGAGCTCCCTCTCAACTCGACGAACTCGCTGAGGAAGGCAGTCATCTTGGGGGGACCAGGGTGAGCTCGCAGGAAGGTGCGCGAGACCGGATCTCAGTGGCTGATGCCAGAAGGGTCGCAGGCGAGGTCTTAACGACGTGCTCGCCAAGAGGGATGTCGCGGAAGAGAACCGCGAGAAGGCAGCGAGAGCTCTCGCGAGCAATGTTCTCACAAACCCCTTGCCCGTAGATTGACAGGGAGGTATTACTTTCTTACCCCCAGTGGTTTATCATTAGCCTCTCCAAACAGCGGAGTTTGGCTGTTAGCAGACCAATTTTGGGGTGCAGATAGTAAAATCAAAAGGCAGAATCCTGCTATTCGCAGGCCAGTTCAGAAAATCTATAAATAAGACCCAAAGGGCACCTTTGGAGAGGACTTCTCTTTTTAGAGCTTCTCTTTCCTCAGGCTTTCCTTGGTTGGCATTTTCAGAGCTCTCCAAGGTGCCCGGGCTTCAACATTGGCTTGGGAGGGGAAGCGCTCTAAAGATCTTCCGGGTGTGTGGTGGGTCCTCCTTGCTGAGTTTAAGGGTCCGTGTCCAGTTCCGAGGCTTCAGTCTGTCCCTTCAAGTGATTATTAAGTTCTAGCTGCCCCCAACTCATTGGGGGCCCCGAGCTCCACAGAGACCATTTATTGGTTTCAACAAGTATAAAAGAACTTACACTACCATTTCATAGCTGTTGGGAAAAACCCTTTGATTTAACTTAACAAATGACCTAAAAGTGATTTTATTTCTTAGGATTGAATTACCCATTGTATAGTGAGGGTAATCTGGTCATTAGATGTCTTAGGATATCACACTCAAAGTTGGGTGTCAAGACCAAGTCAAGAGAAGCAAAATTTGGGCAAAGTTAACACTTGCGCCGAATAGAATTCGACGCAACGTCAAGTTATTGTCAACGCTACTCTGACTAGAAGTCCAAGTAGTTCACCTTTCTGTCGAAGTAATCCAAGTCGATGTTACGTCGAATAGATATCGACGCAGAGGCCATGGACTTATCGGAGTAATTGAGGAAGTCGACGCAACTTCTACTTCAACTCGGCGCATAAGGAAGTATCTATCGAAGTCATCTAAAGTCGATGCAACGTCGACTTCATCTCGACGCAGATAATGAAGCTCAGAATCATATCTTCAACTCGACGGTTACGTCAATTGGGTATCGACGCAACGTCGACTAGCAAAGTTCAGTCAGAGCAAGGATGACTTCAAAGCTGCTCCTACAAGAACTCGAACGTGCTTCGGTAAGAGAGGAAGTGAACTCGACGCTACATCAAATACAATCTGAAAAGGGAAACCTTTTCAGCTGTCATTATTGACCCTCTTTCATGGCCCACCTCTCTCAAGACCGTTCCCCAATGGCTCCTTAATTGCCTCAAATGGAATAAATAATTAACTAAGGCCAGAGAAAAGCTTTCTTGGAAACAAGCTTAAATGTTGGGGGATGGGTCTGTAATTAAAGAGAGAAGGAAGGTTTTATTATCTGGACAAATATACCCTTCAGGACTTACCTGAAAGGGAATCAAATTCAAATTCAATAAATGGGACAATAAAAGGAAACAGAAGAAAGAGAAAAATAGGGCACTTATCACAATCGGCCATACTGTTCTATTGGGTCTCCTTCTTGCTCCTCTCTCTCACAGGAACCCTAACAGAAGAAAATATAGAGAAGGAATAACTGCTGCACTTCTTCTCTCTAAGAATAGTACAGAACAAGGCTGCTGATCAACACAATCTTATAGCAGCCAAAGTTCAATCAGAAAGAAGATAGAAGGATCTGACAATCATAGCTTCTGCAAATTATCACCATCATAATCAGAAGTTCATCAAGAGCAGATCCTGTGAATAGATACAAGAAGCTATTCTCCATACATCCATCATAAGAATTCTGAAAACAGAATTCCTACACCCTTCTTCTTTCTCTTTCTCCTTCCCTTCTGTAAAATAGTTTTGTTAATCCCTCTTCAAAGGATTCAGTGGTTCAAGATCTCCTTATCAAAAGATTTGGTGGTTCAAGATCTCCTTATCAAATGATCTGGTGGTTCATGATCTCCTTGTCAAAGATCAGTGGTTCTAAGAGTCTCCTTACCAAAAGACTCAGGCACAGTGGTGCATCCCTACCAGGTGGTAGAAGAGGGGAGTACCCACATTTTGGGGAACCTCTATAAAAGTCTGTGTGTATTCTGATTGATAATTTTCTGTGCTGTCCCTCATAGCTAGTTTACTTTATTGTGTTCTGCTTTATATTACACCACTATTTTATTCTGTCTGAGATCTTGATTGAGCATAAATCCTTAGACTATTTTTTTGTTATCACAGTTAGAATACGAATAATCTTTAAATCTCTATTCACCCCCCTCTAGAGGATTCTCAGAGGCACATTGTGCACTTTCAATTGGTATCAGAGGGAGGTTGATCATTAAGAGGTTAACACCTTGATCAAAAAGACCACCTACTCGTATTTCTTTTCTATAAACATATTTTATAAAGAAAATGAGTACTAAGGATTATGCTTCCACAAGACCCCCAATGTGTAACTTGAATAAGTTCACACTCTGGAAGGCTAGAATAAAACTTTACATGCATTCCATTGATGAAGACATCTATAATGTTCTTCTCATTGGTCCTCCAGCTCCAGTCAGACAAAAGGCAGGGGAATCCTCAACAACAGAGGCTGTCCCAAGAAAGGAATGGACAGAGGCTGAGAATAAGGTCAAGTCATGTGATGCCAAGGCCATGAATATTCTAGTGTCAGCAATGTCTGATGACATTTTCCAGAAAGTTGCTGAGTGCCAATCATCAAAGAAAATCTGGGACTCACTCACCACCATGGTGGAAGGAAGTGCTGATGAAAGAAAGGACAAAAAGTCCCTTATCATATCCCAATATGAGAACTTTCAAAAGAAAGACGGAGAATCTGTTGCCAATATGTATGACAGATTCAGTCTTATCATTAATGAGCTCAAAGGCTTAGACAAGGAAATATCCTTTACTGAAATTAATGATAAGATTCTCATGTGCTTCGCTAGCTCATGAGACTCAAGGATCTGGGCAATCAGTGAATCTATATTCCATAGAGAAATCTCAACTGAAGCTTTGCTAGGAAAGCATAAGTCATATGAGATGCTTCTGAAGAACATGTATGAGGCTGAAGAAAGGGAGACCTCTCCAGCTTCTGCCCAAAGGTCCCATGCTCTAAAAGCTGCTGAAGGAGAGTCCTCCACTCCTGAAGATGAAATGTTCCATTTGCTGGCAAAAAGATTCAAGATGTGGGTGAAGACTGAGGACTCAAGGAGAAGAGAAAGAGACTCAAGACCCAGGTATGATAAAATTCCAAGGAAGGAGATTATTTGCTATACCTACAGCAAACCAGGGCACATTGCCACTGAATGCCCACAAGAGCAGTGGGAAAGGAGCAGCAGCAAAGAGGAGAAGAAGAAAAAGAAATCCATTAGAGGTGAGGACAAGAAGAAAGCAAAAGGCTTCATTGCTGAAACATGGAGTGATTCTGAAGCAGAATTAGACTCCTCATCATCTGAAAGTGATGATGAAGAAGAAGCAGTAGCAGCCTGCATGATGGCTCTTGGGATGACATCAGATGATGAAGATGATCAGGTATCTGTCTTTGATGAATTTGATTTTACTTTAGAAGATTTTAAAACATGCTTCAAAATTTTTTGCATTGAACATCTTAGAGTAGAAAAAGAATTAAACACAGCTAAAACTGAATTAGAGAAACTTAAGAAAGATGAAATACTCCTAATAAATCAAAATCTAACTAATGAACTTAATGATAAAGAGTTAGAATTGGTTAAGCTTAGAGAGGAAAACATAAATCTAAAAGAAGACCTGGCAAAGGAAAGGCCTTTGAGGACTCACTCAATGGGAGGAGTCAGAAGCTCAAAGACATCACTGAAAACCTCTCTATGAGATTTAATTACCTAGGATTAGGAGCAGATCCCTCCACTAGCACAGAAACATCTAGGAAACCAGCCTAGAAAAATCCAGTACCATTTGTTAGACCTAGTGAATATCAACCCAGTGAGAAGAGTGTATCATCCAAGGGTAGAGATAACAATCATCCAGATAGGATAGACAAACATAAAAAGGCAAACCTATATAAAAAGGAAAAACCCCTAGGCAAGAATCATTTAGAGAAGTTATGTAACAACAACCAACAGGCAAAAACAAAACCATCAATCTGATAGGAGAGGATGTCTCTCTTAAAGGAAAAATCTCTGACATAGATGTTCAGATAACAGAGGACATATTGAACCAAACCTATGATCTCCTTCCAGGAAATGAGTCAGAAAAATTATCAGGGGATGAGACCAAGAGGGACCTGGAGATTATGCAGTTCATGAAGGACAAACCCATCAATCTGAAGAAGATTGACCTTGGGGAAGAATACAGATTCCTTGCAGATATTGTAGGGAAAGTTCTGCTCTGTAAACTATCAGCACATGATGCTGTTCCAAAGCAACAACTTCAGATAATGGGTGCTCTAGTTCTAAAGAAGAGGATTAATTGGGGGAAATGCCTCCTAAGAATGATTGGGCAAAAGTATGCCCATAAGGAAAATGCTTTCATGAGAATCACGAGTCAGATACTGCTTCACCACTATCCCAGTGTGTGTAAGTCAAAGGTGTTGGAGCTTGTGTTCCACATCTCTTAGTTTGAGAATAACAAATCACACTATGTATTTGATCTTGCTTGTGTTTATAGTGTGCAGGTACTATAGTTAAATACCCCTATGGACAGGATGCTGATTTATAATGATTCTCTGAAATAAGAGTTAACGCCCCGCGTTAGTAGTTAACGCCCCACGTTAACTTCTCATCGATAAGGGATGTCATTGAGAAGGGGATGTTGTTGAGAAGGGGATGTCGTCGAGAAGCAGTACCGTCGAGTACCAAGAGACAATGCCAGCATTGACTCTTAATGCCCGCATTGAGTTCACAAATCTGCCACGATCCCGACGGTTGCATGAGCTCAGCCACGACAGTGCACGTTCATTAACGCTGGCGTTAACTCTTAACGCAGCGCGTTAGATTCCGTGCCAATTTATTGAATTGATTTCATTTGATCAAGATTGATGCAATCCAAGCCTTCATTCTATACTTTAGAGAGATCATTTCATCCCGAATTCAGAGAGCACTCCCAACACCAACAATGAGGAATAAGAGTGAGAAGGAGATTTCCAATGACAAATTTGAAAAAGGATGCTTGCTTCAACTCCGACGTGGTCATGGCGTATCTTCAACATCTCTTTCAACGCTCTTCAATCTAGGGAGTCTTTAATTCTGATTTTTACTTTATCTTTTCATTTTTCCTTGTAACGATAGTGAATTCACCGCCTTGCGTGTGGCGACTAGACCGGGTTCGGTTTAGGGGGAAATTCGCCACCTTGTGCATGACAACTAAATCTAGGGTAGATCTAGGGGGTGGCTAGAGGCCTTATTTAGGGATAGATAGGCAATAGCCAACCGATCCTTGGGAGAAGGACCGGTGAAGGAACAAAAAGTGATTTTTAAGTTGTCGCCTCTAATTTCAAGCGTTATTGAAATTTTATCCTTGTAATCATTTATGTGAAATATAAAATTATTTTTCATTATATCTAATTTTTCTGGAATTGTATTTCATAAAGAAAATCATTTTGAATATTTCTGTAAAAATATTATGTGGAGAGGTAACACTTGGCGTTGACTCTTAACGCCAGGCGTTAGCGACATAGCAAAAAAGTTTTTTTATTATTTAAAATCTGTCAGTTTATCTCAAAAATAGTAAACCCCTTATTCACCCCCCATCTAAGGGCGCCATTAGATCCAACAATTGGTATCAAAGCAAGGTTATTCCAAAATGGTTTCAACACCGGGAATAATGGCGCATCATGATCATGCTTTCGTTGAGGGTCAAGGAATTAGTAGACCTCCACTATTTACCGGGACTGATTATAACTATTGGAAAACAAGAATGCATTGTTTCTTAATTGCTTTAGATAATGATGTGTGGGGTATGGTAGAACAAAGTTACTCTCCACCAACAATTGTTGTTGGAGAAATTACTATAGAAAAACCAAGACACAGATGGGATGATAATGACAAGTTAAGATGCAAAAATAACGCTAAAGCTATGAATGCTTTATTTTGTGCTTTGGATAGAACGGAATTTAGTAGAACTGAAAGTGAGGTATTAGATCTTAGATTTACTCTAGAGGGGGGGGGGGGGGGTGAATAAAGTATTAAAAGTTTTAACTTATTTTATAGCGGAATTAAAATAATGATATATGTATGTGTAATTGAGTGAGTATAAAAGCAAAACAATAAACACAGCACAGTACAGAAAGAAAACACAATCACAGCAAAGACACAAGGATATATAGTAGTTCACCAATCAACCTGGGTACATCTACTCTTCTACCACCCTTGGTAGGAATCCACTTAGGTTTTTGATCAGGTGCCCTATCACCACTGAGCTTTTGATCAGGTGCTCAAACCAAATCACAGGTTTTTGATCAGGTGCCCTGCCACCAAAGGTTAACTTTTGAAGGAAGTTAAAACCCTGTACATGATGGGGTAAAAAGAATAAACAAAAAGAGTTTATAAAGTTCTTCTCTCTCAATAAGATCTAAGAGAAGACTAGTGGATTGCTGTTGTTGTAAAGCTCCCCTGTCTGATAGAATATGTTGACAGTTGGTGAAGCTTTCTCTTGGATGTAGAAGAATGAGAATCAGCAGATGAAAACTGAGAGAAGATTTTAGATGTTCTCAGAAAATGAAGATGCTGCTGTAGATGAAGATTTTTGTATGCTCTAGTCTGTCTGAGAATTTTACTAGTATCTTCTATATGTGCTGTATCTTTATATACTCTTGTATATATCTTATCTTCTCTTATCTCTCTGTAAATATCTCTTCTACTTTTCTCACTTATTCATCCTTTTTCCTTAAGTATATATTCTAAGTTTGAAAATTCAAATCTTCTGATAAGGAATAGAATAAATTGAATTAAATCTTTCTTGGGACTGCAATAGCAACTCTACAAAAACTTTAATTCCTTTTCTATGAAAGTTCCCTTTTCCAAAATATGTTAATGGCTAGATTCTCGAAAGAAGTGAATAAAATGAATATATAAAAGAGAAAGCAGAAATCTTGACTTATCTGATAATGAATAAATCCAAATATATGAATAGATCCGTTGCTGAATAGTCGATCTGAGTTCAGAGAAAAGAGATAACTGATTCTTTAGAAATTGTCAAGCTCAAAAGGAATTTCGTCAAATAGAAAGTTGAGTTCGTCGATCTCAATCAGGAGTTCGTCGAACTGAACACTGAGTTACTAATTCGTCGAACAGAACACTGAGTTTGTCGATCTCAATTAGGAGTTCGTAGAACTGTAAGATAGAATCTGCAGAATTGCTTGAAAGATTGATTTCGTCGAGCTGAGGATCAAGTTCGTCGAACTGATAAACGACGTTCGTCGAACTCAGGAAGGAGTTCATCGAACACAGAAAACTTAGAATTTTCCTAAGTTCTAGCTAACTCAGACAAGCTTAAACATTGACCCTAAGACTATACATTGGGTCAACTTGAGTCCTAACCAAAGATAGTGATCCTAGCACAAATTAGTAATAGGGTTGTTCCAACAATCTCCCCCTATTTGGGTTAGGATACTATTTGACAAATATAAATAAAACAAACAACAAACACAGAGCATATATATCTGACAGAATTTAAATTTCATTTCAGCAGATAAAAGATATAGTGCTCCGAGTTTAGAAAGTTTTCCACTGAAAGCAGAACTTAGCAAAACCAAACAATCATGAGCTTTACTCTTTCTTTGAAGAAGGCTTGAATATGATTTCTCTATTAGGATTCTCAGATTCTCTTTTACTTATATAAAGGTCATTTGCTCCCAGCAGGGTTTGAGATGAAGCATGAGGAACCACTACAACTGGGTGCAACTTCAGATAGTCTTCAGCATTGAAGAGATGTCTTGAACTATATCTTTCAAATTCCTATCTTCTGAATTCTGACATAGTTGTGAATTGAGAATAGTCTTTTCCTTCAGCTTTGGCTTTATTAATTTGAGTTGTAGCAATTGTTTCTCTGTATCTAGCCATATGAGCATTCTTTTTTGAATCTAGATTAATGGGAGATGGAGGTCTTTGATCAAGTTCACTGGACTGATATGAAGACTGAAGATCTTGAGAGTTTCTTTTCCTGTGCAAGGAGCCATCAGAGACATAATATTTGTAAACCGAGGATGGAGGTCTAGCATATCCTGAGGGAGGAGCTCTGGTTAATCTTGAAGTGTAGGAGCCACTGGAACTTCTATGAGTCTCCCCTGATCTTCTTGAGTGCTGAGGGAAAGATTTCTGAGATGAAGAGGACAAGCCTGCTGATCCAGCTGCTGGAGGAGGATGAGGAGGATTAAACTTTACGGGCTTATCAAAATAGAATCCTGTTTTCTTCATTTTCTTTCTCCTATTATTCTCATGTCTTGAGAATCTCATCCATGCTGGAGAATCTTTGGTGAGGGTGATGTTATTCAAAATGTAATAGTGAGTGTCATTTGTAGAAGATTGAGGTTTGGGAGCAGCCTTTGCTTTGCTTCTGGATTTACTTTTCTTTGAAGATGAATCATTAGAATCTTTATCATCATCATCAGAATCAGAAAGCTGTGCAGGGTTGTCATATAAGTCATCAAGGACTTTAAGAGCCTTATCAACATCTTGCTCAATATCCTTTGGTAGAGGGGAATCATCATAAACAAATGTTGGAGGTGAATCACCAAGCCAACTTCCTCTGTAACTACAACTATAACTCCAACTGGAACTGGAACACTTTTGATGATTTTCTTTAGCAAAACTGAGTCTATTGGAGTTGAATAGAGAATTATAGCCTTTGAACTGACTTGAGGCTTAGGTAGACAATTAAAAATCAAATTGAATTTTGATAATAAAGAAATAATATCTACTGAAGGATTAATAGAAATATTATTCACTGAATCTATAACTGGAATAAATAACTCTGAAGCTTCCACTGAATCTGTATTAACTGAATCAATAATCATATATGAATCTGCATCAACTGGAGCTTCCTCATTAAGCATCTCCCCCTGCCTAGGTTCAGGTAGACCTGAATCTAGGCCCCTAGAAGAAGGGACAAATGATGAGGAGGTAGGAAAGGATGCAAGCTTGGAAGAGAGGTCAGAGATGGCTTTGAGAACAAGAGCTAGCTTCTCATCCGGAAGAGCTGTCAGCCTATGTAACACCCCTATTTTTTGTTAATTATTTTGCGTAGCTGCTGTGACGTAATTTTTGTGTAAGGGAGTTATGTCAGCTTGTCAGGTTAAGTTTTGGGCCTTAGCTTAGTTAAAGTATGTAATTTGGATCGAGCGTGTAAAATTTCGCGACGTTTCGAGTTAAATGGATTATTTTGGGTAGTTATCAAGATTTTAGCTTCAGAAAGCTTTATCCCAAGTTTGGCTCGTCGGAATTGAATTCTGACTACGCCGTTGGATTTGTAGCACCGTTTTTCAGTTGGGGTGCGAATTTCGTAGAAATCCGAGGTGATCTAGTCACCCTCACAGTTTTAGTGAAAGGGAGTATTATTTAATTAATTAAATATAAAATTAGGTTTTATTATAAAAAATAAAATTTCTCCCCCTTTTCTTCTTCTTCGTCCTTCATCGATCCAAACCAGCCGCCGAGCGAGAGAGCGAGAGAGAAGTGTCGTGGAGCTTCCGACCGACGATTCAAAGGCTGTAGTAGTCGGAATCGTGTTTAGAGATTGGATTCGGAAAGCTCTCGGCAAGATCATCGTTCTAGTGGTAAGCTTTTCCCGTTTCGTGGAATTTTTGGAGTCAAGGTAGTGACCTAACTCCTCTTTTTGGTCCGTAAAGCTTTAGGATTTCGTGCGTGAGTGATTCCTGGGCTGATCCATAGCTTTTTGAGCGGAGATCTTCGAGTTTGCAAAGTTAAAGGCAAGTGGCTATTTTTTTTATCCTCCTCCCTTCTTGTTTGTGGAAGCACTCTTCTTTTCTTTGGTTAGGAGTGATTACTGTGTTTTTTTAACTTCTACCTTTTGGCGCATGTATGATAGTTAATACCCCCAACCCCCCCTTGGATTCTTTTTTTTCCTCCTGCCTTAGATTTCTCGAGAAGTCATTGTTTCCTGCCTTGGATTTCTCGAGAAGTCATCGTTTCCTGCCTTGAATTTCTCGAGAAATCATGGGCTCCTGCCTTAGATTTCTCGAGAAATCAAGGATCCTGCCTTGGATTTCTCGAGAAGTCATCATTTCCTGCCTTGGATTTCTCGAGAAGTCATCGTTTCCTGCCTTGGATTTCTCGAGAAATCATGGGTTCCTGCCATGGATTTCTCGAGAAATCAAGGATCCTGCCTTGGATTTCTTGAGAAATCAAGGATCCTGCCTTGGATTTCTCGGGAAATCAATGTTTCCTTCCTTGGATTTCTCGAGAAATCAAGGTCTCTGCTTTGGGATTTCTCGAGAAATTTCATCTCCTACCCTTGGGGATTCTCGAGAATTTTATTCTCTGCCATTTGATCTCTTGAGAACCATTTGTTCTTAGTCTTTGATTTATCGATAACTATAGGTTCTTAGCTTTTGATTCCTCAAGAAATGCCCGTTTGTCTCTTGTGCTTGAGTTATGCCTCTGATTACTACTCCTCTTTGAAATCTCATACCCGTTGTGGTTATATAACTTATGGGTTCTCTTATGAATAGTATTGGGAAATGTTTACCTTGTTGTGACCCTATCTCTTAGGGTATCCTAGTGATTATTCTTGTCGGACAACGCCCCGTGTTTTAATTGAAATTTAATTAATAAGAACCATTGTCTTTAGCCTTGTACGGTAGTCGTGTTTGGGGGATAGTGGGGATTTGTTAAGCCTTGCACGCTGGCCATTTTAGGGGTGGTCAGCAGGCTCATCCTGAGGCCCCGTGGGCCGTGTTTGGTGTGGTAGGGGGATAGAGAAACCCACACCTGTTTCTGGGCTTTGGGTGGCGGAGTATAGTAACCGCCCCCGTTTAATTTGAGCTGATCAGTCTCTTTAAATAAATTTTGCAAGATAATTGAACGATGCTTGTTCCTCTATTTGGTATTTGGTGCACTTGGTACATTGTTTGGTTTTGTGCTTGGAGTTTCCTTTTCTGTAAGTGTTGGGCTCGGGTTGGTACCCCTTATAACTTGTTTACTTTATTTTTCCTTGTTTTCTGCCACTTGTAATTCCCTTGCTGAGGCGTTCTTTGTTTTATCGAATGCCTCAGGTTCTGAGCCGTAGCGGCTAGCAGTGTAGCCCGGAGTCTTCGGAAGCGTTAGTTCCTATTTTACCCCGCTGCTGCGAGGTAGTTGTTGTTAGTTTTGTTCTTGTGTTCAGACATGCTAGTTTGGAGCCAATGGGTTAATGTCAGGTTGTTGACGCCCATTGTGCCCTTTTGATACTTTATAGCTTACTTGCCAATTAAATGCCACTACTTTTAGATCTTGTGTATCTTGCTCTCTGGGAATGATATATGTCTAGGTGCATTATAGTTATAAAATAGCTTTTTTTTCATCCTCATTGCATTCTTTTTAACTGAAATCCTTATCTTTAAAGTCGCCTAAAGGAATTTTCTATACTTATACTACGCCTAGATATGTGCATATCACTTACTTTATGTCCTATCATCACGTGCATTTAGGACCTTAAGTGAACTAAATCAAGTATTTTCCGCTGCAATTACATATATTTTCTCGGTGGACTAGTTGATCCACGAACTGAGAGACACAGTTCTTACCCCAAACCCTAATAAATGATTTCAAATGATGACCTATCATGTAAACATGTTTTGATTAAATAAGTAATAGGTTCCCGCTTGAGCATCTGTAGTTGTCTCCTGCATGACGTGGCATCAAGAGGCGTATTTTCTCTTACTCTGATAATCCTAAATTCGGAGAAAATGCGAGTTGTGACAGTTGGTATCAGAGGGAGGTTGTTCGACAAGTCGGTCGAGCAACAAATTCTGATATAGTATAGTTGTTTGGTTTCATTGCATACACACACTGATGTGTCATCAGTACGTCTTGGCTGAAGCATGAACACTACACTCATTGTATGATAAGAAGTATATGGGGCATATTATGTAGTATGTGATGCATAATATGTGTTTGTATATGGATCCACCATAGGTGGCAACATGTGATGGTTATGTAGTATGGGATGCATAACCGTCATCACATGGATGCCCATTAGCATGTTTTTCTTTTACGTTACATGCAATATTATGTAGTATGAGATGCATAATATTTCATGTGTACGCCGCTCATAACATGTATTAAGGCCTTTATTAGAATGCATAGCACACCATACATTATATAGCATTGCATGAGCACACGTGCAAAGCTAAAGAATTATATGATGACACACGTACACCCATAGTTTCAAAACGAACATAAGAAAATTCATGCATTCATGACCCTTGCACATGAGTCAAGAGGGATGATGTAGTATCATCCCCAAATTTAGCATAACATCATGAAAATCCTAGAGCAAGGTGGTAACAATGGCAAGTATCTGTACAAGTATGTTTCGAACCAGGCAGAGTAGCTTTAGTGTAAGGTTAAGTTTTGATTGTAGGTTTATGCATTTAAGCAGAAATGGTGCGCAAGCGAGTCGCGACTAGATCGACTCCTCAGTCGGAGGGCGAGTCATCCGGAGCGCAGAGTGAAGCTTTGATCGAGAGTCTGCGCTAGAGCAATAAGGCTCTGACGAGGCAAATGTTTGCGATGCAGTCGCAAGTCGAGGCATTTTGTCTGCCGGTGCAAGGCAGCAAGCCGCGGTGCAGGCCCCCGTAGTAGAGCAGACCTTACCTACCCCTCCTACTCCCCTGGTACCCCCAGTAGCGATACCTCCGGAAATGAATTTCATTTCGCACTTTGAAAGGTTGGGTCCTCCATCGTATGATGGTCGAGCCAACTTCTTGGCCTTAGATGATTGGCTTATAACCATTGAGGATATGTTCTTTTATTCAGGGATCGCCGCAGACCAAAGGGTGATGATTGCCGCGTACCAGCTAAAGGGCCTCACAAAGAGCTGGTGGTTGAGAGAGAAGGAAGACCTTACTGGAGGATGTGTGTGGGAAACCTTCAAAGGGATACTGATAAGGAAGTTCCTGCCGTCGGTGGAATAAGACTGGTTAATGAATGATTTCCTGCATCTGAAGCAGAGGCAGCTCTCGGTGAGTGAGTATGAAATAGAGTTTTGCAAGTTGAGCAGGTTTGCTCCGGCCTTGGTAGCCTCGGAAGAAGGTAGGGTGAAGAGATTTTTGGGTGGTCTCCGCAGCGACATCCAGCAACTAGCCAGCGTGTACAGGTCGAAGAAGTACACCGAGTTAGTAGAGGCAACGCTTAAGGTTGAGGCAATTGATAATGCCAAGAATCGAGGATCAATAATGAAGAAGGGAAAGAGAAAGGCCGGAGAAGAAGGGAATTCTGGTGCACCTGGCTCAGTCTTGAAGAAAGGAGGTGGTGAGATCTGTAGTTTCTGTGGCCGCTCTGGCCATCCATTTGACAAGTGTTTTAAGAGGAAAGGAGTTCAAAAGTAGCAACGAGTGCTGGCAATTCAGGGTGCTCCGAAGGGAGAGGTGCTCTGCCCGTTGTGCAAGTAGAAGGGGGATGATTGATGAGTAATTTATTTACTCATCTTTTAGTTTAGGTTTATTATGTTTTTTATATAAAATTATGTTATTTTATGGAATTTTATCATATAAATCCTTCCATCGTTATTTCATAAGCTAACTTAAGTTTATTTTGTGTTTTCAGGTTTTCTGGGCTGTTTCGAGCAAAAAGTTAAAATTACATGCCCCAGGTCACGGGCGTGACCATGGGCGTGTAACATACGAAATACTCCAGACCTGCTTCTACCACTCCGGGGACGCTCCGTGAAGATTTCGCCAAGTATACGCCCCAGGTCACGGGCGTGACCAAGGGCGTGACCCAATGTCACGGCCACGACCCGCCACAAGCATCAGGAGCACGCTGCCACGTCAATTAAAATTACACGCCCTAGGTCACGGGCGTGACCAAGGGCGTGACTCGCCCCGCGCTTCTTCCCGCCAGATTTTCCCGCCAGCAGCCAGATTTCAAGATTACACGCCCCAGGTCACGGGCGTGACCTAGGGCGTGACACGGTCGAAACGCTCGCAATTACTCCAGAAGGCGCCCTCTCCGCTGCTGCTTCGATCACGCCCCTTACACGCCCTTGGTCACGGGCGTGACCAAGGGCGTGTAACACCAAAAATTCAGCTATTTAACGGGCGCTTTTCCAGATGTTTGAGGACGAATTTTGGGGAGTTCTAAGTTTATTTTCTTGCACTGCTTTTATTATTCTTAAGCTTGTAATCTTCTTCCTTAGCTTGCACTTTCATTTCAGGTTTGTAATTTCTTGTTTCCTAGTTGTAATTTTCCCTTTCGATTAATAAAATAGCACTTTTACTCTTATTCTGCTCTCAATCTTCATTATGCACCTCTTGTATTTCATCAATTCCTCCATCTCCATGAGTAGCTAAATTTCATTAGTACTCGGCCAAGATGATCCAAGGAAAATATAATTCATAATTCAGTTTAGAAATTCTTTTTCTCCTATTGAGATCGCTTAAGATTTATCCTTGAATTTTTATTGATTGAGATTATATTATCGATATTTAATCTCATTCTTGTTTTCGTAGTCAAATAATCGAGAGGTTTTGAGTTCGAATCGATCACTTTAAGGATAAAGAGATTTGAATGCACTCCTCGAGAGAGGACGACATAAATCTCCCGGATTGGAGTTATATCCAATAGAGGGGTTCACTTCGATAAAGCGAGCTTTAGGGGTTTCAATTCTAGAACGAGAGTTCGATTGATCAACCTAAACTCAGTTTGGCGTATCCTCGAGAGAGGTACATTCCTAAATCAGGAACCTCCACGGTCAAGCATTTCTTTTAAAGAGGATTAGAAGTTCTATTTCTTTATTTATTTATTTTTCCAAGGTGATTCAAGGTTGAGTACTAGCTTTTAATTCATTAATTTAAATAAACTATTTCTCCTTTTTCGCAACCAACCAACCACAAATACGACCTTGTTTTAATAACCTATACTACATTCGATACGGTACACTTGCCGTTATCGTTTGCAAGCATAGTTTTGTGCATCAAGTTTTTGGCACCGTTGCCGGGGACACGGTTGATATTTCGAAAACCGAAATATCTATTAATTTTATTCTTTTTTCTTTTTTCTTAATTTTAAGGTGCAACTAAATTCCTGGAAAGGACGCTTTGGGTTTGAATTCCCATCATAGCCTCTAGTACCTTGCAAACCCTTCACCGGGTAGATCTTGGGAAGTCCAGGACTAATTTTAATTCCCCTAATAATAATAATAAAAAAAAAATCTAAAAAAATATAATTAAATAAAAATTAATTTATTTATCTAAAATCTTATTTTCCCTTTTTCTTTTTCCGCTTCTTTTCTTTTCTTTTGGTTTATGACCCGAGGAAACTCTTCAATCGATTTTCAATTTGGTTTTGATCCAGAAATCGAGCGCACCTTGCGGCGACGTCTCCGATTTAGTGATCTACCAATAATTCGCGAAGAGTCAGTCGGAGAAACTAACGAAGATATAATGGGTGACCCCGACCATAATGAGGCTCCGCTACGGACTATGTCCTATTATGCGAGGCCAAATTGGGAGGGAACATAATCAAGTATTATTCGCCCGGCTGTGGCAAATAATAATTTTGAAATCAAAACTAGTATCATTCAAATGGTACAGCAAACCGTCATCTTTGACGGGTTACCAGATGAAGATCCAAATTTACACTTATTGAATTTTTTGGAAATCTGCGGCACGTTTAAAATTAATGGCGTCACCGATGACGCCATTCGTTTGCGTTTATTTCCATTTTCTTTGCGGACTAAGGCCAAACAATGGTTGGGATCTCTTCCTAGAGGTTCCATCACTACATGGGCCGAAATGACGGAGAAATTTTTAACAAAATATTTTCCTCCGGCGAAGTCCGCTAAATTACGTACGGACATTCTCTCGTTTACGCAAATAGACTCAGAGTCTCTCTATGACACATGGGAGCGCTTCAAGGAATTATTGCGGAGATGTCCTCACCACGCCCTTCCTTTATGGCAACAAGTTCAAACATTCTACAATGGTTTGAATCTCCAAACGAGGCAGATGATTGACGCAGCAGCTGGGGGAACTCTAAATAACAAAACCCCAGATGCCTCTCAAGAGCTTTTTGAAGAGATGGCCATGAATGCTTATCAGTGGAATGCGCCACGGTCGCGTCCTAACAAACCGACCGGACTCTTTGAAGTCGAGGCCACCCCGAATTTAGCATATCAAGTAGAATGGCTTACTAAGCAAATGGCGGAGATGTCTGCTTCCTCCGCCATTAACGGGGCTAATAATCATAATAATAATAGTTATTATAATAATAATAATAATTATAATCAAGAACAAGTTGATTATATGGGGAACTCCTATCGTCCTCCTTATAACCCAAATAATAATAATCTTCCTAATAGTTATAATCCGGGTTTAAGGAACCACCCAAATTTTTCATGGAGCAACCCCAATAATGCTCAACGCCCCCCACAAGTGAATCCTCCCGGATTCGCTCCACCACAACCACCAAAGGCCCCTTCACTTGAAGAGGTCTTCACCAAATACGTCGCTTCTACTGATGCCAATATCCGGAACCTTTCCGGATCTATTAAAAGCCTAGAAAATCAGATTGGACAACTCGCCAAGATGTTCTCCGAACGCCAGCAGGGAGCTCTACCGGGCAATACTGAGCCCAATCCATGGGAGAGCGCCAACGCTATAACCCTCCGCAGCGGAAAGGAGGTAAAAAGTTCAAATTTGGCCGATCCTAAGGTAAACATTTCAACTCCAACTCCGCATTTAAACTCTTCTGATTTAGCTCCGCGCATTATTCAGACGCCTTCTATTTCGTATCCTTCTAAATTACAAAATGAGCGCAACGAGGAGCAGTATAAAAATTTTATAAATATTTTAAAACAAATACAAATTAATGTACCATTTTGCGAGGCACTCTCTCAAATGCCCAAATACGCAAAATATCTCAAGGATTTATTATCAAATAAAAAGAAAATTGAAGATATTTCGCGTATTTCTCTTAATGCAGAATGTTCAGCGATAGTTCTTAATAAATTACCGGAAAAATTAAATGATCCGGGGCGGTTTTCCATCCCGTGTTTGTTCGGAAATTTATTAATTAAAAACGCCTTGGCCGATCTAGGGCGAGCATAAATCTTATACCGTTCTCCTTATTTAAGAAGCTTGGTTTGGGCACCCCAAGCCCAACCAATATAAGCATCCAACTAGCGGATCGGTCCGTAAAGTATCCAATCGGGATCATTGAGGATGTGCTAGTGAAGGTTGACAAGTTTATCTTTCCGGTAGACTTTGTCATCCTTGATATCGAAGAGGACGCCGAAGTACCACTCATACTCGGCCGTCCCTTCCTAGCCACCGCTCGGGCTATAATTGACGTAAGTAACGGGAACCTTCTCCTACGAGTTGGGGAGGAAGAAGTTATTTTTAATATAAATCAATCGATGAGAAATGCGTTTCCAAACGACGACTCTTGTTTTACCCTAGAAACAGATTTTGAAGAGGAAATAACGTCATTTTCTGAAATAATTTCGCCTTTATTTGAAAATCCGGAAGTTGCAAATTTATTTTGTTTAGAAGAAAAAACTCGGCCAACCAAATTTGAAGAAGTAAACCTAAATATTTCTAAAATAAAAACATCTTACGAGGAGCCACCGAGTTTAGAACTAAAACAATTGCCGTAACATTTAAAATATATATTTTTAGAAAAAAATTCAAAACTGCCTGTAATAATATCTTCCGCGCTTAACGATTCGGAAATTTTCGAATTAATTAAAATTTTAAATAATCACCGCCATACAATTGCATGGAAAATTTCGGATATAAAGGGGATTAGCCCCTCGTTTTGCACGCATAAAATAAATTTAGAAAATAATTCTCGCGGCGCTATTCAGCCCCAACGACGCCTTAACCCAAACATGAAGGACGTCGTTAAGGCCGAAATTATAAAATTATTAGACGCGGGAATTATTTATCCGATTTCTGATAGCACTTGGGTTAGCCCAGTGCAAGTCGTGCCTAAAAAGGGAGGAATAACAGTAATCACCAATGAAAATAATGAGTTGATTCCGACCCATACTGTTACAGGTTGGCGTGTATGCATCGATTACAGAAAATTAAATGATGCTACCCGCAAGGATCACTTTCCGTTACCGTTTATTGACCAAATTTTAGAACGCTTATCCGGTCACTCACACTACTGTTTTCTCGATGGTCTTTCGGGATATTTTCAAATCCCAATTGCGCCCGAAGACCAAGAGAAAACCACATTCACTTGTCCATTCGGCACCTTCGCATATCGAAGAATGCCGTTTGGACTTTGCAACGCGCCGGCTACATTCCAAAGATGTATGTTGGCAATTTTTAATGAACTTATCGAAGACATCATGGAAGTATTCATAGATGATTTTTCTGTTTTTGGCGATTCTTTCACTAATTGTCTAAATAATCTTGATCGTGTTCTTCAACGCTGCGAAGACACGAATTTGGCACTCAACTGGGAGAAGTGCCACTTTATGGTCCGAGAGGGGTTAGTCCTCGGACATAAAGTTTCTAGTAAGGGGATCGAGGTCGATAGGGCCAAGATCGAGGTCATAGAAAAACTTCCCCCTCCTACCAATATAAAATCTATTAGAAGTTTTTTAGGACATGCGGGTTTTTATAGGCGGTTTATAAAAGATTTCTCAAAAATTACGAAACCGCTAACTCGTCTCCTAGAAAAAGAATCTGCGTTTAATTTTGATGAGGAATGTTTAAAAGCGTTTAATAAAATAAAAAATGAACTAATCAAATCCCCGATTTTAATCGCGCCAATATGGTCTCTTCCGTTTGAAATCATGTGCGACGCTAACGATTTTGCTGTAGGTGCAGTTTTAGGTCAACGGGTGAATAAACATTTTCACCCAATCTATTACGCAAGCAAAACGCTAACATCCGCACAAGCAAATTATACAACAACGGAGAAAGAATTTTTGTCTATAATCTTTGCGTTTGATAAATTTCGATCATATTTAACGCTTTCAAAAGTCATTGTTTTTACAGATCACTCCGCTCTCCGGTATTTACTACAAAAAGGAGATGCAAAGCCTCGGCTGCTAAGGTGGATCCTCCTACTACAAGAATTCGATTTGGAGATCCAAGACAAAAGGGGAGCGGAGAATGTTGCGGCCGACCACCTCTCACGGTTGGAGAATCCGGCTGCAGGAACACTAGTGGAAGCCGAAATTAACGACAAATTCCCTGAAGAGTGCCTCCTTGCCATCGAAAAGGTAACGACTTCTTCCACCCCTTGGTACGCGGATTTGGCCAACTATTTAGTGGCCCGGGTCCTACCAAAAGATTTTTCAAGTCAACAAAAGAAGAAATTCTTTTCAGATTTGAAAAATTATTTTTGGGAGGACCCCTTTTTATTTCGTGTCTGCGCGGACCAAGTGGTAAGAAGGTGTATTTCGGGCGAGGAAGGCGCCCAAATTCTGCGGCACTGTCACGAAGGGCCAACCGGTGGCCATTATCAAGCGAACCGGACCGCAAGAAAGGCGCTAGAGTCGGGCTTCTATTGGCCCACCTTATTCAAAGATGCTCACAATTTCGTGAGTAATTGTGATCGGTGCCAATGGTCAGGTAACATTTCTAACCGGGACGAAATGCCCCAAAATATTTTTTTAGAATGCGAAATTTTTGATCTTTGGCGCATAGATTTCGTAGGTCCTTTACCCTCCTCTTTTAATAATAAATATATCCTTGTTGCGGTCGATTACGTGTCAAGGTGGGCGGAAGCACAAGCTTTTCCCACTAACGACGCGAGAGTCGTCGTAAATTTTTAAAAAAAATTATTTTCACGATTTGGCACACCCCGAGCACTAATTAGTGATCGGGGCACACATTTTTGTAACAACCAACTTGCTAAAATTTTAGCAAAGTATGGAGTTACCCACAAGCTATCTACCGCCTACCACCCACAAGCAAATGGCCAAGTGGAGGTGGTGAACCGTGAACTTAAAAGAATTTTAGAAAAAACTGTGTCCGTTAATAGGAAGGATTGGTCGCTGAAATTAGACGACGCTCTATGGGCATATCGGACAGCGTACAAAACCACCATCAGATGTACACCGTACCGATTAGTCTATGGAAAAGCTTGTCATCTACCGGTGGAATTAGAACATCGCGCCTTTTGGGCGCTAAAATTTTTAAATTTGGATTTAAACTTAACCTCCGAGCACAGAAAACTACAATTAAATGAATTAGACGAGTGGCGCGCAAACGCTTATGAAAATAATAAGATTTATAAGGAGCGCACAAAATTTTATCATGATAAAAAAATCAAAAATCCAAAAACTTTTTCACCGGGAGACTTAGTCCTATTATTTAATTCAAGACTTAGGCTTTTTCCGGGTAAATTAAAATCACGATAGTCCGGTCCCTTCATAGTTAAAGAAGTTTGGCCATACGGAACGGTGCTAATAGAGCACCCGGAAAAAGGCTCTTTCAAAGTGAACGGACAACGCCTAAAATTATATCACCCGGGCGACCCAGCGCCCGGAAACATCGAAACCATCCACTTCCAAAATCTTTGAAATTACCACTTAGTCATGCTACGCGACGGTAAACAAAGCGCTCTTGGGAGGCAACCCAATGTTAACCTCTTTATTTTTATCTTTCTTTTCTTGTTTATTTTAACTCTGCAGGTGTTTGACCAGCAACCCCGACTACCATTCAGGGAAGCCCTCTTTACACCTTAGTAATTTATCTTGATTTTTCTTTAATGTCATGTTTTTTTTTAGTTTTACCTTTCATACTTAGTTTTAAACATTGGGGACAATGTTTAATTTTAAGTATGGGGGTGTAGCATAGCTTTCTTTATAGTTTTACTTGAAAAATAAAAACAAAAAAAAAATTTATAAAAATTTGAAATTAAATTTCTTGGAAAGGACGCTTTGGGCTTGAATTCCCATCATAGCCTCTAGTACCTTGCAAACCCTTCACCGGGCAGATCTTGGGAAATCCAAGAACAAAAAAAATCTATTAGAAAATGTTTTTTTTTTATTCATCAAAACTCTCACTTGCTAAATTGTAAGTTCTAAGTAGACTGTTTTTCATATGGACTAAAAATAATTTTTTGCTAGAATAGTTTTTGAAACTTTTGAGTAAAATTGTTGACTCATGTAGTGCTCCTAGTCTTATGCTTGTCTTAAGTAGTTTTGGTGTAAAATTAAATTCTTGGCATAGATCTAAAATTATGTTTTATTAATTTGCGTAGTAATAATTTATTTTACTTTTAAATTCGAATCCGGTCTTATCCAAAAGTAGTTTTGGTGAGTGTGTAGAAGATTGTTAGAAAGCTATTACTCGAATTGAACAAAAGGGTGTCCTTTCTCGATGTCTAGAACTTGCCCCAAGCTATTTTCAAAACATTTGCACTTTAGACAAATTAACTTTACGGAAATGATTTAGGCCTTTCTTTGGATAGTTTGAGCCTTTGCACCCAACCTAGATTTACCACCATTGTTCACACAAATTTGAGCCTTACACCTTTATTTGATCCACCCTCATCATTTCGGCACCAAAGCTAAAAAGCCCAAAACCCAAATAAACACTTTGAGATTTTGAGCTAAAATGAAAAATTTTGGGTACGATTCTATGAAAAAAAGACAATTATGGGTATCAATTCAAAAAAAAAATGTTTAAATCTCAAAAAGTAATAATCTCATAATGATATGTGGCCTAGGTATGTACATGCATACTTGGAATGATCCCAATTATGAAGATTCATGATTTAAATAAATGAGTATGAGAGTGTTTCCCCTTTGAAAAAAATGCAAGTATGGGGGTAAAGCTTCATTATTTTATGGTGGCAATCATTTTCTTTTAGCTCAAAAATTTTGTTTAAGTGGAATGCGCCTTCATGGTTATCATTGTTATCTCACCCTTAAACCCAAGCCTTAAAATGTACCCTATTTAAGTCCTAAAGATCCATAGAGTCAATTTTGTTCGAAGTGTAGTGGAGAAAGTGCAAACGGGCAAGCCTATGGCCGTCGACATTGATGGATTTCTTTGGAGGCCACCCCGAACGTTTACATCTAGTAATTTAAATCTCAGCAATCACGCTATTTTTTCCCTTCACATAACTTTTTGATTGACCGTCGACTCATTTTTAAAGTAATGATAAATAATTATAACGCATTTTTGAAGTATTTCATAAATTAGCATTTATGCCAAGAACATCTTTTTACTAAAATATCGACACATGCCAGCATAATACTTCGCATTTTACTCTCTAGTCTTCACATTCTATCTTGCATTAATTTTTCTTACCCTTGTGAAAAATGGATTGCTCGGGACGAGCAATGAGCAAGTATGGGCGTATTTGATGAGTAATTTATTTACTCATCTTTTAGTTTAGGTTTATTATGTTTTTTATATAAAATTATGTTATTTTATGGAATTTTATCATATAAATCCTTCCATTGTTATTTCATAAGCTAACTTAAGTTTATTTTGTGTTTTCAAGTTTTCTGGGCTGTTTCGAGCAAAAAATTAAAATTACACGCCCCAGGTCACGGGCGTGACCATGGGCGTGTAACCTACGAAATACTCCAGACCTGCTTCTGCCACTCCGGGGACGCTCCGTGAAGATTTCGCCAAGTACACGCCCCAGGTCACGGGCGTGACCAAGGGCGTGACCCAATGTCACGGCCACGACCCGCCACAAGCATCAGGAGCACGCTGCCACGTCAATTAAAATTACACGCCCTAGGTCACGGGCGTGACCAAGGGCGTGACATCAGGTCACGGGCGTGACTCGCCCCGCGCTTCTTCCCGCCAGATTTTCCCGCCAGCAGCCAGATTTCAAGATTACACGCCCCAGGTCACGGGCGTGACCTAGGGCGTGACACGGCCGAAACACTCGCAATTACTCCAGAAGGCGCCCACTCCGCTGCTGCTTCGATCATGCCCCTTACACGCCCTTGATCACGGGCGTGACCAAGGGCGTGTAACACCAAAAATTCAGCTATTTAAAGGGAGCTTTTCCAGATGTTTGAGGACGAATTTTGGGGAGTTCTAAGTTTATTTTCTTGCACTGCTTTTATTATTCTTAAGCTTGTAATCTTCTTCCTTAGCTTGCACTTTCATTTCAGGTTTGTAATTTCTTGTTTCCTAGTTGTAATTTTCCCTTTCGATTAATAAAATAGCACTTTTACTCTTATTCTGCTCTCAATCTTCATTATGCACCTCTTATATTTCATCAATTCCTCCATCTCCATGAGTAGCTAAATTTCATTAGTACTCGGCCAAGATGATCCAAGGAAAATATAATTCATAATTCAGTTTAGAAATTCTTTTTCTCCTATTTAGATCGCTTAAGATTTATCCTTCAATTTTTATTGATTGAGATTATATTATCGATATTTAATCTCATTCTTGTTTTCGTAGTCAAATAATCGAGAGGTTTTGAGTTCGAATCGATCACTTTAAGGATAAAGAGATTTGAATGCACTCCTCGAGAGAGGACGACATAAATCTCCCGGATTGGAGTTATATCCAATAGAGGGGTTCACTTCGATAAAGCGAGCTTTAGGGGTTTCAATTATAGAACGAGAGTTCGATTGATCAACCTAAACTCAGTTTGGCGTATCCTCGAGAGAGGTACGTCCATAAATCAGGAACCTCCACGGTCAAGCATTTCTTTTAAAGAGGATTAGAAGTTCTATTTCTTTATTTATTTATTTTTCCAAGGTGATTCAAGGTTGAGTACTAGCTTTTAATTCATTAATTTAAATAAACTATTTCTCCTTTTTCGCAACCAACCAACCACAAATTCTATTCGATAAAATAATAGAGATTTTCCGAAGTAAGAGTATTCAACCGCCCCGAGTCTAATACGACCTTGTTTTAATAACCTATACTACATTCGATACGGTACACTTGCCGTTATCGTTTGCAAGCATAGTTTTGTGCATCAATGATGTGGCCCAGTGTTAGACCAAGGAGAAAGTCCGCTTCCAGTGCAGACAGAAAGGGCACATGAAGTTTCAATGCCTGCATGTTCAACCCCCGTTGCAGCCAGTTCCGCTTCGAGCCTTGCCGCCACCGCAACATCAGGATAAAGGAAGAGGAAAGCTGAACGTGTTAACCCAGGAGCAAGCGCAGTCTTCGACCCAAGTGATCGCAGGTTAGACCTTAAGCCAACTGTTAAGTCTTGATTCCTTTAGTTTCACTGTATTAGACTTGTTTCTTTTTCGCACTTATAGGGAGATTTAAGGTAAAGAATCGTTGGGCGCGTGTTCTTTTCGATTCAGGTGCTACCCATTCGTTCGTGGAAATGACTTTCGTCGAGCGTCACCGTTTGACCCCTGAGCTGGGCGAGCATTTGTTCCTCGTTAAGTTTCCTTCTGGTGATTTGGTATCCTCGACCAGTGCGTCCGAAGTTGCCCCATTCTCTTATGAGATTTCTTGGCTGTTGCTGATCTCAAAGTGTTGGACCTAGAAGACTTTGACGTGATTTTGGGTATGGACTGGTTGTCCAGTTATGATGTCATCCGATGCAAGGAAAAGCGTCTGGACTTTGTGATGGACAACGGTCATCCCATGAGCATTTTTGGATCTCCATGCCAGAGTTCCCAGATAATTTCTGCGGTATGTGTTCGGAAACTGTTAAATTTCGGTTGCTTGGCTTACCTTATTTCAGTGTTAGAAACTGTTAGTGGTTCGCGGTGTATCGAGGGTGTTCCATTGGTGCGAGAGTTTCCTGATGTCTTTCCTGTTAGTCTTCATGGTCTTCCACCTGATAGAGATGTGGAGTTCGTTATTGATCTTGAGCCTGGTACTCGTCCTATCGCTAAGGCACCATACCGCATGGCTCCGTGTGAGCTAGAAGAGTTACGAACTCAGTTAGATGAGCTGTTGTAGTGTGGATTCATTAGACCAAGTTCTTCGCCCTAGGGTGCTCCAATGTTGTTTGTGAAAAAGAAGGATGGTTCTATGAGGTTGTGCATAGATTATAGGGAGTTAAACAAAGTGACCATCAAGAACAGGTATCCATTTCCGAGGATAGATGATCTGTTTGATCAGTTGCGTGGTAGTTCGGTGTTTTCGAAGATTTCCTTTGATCAGGCTACCATCAATTGAGGATCCGTGAGTCGGACGTCCCCCGGACTGCCTTTCGTTCCCGTTATGGTCATTTTGAGTTTCTAGTTATGTCTTTTGGTTTGACGAATGCACCCTCTGCATTTATGTACTTGATGAACCGAGTGTTCAGAGATTTTTTGGATCATTTTGTAGTGGTATTCATTGATGATGTGTTGGTATATTCCAGAAGTGCTGAGGAGCATGCTACGCATTTGCGCTTAGTATTGTCTACTCTTAGGGAGCACAAGTTGTATGCGAAGCTGAGTAAGTGCGAGTTCTGGCTTCCTCAGGTGTCCTTTCTGGGTCATGTAGTGAACAAGGACGGAATTACTGTAGACCCAGCTAAGATTTCTGCTATGTTGGATTGGAAGACGCCTTCAATGCCTAAGGAGATAAGGAGTTTCTTAAGGTTGGCTGGGTACTACAGGTGATTTGTTCAAGGATTCTCAGTGCTATCGGCACCTCTAACTAAGCTTACCCATTAGAATACCGCTTTTATCTAGAGTGATAAGTGCGAAGAAGCCTTTCAGGAATTAAAGAGGCGTTTATGCAGTGCTCCTGTATTGGCCTTGTCGATCAAAGGAATATAGTATGCTGTTTATGTGGATGCATATCACATTGGTCTAGGGTGTGTTTTGATGCAAGAAGGAAAGGTGATTGCCTATGGGTCTAGACAACTGAAAGTTCATGAAAAGAATTACCCTACGCATGACTTAGAATTTGCTGCAGTGATTTATGCTTTAAAGCTTTGGAGACATTTGTTATATGGAGTGTCATGCAAGATTTTCACGGATTACAAGAGTCTGAAGTATGTCTTTACCCAGAAAGAGCTGAATTTGCGCCAGCATAGGTGGTTGGAGTATGCAGCGGATTATGAAGTTGATAGCCTGTATCATCCGGGTAAGGCTAATGCGGTGGTCGATGCCCTGAGCAGAAAGACCGCCCATGTCTTCAATCTCTCAGTGCAGTCCTTAGTGGAGGAGTTTATGCTAATGGATATCTCAATCGGTAGTAGTACCGCACCTTCGAGTCTTGAAGCCGAAGAGCCTTCTTGGATTACCCTTACAAGACTGCATCAGAAGGAAGATCCTGACTTGCATCATCTTCGAAATAGGACTGAGAAAGGGGAACTGCCAGACTTTTCAATCGATGGTAAAGACACCCTGATGTATCGAGGTAGATATTGCATTCCCGCATCAGAAGATATTCGAGCGAAGATCTGTATTGAAGCGCATGACTCAAGTGTTTCCTATCATCCTGGTTCCACAAAAATGTACAAAGACCTGAAGCAGATCGTTTGGTGGTCAGGTATGAAGAATGATATAACAAGATATGTTTCTGAATGTTTTACCTGCCAGCGCATTAAGGCAGATCATAAGAGGCCTGGAGGTAAACTGAACCCTTTGGATATTCCAAGCTGGAAGTGGGAGAGTATTTCAATGGACTTCATTACTGGTTTACCGAGATCTCCCAGAGGACACGATTCGGTATGGGTCATAGTTGACAGATTGACAAAGTGTGCTCACTTTGTGCCTTTTAAGACCGGCTACTCTATGGAGAAAATAGCAGAACTTTATTTGAATGAAGTCATCATATTGTATGGTGTGCCCGTGAGCATTGTGTCGGATCGGGATTCCAGATATATGTCTAGCTTCTAGAGGAGTCTGCAGGGAGCTTTGGGTACAAACCTTAGATACTCTATTGCTTACCACCCTCAAACCAATGGTCAGACGGAGAGAGTGAATCAAATTTTGGAAGATATGATCAGATGCTATATTTTGGATCATGGAGGAGCGTGGGATAAGCGTCTTGGGTTGATGGAATTTGCCTATAATAACAGTTATCAGGAAAGCTTGCAAATGACCCCCTTTGAGGCTCTGTATGGGAGGCGTTGCCGAACTCCCTTGTTTTGGGCCGAGGTTGGTGAGAGTCCGTTGTTAGGCCCAGAGGCTTTGGAAGAGATGAGCGTTGCCGTGACTCATATCCGTGAGAAGCTTCGTATTGCTCAGGAGCGGTATGAGAAGTATGCCAATCGGAGAAGGGTGGATCTAGAGTTTGTCGTTGGAGACATAGTGTTCTTGAAAGTTTCTCCGATGCCAGGCGTTAAGAGATTTGGAAGGAACCACAACTTGGATCCCCGGTATGTGGGACCTTTCCAGATTGTTGAGCTCATCCGAGCGTCAGATTATAGATTGGATTTGCCTACTTCCTTCCCTAACGTTCACAATGTGTTTCATGTGAGCCAGCTGAGGAAGTGTTTGCATAGTGGTCGACTTGTTCTTGATTCGGTGCCCATTTTGCAGCCCAATCTTTCATATGTTGAAGAGCCTGTACCAATATTGGAGACTCAGGAGCGTGTGTTGCAGAGGAAGACGATCCCGATGGTTAAGGTTCTTTGGAAGAATCAGGGTGTCGAAAGCGCATGAGAGAGACTCATCCTAGCCTCTTCTCTTAGAGTCCAGGTAAATCTTCGATCAAATAATCTTTGAGTTTGTTTCTGTATCTCTCGTGATCGTTGGATTTCAAGTTTCGGGATGAAACTTCTTTTTAGGGGGAGTGACTGTAACGCCCCAATTTTTGGTAAATTATTTTGCGTAACCCCTGTGACGTAATTTTGGTGTAAGGTCATTACGTCAGCTCGTCAGGTTTAGTTTTGGGCCTTAGCTTAGTTAAAGTATGTAATTTGGATCGAGCGTGCAAAATTTCACCATGTTTCGAGTTAAAGGGATTATTTTGGGTAGTTATCAAGATTTTAGGTTCGGGAAGCTTTATCCCGAGTTTGGCTCGTCGGAATTGAATTCTGACTTCACCGTTGGATTCGTAGCGGCGTTTTTCAGTTGGGGTGCGAATTTCGTAGAAATCCGAGGTGATCTAGTCACCCTCGTAGTTTTAGTGAAAGGGAGTATTATTTAATTATTTAAATATAAAATTAGGTTTTATTATAAAACCTAAAATTTCTCTCCCTTTTCTTCTTCTTCTTCCTTCGTCGATCCAAACCAGCCGCCGAGCGAGAGAGTGAGAGAGAAGTGTCGTGGAGCTTCCGGCCGGCGATTCGAAGGCTGTAGTAGTCGGAAACTTGTTTGGAGAGTGGATTCAGAAAGCTCTCGGCGAGATCTTCGTTCTAGTGGTAAGCTTTTCCCGTTTCGTGGAATTTTTGGAGTCAAGGTAGTGACCTAACTCCTCTTTTTGGCCCGTAAAGTTTCAGGACTTCGTGCGTGAGTGATTCCTGGGCCGATCCATAGCTTTTGGAGCGGAGATCTTTGAGTTTGCAAGGTTTAAGGCAAGTGGCTATTTTTTATCCTCCTCCCATCTTGTTTGTTGAAGCACTCTTCTTTTCCTTGGTTAGGAGTGATTGCTGTGTTTTTTTAACTTGTACCTTTGGCGCATGTATGATAGTTAATACTCCTAACCCCCCCTTGGATTCTTTTTTTCCTCCTGCCATGGATTTCTCGAGAAGTCATCGTTTCCTGCCTTGGATTTTTTGAAAAGTCATCATTTCCTACCATGGATTTCTCGAGTAAATCATGGGTTACTGCCTTGGATTTCTCGAGAAATCAAGGATCCTGCCTTGGATTTCTCGAGAAGTCATCATTTCCGGCCTTGGATTTCTCGAGAAGTCATCGTTTCCTGCCTTGGATTTCTCGAGAAATCATGGGTTCCTGCCTTGTATTTCTTGAGAAATCAAGGATCCTGCCTTGGATTTCTCGAGAAATCAAGGATCCTGCCTTGGATTTCTCGAGAAATCATTGTTTCCTGCCTTGGGTTTCTCGAGAAATCAAGGTCTCTGCTTTGGGATTTCTCTAGAAATTTCATCTCCTACCCTTGGGGCTTCTCGAGATTTCTATTCTCTTCCATTTGATCTCTCGAGAACCATTTGTTCGTAGTCTTTGATTTCTCGAGAACTATAGGTTCTTAGCTTTTGATTCCTCAAGAATGCCCCTTTGTCTCTTGTGCTTGAGTTATGCCTCCGATTACTTCTCCTCTTTGAAATCTCGTACCCGTTGTGGTTATATAACTTATGGGTTCTCTTATGAATAGTATTGGTAAATGTTTACCTTGTTGTGACCCTATCTCTTAGGGTATCTTAGTGATTATTCTTTTTGGACAACGCCCCGTGTTTTAATTGAAATTTAATTAATAAGAACCATTGTCTTTAGCCTTGCACGGTATTCGTGTTTGGGGGACAGTGGGGATTTGTTAAACCTTGCACGGTGGCAATTTTAGGGGTGGTCAGCATGCTCGTCCTGAGGCCCCATGGGCCGTGTTTGGGTGGTAGGGGGATAGAGAAACCCACACTCATTTTTGGGCTTTGGGTGGCGGAGTATAGTAACCGCCCCCATTTAATTTGAGCTGATCAGTCTCATTAAATAAATTTTACAAGATAATTGATCTATGCTTGTTCCTCTATTTGGTATTTGGTGCACTTGGTACATTGTTTGGTTCTGTGCTTAGAGTTTCCTTTTCTGTAAGTGTTGGGCTCGGGTTGGTACCCCTTATGCCTTGTTTACTTTGTTTTTCCTTGTTTTCTGCCACTTGTAATTCCCTTGCTGAGGCGTTCTTTGTTTTATCGAATGCCTCAGGTTCTGAGCCATAGCGGCTAGAAGTATAGTCCGGAGTCTTCGGGAGCATTAGTTGGTGTTTTACCCCGCCGCTGCGAGGTAGTTGTTGTTAGTTTTGTTCTTGTGTTCAGACATGCTAGTTTGGAGCCAATGGGTTAGTGTCAGGTTGTTGACGCCCATTGTGCCCTTTTGATACTTTATAGCTTACTTGCCATTTAAATGCCACTACTTTTAGATCTTGTGTATCTTGCTCTTTGAGAATGATTTATGTCTTGGTGCATTATAGTTATAAAATGGCTTTTCTTTCATCCTCATTGCATTCTTTGTAACTAAAATCCTTATCTTTAAAGTCGCCTAAAAGTATTTTCTATACTTATACAATGCCTAGATATGTGCATATCATTTACTTTATGTCCTGTCATCACGTGCATTTAGGACCTTAAGTGAACTAAATCAAGTATTTTCCGCTGCAATTACATATATTTTATCGATGGACTAGTTGATCCACGAACTGAGAGACACAGTTCTTACCCCAAACCCTAATAAATGATTTCAAATGATGACCTATCATGTAAACATGTTTTGATTAAATAAGTAATAGGTTCCCTCCTGAGCGTCTGCAGTTGTCTCCTACATGACGTGGCATCATGACGCGTATTTTCTTTTACTCTGATATTCCTAAATTCTGAAAAAATGCGAGTTGTGACAGCCTAGGAGAGATATGGTTAAAAATCTGATCAGCAATGGAAGAGAAATCAACATACACAAAGTCAGATGTATGCTGAGAAGAGGAGGATGCTGGAATAGATGAAGAGGGAATAGAGGAGGGTAGGAAGATGTTTATGGTATCTGAGATGGGTTTAAGATTATCCACATGGATGGGAGATTGAGGTGGAGTATGTTGAGGAGACAAGAGGTCAAATAAAGGAGGGGGAATGAAGGGGGGAAGAGAATCTTCGTCTGGAATAGATGAGGATGGAAACTCTACAGACTGATTTGTCTAGAGAGGAGGAGAAGAAGGTGTATTGGAAGGTGTGTCTATGGGAGAATTGTTGGGAAGAACTTCTTCAGTAGTAGTGTTCTGAAGAGGTTGAGAAGGGAGTGGGGTTGAAGATTCAGAGGGAGGAGCTTCTTATAGGGTTAAGTGAGTGACTGTATCAGTCCATGTGCTCTCAGAAGCTTCCTTGGAAGTTTCTGCCCTTGAAGTCCGCTCGGGAATTACTCTTTCCCACTTGCCAAAGAGGGCTGAATTCAGCCTCTTGCTTGCATTGATAAAAACTGTTGGTGACACCAACAACTCTGGGCATTTAGCTTGAAGAACAATGCCTAAGACCCTGCCATTGCAAACACTCATTTTGCTTTGCTTCTTCTTGATAGATTCAAAAAGAATCAATCCCCAATTGACCTGCTTATTTTCTACTAAGGCCACCATCAACAGAAATTGGTGCCTTGTAATATAATCATGAGCAGAGGTTTTTCCCAGTAAAACCTTGCCAACAATATCAGCTAAGAATTTGTATTCAATAGACAAATTCTTTTTCAGGATATGATTAGGGTTTCCACTGGAGTGACCCATTTTATCCAATTCAGCATTAAACTCATCAGAAGTAATATCCAAATCATCATCACCATTTATCAAACCCAAAACTTTTGTTAAAATCTCTGGGGAAAAAGAAACCTGATTTCCTGAAATGGTTCCTGATATAGATGTTGCATTTAGTGATTGAATAGTGTGTACACATTCCTTAATCTCTGCAACTGGTAGATTTATCCTTGTAGTCATAAACTTCCTTAACTGCTGTTCTTCAAAGAGTTGAAGAATGTCCTGGAAAATCTGGTCAGTATGAGCAAAAGATTCCATATCTATATTAAAACCCACGTTGAACTTCATGGAAGAGATCACTGCCTGAGGGATTGCCATGAGTACCTGTAAGAGAAAAAGATCAAGTGCAAAGGAACTAGAGGGAGGAAAGAGCAAGTTCTGTAGGCGCAAAGATGAAATGGAATCAAAATTTGATTATAACGAAAGAGATCGGAGATGGAGCAAGCTTTCGTTGAACGGGTTCGACTAAACCTAATAAAAATAGAAGTCGAGGATTCTGGGGCTTCGTTAAACTACGTTTGACGAAAAATAATTTTCGTCGATCTCTGTTTGACTAACGAGCTGGCTTCGTCGATCTCTGGATCTAATAGGTTTCGTCGATCACCGTTTGACGAACGACTAATTTTTGTCGATCTCCGTTCGACGAAAAGATGGGATAAGTAAATTTTTTTTTAATTTATTTAATCTTCATCTATCATTCCTAGCTGATTTATAAAGAAGATGTGCTTCTTTTTATTCAAAGGTTTGGTGAAAATATCAGCCCTTTGTAAGTCAGTAGGAATAAATTGTAGGCAAATTTTATTTTTATCCATATTATCTCTAATAAAGTGGTGCCTAATTTCTATGTGTTTAGTCCTACTATGGAGTACTGGTTTTTGTGCTATAAATATTGCACTAGTATTGTCACAAAATATAATTGATTTATTTAAGTTGATACCATAATCTAAGAGTTGATTTTGTATCCATAGAATCTGTGAGCAGCAAATGCCAGCAACAATATATTCTGCTTCAGTTGTTGATGTAGACACAGATGTCTGTTTCTTACAAAACCAAGACACAAGCTTATCACCAAGGAACTGGCAAGTTCCTGATGTGCTTTTCCTGTCTACTGTGCATCCAGCATAATCAGAATCTGAGAATCTAGTTAATTCAAATTCTGATGCAGTTGGATACCAAAGTCCTAGATTTGGACAACCCTTTATATATCTCAAAATTATTTTTAATAAAATAAGGTTAAAGTATATCTCATTAAACTTGGAACCTAGCACAAATGCATGTAGCAAACACTATGTCTGGTCTACTAGCTGTTAAGTAAAGTAAAGAGCCAACAATTGCTCTATACACTTTTTGATCAACAGGTTTCCCTGATTCATCATTGTCTACAACAGCATTGGAGGGGATGGGTGTTTTCATAGAAGAGGAATCAGACATACCAAATCTTTTCACTAATTCCTTAGCATACTTGGATTGTGATATGAATATCCCATTAGGAGTTTGCTTCACTTGAAGGCCAAGGAAGTAAGATAACTCACCCATACAACTCATTTCAAATTTAGATTGCATTAGGTCAGAAAACCTTTTGCATAAATTTGAATCAGTAGAGCCAAAAATAATATCATCTACATAAATTTGAAATAGTAAAGTTTGATTTTTATGTATCCTGAAAAATAAAATTTTATCAACATTGCCTCTACAGAATTTGTTCTCTAAAAGAAAATTAGCTAGGGTCTCATACCAATGCTCTGGGAGCTTGCTTGAGACCATAGAGAGCTTTATTAAGCTTAAAAACATAGGAAGAGCGAGTTGAAGAGATAAAACCTGGTGGTTGTTCCACATATACTTCTTCTTTGATATCTCCATTTAGAAATGCACTCTTCACATCCATCGAATAGACTTTAAACTTCTTGAAAGCAGCAAATACAATAAATATCCTGATAGCTTCATGTCTAGCAACAGGAGCAAAGGTTTGATCATAATCAATTCCTTCTTCCTGAGAGTATCCTTGGGCTAGCAATCTGGCTTTATTCCTGATTATCATGCCTTGATCATCTAGCTTGTTCCTAAAGACCCATTTGGTGCCAATAACTGGATGACCTTTTGGTCTTGGAACCAAATCCCATACTTTGTTTCTTTCAAATTGATTGAGTTCCTCTTGCATTGCAAGAATCCAGTTTGCATCTTGTTCTGCATCTTTAATGGATTTAGGTTCAATTTGTGATAGGAAACAAGTATGTATCTGATTTTGGTTGAGTTGATGCCTTGTTTGAACACCTGCTGAGATGTCTCCAATAACTTGAGATATTGGATGATCTCTAACTGTGATGTGATCAACAGTTGGAATGGGTTCAACAATAGTTTCCTCTTGAGGGATTTGATCATCTGTCATTTGATTAGAATTATCAGCAAGATCCTCTAGATTATCTTCTTCTTCACTGTCTTCAATAATTTGAGTTGATGGGAGTAGAGAGTCTTTATTCTATAGATCCAATCCATTAAGCTCTTCACATAGAGCTGGTGCCTGCAAAATATCTTTGGTAGAGGTGGTATTCCTCTCCTCATTTAATATGTTAGTTTCATCAAAAGAAACATGCACGGACTCTTTTATGTTAAGAGTTAATTTGTTATAAATTCTACATGCTTTACTAGAAAGAGAGTATCCAAGGAATATACCTTCAGCAGCCTTTGCTTCAAATTTCCTGAGATATTTCTTATCATTGTTATGCACATAGGATTTATAACCAAAAATCTTAAGATAGTTAACCTTAGGCTTTTTATTCTTAACAATTCATAGGGTGTTTTACCCTTAAGATTGTGTATCAAACTCCTGTTTAACACATAATTTGATGTGTTCACTGCCTATGCCCAAAAGGAGATTGGCAAGTGAGCATCAACAAGCAATGTAGTTGCTGATTCAAGTAATGTTCTATTTTTCCTTTCAGCTACCCCATTTTGTTGAGGAGTTCTAGGAGCAGAGAAACATTGCCTGATCCCTTCTTTTCCACAGAATTCTCTCATCAGAAGAGATTCAAACTCAGTGCCATGATCACTTCTGATCAATGCAACTAAAGTAGAGTACTCAATCTTGATGGACCTGAGAAAGTCTGCCAGAACACTGAAGGCGTCAGACTTGTTCCTGAGAAAGAACACCCAAATGAATCTTGAGAAGTCATCTACAATAACTAAAGTGTAATGTTTCCCTACTAAGCTCTGTATTGCAGTGGGTCCAAAGAGATCCAAATGCAGCAAATACAGAATCCTAGGTGAATCACTCTTGGATAAAGATTTGAAACTACTCTTGGTCTGCTTTCCTAGTTGACAAGCCCTGCAGAGTCCTTCCTTCTTGTATGAACCAGAAAGCTGTCCTCTTACTAGATTGTCCTTGGAGAGATTAGAGATAGTTCTAAGGTCAATATGTCCTAGCCTTTTATGCCATAACTCATTTGTTTTACTTATTGAATTGAATAAACAAATGTCTGAATTGGCAGAATCAAAATTGACTAAATATAAATTTCCTTGTGTAATATCAAATAACACATTGATGTTTTTATTATTAGTAATAAGACATAAGGAATGATTAAAAGTTACCTGATAACCTTCATCACATAGATGGCTTATGCTGATGAGGTTATGCTTGAGACCCTTGACATATGCTACCTCTTTGAAGGTAACTGCTCCAACTCTGATTTTTCCATATCCTTTAGTCTGTCCATAGTTGGAGTCTCCAAAAATTACTTTGGGTCCATGCTTTGCCTTGAAGTTACTTAGATTGGCCTTGTTTCCTGTCATGTGCTTAGAGCAGCTACTATCCAAATACCAATGTTCCTCTATGTTTGGATAGCTTTGTATCAGCAAAACAGAAAACAAACTTGTTGTTCTTGACCCAGACTACCTTGGGTCCTTTTGTCTTACCACAAAATTCTGAAATGTAAGAGATCTCAGGCTGATCCTTATAGCCTTGTAAATTATATCTCCTTGGAGGAATAATCCACTTAGTAAAGGGATTCTTAGTATGTTGAGAATGAGAATTCTTTTGAAATGCAGTATATTTTTCGTTCGACGAACTTGGCTGGGTTCGTCGATCGTCGTTCGACGAATTGAAGTTATTTCGTCGAGCGCCGCTCGAAGGATAGCTATACTGAAAGTTTGTATTCAGCGTTCGTCGACCACCGTTCGACGAATTCATGTGATTTTGTCGTGCACCATTCAACAAATTCTTTTGAATTCCTTTGTTCTTAACAACCTTGCTTGAGATGTTCTTACCTACTTCTACTGCCTCTTTGCCTTTGGCAGAAATGAATATCACTGGAGTAGATAGAGTATCTTTCTTAAGAAGTTATGGCTGACTTGATGATGCACCCAAGCCCAGTTTGCCATTAAGTCTGGCATTTACAATGCTTGTGATGTCCATTAGTTTGATGCTCCTCCCATTAAGGGATTCTTCAAACTTTTTGGCCTCAGATAATTTGTTCTCAATGAGAACAATATGTTCTTTGGAGGCAGCCAATTCTTTCTTAAGATTGTCATTATCTACAGTCATTTGGTTCATTTCAACCAACTTACTTCCGAGGGAAATTATCTCCTTCTCAGATTTAATCAAATCTAAACAAAGAGTCTTAAATTCATTTTTAAAATTGTTTGAAGTAAAATCAAAACTAGAAATTACTTGATCACTATCAGTGTCAGATTCTGATTCATCAGAATTATTTGCTGAGGCATTGATAGCCATCATGCAAAAACTTCTTTCATCTGCATCATCTTCATTATCACTTGAGCTGGATGATGATGCATGTTCTGAATCACTACTTGAGTCATAGACAACCATCATGCATAGATCCTTTTCATTTGCATCTTCATCTTCAGAGGAGCTGTATGATGAATCTGATTCAATCTCACTCCATGTCTCAGCTACAAAGCCCCTTCCCCTGTGTTTATGTTTGTGGGAGGATGGATTGCTGGAGTGTTTTTTTCGTCCTTATCTTTTCTTCTGTCCTTCTTTTGATTTTCTGGACACTCAGGTAGAATGTGTCCAGGCTTCCTGCAACCATAACAAATAATTTCTTTAGAATGTGTTTTGTCATACCTTGGTTTTTCCTTGGATCTGAAGTCCTTCTTTCTGAGTTCCTTTCTATCCATTTTGTAGAATCTTTTGGCTAGGAGGCTCATGAACTCCATTTCTCCTGGAGCTTTGTCTTCCTCTTCTGTTGCCTGGAAAGCAATGCTTCTTTCCTTTTTAGTGGCTGGAGAGGAGGTAGACTGTTCAGCTTCTCTTGACTTGATAAGCTGCTCATAGGATTTTAGATTGCCTAATAAGGTCTCAGTAGAGATATCATTTAGGCTTGTGGCTCCCTTGATTGGCCAGATCCTTGAGTCCCATGTGCTTGGGAAGCACATTAGGATCTTATTATTTACTTCAGTGATTGTGATCACTTTGTCCAAAGACTTTAGCTCATTGATGATGAGACTGAGTTTGTTATACATATCTGCAACTATTTCAGTATCTCCCTTCTTGAAGTTCTCATATTGGGAGATGAGATGGGATCTCCTGTCCTTTCTCTCATCTGCAGATCCATCAACCATGTTGTTGAGAGAGTTCCAGATATCCCTGGCTGAGGTGTAGTCCACAACCTTCTGGAATATGTCATCAGACATGGTCTGTGCCAAGATGTTCATAGCTTTGGCATCATCATTCCTTTGTTTCTTCTGAGCATCTGTCCACTCAGGAGGTGGAACAACATTAGTATTGGTTGCTGTTTCATTGCTTGTTATTGCTGATGGAGTAGGAGGTCCTTTCAAAATAGAATTAAAAATATCTTCATCAATAGAGTTCATATATAGTTTGATCCTTGCCTTCCATAGTGCAAACTTGTTAAGACTGCACATAGGAGGTCTTGTGCTTGAGTAATCTTTGTTCTGTGCCATGAGTTTTTAAAAAAACTCTAAAATTAGTTAAGATCTAATTAATCTTTGGATTCAGGTGTTAGCCTGTTTAATCAATCAACCTGCCTCTGATACCAATTGAAAGTGAGGTATTAGATCTTACATTTACTCTAGAGGGGGGGGGGGGGGGTGAATAGAGTATTAAAAGTTTTAACTTATTTTATAGCGGATTTAAAATAATGATATATGTATGTGTAATTGAGTGAGTATAAAAGCAAAACAATAAACACAGCACAGTACAAAAAGAAAACACAATCACAGCAAAGACACAAGGATCTATAGTAGTTCCCCAATCAACCTGGGTACATCTACTCTTCTACCAGCCTTGGTAGGAATCCACTTAGGTTTTCGATCAGGTGCCCTATCATAACTGAGCTTTTGATCAGGTGCTCAAACCAAATCTCAGGTTTTTGATCAGGTGCCCTGCCACCAAAGGTTAACTTTTGAAGGGAGTTAAAAACCTGTACAAGATGGGGTAAAAAGAATAAACAAAAAGAGTTTATGAAGTTCTTCTCTCTCAATAAGATCTAAGAGAAGACTAGTGGATTGCTGTTGTTGTAAAGCTCCACCTGTCTGATAGAATTTGTTGACAGTTGTTGAAGCTTTCTCTTGGATGTAGAAGACTGAGAATCAGCAGATGAAAACTGAGAGAAGATTTTAGATGTTCTCAGAAAATGAAGATGCTGCTATAGATGAAGATTTTTGTATGCTCTAGTCTGTCTGGGAATTTTACAAGTATCTTCTATATGTGCTGTATCTGTATATACTCTTGTATATATCTTATCTTCTCTTATCTCTCTGTAAATCTCTCTTCTACTTTTCTCACTTATTCATCCTTTTTCCTTAGGTAGATATTCTGAGTTTGAAAATTCAAATCTTTTGATAAGGAATAGAATAAACTGAATTAAATCTTTCTTGGGACTGCAATAGCAACTCTGCAAAAACTTTAATTCCTTTTCTATGAAAGTTCCCTTTTCTAAAATATGTCAACGGCTAGATTCTCGAAAGAAGAGAATATAATGAATATATAAAAGGGAAAGCAGAAATCTTGACTTATCTGATAAAGGATAAATCCAAATATATGAATAGATCCGTTGCTGAATAGTCGATCTGAGTTCAGAGAAAAGAGATAACTGATTCTTCAGAAATTGTCAAGCTCAAAAGGCTTTTCGTCGAACAGAAAGTTGAGTTCGTCGATCTCAATCAGGAGTTCATCGAACAAAACACTGAGTTACTAATTCGTCGAATAGAACACTGAGTTCATCGATCTCAATCAGGAGTTTGTCGAACTATAAGATAGAATCTGCAGAACTGCTTGAAAGAATGATTTCGTCGAGATGAGGATCAAGTTCGTCGAACTGATAAACGACGTTCGTCGAACTCAGGAAGGAGTTCGTTGAACACAAAAAACTTAGAATTTTCCTAAGTTCTAGCTAACTCAGACAAGCTAAAACATTGACCCTAAGACTATACATTAGGGTCAACTTGAGTCCTAACCACAGATAGTGATCCTAGCCCAAATTAGTAATAGGGTTGTTCCAACAAGAACTTGTGCTTGCGAAACTGCTTATGATATATTGAATTTATTAGAACTCACTCATGAAGGTACTTCACAGGTCAAGGATTCAAAGCTTTTCCAACTTGAATCAGAATACGAGAAATTCCGGATGGAGGCGGATGAAGACATTGATTCAATGTACACAAGATTTACCAAGATCGTCAACGACTCAAAAGTACTTAGAAAAGTGTTCTCCAACGGAGACTTGGTGAGAAAAATTCTACGGTCTCTCCCTCCAAAGTTCTATCCAAAGGTGGCGGCTATCTCGGAGTCGCACGATTTAAAGAAACTCCAAATTGAGAGCCTCATTGGGAACCTCAAGACCCATGAGGTTGAACTCAAGATTCAATAACAAGAGTACAACTTGGAGCCAAAGAAGAATGCCTTAGCATTGAAGTCAAAGAAGGAGGTTGACGGAGATGATGATGAAGAGGACCTGGAGAGCCTCTTTGTGAAGAAGTTCAAAAGGTTCATGAAGAATCCGAAAAGGAGAAACACCTTTCAGAAATACTTCATCAAGAAGGGATCTTCATTGAAGAAAGGAAGAGGTAGCGACGAGGACGATGATGAGCGACCACCACTGGAGTGCTATCATTGTAGAAAGACCGAACACATCCGGAGCCAGTGCCCGAAATATCTGAAAGAGCGTAAAGAAAAGCGGCATATGGGAAAAGAGATGAAGAAAGTCCTAAAAGCGGCTACATGAGATGACTCCTCCTCCGAGGATTCAAGCGGCTCATCCACTAGCAATGAAGAAGAGGCAAATATGTGCCTTATGGGAAAAAGTAACAAGACATCCGAGGATGAAAGCTTTGTCCAAAGAGACAGTGAGGTAACTCTCCCTACTACTTATGATGATTTATATATTGAATATTTACAAACATGCAAATTTTTTGATAAAAGTTTAAAAGATATTGATCTTCTAAATTCTGAAAATAAACTTTTATTAAAAGAAAACAAAAAATTATCTAAAAAATTAGGGAAAGAAAAGTTATCTTGCCAAGAGTGCAATCACTCCTTGGCAAGAGTGAAAGAACTTGAAGAAGCTCTTTTTAAATCCCAATCCAATATTGAAATTCTTACTAAGGAGAAGGGGGATTTAGAAAGAACTTTAAAAACCTCTCTTTCTCAAATAGAGGAAGGAAAAAAGAGTTTTGCGAATCGGTGCGTTATGTTGGTAATGGAAAACACCGCTCTCAAAGCTCGTATTCGTGATTTAAATAAAGCTATTATGAAGTTCAGAGTTAGGCAAAGATCTCTGGACATGATCTTGGCCAACCAATGCCATGGAAGTGCCAAATATGGCCTTGGATATGGTTCTGGAAGCTATCACCAGAAGTTAAATCCTAATGCCAGCGTTAGCTATAATTCTAGAAACATTAATTCTGTTAATAATAAATTCAAAAATTCAAATGTTACCTCATTTTCCAGCAAGAGTTTATCCAAAACTTCAAAAAGCCCTTTTATATCGTGTGTCAAATGTCATTTATTTGGACACACCTCAAACTCTTGTAAGAAAAAGGGTGGTAGTGTTATAAAGCAAATCTGGGTGCCTAATGTTAAAAAAGTTTAGGTCCGGAGATGAAGTAAAAAATGCGGAATCACTTTACAAAACTTTCCACAAGTGTAGCACAACAATGACAATGGTAAGACCGAATAGTGCTATGGCATTAACTATCTCTTTACAATTTGAGGTATACATGGCGAGACATGATTCATAAGAATCACGGAGGAGAGAAGCACAAAAAACATAGGTAAACAAGCTGCTGACGACCTGACGACTTGAGATCGCCAGACCGCGCGAACAGACAAGCCAGATGGTAGCCCCTGAGACCACGCAAACGGAGCACAAGCCGCACCTGCCAGACCCCAACCACAGACTGCCGACCTGCTGCTTTATTCCTCTGCTGAAAACAACCTGTTCGCACTTCTTGATCGCCCAGACCGCACGGTCTCCAGATCACAGAAGAACCCGCGAACACTAAACAAAGAACAGCTTCCTGCGACAGACTGCAACTCAAGATCGCCTGGCCACTTAAGAGCTCCTGATCAACTGAGTTCGCTGCACATACCAATAACACCTAAACACAGTCCGCCCGGACTAGTTTATTCAAAGCTAGAAGAAAGGAGACAAGCTGACCGCGAGTTGCTAGCCGCTAACAGTTCTCGTTATGAATGAAGGGCCCTGCACCCCTATTCATAGGCGAGAAGACGGATGTTGTCACCACACAAATCGGGATACAATAACCGCCCATCAGATCGTGAGCGGTCTCAAAAAACAGACCGCCCAAGCTCAGCAAAGCTAACAGCTCCTATTAAACCATACGGTTATCACAAACCGCGCGATTCCCGCGGTCTCCCAAAAGCAGACAGCCCGGTCTTATTGCATAAGCAAAGAACTTCTTCAGTAACCCAGACCGACAAGAGCAACATGTCAGACCGCCCGGTCACTGCGAGAAGGCAGACCTACTTGCACATCTGGCCGACTTGAACAAGTCGCCAGAACAAACCTGCGCGAGCTGCTTGGATAAACATCAATCTCCCAGATCAGACCTCCCAGACAGAACCGGCCAAAGCACCAGCGCAGACCGTGCGATCTCTGCGGTCTCCCACCTGCAGACCGTCCAGCACAATCTACTTCCACTTCAAAAATTTAACACTCCCCCTTGAAGTGGGAAGTGGAAGTTAGCCCAAGCAAACTCCGCAACTGACCAAATGGTCCCTTCGCCAATGGCTTAGTAAATATGTCAGCAACGTTCTCCTTGCTCTGCACATGATCCACAGTCAGAGATCCCTCCAACACCTTCTCACGAATGAAATGGTGATGAATCTCTATGTGCTTCGTACGTGCATGACAAACTGGATTGTTCACCAGTTTGAGAGCACTCTCATTGTCACCACGTAGCAGAGTAGGACCTCGCACCTCCCAATGAATGTCCTCCATAAGACTCCTAAGCAAGATGGCTTCTTGAGCTGCCAAAGCCGAAGCTTTGTACTCCGCTTCTGTGGTAGAGACAGACACAGAATCCTGCTTCTTGCTGCACCATGATATAGCTGTAGAGCCTGTCATAAAGACATATCCAGACGTCGATCTCCGATCATCCGAATCTCCTCCATAATCAACGTCCATGTACCCGTGCAAGAAAAAGCCCGAATCTCTCCCATAGAAGAGACCCAAATCCGAGGTGGATTTGACATACTTCAATATACTCCTAGCTGCCACAAGATGAGGCTTCCGAGGCTCTGCCATAAACCGACTCACCCTGCCAACTGCATAAGCCATATCTGGCCTCATGATCATCAAGTATATCAAGCTTCAGACCAAAGCCCGGAACACCAAAGGAACGGTAAGAACCTTCCCTTTATCTCGCCGAAGATGAACTCCAACCTCCAGTGGAGTAGATCTGCTCTTCCCCCCTTCCATGCCGAATCTCTTCATGATTCGATCCGCATAGCCTTTTTGGGAAACAAACATACCGCTCTCTTTCCTCTCCACTTCGAGCCCAAGGAAATGGTGGAGCTCACACAAATCCTTCATCTCGAATCTGATAGCTAGCTCAGCACGAAGCCTAGCTACCTCCACTTCAGAATTCACCGTGAAGATCATATCATCAACGTACATCAACACCAAGACCTGAAGCTCCCCCGTCTTCTTTACGAATAAGCTTGAATCTGAATCAAAAACAAAGTATCCGCAGAACTAGAGGTATTCTGCGATCTTCCCGTACCACGCCTGAGGCGCTTGCTTCAAGCTGTAAAGAGCCTTCTTGAGCTTGCAAACATATCTTGGGTGCTCTTCGGATACATAACCAGGTGGCTGATCCATGACGATATCCTTGTCAATCTCGCCATATAAGAAAGCGTTCTTCACGTCGAGTTGCCAAATCTTCCACCCTTGGCAAGCTGCCAATGCGATCACCACCCAGACCGAAGTCATCTTGGCAATGAGGCTAATCATTTCTTCATAATCCTCCCCATACTTCTGAGAGAAACCTCGAGCTACAAGGCGAGCCTTGTACCCTCAATACTTCCATCAGCCTTCTTCTTTAGTTTGAAAACCCACTTGCAAGTCACCGGAGTAATACCCTCAACCTTAGGCACCAAGTCCCAAGTCTAATTCTTCCTGAGGGCAGCCATCTCTTCATCCAAGGATCCTTCCCACTCCTTGACTCTAACGACATTTTCATAACAAGACGTCTCTCTCTCATCCAGGGGACCTGTGAAGAAACATGAGACAAAGCTCACCAAGTTTTTGCCCGTATACCGATCAGGTGGAATAAAGGTCCTCTTGGACCTCCTCAGAGCTTGACTCTGAACCACCTCTTCCACTGCAGCTTCTGGACTAGCTCTCCTTTCAGGTAGACATGGAGTAGCGCTCCCCCTGCTTCCAGAACCCGAAGCTCCTGACCCAGAGCTAGAAATACCTGGAGCACCTAGAGAAACAGGCAACTCCACCAGAACTTCCCTTACAGCTTCCTCTGATCCACCATCTACCTTGCTTCCTTGTAACTCAACAGAAGAGCTACCTTGGTATGACGTCAGCTCATTAAATACCACATACCTAGAGACCAGATATCTCCATGTCTCGGGATCCATGCATCTCCACCCTTTCTTCCGGTCATCATAACCGACGAAGATTAGTTTCCTTGCCTTAGCATCTTGCTTGGTTCGAAGGGCATCCAGAACATGCACGTAGCAGGTAGAACCAAACACTCGAAAGTGTTTCACACTTGGCTTCTCCTTGAACATCAACTCATGAGTGGTCTTCATGTTGATGGGACTGAGAGGCATCCGGTTGATAAGATAGGCTGCACAAGACATTCCCTCTGCCCAGAAGGACATTGGGATACTCTTGGCATGAAGCCAACATTTGCAGGTCTCCTTCAGGTGACAGATCTTCCACTCTGCAACTCCGTTCTGTTGTGTAGGGTAAGCACAAGAAAGCTCTATTTGGATGCCATGCTTCCTGCAGAAAATAAAGAACGCCTTGGAGGTGAACTCCCCTCCATTGTCAGTTCTGAACCTCTTGACCCGTAGGTTGAGCCGACCTTCCACCAGCTCCTTGAACTCAACAAACCATTCGAATGCCTCCGACTTCCCTTTCAAAAAATATACCCAAGTGTATCTGGTGAAGTCATCAACCAAAATCAGCATATACTTTCTACCTCCATGACTGACAATGTTGGTAGGTCCAAACAGATCACCATGGATACACTCCAATGGTCTTTTACATCTGCTTTGTGATTTGTCAAACGGAAGGCGCTGAGCCTTACCAAACTAACAACCTACACAAACGTGACCATCCCCGAAAGATGACAAGCTAGGCAGACCTTTCACCAGGCCTCTTCCCGCCATAGCCTTCAACTTATCCATCCCAACATGCCCAAGTCTTTCGTGCCAGATAGCAGCACTGTCGTTAGCCCTCATCTTATCAACATAAGAACTTGTTGAAAGAACAAACAAGTCCTTTACCCGTCTCCCAACATGAGTGACCTCAGCTTTCACAGCTGAAAAATTTCGGAGAAATTTCACTTCTGTTGGACCGAACAGAACGTGATGGCCAACATCCATTGCATTGGTCACCGAGAAGAGGTTCTTCTTCATCCCCGAAACATGATAGACACTCTTCAAAGTAAGAGTACCTCTATCATCGTTCAATGAAACCACACCCTCCATCACTACTGCATGAACAGTATCATCAGCCGTAATGATAACGTCATTACCTGTATATGCCTGCAATGAGGAGAACTTCAACTCATCCCTGGTGAGGTGATGACCACACCCAGAGTCCACTATCCAATCATCCTGATAGTTGATGGAAGTCATAGCCCGAACAAACGTGCCCGTCATGAATGCACCTCCACCACCCCAACTACCTTCAAAATTGGAACTAGCCTCCTCCTTCCCTGCAGCATGCCCTGGCTGAAGATTGACCTTGTAGTCTCTTTTTAAATGACCAAGCTTGTTGCACCTGAAGCATCTAGGTCCTTCCTGCTTCTTCCCATCACGCTTAGGATAATAGCTCCTATCCTGCTGATATGAAGTAGACGGACCATCATCTCCAGATGTCTTCTTCTTCTTATCTCATCTCTTCTTCTTGCCAGAAGAGAGAACCTCACCTTCTCCCCCAGAGATAGACATCCCAATCATTTGCTTAGCCAAACTTTCCTGCGAAGCAAGTAAGTTCTCCAGCTCCAGCATTGAAGGCTGATTATCCCAGCCTTGAACGAAAGTAACAAAGGCCACATACTCCCTCCGCAAGCCACGGATTATGTGCCTCTTCAGCTTAGCTTCTGAGATAGGCTCATCCGGGCCCAAAGCCGATATCTCTGCGCAGAGGTTCTTCATCTTTAAGAAGAACGTTGAGATAGACAAATCCCTCTGAGTTTCTTTTGCCAACTCATTCTCCAAGAACTGTAGCCTAGCTACATTCTTCTTATTGAACAAGCCATCCAAGGCTGTCCAAATCTCAGCAGCTGAACTACATCTGATGATGTGATCAAACAACTCTAGAATGATAGCTCTCTTGAGAGTGAACTCCACCTTAGCATTCATTCTCCTCCAAGCCTTCACGAGCTCAACATCCCCTTCAGCAGGAATAACAGCTTGTCTTGCTTCTCCCCCTACTACCTCCCATAAATACTCGCCAAGAAGATAGATCTCCATGCAAGACTTCCACTTCTTGAAGTTAGTCTGTGTAAGGAGCTAGCATATCCTCCTTCCATTGCTATCCCACTGATTGCAAACCACTTGAGAAACCTGAGAGAAGTATCAACAATTACTCCTCAGTAACCTCAGCAACCTCCCTCTGATATCATGTTAAAAAAGTTGAGGTCCGGAGATGAAGTAAAAAATGCGGAATCACTTCACAAAATTTTCCACAAGTGTAGCACAACAATGACAATGGGAATACCGAGTAGTGCTATGGTATTAACTATCTCTTTACAATTCAAGGTATACATGGCGAGACATGATTCATAAGAATCACGGAGGAGAGAAGCACAAAATACAAAGGTAAACAAGCTGCTGACGACCTAACGACTTAAGACTGCTAGACCGCGTGAATAGACAAGCCAGACGGTATCCCCTGAGACCGTGCAAATAGAGCACAAGACGCACCTGCCAGACCATAACCACAGACCGCCGACCTGTTGCTTTATTCCTCTACTAAAAATAACCAGTTCGCACTTCTTGATCGCCCAGACCGCATGGTCTCAAGATCACAGAAGAACCCGCAAACACTGAACAAAGAACATCTTCCTGTGACAGACCGCAACTCAAGATCGCCTGGCCACTTAAGACCGCCTAATCAACTAAGTTCGCTGCACAGACTAAGAACACCTAAACACAGTCCGCCTGGACTAGTTTATTTAAAGCTGGAAGAAAGGAGACAAGCTGACCGCGAGCTGCTAGCCACTAACAGTTATCATTATGAATGACGCGCCATGCACCCCTATTTATAGGCGAGAAGACGGATGTCATCACCATACAAACCAAGATATAATAACCGCCCATCAGATCGCGAGCAGTCTCACAAAACAGACCGCCCGAGCTCAGCAAAGCTAACAGCTCCTTATTAAACCATCTAGTTATCACAAACGGCCCGGTTCCCACGGTCTCCCGAAAGCAGACCGCTCGGTCTTATTGCATATGCAAAGAACTTCTTCAGTAACCCAGACCGACAAGAGCAACATGTCAGACCGCCCAGTCACTGCAAGAAGGAAGACCTACTTGTACATCTGGCTGACTTGAACAAGTCGCCAGAACAAACCCGCGCGAGCTACTTGGATAAACAACGATCTCCCAGATCAGACCGCCCAAACAGAACCGGCCAGAGCACCAGCGCAGATCGCGCGGTCTCTGCGGTCTCCCACCTGCATACCTCCCAGCACAATCCACTTCCACTTCAAAAATTTAACACCTAAGGTTTCCACCTATTCTATGGGAGGAACCTCTTGGGTATCCAGATCTTTACTCTCATCTCCTTTGTAGGTATGTTGGCAGGCTAAGGACAAAAAGGACGTGTGGTATTTGGACTCGGGATGCTCCAAACACATGACGGGAAACAAAGCAAAGTTCCTTAGCCTTGAGATGAAGAAAGGAGGGATGGTGACATTTGGTTACAACGGAAAAGGAAGGATCATGGGCATCGGCACAGTGGGTAACGATTCTTTTTCATTCTCAAATGTTTTATTTGTAAATGGCTTAAAACATAATTTAATTTCAATTAGTCAATTATGTGATATAGGCTTAAATGTATTATTTGAATCATCTACAAATCTTTGCATTATAAATATTAAAACAAATGAGGTCGTACTCACCGCACCTAGAATGCATAATGTTTATATGATTACTTTTAATGATCTTTCAAATTCTTCTTTAAAATGTTTTATTTCTAAAAATGAAGAATTAGATCTTTGGCATAGACGTCTTGGTCACTCTAGCACCAAGCTTATTTTGAAATTATCAAAAGATAAATTAATTAAAGGTTTACCTATGCTTAATGATAATTTATCTTCTCTTTGTACGCCTTACCAAAAAGGAAAGTTTTCAAAAAATTCGTTTAAAAGAAAAAATATAATTTCTACTTCTAGACCACTTCAATTAATTCATATGGATCTATTTGGACCGGTTATCACTTCAAGTCTAGGTGGTAGAAAATATACATTTTTGTAATAATTGATGATTATTCTAGATTTTATTTGACTTTATTTCTATCTTCCAAATCCGATGCATTTCTTGAATTTACTAAACTATGAATTCGTATTCAAAATGAACTTGATTTAAAAATTAAATGCATACGCTCGGATCAAGGAGGAGAATTTGAAAATGATAATTTTTTTTTTCTTTTTGTGGTGATTTAGGAATTAAACATGAATTTTCCTCTCCTCGCACCCCACAACAAAATGGTGTAGTGGAGAGGAGAAATAGAACTGATGCAGCACGCCCAGGGCCGACCCACTCTGGCTCGGCCAGAAGGAACACGTTCCAGTCGCACTGCCGGGCTGCAGCCCAAGCACCCCAACCCGTCTCCGGCCCCACCACAGAGCCGATAGGTTGTTGAGGCCAGGGCTCGATCCCCCAACCTCCTTGATAAAGAGTCTTCAGGTAGACTCTCATCACCAACTGAGCGACTCTCATCACCAACTGAGCTGCAGCTCAGTTAGTGATGAGAGTCTGCCTGAAGACTCTTTATCAAGGAGGTCGGGGGATCGAGCCCTGGCCTCAACAACCTATCGGCTCTGTGGCGGGGCCGGAGACGGGTTGGGGTTCTTGGGCTGCAGCCCGGATCGAGCCCTGGCCTCAAAAAAGTGCACTTTTTTGATGCAGCACGCCCAGGGACGACCCACCCTGGCTCGGCCAGAAGGAACACATTCCAGTCGCACTGCCGGGCTGCAGCCCAAGCACCCCAACCCGTCTCCGGCCCCGCCACAGAGCCGATAGGTTGTTGAGGCCTCGATCCCCCGACCTCCTTGATAAAGAGTCTTCAGGCAGACTCTCATCACCAACTGAGCTGCAGCTCAGTTGGTGATGAGAGTCTGCCCGAAGACTCTTTATCAAGGAGGTCGGGGCATCGAGCCCTGGCCTCAACAACCTATCGGCTCTGTGGTGGGGCCGGAGACGGGTTGGGGTTCTTGGGCTGCAGCCCGGCAGTGCGACTGGAACGTGTTCCTTCTGGCCGAGCTAGGGTGGGTCGACCCTGGGCGTGCTGCATCAAGAACCCTTCAAGAGCTAGCACACACTATGCTTTGTGAATATGGGTTGCCTAAATCTTTTTGGGCCGAAGTGGTTAATACTTCGTGTTATATCATTAATCGTGTCATGCTTCGTCCTATTTTAATATTAACACCTTATGAGCTTTACTTTAAAAGAAAACCTAATGTATCTTATTTTCATGTCTTTGGTTGTAAGTGTTTTATTTTAAACACTAGAGATGCACTAGGAAAATTTGATGAAAAATGTGATGAGGGAATTTTCATTGGGTACTCTTCAACTAGTAAGGCTTATAGAATTTATTATAAATGAACTAAAATAGTTGAAGAGTCTATACATGTAAGGTTTGATGAGTTTGTTCCTTGTGTAGATACTAATCATACATGAAACGAAGAAGAACCCCTTTCCCCTTTGGAGCATGAGGATGACGAATCACTTGGAGAAAAAGAAGAAGAAAAGAGGAGAAAGAAGATGAAATAGTAGAATATGTTCCTCCAAGCGTGTTGCAGTTTACTAAGGATCATCCAAAGGAGCTTGTGATACGAGAACCATCAAAAGGGGTAAGTACTCGTTTTTCTTTACATGAGTCTTTTTCAAACCTTTGTTTTGTATCCGAAATAGAACCAAAAAACATTTCAACCGCTTTAAATGATGAATTTTGGTTTTTAGCTATGAATGATGAACTAAATCAATTTGAACGGAATAAGGTTTGGAATTTAGTAGAGAGGCCATCTAATCATCTAGTTATAGGAGTCAAATAGATTGTCAAAAATAAACCAGATGGTGACTCTAAAATTACAAGAAATAAGGCTAGACTAGTTGCATAAGTGTATTCACAAATCGAAGGGGTAGATTTTGTTGAAACTTTTGCACCTGTTGCTCGCCTAGAATCAATTAGAATATTTCTTGCATTTGCACGTTTTAAAAGATTTAAATTATTTCAAATGGATGTTAAAAGTGCATTTTTAAACGGGATTATAAAAGAAGAAGTTTATGTAGAACTACCCCCCGGTTTTGTGAGTGAAAAATTTCCAAACCATGTGTATAACTTAGAAAAAGCTCTTTATGGATTGAAACAAGCGCCACGTGCTTGGTATGATAGATTGACATTATTTTTGATAAGGCACAGTTATAAAATGGGAAGTACGTATAATACACTCTTCATTAAGCATGTAGATAATGATTTGATTATATTGCAAATTTATGTTGATGATATCATTTTTGGAGCCACTAATGAAGAGTTATGTAATGAAGTAATTTTAGTGATGAAAAATGAATTTGAAATGAGCTTGGTAGGAGAACTCACTTATTTTCTAGGATTTCAAATCTCACAAAAACAAGATGGTATATTTATTTAGCAAACTAAATATGTTCACGATATTCTTAAAAGATTTGGATTTGAAAACCTAAAACAAGCTTATACACCAATGAGCGCGTCACTAAAATTATGAAAATATGAAACTGGTATTTCTATTGATCAAACATTATATAGAGGAATGATAGGCTCATTGCTTTATTTAAGCGCATCCAGATCCGATATTATGTTTTTCATTTATTTTTGTGCTAGATTTCAAGCCAACCCCAAAGAATCACATTTGAAAGCGGTTAAACGTATTTTTAGATATGTAATCTGAACATCTAGATTAGGCTTATGGTATCCTCATACTGATTATTTTATTTTACACGGTTTTTCTGATTCGGACTATGCGGGATGTTCATTATATCGTAAGAGCACTAGTGGCACGTGTCATTTTATAGGCCCTTCACTCAAATCATGGTCAAGTAGGAAACATAATTCTGTTGCCCTCTCCACCACTGAGGCCATATATATCGCACTAGGAAGTTGTTGTGCACAAGCCTTGTGGATGACCCAAATGTTAGAAGACTTTGGTGTTCATCTAAATAACATAGAATTAAAGTGTGACAACAAGAGTGTTATAGATCTCACAAACAATCCCGTACATCACTCTAGATTGAAACATATAGATGTCCGACATCATTTTATTAGAGATCATATTAAGAAGGAACATGTTAAAATTAGCTTTATAGGAACCGAGTCATAACTTGCCGACATTTTTACCAAACCTCTACCCGATGCACGTTTTCACATACTTAGGTTAGAACTAGGTGTCTTAGAAATCTCTCCTTAAACCCTATAAAAGCTATCAAAATTGTCTTATATTTTAGTTTGCATTTTAAAAAAAAGTGAAAACACTTTCAAAACCATCAAAAACATGCTAGAAGAGCCTTCAAATCAACTCCATAATGTCTGCAATTTCAACTGTAAGAAGGTCTCTTTCTCATACAAAGGAATCATGAAAAATATTTTTCAAAAAATCAAAATTTAGTGTTCTGTCTCGGCGTTAAGTAGTTAACGCCTAGCGTTAGCTCCTTTGCTCCAAAATTTTTTGTTGTTGTTTTGAATAATTTCTGGTATTATTTTAATGTTTTATGTCTATTTTATTTCTCTGTTTGTAAAAAGTCTTCTATCTTTTTATTTCCTTTAAAACAAAATTTTATTTCTTTTCAAAAAATATGTATTTTCTCATTCATTATTTTGGGTGTATCTCTCTGGCATAGAATATCATTTACTGAAAGGGCTATTAAAGACTTCTATGTTTTCCAGAGAATATATAAAAAGAACAAATTCAAAATTATAAAACAATTTCAAAGAACAAAAATATTTTTTTGTGTGTGTTTATTGTATTGTACATATATCAACATTCAAAAATCTTACAAAAAAATTGATTGTTATTCATTGCCATTGTTAAGGATGATTAATTATATCAATTAAAGATTAAATGCCATGTTTAATTTAACTTTCAAGTTATTTAAAAACATTGTCTTATATTTGTCATGCCTTGATTAATATCTTAATAATGTGCAAAGAATTTGGTTATAGATTACATGTGTAGAAATGTTTCTGCATGCCTCTAAGTATGAGTAAGGTTTTTATCTTTGATAATGATTTTCTCACTTACACTTTTTTGTTAATCTACATATGTTTTAAATCTTATTGCATGATTGTGTAGTATAAAAACTTCCTTTGAATCTCATAAATAGTTTACCTACACAACATTGAATTCTGTATCAAATTCTTTGTTCTTCATGCACTTGTGATTAGAGAAATGTGGTTTAAAATGCTATGTTTGCAAATCAAGAGAATTCGGAGTCCTTAGTTACTAAACTAAAAAGCAAATAATAAATGCATGGAAAACTCAACCAAGCACTACTTACCCTTCTGATAAGTCTTAATGAGCATTGTGAGGTTGAGCACCTTGGCTAAAAAATTGTTAAGTGTCTTGTAGCAAACAATTTATACACCACTTCTCTTAGTACACCGGATCACAAAAAATGAAAATAAAGCTAAAAAGTATAAAAGTGATCCCCAAGCACTACTTTGCACCGTGATAAGTCTTAATAAGCATTGTGTGTGCAAAGCACCTTGGTAGTTGTACTCTTTATTTATGTGCATTGAAATTTGTGGATGTAAAGTTATTTATGTTCACTTCAAGTTATGCTCTTACATAACATATTTTCATGTGATTTGATTTATACACTTTGTATACTTTATCAAAACACCCTTATTGAACACATCATTATCATTTATAAGACTTCCACTCATGAGAATTGGACCTAAAGCTTATCTACACTATTCTCTACAATCATGAGTAATGCACTAGATAGAAACGCATGATTTTTTCAATGTTTATGTTTACTTGAAATGCAAATTAACTTACATTGTCAAGATATCTTTACTTGATATTATATAATCTTGCTTGCTACTTTTAAATTCAATTTTCAAATGAACTTGCAACTTTTGTAATTCAAGCATATACTTATTTCATTCAAACACTTATTATGAACATGTATTTCAATTTTTTTTTAAAAACAAAGATGCTTTATAATTGCTTTCGATGTGTTCACTATTTTCCAAAACGTTGCTAGTATTTCTACGTGATGCATAATATTTTTAATTGCTAATACTCTAACCCACCTCCTTTTGATTATAACAAAAAGGGGAGAATAAATTGATGACATAAGAAATCTATTATTTATAGGGAGTAAAATAGAAAATGCATTCATGTAGGGGGAGCATCCATATTGGGGGAGTATGCATATTATCACGCTTAACATATATACTATAAACACTACTCTAATTATGTTTTATTTCTTATTAGAGGATTTGTGATTATCAAAAGGGGGAGATTGTTGGAGCTTGTGTTCCACATCTCTTAGTTTGAGAATAACAAATCACACTATGTATTTGATCTTGCTTGTGTTTATAGTGTGCAGGTACTATAGTTAAATAACCCTATGAACAGGATGCTGATTTATAATGATTCTCTGAAACAAGAGTTAACGCCCCACATTAGTAGTTAATGCCCCCGTTAACTTATCGTCGATAAGGGATGTCATTGAGAAGGGGATGTCATCGAGAAGGGGATGTCGTCGAGAAGCAGTACCGTCGAGTACTAAGAGACAATGCTAGCGTTGACTCTTAACTCCCGCGTTGAGTCCACGAATCTGCCATGATCCCGACGGTTGCACGAGCTCAGCCACGACAGTGCACGTTCACTAACGCTAGCGTTAAATCTTAACGCCGCGCGTTAGATTCCGTGCCTATTTAAAGAATTGATTTCATTTGATCAAGATTGATGCAATCCAAGCCTTCATTCTATACTTCAGAGAGATCATTTCGTCCTGAATTTAGAGAGCACTCCCAACACCAACATTGAGGAACAAGAGTGAGAAGGAGATTTCCAACGTAAAATTTGAAGAAGGACGCTCGCTTTAACTCTGATGTGGTCATGGCGTATCTTCAACATCTCTTTCAGCGCTCTTCAATCTAGGGAGTCTTTTATTCTGGCTTTTACTTTATCTTTTCATTTTTCCTTATAACGGTAGTGAATTCACCGCCTTGCGTGTGGCGACTAGGCTGGGTTCGGTTTAGGGGCAAATTCACCGCCTTTTGCGTGGCGATTAGGTCTAGGGTAGATCTAGTGGGTGGCTAGAGGCCTTATCTCGGGATAGATAGGCTTTAGCCAACCAGTCCTTGGGAGAAGGACCGGTGAAGGAACAAAAAGTGTTTTTTAAGATGTCGCCTCTAATTTCAAGCGTTATTGAAATTTTATCCTTGTAATCATTTTTGTGAAATATAAATTCTTTTTCATTATATCTAATTTTTCTGGAATTGTACATAAAGAAAATCACTTTGAATATTTCTGTAAAAATATTTCTTGGAGAGATAACGTTCGGCATTGACTCTTAACGCCAGGCGTTAGCGATAGAGCCAAAAAGTTTTTCTGTTATTTAAAATCTGTCAGTTTATCTCAAAAACAGTAAACCCCTTATTCACCACCCTCTAAGGGCGCCATCAGATCCAACAAAAGGGTGTGCTAATTCCACCAGGGAAGAGAATAAATATTGGAATATTCTCTAAGTGGACAAGGAAAATTTTAAATCCTGGTCAAGCTTCAACTTCACCTCCTCCTTCTCCTCCTCTTCAAGATACTGAGAGGCAAATTCCAGATTTCCATCAGGATGATGCTTCAACCCAACATTCTCCCCAACAACAACAACAATAACAGATCCCATCCACTTCAGCACCTGAGCCATCGCCTCAGCTAACCTATCAACTACCATCAACCTTCATTCCAGATCATCAGCCTGCTCCACATCCACCACCATCAATACACTTTTCACCTGACTTATACCATCCTCTATCCAAGAAGACCTTCATCCATCTCCTCCTCCTTCTGCATCTCATACTCCACCAATTGATCTTGAGGAGATCATTTCCAAAGCTGTGGCCTTAGCCTCCTCCACCTTTGCAGACCAGGTGGCCTCTCAGGCTAGAAAGTTTGACAGAAAGTACTCACAAATGGAGGGTGAGTTATTAAGTTTTAAAAGATCTTGTTAGAGACTCAAAGATTTTATATCTTCCTCCATGGCCACAAAGGAATTCTTATTCTCTCTATCCATCAATGTTAAGAAGGGGGAGAATCTATTGGAGGAAGAAAGACTTGTTATAGATTTGAGTGAACAGGGTGTAGGTGATGCTCAAGGTCTGACAAAGCTACAATAATCCAACAAGCACAGATCCAGGGGGAGCTTACAGATCAGGGGGAGTTCCTAGAAAAATTAAATGATGAGCAAATAGATTCAACAATTCAGGGGGAGCTTGCTCCAGATATTCAGAGAAATCTGGATATAGAATTGGAAGATGTAAATACAGCAACTGATCAGGAGATGCCTCAGAATAACAATCTGCTGGATGAGGTAGCCAAAAAGCTATGGAAGCTGCCTAGGAAGCTGAAGTGAATGCTCACTCTCAGGGGGAGCTTCCCAAAGACACTACTGAAGAAAATGATGATCCTTTGAAGCTTGCCTCAAGGAAAGTCTCCCCAAAAGTATTTTCAAGAAAAAGAACAACTCCTGAGAAGGAGCAATGAGGCTCAGGTACTCTGTAAGAAAATATTTCTCCTGAAAAACAGCTCTGGATATCTACATATTGCTAGACATTAGAATGGTCTATGAAAAAAAATGTGTTATTTTCTATATTCACCAATGCTGTTTTGTATCTACTTCATTTTCATGTCCAGGATGTCTTGTATGCATTTATGTGTATTTATGCAAGGAAATAAGTAAAATCACTTTATTGAATTTGTAAAATTTGTTAAGGTAAATATGGGGCGATTGTTGGAAAAACCCTTTTGATTTAACTTAACAAATTACCTAAAAGTGATTTTATTTCTTAGGATTGAATTATCCATTGTATAGTGAGGGTAATATGGTGATTAGATGTCTTAGGATATCACACTCAAACTAGGGTGTCAAGACCAAGTCAAGAGATGCAAAATTTGGGCAAAGTTAACACTTGCGTCGAATAGAATTTGACGCAACGTCAAATTATTGTCAACGCTACACTGACTAGAAGTCCAAGTAGTTCACCTTTCCGTCGAAGTAATCCAAGTCAACGTTACGTGGAATAGATATCAACGCAGAGGCCATGGACTTATCAGAGTACGTGAGGAAGTCGACGCAGCTTCTACTTCAACTCGGTGCAGAAGGAAGTATCTGTCAAAGTCATCTAAAGTCGACGCAACGTCGACTTCATCTCGACGCAGATAATGAAGCTCAGAATTATTTCTTCAACTCGACGGTTATGTCGATTGGGTATCGATGCAACGTCGACTAGTAAAGTTCAGTTAGAGCAAGGATGAATTCGAAGCTGCTCCTACAATAACTCAAAGGTGCGTCGATAAGAGAGGAAGTGAACTCGACGCTACGTCGAATACAGTCTGAAAAGGGAAACCTTTTCAGCTTTCATTTTTGACCCTCTTTCATGGCCCACCTCTCTCAAGACCATTCCTCAATGGCTCCTTAATTGCCTCAAATGGAATAAAAAATTAACTAAGGTCAGAGAAAAGCTTTCTTGGAAACAAGCTTAAGTGTTGGGGGACGGGTTGGGAATTAAAGATGTATGGAAGGTTTTATTGTCTAGACAAATATAACCTTCAGGACCTACCTGAAAGGGAAACAAATTCAAATTCAATAAGTGGGACAATAAAAGGAAACGTAAGAAAGAAAAAATAGGGCACTTATCACAATCGGCCATACTGTTCTATTGGGTCTCCTTCTTCCTCCTCTCTCTCACAGGAACCCTAACAGAAGAAAATATAGAGAAGGAATAACTGCAGCACTTCTTCTCTCTATGAACAGTACAGAACAAGGCTGCTGATCAACATAATCTTATAGCAGCCAAAGTTCAATCAGAAAGAAGATAGAAGGATCTGACAATCATAGCTTCAGCAAATCATCACCATCATAAACAGAAGTTCATCATGAGTAGATCTTTTGAATAGATACAAGAAGCTGTTCTCCATACAACCATCATAAGAATTCTTAAAATAGAATTCCTACACCCTTCTTCTTTCTCTTTCTCCTTCCCTTCTATAAAAGAGTTTTGTTAATCCCTCTTCAAAGGATTCAGTGGTTCAAGATCTCCTTATCAAAAGATCTGGTGGTTCAAGATCTCCTTATCAAAAGATCTAGTGGTTCATGATCTCCTTGTCAAAAGATCAGTGGTTCTAAGAGTCTCCTTACCAAAAGACTCAGGCACAGTGGTGCATCCCTACCAGGTGGTAGAAGAGGGGAGTACCCATATTTTGGGGGAACCTCTATAAAAATCTGTGTGTCTTCTGGTTGATAATTTTCTGTGATGTCCCTCATAGCTAGTTTACTTTATTGTGTTCTGCTTTATATTACAACACTATTTTATTCTGTCTGAGATCTTGATTGAGCATAAATCCTTAGACTATTTTATTGTTATCACAGTTAGAATAGGAGTAATCTTTAAATCTCTATTCACCCCCCTCTAAAGGTTTCTCAGAGGCACACTGTGCACTTTCAATAGCATCTTTTAAAGCGAATATCACTTTATTTTAAAGGTTATAAAAGGTCTTTTCGTACTAATACTAAACCTAGAGGTCTGCGTAATATGTTATATCATTGGGTTGTTATGTTCATATAGGGTAATAAGTGAATAATACTTAGTATTTTCCACTGCGTATTTCTACTTACACCGTTATTCGTAGATTAGTTGATCCATGAACCGAGGGACACGGTTAATAAACTTAACTGAAATCATGTTTTAAAATTATAATTCATGGTTTTTATGATAAGTAATAGGAGTAGGAATTACCTGAGCGCCTGCAGTTGTCCCCTGCACAACGTGGCATCATGACGCGTATTTTCTCTTACTCTAATGTATTATTTAATACAGAGAAAATATGGGTTATGACAGTTGGTATCAGAGCCAGGGTTGTTCGACAAGTTGGTCGAGCTTTAATTCTGATATAGTTTAGTTGTTTGGTTTCATTGCATACACACACCGATGTGTCATCAGTACGTCTTGGCTGAAGCATGAACACTACACTCATAAGCATGATAAGAAGTATACGAGGCATATTATGTTGTGTGTGATGCATAATATGTGGTCATATATAGATCCTCATAGGAGGCAACATGTGACTGTTATTTAGTATGGGATGCATAACAATCATCACATGGATGCGCATTAAATTTTTTCTTTCGTTGCATGAGATATTATGTAGTATGGCATGCATAATATTTCATGAGCACGCCGCTCATAACATGCATTAAGACCTTTATTAGAATGCATGGCACACCATACATTACATAGCATTGCATAAGCACACGTACCAAGCTAAAGATTTACATGATAACACCCGTACACACACAATTTTTAAAACAAAGGTATAAGAAGTTCATGCATTCATAAAATAGGCACAAGAGTCTAAGGGGATGATGGAGTATCATCCCAAGTTTTATGCATAACATAATTTATAAATCGCAGAGCAAGTTAGCAACAAGAGCAAGTGTCTATTAGTATATGGTCTGAACTAAGTTGTGTAGTCCTAGTGTTATACTAGGGTGTTAATGAGTCATTTGTTTATGTTTTCCTTTAAAAAAGCCGGCAAAATGTCCTGCGACGAGTTCGACTCCCCAGTCCGAGGGAGAGCCGTCAAGTGTGCAGAGTGAAGCTGTGATTGAAGGACTACGACAGAGCAACGAAGCTCTATCGAGGTAGATGATTGAGATGTAATCTCAGATTCAGTCATGGTTGACGACCGCTGCAGTGCAGCAGGCCGTGGTGCAAGACCCAACTGTGGGTCAAGCTGTACCCGCCCCCTGCCCCTCTTGTGCCCGCAATGTTGCTGCCGCCAGAGATGAATTTCATCTCACACTTTCAGCGACTAGGACTTCCCACCTATGAAGGGAGAGCCGATTTCATGACGTTAAATGACTGGATTATCGCTATTGATGAAATGTTTTCATATTTTGGGATTTCTGCCGACCAAAAGGTGATGGTCGCCGCGTACCAGCTAAAGGGTCTTGTGAAGAGCTGGTGGATAAGATAGAAGGAGAACCTGACAAGTGGATGTTCATGGGAGTCCTTCAAGAAGATTATGCTGAAGAAATTTCTATCGTCGGTCGAGCAAGACCACCTGATGAACAACTTTCTGCATCTGAAGCAGAGAAAACTCACTGTTAGTGAGTATGAAGTCGAATTTAGCAAGTTGAGCCAATTTTCTCAAGATCTAGTCGCCTCTGAAACATGAAGAGTGAAGCGATTCCTGGGAGGACTTCGCATCTATATTTAACAATTATCTTGTGCTTATAGATCGGAGAACTACGCTGAGGCAATGGAAGTTGCTCTGAAAGTTGAGGCGATTGATAATGCAAAGAATCGAGGTGCTGCGTTGAGGAAAGAAAAGAGGAAAAGTGTTGATGAAGGAAGTTCCAGGGCATCTGGCCCCGCTTCAAAGAAGAGTGGTGGGGAAGCATGCATCTTTTGTGGACGCCTTGACCACCCATATGAAAAGTGTTTCAAGAGGATCAGAGCTCAGAAGTAGCAGTGGGTGCTCACCATTCAGGGCGCACTGAGCCCCTGATTTTTCGGTAATTATTTAATTCAGTGATGACGTGCTTTTGACGTCAGGGCGTTACTTTTAACGACAAGTTGATGGCGCGTCGCCGTTAGTGCATTTTCACGTCCGTTAGGTCTAGTCGACCAAATTTTGAAACGACCCATAATTGAAAATTTTTACATTAGGAAACTAAATTATTTAATTTTAGACTAGCTCATCAAGTTTCGTTACGATCCGAGCCATTTTGGAGCCTCAAAGCATTTTTGAAGTTTTGTAGAATTTATTGTTCGCTGTAAACTTTGGAAATTTATATCTCGAGAATAGCCCATCAGATTTTGGTTTTGACTTCGCCGTTGGATTCGTAGTGCCAGCATTCACCTTTGGTGCGATTTTCGTCGGCTTTGGCATTCGTTTAGTTTTTGGTAATAATTTAATATTATTATATTTACTATTATATTTATTATTAATAGTATTATATATAAAAAAATAATTAAAGTTCACGTAAAATCCTACCTTCCTGTTGAATTGCCTCCCGTGAAATGTATTTCGTCCGGTGAAATATATTATTTATTATTATTATTATTATTATTAATATTTCATTCGACGAAACTCATGCATGCATTATTGCATTCGACGAAACTATTTGCCCCCTCATTTATTATTATTATTATATATATACATAATTCTCCTCCTTATTTATTTGTTCCGGCCAAACCAGAGAAGGAGAGACGGGGAGAGAGAGGAGCTTTTCGCGAACCTTTGATCACCGCCGACGGAACTCCAGTGGACGAAATTTTCAACCGAGCATAAATTCGGAAAGCTCTCGGCGAGAGCTACGCTTTCATGGTGAGTATTTCCCATTTCATGGACTTTTTTCGCGCTAGGGTTTTCGGTCCTAACTTCCTTTTTGACCATTTTCCGTAGATTCTTCCTCTCGTGCCTTCTTTTGGACCGATCTACGACGAGGAGTTGTTCGGAGGATGTTTCTGGTGAAAACTCGGCAAGTGGTGGTTTTCCCCGCTTCCCTCTCATTTCAATTGTGGTATGGTCTTTTACTCCATTTTTTATTCACTAATATTGTGTGTGTTGCGATTGAATCGCATTCTTGAATGCTTGTTGTTATGGAAATACCTTTTTGGCCGCTTCGTTTTGATGATTACGTCTAGTATGTGTGTGATCTCCACTTGTTCTTCCCACCTGTCGAGTCGAGATATTGATGCTTTGACTTTTTAATATTAAATCAATCGTGTAACCTTGCCAAAGTTAATGCTACACTTCGTCGATCGAGTTCCGCTCATCGAATTAGCCCTTTCGTATTTGTTGTATAAGTCTTTAAAATACGATGATTTAGTCTTTGAATTCGTTAAAGAGGTTGATCATTCTCCGAATGGGCCTCAGGTTAGTTAAGTTTGTGCGATGAGTTTTTTCGACGAATCTAGTTGGTTGTTTGACAAGGCACGATTGCCTCGGTGAGTTCAGTGCTTTGAGACTAGTTGTATCTAGTCTAGTCAGTCGTGCCATTCTCGAGTTATAGGTTTTCGATTTGAGGTTGTTGGTGTTGGTGGAAGAAAACCACCGCCACAGTGCTTTGTACTTAAATTGGATATTTTACGGGTTGGTTTGTTTGATGTTTGTTGGTTTATTGCTGGTGTGCTGACGGAGGTTTCTCCCACCGCGGTTGTCTGATCTGATGGCGCCCTTAGAGGGGGGGGGGGTGAATAAGGGGTTCACTATTTTTGAGATAATCTTACAAATTTTAAATAACAGAAAAACTTTTTGGATCTATTGCTAACGCCTGGCGTTAAGAGTCAACGCCGGGCGTTATCTCTCCAGAATTTTTTTTTACAGAAATATTCAAAATAATTTCCTTTATGAAATACAATTCCAGAAAAAATAGATATAATGAAAAAGAATTTTATATTTCACAACAATGATTACAAGGATGAAATTTCAATAATTCTTGAAATTAGAGGCGACAACTTAAAAATCACTTTTTGTTCCTTCACCGGTCCTTCTCCCAAGGACCGGTTGGCTATAGCCTATCTATCCCCAGATAAAGCCTCTAGCCACCCCCTAGATCTACCTTAGACCTAGTCACCACGCACAAGGCGGCGAATTTCCCCCTAAACCAAACCCGGCCTAGTCGCCACACGCAAGGCAGCGAATTCACTACCGTTACAAGGAAAAATGAAAAGATAAAGTAAAAATCAGAATAAAAGACTCCCTAGATTGAAGAGTGCTGATGGAGATGTTGAAGATACGCCATGACCACGTCGGAGTTGAAGCGAGCATCCTTCTTCAAATTTGCCGTTTGAAATCTCCTTCTCACTCTTGTTCCTCAATGTTGGTGTTGGGAGTGCTCTCTAAATTCGAGATGAAATGATCTCTCTGAAGTATAGAATGATGTCTTGGATTGCATCATCTATTGAACAAATGAAAACAGGTCTTAAAATAGACACGGGTGTTGAAATCGACTACCGGTCTCTGATTTCGGACCCATTGGGGGTGTAACCTGCGCCTACTTCTCCCGCACTCAACTCTCTTGACTTTGGATGGTAAAACTGGAACAGACCCAAGGCTGCAGCGAGGAGGTCCCGCCACACACCCGAAAGATCTTAGAGAGCTTCCCCTCCCAAACCAATGCTCAGCCGGGCACCTTGGAGGGCACTAGCAGCCAACTCCGAAGATTGCCTGGAGGGGAGAGCTTGAAAAAGATCCGATCTCCTCCAAGGTACCCTTAAGGGTCTATTTATAGGTTTTCTAATCTTGGACTGCAAATAACGTGAATTTGCTATTTAGCATTACTAACCGCACCCCAAATGGGTCTGCTAACAGCCTAACTCCGCTGTTCTGAAGGGCTATTAATAGCCCACAGGGGGTATCTAGGTCATTTTGCCCTTAAAGCCATCCAGGCGAATGGTCCGCGAAGACAAGGGCACCACTCGCCAGACTGCTCTCTCGCTAAGATTGGCTGGGCGAATGCCCGCGTGCGCGATACTAGACCCACTCACGTTCGTCGAACGCTGATCAGCGTTTGTCGAGCTCTCCTGGGCTGTGGGAGAGTGGTCCGTGAAGGCACCACTCGCGGGTAGCCCTCCACAAAAGGCCCGATCGGGCCGGCCCTGACCGGGCCTGGGCTTTTATAAACTGGGCCGAGCCTGCGCCCACTGAGAATCAGGCTCGGGCCATTTCCCAGGTAGGGGGCCTCATCCGGCCCTCAGGGTCGGGCCGGGCTGGTTTTTTTTTAAAAAAACAGATTTTTTTTAAAAAAATAAATACTTATAACATATTACAAAATTAAAAATTAAAAATCTACAAAATTACAAAATCATGACATATTACAAAATTAAAAATTAATAATTTACAAAATAAAAAAATTACAAAATTACAAAATTACAAAATTACAAATTACAAAATTACAAATTAAAAAATTGAAATATATTATTAATTTTAAATAAACTAATTTACAAAATTTATTAACTTATTACATATGAGGCGTTTATCCAATCGCCGTGACTTGTAACGCGCTTATCCAACTCAGATATTCATCGCGTTAATCTCGTCTTCTAGCTCCTCCGAGCTCGCCTCCAACGCTGAAATGTGCTGCTTTCTCCTCGTAGCATCCAAATAGTCCTTATAGCAGATGCATAGTTCCAGTGATTCTTCATTTAGCCGACTCCTTCGCTCGTTCAAAACCCTGCCACTAAGAGAAAAAGCGGACTCCGAAGCTACCGTGCTAGCTTGGATTGTTAGTAAATCTCGGGCCATATAGGCCAAAATAGGATATGTATTAACTTTACCTTTCCACCATTTTAAGAGATCGAAGTTTTCGATCTCCTCGGTACTCATAAAATCGCGGAATTGTGTTTTGGTATACAATCCTAATTCGTTTAAGCTACTAGTTGTGCGTGCTTTTTTCCTAGAGGCTAATTCTAACATTTTATTTTTAAAAGAATCTTTTGTTCTTGTTTGCGATACTTCTTCTCGGGGTCGCGAGCCATATAAGTAATCGTAATAATTAAAAAATTCAGTAAATACAGAATGAAATTTTAAAGTACTAACGTCGTCACTATCATCGAAACTTAGATTTATGTTTAAGTTATTATTAATTTCATCTATCAAATTTTCTACGCCGTCTACGCCGAATAACGGATTTAAAGAGGCGGCGCATGAAAACGCGGGAAGCAATTCTCTATAATATTTTAAATATTTTTCTTCCATTATTTCAATTAAAGAAAGCCACCCTTCGTGTTGCTTATAATAATTAAATTTTTGTGCGATATTTACAAAATTTTCAATTACTAGTGAGCTAGTCGGATAATACACGCCAGATAAATAAACAGTCGCCCTATGGAAACATTTTAGTAAATCTACATAATGTAATAGTACGTCCCAATCATTATCAGTTAAATCATGATTATTAATTAAGGTGTAATATTCCATAAGAAGTGTTTTTTGTTGAAACGCTCTTTTCAACATTTTATATGTTGAATTCCATCTCACGGGCATATTAAATTGAGGTTTCAAATATTTATGTCCTTGTGCGGTTACAAATTTTCTAAAATCTTGACTTTGTTGTTTTGTACAATAAATAAATTTAAGCATTGTCCGAATTTTTGAAATATACGGTTCCATAGCTGCTAGACTATCTTGCACTACTAAATTTAAAACGTGACAGGCACATCGAGTGTGAAAAAATGCACCGTTTAACATTGGTTTTAAATCGCATTTTAACCACTCTATTGCGAAGTTATTATTACTAGCGTTATCAAAAGATATACTCATTATTTTATCTTTTAATTTAAATTCGCGCACGCATTTAATAATAACCTGATATATAGCTTTACCTGTGTGCGGAAATTCAAAACCTTCAAAACATATAACGCATTTATTTAGCTCCCAAGAAACGGGATCGATCCAATGACACGTGATACATATATACGATAATCCTACTTTTATGGAGCTACTCCAGACGTCGCTCGTTAAACTCACACGTCCCTCAAAAGTTTCAAAATAATTTATTAAAGATTGTTTTGCCTCAAAATATAATTTTAGTGCATCGCGTCTAATAGTGGATCTACTTACTTGTTGATATTTTGGCTGAAGTCCTTCGTGTATGTACTCCATCGCCTCATCGTTGTCATAGTGGCTAAACGGCAACACACGTCTGATGACGTCTTTCACCTGCAATTCACGTTGTCGAAGTTGATCGTACGTCCATATTTGCCCCGATGCGGATAGTTGTGCCTGGTTGGACTCCGGAGCTTGTTTCGCAATACAAGACTTTATGTGTCTTGCTAGTGTCGAGTTGCCGGTAAGGGTTAGCAATTTTGAACATAATTTGCATCGCGACTTGAATACGTCGCCAATTTTGACTTTGTCAAAATGATCCCAAACTGGCGCTTTCCGGTTATGCTCCACCACTTCGGCCGTACTTTGAGTCGACGACGCCGGCGTTGATAAGGAGGATGCCATAAATATTAGAGAGCGAGAGAGTAGGAGAGTGAGAGAGTGAGAGAGAATGAGAGAAAGAGAGAGATGGTGAGAGAGAATGAGAGAGAGTGAGGTGGTGAGAGAGTGAGGCGGGTTTTTTTTAAAGGTTTATTTATAACTTTTTTTTAATTTTTTATTATTATTATTTAAAATAATAATAATAATTAAAAAATTTAAAAAAGGACAGCCTAGGGGCTAGGCTGGACAGCCTAGGGGCTAGGCTGGACAGCCTAGGGGCTAGGCTGGACAGCCTAGGGGCTAGGCTGGACAGCCTAGCCCCTAGGCTGTCCCGTTGCCAGCTGACATTGATGTCAGCTGGCAGCAGCTAAGAGCCTTTAACGGCTCTTAAAAAGAGCCATTAAACGACTCTTTTTAAGAGCCGTTTAAGGGCTCTCGGGCTGGGCCCCAGCCCTGGGCTGGGCTGCGCCTGGGCATGGGCTCAGGCCGACCCAAAAATTGGGCTTTGCCCGGCCCGACCCGGGCCGGGCAGAAGCTCCAGATTGGAGCCCTGCCACGGCCCCAAGCCCAGGTTAGGCCCGGGCCGGGCCTCAACGGGCTTTTCCCGGGCCGGGCTCGGGCCGGCCCAGTGTGCCCGGGCCTTTTGTGTAGGGCTACTAGCGGGCCTTCCTGTCTGCTGCGCTCTGCCCGGCGGGTGGTCCACTCCATTCGCCAGCCATTCGGTCATGCTGGGCGGATGAAGCCCTGTTTGTCCTCTCTCGTTCGTACTTGTCCCTACCCTGCGGGTGCTCTCATTTCCCCCTTTTGGCCCGGGGGGCCCACTCGGCAAATATGGGTTGTACAACGGGAGCTAACGCCTGGTATTGAGAGTTAATGCATGCTTTAAGCATTGTGTACGGCAGTTGCTGAGATCATCCAAACCGTCGGGATCGTGGCAGATCATGACTCAACGTGGGCGTTAAGAGTCAACGCTAGCATTGTCTCTCGCTTCTCGACGGATTCCTTCTCGATGACCTTTCATCTCGATGACTTCTTCTTGACGAAAGTTAACGCAAGGCGTTAACTACTAATGTAACATCCCCCAAACAGCTAGACCCCTAAGTTGGTTTTGTCATGACTAGTCATGACAAAACCATAGGAAGAGCTCAAGACCTTGTGAACATAGGTGAGAAGGAGAAAACCCAAGTGGTCTGCAAATAACAATTTTCAGATACCAAGCCTAGGGTTGGACTTTAGGACCCCACCTTGAACCTTGACCCCACAATATCATCCCTAACCCATTAGAGGTCTCCTTGAAGCACCAGTGACCCATTGGGTCAACCTAAGAGGCCAAATTGACCAAAGTCAACCCTAACCCCAAATTAGTCAAAGTAGCCTAATTAGGTCAATTGACCTCCACCCTGCCAAATTGACCCTACCTAGACCTTACTAACCCTTAAGAGAGACCAATAGCTCACTACCCCACCCATTGGGGTCAACCCAAATGGTCAAATTGACCAAAGTCAACTCTAGCCCTGTTTTGGTCAAACCAACGCCTTTTGGATTAATTGGCCCAATTGGGGCACCACCATGACTCAACCAACTTTGGGTGGTGTCAAGGGACTCAATGCACACCACTTGGACCACTCAACCCATCAGTTGACCAAGTCAACACCTCAAGTCAACACTTGGTCAACCTTGCCCAAAAAGATGGGAAAAGGCTAACTCAAGCCCAATCCACTTGGGCTAGGCCTAATTGGATTAGACCATTAGCTTAGTAGGCTGATAAATACCATGAGATACCACTCAATTTCTGGAAATGATGAGTAGGAGAGTGAAAGTGCAATTTCCCCCTTAATGAAGAGAGAGAAAGAGGAAAAAAGAAGGAAAGTTAATGGTAGGAGGCCATGGGTCACTCCATTCATCTTCCATGATGCTTGGGAGGAGTTTCCCCATAAATTCCAGCCAGCCACCATCAATGGAGGAGCCCAACCATCATGGCCGAAATTTATTCTCCTCAAATTCCCCCTATACAGCCCCCCATTCTCAAATCTAACTCCACCATTAGCTTCAAAAGGTGGATGGCAGTCGAAATCATATATTGGATCAAAGGTTTTGGTGGAGAATGTAGAGATCGGGCAAGCTCGCCGGAGAAGGGAAAAGCCATGGCCGAACACCGCCACCATCGTCGTCGGGCTCCAAGAAGGTCTGGTTCTTCTCCTCTACCCTAGTGGATAGATCTACATCTATTGCTTGCAAGCTTTAAGGCCAATTGGCCCTAGATCGTGTGAGCCGAAAACTCCATTTTTTGGAGATTTTTACTTTTGTCTAAACCCCCATTTCCGGCCACCACCGGCCGGCCAAGACCTCCTATCGCCGACCACCACCTCAAGGAAGGTGGTGGTGGCATTGGCCGACCGGGGAGGGGCGTGGGTGGTCGGGAAAATGATCATCAAGTTAGCCCAGGTCGGGGCAATCTCCACCGTCGGCTGGAGGAGGAAGATGAAGGGATGACCTCGTTTTTGCTTTAAGATTCGTGCAGCAGAATTTATATTAATGTATTTTTTATTCCTATTTTTCTGTCCCTTTACTGGTAGTTGTTAGAAATAAATATAGAAAATACATAGAGCCCTCTACAGAAAAAGTGGTCAACACCAAAGTTGCAGCCCTTGGAGTCTACTTTATTTTAAAATTTGTTTTAGTCTAAAAGGAGTTCTGTAGCTCCCTGTAGGTCTCTTTTGGTGGGACTGGTCCCTAGTGTAGGACAACCACCATTTCTTGAATAACTTTTGATTGGGTTATGGGATTGACTTTAAAATTGAAACCTAGGCTATTTGTACCTACACCCATAACATATCCAAATATGGGAATTTTAGGAGAACCTTTTTCTAAGGTTTTGGTAATAATTTCATAAATCAAATATTAAATAATTATTGGGTCAAATGACCTCCAATGTCCTCCAAATTTTGGTGGGTACTTCTTAGGGTTATCGCATGACCCTGGTAAAAATCTAAGCCCAATTGGGACGGATTTAGTTTGGAAATTGGTTAACCTAAGTTGGGTCTAATTAGGTCAAAATTAGGGCATGGTGTTTATCTTGGGGTATTGTGGTCAAATCTCCTCACCATGAGATGAAACCTTGGCCAATGGATTAGGATCACCTAAAAAACCCCCATGAGTGAGTTGGGGTGGTGTGGAGGTGGATATGCCCTAGGATCCTAGATTTACCCCTTGGGGTGCATGTAGAGCTTTGTGAAGGACATGTGGTCAAAAGCTATTGAATGGTCATGAAACTTGGTGGATAAGTTCATAGGGTGTAAATAGGCACTGAATAATTTTATAAGAATTTTAGGAGCCAATATTCCCTTTGAATTAGGACAAAACCCCTTTAGGGAAACTTCTTAAAAGAAACATTTACATGCTTAGAAAGTCTTGGATGATGATGAAACTTTGGTGGTGCCCTTATAATCATGGTTTAGACCTCTGGTAATTTTTGTGAATTTTATTAAATGATTTAATCAGTACTTCTTTCACAAGGCACCTGTTTTGATTTATACTTAAGAAAAATATTTGAGGGTCCAAAACACATTGTTAAATTGTGCAAATTGGTGATAGGACCTTTCAGAACATTAGAAAGCTCTGTGAATTTTTATAGAATTTTTGAAGACTTAAATTAGTAGGCTACTTCACAATTCATTTAATTTGAGGTTTTCTTAAAGTATTTAATTTAGTGAGAAAATGATTAAAACCTGAAACTTAGTCAGTAGCCTTTTCTGGTGAATACAAGAGCTTGGTAATTTTCCCATAATTTTAGTGTTGATCTTTTTGGTGGTTCCTTCACAAAACTATGATTTTGCATAGATGATAAATAATTAAATTAGAGGAGAATTTCTTAGTGTAAAAATATGATTTGCTGTTTCTGATGTTATTTAGTCACCATAGTTTTATCATAATTTTGTGAGAGCCATATCATAAGATTTACTTACACTTCATGTTCATTTCCATACTTGGCAGATGTTTGGAGAAATTAAAATAAATATTAATTAATTAGGGAAAAATATGATTCTCTGGAATTAGTCTTATAACATCATGTTAGACCTCCAGTAAATAGCTTGGGTTAGTTGGATGAATATTTGGAGTACCTCTAGTTGTGAGCGTCATATAACTCATTTGGTCTGCGTATAGTAAAACTGTGAAACTTGGGTAACTAGTGGCCTACTAAGTGGGAATGGCATGTAGTTGGTGTACATGGTCAGGATGAAGAGATTTAGGTCACCAAAAAGGAGTTACATATTAAGAGTGCTTGGTGAGTTAAGGGTATGGTAGTGCTTGGGATTGACCAATGATCGTCTTTTCCTTAGCGTGTCATAAAGCACTTAGATTTAACTCAAGTGAAATGATAAGAGGGGTGTTCTTATGGGTAGATACCAATAACAGTAAGTATCTTGAGAAAAGGGAACTTTGGGGTGTCATCCCATTACAGTTCCTAGTACCGTAGTGAGCCCCTTACAGGGTAACCCTCGGGAAGTCCAAGATTAACCATAAGTCATAGGAGTATAGAAGATGCTCAAGACTAATTAATAATACTCTCACCCACACCCTGTTATCACGAGAATATTAGTATGTTTGGTCTTACGAGCGGTAGGCTCGGTTGTTGTAGCAGTAGACTAATTAATCTAGTGAGCTTGTGACTCAGTATGGTTTGTTGGAACGGACGGGTTGGTCCGGCGAGCCGGTGGCTCGGAAGGTTATTGATGACGGGCAGGTTAGCCCCGAGAATTCATGGCTCGGGATATAGTAGAACATGTTGCATGTTCATGAAGGTGGTGGGTCTCCGGTATTGGACGGTCGTTCACACCGAGGTCAATACGTTGACTCGACAAGTGTGGAATTTGCACTTAGCCTTGAAAGTCTGGTGGTCTAGCCAGTAAGAGTACGCAGATGCTCTGCGGTTTTGCGTTGAGGCGTACGATAGGTCTAGGTAGGGTAGTGTGAATACCAACCTAGAGGTGGGCGAGGCCCAAACCACCACTTCTGTTTGCCACTACGGGAGTATCCTGGGAGTCTAGCTAGCTCCAAAAAGGGGGAATTAAAGGTCTATGCGCATAGAGTCGAAGTGGGTGAGTTGCACTTGTATGAACATAGCATAACAACATACCTTGCATGTCATAGCATAAACATTGCATTTCAACCCCTACCCCTATCGTATAAGTCGATTATGGGACTTCTTATACGATAGGCCTTGCTAAATGACCCCTTGGTCTATAGGTTTGTGTGGGCATTCCTATAAATCAATGGTTACTTTTCTATTACTATTGTCTTTACTTACTGCACTTTACTTATTCTTTACCTGCTCTTACTATGCCCTTTTACTACTTCAGTTATATATATACACATGTGTAGTGTAGAAACATTTCCTGTACCACTGTCACCTGCCCTTTGTTATACCCCTTGCTGTCCTCCGCTTCATCCTCCCGCATGGTGCCTAGGAGCCATTGGGGGTGGGGTGGGGAACTTAAGGCTTAGTCTTTTTGACTAACGGTCGGTGGACCATATCATTTTAGGAGATCGAGGAGACGCAGCAGCACCAGAGGCCAGTGCAGACGGAGGCGGGCCAGCCTATTACAGGAGCACCAGATTTAGGATCAGTGAGTGATTAGTAGTTAGCTTTCGCGAGTGATCTTGTAGTGAGGACATGATGTACATGACATGTGCCCTTTATTATTGTAACAATCTTTTATTCAGTTATTATCTGTAGACATTTACCTTTATGGTTTTATATTTCATGTTGATTCTGTGGACTTGTCTTCTTTAATGCACTTTTCTTTGTGATCGATTTGGCCGGCAGGATCGGTGTTTTGTAGTGGTGACCTTCCCGAGTGACGGTGTCACTGCAAAGCGGAGGTTCTGGGCCTAAGACCCGGTGTTTGAAAAAAAAGGGGTCTTACAACTAACGCGGGGCGTTAGCTATCTTTTTAGAGAATCATCATCCTGTTCATAGGGTATTTAACTGAAGTACCTGCACACTATAAACACAAGCAAGATTAAATACATTGTGTGATTTGTTATTTCTTAAACTAAGAGAAGTGGAACACAAGCTCCAACAATCTCCCCTTTTGATAATAACAAATCCACTAATAAGAAATAAAATATAATTAAAGTAGTGTTTATAGTATATGTTAAGCGTGATAAATATACATACTCCCCCTATGTGATACCCCCTACATGAGTGCATTTCCTAATTTACTCCGCCTAAATCATAGATTTCTCTAATTTATTTCTTTAATTTAATCTCCCCCTATTGTTATAATCAAAAAGAGGTAGGTATGAGTAGTATCAATTTTCCTTTGTGCACTATGTAGAAATAAATGCAACTTTTTTGAAAAATTGTGAACACATCGAAAGCAATATTGAACATCTTTAAGAAATTGTAAGAACAAAATATAATAAGCGTTTAAATCAAATAAGTAGATGTTTTGAATTTAGATACACAAGTTGCAAGAACATTGGAGATTTGTAATATAAAAGTAGCAAGCAAGATTATAAAATATCAAGGAAAGATATTTTTACAATGTAAAGTAATTTGCATTTCAAGTATGCACAAACATTTTAAAGATCATGCTTTGCTATCTAGTGCAATTACTCATGATTGTAGAGAATTATATAGTTAAGTTTTATGTCGAATTGTCATGAGTGGAAGTATTATAAATGATAATGATGTGTTCAATAAGTGTGTTTTGATAAAGAATACAAGTGTATAAATCAAACCACATGAAACTTTGTAATGTAAGAACATAACTTGAATTTAACATAAACAACTTTACTTCCACAAATTTCAATGCACATATATTTTTTATTTTTATTTTTAAAGAGAAGTGGTGAAAATTTTGTTTGCACAAGACACTTTACAATTCTTTCCAAGGTGCTCAACCTCACAATGCTCATTAAGACTTATCAGGAGGGTGAATAGTGCTTGGTGGAGTTAACCTTGTCATTCATTATTTGCTTTTTAGTTTAGTGACTAAGGACTTCAAATTCACTTGTTTTTGCAAACATAGAAATTTTATTTTATATACCACATTTCTCTAATCACAAGTGCATGAAAAACAAAGAATTCAAGAAAGAATTCAATGTTGTGTAGGTAAATTATTTATGAGATTCAAAATAAGTTCTTATACTACACAATTATGCAATAAGATTTAAAACACATGTATATTAACAAAAAGGTGTAAGTGAGAAAACCATTATCAAAGGTAAAAACTTTACTCATACTTAGAGGCATGTAAAAACGTTTCTACAAATGTAATCTATAATCAAATTTTTTGCACATTTTAAGATGATATTCAAGGCATAAATCAAAACAATGTTTTTATGAAACTTGAAGGTTTAAATTAAACATTGTAAAGAATCCTTAAGCAATATATATAATCATCCTTGAATTAAACATTTAAGCAGATAATAAAACTTTTTTGTTTTTAACTTTAGAAGTAAATAATCAACAAAAAATAGAAAACCTTAAAAAAAAGAATTAAAACAAAATACTGTAATAAAATAATACCAAGAATTTTTCAATAAAATAGAAAAAAAATTTGAGCATAGAGGCCAACGCCAGGCGTTAGCTTCTTAACGCTGAGACAGAACTCCAATTTTTGACTTTTTGAAAAATCTTTTTCATGATTCATTTGTAATATAAATAGGCGTTCTTACAGTTGAAATTTCAGACATTATGAAGTTGATATGAAGGCTCTTTTAGCGTGTTTTAGGTGGTTTGTCTATAGTTTTCACATTTTTATTGATCTTTTAATTTTTTTTAAAAAAAATGCAAACAAATATAACAAAGTACATAAGATAATTTTGATAGCTTTTTATAAGGATTATAGTGACATTTCTAAGACACCTAATTCTAACCTAAGCATATGAAAACGTTAGATGTTTGGTAAAAATATCGGCAAGTTGTGATTCGGTCCCTATAAAGCTAATTTTAACATGTTCCTTCATAATATGATCTCTAATGAAATGATGTCGGACATCTATATGTTTAGATCTAGAATGATGTACGAGATTATTTGTGAGATCTATAACACTCTTGTTGTCACACATTAATTCTATATTATTTAAATGATAACGAAAGTCATCTAACATTTGGGTCATCCATAAGGCTTGTGCACAACAACTACCTAGTGCGATATATTCGGTCTCTGTGGTGGAGAGAGCAACAGAATTCTGTTTCCTACTTGACCATGATATGAGTGAAGGGCCTATAAAATGACACGTGCCACTAGCGCTCTTACAATCTAATGAACATCCCGCATAGTCCAAATCAGAAAAACCGTGTAAAATAAAACAATCATTATGAGGATACCATAAGCCTAATCTAGATGTTCCGATTAGATATCTAAAAATATGTTTAACCGCTTTCAAATGTGATTCTTTTAGGTTAGCTTGAAATCTAGCACATAAACAAACCGAAAAAATAATATCGGGTCTAGATGCTCTGAAATAAAGCAATGAGCCTATCATTCCTCTATATAATGTTTGATCAGTAGAAATACCGGCTTCATCTTTTCCTAATTTTAATAATGCACTCATTGTTGTATTAGCTTTTTTTAGGTTTTCAAATCCTAATCTTGTAAGAATATCGTGAACATATTTAGTTTGACAAATAAATATACCATCTTATTTTTATGAGATTTGAAATCCTAGAAAATAGGTGGGTTCTCCGACCAAGCTCATTTCAAATTCATTTTTCATCACTAAAATTACTTTATTACATAACTCTTCATTAGTGGCTCCAAAAATGATATCATCAACATAAATTTGCAAAATAATCAAATCATAATCTATATGCTTAATGAAGAGTGTATTATCCGCACTTCCCATTTTAAAACTGTGATTTATCAAAAATAATGTCAATCTATCATACCAAGCACGCGACGCTTGCTTAAATCCATAAAGCGCTTTCTCTAATTTATACACATTGTTTGGAAATTTTTCACTCACAAAACCGGGGGGTTGTTCTACATAAACTTCTTCTTTTATAATCCCGTTTAAAAATGCACTTTTAACATCCATTTGAAATAGTTTAAATCTTTTAAAAGTCGCAAATGCAAGAAATATTCTAATTGATTTTAGGCGAGCAACGGGTGCAAAAGTTTCATCAAAATCTACCCCTTCGATTTGTGAATACCCTTGTGCAACTAGTCTAGCTTTTTTCCTTGTAATTTTAGAGTCACCTTCTAATTTTTTTTGAAAATCCATTTGACTCCTATAACTGGATGATTAGATGGCCTCTCTACAAAATTCCAAACCTTATTCCTTTTAAATTGATTTAGTTCATCATTCATAGATAAAAACCAAAATTCATCATTTAAAGCGGTTGAAACATTTTTTGGTTCTATATCAGATACAAAACAAAGGTTTGAAAAAGACTCATGTAAGGAATAACGAGTACTTACCCATTTTGATGGTTCTCCTATCACAAGCCCCTTTGGATGATCCTTAGTAAACTGCAACACGCTCGGAGGAAGATATTCTACTATTTCATCTTATTTCTTCTCTTTTTCCTCTTCTTTTTCTCCAAGCGATTAATCATCCCCAAGCTCCAAAGGGGAAAGGGGTTCATCTTCATTTCCTGTATGATTAATATCTACACAAGGAACAAACTCATCAAACCTTACATGTATAGACTCTTCAACTATTTTAGTTTGTTTATTATAAATTCTATAAGCCTTATTAGTTGAAGAGTACCCAATGAAAATTCCCTCATCACATTTTTCATCAAATTTTTCTAGTGCATCTCTAGTGTTTGAAATAAAACACTTACAACCAAAGACATGAAAATAAGTTACATTAGGTTTTCTTTTAAAGTAAAGCTCATAAGGTGTCACTTTTAAAATAGGACGAAGCATGACACGATTAATTATATAACAAGACGTATTAACAGCTTTGGCCGAAAATGATTTAGGCAACCCATATTCACAAAGCATAGTACGTGCTAGCTCTTGAAGGGTTCTTATTTTGCTCCCCACTACACCATTTTGTTGTGGGGTGTGAGGATCAGAAAATTCATGTTTAATTCCTAAATCATTACAAAAAGAAGAAAATTTAACATTTTCAAATTCTCCTCCATGATCCGAGTGTATGCATTTAATTTTTAAATCAAGTTCGTTTTGAATACGAATGCATAGTTTTGTAAATTCAAGAAATGCATCGGATTTGGAAGATATAAATAAAGTCCAAAAAAATCTAGAATAATCATCAATTATTACAAAAGTATATTTTCTACTACCTAGACTTGAAGTGCTAACCAGTCCAAATAGATCCATATGAATTAATTGAAGTGGTCTAGTAGTAGACATTACATTTTTGCTTTTAAAAGAATTTTTTGAAACTTTCCTTTTTGGCAAGGCATACAAAGAGAAGACAAATTACCATTAAGCATAGGTAAACTCTTAATTAATTAATCTTTTGATAATTTCAAAATAAGCTTGGTTCTAGAGTGACCAAGGCGCTTATGCCAAAGTTCTAATTCTTCATTTTTAGAAATAATGCATTTTAAAGAAGAATTTGAAAGATCATTAAAGGCAATCATATAAACATTATGCATCCTAGGTGTGGTGAGAACAACATCATTTGTTTTAGAATTTATAATTTTGCAAAGATTTGTAGATGATTCAAATAATACATTTAAGCATATATCACATAATTGACTAATTGATATTAAATTATGTTTTAAGCCATCTACAAATAAAACATTTGAGATTGAAAAAGAATCGTTACCCACTGTGTTGATGCCCATGATCCATCCTTTTCCGTTGTCACCAAATGTCACCATCCCTCCTTTCTTCATCTCAAGGCTAAGGAACTTTGCTTTGCTTCCCGTCATGTGTTTGGAGCATCCCGAGTCCAAATACTACACGTCCTTTTTGTCCTTAGCCTGCCAACATACCTAAAAAGGAGATGAGAGTAAAGATCCGGATACCCAAGAGGTTCCTCCCATAGAATAGGTGGAAACCTTAGGCACCCAGATTTGCTTTATAGCACTACCGCCCTTTTTCTTACAAGAGTTTGAGGCGTGTCCAAATAAATGACATTTGACATACAATATAAAAGGGGATGAGACCCTTTTTGAAGTTTTGGATAAACTCTTGCTAGAAAATGAGGTAACATTTGAATTTTCGAATTTATTATTAACATAATTAATGTTTCCAGAATTATAGCTAACGCCGACGTTAGGAGTTAACGCCTGGCGATAGCTTCCAGAGCCATATCCAAGGCCATATTTGGCACTTCCATGGCATTGGTTGGCCAAGATCATGTCCAGAGATCTTTGACCAACTCCAAACTTCTTAATATCTATATTTAAACCATGAATACGAGCTTTGAGAGCGGTGTTTTCCGTTACCAACATAACGCACCGATTTGCAAAACTCTTCTTTCCTTCCTCTATTTGAGAAAGAGAGGTTTTTAAAGTTCTTTCTAAATCCCCCTTCTCCTTAGTAAGAATTTTAATATTGCATTGGGATTTAAAAAGAGCTTCTTCAAGTTCTTTCACTCTTGCCAAGGAGTGATTGCACTCTTGGCAAGATACCTTTTCTTTCCCTAATTGTTTAGATAATTTTTTGTTTTCTTTTAATAAAAGTTTATTTTCAGAATTTGGAAGATTAATATCTCTTAAACTTTTATCAAAAAATTTGCATGTTTGTAAATATTCAATATATAAATCATCATAAGTAGTAGGGAGAGTTACCTCAGTGTCACTTTTGACACTGCTTTCATCCTCAGATGTCTTGTTACTTTTTCCCATATGGCACATATTTGCCTCTTCTTCAACGCTAGTAGATGAGCCGCTTGAATCCTCGGAGGAGGAGTCATCCCATGTAGCCGCTTTTAGGACCTTCTTCTTCTCTTTTCCCATGTGCCGCTTTTCTTTACGCTCTTTCAGATATTTTGGGCACTGGATCCGGATGTGTCCGGTCTTTCTACAATGATAGCACTCCGGTGGTGGTCACTCATCATCATCCTCGTCGCTACCTCTTCCTTTCTTCGATGAAGATCCCTTCTTGATGAAGTATTTCCGAAAGGTATTTCTCCTTTCTGGATTCTTCATGAACCTTTTGAACTTCTTCACAAAGAGGTTCTCCTCGTCCTCTTCATCATCATCTCCGTCAACCTCCTTCTTTGACTTCAATGCTAAGGCCTTCTTCTTTGGCTCCAAGTTGTACTCTTGTTGATGAATCTTGAGTTCAACCTCATGCGTCTTGAGGTTCCCAATGAGGCTCTCAATTTGAAGTTTCATTAAATCATGCAACTCCGAGATAGCCCTCACCTTTGGATTGAACTTTGGAGGGAGAGACCGTAGAATTTTTCTCACCAAGGCGCCATTGGAGAACACTTTTCCAAGTACTTTTGAGTCCTTGACGATCTTGGTAAATCTTGTGTACATTGTGAAAATGCACAGTTAACCACACTAGAATTCTCTAGAGGGGGGGGGGGGGGTGAATAGAGATTTAAAACATTTTTGTGCAAAGTTAATAATTATATATATATGTGTGTAGTGATCACAGATTAGTGCTTCCCACACACCAACAAGAATTAAACAAGCAAAGAAAATAAATGCAAGAAGAAAAATCACAGCACAACACAAAGAAATATAGTGGTTCCCCAAACTTTGGGTAGTCCACTCTTCTACCCCCTTGGTAGGAATTCACTATCTTGTACTGAGTCTTTTGATAAGGAGACTCTTAGAACCACCCTGAGTCTTTTGATAAGGAGACTCTTAGAACCAACTGAGTCTTTTGAAAAGGAGACTCTTAGAACCAGTACAACTGAATTTTTTGAAGAGAGATTCTAAAAACTCTTTTACAGTATTTGAGAGTGAATGTAAAGAAGAAAAAGAAATAAGACAAGAAGGAATCATCTTCCTAGCAAGAAGATTGGAAGCACAAGAAGTAGGGAATGAAATCTCTCTTCTATAGTGAGAAGGAGATTTGTAGATTTTCTCTCTTTTAGTGAGAGCTATCAGAGTTTGCAACAGAATGGCTTCAGAAGCAGGAGAAGATGGAAGCTTGATGGTTGCTGCAGAATTATTTCTCCTTTCTTTTTACTTGGGAGCTCTTCCTCTTTTTCAAATGTAAAAATGGTGGATCACTTGTGTGTATTCTCTGCCGACTTCCTTGTTATTTTATAGCTCTGTCCATTCAAATAATACTATAGGAGAATAATTGATTATTAGACAGAGAAATAGAAAGATAGAAATATTTCCATAATAATTATATCAATGGAAGGAAAGAATTCATTCTGATTTCAAATAATGTCCATAATGGTTTTAATCAAATTAGCCAAGAATCTATTAGAGGAAGAAAATGATTCAGAACGGCTATAAAGAATAAATTGATTCCATATAAATCAGATCTATAACAGAAGGAAAGAGATCTGGCGATTTTTGAATTAAACATAGAAATCGACGTGCGTCGATTACTATTCGACGTAAGCGTCGAATTCGTCCTGGCTGAACGTCGAGAGGGGAATAAGGAAGGTGCGTCGACTAGGGTGCGTCGACTTCACTAGACGCGTCGACTAGAAGTCAGAGCTACGTCGACATAGGATACGTCGAATTCTGCTTGGAGCTACTTCGACTCATTCTGATAGCAACGTCGACAGCACTTCGACGTTGCGTCGAATACTATTCGATGCATATTTACTTAACCTTGTTTTTTTTTCTTAGAAAACATATTCAACTCATTTTCATGGGTTAAGATAAATCATTTTCCCAACAATCTCCCCCTATTTGTCTTAACCCTATACAGAGAGAAATTGTATCAGCATATTGATCAATCACAGCAAAGCATTTATATAGATAAGAAATATGCTAAGCAGTCAGAAGAAATCATATAATAAGTAATTGTCTTTCACAAGATCTAAACTAGAAACTTCTTGTGATACATGAAATTGTCAAAAGCAGAATAGAGTTTTCTAGATAAATTTTCAATAGCATCAAAAATATAGCCCCTGGCTCTATCAGGACATTCCTGGACATTCCTGATGATTGTATGCAGTTTCTCCAAGAGTTTATCACCATCAGGGAGAGTGTCATTTATGGAGTAGCCTTTACTGATGATGATTGCTGCCTTTTCATCAATCATCTCAATTGTAATGTTTTGAGTTTTCTGTTGAGTAGGCTTGAGCTCGGGTGGTCCCTTGCTATCAACCTTGGGCCTATACTTTGTTTTCTTTTCTGATTGCTGTTTCTCAGGAATCTCAATCATCTTTCCTTTCCCTTTCCAGGGTGAGGCAAGCCATTTGTCTAACTTTGCAGGTCTTTTGGGCTTCTTATAGGGAATGTAGGTATCTTATGTACACCCTACACCCCTCTTGTGCTTTTGGCCTTTCTCTAGGATGACTCCTGCATGAGGGTTTTTCTTTTGATAGGCTTCAATATCAAACAACTTCTTTGGAATTTTGATAGAAGATTCAGCAAGAATTTGTTCCTTGGTCATTCCCCTGTTGATCTTTTCCATCCAGACATTCCTCATATCTTCTACTTCTTTCCTAGATGCTTCATATTCATACAGCTCTCTTTCTCTTATTTCTTTATGCCTCTTTTCCATGTCAGGATCATGGTATTCCTTTACAGGGTTGTTAGGAATGATGACAGGCATCTTTTCAAACCTTTTTATCTCCTCACAGGCTTTTCTATACTTCTTTTCCTTTGCATACTCTTTCCTTTCTTCTTTGGAGAAGTTTTGCCAGTAGGGGATGACTTCTCTTTTTCTTTTCATTTATCCTTCTGGACTTTGCCTAGGTAGGATCTGCTTAGTGAGTTTTGCTATTGGAGGAGGTAAAGGTAGCAGTGGAGGTAGAGAAGAAGGTTGAGGTGGAGGTGAAAATAGAGAGGGAAGTTGAGGTGGAGGTAGAGGTAGCAGAGGAGAAGGAGTTTTCTCTTTAGGTGGAGAAGGAATTTGTTCAAGAGGAGGAGTTTGTTCTGCAGTGAAAGGCAGAATGACCTCTTGTAGAGTATTCTTTGCTGAGGGATGTGTGTCTCCTCCAAGCTCTTCTGAAGGGATGTCCTCAAGTAGAGGTGTCTTCAGTTTGATGTAACTGGCAGAGAAGCCAGGAGAGTGATGCTGAATTTCTTCCTCACATGGGGTTGCTTCAATCCACACTTGTCCTCTCCAGTCATCAGAGGAGGCTGCTTCTTCCTCCCCCTGGACTTCTGTGTTCTTTACCATTGCAATCTCCCCCTGGGTATGTGGGGCATCTATTCTGAATGCTGAATCCACAGCATGCTCTCCTTCAGTATGGTAGGATGAGGTCTCTTCAAAATTTTTGTTGAAGTTGTAGTCAGAGTGATTGGAGAAGATTGGAGCCTATTGTAAGAAGAGAAGTTGGTGTAATACTTTAGAGATAATTTTTAGAGTTGAAGAGGAAATTAACCCTGAGCTTTTAAGAGAGATAGAGAACCTGACAAGGGGGGTTTCTGGAGAAACTCTCCCCCTGGTTTATATCCTGCATAAAGGATTTAAACCTTTTTGGCGACAGAGGCCGTTCTTGAATGAGAGCATTAAGCTCAGGAAGAGAAGCAGAGAGGTTTGCCAGTTTGGCTGCACAGGTGTTGATCATGGCAGCACATTCGTTGGCGAAGTGATTCAGTCGATTCTGGAAGTCATTTACTAGGTGTTCGAGAGCATCGTTCATCGCTTTGATGAGGGCCGATTGATTAGGAGTTGGTGCCATTGACGCGCAGAGAGGGAGAGAGGTAGAAGACGAAGTTTTGGCGGTTGAGAAGAGTATATGTTATGAAATAAGAGGTATTATTTAAAGGAGGTGAAACGTCGAGAAAGGAAACAGAAATCAAGGTATATCAGGTAATCCAATCGTCAAAAGAGGAAGTAAGGATTTGATTATTAGTCGCCTCCGATTTCTAGCTTCACAGGAATCAAGTTTTGTAAAACATTATTTGATATTAATAAAGCATGTCTATTCATTATTGTTTTACTTGATTTCTCATTGTATTAATCTCGCAATATTTCAAAGTTTTCTAAATATAATCTTAAGTTTTTGAAAACCCTTATTCACCCCCCCCCCCTCTAAGGGCGCCGACCGATCCAACAAGTGGTATCAGAGCCAGGTTATTCCAATCGGCTTAACAATCGGGAATAATGGCATCTCATGATCTCGCTTCTACTAGTGGGGGAAATTTTTGTGAAGAGGAAAAATCACTTGCACCGCCTTTATTTGAAGGAACAAATTATAAAGGATGGAAAATTTTAATGGAAAAATTTATTAAAACTTTAGAGATAGAAGTATGGAACTTAACAATTATAAGACGTGCGGATGAATCAAATAAAAACGAACTTCATTTAGATGCAAAAGCTAAACATTATCTATTTTGTGGTCTCTCAAATGAAGTTTTCAAATTTGTATATTGTTTTTCTAGTGCTTATAAAGTATGGCGCTTTCTTGAAGAAATGTATGAACTTCCTCTCGCAGGTGTGGAACAAACACAGGAGGAAAAGAACGTACAAGCATCCATAATCATCCAAGAAGATCTCTCTCGGAGCGAGGCCATGGAGAATATTGAAATAGAAAAGGAGAACAATACATCAAGAGAAAAAGAAGATGAAAACCCATCCATAATGGAGGAAGAACTAAAAGATGATGAAGGAATTGCATGTTCACAATCTGCCTCCTCCAATAGCGCTGTAAGGAAAACTAAATCTTCTTCTTGTGTGATAACTTCCATTTCTAGTTTCAATACACTAAAAACTGCTAAACATAAGATCAAGAAATTGAAAATCACTATTAAAAATTTATATTTAGAAAATAAGAGATTAAAAGTTAATTTAGAATCAAATTGTGATGTGTCTTCATCATCTTGTTTTGAAAATACAAAATCTTGTTTTGATTGTAATAATTTTAAGGAAAAACTTAAGGAACTTGAAAAAGAAATTATTTTTATAAAAGAACAAAATGAAAAATTATATTTTGAAAATTCATCTTTGATAAATGATTGTGCTAAGTGAAAAGATTTTAAAATTGAAATTAAAGAGATGGTTGAAACATTTAATGAGTTTAGAAATGAGTATCAAAATAATATTGACTCTATTGTCTCCACTCTTAAAAATAGCACAACAGCTTATAATAAAGCTAGGCATAATCTAAAGATAAAGAATGATGAATTAAAATCAAAAATCAACTTGCTTATGAAAATTATAAATACAAATTCAATACATACAAATTTAGAATACCAAGAAATATCTAAAAGCAAGTTAAATACAAATGTCTTAACTAATCCTAATAATGGGAATAAGAAACAAAATGTTTTTTCATATCAAAAACAAAATCATCATTTACAAAATCATGTTTCTCCCAACTTAAAATTGAAATTACACAAATTTCCTATAAATGATAATTTCAATTATAATCTTCAAAGGAAAGAAAATCATCATGGAAATTTGATAAATAAGAACAATATTAAACGAAGTCTTGAATGGAGACCAAAAAGCAAAAATGAAAACTTAAATACAAGGATCCATTCATCACATTCTTTTCCCAACTTAAATTCAAATGAAAACAAATTTCAATTATATAATAAATTCAAGAGTAATGATTATGGAAATTTGAAAAACAAAAATTACATTTGTTCATGGTACGAATGGAAACCCATACTTAAGAATGACACATTAATGTCAAACGAAAGGGCCCATTCAAACATATCTCCCCAAAAGAAAACACGATGTATTTGGGTACCCAAAGGAACCGTCACTCCCGGTCCTCTTTGGATACATAAATCTCTTATTCATTAGTATCCCATCATTTGCATGAAGTAGAAATCAATTAAAATGAAATACACAAATTTCTACTTCATGATGTGCTTTAATGTCTTTTCTATTTTTTTCTTTTTGTTTTCTTTTGAACTATCATGTCATGGTCATCCTATACAATTTTGAAAATATGATCTTATCTCTTAAAAGCTCAATAATGTTTATAAAATCAAATTGATCAAAATTCCAAATCATATTTTATTTTGATGACATATCTTTTATTATTATATTCAATACTTCTAAATATCTTATATTATCCATATGAATCAAACTATAAATTTGCTATAAGATATTTCAAATTAAATCAGGTTATTTGGCTATTAAGATTCTTAGCCTTCACCAACAAGTGGTTTAGTGAAGTAACTTCATCTAAAAGAAAATTCAAGATTTAAATAAAAGCTCAACTTTCAATATGGGTGTCATTGTTCACAAAAATAAATTATATTGTGTTCTCTCCTTGATATCAAACATGATCTAAATCATCACTATTGTTCACCTATCAAAAATCACATATATATATTCAAAATTCTTAATTAAAGGAAAATCACTAAAATGTACTGAAAGAAGTTATCTTCATAATGAATATTGAATTCACAAACACCACCATGATCTAGTGATATCCTTTGCTAAACATCTCTAAAATCATAATTCATATCAAGAATCATCTATAAACAACTATCACAAATTATATGATAATTGACATTATAATTGTTTACCATGGTTGGTGTTATGGTGTATTATGTGTGTATTGTGATATATATTTCTAGTTTAGACCTTTGAATCATTTTGATATCAAATCAAATAGAATTATCACTCCATTCTAGGTCTCTAAGTTTTAACACAATCAAACTTTGGCATAACATTATTCTCAAATTTATCATACTAACATTGTCACCTAAAGAATATTTATATCTATGTTAGGTTTTATATGACAAGGCATATCCATGTTACTATTTGCGTGAACATTACTCCTTGTTCACCGAAACCATGCTTATTTGATTTGTTCAAACATGATATCTTGGGATTTCATTTCCTATTCTGTTAAGTTATAAGCACAAGTCTTTAGAAAAGTCAAAATGAAAACATAAGTAAATATATCTCATACAATGATTAGTTTGTCAAGTCATATAAGAAATCGCTAACGTTTCATGCAATTTGGACCATCCAAAACATTTCCAAAAATTCTGCAAATTCAGCATGAAACTACTAATGGGACACCTAATCAAGTTCAAGCATCAAAATTTTCAAAACCCTAAAAAATCACTTACTGTTTCCCACGCTAGCGCTAGCGCCGGTGCTAGCGTCGAGGTTCATTTTTCTGTATTTTTTAAGTTTCTAAAAATCCCTAAAAATATATAAATCTATATTTTCTACTTAGTTTTGCACTTCTGTGTTTATTTATTTTTTTGAAAAATCAAATACAAAATTACAAAAGCAAAAATTACAAAAATATGCTTTTATTTGTAAAAATCAACTACAAAAATATAAAACAAAACAAAAACAAGTATCAAAATTATTCTTTTGAACTTGACTTTTCTATGTATCTTGTGAAAGGGTGATTTGGGCTATCATCCCATCATATCACCTAGTACCGGGCGAACCTCTCACAAGATAGTCCTCGGGAAGTCCAAGATCAATTTTATGAGTTCAAACTTTAAATAAAAATTACTCTTCAAAAATATCAAAAATATTGTATGAACTTCATTGAAAAACAAGCATGATTTAGTCTATTATTTAGAAATTCTACAATGTTGCAATTTATCTTTTCAAACTACGCTGAACATTGTTTTCATCATGCTTAGATATATCTATTAATATGTGCATCAATTATATGTTAAAGGTTGTGTAGGATCAAGCTTAGCATGCCTCTAAGTATGAGATATGTTTTATGTTTGATAATGATAGATATTCACTCACTTTTTGGCATTGTCTACATATGGTTTAATTTAAGAATGCTTATGTATGTTTTGTATTAGTACAAATAAATTAAAATCGCACAAGTATCATACCTACACTCCTTCTTTTGCACTCTTAAAAATCAAGAAAAGTGGTTATATTTTTCTCTCATAAAATCTATTGATTTGCAAAACAAGTGTATTCGGAGAACTTTGTATAAAACAAAATTATAAAATACATGACAAAGATAACTCCACCAAGCACTACTTGAACCTCCTGATAAGTCTTAATGAGCATTGTGAGGTTGAGCACCTTGGAAAGAATAATAAAGTGTCTTGTGCAAATCAAATCTTTCTTTCAAAAATAAGAAAAACCACTTACTCTTAAGTACACCGGATCACTAGTCTCAAACAGTAAAAATAAAATCTGTGATCCCCCAAGCACTACTTTGCACCCTGATAAGTCTTAATGAGCATTGTGTGTGCAAAGCACCTTGGTAGTTGTACTTCTTATTTGTGCATTAAAGTATGTGGAAGTAAAATTATTTGTGTTTTGTTGTGCTTCTACTTTACATATCTCTTGTATTTTTGATTAAAACACTCGTATACTCTACTCAAAAATACAATTATGTGCACATCATTATCGTCTATAACACTTCTTCTTATGAGTATTGGATCCTAACGCTAATTCTATGCTACTCTTTATTTATGAAATGCACTAGATAACCTAGCATGTTTTCTACAATATTTAGTATGATTTGAAATTATGAATTGAAATTACATTATAGTAATCTCTTTATGATAATATTATTTCATGCTTGGTTATTTATTATTTTTTGTCAACCATAAAAGATTTTCATTGAAACATGATTTACATAAACATCTTCTTTTTGAAATTAAACTTATATATCTCTTTATGGATTATCCTTGATTACAATAAGATGTTTCATGTATTTCTACAAGTCTTCCGCATCATCACCATATAATTTCTACCTTGCGCTTTCATGCTTATATCAAGTCTAAAATCTCAATTTTTCTAAAAACAAGTGGTAGACTTGCTGGGTAGAATTTATATTGGTTGTTCTAACACGTATATCATTTTTTATGCTATAAACTCTGATTTATTTCTATGTACACTTTCATGCTAAACACTCCTACAACAAGTAAAATATCGCCTATAAAAACATCCTCTTTTTATTAAATTTCAAATCAATATTTTCTTCTCTAATTGCTATAAGGATGTTGTTTCCTTCTTCCAAAATGCTTCAACTCTTATAAAGTTAGTTTTGAAACTCAAAAACATCTCCTTTTTGAACTTAAACTCTTATTTAGTATTATGATGATTTCGCAATACTCAAACTCTGATTCATTCATTTCAATATAGCTATGTGAGTTTTATTTCAAAATAATTCAAATAAACATATAAACCCATATGCTATGAAATTTTCCCATTAGATTTAAATGCTTAATGTTTCCAATAATTGTTATCCTTGACTTCATTTCTCACCATAGCGGGGGCGTAGGTTGTAGACATTAGATCACCTTATCTCTAGTCATGTCTTGTCCTTAACCGGGGAGGGTTCCAGTGGGGCCTTGCGAGGCACTGGGGGGAAAGAGTGCTAGGTTGAGTTCTGTCTAGTGTTTGCATATGGGACTAACAACCCAACCTACGGCATGTGTGCAGGTCCTCATGCCCATCCATCACTTAGTACGGGGCTAGGGTGTAGACTTATTGTCTGGGTAGATTGGTTACTTGGAAATCATTATTTTTTGCTTAAACTCTGATATATAAAAAGGGGAGAACTACAAACAAAAGGGATAAAATAAGTCATAACTCTGATCATTTTCAATGAAAGACAAGTCTAAAACTCCTTATCATTTCCTTTAAAAGCTCGATCATGCCTTATCTTCTATTTACAAATTCTTTGGTGCTTTGTTTCCCTACCCACTTTTGCTAATAACAAAGGGGGAGAACTAACATGATAAAATGCAAAAGAGGGAGAACTAACATGATAAATATAATCCGCTATCAAAATAAAAACCCAACATGATTGATTAAGTTGATAACATACATATTAGGGGAGCATTCACATAGGGGGAGCGTATATTTAGGGGGAGCAATTCTAAATGCTAAAATCAATAATTATCCTAAAGTCATCACTCTCACACACACACAAGTATAGTCTCATCATGCTTATTTATTAATGTCTTGTTTTACCATTAATGGATTTGTTATTATCAAAAGGGGGAGTTTGTTGGAACATGGTCTTCCGCATCTCCTAGGTTTGAGAATAACAAATCCTATGTGTATTTGATCTTGTGTGTTCAAGTGTACAGGTTTACTAGGTCCACTTGACTCAAGGAGTACACATGATGACTGCCCCCAAAACTGAGGCCAATATTCGAACAGGCTCACTAGCGCCGGCGGTAGCAATAGCGCCTGGCGCTAGCGTTGATTAGCACGATTCCGGCTGTGTTTTTAGAAAGAGCTAACGCCAGGCGGTAGCAGATAGCGCTGGCGGTAGCACGGAGCATAAGAGGCATAGAGCAAAATGTTGCCACGGATTGAAGATCCTGCCGCGCAAAAACTTTCCTAATCCGGGCTAGCGCCAGTGGTAGCGCTAGCGCCGACGGTAGCATGGAGGCTATAAATTGAATGTTTTGGCTCCAAATTCTTCATCCTCCTCCAATCCCAAACTCCAGAGCTTCGTGTCACAGCAGAGAGAGGAAGATTCAGAGAGATACTCCCACAAATCCATGAAGGCTTAAGGAGATCCGTGGAGAAGATTTCAATATGAGTCATCATCGTGATGAAAGACTGCATCGACTACGATCATACTCCGTGCCTTCGTCCACTTCTCCAAGAGATCCACATAGAGGGAGTTTTTATATTATTGTCTTTTTCATTTCATATCTTTTCTGTAAACGGTAGTGAAATCGCCTCGTGTTGGTGACTAGGTCTGGGGTAGGACTTAGGGCTGAAAATCGCCTCGTGTTGGCGACTAGATCTAGGCTAGGTCTAGGGGGTGCTCGAGGCCTTTCTGGGGATAGATTGGCTAGAGCGGCTTGAGGCCGTATCTGGGGAGAGATCGGCTAAAGCCAACCGGTTCGTGGGGATACGAGTCGGTATAGAAAACAAAAAGGATTTTTATTAGTCGCCTCCGATTTCTAGCATCACAGGAATCAAGTTTTGTAAAATATTATTTGATATTAATAAAGCATGTCTATTCATTATTGTTTTACTTGATTTCTCATTGTATTAATCTTGCAATATTTCAAAGTTTTCTAAATATAATCTTAAGTTTTTGAAAACCCTTATTCACCCCCCATCTAAGGGCGCCGACCGATCCAACAGCTCAGACCCGCAAGTCTAGCCTCTGCCCTGGCCCGCAAGCCTCACAGTTCTCAAGCCCTCAATCTTGACAATGTCGGACCCGCAAGTCCACTGCCCTAGCCCTCAAGCCTCATAGCTCTCCATCCCTCAAGCTAGACACTCAGGCCCGCAAGCCTTACAAGAAATTACAGTGATGACAACTGCTTCTTCTGCCTGATGAAGATCGGCAACTTAGCCTGATGGAGATCGGCTCCTTAGCCTGATGGAGATCGGCTTCTTAGACTTGAAGAAGATGCTTCTTGATAGGTTGTTTTTAGCACTAGATCTTCTTCAGCCTCCTCTTCTTTTGCCTAATGTTGATCGGCTACTTATCAGTCAATGGAGATGACTGATTCTTTGAGAACGCTTGATTCTTGTTCTCTCCTTTTTCTTCTTCTTCTCCGCAGCGACGGCGGGATTCTATTTCTTTCTTTTCTCTCTCCTTCTTATTTTTTTAGGGCAACCTCTTATCTCTTTTATAAGATTGGGAGGCTCCCAACGGTCTCATATGATGTCCTTTAATGTTAGACGCCCATTCCTTAAGAGCACGCGCTGATTGGACAATCAGGCGGCGGCATTAAATGCTGACAACGCATCCGGAATATTTCAATACCGTCTCGACGTTATTTCCAGCTTCATGCCAATACTGACAGCTTTACGATGATATAGATAATATCTCGATGATAGGACTTTGTCGATGCCTTAGACCTGGGTGGATATTCAAGTCTTCTAGCTTCTGCCTTTGATGTTGATATCTCGACGATACGAGATATTCTAGCCTTTCTGCATATACAGCGATATGCTATCTCTGACTGTGTCGTCGTGCTCTTCTTTCTTGTAGTATGTCATCGTAATCACTTTGTTCTTTCGATGACTTGAGCGATATCATGTCGGCAGACTCTGCTTCAACAACTGCTTGTCTTCAGCTTTCCTTCTTCAGTCTTCTCGACGTCACACCTTCTTTATGATGATGTTTGTTCTTCTCGACGACAAGGCTACTCTGTTGATGTCGACGATACTGCATCTTCTCGATGACATTCCTTCCATTGATATCTTCAAGTCTTCTCTGCGTTCGACGAACTCCATTCTGCGTTCAACGAACAACATTCTTTGTTCCTTTAACAGCATTCTGCGTTCGACGAACTCGCCAAGTCTTTGCGTTCGACGAACTGCATTCTTCGTTCGACGAACTCCATTCTTCGTTCGACGAACTCGCCAAGTCTTTGCGTTTTCTTTGCTCATCATCATGATGACAAGCATACTTTGTTGACGACATCTTCTATTCTTCTTGACAACATTCCTTTAACTTCCTGAGATTATGAGCTAGAGAAGTGATCAAATACAAAGTGAAGTTTTCTTGACTTGGTGACTTCTTCAAATCAGGAATCATGTGGGCAAGATTCCCAACAATGGTCTTTCAGTATACCCCTTTAGGTGAAGAAGTGTTGCATTATTATGCCACCAATATTTGGCTATATGTCCTAGTTTAGAACAGCAGAAACATCTAGGAATAAATGTAAAGAGAGGTTTAGATGTTGGATAAATTTGTGCAGGAAACAAGTGTAGAGAAGAAATCGACGCATCATTAGAGTTGCGTCGAATGTAATTCGACGTGCCTGCATAGTTCCATCGATAGTCATTTAATGCATGGTATTGGTTACTTCGAGTGTAATTTGACGCATCATCATACTTGCTTCGAAATGATGTCGACTCATATGCTGAACTATGTCGAGTTGCATTCGACGCACCTTTAAAATTGCATCGAGTTCTATTCGACGTTTGACTCTTTTTCTTATTTTTTTATTTGATTAATCTAAGGGGTATTTTCCTAAAATTCCTGGCTGATTCCCAATGTTTACCATATTAAATATGGTGAGTTTATTAGGGTCATTATTATTATGATCTTTACTTGAATCTACAGAATAATTAGGACTAGATCTGAATAATGCTACAAGACTTTCCCATGCATGTATGCTAGGAATTAGTGTGCTAGTGGATGGTAGTGATTCTAGATCAAGATGATCAAATCTCTTGGAGAGATTTTGTGAGATATCTTTAAGCTTTTGACTCCTTCCATTGAGGGAGTCCTCAAAGGCTTTTGCCTTGGAGTCTTTCTTTAGATCTGAATTCTCATTATCTAATATGTATAATTCCTTTTCTTTCTTATATAATTTATCTCTCAGATCATTGTTAACTAAGTACTGGTTATCTTCCTTAAGGTTTTCTAATTCTGTTCTAATTATTTTAAGTTCCTTTTGGTTGTTAATAAAGTCTTGATAGAATTCTTTAAAGCAGTCTTTAAAATCTCTTGATGAAAAGTTAAAGTCATCAAAGATTGTTACCTCATTCTCAACAATAGAGTCTTCCAGAGACATTAAGCAGGCTTCTTCTGGTCCACAATCATCATCATCATCAGATGAGGAGGAGCTTGATTCAGAGTCTGAATCACTCCAGGTTTCAGCTATGAAACCTTTCCATCCTTTCTTATCCTTCTTCCAGAAGGATTTCTTCTTGTGCTCCTTCCTCTACTTGTTGTTCTTGTTCATTTCTTCCTCAGGACACTCAGTGGAAAAGTGTCCTGGTTTTCTGTAGGAAAAACAAATAATCTCATGTTTAGAAGTTTTTTCATACCTTAGCTTGCTTGAAGTCCTCTCCTTCCTTCTAAAGTCCTCTGTCCTGAACCACCTCTTGAATCTTTTAGCCAAGAGATTGAACATCTCTTCTTCAATGGTGGAGGACTCTACTTCAACAGTCTTTAATGCAAGAGTCCTCTCTTTAGGAGTTGATATTCTTTCCTGGGCTTCTAACTCATCCCTGCTTTTTAGTAGAAGCTCATTGGACTTGAGCTTTCCTAATAGAGCATCCGTTGTTATCTCTCTGAGGCATCTAGAATCTCTAATAGCCCAGATTCTAGAGCCCCATGTGTTTGGGAAGCACTTGAGGAGCTTGTCATTAATTTTCTGTCAAAGAAATTTCTTTATCAAGCCCTCTCAGCTCATTTATGTTGAGGCTGAATCTGTCATGCATTTTTGTTATGCTTTCATCAGCCTTTTTCTTGAAGTTCTCATACTGGGATATGAGAAGTGACTTTTTCTCTTTTCTCTCATCAGAGCTGCCTTCAACTAATCTGGAGAGAGATTCCCAGATTTCTTTGGCAGAGTTGCAATCATCAACTTTTTGTAATATGTCATCTGACATAGTTGAGACTAAGATATTCATGGCCTTGGCATCACATGCCTTGGCCTTCTTCTCAGCATCAGTCCACTATGCTCTAGGGACAGGGGATTTTATGACTTTCCCACTAGCATCCTTCCTTACTGGGGCTGGGGGACCTATAAGGATGACATTGAAAATCTCTTCATCAATGGAGTTCATATATATTTTTATTTTGGCCTTCCAGAATGTAAACTTATTCAAGTTACACACTGGAGGTCTTGTTGAGGCATAATCCTTAGAACTCATTTTCTTAGTAAAATAATTTTATTGTAGAGAAGTAAGAGTAGGAGGATGATGAGTCCTGATCATATACACTTTTATGGACTCATCTGGGCCGTTTAGTTAGTCATTTCACTGCACTTTAGCCCTGTTTTAGTTCATATTTGTTAATCCATGCTAGGTGCACCTTTTGGCCCATTTTGGTGTGATTTCATGTTTATTTTCATTAGTGGTTTTCATGCACTGTTAGGTGCCACTTTTAGTGGCTGGATTTGTGGTTGTACGCTAGAACAGGAGTCGTGCAGGTGTTTCCGGTGCAATTCTGCACAGGAACACTGCGCACGATCACTGGTTCTATTGCGCACGACCACTGGTCGTGCGCCACTGATCGTGTGCACTTAACGCCTTTTTCACGAGTTCTGTTTGGTGCAGTGCGCACGACCACCAATGCCAGTGCGCACGACCACCGGTCGTGCGCCACTGCTCGTGCGCATTGAACATTAAATTTCTGAGTTCTGTTTCATCTATTGCGCACGACCACTGACGCTAGTGCGCACGACCACCGGTCGTGCGCCACTGGTCGTGCGAACATTTTATTTTATAATTTCTGTCTTTGCAGGTTCCGTCCAGGCAGAGCGCACGATCACAGGATTCTAGTGCGCACGACCACTGGTCGTGCGCCAATGACCGTGCGCACTGTTTAATTCCAGCGCTTATAAATAGCCCTGCTCGCGATTTTAGGTCGATCGATCGCTTCCAGCCGCCGTTTTCCGCCCGATTCCGCCCAGTTTCGCCCCTCCACCGTCACCCACCATATAGAGGTGCTCCGGGCTTGCTCTTCACGCCAATCTTGAGCCGGAGTCTCCTCTCGGCCTCCTCCTTCATCCAAGTGCTCCAAGGAAGGTTTAGCCGCCATCGCCATCAAGCAAGACGAAGTTTGCAACCTCTACCGGATCGTGACACGAAGAAGACGGGTCCATTGGAGAGTCGTGACAGCTCTCTCTACCCCGGACGTAGTTGCGGACCGAGCTTGGACGCGGATTGACAACCCGGCGATTCCAACCGTGAATCTCCAACGAGCCTTCGGATTCGGTCGATTTCTTGCCTTGTTCTCTTCTTATTGATGTGTATGTAGCTAGATCTAACATTATGATGAAGCGTGCTTGATTATTAGCATTTTTACTTGATTATGTCTATGTGATTTGAGTATTCTTGCTTATTATTTTGAGGTGTGCCTTGTGGTGTGGATTGTTGGTTGTGTTGTGCCGCCCTAACAATTGTTAGTGGTGTGCTTGTCGAAGAGGTGCGTGCGACCCTCAATCCGTAAGCCTACTCGCCCATCCGCCTACCGAAGCGTGGCATCGCGGCCCGTATTCCATCCCGCCTAACGAAGCAGCGCGCTCAAGGCCTGCATAGTTCGATCCATTAGCCTTCTCGTCCATCCGCCCTTGCGACGCAGCGCGCTCAAGGCCTGCCTAGTTTCCATCCCGCCAAGCGAAGCTTTGCATAGCGGCATTGCATAGGAGTAGTTGTTAGCTTTTATTTTGTTTTCCAAAAGCCAACCCAACTCCCCCGCAATCCATCCGATTTAAGGACTTCGATCTCAAGTCCTGCCTCAATAGTAAACTCCACCTTATTGTGTTCCTCAAGAGACCGACACTCGGGGATTTATTCCCAATTTTTATTACTTGAACGATCGGTACACTGCCGTTTCGTGTCGCAGTCGAGCTACCGCCTATAGCGGTGTGTGAGATTTGCGCCATCAAGTTTTTGGCGCCGTTGCCGCGGACCTGCCACAGACGATACCTTGCTGGGCAAGGATATTTTTGGTAAGATGAGTGAGGACCAGGCCTCCTCCTCTTCTTACTTTCTTTTCCCTCTACCTGTGATGGGCAGGTTTTATTTATATGTAGGTAGAGGGGTGACTGCTCTATCTCCGTATCGGTACCAGCTACCGACACGCATATTAGAACAGTTACCTGTCCACTTTTCTTTTCATAGGCCCATTAGCTAGAACTGTACAAATGCCAAATAAGTCGTGCTGGGATGACAATAACCCCAGTAGTTATCTTCCTTTTCTGCATTTCTATTTTTATCTAATCATGTTTAGTTAGTAGTATTTTCTTTTCAGTTTTCTATTTTCTTCTGTTTTTGCGGAGCTGACCCCTGCAGGTATCTTTTCTGGATGACGGACGCTGCAGCTTAGTCCAGGTTTTCACGCCAATCTTCTGGTGTGCTCATTTCTGAGCACTGGGTACCCTCTTTCCCTAGCATTATTCTGAATTTCATAGCTGCATTTTGCGCATATTGTTTAGTTTAAGTCTGGGGGGGAGTGTACCGAGTGTTCACTACACGTGTACACGTTTTTGCATATCAGAAGTGTATTTTTATTATTGCATACACCACAACACCCGCTTGAGCGCGTACTCATCTGTTTGTTCGCTCTGCTGTGAATTTAATTCTTCCGCTTATTTGGGAAAATCTAGGTGATGGTTTAGAATTATGTAGCAGAGTAAAATGTTGACTCTAGTAGTGCTCCTAGTCGAGTGCTCGGTTGCATAGAAATTTGTGTAGATTAGACTTCTTTTTATGCTTATGGTTTTATATTTTTCTATTAGTGTAAATGTTGTTTACTCTACTCAAATGGTGAATCCGGTGTGAATCAAACGGTGGCATAGGGATGTGTGTGAACGATCGCTAGAATCGTATTGCTTGAGTCGGGAGAAAGGAGAATCTTTCTCGGTGGCTAGAACTTGCCCCAAGCGATTCTTGAAGCATGGGTATACGGTTAGTCAATTGTGTGAATGTGATTTAGGCCATCATTTTGGCCCGGTTGAGCCTTTGTGCCTATCCCTACCGCTTTATCCTCGCTAGCCCAGTTGTGCCTACCCGTTCTTTGATTCAGCCCCACTTTCATTTCACCAAAGCCTAAAAGCCAATCCTAGTCGCACGCCCAAATCTGAGCTTTAGCTGTTTATTATTTTCATGGGTTGGGGTGTTGATGTTGTGATACTTTTGTGAATATGTGGATGTGCAACATTGATAAATTTGCTGAAAATGTTTTGAAAAGAAAAGAAAAGAAAAAAAAATGGGAAAAAGAAAAGAAGTAAAAAGAAACGAAAAAGGAGTTGAGCTTTAATGAAAAATCTGTGTAAAAATATATGTTTGGGAGTAGGCGGTGCACACACCCATGCTGTTAAGTCCAAGTCTGGGGGTGTTGTGTACCCGCGTGTTTGTGTGGCGAATGAGGATAGTTTCCTACATTAGCTCATTTGGGTTTAGTGCTTGAGCCGTCGTTTTTATCTTTGTTTATCCTCACCTAAACCCAAGCCCCATTTAAAACCTAAAGTCCTATTGATTCACGCATTTGAGTCAAACCAGTGCCGTGGAGAGAATGTGACCGGGCAAGCTTATGGTCACCGACACTGATGGATTTCAGTGGAGTTTTTCCCGCATCCCGATCTTGAGCAATGCTCGTCTCAGCGTTCAGTTTACTTTCTCCGTATGCACGACCGAATGATTCACCGTTGTTCACCATTTTGAGTAGTTGTAATATGTTTTTACTCTTTTAGAAATATATAGACTGTTTATATAATCAGAAATCTTCTCTACTACTTTTCTTATGCACGTGAGCATGCGACTTCGCATGTTACTCTATATTGTAGTTTTAAGCCATCTACTTTTCTTTCCCCGTTCGCTTAGAATTTGTTTGCTCGAGACGCGCAAACAGTTAAGTCTGGGGGTGTGATGAGTCCTCATCATATACACTTTTATGGACTCATCTGGGCCGTTTAGTTAGTCATTTCACTGCACTTTAGCCCTGTTTTAGTTCATATTTGATATCCCATGCTAGGTGCACCTTTTGGCCCATTTTGGTGCGATTTCATGTTGATTTTCATTAGTAGTTTTCATGCATTGTTCGGTGCCACTTTTAGTGGCCGGATTTGTGGTTGTACGCTAGAACAGGAGTCGTGCAGGTGTTTCCGGTGCAATTCTGCACAGGAACACTGCGCACGATCACTGGTTCTATTGCGCACGACCACTGGTCGTGCGCCACTGATCGTGTGCACTTAACGCTTTTTTCATAAGTTCTGTTTGGTGCAGTGCGCACGATCATCAACTCCAGCGCGCAAGACCACCGGTCGTGCGCCACTGGTCGTGCGAACATTTTATTTTATAATTTCTGTCTTTGCAGGTTCCGTCCAGGCAGAGCGCACGATCACAGGATTCTAGTGCGCACGACCACTGGTCGTGCGCCAATGACCGTGCGCACTGTTTAATTCCAGCGCCTATAAATTCCCTGCTCGCGATTTTAGGTCATCAGATCGCTTCCAGCCGCCGTTTTCCGCCCGATTCCGCCCAGTTTCGCCCCTCCACCGTCGCCCACCATCTAGAGGTGCTCCAGGCTTGCTCTTCACGCCAATCTTGAGCCGGAGTCTCCTCTCGGCCTCCTCCTTCATCCAAGTGCTCCAAGGAAGGTTTAGCCGCCATCGCCATCAAGCAAGACGAAGTTTGCAACCTCTACCGGATCGTGACACGAAGAAGACGGGTCCATTGGAGAGTCGTGACAGCTCTCTCTACCCCGGACGTAGTTGCGGACCGAGCTTGGACGCGGATTGACAACCCGGCGATTCCAACCGTGAATCTCCAACGAGCCTTCGGATTCGGTCGATTTCTTGCCTTGTTCTCTTCTTATTGATGTGTATGTAGCTAGATCTAACATTATGATGAAGCGTGCTTGATTATTAGCATTTTTACTTGATTATGTCTATGTGATTTGAGTATTCTTGCTTATTATTTTGAGGTGTGCCTTGTGGTGTGGATTGTTGGTTGTGTTGTGCCGCCCTAACAATTGTTAGTGGTGTGCTTGTCGAAGAGGTGCGTGCGACCCTCAATCCGTAAGCCTACTCGCCCATCCGCCTACCGAAGCGTGGCATCGCGGCCCGTATTCCATCCCGCCTAACGAAGCAGCGCGCTCAAGGCCTGCATAGTTCGATCCATTAGCCTTCTCGTCCATCCGCCCTTGCGACGCAGCGCGCTCAAGGCCTGCCTAGTTTCCATCCCGCCAAGCGAAGCTTTGCATAGCGGCATTGCATAGGAGTAGTTGTTAGCTTTTATTTTGTTTTCCAAAAGCCAACCCAACTCCCCCGCAATCCATCCGATTTAAGGACTTCGATCTCAAGTCCTTCCTCGACATTTAACTCCACCTTACTGTGTTCCTCAAGAGACCGACACTCGGGGATTTATTCCCAATTTTTATTACTTGAACGATCGGTACACTGCCGTTTCGTGTCGCAGTCGAGCTACCGCCTATAGCGGTGTGTGAGATTTGCGCCATCAAGTTTTTGGCGCCGTTGCCGGGGAACACGGTCGTGTGAGTTTTTCTTGAGAGGTAGACGAGAGATTGTAGTTCTTTTTCGCTTGTATATCCATTTTTCAACTTTGTTTTTGTCTAAAAAAAAAAAAAAAAAAAAAAAAAAATTTTAGCCTCTTAATTTTCTTTGCTCTGTTGTTTTCTCTAGTTTTTAACTTTTCTAAAGCAGGATTTTCAGATTTATCTTGTGTGTGTAGTATTATTTTGCAAAGAATCTTTATTTTCTGTTATCCACATACTTCTGTGATGTATTCTGAAGCCGAGTGTCATCTTTCTGACACTTTGCGTCGATACATCGACGCCATGACTGCTTTAAACGCTGAGCATTGTATTAGGTGTTTGTTATGTCAAGGTATAGGCCATGTGTTGAAGGATTGCCCTCGTCTGTGCGATCCTTCCCCCTCTGAGGACGTGTACGTAGCATCCCCCCGTTTACGGGAGACTACTGCGGACAGGCCCACCAGAGTGTTGCCTGGCCCCTATACTGACATTGCACATCTTGCTCGATCTTTGCCCTTGGAGATTACCGAGGAATCTCTCGCCGCGTACTGCTCTTTCATGGGTCCCTCAATCCCCTCTTATGAGCTTCCCTTGAGTGACGATGTGCACTCATTCGATGGTCAACAGGGACAGGATTGGGAACTCATGGATGCACCAGTATGGTGTGCAGATTCTGGTTCTTCCTGCGGGGAGGCGTCTGTGGATATTCTCGCGGAGGCGACTGCTCATTTACTTTCTGATCATGAGAGCAGTCCGGTTCCTCCGCATTCCTTGCAAAATTCATCTACTCCAATCTTTAGTGAGTCGGCTGATGATGTCGTTCTGGTGGCTGATTCAGCGCCTGAGGTTGCGCCAAAGTGGGACGAGGATTTTATTCTCTCTGATGGGGAGTTTGATACCTTTGAACACGATGACGCGCCGCGGTGGGATGAGGAGGATTCTCTTTCCAAGGAGGAGGTATTTACCTTCTTATTGGATGGGGACATCCGGCTCACCACCAAGGACCCCGAGCTCTTGGGTTCTCCTCGTTACGACTCATATGATACTGACAGTGATCTATGTTTGGATCCTGCTGGGAGTGAGACCGGGACCACTCCCCCGCTTGACTTTTATTTATGTCCTTCGTCTTATTTATTTCTTGATCCCCTTTCTTCATCCGAGCCTGTGCAGGTTGAGTCTTCACAGGTACATCAGGAGGACTTGGAGCATGATGCTCAAGTCAATGATGAGTGTATCCTCACATGTGAGGAGGTTGACCCCTCCTCCATAGAGGAAGCTCCACTCATTGCCTTTTCCTCCTGCTGCCTCCCTGGTGACGATACCTTGCTAGGCAAGGATGTGTTTTGTGAGATGAGTGAGGACCATGCCTCCTCCTTTTCTTACATTCTCTACCCTCTACCTGTGAGGAGCAGGTATCTATATTTAGGTAGAGGGGTGACTGCTCTGTCTCCGTATCGGTACCCGCTACCGATGCGCATATTAGAACAGTTACCTGTGCACTTTTCTTTTCATAGGCCTATAAGCTAGAACTGTACAAAATCTGAATAAGTCGTGCTGGGATGACAATAACCCCAGTAGTTATCTTACTTTTCATGCATTTTATTTTATTTAATCATGTTTAGTTAGCTGTAGTTTATTTTAGTTTGTCTTTTTCTGTTTCTTTTGTTTTGCGGAGCTGACCCTTGCAGGTACTTCTTCTGGAAGGCGGATGCTGCAGCTTAGTCGTGGTTTAAACGCCAATCTTCTGGTGTGCTCATTTCTGAGCACTGGGTACTCTCTTTCCCTAGCTTTTTCTGATTTTCATGTCATATATTCTGTGGATTGTTTAGTTTAAGTCTGGGGGAGAGTAGTTTTGTTTACCCGCTCACGTGCACTATTGCACTGCATGCTAGAAGATTTCTTTTAAAATGTTTTGTTTATTTTCATTGCACACCACAGCACCCACTTGAGCGCGTACTCGTCTGTATGCGTGCTCTGTAGTGAATTTAATTCTTCTGCTTATGTGGGAAAGTCTAGATGATGGCTTAAGACTATGTAGTAGAGTAAAATGTTGACTCTAGTAGTGCTCCTAGTCGAGTGCTCGGTTGCATAGGAATTTGTGTAGATTAGACTTCTCTTTATACTATGGTTTTATATTTTTTCTTATTAGTGTAAATGTTGTTTACTTTACTCAAATGGTGAATCTGGTGTGAATCAAACGGTAGCATAGGGATGTGTGTAAACGATCGCTAGATTCGTATTGCTTGAGTCGGGAGAAAGGAGAATCTTTCTCGGTGGCTAGAGCTTGCCCCAAGCGATTCTTGAAGCATTGGCATAGGATAGTTCTAGTGCGTGAGAATGACGTAGGCCATTATTTTGGCCCGGTTGAACTTTTTATTTCATGCCTATCGTCTACCCTTGCTAGCCCCTTTGTGCCTACCCTTTCCTTGATTCAGCTCCACATGTTTCTCACCAAAGCCTAAAAGCCTAACCTAGTCGCACACCCAAATCTGAGCTTTAGTTGTAATTTCATTTACATTTTGGGGGGTGTTGATTGTGGTGTTTACTATGAGAACCTGTGGTTATGCTCATTTGAAAATTTGCTGAAAGAAAACGACAAGGAAAAGAAGATTTAAAGAAAAAGAAAAAAAAATTGAAAAGGAAAAAAGAGAAAAAGAAAGGTGAGTTTTATTGAAAATCATGTAGAAGAATTGTGTATTGGGAGTAGGCGGTGCACACACCTATGTTGCAAATGTCCAAGTCTGGGGTTGTGATGCACTTGCATTCGATTTTGGTGCGTGGGTAGTTATTTTTAAAGCTCATTTGGGTTATGTGTTTAAGCCATTTTGTGTATCCTTGTTTACCTCACCGTAACCCAAGCCCCATCTCTAACCTAAAGTCCTACCGACTCACGCTATGAACCAATCTAGTGTCGTGGAGAGAATGTGACCGGGCAAGCCTATGGTCACCGACACTGATGGATTTCAGTGGAGTTTTTCCCGCATCCCGATCTTGGGCAATGCTCGTCTCAGCGTTCTATTTACTTTCTCCATATGCATGACCGAACGATTCACTGTTGTTCACCAATTGAGTAGTTGTAATATGCTTTTACCCTTTTAGAAATATATAAACTGTTGTTATAATTAGAAACCTTTTCTACTATTTTTCTTATGCACGTGAGCATGCGACTTCGCATGGTACTCTGTATTGTAGTTTTAAGCCATCTACTGTTCTTTCCTAGTTCGCTTAGAATTTGTTTGCTCGGGACGCGCAAACAGTTAAGTCTGGGGGTGTGATGAGTCCTGATCATATACACTTTTATGGACTCATCTGGGCCGTTTAGTTAGTCATTTCACTGCACTTTAGCCCTGTTTTAGTTCATATTTGTTAATCCATGCTAGGTGCACCTTTTGGCCCATTTTGGTGTGATTTCATGTTTATTTTCATTAGTGGTTTTCATGCACTGTTAGGTGCCACTTTTAGTGGCTGGATTTGTGGTTGTACGCTAGAACAGGAGTCGTGCAGGTGTTTCCGGTGCAATTCTGCACAGGAACACTGCGCACGATCACTGGTTCTATTGCGCACGACCACTGGTCGTGCGCCACTGATCGTGTGCACTTAACGCCTTTTTCACGAGTTCTGTTTGGTGCAGTGCGCACGACCACCAATGCCAGTGCGCACGACCACCGGTCGTGCGCCACTGCTCGTGCGCATTGAACATTAAATTTCTGAGTTCTGTTTCATCTATTGCGCACGACCACTGACGCTAGTGCGCACGACCACCGGTCGTGCGCCACTGGTCGTGCGAACATTTTATTTTATAATTTCTGTCTTTGCAGGTTCCGTCCAGGCAGAGCGCACGATCACAGGATTCTAGTGCGCACGACCACTGGTCGTGCGCCAATGACCGTGCGCACTGTTTAATTCCAGCGCTTATAAATAGCCCTGCTCGCGATTTTAGGTCGATCGATCGCTTCCAGCCGCCGTTTTCCGCCCGATTCCGCCCAGTTTCGCCCCTCCACCGTCACCCACCATATAGAGGTGCTCCGGGCTTGCTCTTCACGCCAATCTTGAGCCGGAGTCTCCTCTCGGCCTCCTCCTTCATCCAAGTGCCCCAAGGAAGGTTTAGCCGCCATCGCCATCAAGCAAGACGAAGTTTGCAACCTCTACCGGATCGTGACACGAAGAAGACGGGTCCATTGGAGAGTCGTGACAGCTCTCTCTACCCCGGACGTAGTTGCGGACCGAGCTTGGACGCGGATTGACAACCCGGCGATTCCAACCGTGAATCTCCAACGAGCCTTCGGATTCGGTCGATTTCTTGCCTTGTTCTCTTCTTATTGATGTGTATGTAGCTAGATCTAACATTATGATGAAGCGTGCTTGATTATTAGCATTTTTACTTGATTATGTCTATGTGATTTGAGTATTCTTGCTTATTATTTTGAGGTGTGCCTTGTGGTGTGGATTGTTGGTTGTGTTGTGCCGCCCTAACAATTGTTAGTGGTGTGCTTGTCGAAGAGGTGCGTGCGACCCTCAATCCGTAAGCCTACTCGCCCATCCGCCTACCGAAGCGTGGCATCGCGGCCCGTATTCCATCCCGCCTAACGAAGCAGCGCGCTCAAGGCCTGCATAGTTCGATCCATTAGCCTTCTCGTCCATCCGCCCTTGCGACGCAGCGCGCTCAAGGCCTGCCTAGTTTCCATCCCGCCAAGCGAAGCTTTGCATAGCGGCATTGCATAGGAGTAGTTGTTAGCTTTTATTTTGTTTTCCAAAAGCCAACCCAACTCCCCCGCAATCCATCCGATTTAAGGACTTCGATCTCAAGTCCTGCCTCAATAGTAAACTCCACCTTATTGTGTTCCTCAAGAGACCGACACTCGGGGATTTATTCCCAATTTTTATTACTTGAACGATCGGTACACTGCCGTTTCGTGTCGCAGTCGAGCTACCGCCTATAGCGGTGTGTGAGATTTGCGCCATCAGAGGACTTTTTGATCAAGGTGTTATCCTTTTAATGATCAACCTCCCTCTAATACCAATTAAAAGTGCACAGTGTGCCTCTGAGAATTCTCTAGAGGGGGTGAATAGAAATTTAAAAATTATTTCTATCCTAACTATACATACAATAAATCGCCTAATGAATTATGCTTCAGCAACACCAAGGTGCAGAATACATAAAGTGCTGTAATTATAAGAAGTAGAGAAACAGTAAGCAATAAAAAGGGGACACCACAGAAAAGGCACAACACAGAAGATACAAGATTTTATAGAGGATCCCCAAAATGTGGGTAGTCCTCTCTTCTACCACCTGGTAGGAATGCAAAACCCGTGCTTGAGTCTTTTGATAAGGAGGCTCATAGAACCAAAGATCTTTTGATAAGGAGATCTTGAATCACTCAGATCTTTTGATAAGGAGATCTTGAACCACTGAATCCTTTGAAGAGGGATTCTTAAAAGTCTGTACAGTTTTAAAGAAGGAGGATGGAGAAGAGGAATTCTGTTTTTAGAATTATGTAGAAGCTTTCTACTTCTATTTCTTTTCTTCAATGGATCTGCTAATGATGAAACCTTGCGTATGATTGTGATGATTTGCAAGGGTTATTTTTCTTCAGAGCCTTCTCTTTTTCTTTTGCTTGCTATCTCACTGCTATAAGATGTTGATGAAAAAGCAGCACAATTTTCTGTTCTGAAAGAGATCTTGTTTGCTCTGTATTGTCTCTTTTAGTGTTCTAGGAGGAAGAAGAAGAAGTGGGAACCCTAATCGACAAGCTGACGCAGTGGTATTGAATGCCCTTCTTTCTTCTCTCTTTTGTTCCTTCTTATTATCCATGATTAATTTTTGAATTCTTTTCCTCTTTTGGATTGTCCTGAAAAGGCACACTCTTGGACAGTTAATCCTTCCTTCATTATTAGCTCACGACCCATCTGCCAACTGTTTTAATCCTTTCCAAGAAAGATTTTTCGATCATCTTTACTACTCCTCTCTATTCTAGGCAATAAACAAGCCATTGTAGAACGGAATTTAGTGATGTGGGCCTTCAGAGAGAGTTCTAAAAGGGCATCTGAAAATGTTGCTTTTTCAGAATGTATTCGACGCTGCGTCGACATCGTTTTCTCTCTTATCGACATGCCTTTGAGTTCTTGTAAGAGCAGCTTCGAATTCCTTCTTGCTCTGGTAGAACTCTGTTGTCGATGTTGCGTCGATTACTTATCGACGTAACCATCGAGTTGAAGACTTCATTCTAAACTTCATTGTATGCGTCGAATTGTAGTTGATGTTGTGTCGACTTCATATGGCTCCGACAGATACTTCCATCTGCATTGAATTGAAGTCAAGGTAGCGTCGACTTCTAAGATAACTTTGACACGCTCCTTTATCTACGTCAACTCTTATTGGACGTAGCATCGACTTGATATATATTGGCAGAGGGTTTGAGTTGCTTGTACTTCTAGTTTGAGTTGCATCCACAACAAGTCGAAGTTGCATTAAATTATATTCAACGCAAGTATTGATTCAACTCAGATTGTGCTTGCCTTTACCTAGTCTTGACACTCTAAGTTGAGTATGACATCATAAGACATCTAATGACCAGATCACTCTTACTATACAATGTGGGTAATAAGCCTAGAGGGTAAAACCACTTATAAGTAATTTGTTAAGTTAAATCACAAGTGGTTTTCCCAACATATTTGAACATATATAAGCTCAAGTCTAAATCACATCCTATATATAGATCAAAATAATGGTCCACAAGATAATAATTGACATAACAGAGTACTAATAAGAAGGGCTCATGCCCAGTACATCATGTACTCACTCCAAATGACTCACCAAAGCAAATCTGCTAAAGACACTCACGGATCCTGTGACTGGCGCTCCCATGCTAGACTGGCCCACCTCCATCTACACAGGCCTCAGGTGGTGCAGCGTCTCCTCGGTCCCCTAAAATGATATGGTCCTCCGACTGTTAGTCAGAATGACTAAGCCTCATTTCCGCCCATCCATCCCCTAGTGGACCTAGGCACCAGTGGGAGGATGAAGCGGAGGACAGCAAGGGTTATAAAACAAAATAGGTGACATGTCTTAGTAACAAGAGTATCTATCACTATACAGGTGTTTATATATATGAAGTAGTAAATAAAGCAAGGTAGAGAACAAGTAAAGTAAGCAATTAAAGACAAGTAAAGAATATAAATGTAATCATTGATTTATAGGAATGACCATACAAACCAATAGACCAAGGGGTCATTTAGCAAGGCCTATCGTATAAAAAGTTCCACAACCAATTTATACGATAGGGGTAGGGGTTGAAATGAAATGCTTATGCTATGACATGCAGTGTTATGTTGGGTAATGTCATGATCATACAAGTGCAACTCACACACTTTGACTCTATGCGCACAGACCTTTAGTTCCCCCATTTTGGAGCTAGAAAAACTCTGAGGATACCCCCGTAGTGGAAAATGGAAGTGGTGGGCTAGGCCTCGCCCACCTCTAGGTTGGTATTCACACTACCTAACCTAGACCTATCGTACACCTCAACGCAAAACTGCGGAGTGCCTGCACACTCTTACTAGCTGGACCACCAAACTTTCTTGGCTATATGCAAATCCACATTTGTCGAGATAGCGTATCGAGGCCGGTGTGAACGACCGTCAATAATGAAGACCCACCACCTTTATGCACATGCAATTATGATTACTATGTATCTCCGAGCCATAAGCTCCCAAGGCTATCCTGCCCATAACCATAACCTTCCGAGCCACCGGCTCGCCGGACCAACCCATCCGTGCCTACAAACACCGAGCATATTGCTCGTAAGGCCAAACCAGCTAATCACCTGTATCCACGTGGTGTGGGTGAGTGTATTATTGAGTTAATCTTGCATAACAAATTATTCATACGGTTTTTGGTTAACCATGGACTTCCCGAGGACTACCCTATGAGGGGTTCGCAGCGGTACTAGGAGATATAATGGGCTGAACCCCAAACCTCCCTTTCCAAGGAACTTACTATTATTGATAACTACCCATAAGCATACCCCTCTCAGCATTACACTTATTAACCCTAGGTGTGTTTTATTCCACTCCAAGGGAATGACGATCTTTCGACAATCCCAAGTACACTCTGTTGGATCGATAGGCGCCCTTAGAGGTGGGGGGGTGTGAATAAGGGAATAAAATTCTTTTTGTAATATTAAGCAATTTACTCTATTGTTCTAAAGTTAACAAGAGAGCAAAATAACAATTTAGCAAAAAGTAATTTCCAATAATAAAACTTATGCCAAATGAGAGAAATCAAGTAAACACAAATAGAGATATGATTGTATTATATGAATAAGTGTTTACATAAATTTGATTTCAATATCGCTAGAAATCGGAGGTGTACAAATATTAAGAACTTTTCCTTTTATATACCGACTTGTATCCCCACAGACCGGTTGGCTTTAGCCTATCCTTCCCCAGATATGGCATCAAGCCGCTCTAGCCAATCCTCTCCTGGGTATGGCCTCGAGCACCCCCTAGATCTAATCTCCTAGACCTAGTCGCCAACTCACACGGTGATTTACCCCCTAAGTCGCGTAAGGACCTAGTCGCCAACACAAGGCAATTTTACAATAAAAATTATAATAATGAAATAAAGTAATTAACAAGAACTCCCTCTAAGAGATTTCTGAAGTTGAGAATGAAGGATCTTTGTAGCATAAGAGAGGTTGAAGCGATCGTTCTTCGGATGCAGCGTGGGGGCTTCCTTCTCCAGAAATCTTCTTTGGCTTTGATTGGGAGATGAACTTTCGACAGAGTAACATCACTGGAATTTTGGCACAAGTAATCTCTCTGGAAGCACACACAAAAATGAGAGAGAAGCCATAAATTTATAGAACTTGGAGATAGTGCCTGCGGTAGCTCCTAGCACCTGCGGTAGCGTTCGTGTGGAGCGGTTACGAAACCGTCAGCGGCGTGGCATTGTGGCACGAACTCGAGCTAGCGCTGGTGGTAGTGCAAGCGCCTGCGGTAACCCATAGCGCTGGCGGTAGTTCTTAAGTTCAGTTTGTTGATTCCATGTTGCTTTCTACCTGTGGTGTATTACAGCTATAGTTCCCGCACACTATAAACACACGAAAAGCAAGATGAAATACAATTTGGGATTTATTATTCTCAAACAAAGGGATGTGACACACATGTCCAACAATCTCCCCCTTTTGATAATAACAAATCCTCATAGCAAGAAATCAACAAAGGTGTTTATGGTATATGATAAGCGAGATAAAAGTGCAACTATAGTATATGATAAGCATGAGAATAGTGCATACTCCCCCTATCTTAATGCCCCTCCTACATAAATGCAATTTATGTTTACCCCCCCCCCCCCCCTAAATTACAAGAATTAGTCTCCCCTTAATCTTCTAGATTTCTCCTCTAGATTTCTTCAAATAATCTCCCCCTTTTGGTATTATCAAAAGTAGGTGGGGTGAGGGTAGTAAGGAGGTACTCCTTATAAATGATAAAGCATGATCGAGCTTTTGTAATATTGATAATGATAAAGAGTTTAAGCATAGTATATATAAGAGATTTCAAATAAAAGGAAAGAATTGTAAGCAAGCGGAAGATTATAAGAAACTTCATTTTGTAAGCATGAAAAGCATAAGTAAAAATATGAGTTTAAGTTCAAAATTGAAAGATGTTTAACCTTTTTGAAATCTCAAAGTTTTTCATAAAGATACCAAGCATGAAATGAACATATCAGAAAGAGATTATACTACAATGTTACTTAATTTCAAGTTTAAGGGATACCAAACATTGTAGAGATCATGCTAGGTTATCTAGTGCATTTATTATATAAAGAGTAGTATAGATAAAGCATTAGAATCCAATACTCATGAGAAGAAGTGTTATGAAAGATAATGAAGTGCACATAAGTGTATTTTGAGCAATGTTAACAAATGATTTAAATCACAAAATGCAATACATATGTAGAGTAAAGTGCACAATAAAACACAAGTATGTTACTTTCACACACTTTTAATGCACATAATTTTGAACAAGAAAGTGGTGTAATAACCAAGGTTTGCACAAGACTGATGAGTACTTTTTGTACTCATCTTTTAGTATAATTTTGATGTAATTTTAATATAAATTCATGTCAATTATTTGTTTTATCTTATAATAATCATTTCTTTTTATTTCTGCCACTAATTTAAGCTTAGTTTATGTTTTGCAGGTTTTCTGGGCACTTTGAGTAAAAATGTCAAGTACATGCCCATGGTCACGGGCGTGACCAGGGGGCGTGACAGCCTAGATGTGTTCTAGACCCAATTCCGCCACCAGGGGTCGTTCCGTGAAGAATTCGCCAAGTACATGCCCCAGGTCACGGGCGTGACCAAGGGCGTGACCCTATGTCACGGCCGCGACCCGCTGAGATGAAGCATAACTGATGAGGCCGCTGAGATTAAACCTTACATGCCCCAGGTCAGGGGCATGACCAGGGGGCGTGACATCCAAGGTATGGCCGGGACCCGCCATCAGCATCCAGAGCACACCTCCACGTCAATTAAAATTACACGCCCCAGGTCACGTGCGTGACCAGGGGGCGTGACTTCCAATCACGGGCGTGAATCGCCCCGCACTTCTTCCCGCCAGAGTTTCCCGCCAACATCACTAATTCAAGATTGCACGCCCCAGGTCACGGGCGTGACCTCGGGCGTGACACGGCCGAAACGCTCGCAATTACTCCAGAAGGCGCCCTCTCCGCTGCTGCTGCTATCACGCCCCTTACACTCCCCTTGGTCACGGGCGTGACCAAGGGCGTGTAACCTCAACTTTTCAGCTATATAAAGCCAACTTCTCCAGAACTTCAGGGACCAAATTTTTAGGATTAGAATTTTCATTTCTTGTCTTTATTTTCATGTTTTTAGTAGTTCTTGTAACCCTCCTTTATTTCTTGCAATTGTACTTTCAATTCAATAGTTGTAATTTCTTTTCACTTAATAAAATAGTTCTTTTGTTTTCTCTTATTTCTCATTCTCCTCCTTCTTCACTTTTTTTATTTCTTTTGTTACCAACTCCAAGATTTTATTTGATAAAATAATAGAGATTTTCTTGAAGTAAGAGTACTCAACCGCCCCGAGTCTAATACGACCTTGTTTTAATAACCTATACTACATTCGATACGGTACACTTGTCGTTGTCGTTTGCAAGCATAGTTTTGCCAAGTTTTTGGCGCCGTTGCCGGGGACACGGTTGATATTTCGAAAAAAGAAATATTTATTAATTTTATCGTTCTCTTTCTTCTCCCCCTTCTCTTTAATTTTTTTTTATAAAAAAAAACTTAAAAAGCGCAATCTAAATTCTCAGAAACGACGCTTTGGGCTTGAATTCCCATCATAGCCTCTAGTACCTTGCAAACCCTTCACCGGGTAGATCTTGGGAAGTCCGGGACTAATTTAACCCGCTTTTTGAAAAAATTTATAATAAAAATATTTTTAAAAATTCCATTCATTTGAGTAAAGGTTGTTTCCTTTTTATTTTTTTTATTATGCAATCACTTGAATTGGCCGTAAAAGTTGCCGAGCTTCAAAGCCAAGTATATCTTTTGGAAGCGGCACAAAAATGCCAAAATTGCTGTTATTATTGTAATGCGCCTCATCAAAGTGAGGAATGTTATTTACATTCATATGCTCAAAATAATTATTATGAAAATAATTTTTCTCAATATTATGCAAATAATTTTGATAATAATTACGATCATAATTTTTCCCCTTTTAATGAGAATAATTTTTCAAACTTTGATGAAAATAATTTTTCTAATTATAATGAAAACAAAATTTTGGCATTTAATAGTTGTTCTTCTAGTTCTGAAGTTGATTATTCTTGGTGGCAAGCTCACCCGGATAATTCTCGGAGCGACGAAGATAAATCTTTAGACACAAATTTTTGTTTTTCTACTTATACTCCGCAGTCTTCGTTCTCTAATTTGGGGGAAATTTCGCAAATCCAAATAGATACTTCCCCCCAAAATTTAGAGGAAAATAATTTTTCTAATTTTCACGAGAATAATTTTTCGGCCTCAAAGAATTTGTCTTCTAGCCCCGAAGTAGATTATTCTTGGGGGCACGGTCACCCGGATAGTCTTCAGGGCGATGAAGATAAATCTTTAGATCCGAATTATTTTCGTACTCTAAATTTGGGGAATATCAGCTTTTTCAATTTGATGCTCCACCCCAGAATTCAGATGAGAATTTTCTTTCTTCTAGTGTTTTTTCCTCGTCTTTGGAAAATTTAGTTATGGAGGAACATGATTGCTCATGTACTCCCATAGTTTCTTTTCCCAATTATGAAGAAAAATTCTCTTACAAAGAAATTTTTAATGTTTTGGGCACCCCGAATGAACTAGAAGAAGAACAAGTTTCTTCCCCTACTTCACCCAGATCTTCTTTTCTTTATCATGAATTTTCGCAAATCCCTTCTATTTTAATTCAACAAGAAATTCATGAAATTTTTGTGTCCGAAAATTTTATTCCGCTTGGTAATACGCTAGATTTTCCTAATAAAAATTTTATTTTAGAAAAGGAACAACCAGAGCTTAATTTTATTTTTTCGCGAGCGCCTCCTCCTTGCGAAAAATTATCTTAATCGTTTATTTGTGATTCTTTATACACTAACAATTTTCAGGTTGAAGATGAGCCGTTGCTACCCTAAATAATCGACGATCCATATGTCGCTCATCTATATAAATTCAAATCACCTCAGGTATGTATATGTGATTTGGATTTACATATTTAATTTCAAAGACAAACGAAGAATCACATGTTAAGTGGAGGATTTGCCGTCCGACTGACGCCGACACATTCGCCTCAGCGCAAATTAAGGGAGTTGCCTGTCCACCTCTCTTTTAAATTTCCTTTTTCGTAACACTAACCGTCTAGCTTAAAGACGGGAAAAAGAAAGCGCTCTTGGGAGGCACCCCTTGCTTATCTTTAATTTTCATGCATTTCTCTTTTAAAAGTTTATTTTTCAAGTGTTCTTCATACTTAGTTTTAAACATTGGGGACAATGTTTAATTTTAAGTATGGGGGTATAGCTTGGAATTCCCTGTATTTTTATTTGATAAAGAAAAAAAATTTAAAAAAAAATTATAAAAATCTAATTTCTTGGAAAGGGCGCTTTGGGCTTGAACTCCCATCACAGCTCCTAGTACCTTGCGAAGCCTTCACCGGGTAGCCCTCGGGAAGTCCAAGAAATATTATATAAAAAAAATATTAATAATAAATACGCCTAGCCTTGTTGTTTTTAATGTTCTAGAAATTTAGTTTGAGGTCCGATTACAAGTATTCCTACATTTTTGAGTTAGCTAATATTTCGTTTTATCAGAATTTGTTCAATTTAAATTTGAAGTAATTTGGTTTTAAGAAATATTTTATGTTTTTAATTTGATTAGAGAATCTATTTAGCACTACTTCTCCTTTTAATTTTAAATAGCTTCACTTTGTGGTAAATTGGCTAAACATCTCTAGATTTTTTATTATATTCGCTATTAACTTTAAGATCTTAGGAAATTTCATTCCACTAAAAAGTTGCTCTCAAAATAGTTTAACTTATAAACTAGAAGTATTTCTTTACCCTTGGTAATTTTTTTCTTTTCCCCTATTGTTAGATCATATGTCCTGGGAATAAGGAGATGTTAGTTCTTTATTCTCTGGTAAACATATGCAACCCAAAAATAAAAATGAAGAGAGAAAAAAATGTGTATATGTCGTGGAAATGATAGGATAATAGTCTATCATTCTCTGGTATTACATATACTAAAAAAATGAAAAAAAGGGTTTGAGAGGATAAAATTCATCACCCCAATCAAAAACCTCTTCATATCCTTTGTCCTCATTTTGCCATTCCGTTTAAACCCATCCCTAGCCAATTTCATTGTTTCTAGTCCTAAACTAAATTATTAAGAGAGCAATATTTTGGTAGGTGTCTTTTCCTTAAGATTCTTTAATGTTAGAGTGTTTATAATTTCAATCTATTCTTGTTTGAAAATTTCTATAATTTTGTTAGCTAAATAGTTATCTTGAGAAGTAGTTAGCTAAACAAATTTCTCTTTTTAAATTATCAACATAACTTATGAATTAATTCTTGAATTTCTAGAATTTACTTTTAACATACTCTTGGTTTAATGAAATTTTAGTTAATAAAAAAAAATAATATCGATGTCTTGTAATTCTTTCCTCACTCTTTTGCTCTGGAATAGCAAAAACTCAAGTATGGGGGTGTTTGATGAGTACTTTTTGTACTCATCTTTTAATATAATTTTGATGTGATTTTAATATAAATTCATGTCAATTATTTGTTTTATCTTATAATAATCATTTCTATTTATTTCTGCTACTAATTTAAGCTTAGTTTATGTTTTGCAGGTTTTCTGGGCACTTTGAGTAAAAATGTCAAGTACACGCCCATGGTCATAGGCGTGACTAGGGGGGCGTGACAGCCTAGATGTGTTCCAGACCCAATTCCGCCACCAGGGGTCGTTCCGTGAAGAATTCGCCAAGTACATGCCCGAGGTCACGGGCGTGACCCTATGTCACGGCCGCGACCCGCTGAGACAAAGCATAACCGCTGAGACCGCTGAGATAAAACCTTACGCGCCACAGGTCACGGGCGTGACCAGGGTGTCACAACCTGTATTTTCTCGAAATAGTTTATATTATCAGAGCGAAGGGGAAAACACGCGTCATGATGCCACGTCCTGTAGGGGACAACTACAGACGTTCAGGCGAGCACTTACACGAGCTTTCTCTTTTACAAAAAAAAAATACGATTTAATAAAAGGATTATCATTTAAGGTTTATTTAATTTGGGTTAGGAGACCGCGTCCCTCGGCCCTGCGGTTTACTAAGCCGCGCTTTATAAAAACATGCGTATACAACGGAAGAAAGTAGGTTCATTTTATTCCTAACGGCGCTGGAGACTAGAATCGTCCCCAGGGCGATCGCCGGTCTAAATTTAGTACATAATAAATAAGTATCATTTTACTTTGGTTTACGTTTCAAGAAAAAGTGATACTTAATAGTAAATGTGACAATAGTTATAGGAATAACTTTTTATAAAGCTAAGGAACTGCGCTAATATACAGCAAAATAATATTTTTTTCCCCAGAATTAATGAGTACAGAAATAATAAGTAGGAGCAAAAGGACTAGCAGCAGCGTAAGCAAGTAAGCTAACAAAAACCATACGGGCGTCAACAACTGACACGAACCCGCAGGGAAAGAGTCAACAGTCCAAAAGAAAAGCTACACAACAGAAACTGAACCAACAACATCCTTACCTACAAGAGAGGAAGGCCTCGACAGGGAACTGAACGGCCCCGCACAAACTCGGCGGCAGCTACAAACCTGAACCTGAGGCATCCATAAGAAAAGAATGCCTCAGCCCAAAGGGTGCAAGAAAACAGCAGAAAAAAAAGAAGAAGCTGAAAAGTAACTAGAAGAAAGAACGAGCCAAACCCGCCTGCTGCACAACAAGCCAAAAGAACCGAGGTGGGGGCCCCTACGTCCACCCACACTCCAGTCAACAACACCTATGGGGGAGGCCCCTACGTCCACCCACACACCAGTCCAAAACACCTGTGGTGGAGGCCCCTACGTCCACCCACACACCAGTCCAAAACACCTGTGGTGGAGGCCCCTACGTCCACCCACACACCAGTCCAAAACACCTGTGGTGGAGGCCCCTACGTCCACCCACACACCAGTCCAAAATCAAATCCAACAAAACTTGTTAGCAGCATACAGGCTTTGACGCTCGAAGAGGGTCTTATGCTTAATATAGGGAAGTAAATATGCTATTGGCACATATGCAACAAAATTATACAATAGCCTTGATATCCTACTGCAAGTGTGAAACTAACGATAACCGGTACGGATATAAAGTTCGAAGCCGAAACTTATCTACACCCCTTCTCAAGTTTAGCGATTAAAGGCTTCGATGAATCATCGAGAACTAGACACAGAAACTCCCAGAGAGCTTGGACTCTAATTCCCCCGACCAACCAGGAATTAGAAACGAAATTCCCAGGGAATTTAAGATCTGGTTCCTCATACTCTTAAGGATCAACAAACAAGGCTCCATGAAACATAGCAAAACCAACCACACCTTCACCCAATGCATATAAATATATATATATATAAATATATATTTATATGTACATTTAGAATTTAAAGCCATCTAAAGCTGAGCCAGGCCATAATATGCAGAAACGGAGCTATCTAAACTTTAGCCGATCAGAATTAGCCACTTGCTTATAACTAGGATCCGGCAAACTATCCGTCATCTAATAATTTTTTTTTGTATGAATACCAATCCGGGACACCGTCCAAATTTCCAACAACGACAAGAGCAGAGAAAAACAAAAGCAGAACATGACAAATGCAGGATTTTGCCGAGACATAATCAGAGGGTCCCAAAATGAACCCAGCAAGCAACCCCACCAAAAGTAGGAGCCCTGGATTCAATAACAAAAGGAAAGGGGTCCAAGATTGCTATCAGCACACCCACATATGTATATAGATATCAAACCGAATTTAGCCCAAAAAAACTGCCAACATAATCCTCCAAGAGTTAATCGGGCAGCAGGGTCTAAAACCAGGTGATGAGGACTGCCAGCACAAGCCCTCCCCTTTAAACAAAGACAACAAGGAAGCCCCATTTAAAACAACAGCATCCCCCTCCTTTTAAACAAAATAAACAAGGCAGCCCCAGTTAAAACAACAGCAGCCCCCTCCTTTTAAACAAAATAAACATGGTTTCTAAAGGTACATAATACCCAATAAATCAGAAATTTAGCATATAATACCCAATATATTTGCATCAAGCTAAGCATATAATACCGAACAAATCTGAATCAGGATATAGTAAGGTGAACCAAGAGAAAACTGAGTATCAGGTAGGGCAATAAGACCTGGAGATTTCTTTTCTCTTTTTTTTTTGCAAATAAACTAGGGAATGTTAGCATATAAACCCGGGGGAATTCGAGTATCAGGTAGGGCATACCTAACTCCATAATCAGGACCAAGTTTGGTTAAGAAAATAGAAAAGAGATGAAGGAGAAGAGGGAGAACAAGTTTTCTTGCCTCAATTCGGAAGCCGACGCCACCCGACGAAGAGGAAGCTACGGCCGAAACCCGCGAGACTACCGCCGAAGCCGACGAGAGCTCACCGATTCACTACTCCGACGAAGGAGCCAAGCTCCGGCGGCCTCCAAATCGCCACCTCCGACGAGCCACCGCCGAACCCTAACTCGCTCCTAACCTCTCTCTCGAAAGACTGAAGCCATCGGGGGAGGGGAAAACCAATTGCCGGTGAATCCAAAGAACAACTGCTGTTATATGCATATATATATACAAAATATAATTTATGTATAAGTTTTTATATATATAATTTATATACATATATATAACTTATATATATGTGATTGCATATAAATATATATGTCCACCTGCATATACATATATTTGTATACATTTACCGTATATGAATTTTTTTACATGAATATACATATATATATATATATATGTCTGCATATATGCCTCAACCTAGAATCAAACTCGCCGGACGACGACGACGCAACGGTAACGCCCTCTTGCATTAACACTACGCAACGATAGCTTTAATATACAGGACATTACCAATTCGAATCCCCGCTTGAAAGACTATAAGAAAAGCTGGGGCGTTACAATCACCCCTCCTAACAAAAGTTTTGCCCCGAAACTTTGCAACAACAATACTAACCAAGGGAAAGCATAGGAGACGAAGACTTACCGGGGAAGCTAGACAAAAAGATGCGGATAGGACTCCTTCATCGCTGACTCAAGCTCCCAGGTCGCACCCCGAACATCCTGGTTATCCCAGAGGACCTTCAACATAGGGATGGACTTACTCCGCAATACATGATCCTGCCTTTCCAAAATGCGAACAGGCTGCTCTACAAACGATAGGTTGGGCTGCAGCACTGGCACAAAATCTAGAACTTGGCGATCGCTGCGGACGCACTTCCGCAGCTGGCTCACATGGAATACGTCGTGCACACCGGGAAAAGAGGCCGATAACATCAACCTATAAGCAGCAGTCCCGATGCGTTCGACGATCTCGAATGGGCCTACATATCTGGGGTCCAGCTTGTGGCTCTTCCCAAACCTCTTGACCCCTGCCATCGGGGACACCTTAAGGAACACCATGTCCCCCACTACAAACTCTAGATCACTCCTACGCCGTTTGGCGTACTTCTCATAACGCTCCTGAGCTATCCGCAGCTTCTCTCGGATCTGCGTCACAGCAAAGCTCATCTCTTCCAAAACCTCAGGACCCAGAACTGGCTTCTCGCCCACCTCAGCCCAAAACAGGGGAGTCCGACATCTCCTCCCATACAACGCCTCAAACGGAGCCATCTGCAAGCTCTCCTGGTAGCTATTATTGTACGCGAACTCCATGAGCCCAAGGCGTTCATCCCAAGCTCCGCCATGCTCTAGAATATAGCACCGGATCATATCCTCCACGATCTGATTAACCCTCTCTGTCTGCCCATTCGTCTGCGGATGATAAGCTGTGGAATACCTGAGATCGGTGCCCAAAGCCCCTTGCAGACTCTGCCAAAAATGAGAGGTATACCTGGAATCACGGTCAGCCTGATGACCTCCTGCACATACAGAGATGCAATCTTTTCCATCGAATAACCAGTCTTGTATGGCACGAAGTGAGCACACTTGGTCAACCTGTCAACAATGACCCACACTGCATCATGCCCCCGCGGAGATCTCGGCAATCTAGTAATGAAATCCATAGAGATGCTCTCCCACTTCCACAAGGGAATGTCCAACGACGTCAACTTGCCCCCAGGCCTCCTATGATCCGCCTTGACGCGCTGACAAGTGTAGCACTGCGCCACGAATCTCGCAACCTCGCCCATCATGCCAGGCCACCACACAATCTGCTTCAGGTCGCGATATATCTTGGTAGAACCAGGATGATAGGATAGGCTGGAGTCGTGAGCCTCCTCACAAATCTTCGCCCGAATCTGCTCCACCGCGGGTATGCACAGCCTGCCACGGTACCTCAAAGTACCCTCCGCGTCAATCGAGAAATCTGGCAACTCATCTCTCTCATCTCTGCTCCGGAGGTGCTACAAATCCAGATCATCCTTTTGGTGCAACCTCGCCAAAACAATCCAGGACGGCTCCTCAACCTCCAAACGAGACGGACCACCACTGGGCTTCACCGCGATGCTCATCAGCAAGAACTCCTCCACCAGGGACTGCACAGAGAGTCCGAAAACAGATGCTGACTTCCTGATCAGGGCATCTGCCACTACGTTTGCCTTGCCGGGGTGATAGAGGATCTCCACATAATAATCAGCCACGTACTCCATCCATCAACGCTGCCGCAGGTTCAGCTCTCGCTGCGAGAACACATAAATCAAGCTCTTGTGATCTGAGTAGATCTTGCACTCCACTCCAAACAAGAGGTGCCTCCACAGCTTCAAGGCATATATCACCGCAGCAAACTCCAAGTCATGCGTCGGGTAGTTCCGCTCATGCACCTTAAGCTGCCGCGACCCGTACGCAATGATCTTGCCCTCCTGCATGAGGACACAACCAAGGCCTATCAGCGATGCATCGACGTAGACCTGGAACTCCACTCCCTCAACCGGGAGAGCCAAAACCGGTGCGGAACACAGTCTCCTCTTTAACTCCTGGAAGGCCTCCTCGCACTGCTCGCTCCAAATGAAAGCCGCTTCCTTCCGCGTCAACTTGGTCAGAGGCGCGGAAATGCTTGAGAAACCCTCCACAAACCTCCGATAATAGCCAGCTAAACCCAGGAAACTTCGGATCTCCTTCGGCGACGACGGCCTCCTCCAGTCCAAAACAGCAGCGACCTTCGCTGGGTCCACAGAGATTCCACTCTTGCCCACCACGTGACCCAAAAAGGACACTTCTGAAAGCCAGAACTCGCATTTGCTCAGCTTGGCATACAGCTTGTGTGCCCTCAAGGTAGACAGCACCAGCCGCAAATGTCGAGCGTGCTCCTCCTCGCTCGAAGAATAAATCAGCACATCGTCAATAAAAACCACCACAAACTGGTCCAGAAAGTCCCGGAACGCCCTGTTCATCAGATCCATGAAGGCAGAGGGCGCATTCGTCAGCCCAAAGGACATCACCAGAAACTCAAAATGTCCGTAATGCGACCGGAAAGCAGTCCGCGGAACGTCCGAGTCGCGAATCCTCAACTGATGGTAACCGGACCGGAGGTCGATCTTCGAGAACACGTAGCTACCCTGCAACTGGTCGAACAAGTCATCAATCTGCGGCAACGGATACCTGTTTTTGATCGTGACCTTGTTCAACTCCCTATACTCGATGCAAAGCCTCATCGACCCATCTTTCTTCCTCACAAACAGAACCGACGCACCCCAAGGCGATGAACTCGACCTAATAAAACCAAGCTGAAGAAGCTCTTCCAGCTGAGTACGCAGCTCCTCCAGCTCGCGCGGTGCCATACGATAGGGTGCCTTGGCAATAGGGCGGGTCCTTGGCTCCAAATCAATCGCAAACTCAATCTCTCGCTCAGGAGGGAGACCAGGTAGGTCATCAGGAAAGACGTCCGGGAACTCCCGCACCACAGGGATGTCCTCTATACAGGGCACCGATGCACAAGCCGCAAGTAAAGCAAAAACAATGCAGATCCTGCCATCAAACTCTGCCAAAGCTTGGGAACAGACCACCGACAGAACTGAGGAAGTCTGACGCGGAAAACCGAACACGCTTCTAGGTTGGCCATCATCCATCAGGAAATCTAGACGCTTATCTCTGCACTGAATAATGGCGTCATAGCGGGCTAGCCAATCCATGCCCAAGATCACGTCAAAGTCCGCCAAGTCGATCACCTTCAGATCCGCATACCCCAAAAATCCATCCAATACGATCGGCCATTGCCTCACGCACAGATCAGACACCACTGAATCACCGGACGGGTACTTCACATGAAACGGATCGTCAACTCGCTCCAAGGCCCAGCGATGCCGATCAACGAACCTCTCGGCCACAAAAGAGTGAGTGGCACCAGAGTCAAAAAGAACGTGTGCCCAACAGTCTCGAACCTTAAACTCGCCTAACAAAGCAGTATGGACACGCAACAACACAGGGATGAGGCATAAATATAACAACTACTTTAGTATAACGAGGTTAAACTATAACGAGAACGAAGACGAACCTGATATCACCTGGTTCGAGCACTGCGCTTCCTCTTTTGTCACTGCGTTTAGCCTTACCTTTCCTCGGTCTATCAACTGCTGCTGAGGTGGTGGCGACGGTGCCGCGGCTGGGAGCGCAAACTGCTGGCCGGCAGATTGGAGCTACGGGCACTTGGACCTCAAGTGGCCCCTTTGACCACACTGGTAACAGGACTTGTCCTTAAACCGGCACAGAGCCGCATCGTGGCCCTTCTGCCCGCAGTGCCCACAGACCTTGTCCTTCCTCCAACACTGAGCGGTATCATGCCCTGCCCGATTGCAAAAGGTGCAAAGGAGGGGCTTCTTCGGGGCACCCTGAAGCGCCATCAGCTGCTGATGCTCCTGCACACCCTGCCTCCTGAAGCACTTCTCGAAGGGGTGGCCCGCACAGCCACAGAAACCGCATACAATCTTCCCCTTCTTACTCGGGGCGGAGCTGCCCCCATCACCCACCTATCTCTTCTCCTTCCTAAGCTCCTTCCCTCTGTTCTTGGCATTTTCGATCGCTTCAACCTTCAGCGCAACTTCCACCGCATCTGTAAAACTCACGGACCTGTAAGCGCTGGCTAACTGCTGAATCTCGCTGCGAAGACCTCCCAAGAATCTCTTCACCTGGTTTTCCTCAGAAGCAACCAGATCCGGGGCGAACCTGCTCAGCTTGGAGAACTCGACCTCATATTCCCCTACCGTGAGTTGTCTCTGCTTCAGATGCAAGAAGTTATTCATCAGGCGGTCCTGCTCAACTGAGGGCAGGAACTTCTTCAACAGCCTCCCCTTAAACTGCTCCCACGAGCAGCCTTCCACGAGAGCCTCCTTCTCCCGGATCCACCAACTCCTGGACAAACCCTTCAACTGGAAGGCAGCAATCATCACCTTTTGGTCCGCCGACGCGCCAGAATACGAGAATAACTCCTCCATCGCCAGGACCCAGTCATCGAGCACCATGAAGTCCGCCCTCCCGTCGTAAGTCGGGGGTCCTAGCCTCTAGAAATGCGTAATAAAGTTCATTTCTGACGGCAACGCAGCAGGGGGAACAAGGGGTGCAGGACGGGCAGTCTCCTGCTGACTAATCTCGGGCTGCTGCCGCTGAGTGGCAGCCAACAACGTCTGCACCTGCTCCTGCATCGCGACCAGCTGCCGTGCCAGGGTCTCGATATTTAGACGCAGCTCTTCAATCGCTGCCACACTATTCGCACCTGATGTCTCGCCCTCAGACTGGGAACAAATTTCGCAGGTCGACGCTTAGAAGCCATGCCTAACAAGAACAATATCAAACAGCAAGATAAGACCGGATTCAGACCTCTAGGAAAGGAAGACATACAAATACTTGCTTTTGCTACTGCTTTTTCTCTGGGAAAAGTAAATACATAAAATCACGCTATACTCAGGATGGTGTACCATCCTTTACCTCTCATGCACCTCTCTCGTATGCACATAAACTTAAAATCTTATCTTTAAAAATCATGGGTGTACATGTGTCATTGTGTAGATCTCTGGCTTGGCACGTGCGCTTATGCAATGTTATGCTATGCATGCAGTGCTATGCAAACTAAGAAAATGCCTTAATGCATGCTATGAGCGACGTACACATGCGATCTTATGCATCCCATACTACATATTATCGCATGCAACGAAAAGAAAAAATCTAATGGACACGCATGCGACCTACGTTATGCATCCCATACTACATAACAGTTGCATGTTGTCACCTATGAGGATCCATATACAGACACATATTATGCATCCCATACTACATAATATGCCCCGTATACTTCTTTCATGCTTATGAGTGTAGTGTTCGTGCTTCAGCCGAGGTCTACCGATGACCCATCGGTGAGTGTATGCAATGATTAACGATTCTCACTGGACGGTTAACCGGGCCAACCAGAAAATTTCCAGTAACCCGGCTAACCTCCCTCTGATACCAACTATCACAACCTGTATTTTCCAGAAATAGTTTATATTATCAGAGCGAAGGGGAAAACACGCGTCATGATGCCACGTCCTGTAGGGGACAACTACAGACGTTCAGGCGAGCACTTACACGAGCTTTCTCTTTTACAAAAAAAAAATACGATTTAATAAAAGGATTATCTTTTAAGGTTTATTTAATTTGGGTCAGGAGACCGTGTCCCTCGGCCCTGCGGTTTACTAAGCCGAGCTTTATAAAAACATGCGTATATAATGGAAGAAAGTAGGTTCATTTTATTCCTAACGGCGCTGGAGACTAGAGACGTCCCCAGGGCGTTCGCCGGTCGAAATTTAGTACACAATAAATAAGTATCATTTTACTTTGGTTTACGTTTCACAAATATGTGATACTTAATAGTAAATGTGACAATAGTTATATGAATAACTTTTTATAAAGCTAAGGAGTTGCGCTAATATACAACAAAATAATATTTTTTTCCCCAGAATTAATGAGTACAAAAATAATAAGTAGGAGCAAAAGGACTAGCAACAGCGTAAGCAAGTAAGCTAACAAAAACCATACGGGCGTCAACAACTGACACGAACCCGCAGGGAAAGAGTCAACAGTCCAAAAGAAAAGCTACACAACAGAAACTGAACCAACAACATCCTTACCTACAAGAGAGGAAGGCCTCGACAGGGAACTGAACGGCCCCGCACAAACTCGGCGGCAGCTACAAACCTGAACCTGAGGCATCCATAAGAAAAGAATGCCTCAGCCCAAAGGGTGCAAGAAAACAGCAGAAAAAAAAGAAGAAGCTGAAAAGTAACTAGAAGAAAGAACGAGCCAAACCCGCCTGCTGCACAACAAGCCAAAAGAACCGAGGTGGGGGCCCCTACGTCCACCCACACTCCAGTCAACAACACCTATGGGGGAGGCCCCTACGTCCACCCACACACCAGTCCAAAACACCTGTGGTGGAGGCCCCTACGTCCACCCACACACCAGTCCAAAACACCTGTGGTGGAGGCCCCTACGTCCACCCACACACCAGTCCAAAACACCTGTGGTGGAGGCCCCTACGTCCATCCACACACCAGTCCAAAATTAAATCCAACAAAACTTGTTAGCAGCATACAGGGTTTGACGCTCGAAGAGGGTCTTATGCTTAATATAGGGAAGTAAATCTGCTATTGGCACATATGGAACAAAATTATACAATAGCCTTCATATCCTACTGCAAGTGTGAAACTAACGATAACTGGTACGGATATAAAGTTCGAAGCCGAAACTTATCTACACCCCTTCTCAAGTTTAGCGATTAAAGGCTTCGTTGAATCATCGAGAACAAGACACAGAGACTCCCAAAGAGCTTGGACTCTAATTCCCCTGACCCACCAGGAATTAGAAATGATATTCCCAGGGAATTTAAGATCTGGTTCCTCATACTATTAAGGATCAACAAACAAGGCTCCATGAAACATAGCAAAACCAACCACACCTTCACCCAATGCATATAAATATATATATATATATTTATATGTACATTCAGAATTTAAAACCATCTAAAGCTGAGCCAGGCCATAATATGCAGAAACGGGGCTATCTAAACTTTAGCCGATCAGAATTAGCCACTTGCTTATAACTAGGATCCGGCAAACTATCCGTCATCTAATAATTTTTTTTTGTATGAATACCAATCCGGGACACCGTCCAAAATTCCAACAACGACAAGAGCAGAGAAAAACAAGAGCAGAACATGACAAATGCAGGATTTTGCCGAGACATAATCAGAGGGTCCCAAAATGAACCCAGCAAGCAACCCCACCAAAAGTAGGAGCCCAGGATTCAATAACAAAAGAAAAGGGGACCAAGATTGCTATCAGCACACCCACATATGTATATAGATATCAACCCGAATTTAGCCCAAAAAAACTGCCAACATAATCCTCCAAGAGTTAATCGGGCAGCAGGGTCTAAAACCAGGTGATGAGGACTGCCAGCACAAGCCCTCCCCTTTAAACAAAGAGAACAAGGAAGCCCCATTTAAAACAACATCAGCCCCCTCCTTTTAAACAAAATAAACAAGGCAGCCCCAGTTAAAACAACAACAGCCCCCCTCCTTTTAAACAAAATAAACAAGGTTTCTAAAGTCACATAATACCCAATAAATCAGAAATTTAGCATATAATACCCAATATATTTGCATCAAGCTAAGCATATAATACCGAACAAATCTGAATCAGGAATTAGTAAGGTGAACCAAGAGAAAACTGAGTATCAGGTAGGGCAATAAGACCTGGAGATTTCTTTTCTCTTTTTTTTTTTGCAAATAAACTAGGGAATGTTAGCATATAAACCTGGGGGAATTCGAGTATCAGGTATGGCATACCTAACTCCATAATCAGGACCAAGTTTGGTTAAGAAAAAAGGAAAGAGATGAAGGAGAAGAGGGAGAACAAGTTTTCTTGCCTCGATTCGGAAGCCGACGCCACCCGACGAAGAGGAAGCTACGGCCGGAACCCGCGAGACCACGCCTGAAGCCGACGAGGGCTCACCGATTCACTACTCCGACGAAGGATCCAAGCTCCGGCGGCCTCCAAATCTCCACCTCCGACGAGCCAACGCCGAACCCTAGCTCGCTCCTAACCTCTCTCTCGAAAGACTGAAGCCATCGGGGGAGGTGAAAACCAATTGCCGGTGAATCCAAAGAACAACTGCTGTTATATGCATATATATATATATACAAAAATATAATTTATGTATAAGTTTTTATATATATAATTTATATACATATATATAACTTATATATATATGTTATATGTGATTGCATATAAATATATATGTCCACCTGCATATACATATATTTGTATACATTTACCGGTATATGAATTTTTTTACATGAATATACATATATATATATATATGTCTGCATATATGCCTCAACCTAGAATCAAACTCGCCGGACGACGACGACGCAACGGTAACGCCCTCTTGCATTAACACTATGCAACGATAGCTTTAATATACAGGACATTACCAATTCGAATCCCCGCTTGAAAGACTATAAGAAAAGCTGGGGCGTTACACAGGGGGCGTGACATCCAAGTCACGGCCGGGACCCGCCATCAGCATATAGAGCACACTTCCACGTCAATTAAAATTACACGCCACAGGTCATGGGCGTGACTAGGGGGCGTGACTTCCAGTCACGGACGTGACTCGCTCCGCACTTCTTCCCGCCAGAGTTTCCCGCCAGCAGCACTAATTCAAGATTACACGCCCCAGGTCACGGGCGTGACCTAGGGCGTGACACGGTCGAAACACTCGCAATTACTCCAGAAGACTCCCTCTCCGCTGCTTCTGCTATCACGCCCCTTTCACGCCCCTTGGTCACGGGCGTGACCAAGGGCGTGTAACCTCAACTTTTCAGCTATATAAAGCCAACTTCTTCAGAACTTCAGGGACCAAATTTTTAGGATTAGAATTTTCATTTCTTGTCTTTATTTTCATGTTTTAGTAGTTCTTGTAACCCTCCTTTATTTCTTGCAATTGTACTTTCCATTCAATAGTTGTAATTTCTTTTCACTTAATAAAATAGTTCTTTTGTTTTCTCTTATTTCTCATTCTCCTCCTTCTTCATTTTTTATTTCTTTTATTACCAACTATAAGATTCTATTTGATAAAATAATAGAGATATTCTTGAAGTAAGAGTACTCAAATGCCCCGACTCTAATACGACCTTGTTTTAATAACCTATACTACATTTGATACGGTACACTTCCCGTTGTCATTTGCAAGCATAGTTTTTCCCATCAAAGACACATTACTATTCTTTCCAAGTAGTACTTGGTGGAGTTATATTTGTCTATCTATTTTTTTGTTCACTTTTGTGAGACAACATTCTCCGAATATACTTATTTTGCAAACCCAAACAAAATTTTTAAACTCAACCACTTTTCTTAATTTTAAAGTGCATTTCAAATGTAGTGTAGATAATAAACTTATGCAAGTTTTAATTCATTGTATAATTATAATACACAAGCAAGCATCTTTTAGATTTAAACACACATGTTGATTACCAAAATAAGTGAGTGAAATGTATCATTATCAATCACAAAACATTTACTCATACTTAGAGGCATGCTAAGCTTGGATATATACATATTTTTCAATACAATTGATGCACTTAATTAGATATATCAAAGCATGATAAACAAAACAATGTTCATAGTAATATGAAGAAACAAGTTTTAACATTGTAGATAATTCTAAATAATAGAATGCATACATGCTTGATATTATCAATAAAGATCATACAGTTTTTTTGTTGTTTTGAAAAATTTTAATGAAAGAAAAACAGAAAACCACAAAAACATATTTTTGTATTTTTGAATTTTGAAGTTTTGTAGTTGATTTTTCATAATATAAATAAAACAAAAAATAACAAAAGTCAGAAACACAAAAACTAAGTAGTACATATGAACTAATATATTTTTATAAATTTTTAGAAATTTTAAAAAACCAAAAAAATGAACATCCATGCTTGCGCCGGTGCTAGTGCTAGCGCGGAAAACATTAAGTGATTTTTTGATAATTTAAAATTTTCACTTTTTGATTTTGATTAAGAGTCCTTAGAGTAGTCTTATGCAGAAATTTTGTAATTTATGGAGATGCATTGATTGCTTAAATTGCACAAAACATTAGCGTTTTTGAAATACCGCATCCTAAGATGTCTAAGACTCCTAATTCCAACATTAACATTTGAAACCTTGCATCGGGAAGAGGTTTAGTGAATATATCAGCAAGTTGAGAATCCGTGCCAATGAAACTTATCCTAACATTTTCCTTTTTAATGTGATCCCTTATGAAATGATGACGTACATCTATATGTTTGGATCTAGAATGGTGTACCGGATTATTTGTAAGATCAATGTCACTTTTGTTGTCACATTTTAATTTAATATGTTTTAGATGAAAACCAAAGTCCTTTATGCAATGTACTAGGCCTCCGGGGTGGAGAGTACAACCGATTTTTTTTCCTACTAGACCATGCAACTAATGAAGGTACTAGAAAAAGACAAGTACCACTAGTGCTTTTTCTATCAAGTGAGCATCCGACATAGTCCAAATCGGAGTAGCCGTGAAGTGTAAATGAATTATTGTGCGGGTACCATAATCCTAATCCATATGACCCAATTAGATATCTAAAAATAAGTTTTACCGCTTTTAAATGAGATTCTTTTGGATTGTCTTGAAATCGAGCACATAAGCAAACGACAAACATAGTATCAGGTCTAGTTGCACTTAGATAAAGTAGTGATCCTATCATACCTCAATATAAAGTTTGATTTATAGAAATTCCCGATTCATCTTTTCCTAATTTTAGTGATGCACTCATAGGAGTAAAAGCTTATTTAAGGTTTTCAAATCCAAAGCATTTAAGCATATCAAAGACATATTTAGTTTGACATATAAAAATAACATCATTTCTTTGTGATATTTGAAAACCAAGGAAATAAGAAAGTTCTCCTACTAGACTCATTTCAAATGCATTTTTCATCACTAAAATAACTTCATTACACAACTCTTCATTAGTAGATCAAAAAATAATATCATCAACATATATTTGTAAAATAATCATATCATCATTATTGTGCTTAATGAACAGAGTATTATCCGCACTTCCCATAATATAACCGTGGTTTAATTAAAATGATGTAAGTGTGTCATACCATGCACGGGGCGCTTGTTTTAAACCGTAAAGCACTTTTTCTAGTTTATAAACATGATTGAGAAATTTTTCACTAATAAAACTAGGGGGTTGTTCAACATAAACTTCTTCTTTTACAAACCCATTTAGAAAAGCACTTTTTACATCCATTTGAAATAATTTTATTCTTTTAAAGCTTGCAAATGCTAGACAAATTCGTATAGATTCAAATCTAGCAACGGGTACAAAAGTTTCATCAAAATCTATCCCCTCAATTTGTGAATATCCTTGTGCAACTAAGCGTGCCTTGTTTCTAATGATTCTAGACTCACAATCTAATTTATTTTTATAAATCCATTTTACACCTACAACCGGGTGATTAGATGGTCTTTCTATTAATATCCAAACATTATGTCGCTCAAATTGTTCTAACTCTTCATTCATAGCCAAAAAACAAAAATCATCATTTAAAGTGGTTGAAACGTATTTTGGTTCAATTTCATAAACAAAACAAATATTTGAATAAGATTCATGAAGAGAAGAGCGAGTTCTTACCCGGATGGATGGTTCACCAATTATTAATTCCCGCGGATGATCCTTTGTGAATATCAAGGCACTTGGAGGTACATATTCATCTTCCTTGGCCTCCTCTTCTTCTTCTTTGGAAGGTTCCTCGTCACCATGCTCCAAAGATGGTAAGTGATCATCCTCTTTACCCGCGGAAAGCCTTTCTATACAAGGAACAAGTTCATCAAATTTCACATTAATTGATTATTCAACTTTTCTAGTACTTTTATTAAAAATTCTATAAGTTTTACTATTTGAAGAATATCGAAGAAAAGTTCCTTCATCACATTTTTCATCAAACTTTCCCAAGTTATCTTTAGTATTTAAAATGAAACTTGTATAACCAAAAACTTTGAAGTAAGATACGTTAGGTTTCTTTTGAAAATAAAGTTCATATGGTGTGTTATTAAGAGATGGGCAAAGCATGATTCTATTTATAACATAACATGATGTATTTACTGCTTCGTCCCAAAAAGACTTAGGCAATTTATATTTACATAACATAGTGCGTGCTAGTTCTTGAAGTGTCCTATTCTTTCTTTCTACAACGCCATTTAGTTGTGGTGTGCGTTGTGTGGAGAACTCGTGTTTAATACCTAACATATCACAAAAAGATGTAAACTTTTCATTTTCAAATTCTCCTCCATGATCCGAGCGAATGCATTTAATTTTTAAATCACTTTCATTTTTAATACGAGTACATAATTTTGCCAATTCGCAAAATGCATCGGATTTGGAAGAGAGAAATAATGTCCAACAATATCTTGAAAAATCATCTATTAAAATAAATGTATATAATCTACCACCAAGACATGCGGTGCTAACGGGACCAAAAAGATCCATATGAATTAATTGCAAGGGTCTTGTAGTAGAAATGAAATTTTTACTTTTAAAAGAGATTTTGTAAATTTACCTTTTTGACATGGTGAACAAAGTAAAGGTAATGTTCCATTTAACCTAGGCAATCCCCTAATTGAATCACTTTTGGCAAGTTTAACAATAAGCATTGTGCTAGCATGTCCTAGTCGTCTATGCCAAAGTTCTAATTCATCATTTTTTGTGATAAAACATTTTATAGATTATTTAGAAAGATCATGAAAAGAAACAATATAAACATTATGTATTCTTGGTGCAGTTAGTAAAATATCTTTTGTAGTATGATTGGATATTTTGCATAAATTAGTGGAAGATTCAAATAAAACATCTAATCCTTTATCGCATAATTGGCTAATAGAAATTAGGTTGTGTTTTATCCCTTTAACATAAAGAACATTAGATATCGTAAAGGAATCGTTACCAACTATACCACTTCCCATCATCCTTCCTTTTTCGTTATCGCCAAATGTCACGATCTATCCCTTCTTCCTTTCTAGGCTAAGTAACTTTGCTTTATTGCCCGTCATGTGCTTGGAGCAACAAGAATCCAAGTACCACACGTCTTCATTGTCCTTAGCCTTCCTGTACATCTAGAAAGAAGATGAGAGTAAAGATCCGGATACCCAAGAGATACCACCCATAGAATAAGTGGAAGCCTTAGGTACCCAGATTTGCTATAAAGTATTTGGTTTTATTTTCCTGCAAGAACTAGATGTGTGACCTAACCTATAATAGTTTGCACACAAAATAAAGGGGATTGAGACCCTTTTCTGGAATATTTTCTTGCTAGAAGGAATCAATTTTGTAGAGGAAAAACATTTTGACAAAGAAAATTCAGGCTTCTTATTTGAGGTGCTAGTGTTGGCGTTAGTGGCTAGCGCCAGGTGGTAGCCCTTACATTGATATCCGAGCCCAAATTTTCCAGAACCATAGTACTGGTTCCCTAAAATCATATCTAGATATTTTTGGCCCATTCCAAATTTTTTAATGGCCATGGTGAGATCATGAACTTGTGCTTTAAGTGAAGAATTTTCTTTCACAAGCACAACACACCTATTTTCAAAACCTTTTTTATTATTTTTGATTTGCAAAAGAGAGTCTTCTAAATTCCTTTCTTATTCCCCCTTCTCTTGTGTAAGAGTTTTGGCATGAGAGAGGGCTTTAGAAAGTGACTCTTCAATATCTTTTGCCATTTTAGTGGAGTGATCACACTCTTGGCAAGAAACCTTTCTCCTTTCTAAAACAATTTATTTTTTGGAAAGCTTTTGATTTTCTTTAATTAAGGATTCATTTTCCCGATTTAATAAAATTCTATCTTTCATATTTTCATCAATAGCTTTGTAAGTTTCAAGAAATTTATTGAAAAGTTCATCATAAGTGGGAGGAGTTACCTCAGTGTCGCTAAGAACATTGGCGTCGTCGTCGTCGTTTTCTTGTCCCATGAGGCACATGTTTGCTTCCTCATCTTCGCTTGATGAAGACCTGCTTGATCCTTCAGAGGAGGAGGAGTCATCACAAGTTTTAGCTTTTAGCACCTTCCTGTTTTCCTTCCCTTTGTGCCGCTGTTCCTTTTTGTCCTTCAAAAAGTGTGGGCGCTGGCTTCGAATATGCCCAGTCTTCCTGCAATGATAGTGTTGAAATTGTTGAAGTGGAAGTGAAGGGGGCTGTTGGACCTGGGCGGTCAGGAGGAGGTCGGGCGGTCTGGTGTGACCGCACGACCTGGCGGTCTGCATCCGCGGTCTGGCTGATCTTAGCCTAGCTGCGGTCTCCCAGGTTGACCGCTGGTCTTGTCCAAAGTCTGCTGAAGGGGCCACGCGGTCTGTGCGTGACCGCATGGCGTGCTGTCCTCTTCAAGGCTGTGGCGGTCTGGCGTGACTGCACAGTTTGATCCAGGTTCTCTCCGGAATGCGGTCTGGTAACTGACCGGGTTTTCTGGGGGTATTCGCGGACTAAGAGTCTTAGTCGCTCGGTCTCAGTTCGCGGTCTCAGGAGGAGACTGGTATGCGAGCTGGTTGCTGTTCGCCGTCTCAGGAGGAGATCGGCATGCGGACAGGGGTTCGCGGTCTGATGGCGAACTGACTGTGTTCGCGGTCTCATGCGAACACAGGTGGTGAATAGCTTCGGGCGGTCTGGCGAGCTCTTTGTGGAGTCGCGGTCTGCTGCGAGAGTAGCGGTCTCTCATGGCGACATTGAAGCTGGCGGGTTCACCAAAAATGAAGCAGGAGTTATGTTGCTGATCGCGCGGGTTAACCGATCAGGTCGCGCGATCTGGAGGGTGGTGATCCTATCTCATAGGATGGTGACTGGATCAGGTCCCATGCCTATAAATAGGATGCCACTGTAGCAGCAAAAAATAGAACACACCAAGCGTAAGCTAAACTTTCCTCCTTCCTGCGGTCTGTGCTTATGTGACCGGGCGGTCTCCTGATTGAACTTCTATTGTGCAGCTTCTGCGGATAGTGTGGGCAGCAGCGATCACCTCTTCCTCTGAAAGTGTTCGGGCGGTCTGCGGCTTGGAGTTGTGGTGCTGGAGTTCGGGAGAATCAGGCGGTCTGGAGAAGGAAGTGGCTGGGAGCAGGTGGTGTTCTGTGATCGTCGAGTAGCAGCGGTCTGGCAGCTATCGAGTTGCAGGGAGGTCGCGCGGTCTGGAGCGATCTCAAGTTATCCTCATCTTCTTGTATTTCTGTTTGGTATCTGTGCTGGCGAAATCATGTCTCGCCAAGCATGCCTTGCCCTGTAATGAAGTTTATGCTATCAATAAAGATCTATTGCTTGCCTAAAGTTTGTTTCTGGTTGTTTGGCTTGTATCTCTAAGTTGCATATTCGATTCCTGCTTGCTCTCACAAGGTCCTTAGAAAAATTTTCACATGGTATCAGAGCGAGGTTGGAGTGGATAGAGCAGGTTGCAACTTAGAGTAGCCATCGCCTTTGTAAAGAAGGAACCAGTGATAGGACAATGGAAGGTGGATTTTCAAGAGGTCTTGGGATTGAGATGCTTACGTCGACTAACTTCAAGAAGTGGAAGTCGTGTATGCAGAGCTATCTTCTGGGTGAGGATCTATGGGAGGTTGTTGGAGGAGATGAGACGGAAGAGGTGAAGGCAACAGAAGCTGGTGATAACGGTCCGGCCGTGAGAGCTTGGAGAAAGACTAATGCCAAGGCCGAGTTCACTTTGAAACGTGCCATTTCACCTGATCTCTTTGATCACATTTTGGGATGTGGATCGGCTGCAGAAATCTGGAAAGCCCTGGATGGGCTGTTTAACAAGAAGAATGTGGCAAGACTGCAGTTCTTGGAAAATGAGCTGGCAAGGTCGGCTCAGGGTGATCTTTCTATCTCAAACTTCTTTCTGAAGATGAAGAATTTGTGCGCTGAAATCTCAGCACTGGATCCTGATGAGCCTATCTCTGAGGCGAAGCTGAAGAGGCACATCATCTACGGCTTGCGGAAGGAATATGTGGCCTTTGTGACGTCGGTGCAGGGATGGGCAAATCAGCCGTCTCTGTTGGAGCTGGAGAACTTGCTTTTTTCGCAAGAAAGCTTGGCAAGACAGATGGCGGGGTTGTCAGTGACTGGGGGAGATGGCGAAGTTCTCTTCTCGGGGAAGAAGAAAAAGTGGGATAAGAAGAAGAAGACCACTGGAGGCTATGGGCCTTCAACTTCTGGACAGCAGGAGAGGGGCTATCCTCCTAAGGCTGAGGAGAAGAAGAAGAAGGAAGGTCTCAAATGCTACAAATGCGGGAAGGTTGGGCACTTCAAGAAGGATTGTAGAGTGGTCACTCAAGCAGGGCATGCTGCGGAGAAGGAGGAAGCTGAGGCCAGACATATAGATGGAGGATGGGGAGGAGCCTTCTCGGCTTCTATTGGAGCTTCGGCTCCCATCAACTATTTGAAGGACTGGATCGTGGACTCGGGGTGTGGTCATCACCTCACCGGAGACGGGACCAAGCTTTCTTCTACACAGCCCTACACAGGTAACAATGCAATCATTACTGCAGATAATACTGTTCATCCAGTAGAAAAGGTGGGGGTTGTTTCTTTGGGCAGTGATAGAGGGCCACTTACCTTGAAGAGTGTCTATCATGTGCCCGGAATGAAGAAAAACCTCTTCTCCGTAACCAACGCCGTAGACGCTGGGTATCACGTTCTGTTTGGCCCAACAGAAGTGAAGTTTCTACGCAATGTTGAGGCCGTGAAGGCCGAGGTCGTTCATGTTGGGAGACGGGCAAAGGACTTGTTCGTTTTATCGACAAGTTCCTACGTTGACAAGATGAAGACGAATGATGGTGCCGTAATATGGCATGAGAGGTTGGGGCATGTAGGGATGGATAAGCTGAAAGTAATGGTGGTGAAAGGTCTGGTCAAGGGCCTGCCAAGTCTATCTTCCTACGGAGAAGGTCATGTTTGCGCAGGATGTCAGTTCGGCAAGTCTCATCGACTACCGTTTGACAAATCGCAGACAAGGAGTTGTGTGCCGTTGGAGTGCATCCACGGTGACTTGATGGGACCAACTACTACCCCAAGCCTCGGAGGCAGCAGGTATATGCTGGTATTGATCGATGATTACACCAGATATGTCTGGGTTTATTTTCTGAAGGAGAAGGCGGAGGCGTTTGCCAAGTTTGTGGAGTTCAAGGAGCTCGTGGAAGGTCGGCTGGGACTGCGGGTGAAGAAGCTGAGGACTGACAACGGAGGGGAATTCACTTCCAGTGAGTTCTCTACTTTTTGCAGGAAGGCAGGCATCCGGAGGGAGCTTACTTGTGCACATACTCCACAGCAGAACGGAGTTGCAGAGCGGAAGATCCGTCATCTGACGGAGACCTGCAAGTGTTGGCTGCATGCCAAGAGTATTCCAAAGTCCTTCTGGGCGGAGGGAATGTCTTGTGTTGCCTACGTCATCAACAGGATGCCTCTGAGCCCCATCAACATGTTGACCCCGCATGAGTTGATGTTCAAGGAGAAGCCAAGCGTGGCACACCTTAGGGTGTTTGGTTCCACCTGCTATGTGCATGTTCTAGATGCTCTTCGGACGAAGCTAGATGCGAAAGCAAGGAAGCTAGTCTTCGTGGGATACGACGAGCGGAAGAAAGGATGGAAGTGCATGGACCCAGAGACGCGGAGATTTGTTGTATCTCGCGACGTTGTTTTTGATGAGGTAACATCTTATAAGGGGTCTTCTGGAGTGGAGCTACCAGAGAGCAGGGTGGAGGTGCCAGAGAAAGCAGTGGAAGATCTTCAGGTGGAGCTACCTGTGTCACCAGGTGGTCCATCTCCTTCTAGTTCCGAGACGGGGGCTTCTGGTTCAGGGAGCAGGGGGAGCGATGCTCCTAGCACGTCTGGAAGAGGAGCTAGGGAAGAAGCAGCTGGAGATAATGCGGTTCAGGGGAAGGAGCTGAGGAGGTCGAAGCGTGCAATCGTTGCCCCTGATCGCTATACAGGAGGAAACGCAGTGAGCTTTGTCTCATGTTTCTTTGCTGGTCCCTTGGATGAGAGGGAGACATCGAGCTTTGAGAAGGCCAGAGGCGTGAAGGAGTGGGAGGTTGCGATGCAGGAAGAGATGGCAGCTCTCGAGAAGAATGAGACCTGGTCTCTTGTGCCCAAGCCCAAGGGCACCACTCCTGTGACATGCAAGTGGGTCTACAAGCTGAAGTAGAAAGCTGACGGCAGTATCGAGCGGTACAAGGCCCGTCTTGTAGCTCGGGGGTTTTCGCAGCAATACGGTGAAGATTATGATGAGACATTCAGTCCGGTGGCAAAAATGACTTCAGTTCGGTTCATCATTGCCTTGGCGGCGTTCAGTGAATGGAAGATTTGGCAGCTCGACGTCAAGAACGCCTTCTTGTACGGCGAGATTGACAAGGACATCTTCATGGTTCAGCCACCAGGTTTTGTGTATGAAGATTTTCCGGAGCATGTCTGCAAGCTGAAGAAGGCCCTGTATGGGTTGAAGCAAGCGCCAAGGGCGTGGTACGGGAAGATCGCAGAATATCTCCTATTCTGTGGATTTGTTGCTTCAGACTCGGACTCAAGCTTGTTCGTCAAGAAGAGCGGGGAGCTTCAAGTCATCGTGCTGCTCTACGTCGACGATATGATCGTGAAGGGGAACTCGAAGGAGGAGGTAGCGCAGCTTCGGGCCGAGCTGTCTATCAGGTTCGAGATGAAGGACTTAGGTGAACTTCACCACTTCCTTGGACTCGAGGTGCAGAGGAAGGAAGGTGGAGTGTTAGTGACCCAAGCCGGATATGCGGAGCGGATCGTGGAGCGGTTCGGCATGAAGGAAGGGAAGTGCACTTCCACACCTCTAGAGAAGGCTATGAAGCTTCGGAAGGATGAGGGAAGGATCATGCAAGATCCATTGGTGTTCCGAGCTCTGGTTGGGAGCTTGATTTATCTGACGATCACAAGGCCGGATATTGCATATGCAGTAGGCAGGGTGAGTCGGTTTATGGCGGAACCACGAGTACCTCATCTGCTAGCGGCCAAGAACATTCTGAAGTATGTTAAGGCGACCTCAGACATGGGTCTCCTGTACAGGAAGGATGCGGGCTTCGAGGTGCATGGTTACATGGATGCTGATTACGGGGGAGATTCGGATGATCGGAAGTCGACATCTGGATTCGTCTTCATGGCGGGTCCTACAGCTATATCATGGTGCAGCAAGAAGCAGGATTCCGTATCGGTCTCTACCACGGAAGCGGAATACAAGGCTTCGGCCTTGGCAGCTCAGGAAGCCATGTGGCTTAGGAGGTTGGTTGGAGACGTCCACAAGGAGGTTCGGGAGCCGACTCTGCTACGCGGTGACAACGAGAGTGCTCTCAAACTGGTGACCAATCCAGTTTGTCACGCGAGGACCAATCATATTGAGATCGAGCATCACTTCATACGGGAGAAGGTGCTGGAGGGATCTCTTTCGGTCGAGCATGTGCGGAGTGCGGACAATGTCGCAGACATCTTCACAAAGGCACTGGCAAAGGGGCCGTTCACACGGCTAAGGGAGCTACTTGGGCTGGTTTCCACTTCCCACTTCAAGGGGGAGTGTTGAAATTGTTGAAGTGGAAGTGAAGGGGGCTGTTGGACCTGGGCGGTCAGGAGGAGGTCGGGCGGTCTGGTGTGACCGCACGACCTGGCGGTCTGCATCCGCGGTCTGGCTGATCTTAGCCTAGCTGCGGTCTCCCAGGTTGACCGCTGGTCTTGTCCAAAGTCTGCTGAAGGGGCCACGCGGTCTGTGCGTGACCGCATGGCGTGCTGTCCTCTTCAAGGCTGTGGCGGTCTGGCGTGACTGCACAGTTTGATCCAGGTTCTCTCCGGAATGCGGTCTGGTAACTGACCGGGTTTTCTGGGGGTATTCGCGGACTAAGAGTCTTAGTCGCTCGGTCTCAGTTCGCGGTCTCAGGAGGAGACTGGTATGCGAGCTGGTTGCTGTTCGCCGTCTCAGGAGGAGATCGGCATGCGGACAGGGGTTCGCGGTCTGATGGCGAACTGACTGTGTTCGCGGTCTCATGCGAACACAGGTGGTGAATAGCTTCGGGCGGTCTGGCGAGCTCTTTGTGGAGTCGCGGTCTGCTGCGAGAGTAGCGGTCTCTCATGGCGACATTGAAGCTGGCGGGTTCACCAAAAATGAAGCAGGAGTTATGTTGCTGATCGCGCGGGTTAACCGATCAGGTCGCGCGATCTGGAGGGTGGTGATCCTATCTCATAGGATGGTGACTGGATCAGGTCCCATGCCTATAAATAGGAGGCCACTGTAGCAGCAAAAAATAGAACACACCAAGCGTAAGCTAAACTTTCCTCCTTCCTGCGGTCTGTGCTTATGTGACCGGGCGGTCTCCTGATTGAACTTCTATTGTGCAGCTTCTGCGGATAGTGTGGGCAGCAGCGATCACCTCTTCCTCTGAAAGTGTTCGGGCGGTCTGCGGCTTGGAGTTGTGGTGCTGGAGTTCGGGAGAATCAGGCGGTCTGGAGAAGGAAGTGGCTGGGAGCAGGTGGTGTTCTGTGATCGTCGAGTAGCAGCGGTCTGGCAGCTATCGAGTCGCAGGGAGGTCGCGCGGTCTGGAGCGATCTCAAGTTATCCTCATCTTCTTGTATTTCTGTTTGGTATCTGTGCTGGCGAAATCATGTCTCGCCAAGCATGCCTTGCCCTGTAATGAAGTTTATGCTATCAATAAAGATCTATTGCTTGCCTAAAGTTTGTTTCTGGTTGTTTGGCTTGTATCTCTAAGTTGCATATTCGATTCCTGCTTGCTCTCACAAGGTCCTTAGAAAAATTTTCACAGATAGCATTCCGGTGGCGATCTTTCTTCTTCATCATCACTCTCCTTTTCCTTCTTCGAAGATGACCCTTTCCATTTTCCTTCCTTTTTGAAATATTTCCGGAAGGTGTTTCTCCTTTCCGAATTTCTCATGAACATTCGGAAGTTCTTTACCAAAAGGCTTTCTTCATCTTCGTCCTCATTCTCTTGGCACTCCTTCTTTGATTTTAGTGCCAACGCCTTCTTCCTTGACTCTTTGTTGTATTCATCATGTTGGATCTTGAGTTCTACCTCATTGGTTTTGAGATTCCCAATGAGGCTCTCAACTTGGAGCGTTCTTAGATTGTGCGACTCCAAGATAGCCGTTACCATCAGATTAAATTTTGGAGGAAGGGAACGATCTTGGTGAAGCGTGTGTACATTGCATCAATATCTTCGCTTTCATCCATCCGAAACTTTTCAAATTCTGACTCCAGTTGGAAAAGTTTTGAATCTTTAACCTGTGATGTACCTTCATGAGTAATCTCCAAATGATTCCAAATTTCATATGCAGTAGTACATGCGGAAATTCTATTAAATTCATTTCTATCTAACGCACAAAATAAAGCATTCATAGCCTTGGCGTTATTTTTGCATTTAAGTTTATCCCTGTCATCCCATTTATCTTTTGGTTTTTCTAATGTTATTTCTTCAACTACAATAGTAGGAGGAGATTATTCCTCTTCTACCATATTCAAAACCTCAATATCTAGGGTCATACGAAAACATCTCATCCTATTTTTTCAATAACTATAATCTGACCCAGTAAATAGTGGAGGTCTACTAATTCCCTGTCCCTTAGAAAAAGCGAGATCATAAGACGCCATTATTCCTGGTTTTTAAAACGTTTGGAATAACCTCACTTTGATACCACTTGTTGGATCGATAGGCGCCCTTAGAGGGGAGGGGGGGGGGGGGTGAATAAGGGAATAAATTTCTTGTTTAAATATTAAGCAATTTACTATATTGTTTTAAAGTTAACAAGAGAGCAAAATAACCTTTTAGCAAAAAGTAATTTCCAATAATAAAATTTACTCCAAATGAGAGAAATCAAGTAAACACAAATAGAGACATGATTGTATTATATGAATAAGTGTTTACATAAATTTGATTTCAATATCGCTAGAAATCGGAGGCGTACAAATATTAATAACTTTTCCTTATATATATACCGACTTGTATCCCCACAAACCGGTTGGCTTTAGCATATCCTTCCCCGGATATGGCCTCAAGCCGCTCTATCCAATCCTTCCCCGGATTTGGCCTCGAGCACCCCCTAGATCAAATCTCCTAGACCTAGTCGCCAAATCACGCGGCGATTTACTCCCTAAGCTGCGCAAGGTCCTAGTCGCAAACACAAGGCGATTTTACAAAAAAATAACAATAATGAAATAAATTAATTAACAAGAACTCCCTCTATGAGATTTCTGAAGTTGAGGATGAAGGATCGATGTACCATAAGCGAGGTTGAAGCGATCATTCTTCGGATGCATCGTGGTGGCTTCCTTCTCCAGAAATCTTCTTTGGCTTTGAGTGGGAGATGAACTTTCGGCAGAGTAACATCACTAGAATTTTGGCACAAGTAATCTCCTTTGAAGCACACACCAAAATGAGAGAGAAGCCAACAATTTATAGAACTTGGAGATAGCGCCTGCGGTAGCTCCTAGCGCCTGCGGTAGCGTTCGTGTGGAGCAGTTACGAAATCATCGGTGGCGTGGCGTTGTGGCATGAACTCGAGCTAGCGCCAGGCGGTAGCACTAGCGCTGGTGGTAGCGCTAGCGCCTGTGGTAACCCATAGCGCTGGCGGTAGTGCTTATGTTCAGTTTGTTGGTTCCATGCTGCTTTCTACCTGTCGAGTATTGCACCTATAGTTCCTGCACACTATACACACACGACAAGCAAGATCAAATACAATTTGGGATTTGTGATTCTCAAACAAAGGTATATGACATACTTGTCCAACACACTCTTGCCTCCTGGTCAACTAGACATCCTACTCCCCATGTAAAACCACCATGATTATCCCTATTCAACCTTTTCACTATACGAAGACCACTTAAACTATATGATGTATTAAAAGAGAAAGACCCAAGATTATTATTGGGGGTGTGTCATTATATTTTAAGACTATCTCCACAAATTCATAATTTTCCTAATTTATTTGGCATTTATTATAATTTCCTCAAAATCAGGGAACCTATGACTTTGAACATCAAGTATGGTTTTCTGATAAGCTATGACCGTAATAAAATTTTTACATCTATATATCTTCAAAGTAACTGCCACATATGAATTTCATAATTTTCTAGAAATGTTTTGACCTCCATATAAAATGTTAATTGATTTATCAAAAATCGGGGAATAACAAAGAAAGTATCAAAAATACTAATTCAGAAGTTACAGGAAAATTAAGAGATTTCTAAGATGATCAGGAAAGTATACTGCTCGAGTTCCATAGCTTTCCAGATTCATTTGACCAGGTAAATATTTTTTTTAAATAAACGAACCATAGTGCACTTTGTGAAGAGAACCATATAAAAATACCTCTAAAAATTATACTAAAATTTACAAATCATGCTCATGCTCTAAAAAGACGTTTTACCAAGTTTCATGATTTTCCAGTGAGTATAAAGTCCATAAATTAAATTTCTTACAACTAGGGCAAATATTGGGATTATGAATGAAGTACTATATATATCAATACAAAATTCATAAAAAAATTATAAGAGAATGATATCATCAATATAAACTTACCGACAAAATTTCCTGAGCATTCCAGGTAATAGGGTTATGTAAATTCTTAACATAAGAAATTGACCTAATTGATTCTTAATTAATTCAGAGGGGATAAATATTTCACAAATTCCAGATAAATTACCTAGGGCTTATTTCGACCCCATGAAACTATCTACCAAGTTTTAAGTCAATCTGATGACATATGACCCTATGTCCTTCAATAGGTTCAATATACAACCCTACAGTTCACACTAGGGTTCTAGGGCACATCCACCCCAAACCACCCAAAACAACTTATGGGGGTATTTTATGTGACATCAAGTCAGTGGTAAAAGTTTCACAATATTTGGATGAGGGTTGATCTCTCAAATCCATCAAGTGCACATTTGTTCTAATATCCCATAGTTTGACCAATTTTGGGTTACTTAATTACTCAATCAAATCAATCCCAAATGGGATGAAATTTTTACCAGAGTCATGTCATGACTCTAAGGACTGCCCACCAAAATTTGGAAGGGTTTGGAGGTCTCTAGACCCTAAAATTAATTTGTACATAAATTATTAAATGTTTGCAAAAACTATTGGAAAAGTTCCTCCAAAAATTCTCATTTTTTGGATATGTTGAGGGTAAGGGTATGTATAGACTATGTTACAAATTTTAAAGCATTTGGATTTCTGGATTAGTGGGGGCATTCAAATCAATCTCTGGTCAACCCTATGTATAGGTTGCACCATTTTGAGTGTTGCTGTCGAAGAAGTAGGCCATATCGACTCAAATCAATATTAAATTAAACTAGACCTAAATATCTACAACTTTTGCCTCTGGCCATTTTTCCTAAAACGGCCTCTAAGAGGATCAATTTTCAGTTTCAAAAATGAGCATTTCTAAGGGAAATATGATGTTAATAAATCACAAAATTATTAATCTATCTAAATGGAGGGCATCAGTTCATCTTCTCCAATCAGCCAACGACCACGATTGGCTCGTCCTCTACCAAATTGGGATGTGATTTCCTGGCCACCTAGACGCTCTCCCGATCGGCCAATGCCTCCACCACCTCCGTTAAGGTGGCGACTGACGATGTGCGGTGGTTGGCCGGCCAGAGGAGGCCAGAATCGAGAATTTGAACAAGAGAAGAAAAGCTTGAACACAAGCTTTCGGCCTTGCCGATCCAAGACCAATTGGCCCCAAATCTAGGGCCAAAATGATGAGATCTACCCACTAATAAGTAGATGAGAAGAAAGGACCTGAGTGGCGGCTTGTAGCCGTGTCGATCTCTGGTCCTCCATGGATGGTTGAGAGCTCTTGGGTGACAAGCCAGTAGGTGCTTAGATTATAAAATTCTTCTAAAAAGTGGGGGTAACTCCTTCCCTTAACCCCTTGAGCCCTTTTATAGAATCATTCCTGGTAGGGGGAGAGATGAAGCTTGAGATTCCTCCATTAACACCATTCATGGTGAAAATTTCGGCCATCCTCAAAGGTCACCAAATTCATCCCCTTAAGAGTTGGAAAACCTCTTAATCTTCTCCTAATTAATGGGGGGAATGAATCCCCATCAATTCGGAGGACTTTTGGACTCCATTGGCCATGAATTTGGCCACCAAAACGCATCCCGGCCACCTCCCTTCGGTTGATCTACCGTTGGCACTAGTGCTAGTGCCAGCGCTAGCATCTTGAGGGCGTAACGCTCTCCGGTTCGGCAACCGCCGCCAGCGCTCTATGCTAGCATCTCAAAGGTATACGGTTCGCCCCAGTGGTTTGGTGTTCATCTCATCGATTCACCTAAACCACCACTACCGCTAATGATATCCCCTAGCGTCGGCACTAGCTCAGCACCCAAGGTACCCCTTCTGTCTACAATTGGATAATTGGGGTTTTACGAGGGGACCACCTTACTGGGTTAGTGATGTCATGGTGAGGTCATGGGTCATGGTGATGCCCTAAGGCCAACCCTAGGCCTAGTAACTGGAAATTACTATCCGCAGACCATGGTGATTTTTGCCTCGAGCCTAAGCTCCCACGATCTCTTCGCGCATCCTAGGGTTTTGTCATGACCTAGTCATGACAAAACTGTCCTAGGGGTCTAGTTATTTGGGGGATGTTACAAATCCCAATTCATAAAAATAAAAATATCGTCCCCAAAATTCAGGTTAAGCTTGCGGGGTTTCTAACGCAAGTGCTTGAATGTAACATCCCTAGAGAAATTAAATTATACTTGGCACGAAGACCTCCGGATACTTCTGCTGCATCAGGTCCAGTGGCTCCCAAGTGTGTTCCTCCTGTCCATGATTCCTCCACAGGACCTTGACCAGCGGAACCTTCTTGCGGCGTAGGACTCGCATCTCGGTGTCATCTATCCGGATCAGCTCCAGGTGAACTGATCGATCAGTATCTACTGGACAATCCGCTATAGATATCTGCTTCTACAGCCATAGTTGAGCTCTCCTAAGGGTAGAGACGTAGAAGATGTCATGCAACCCCGCTAGCTCCGGCGGCAGCTCTAGTCTGTACACTAGGGGGCCAATTCGCTCCAGGATCCTATAAGGCCCCATATACCTAGGACTAAGCTTCTTCCACCCGCGTACCTTGAGACACATTGCATCAGACATATGTTTAGAAACACCTGGTCTCCATCCTGGTACTCCACTGCACGATGTTGAGCATCGTAATACTTGGCCTGCCTGCTGTGGGCTTCCAACATCCTGTCTTGGATCAGTCTCACCTGAGAATATGTATCCTCAATAAACTCCGAGATGTGTTCCTTAGGATCCTCATCCTGGATCCAAGACAATTGATTCCTGCACCCCCGTCTGTATAACGCCTTATAAGGGGCCATGCTTATGTTGGATTGATGACTGTTGTTGTAGGAAAACTCTACAAGTGGAAAAAGTCTCTCCCAAGGCTCTCCGCGGTCCAGTATACACAGTCGTAATAAGTCCTCAATCATCTGGTTGGTACGTTTTGTATGCCCATCTGTATGTGGGTGGAATGATGTGCTGAATGTCAATAGTGTACCAAATAAGCCTGAACCGATCTCCACTCTCGGGACGTAAACCGTCCATCCCGATCTGACATAATTGTCATAGGCACGCCATGATATCGGACAAACTACTGTACAAATCTCTATACCAAATCACTGACCAGAGCGTCCTTCCTGGCCGGAGTAAATCTGGCCACCTTCTTCAACCTTTCGATGATCACCCATATTGAATCATTCCATGCACGCGATCGAGGAAGTCCGTGTATTAAATCCATCTTGATGTCGTCGAACTTCCACTCCAGCACAGGGAGTGGCTGCAACAATTCGGCCAGGCTCTTGCACTCTGCCTTTACGAGCTGTCAAGACTCATTGTGGGTCACAAAGTAGGTGATGTCCCTCTTCATGCCTGGACAGTACTTGGTCCTCTTCATGTCCGTCGTCATCTTGGTGATACCCGGGTGCATTAAATATTTGCTGCAGTGAGCCTCATTCATAATATCATCCTGAATTCTGCCCCCCCCCCACATGTATATAGACTCGCCCTATAAAACACAGCAGCCTATCCTTCAATGAATAATCCCCAGTCGTGCCTGCCTCCAAGGCTCGGAATATCGGCTCCAACTTGGCATCCTGCCTCTGTCCATCCCTGATACGATCCCGAATGTCATCTATGGTGCTCATCGTCACTAAGTACTCCTCATAGAGCTCAGCGTTATCCAAGGATACCAAGGTGATATGCATGTCCTCTAGCATATTCACCAGCTCCGACGCCATCAGCTGGGGATCTGCTACTGATGTGGTCGCTCTCTGGCTCAGCGTGTTTGCCACCACATTTGCCTTCCCTGGGTTGTAGTGCATCGTATACTGGTAGATCGATAAGAACTCCACCCATCATCTGTGTCGGATTTTTAGCTCCTTTTGCGTCCCCACGTACTTCAGGTTTTTGTGATCTGAGAATATATCGCAGTGGACACCGTAGAGGTATTGCCGCCAGGTCTTAAGAGTGAATATAACCACTCCCATCTTCTTATCGTTCACCGGGTAGTTCCGCTCATGAATCTTCAACTGACGAGAAGCGTACGCTATCGCATGCCCGTTCTGCATCAGAACGACACCCATCCCCTAATAAGACGCATCAGTATACACCTGGAATCCTTCCTTCCCCAACAGAAGGGCAAGGATTGGGGCCGACTGATGTGCAAAACTATATCCGTACACGATAATGGTATGTGTATCATATCAAAAGTACCATAGGTTTATACCAACCAAGGTCGTATTAGACTCGGTGTGGTTGAGTACTTTTACATTAAGAAAATCTCAATTATTTTATCAACAAAACTTTGAGTTTGTTTGTTTATAAGAAAAGTACGGTGAATTAGAATAGCGATTAAAGCAATGATTTAGAAAGCTAGCACTCGATCTTGAATCACCTTGGAAATAAAATAGAAGAAAATAAGAGTACTAATTCTCTTAAGAAACCCGCTTCGACCTTGAACGTTCTCGAATTCTAAACGCTCCTTCGTCGAGGATGCAATTAACTGAGTTTAGGTTGATCAATCGAACTTTTGCTCTAGAATCAAAACCTCTAAAACTCGCTTAATCGTAGTGAACCCCTTCATTGGATATGACTCTGATCCGGGAGATTTATGTCATTATCTCTCAAGGGTTGCATGCAACTCTCTTTATCCTTGAATGATCAATTCGTATTAAGAACCGTTCGGCTAATTTAAATACGAAAACAAACATGATAATTATATATTGAAAATATAATCTCATAATAATTAAATTAAGGATAAATCTTAAGTATTTCCAAGAAGAGAAAAAGAAACTCTTATTTACTTCCTAACTTATATTATTCCTTGGATCATCTCAACCGAGTACTAATATAAATTTAGCTACTCATCTGTATTAAGGAATCAACAAGCATAAAAGAATACATGATGAAAGAAGAAGAGAACGAGAGAAATAAGAATTATTTTATTGATTTTTACAAAGGAAATTCCAAGGTATGAAATTAAGAATTACAAGTGCAAATAAGAAGGGGACTTACAAGAAATACTAAAACATGAAAACAGTACATGAAACAATGAAATAAACTCCAAAAATTCATCCCATCAGTTGTAGAGGAGCTGGCTTTAAATAGGCTGAAAATCGAGGTTACACTCCCTCGATCACACCGTGACCAAGGGCGTGTAAGGGGCGTGATCGATGTTGGTGTGGATAGGGCATCTTTTTGCTTCAATACCGGCATGACGTGCATGTCACGCCCGTGACCTAGGGTGTGTACTCTTTAAAACAATGTCTGGCGGGAATCTTTCGGCGGGAAGTGGCGCAGGATGAGTCACGCTCGTCTACTGTATGTCACGCCCCAGGTCACGCCTGTGACCGGCGGGAAGTGGCGCGGGATGAGTCATGCTCGTCTACTGGATGTCGCGGCCGTGACACTGGGCACCCCCTTGGTCACACCCATGACCTAGGCCGTGTACTTGGCAAAACTTCGTGGAATGTGTCCGGGGTGGTGGAATCGGGTCTGGAGCACATCTTTGGCTGTCACGCCCTTGGTCACGCCCGTGACCTTGGGCGTGTACTTGCAAATTTCGCTCAAAATGCCCAAAAAACCTGAAAACATAAAAGCAGCTTAAGTTAGTACGTGAAATCGAAAAGAAACAAATTAAATGAGAAAATTCGTAGGAATTATATAAATTCCTATTAAAATAGTGTTAAAATTATACTAGAGGATGAATACAAAAAGTACTCATCCAACTCCCCCATACTTGAGCTTTTGCTATTCTAGAGCAAAAGAATGAGGAAGGAATTACTAGACATCGATATTATTTATAATTAACTAAATTTTTATTAAACCACGAGTAAGTTAAAAGCAAATTCTAGGAATTCAAGAATTAAGTCATAAGTCATGGTGATAATTTAAAAAGAGAAATCTGTTTAGCTAACTACTTCTCAAGATAACTATTTAGCAACCAAAATTATAGAAATTTTCAAACAAAATTAGATTGAAATTATAGACACTCTACTATAAAAGAAGCTCAAGGAGAAGACACCTACTAAAATATTGCCCTCTTAATGATTTTATTTAGGACTAGAATCAATAGAATTGGCTAGGGATGGGTTTTAACAAAATGCCAAAATGAAGAGTTCTTGGATTGGAGGTGGTGGAACCTCACTCATAAATTCAAATTTGTATATGTTTAGGAAAATGATGAATTTTATCCTCTCATTTTCCATGCTATATAATCTTTTAAAAATTCTCTTCAATCAAAAACCCAAAATGTATATATTTAGATGTAATGAATTTTATCCTCTAACATCATGACATATAGTCCTTTAAATGATTTTGGGTACATATATTTAGGGAATAATGAATTTTATCCTCTTATTCTCACGACATATGATCTTTTACTACACTTTTTTTTATTTGCCAACAAAGGGTTAGGGTAAAGAAATACTTCTAGTTTATAAATTAAACTATTTTGAGAGCAACTTGTTAGTGGAATGAAATTTCCTAAGATTTTAAAGTTAATAGAGTATATAATAAAAATTTAGAGATGCTTAGCCAATTTACCCCAAAGTGAAGCTATTTAAAATTAAAAGGAGAAGTAGTGCTAAATAAATTCTATAATCAAATTAAAAACATAAAGTGTTTCTTAAAACTAAATTACTTCAAATTTAAATTTAACAACTTTTGATAAAACAAAATATTAGCTAAATTAAAATGTAAGAATACGTATAATCAAACCTCAAACAACATTTCTAGAAAAATAAAAACAACAAGTAAGGATTAATATATATTTTTGAATAATTCATGGACATCCCAAGGTCTACCCAGTGAAGGGCTCGCAAGGTACTTGGAGATATGATGGGATGATAGCCCAACCCTCCCTTTCCAAGAAATTAGATTTTTTTAATTTTTTAAAAAAATGGGTTTCTTTTTAAAAATAAAAAAGAAAGTCTAGAACGCTACACTACACCCACATACTTAAAGTTAAACATTGTATCCAATGTTTAAAACTAAGTATGAAGTATAAAAAAAATGCAGGAAATGAATTGAAAAAGTCAAAATATGGATGAGAGGAGGGGATAAAAGGGCTTCCCTGGTTGGTAGATTGGGTTGCCGGAACAAAAAACCTGCAAAATAAGTTAATCAGACAAAGCAAAAGAAAGAAAAATAACGTTGGGGTGCCTCCCAAAAGCGCTTTGTTTACCGTCGAGTAGCTTGACTAAGTGGAAATTATTGCTTTTAAAAATTAGGGAAATTAAGCATTTCAATTTGCCCGGACGCTGGGTCGCCGGGGTTACAATTTTAGTCGGTGGCCGTTAACCTTAAAAGAGCCTTTTTTTCGGGTTCTCTATTAGCACAGTCCCATATGGCCAAACCTCTTTTACAATAAAACAGCCGGACCATCGGGATTTTAACTTGCCCGGAAAAAGTCGAAGCCTATAGTTATATAGAAGGACTAAATCTCCCGGCGAAAAAGATTTTAGAATTTTGGTTTTTTAATCATGATAAAACTTAGTGCGCTCCATATAAAATTCATAATTTTCGTAGGCGTTTGCACGTCATTCGTCTAATTCATTTAATTGGAATTTACATTGTTCGGAGGCTAAGTTTAAATCTAAATTAAATGTTTTAAGCGCCCAAAATGTGCGATGTTATAATTCCACCGGTAAGTGGCACACTTTTCCATAGACAAATCGGTATGGTGTACATCCAATGGTGGTTTTGTACAATGTCTGATATGCCCTAAGCGCGTCGTCTAATTTTAGCGACCAATCCTTCCTGTTAACAGACAAAGTTTTTTCTGCAATTCTTTTTAATTCACAATTCACCACCTCCACTTGGCCATTTACTTGTGGGTGATTGGCGGTGGAGAGCTTGTGTGTAACTCCATACTTTTCTAAAATTTTAGCAAGTTGGTTGTTACAAAAATGTGTGCCCCAATCACTAATTAGTGATCATGGTGTGCCAAATCATTAAAATATATATTTTTAAGAATTTTACGATGACTTTCGCGTCATTGGTGGGAAGGGCTTGCGCTTCCGCCCACCTTGACACATAATCAACCACGACAAGAATATATTTGTTATTAAAAGACGAAGGTAAGGGACCTACAAAATCTAATCCTCAAAGATCAAAAATTTCGCATTCTAGAAATATATTTTGGGGCATTTCTTCCCAGTTAGAAATGTTACCTGACCATTGGCACCAATCACAATTACTCACAACATTGTGAGCATCTTTGAATAAGGTGAGCCAATAGAAGCCCGCCTCTAGTACCTTGCTTGCAGTCCAGTTTGTTTGATAGTGACCACCGGTTGTTCCATCGTGGCAATGCCGCAAAATTTGGATGCCTTCCTCGCCCTAAATACACCTTCTTACCACTTGGTCTACGCAAACACGAAATAAAACGGGGTCCTCCCAAAAATATTTTTTCAAGTCCGAAAAGAATTTCTTCTTTTGTTGACCTGAGAAATCTTTTGGTAGGACCCAGGCCACTATATAGTTGGCAAAATCTGCGTACCAAAGAGTGGAAGAAGTCGTTACCTTTTCGATGGTGAGGAGGCGCTCTTCAAAAAATTTATCGTCAATTTTGGCCTCCTCTAGTGCTCCTGCAGCCGGATTTTCAAACCTTGAGAGGTGGTCGATCGCTATATTCTCCGCTCCCCTTTTGTCATGGATTTACAAGTCAAATTCTTGTAGGAGGAGGATCCACCTTAGCAGTTGGGGCTTTTCCTCTCCTTTATTTAATAAATACTGGAGAGCGGAGTGATCAGTAAAGACAATAACCTTCGAAAGCGTTATATATAATCAAAAATTTTCAAACGCAAAAATTATAGCCAAAAATTCTTTTTCCGTTGTTGTATAATTTGCTTGCGCGGATGTTAGCGTTTTGCTTGCGTAATAAATCGTGTTAAAATATTTATTCACCCGTTGGCCTAAAACTGCACCTACAGAAAAATCGCTTGCATCGCACATAATTTCGAACAGAAGAGACCAATTTGGCGCGATTAAAATTGGAGAATTAATAAGTTCGTTTTTAATTTTATTAAATGCTTTTAAACGCTCTTCATCAAAATTAAAAGCGGATTCTTTTTCTAATAATTGCGTTAACATTTTCCTAATTTTTGAAAAATCGTGAATGAACCGCTTATAGAAACTCGCCTGTCCTAGAAAATTTCTAATGGATTTAATATTAGTAGGATGGGAGGATGATTTTCTATGACCTCGATCTTGGCCCTATCGACCTCGATTTCTGTTCTCAAAACTTTATGTCCGAGGACTAATCCCTCTTGGACCATAAAGTGGCACTTCTCCCATCTAAGTGCCAAATTCGTGTCTTCGCAGCGTTGAAGAACACGATCAAGATTTTTGAGACAATTTGTAAAGGAATCGCCAAAAACTGAAAAATCATCCATGAACATTTCCATGACGTCCTCTACTAGTTCATTAAAAAATACCAACATACATCTTTTAAATGTAGCCGGCGCGTTGCAAAGACCAAGCAACATTCTTCGATATGCAAAGGTGCCGAACGGATAGGTGAAAGTGGTTATCTCTTGTTCTTCGGGCGCAATTGGGATTTGGAAGTATTCCAAGAGACCATCAAGAAAACAATATTGTGAGTGAGCGGAAAAGCGTTGTAAGATTTGGTCAATAAAGGGCAACGGGAAGTGGTCCTTGTGGGTATCATCATTTAATTTTTTATAATCGATGCATACCCGCCAACCCGTAACAGTACGGGTCAGAATCAACTCATTATTTTCGTTAGTGATTGCTGTTATTCCGCCCTTTGTAGGCACGACTTGCACTGGACTAACCTAAGTGCTATTAGAAATTGGATAAATAATCCCTGCGTCTAATTATTTTATAATTTCTGCTTTAACGACGTTCTTCATATTGGAATTAAGGCGTCGTTGAGGAGGAATAGTGCCACGAGAGTTACTTTCTATGTTTATTTTATGCGTGCAAAACGAGGGATTTATTCCCTTAATGTCCAAAATTTGTCATGCAATTACATGGAGGTGGTTATTTAAACTTTTATTAATTTGGAAATTTTCGAATCTTTTAGCTTAGAAGAAATAATTACGAGCAATTTTGAGTTATTTTCCAGAAAAAATTATTTTAAATGCTCCGGGAGTTATTTTAGTTCTAGGCTTGGCGGCTCTTCATAAGATGTTTTAATTTTTAAATTATTTAAATTTATTTGTTCAAATTTAAGCCGTCGAGTGATTTCTTTTAAACAAAATAAAGTTTCTAACTTTGGATTTTCAAAAAGAGGAGAAATTAATTCAGCAAAAGACGCCAATTCTTCTTCTAAATTTGACTCTAAGGTGAAACAAGAATCGTCGTTAGGAAGTGCGTTCCTCATTGATTGGCTTACACAAAAAGTAACTTCTTCATACCCAACCCGAAGGAAAAGTTTTCTGTTACTTATGTCAATTATTGCCCGAGCGGTGGCTAGGAAGGGTTGACCGAGTATGAGGGGTACCTCGGCGTCCTCTTTGTTATTGAGGATGACAAAGTCTACCGGCAAGATAAACATGTAAACCATCACTAGCGCATCCTCCACGACCCCTATTGGGTTTTTAATCGACCGATCAACTAGTTGGATGCTCATACTAGTTAACTAGCGGTTCCCAAACCAAGCTTTTTAAATAAGGAGAACAACATCAAATTGATACAAGCTCCTAAGTCGGCCAAGGCGTGTTTGATTAATAAATTTCCGAATAAACACGGATGGAAAACCATCCCAGATCATTAACTTTTTGCGGCAATTTATTTAAAATAACTGCCTAACATTATGCGTTAAGAGAAACACGTGAAATATCTTCAAGTTTCTTTTTATTTGATAGTAAATCCTTGAGATACTTCACGTATTTAGCTATTTGAGAGAGTGCCTCGTAGAATGGAACATTAATTTGAATTTGTTTTAAAATATTTATCAATTTTTTATATCGCTCCTCGTTGCACTCATTTTGAATTTTAAAAGGATAAGGGATTGAAGGAGTTTGAATTTTGCACGGAGCTAAATCATAAGAAATAAAATGTGGAGGTGGGGTTGAAATATTTACCTCGGGCTCAGCCAAATTTGAAGATTTTACCTCCTTTCCGCTGCAGAGGGTTATTGCGTTGGTGCTCTCCCATGGATTGGGCTCAGTATTTCCCGACAGAACTCCTTGCTGGCGTTCGGAGAACAACTTGGCAAGCTGTCCAATCTAATTTTCCAGTATCTTAATAGCTTTGGAAAGATTCTGGATGTTGGACTCATTGGAGGCAACATATTTGGTGAAGACCTCTTGAAGTGAAGAGGGCTTGTGTGGTGGTGGCAGAGCAAATCCGGGAGGATTCAATTGTGGTGGATGTTGAGCATTATTGGGGTTGCTCCATGAAAAAGTAGGATAGTTCCTTAAGCCCGGATTATAACTATTATTTAACGGAAGATTTTTATTCGGATTATAAGGAGGGCGATAGGAGTTCCCCATATAGTCTACATGCTCTTGAATAAAATTATTATTATTAGCCGAATTAGTGGCGGAGGAAGCAGACATCTTCGCCACTTGCTTAGTAAGCATTTCTACTTGAAGTGCTAAATTCAGGGGGGCCACGACTTCAAAGAGTCTTGTCGGCTTGTTAGGGCGCGACCGTGGTGCATTCCACTGATAAACATTCATGGCCATCTCCTCAAAAAGCTCTTGAGCAGCCTCGGGGGTTTTGTTATTAAGGGTTCCCAATGCGGCCGCATCAATCATCTGCCTCATTTAGAGATTCAAACCATTGTAGAATGTTTGAACTTATTGCCACATCGCGAGGGCATGATGAGGACATCTCCGCAAAAGTTCCTTGAAGCGCTCCCATGTGTCGTAGAGAGACTCCGAGTCTATTTTCGTGAAGGAGAGAATATCTGTACATAATTTAGCGGACTTTGCCGGAGGAAAATATTTCGTTAAGAATTTCTCTGTCATCTCGGCCCATGTAGTGATGGAACCTCTATGAAGAGATCCCAACCACTACTTGGCCTTTGTCCGCAAAGAGAAAGGAAATTAATGCAAATGAATGGTGTCATCGGTGATGCCATTTATCTTGAACGTATCGCAAATTTCCAAAAAAAATTAATAAAATGTAAATTAGGATCTTCATCCGGTAAGCCATCGAAAACGACGGTTTGCTGTACCATCTGAATGATACTCATTTTAATTTCAAAATTATTATTCGCCACCGCAGGGTGAATAATACTAGATTATGTTCCCTCCCAAATTGGTCTCGCATAATAGGTCATTGTCCATAGCGGGGCCTCAGTATGGTCGTGTCTTCCATTATACCTGATAGCGACGACGGCCCTCAACGTAAAGATGTTGGTAATGGTGCACCTATGGAGGATGGCGTGCTTACGGAAGAAGTCGACACGCCGACCAAGGATTTGCGCCATCGCCATCGCCGCGGCATAATTGATGCACGCTATTACAATCTCCGCCCGAGGCGCAAGCAAAACAATTAATAATTATAATAGTATTTTTATAATTATTAATTTTATCTCCATTATATTTTATGTCACTTTAATGTTTTAATTTTTGGTGATGTTTAATTTTTGGACTGCGTTTAGTCAAAATTGTGGCAAAGCCTATAAAAGGCCATGATGTAATATTTTTAATCTTATTTTTGATGAAGAAAAATTGAAAACCCTAATCCCCTCTAATATTCTTTCCCTCTCTCTCTCTTTGGCCGCCCCCCACTCTTTCCCTCTCTTCCAACTTTCGGCCAAAGGTGGCCGCCCCACTCTCCTCCTTCTAGCCGCCGGCCGCCCTCCTCCTCTAGGAAATCCGGCCCCCTCTTCTCCCCTCTATCCTCTCCCTCTACCAAGTATTCTCTAACGCCTTTTCTCTTTCCTATTCTAAGAAGACTATCTCCATCCCCTACGGATTTCTCTAAAGGATCTAAGTGATATTCAGTGGATCTTGGGTACGGTGAAGCAAAGGCGGCAAACGGATTCCTCTCCAAACAACGCGCTTCTGGTGGATCCGTAGAAGAACGGTCGGGCGAGTGCATACTTGAGGCCAATCCTATCTAAAGAGGGTAACGAACAAACCACTCGTGTGATTTCCTTTGTTGATTTTTCCTGTGGTGGAATTCTGTGGCGTGATATTCGAATCACTGATTTTTTCGTGGGTTTTCTTCATATTGAAAATTGCATTTTATCCTTATTTTTGTAATTTTCGAAGGGGTTTGTCGATACCCGCTTTTTGTTGGAAGAGATCAACCATTTCTGAATCAATATTTTTGTTGGATCTCTTTTGGTATAACACATAGCTCGATGGATCGGGTGGGTCCATTTAGCCTGAGCGGAAATTGGCATATAGCCTTTATTCAATCTCTAGCGGGTCGGCTATCCGTCAAGGCGAATTAAAATTGATAAAATCGCATTTAAGTTTTGTTGCGTTCTCCATCCACGGGTGTAGTATTCGTGATACGTCGGGTGGGATAGTGAATTAATTAATTCGTAGCGTACATGTTGGAGAGTGAACCCTGCATCAATTTTGTATCAGACCTAGGTTAGCGTTGATTTCTTAATTGACGCCTTCCTACAAATCATCTAGTTAATCATATTTTCACGTTAGCGTTGTCAAAATCTCAAAATTTTCAAACGGTGGTCTGCGTTTAGCGACCAAAATCTGTTACTTTTCAGCAAAAAAATAAAAAAAAAATTTACATTCTACATATTATTTCCTGTTAGAAAATCAAAACAAATATTTTATCCTAGTTATTAGGCATAAAGAAAAAAATTCATCTTTTATATAAAATTTCTCTAGTCAGAAACGTTTTGGTCTTTATTGCATGCGTACGAGACTTGGCATGGAGTATCCTACATCCTCGTCTCAAATGACAGACGAACGGGACTCGGGTCACGGTCCAATGACTATTGATGACCTCCGTTAGGAGTTCAATGATCAGTTAACGGACATCCAAGAGATTCTACACGAGATTCGGCTAGCGCAAAGGGCACCTACGGATCATGCTGCCCACCAACACATAGGGGAAAACGTTAACGTTAATCATATTCCTGAACCTGACCACCAAAACCCTGCAGCCCACCAATGTGCTGAAGGGAACATTAATCCTAATGTTAACCCTGAACAGGCCCCATGAGCACCACACGGATTTGATATCACTAGGGTTGTCCGGATCAAGCCACCATCTTATGATGGGTTGGGTGACCCCCAAGTTTTCTTGGATTGGATTACGGAGATAGAGTGCTACTTTTAGTGGCAAAATTTGACTGACGGGGATAAGGTGCGCGTGGCGCGTATGAAGTTGTTGGGTCGAGCCAAGTCATACTGCTGAATGAGGAGGGGAATTTAGGTGCGAGGGATGGTTTGCCTCCCATTGGTTTTGTGGCATGAAATCCTTGTTGACTGACTAGTATGTCTCGACGTATCATCGAACACAAGTGTTTGATGAGTTGGCCTCCCTTCGGCAAGGGAACCATTCGGTCGTGGAGTACATGGGGATCCTGAAAGACATGATTGTTAGATGTGACGTTAAGGAGATGCCCGAGGTTACCATCTCTCGGTTCCGCAAGGGACTTAGCCCTGAAATTTAGTGTAAGCTCCTTCGCTATGGTCACACTAATTTGAGCACAACGTATAACGCCCTGTTAGACATTGAAAAGCATCTGTCCCACAAGTCTAAGTCACGTTCGTTTCAGAAGAGTAAGTCCATCTTAGGACCTCCTCCGTTACCCATGAGAGATATAGGGAAGTTTCGATCCACTGATTCGAACTCAGTCGTAATTATAGCTAGGTATATGCGTAACCCGTTCGGCGATCGGGTGCCCGTAGGTCAGATTAGCAAATCAAATGCTTCTTGTTTTAGCTGTGGTGTTCAAGGGCACTACGCGAGTGAATGCCCCACTAAGGCGAATCCCTTAGCTCTGTTGGACACTGCTGATGATTCCGCCGAGCTCGAGTATGAAGCCGGCGAAGACTCCAATTCGGAGGAAGTGTCGAGTGATCTAGATGATGACAGCAACATGATGGTGATGCGTTGTATTTTCGCCACCCCGCTTGCGTCTGATGATTGGAATCAGACGAACATATTTTTGTTAAACTTTAAGAGCGGTGAGAAGTGGTGAAAGTTAATCATCGATAGCGGTAGTTGCATGAACGTGATCTTAGAGAATGCGGTGAACTGGATGAAATTGGCCACCGACCCACACCCTCTCACTTATAAGGTGGCATGGGTTAATAAAACATCCCTTCCGGTTGCGCGGCGTTGTTTGGTACCCCTCACCATCAAAACCTATTCGAAGAAGGTTTGGTGTGATGTCATCCCCATGGATGCCTGTCACGTGTTTCTCGGACGCCCGTGGCTTTATGACGATGACGTTACCCACTTCGGGCGAGCCAACACCTACAAGATCAAGTTTAATGGCAAGACCATTACATTGAAGCCCACTCCGCCTAAGGACCCTTGGAGCGCCTCGAAAGACACAATTGTGCCCGTAGAGAAGAAGACCTTATGTTTGATTGGTAAGAAAGAGTTCGCACGCCAGACATTTTTGGATGGTGTCCTTTATGTCTTAGTTTTCCTACAAACCAAGGAAGACGTGCCTTCGTTTGATAGTTTACCACCCGCCCTGTGGAACATGTTAGAAGAATTTAAGGATGTCTACACGAAAGAGCTACCCCCAACGTTACCCCCGTTACGAGACATCCAGCATGCGATAGATTTCATTCCAGGGTCCTTGTTACCCAACATGCTTCACTATCGGTTAAATCCGTCTGCACATTTAGAGCTCCAAACTCAAATTTTGGATTTGTTACAGAAGGGATTTATCCGTCATAGTAAGATTCTGTGTGCCGTTCCAGCTTTGCTAGCGCCTAAGAAAGACGGCTCGTGGAGGATGTGCGTCGATAGTAGAGCCATTAATAAAATCACAATTATATATCGGTTTCCCATCCTGCGTTTGGACCACTTGTTGGACATGTTAGCCGGAGCCACGATCTTTTCTAAATTGGACCTTTGGAGTGGCTAACACCAGATTAGAATCTGGGAGGGCGATGAGTGGAAGACTGCTTTTAAATCTAAATAGGGGCTCTATGAGTGGTTAGTGATGTCGTTTGGATTATCCAATGCCCTAGTACATTCTCGAGGATGATGACACACGTCTTCCAACCCTACATGAGAAAATTTATTGTGGTATATTTTGACGATAGTCTCATTTTTAGCACGTCTACAGTTGAACACGAATAACACTTGAGGACTATCCTAGAGACATTGCGCGCGGAAAAATTATTCGTCAATATAAAAAAAACGTATGTTCTATGTTATGTCCGTCGAGTTACTCGGGTATATAGTGAGTTCGGAAGGCATACACGTGAAACCTAAGTAGGTCCAAGCCATAAGAGATTGGCCTGAACCCACTAACATTAGGGACGTTAGAAGTTTCCACAGATTAGCCACCTTTTATCGCTGATTCATTCATGATTTTAGTAGCATGAAAAAAGGAGAGTTCACATGGACGAAATTGGCCTCTCACGCATTCCAAATGATTAAAGCTAAGATGTCGGAAGCCCCCTATTGCGGTTGCCGGACTTTAATAAGGTTTTTAAATTATCTTGTGACGCATCGGGGATCGGGATTTGAGGCGTGTTAAGTCAGGAGGATCATCCGGTTGGGTATTTTAGTGAGAAATTGCGGGATCAAAATTGAATTATTCGAATTATGACCGTGAGTTCTATGACGTGATACGTTGCCTCAAACATTGGCGGCATTACCTTCTCCCAAAGGAGTTTTTCATCCAATCTGATCATGAGGCATTAAGGTTTGTCAACTCCCAAAGCAAGGTCAGCCCCCGACATACTAAGTGGGTCTCCTATCTCTTGGAGTACTCTTTTATTATTAAGCATCTTAAGGGAACCCTTAACCGGGTGGCAGACGCCCTTAGTCGCGTCTCCTTGTTATTGACCACGTTAGAGGTGAAGGTCATCGGATTTGAACGTATTAAGGATGAGTATGTCAATTGCCCGGACTTCAAAGAGATATATCTTTCCTCTCAAGGTGATGCGCCCACGACCATTTCCGCGTATTATATTCGCGACGGCTACCTATTTAGCCCAAATGTCCCATTCCGAGAATTTAAGTTGCGCCTTTTAAGAATTTTAGAAAAATTGAGAGATGTGTGAGAAGAAAGAGAAAGATAAAATTAATAGATATTTCTTTTTTCAAAATATCAACTCATTTCCCCGGCAATGGCGCCAAAAACTTGATGCATAATAAAAGCTGTTATATCCGCAAACGATAACGGCAAGTGTACCGTAGCGAAAGTAGTATAGATTTATGAAAACCAAGATCGTATAAAAATCCGGGCGAGGTGAGTACTCTTACTTCAAGAAAATCTCTATTATTCTATCAACAATACTTGGAGTTGGTTTGTTTATAAAGAAAATACGGCGAATTAGAATAAAAATTAAAAAGCTAGCACCCGATCTTGAATCACATAGGAAATAAAATAGATGAAAACAAGAGTTTTAATTCTCTTAAGAAAACTGCTTCGACCATGGTGGTTCTCGAATTCTAAATGCACCTCTATCGAGGATGCATTCAATTGAGTTTAGGTTGATCAATCGAACTTTCGCTCTAGAGTCAAAACCTCTAAAACTCGCTTTATCGTAGTGAACCACTCTATTGGATTTGACTCGAATCCTGGAGATTTATGTCATCCTCTCTCGAGGGTTGCATGCAACTCTCTTTATCCTTGAATGATCAGTTCGTTCTAAGAACCGTTCGACTAATTTAAATAGGTAAACAAGCACGAGAATTATATATCAAAAATATAATCTAATTATAATTAAATCAAGGATAAATCTTAAGTATTTCCAAGAAGAGAAAAAGAAACTCTAATTTACTTCATAACTTATAATATTCCTTAGATAACCTCGACCGAGTACTAATAGAAATTTAGCTACTCATCGGGATTAAGGAATCAACAAGGATACAAGAATTCATGATGAAAGAAGAAGAGAATGAGAGAAATAAGAATTATTTTATTGATTTTTGCAAAGGAAATTACAAGGTACGAAATTGAGAATTACTAGAGCAAATAAGAAGGGGACTTACAAGAAATACTAAAACATGAAAACAATACACGAAACAAAGAAATAAACTCCAAAAATTCGTCCCATCAGTTGTAGAGGAGCTGACTTTAAATAGGCTGAAAATTGTAGTTACACACCCTCGGTCACGCCCGTGACCAACGGCGTGTAAGGGGCATGATCGATGCTCGTGTGGACAGGGCACCTTCTGGCTTCAATGAGGGCATTATGTGTGCTTCACGCCCTAGGCCATGCCAGTGACCTAGGGCATGTACTCTTTAAAACTACGTCAGGTGGGAATCTTTCGTCGAGAAGTGGCGTGGGATGAGTCACACCCGTGTACTGGATGTCACACCCCTTGTCACGCCCGTGACCGGGGGCGTGTAACTTTTAATGACATGGCGGGCTTGTTCTGGCTGCAGGTGGTAGATCACAGCCCTGACACTGGGTCGCGCCCTTGGTCACGCCCATGACCTGGGGCGTGTACTTGGCGAATCTTCACAGAATAAGCCCGGGGTGGCTGAATCGGGTCTGGAACACATATTTGGCTGTCAAGCCCTTGGTCACGCCCGTGACCTTGGGCGTGTACTTGCAAATTTTGCTCAAAATGCCCAGAAAACCTACAAACATAAAACGAGCTTAAGTAAGTTTGCGAAATCGAAAAGAAACAAATTAAATAAGATAATTCGTATGAATTATATAAATTCCTATTAAAATAGTGTTAAAATTATACTAGAGGATGAGTTCAAAAAGTACTCATCACAGAAGTAAGGCGACCCTTAAGCTCCTGGAAGGCCGCTTCACATTGCGACATCCAAATGAATTCTGTATCCTTCTTCGTCAAGGAGGTAAGTAGGAGGGATATCTGAGAAAATCCCTGTACAAACTTTCGGTAATAACCGGCAAGTCCCATGAAACTCCGCATGTCAGTGGCCGTCTTCAGCGGTTGCCAATCTCGTACTGCCTGGATCTTCGCTGGATCCACTACTAGTCCAGCTCCGCTGATAATGTGACATAGGAAGGCCACCTCCTTCAGCCAAAACTGACACTTGTTGAACTTCATGTATAGACTGTGCTACCGATGTAACATTCCCCAAACAACTAGACCCCTAAGTTGGTTTTGTCATGACTAGGTCATGACAAAACCATAGGAAGAGCTTAGAATCATGTGAACTTAAGTAAGAAGGAGAAAACCTAAGTGGTCTGCAAATAGCAATTTTCATACACCAAGCCTAGGTTTGGACTTTAGGGCCTCACCTTGAACCCTTGACCCCACCATAACATCCCTAACCCATTAGGGGTCCCCATAGAGCACCAGGGACCCATTGGGGTCAACCAAAGAGGCAAAATTGATCAAAGTCAACCCTACCATAAATTGGTCAAAGTAGCTTAATTAGGGCCAATTGGCCTACACCATGACAAATTGACCTTACTCCTACCCTTAGAAGGATATTAGGGACCCAATGGACCAAAAAGCCCCATCATGGGGTCTCCAATTTGGCCAATTTTACCAAAGTCAACCCTAGACCAATTTTGGTCCAAATGGCCTATTAAGCGTCAATTCACCCTCACCTTGCCAAATTGACACTACCTAGACCTTCCTAACCCTTAAGGGAGGCAAAAGGGTGACTTGCCACCCATTGGGGTCAACCCAAATGGTCAAATTGACCAAATTCAACCTTATGCTAAATTTAGGTCAAAATGACATATTTTGACCTAATCAAGCCCAATTCACTTTGTCTAGACCCAATTGAGGTGGTCCACCACCTAATGGGGCTGGGTGCTACTGAATTGGCCATTCAATTTCAAGAAAATCGGCTAGGAGAGAAAAAGCCCAATTTGAAAGAGAGAGAGAGAAGGGGGAGTTAATGGGGAGGAAGAAGAAACCTTCAATCTTCGCCATTGATGGCACCATTCATCTCCTCTGGGGGAGAGGGGGAGTTTTCAGCCTTCTCCCGGCCATATTGATGCCCAATTCACCTCCCCCACATGAAACCAAAATTCTCCATCAAGGCCTTCAATGGCCACCATGTGAAAACCCCCTCTAGCCTCCAATTGGCCAAATTAACACCTTCACTGGAGTGAGAGGAGTGAAACCCCCCTTCTTACAGTAAGAATCATGCAGAGGAGGCCTAAATCGACATGGCACCAAAAGCTCAAGCTCCAGCCATGGCAACCCGTAGGAATCCACAACCTCAGGCCGTCGCACAGGTCCGATCCTTCCTCCCTCCCCTAGTGCTAGATCCTCATCTGGTTTGGGGCTTGATTCGAGACAAATTGGGCTCGAATCAAGCTCCCAAAAGGGATCATTTCGAGCCATCTTTTCCCGTTAAAACTCCTTGTTCCAGCCACCTCCGGCCGGCCAACCACCTCTAATCGCCGGCCACCACCTCAACGGAGGTGGTGGTGGCATTGGTTGGCCGGGGCGACGCTTAGGTGGCCGGGAAAACGATGTATATGGAGGCCCAGGCACAGGAAATCGGGATCATCGGCTGGAGGAAGAAGACAGCCCGATGCCGTCCAATCCTGCGCCAAGATCTGTGCTGATCTAATTTCATTTAAATGTTTATGTATGTATTTATGTCACACTTTTTGCAGTACCTAGATTAATTTATTAAAAATACTTATGCTCCTTTAATGAAAATGTGGACAACATCAATGTGTTAGCCTTTGTTGTGTACTTTATTTTAAAATTTGTTTTAGCCCAAAAGGACTATCGTATCTCCCTGTAGAGCCATTTTGGTGGGACTGGTCCTTAAGGTAGGACAACCACTAATTTTTGAACAACTTTTGATGGGGTTATGGGATTGAATTGAAAATTGAAATATAGGCTATTTGTACCTACACCCTTAACATATCCAAAGATGGGAATTTTTGGAAAACATTTTTCTAAAGTTTTCGTAATAATTTACTAATTTATATATTATTTAATTATAGGGTATAATGACCTCCAATCCCCTCCAAATTTTGGTGGATGCTCTTTAGGGTTATTACATGACCCTGGTAAAAATTTCAGCCCAATTGGGACTGATTTGGTTGGGTAATTAGTTACCCCAAGTTTGGTCAAACTAGGTCAAAAGTGCACATGATGGAATTAAGTGGTCAAATCTCATCAAAGTGGTGTGAAACTTTGGACACCAGTTTAGGATCACCTAAGACACCCCCATGAGTAATTTGGGGTGATGTGGGGTGGATATGTCCTAGGACCCTAGTTCAAACCCTAGGGTTGCATTTTAAGCCTTTTGAAGGACATAGGGGCATATTTCCTTGAATGGTCATGAAACTTGGTAGATAAGTTCATAGTGTGTAAACATGCCCTAGGAAATTTTATGAGAATTTTAAGAACACTTATCCCCTTTGATTTAGGTTATAACCTTTTTGGGGAACCTTCTTATAAAAGGAATTTACATGCTCACATTATCTTAGATGTTGATGAAAGTTTGGTAGATTACATATAATCATGATATAGACCTCTTGAATTTTTTTTCTTAAGAATATGTTAAATAAATGAGGGCCAAATATCCTCTGGAAAATTATGAAACTTGGTGGTTGGATATTTTAGGGCATTAGAGAGCTATGTAAATTTTTGTATAATTTTTGGAATTATTTATCAGTAGGTTACTTCACAATTTTCCATATTATGGGTTTGCTTGGAATATTTATTTATTATTTCCTAAATAGTTCTGATAAATTCTGAAATTTAGTCAGTAGACTTTGTTGATCAATAGTAAGACCTGATAATTTTCCCATAATTTTTGGACAAGTATTTTGGGTGGTTCCTTCTTTAATTTCTAATTTGGGGCAATCATTCAATATTATAATTAGAGGCCAACCCCTTACTGCAAAATTGTAATATTTTGTATTTACTTTTATTTTGACATCATAGATTTACCATAATTTTATGGGGGCCATATCATAAGAATACATTACACTTCATGTTCAATTTCATACTTGGCCAATGTTTGAGAAATTAAAATAAATGCTAAATAATTAATGAAAAATATGATCCTCTAGATTTAGTCTTAGAATATCGTGATAGACTCCCATTAATAATCTTGAGTCAGTTGGATGAATATTTGGAGTACCTCCTCTTATGCAACTCATATAACTCATTTTGTCTGCGTATAGTAAAACTGTAAAACTTGAGTAGTTTGTGGATCATTAGGCGGGAATGGAAGGTGGATGGTGTATCTAGCCTGGTTGAGAAGATGAGATGTCACCATTAGGGGTCAATATGTTGAGTGTACCTGATAAGCTAGGGATAAGGTTGTGTTCGGGATTAATGAAAAATTGTCTTTCCCCTTAGAGGGTTATGAAATAACTAGGGTTAACCCAAGTGTAGTAATAAGATGGGTGCTCTAATGGGTAGTTACCAATAACATTAAGTATCTTGAGAAAGGGAGCTTTTGGCTATCATCCCATCAAAGATCCTAGTACCGCTGCGAGCCCCTATAGGGTTGACCTTGAGAAGTCCAAGATTAACCATAAATTGTAGGAAGGAATATTGTACAAGACTAACTTAATTTTGCACACACCCACACCCCGTGGTAATGGTAGGATAGTTGGTTTGGTTTTACGAGCGATAGGCTTGGTGGTTGTAGCAGCGGATTAGTTAGTTCGGTGAGCTTGTGACTCAGTAGTGCTTGTTGGTACGGGCAGGTTAGTCCGAAGAGCCGGTGGCTCGGAAGGTTATGGTGATGGGCAGGATTGCACGGGGATCTTAGGGCTCAGAAATATATGGTAACATATTGTATGTGCATAAAGTTGGTGGGTCATTAGTATTGACGGTCATCGCACCGACGTCGATACTTTGGCTCGGTAAGTGTGGTTAACACTTTACTAAAGAAAAGCCTAGTGGACTAGCCAGTCAGAGTACGCAGGAGATACGTTGTTGTGTTCTTAGCGTTGAGGCGTACGATAGTTCTTGGTTAGGTAGTGCAGATACCAACCTAGAGGTGGGCGAGGCCCAACCCACCTCTTCCGTTTGCCACTACGGGAGTATCCTGGGAGTTTTGCTAGTTCCAAAAAGGGGGAACTAAAGGTCTGTGCGCATATAGTCGTAGTGTGTGAGTTGCACTTGTATGAGCATAGCATAAAACTATATAACCTTGCATGACATGGCATAAACATTACATTTCAACCCCTACCCCTATCATATAAATCAGTTATGGGACTGTTTATACTATAGGCCCTGCTATACGACCCCTTGGACTATAGGTTTGTATGGGCATTCCTATAAATTTTTGTTACATTTCATTAATACTGTTTCCTTATTACTATTATGCTTAGTTCTGCTTTACTTATTGCTACTGCTTACTTGTTACTGTTTTACCCCATACTGTTTTAATTATTGTATTAAATATTGCATAGCGATAGACCCTTCCATAGTTTGATTCGCCATCACCTGCTTTTTATTATACCCCTTGATGTCCTCCGCTTCATCTTTACCGCACGGTGCCTAGGAGTCACCGGGGGAGGGGTGGGGATTGGCTTAGTATTTTAACTAACGATCGGTGGACCTTATCATTTTAGGGGACCGAGGAGATGCTGCAGCACTAGAGCCCGGTGTAGATGAAGGCGGGTCAGTCTAGCACGGGAGCCCCGATGATAGGATCTGTGAGTGTCTTATTAGTTTTAGTAGATTATGCTTCCACGAATGAAATTGTAGTGAGGAATTGATGTATCGGGCAGGAGCCCTTCTATTACTATCTTTTATTCAGTTATCTTCTGTGGACATCTTTATTCAGATATTCTATTCATGTGATGTGGACTTGATTTACTAGTTTATCAAACATGTTGCTTTTCTTCTATGGTGATCGATATAGCCGGCAGGATCGGCGTTTTGTAGTGGCGACCTTACCGAGTGAGGGTGTCACCGCAAAGCGGTGGTTCTGGACATAAGGCCTGGGTTTTCAAAAGAAAAAAATGGGGTCTTAAACCCGAAGTTTCTCCAATGTCAGTGCCAGATGTCGTGCATGCTCCTCTTCTGTCCTCGAGTAAATGAGAATATCGTCGATGAACACGATGACAAAGATGTCGAGATATGGCCCAAACACCCGGTTCATCAGACTCATAAATGTCGATGGTGTGTTCGTGAGCTTGAAGGGCATCACGGTGAACTCATACAGTCCTTATCCGCTACTGAAATCCGTCTTCGGTATGTCCTCCTCCATAATCTGCAACTGATAATATCCTGACCTCAAATCCAGCTTCGAGAACCAGTGGGCTCCCTGTAGCTGATCAAACAGCTCATCGATCCTAGGTAGCGGATACATATTCCAGACCGTCAGCCTGTTCAGTGCTCTATAATCGATGCACAGTCTGAGTGTCCCATCCTTCTTCTTCACAAATAGCACCGGAGCTCCCCAAGGTGAGGAACTCGGTCAAATAAATCCAGCTTCCACCAGTTTCTGTAACTGGCTCCAAAACTCCACTAACTTCTTCGACGCCATCCGATAAGGAGCTCTAGATATCGGCCTAGCCACCGACACAAACTGGATCTAAAAATCCTTCTCGCGGTGCAGTGGCAGTCCTGGCAACTTCTCCGGGAATACATCAGCAAAATCACGCAAGAGCAGAATGCTTGACACAGAATCCTAGACCTCGGTCATCTAAAACAACACCTGATAAACTTTGTCTCCCTGCAGGTGGGCCTTGGCGGCCTAAATAGACGATAACAAAAGTCGAGAGGTGGGTCAAATATCTTCGACTACTACTTCTGCATCTTCATGCCTCAGAACAATCCTCCTTGCGGGCAGTCAATCCTTGCATGGTTCTGATGCGCAGAACTAGCACACCACTATACGCAGTAGCAAGACGGTTGAACGAAATGGCAGTGTACCGATCATTCAAGTAATAGAAAATGGGAGTGATTCCCAAGTATCGATCTCGAAGGAACACAGTATGGTGGAGTTATCTTTTAAGGTAGGACTTGTGATTGAAGTCCTTTATAGCGGATGGAATGCGAAGAATTTGGTTTTGGTTTGCGAAATCAAAATAAAGAAAATAAACTATTATGCAGGCCGCTATGCCCTACTTCGCTAGGCGGATGGAATCTATGCAGGCTGCTATGCACTGCTTCGTAAGGCGCATGGGCGAGAAGGTAAGCATATCGAGTGGTTCGCACCGGCGGAAGTGAGGTGGATTATACGGGCCCTTAGGCTTGGCAGATGGAAGAGTAGGCTCGTGTAATGGATGAGTAGGCTAGCGTAATGGAATGGAGGGTGATGGCGAAGTGGAGGATGGAATTGGGGCGCACCTTATACACACATATAAACAAGATAATTTCATAGAAATGAAATAAACATTACAAATCATTATTTATAGTGCACATTACAACCATCAAAAAAAGATGGGGAAAGCAAAGGAATCGTCCCAATCGGAAGCATTGTCGAAGATTAACGGTTCGAATCACTAAGTTGTCAATCCGCGTCCAAGCTCGGTCCTCAACTGCGTCCGGGGTAGAGAAGGCTGTCACTACCTCCCAATGGCCCATCCTCTTCGTGTCACGATCTTGCCACAAGACCAAAGCTTTCTTCTCCTTGGATGATGATGGATGTAGGGATAGATCCCTCTCCTTGGAGCTTGAGGATGATGGAGGAGGCCTAAGGGATGAAGAGTACCTGAAAATGGCGCTCAAAAAGACCTAAAATGCGGATTAGGGCAGAAGGATTCGTGAAAATGCATATTTATAGAAAGCAGAATTTTGAGCGCGTGTGATTAGTGGCGCATGATTAGTGATCATGCGAGAAGAAATGCCACTGACCCTGCGAGAAAAACCTATAGCAAAAATCTAGAATTGACAAAATTGAGCACGATAAGTTGCGCACGACCAGTGGTCGTGTGAGAAGGAATTCAGTGATCGTTCGAACTGGTCGGGTGCAAAATGGCGAATGCGCATGACTAGTGTTCATGCAACTGATCGTGCGTGAACAAAAATGCACGACCAGTGGCCTTTTAGGCTAAAAATGGCCCAACCCAACTCTGAGTGTCCACATAATCCCTATACATGCAGGAAAATAGTCCAGGACACTAGCAGATGCATTCCACATGATCAACAGAAACAGTGTAGCATCATAGAAAAGATGAAACGTAAGAAATCACACCAGACAGGGCTGAAAACGTGCACTATGAGTGAAATAGGCAATGTAATCGAATAGAAGAAATAATGGGACTAATGTGTAGTACAACGACATGGAAAACGGCCCAGATGAATCCAGAAATCACTATATAAACTGGGATCATCAGGTTCCCGTCCAGCCAATTCATGCCCAAGATCAGGTCGAAGTCTTTCATCTTCAAGAACGTCACTGGTACTTCGAACAGTTTTCCTCCAATCTCCACGTTCATGTTGCACTTGGCACTCGCTACTAACTCTGATCCGTCCGGGAGTCGCACCTTCCTATGGATGCCGGTGAAGTGCTGAATTTGATCCAGATCGTCCATGAATTCTTTTGAGATGAATGAGTGTGAGGCACCACTATCGAATAGAGTATATGCGAGCTTGATGCAGACAAGTACTATACCTGGGTGATGTTGTTGCTTGTTTGGTTCAATGCCCAGGAAAAGTTAAGGTTTACAAGGTACTAGTAATTGTAAGAAAAATAGTAAAGTACATGTGATGACCCTTGCCAGGTTTAGGGGCTGAGTCAGGTCCAAGGCATACATCTGGTCCATGTCATGCCTATGATCATACCCCTGGAATCCACGACCTCGTCCTCGCCCTCGGCCCCCAAAATGTTGGGCCTGTGGGGCAGCCTATAGTGCCGGTGGCGCATTCCTCTGGGGGCAGTTCCTCCGTATATGGCCCATCTGGTGGCACAGGTATCACTTTTGTGGGGGAGGTGGCCTACCTTCTAGCCTCAGCACCTCCCGCGTCTATAAAGGCTGAGGAGCCAATACTTCCTGTTCCCTCTGCTCCAACCTCTCCTTCTAGTGGGGTCGTCCCTCTGTTCTCCTTTCTCCATATCATGACCCCTTTGTTGGTCTCTCCTACCGCCATGACCCTGGTCCTCTATCAGTCCCTTCCTTCCACGGACGGTGTGCTGGCCTGACTCCAACTTCTTTGCCATCTCCAAGATCCTGGCCATGACGCTGTCAGAAACAAAGAGGAGGGCCTGCCTCATCTCATAATAGAGGCCCTTATAGAACCTCTTTGCATACCCTACATCGTCAATCTAATAGGAGTCTACAAACCAGGCCAGGTGGGTAAACTCTCGATGGTACTCTAGAACGGTCCTGCTCCCCTGCCTCAACTGCAGGAATCTGTCCTCCAACTCATCTCTCGCACACTATGACATGAAATGCTCCAGTAGTGCTGCCTTGAAATCATCCCATGAGATGACCGCAGCCTCCAATCCTGTATAGGTGGTGTCTAACAATGACTTCCACCATCTCTTCACGTGGGACTCCAAACATAAGACCACCAGCGGTACTTTCATCTCTGCCACACACTGTATCCCTACCAGCATCTCATACATGATATCCACCCACTCCCCAGTCTGAAATAATGATTCTTTCCCGAGGTAGTATGGGGTAGAAAGCCCACGAAAGACCCTCAGCCAGTTGGCCCTGGGGTTTGGCCGAGGAGCCGACGCATGTTGTGCCCTGAAAGCATCCAGGATGGCTGTCAGTGTCTGTCCATCTCCGTTTGCTGGAATGGAGTAGGAGCCGATTATGGTGGGGCAACATTTGGAGTTGGAGGCACTCCATGCTGTGGGGTGGGGTTCGTTGCAGACTATAGAAGAAAATTGACACTCCTAAGGGGGTTTGTCTAAAAAGATTCAGTTAAAAGTGGATTTTTTTCATGTGATTCCCCATATGGGCACACCATTGCTTTCGCTGCTAGTTTGACATCAAAGTAAGCTCGAGCGCGGTGGCCATCCCCAAAGGTCACCAAATTCATCCCCCTTAAAAGTTGGAAAACCTCTTAATCTTCTCCTAATTTATTGGCGGAATGAATCCACATTAATTTGGAGGACTTTTGGACTCCCTTGGCCATGAATTTGGCCACCAAAATGAGTCCTGATCGCCTCCCGTCGGTTGAGCTTTCTCCGGCGCTAGTGCTAGCGTGAGCATTGTCTCGACAGTGTAACGATCATCGGTTCGGCATCCGACGCCAGCTCTCTGCTCTAGCGCTAGCACCTGCGCTAGTGTCTCGAAGGTATACAGTTCACCTCAGCGGTTTGGTGTTCATCTTAGCGGTTCACCTAATCCACCACTACCACCAGTGCTAGCCCCTAGCGTCGGCGCTAGGTCAGCACCCAAGGTACCCCTACTATCTACGGTTGGATAATTGGGTTGTTATGAGGGGACCCCCTTACTTGGTTAGTTATGTCATGGTGAGGTAATGGGTCAGGGTGATGCCCTAAGGGCAATCCTAGGCCTGGTAACTGGAAATAAGTATCCATAGACCATGGTGATTTTGGCCATATTCCCATTCTATTAGTTGATGACTGTGGTGCACTTGCCCTTTAGATAAAACAACATCAAGTTGTCCACAATCACTTTGATGGCGAGAAGTTCTTCTTTGTCGACTAGAAGGGTTAGACTCGACGAATCCACGTCGACTAGAAGAAGTCTAATGCCCGGCGGTAGGTATAATGCGGGTGGTAGATTTGTCAATGAGAAGTGCTTATTTGTCATCGAAAAGGGTTAACTTCTCGATGATACCTTGTCGACTAGAAGAAGGCTAATTGTTTACCTAGAAATCGATGATCCCCTTCAAGCTGACTATTGCAGGTGATCGGGGATCCCCAAGGTGACCAAAGCATCCCAGGAGGTCTCTCCCCTGCCAGGGATGACCTCCTTTTCCCGGGCGGTCTCGCTCCTGCTGGAGGTGATCTCCCCCATGCCCGGTGGTCTCACCCTTGCCGGGGGCGATCTCCCCTTGGTCGGGTGGTCTCACCCTTTCCGGGGGCGATCTCCTCCTGTCTAGGAGAACTCTTCTCTGCAGGGGGTGATCTCTTCCTGGACGGGCAGTCTCACCCTCTTCCGGGGGAGATCTCTTCCTGGAAGGGCAGTCTTGCCCCCTGCCGGGGGTGATCTCCCCCTGGTCGGGCGGTCTCCCCTTGCTGAGGGTGATATCCCCCTGGCCGAAAGATCTCGCCTCTGCCAGTGGTGATATCCCCCTTGTTGGGCGGTCTATCCCTTGCTGGGGGCAATCTCCCCCTGGCCGGGTGGTCTCTCCCCTGCCGGGGGTGATCTCCCCCTGGCTGGGCAGTTTCTCCCTTTCCAGGGGCGATCTCCCCCTGGCGTGGAGATCATCTCCCTGCTCGGGACATTCTCTCCCTAGCTGGGTGGTCTCGCCCCTACCAACGACAATTTCCCACTGGTTGGCCGATCTCACACTTGCCAGGGATATCTCGCCCTGGCCGGGAGATCTCTCCCATGCCGGGGGTGATCTCTCCCTGGATGGGCTGTCTCACCCCTACCGGGGGTGATCTCTACCCGGCTCGGAGATCTCGCCCTTGCCGGGGGTAATTTCCCTGGGCCGGGCGGTCTCGCACCTTTCAGGGGCAATCTTCCCTCGGCCGGGAGATCACGCCCTTGCTTGGGGAGATCTCCCCTGGCTATGCGGTCTCATCTCCTGTTGGGTGTGGTCTCATCTCCTGTCGGGGGCGATCTCCTTCTTTCGGTCGCATCTTTCTCGGGTAGCCCATTATCTTTGGGCCTGCCCATTTGGACAGGCCCCCGTGCCAATAAATAGAGGGGCAAGTTTACCAGAAAGGGAATTTGGCAATTTTCCAGCCCCCAACTAGTGACAGGTGTTCGCGAGTTCTCCTTCAGGTACTCTCTTGCAGAAATAAGAAGGTGTTCGCGAGTTCTCTTCAGGCACTAGTAAGTTTCTATAGGTATTTGCACTCTTTTATACACATGCTTTTTGTCCTGACCGAAAAGATGGATCTAATTTCTCGTGGGTAAGTTCAATTTTGGTAAGTTTTTCAAAACTTGAAAAATGCGGGGATCATGTTTACCCAGAAATCGGCGATCCCCTTCGAGCTGACTATTATAGGTGATCAACGATCCTCAAGGAGACCAAAGCATCCCAAGTAGTTTTGCCTCTGCCGGGGGCAACCACCTCTTGTCGAGGCGGTCTTGTAACTGCCGGGGATGATCTACCACAGGCCGTGCGGTCTAGCCCCTGCAGGGGGTGATCTCCCCTTGCCGGGCAGTTTCAACCTTGCTGGGGGCAATCTCATACTGCACGGGAGATCTCGCCCATGTCGGGGTAGATCTCTCCCTGGCCGTGCGGTCTCGCCACTGTCGGGGGCGATCTCCCCCTGGCCATGTGGTCTCGCCCTTGCCGGGGGGATCTCCCCTTGTCGGGAGATCTCATCCCTACTTGGGGCGATCTCCCCCTAGCCGTGCGGTCACTCCCTTGCCAGGGGTGATGTCCCCCTGGATGGGAGATCTCACCCCTGCCAGGGGTGATCTGCCCCCTAGCCGAGCGGTCTCGCCCATGTCGGGGGTGATCTCCCCGTGGCCGGGAGATCTCTCCCCTGTCGGGGGCGATCTCCGCCTGGTTGAGCGATCTCATTTCTTGTTGGGTGTGATCTCCTCCTTTCGGTTGCATCTTTCCCGGGCACCCCATTATTCCTAGAACTGCCCATTTTGGCAGGCCTTCGTTCCTATAAATAGAGGGGCAGGTGTACCAGAATGTGAATTCTGCGAGTTTCCAGCCCCTAATAAGTGACAGGAGAGGTCTTGAGTTTCCAGACCGCGGCGACCTCCTCCGGACGACCTACTCCAGGCGACCTGCTCCGGGTGACCTCCTCCACGCGATCTCCTCTAGGAGACCTCTTCCAGGCGACCTCCTCTGGGTGACCTCCATCCGGGAAGCCTCCCTCCAGGCGATCTGAGCAATCCTAGTGACTTCTTGCTGATCAACGGCTCTTTTATTCAACTCTTGTATGATTTTTACATGTACCTTTATGTAATCTCAGTTGTAACATAGGTTTTATACTAATAGCATTGCACTCCACAAGAGAAGTTTTCGCCTCATCGGCTAGAACTGGTCTCGCCGCTTGCTTGCTGCTATCTCTTTTCTTACTCTCTCGCTCCTTCATTCGTGGCTCAGAGTAACCGGCTACTCAACAGTAACCCCCTCATCCTTTAGCTTGAGTAAGTGTGGACCTCATAAATTTTTGGTTCGAACAACACGCGACCTTCAAATCTAGAGTAGTCGACGAACAATAGTCACATTGGAGATGCCAGAGGTTCAAGCCAATTCAAATGGTGCACTTACTCTTGAAGATCTTGAGCTCTGTATGGAGCTTCGTTTGGAGAAATTTTACCAAGAGGCTGCTCAAGTTCGGCAGGAAACCACCCGGTAGCTTGAGAGTATGAATCACGTCCTATCCATGATCTCCCAGAAGATTGTTCCTCAGATCAATCAGGTCTCAATCCCCAATCCTTTAGCTGGCGGTCACGCTCCAGACTATGTAGTCTCTCAGTTCGCAGCCCAACTGCAGTCTCAGAGTGAGGAGTTTGCAGATCACCAAGTTTTCTTCAGAAAAGCAGCTCAGAGAGCCCCAAACTGAGTGCTGAGTTTTCAGAAAGATTATGTCTATCCTCCAGCTCTAGCTGTTGCCCCTCTTCTTGCTCCTTCCGATGCTATTGAAGCAGAAGAGACTTCCCCCTTTACTGATAAAATTCGTTGGGAACTAGCTCTTAATAACTTCAGAGAGCCTCGTTTGCAAGCCTTCTCTGGAGGAGAAGACCCTATCAGCCATCTTCAAGCCTTCAAATCTGTTATCACATTAAGGACTGTTTCAGATGGGATTAAGTGCAAATTATTAGTTATATCCTTTGATGGTCAAGCTAAAGAATGGTTCTACAATCTACCAACTCAATCAATTACTTGCTTTATGGATATTCAAAGAGAACTTTTCTTGAGGTTCGCTACCTCAAGAAAGTGGAAGAGAGGTCTAGTAGCTCTTTTTTAGATCAAGCTAGGAGATAATGAGACTCTTTCTCAGTTTGTTTACCGGTTCCAAATGGAAATTCTTGAAGTTATTGACGTTAATCAGGATTTGTATAAAATCTCCTTGATAAATGGATTACAAGAAGGTCCTCTCAAATTTGAAGTCAACCAAAATGAACCCGAGACATATGGACATCTTATCAGAATAGCAAATCAATTTTTTGAAGGATAGGCAGCAAATCCTAATTACGCTTCTTCTCTGAATTAAAGCACCCTACAACGGCAAAAGAATTCTTATTATCATCACCCATCATCGTCACAAGATATTCCACGAGATAAATACCTTAGATCTTACACCTTTCCTCAAAATATACCTACTCAACTCCACATCAAGATGGATCACCTAAATTTCTAGAAGCTTGTCCAATCCAGTCTTACAATCCGAGTACACTTAAACTCGAAAATTATCGAAAAGGGTATATACTATTGGATCTGTAGGTGCCCTTAGAGGGGGGGGGGGTGAATAAGGATTTTAAAAAACTTTTAATATATTTTATATGACTTGGAAATCTAAGAGATCAAAATAGTGAAAACCAAACAACTCAAGTGAAATAAAATAATGGCATGATTTTATTAACTTGAAATAGTAGATTACAAAACCTTATTTCTTATGACGCTAGAAATCATAGGCGAAAAAATAAAATCCCTTTTTGTTTTCTATCCCGACTCGTATCCGCATTAACTGGTAGCTTTAGCATATCCTCTCCCGGATACAGCCTCAAGCCGCTCTAAAGAATCCTTCCGCAAATACAGCCTCGAGCACCCCTAGACCTATTCACCAACACGAGGCGAATTCACTACATGATTACATGAGTAAAGAGAGGCAAGCAATAATAATTATATGGAAAACTCCATATGTGGATCTCTTGAAGAAGTAGACGAAGACCCGCAGAGTATGATCGTAGTCGATGCGGTCTTTCATCACGATGATGAAGCGTGTTGAAATATTCTCCACTAATCTCCTTAAGGCTTCATGGATTTGTGGGAGTCACACTCTCATACTTCGTCTATATGTTGTGGAACGAAGCTCTGGAATTGTACGTTTATGAGCGGATGATGAAGATGGAGCCAAAGGGCCCTTTTTATAAAGTTGGAGCTACCACTTGCGCTATCCCTACCGCTAGTGATATCTCGAATTAGGTAATATTCTGTGTGTGAGAATCATTCATTTTTAGAAGCGTCTGCAGAATTCCCAAAGTATTTTGAGCTACTGTCGGCACTAAAAGCTATCGTCGACGCTAGCAGCCTTCTATATATGCATCCACCTTCCCGCTAGCTTGAATTTCACTTTCACACTTTCAGGAGCTACCGCCGATGCTAACAGCTACCGCCTGCTCTAGCAGCTACCACGGGAGCTACAGCGGGAGCTACCTCCCGCTCTAGTGGCCAGTATGAGTTTTGGCTCCAAACTCGGGTGCTTCATTCATATGTTAACCTTAAGTCATATGACATTGTTTCCTGCACACTTAACAACATGATCAAATACACATAAGATTTATTATTCTCAAACCTAGGAGATGCGAGAGAGCATGTTCCAACAAACTCCGCGTTTTGAAAATAACAAATCCATTAATGATAAATCAGAACATAAATTCACAAAGCTTGACGAATCATATTTGTGTGTAAGAGAGAGATGACTTAGGATAATTTGCGATTTTGGTATTTAGAGGTGCTCCCCCTAAATGCATGCCCCCCCATGTGAATGCTCCTCTTATAAGTAGGCTATCATCATAAGAATGTATCATGTTAGTTATCCCCCATTTGATTGCGGTTATTATTTATCATGTTAGTTCTCCCCCTTTTGTTATTAGCAAAAGTGGGTTAAGGAAGCAAGAGACATAGAAAGAAGCTTTTTATAAAAAGTTGAGGCATTATCAAGCTTTTATTAGAAATGTAATGATAATGAGTTTTTAGCATAAAAAGATTTTTTTAAAATAGATCAGATTTCTTAGCATAAAATAAAAACTATGCATGTTAGAACAACTAATATAAACTTTACCAAGCAAGTCTACCACTTGTTCAAGAAAAAAGAATTTTGAGATTCAAGAGAAAAGTAAGACTAGAAATAAGCTTGAAACCACAAGGTAAAAGTTATAAGGTAATATTGCGGAAGACTTGTAGAAATACAAGAAACCCCTTTTTGTAAGCATGATGATGCATACTAACAAATATGAGTTAACATCAAAAATAAGAAGATGTTTTTGTAAGGAATTTTTCTTTTAAAATCTTTATGGTTTACAATAAATTAACCAAGCATGAAAGAAAGATATCAAAAAGAGAATACTACAATGTTGTTTTAATTCACAAATTCAAGACATACCAAATATTGTAGAGAGCATGCTAGGATACCTAGTGCATTAATATATAAAGAGTAATATAGAATTAGAATTAGGATCCAATGCTCATGAGAATAAGTGTTATGGAAGATAATGATGTACACATAAGTGTATTTTGAAGAAAGTAAACAAATGATTTAATCATGAAATACAAGACATATGTAGAGTAAAGTGCACAATAAAACACAAATACATCTACTTCCACATACTTCAATGCACAAAGAAAATTTGTACAACTACCAAGGTTCTCTTCACACACAATGCTTATTATGACTTATCAGGGTACAACGCAGTGCTTGGGGGATCACACATTTTTATTTTTCAATATCTATATTTTTTGTGATCCGGTGTACTTAAGAATAAGTGGTATAAAAAAATAAGATTTGCACAAGACACTTTACTCTTCTTTCCAAGGTGCTCAACCTCACAAAGCTTATTAAGACTTATCTGGAGGTTTAAGTAGTGCTTAATGTTATTATCTTTGTCAATTTATTTCATAATTTTTTGTTTTGTACAAAGTTCTCTGAATACACTTGTTTTGCAAACCAATGTAATTTTGGAAGCACAACCACTTTTCTTAATTTTTAAGAGTAGAAAAAAATTTAGTGTAGGTAAGATACTTATGCAATTTTAATTCATTGTAAAATTACAATACACAAGCAAGCACACTTTGATTAGGAGCACATGTAGACTTGCCAAAATAAGTGAGTGAAGAAATTTCATTATCAATCATAAAACATTTACTCATACTTAGAGGCATGCTAAGCTTGGTTCTACACAACTTTTACAATACAATCGATGCACATGTTTGTAGATATATCAAAGCATGATAAGAAGCAAAACAATGTTCAAAGTAGTTTGAAAAGATGAATGTCAACATTGTAAAAGGTCTAAATGTTAGATTAATCCATGCTTGATAAGAACAAGAAATTTCATACAGTTTTTTTGATATTTTGACATTTTATATTTTGATTTTTCATAAGATAAGGAAAACAAACAAAACAGATTTCTTAAATTTTGTAATAAGTTATAAAACAAAAAATATTTTTTGCATAAACTGAAAGCAAAGAAATAATTTTTTGCATTTTGGAATTTTGAATTTGTTTTTTCATTAAACACGGAAATACACAAAGAAAAATGCCAAAAACATAGAATTAAGTAGAAAAATTATAAGTACATATTTTTATCAATTTTTTAGAAATTTGAAGCTCTGAGTTTAGAATCATGGAGCTAGCGCCAGCGATAGGTCCTAGCGCCTGCGTTAGCTCACAGATAGTGCACATTTTAATCGTACAACCCGAATTTTCTTTGATTTCACTTTCGATTTAGCTCAATTATATTTATTCAAAGTAAGACCTATCTAATGAAGTGAAAAGATGAGAAGAAATCACAAAATGTTGTGGAAGTTAAAATTTTAGACCATGAACTCCAACAAAAAAAAGACTTAACTCTAATTTTTTAATCAACTTGAGTTTTGCACAATCATTTAAGCTTAATATGATAGGATATGCAAACAAAGAAGACATGATTGAACAAATCAAATATGCATGATTTTAGTGAATATATAAAAATAATGTTCATGCATAAAATAAAAATAGGTATGCCCTAGATAAAAATACCTAGACTATATGTCTATATCCTAAACCCGTACTAAGTGACGGATGGGCATGAGGAGCAGCACACATGTCATAGGTTGGGGTGTTAATCCTATAGGCATACACTAGAGAACTCTCAACCTAACACTCGTTCACCCCATTGCCTCGCAAGGCCCCACTAGAACCCACCCCAGTTAAGGATGAGACATGACATAGAGGTTAGGTCTCAATGCATCCAATCCTATGCCCCCGCTATTGTGAGATATACAATATTGGTATATGATCATGGTCATACAAATAATTCTAAGTTTATGAATGATTTATAGACTATGAGTTTATTTGAATTTTTAGAATGATAATATAAAACCTAATAGTTATCATGATTTCTAAGTTCCAAATTTTTAATTTTTATATCATGACAAACATATGATAACTAACAGTGCATGAGATTAGCATGATAACTATTAATATTCATTAGGATACAATGTTAGTATGATGAGTTAATATTATGCCATATGAATAATGCATGTTTCTTAAATTGATAGAGATTCAATTAGTAGACCTAGAATTACGTGATTACTTGATTTGATGTTATTGATATCAAGGTGATTCTAAGGTCTAAATATAGTAAGATACATGCAAAAAATAGTAAGTCACATTTCACACATAATACACCTACCATGGTATGATGTTATTATACTAATAACCAACATTTAAATCATAATTCCTAAGTATGATAAATGTTGTTTGATTTAAGATACTTCTTGATATATCATGAATTATGATATATGATTATAGAGAATTTTAGCATAGGATATCACTAGATCATGGTGGTGTATGTGACTACAATATTCATTCTATTGAGATATGAAAATTAATTCTTTCAATATGTCTTTTGTGATTTTCTTTTTAATTACGAATTTTGAATATATATTATTTTTTGAAAGTACATGATAATGATAGTTTTCTTTTTTGATCATTGCAAGAGTACGCAAGAGTCTATATATGATAAAACTGAATTCTTTCAATATGACATAGCAATTTAGAGTAGATCTTGGACTTCCCGAGGTCTATCATGTGAAGGGTTCGCACCGGTACTAGGAGATGTGAAAGGGTGACATCCCAAATCTCTCTTTCTCAAGATATTTAAGTGTTATTGGTTTCTACCCATATTTAATATTTAAAATTTATAGACTCAACATTTTCCAAAAGAGAAAAAATGAAGTTCATGATTTCATTAATCTTGATAAATATCTCATAGCAAATTTAGAATTTGATTTATATGGATAATATAAGATATTTTTAGGCAATGAATTTAAGTATGTTAGATAGGACACCAAAATAAAAAATGTCTTTGAATTTTGATTAATTTGATTTAACTCGTTAAGCTTTAAGAGATAGAATCATTTTTCTAATAATATATAAGATGACCAAGACATGATAGCTTAAAAAATAAGAAAACCAAAAAGAAAAACAAAAGACATTAAAGCATATTATGAAGTAGAAATTTGTATATTTTATTTTGAAAAGATTATACTTCTTGCATTTGATGATACCTAATGAATAAGAGATTTAGTTATCCAAAGGGAACCAAATGTAACTTTGAACTTTCTCCACAAAAGATTTTAATAGGCTTAACTTATGAATTAGTGCATTATTTTCAATAATAAATTTCTCAGTTAGCTTTTTGGCACTAAGAAGATCATTTTCAAGCAATTTTAAATTTTCTTTTAGAGGAACACAATCAAGACAAGGAGAAGAGTTTTCTTGAGAAGTGTTTAGATCAGAATTTTGCAAATCAATAATTTTAGCATTTGATTTTAAATATTTATTTTCCATGCGTAATTTTGAATTTGCCTCTTTTAACTTTTTTATTTTTCGTTTAGCTATTTCAAGCACGTGAAATGAGGAAACCGAATTTTGAATGAATAGAGATGAACTAGTTTTTCTTACAGCGCTATCAAAAGAGGCAAGATTTGATCTTAAGGTTCCTTTGGCTTGTTCTTGGCAATTTTCTTCCAAAGACTTGATTTCTTCTTCTCTTTCACAAGATGTGCACTCCATTGATCCATCATGAGAGGAGCTTTCTTCCGTGGAAGCTTGTATGTTCTCTAATTCTTGCATTAGTTCCATACCTGTGAGAGGAAGTCCATACATTTCTTCAAGAAATTTTCAAACTTTGTATGCATTGGAAAAACAATATATCAATTTGAAAATATCTTGAGATAAAACACAAAAAATACTATTCAAAGCCTTTGCATTTAGGTGACGTTCTTTTTTATTTGCTTCATCCGCTAGTCTTATTATTTCTACATTCCATGCTTTGATATCTAATGTATTAATAAACTTTTCCATTAAAATTTTCCACCCTCTATATTTCTCCCTTCAAATAATGGTGGTGCAAGAGATTTTTCTTCATCATAAAAATTATCCCCACTAGTAGAAGTGAGATCATAAGACGTCATTATTCCCGGCTGTTAAGCCAATTTGGAATAACCTGGCTCTGATTCCACTTGTTGGATTTGTAGGCTCACTTAGAGGGGGGGGGGGGGGGGGGGGGGAGGGGGTGAATAAGGGTCTTAAAACACTTTTAATATATTTTATATTGTTTGAAAATCTAAGAGATAAAAATAGTGAAAACCAAATAACTCAAGTGAAATAAAATAAGGACATGATTTTATTTACTTGAAATAGTACATTATAAAACTTCATTTTTTATGACGCTAGAAATCATAGGCGAAAAAGTAAAATCCATTTTTGTTTTCTATCCTGACTCGTATCCGCTTGAACCAATGGCTTTAGCCAATCCTCCCCCTGATATGGCCTCAAGCTGCTCTAGCCAATCCTCCCCTGATTATGGCCTCGAGCACCCCCTAGACCTACAGTAGACATAATTGACAACACAAGGCGAATTCTTCCCAAAGTCCTACCAGACCTAGTCGCCAACACGAGGCAAATTCACCACACGATTATATGAGTAAAGAGATTCAAGCAATAATAATAATAATAATAAAATGAAAATCTCCCTATGTGGATCTATTGAAGAAGTAGATGAAGACCCACAGATTATGATCGTAGTCGATGCGGTCTTTCGTCACGATGATAAAGCATGTTGAAATCTTCTCAACTGAACTCCTTAAGCCTTCATGGATTTGTGGGAGCATCTCTCTGAAACATCCTCTATATACTGCGGCACGAAGCTCTGGAATTTAGGGTTGTGAGAGGATGATGAAGACAGAGACAGGGGGTCCTTTTTATAGAGTTGGAGCTACCGCCTGCGCTATCCCTACCGTCGGTGCTATCTTAGATTAGGCAATATTCTAGGTGTGAGAATATTTCATTTTTAGAACCGTCTGCCGACTTCCCAAAGTGTTTTGAGCTACCTACGATGATAGCTGCCTTCTATTATGCACCTCCTTCCCACCAGCTTGAATTCCACTTTCGTGCTTTCAGGAGCTACTGTCGGTGCTAGCAACAATTATCTTCTCTAGCAGCTACCGCGGGAGCTACCGCTCGCTCTAGCGGCCAATACGAGTTTTGGCTCCAAACTTGGGTGCTTCTTTCATATGTTATCCTTAATTCATATGATATTATTTCCTGCACACTTAAGCACACATGATCAAATACACATAACATTTGTTATTCTCAAACCTAGGAGATGTGGAAGACCATGTTCCAACAAATACTCAGCACAATATCCCCATGGAAAAAAATTCTTATGATCATTAAAGGTTTGCCAAAGTTTAGAACTCATCGCCCCATTAGATCAAAGGCCAATAATCATCATGGTAACTTCTTCTGCAAATATCACTTGGACATTGGTCACGATACAGAATATTATCGCACTCTTCGAAAGCTTGTTGATGAACTATGGGAAGCAGGAAAGTTACAAGAATATCTTGCTCAATAATCTGACGATCTTTCCTCTAGCAGAAGTAGTGTTATAAGCAAAGAATCTCTCATTCAATAAAAGAAGCACATAGATTAGTGATGAGATAGAATGTTATTTTTTTATTTCATATACCTCCCATTTGTTTGGAGTTTTTCTGCATCTTTTCTTTTTAGCATTACTGGTAATAAGCACAACAACTTAGGTTCTATTAACAGTTATCATTATGAAGTCCTTCTCTGTAGTCAGATATATAAAACCTCATATCCATATCAACTGTTGTATCCTTCATTAATGAAATTTATCCAATTATGTGTTACGCATTTTTATCATTACATTACTTTTTTGCATTTAATATTAGTACTTCTAAAAATGCATGGATGGAAAGGGTGAAAAGTACTGCATCTGATGTTTTGATATGAAAGTTGGATATACCACCTCTAATCTCTTCACAAACCCACCAAGACCACATCTCGCAAGAATTTTCTGCATATGTGTACTGGTAGCCCCTTCTTCTTCTTAGGATGTCACAAACTTAATGGTCTCTTGAGGAAAGCAATGTTGGTGTAGCTTTTACAGCATGAACGCACCTACCCTTTTGATCATTTTGAATTGTGCTCCCCCTCTCTCTTTCTCTCTCTATTCCTCTATGATTGATTGTCATTGATTGCAATGATGTTGTTGTCGAGTTAATCGACTTTTTCTGCATGAATGTAGATAATTTCATTATTAATGTATTGATTGCGATATATTACTAACAACTGATGTTAGATGGTGTGATATTATTTGTAAGAGAAACATACTAATTTTAGTATATACCACAATACAATACCAAATAATTACGCAATTATTTGTTGGGTACTAATTTTTCAGGTACCATAAAATCCCATATGCATCATATCGGGATTCTTGGATTTCTGGATGTCTGGATTTCATAATTAATCTAATTATTAATTCAGATTTCTCAAATCATATATTGAGTTGGGCATCAGCTGACGTGATATCATTAGCAACATTATTATCAGCAACTCAAAAATTATCTAGCCATGCTAACTTCACACTCATTGTTCTGGAATATGTGAATATGAGGTTATCAAAATATTATCTTCTCTTTCCACAAACATGGGTACTGCCTTATCTCTTCACATAGAAATATTATTTCATCAACACCAAAGCAAGCAATTGTGAATAATAATTCCTTTTCCCCTTTGTAAAGGAGATGTTCTTTTTTTTACATTTCAAACGTGAATAAAAATAAGTATCAGAACGCTGTCTCAGGTACCGGACATATTCGAATTATATTTTTATATACCTGTTCTTATATCTTTTTGAAGATAGAATTAGGTGTTTGCAAATTCACCTTCAGGTACTCACGCATTATATTTTCATATACCCGATCTTATATCTTTTAGCAAATAGAAATAGGTGTTCGCGAGTTCTCCTTCATGTACTCGCGAATTATATTTTTCATATACCTATTCTCATATCTTTTTGCAAGTATAAACAGGTGTTCGCGAGTTCTCCATCAGGTACTCGCGTATTATATTTTCATATATCTATTCTTATATCGTTTTGCAGATAGAAAAAGGTGTTCGCGAGTTCTCCTTCAGGTATTCACGGAATGTTTTTATTTCATACAAACTTTGGCTACTCTCTTGCAGAAATAAGTAGGTGTTCGCGAGTTCTCTTCAGGCACTGGTAAGTTTCTACAGGTATTTGCACTCTTTTATACACATGTTAATTGTCCTGACAGAAAAGATGGATCTCGATTCTCGTGGGTAAGTTCAATCTTTTCAGGTTTTTCAAAACTTGAAAAAATGTGGGGATCATGTTTACCCAAATCCTCTTTGAGCTGACTATTGCAGGTGATCAGTGATCCCCAAGGAGACCAAAGCATCCCAGGCAGTCTAGCCCCTACCGAGGGCAACCTTCTCTTTCCCGGGTGGTTTCGCCCTTGCCAGGGCGATCTCCCCCTGGCCGGGAGATTTCGCCCCTACTGGGGGCAATCTCTCCCTGGAAGGGCGGTCTCACCACTATCGGGGGCGATCTCCCCATGGCCGGGCCGTCTCGCCCTTGCGGGGGGCGCTCTCCCCCCAGCTGGAAGATCTCTCCCCTGCCGAGGGCGATCTCCCCGTGGTCGGGCAATCTCGCCCTTGCCGTGGGAGATCTCCCCCTGGCCGGGAGATCTCGCCCCTGCCAGGGGAAATCTCGCCCTAGTTGGGCGGACTCACCCCTACCGGGGGCGATCTCACCTTGGCTGGAATGCCTCTACCTTGCCGGGGGCGATCTCCCCCTGGCCGGTATATTTCTCCCCTGCCAGGGGCGATCTCTCCCTGACAGGGCGATCTCACCCCTGCTGGGGTTTATCTCCACCTGGTTGGGCATTCTCGCCCTCTCTAGGGGCAATATCCCCTGTCCGGGAGGTCTCGCTCCTTCTGAGGGTGATATCCCCCTGGCTGGGCAGTCTCGCCCTTGCTAGGGTTGATCTCCCTTTGGCCAGTAGATGTAGCCCCTGGAGGGGGCGATCTCCCCCTTTCCCTACGGTCTCGCCCCTATCAGGGGCAATCTCCCCCTGGCCAGAAGATCTAGCCCCTGGCGAGGGTGATCTTCCCCTGGCCAGGCGGTCTCATCTCCTATTAGGGGTGATCTCCTCCTTTCGGTCACATCTTTCTCGGGCAGCCCATTATTCCTGGACCGACCTATTTGGGCAGGCACCTGCGCCTTTATATATAGGGGAAGGGGTACCAGAAATGTACTTCGACGAGTTTCCATCCCCCAACTAGTGACTGGAGTGGTCTTAAGTTTCCATATCGCGATGACCTCCTGCGGGCGACCTGCTACAGGCGACCTCCTTCAGGCGACCTTCTCCAGGCAATCAACTTCGGTCGACCTTCTCCGAGCGACCTCCTCCACGCGAACTCCTCCAGGCGACCTCTTCCGGTCAACCTCCTCTGGGTGACCTCCTTCCCAGAAGCTTTCCTCTAGGAGATCCGAGCAATCCCAGTGACTTCTTGTTGATCAACAGCTCTTTGCATCAAGTCTTGTACTATTTTTCCATATACCATTATGTAATCTCAGTTGTAACATAGGTTTTATATGAATAGCATTGCCCTCCGCAAGAGCAACATTCACTGTGCCAGGTAGATCTGGTCTCACCGCTTGCTCATGATTATCTCTTTTCTTTCTCTCTCACTCCTTCATTCATGGCTCAAAGTAATCGGCTACTCAATAATAACCCCCCTCATCCTTCAGCTTAAGTAAGTGTGGACTTAGTATATTTTTGGTTTGAACACTAACGTCGGGCGGTAGGTGTTGGAACAACCCTATTACTGATTTGGGCTAGGATCAATATCTGTTGACTAGGACTAAGTTGACCTCAATGTATAGTCTAAAGGGTCAAGGTTTTAGGCTGTTAAGTTAGCTAGAACTCAAGGAAAAGTTAAGTTTCTGCGTTCGACGAAATGCATCCTGCGTTTGACGAATGGCTGCTGTTGGTCGACGAATTTGCTCAGTCTCTGCGTTCGACGAAATATCATTCAGTTCGACGAATTTCAGATAGATCATTTTATTCTATTCTCCAAACTCAGATCTATCAGCAATGGATCTATTCCTATCAGATAAGTAAGGATTATATCTTTCCTTTTATTACTCTCATATTTCGAGAATATAGTTGTTGACATATAGCTGAAAATGACTCTTTCATGGAAAAGGAAAAGAAATAAAGCTTATCAGATTTGTTGTTCCAAGGATATATCTTCTGAATATTTTATTCCTTAATACAAAAGATTTGAATTTCAAATCTGACGGAGATTTATTTAAGGGAAAAAGAGATAAAGAAGAAGTAATATATTATTACAGCAGTACAGCAGGAAAAAGAAGAAGAGAGAAAGATACAGTTGTGAGAAAAACAGCAAGACACGAAGAGAAAGAAAATTTCAGATCTTCATCTTACTCAAGCAGCGCCTCTCAATCTCTGAGATCAACAACACAGATCTTATCTCAGATTTCTGCTGCAAGTTTCAAGATCTTCAAGAGCAACAAATATTCTGAGAAATCTTGGTCTCTCAGATTCATTAGCTATCAAGGAAGACCTATATTCAAGAGAAAGCTCCATCCTCAACTGTCAACTATTTTCTATCAGGCAGGGAGAGATTTACATCAACACATTCCACTAGTCTTCTCTCAGATTATTGTTAGAGAAGAACATCTTAACCCTCTTTATCCCATTATGTATAGGGTTATAACTCCCTTCAAAAGTTAACCCCTTTGTGGCAGGGCACCTGAACAAAAACCTGTAGTTTGGTTTGAGCACCTGATCAAAAGCTCAAGTGGTGTTTTGTCACCTGATAAAAACCCCATTGGTGATAGGGCACCTGAACAAAAACCTAGTGGAATCCTACCAAGGGTGGTAGAAGAGTAGACGTACCTAGGTTTATTGGGGAACTACTATAAAATCCTCAAGTCCTCTGTGTCTTGTTTATTTTTCTGTATTGTGCTGTGTAATCTTCGTGTGTTTGTTTTTATTACTTACTCAGTACACAGATATATATATCACTATTTTAATTCCGCTATAAAAATAAGTACAGCAGTTTTTAATACTCTATTCACCCCCCCCCCCCCCCCCCCCCTCTAGAGTGACTTTAAGATCTAACCTCACTTTCAATTGGTATCAGAGGTTGGTTGATTCTTTACAGGCTAACACCTGAATCAAAAGATCAATTAGATCTTAAGTTTTTCTAGAGTTTTTCTTTTGCTAAAAATCCATGGCACAGAACAAAGAATACTCAAGCACAAGACCTCCTATGTGCAATCTAAATAATTTTGCACTATGGAAGGCAAGGATCAGGTTGTATATGAATTCTATTGATGAAGAAAATTTTAATGTTATTTTGACAGGACCTCCTACACCTACAGCAACAACAAGTGCTGAAACCACAACAACAAATAATGCTGTTACACCTCCTGAGTGGACAGATGCTCAAAAGAAGCAGAGAAGTGCTGATGCCAAAGCAATGAATATTTCGGCACAAACAATGTCAGATGACATTTTCCAAAAGTTGTGGAATGCACTTCAGCAAGGGAAATCTGGATCTCACTCAACAACATGGTTAAAGGATCAACAGATGAAAGAAAAGATAAAAGATCCCACCTTATTTCTCAGTATGAAAACTTCAAGAAAGGAGAAACTGAGATAGTGGCTGACATGTACAATAGACTCAGCCTCATAATCAATGAGCTGAAATCTTTAGACAAAGTGATCTCTATCACAAAAGTGAATGATAAGATCCTTATGTGCTTCCCCAGCAAATGGGACTCTAGGATCTGGCCAATCAAGGAAGCCAGAAGCCTTAATGAGATCTCCACTGAGAGCTTGTTAGGCAAACTTAAATCCTATGAGCAGCTTATCAAAAATAGAGAAGCTGAACAATCTGCCTCATCTCCAGCATCCAGGAAGGAGAGAAGCATAACTTTCCACGCTACTGAAGAGGAAGAAAAAGCTCCAAGAGATGTGGAGTTCATGAGCCTTCTAGCCAAAAGGTTCTACAAGATGGCTAAGAAGGACATCGGAAAGAAGGATTCAAGATCAAGAGAAAAGCCAAGGTATGACAAATCAAGTTCGATAGAAATTATTTGTTTTGGCTACAGGAAACCTGGAAACATTCTATCAGAGTGTCCAGAGAACCAAAAGAAAGAAAAGAGAAAAGAGAAAGAAGAGAAAAGGCACTCCAGCAAGCCATCATCCTACAAACACAAGCATAAGGGAAGAGGGTTTGTAGCAGAATCATGGAGTGAAACTGATTCAGAGTCTTCATCCAGTTCTTCTGAAGATGAAGAAGAATCAAAGGAAAAAGACCAATGCTTGATGGCTATTTATGACTCAAGCAGTGAGTCAGAAAATGCATCTTCATCCAGCTCCAGTGATGACGAGGGTGATGAAGAAGAAAGAAGCTTCTGTATGATGGATATCAATACCTCAGGGAACAACTCAGATGAATCAGAACCTGAAACTGACAGTGATCAGGTAATCTCAAACTTTGATTTTAATTCAATTGAATTCAAAGATGAATTCAAAACTCTTTGTTTAAATTTAATTAAATCTGAGAAAGAGATAATCTCTCTCAGAAATCAGTTGGCTGAAATGAACCAACTAAGTGAAGAAAATGTCAATCTTAAGAATGATTTGGCTGCCTCCAGAGAACACATTGTTCTCATTGAGAACAAGTTGTCTGAAGCTAAGAAGTTTGAAGAATCCCATAATGGGAGAAGTATCAAACTGATGGACATCACAAGCACAGTGCCAGACTTAGTGGCAAATTGGGCTTGGGTGCATCATCAAGTGAGCCACATCTGATTAAGAAAAACATTCTTTCTACACCAGAAAAATCCATTTCTGCTAAGAACAAAGAGGTTGTAGAAATAGATGAAAACATTTCAAGCAAGGATGTTCAGAATAAAATAATTCAGCAGAATTCGTCGAATGGAGCTCGACGAAATCAATTCATTTCGTCGAACGGAGATCGACAAAAGCTGAACACAGATTTTCAGTATAGTTATTATTCGAACGACGCTCGACGAAAGCACTTCACTTTGTCGAACGACGATCGATGAATTCATCCAAATTCGTCGAACGGAAAATTAACTGAATATCAAAAGAATTATTATTCTTCCCATACTTTCAATCCTTTCATTGAGTGGATAATTCCTCCAAGGAGATATCATCCACAAGGTTATAAGGATCAGCCTGAGATGTCTTTCATTTCAGAATTTTGTGGAAAAACAAAAGGACCCAGGGTAGTCTGGGTCAAGAACAACTAGACTGTTTTCTATTTTTGCAGGTACACAGCTATCGAAACATAAAAGAATATTGGTATCTAGATAGTGGCTGTTCAAAGCACATGACAGGAAACAAGGCCAATCTAACAAAATATAAGGCAAAGCTTGGACCCAAAGTGATCTTTGGAGACTCCAACTGTGGACAAACCAAAGGCTATGGAATGATCTAAGATGGAGCAGTCACCTTCAAAGAGGTAGCTTATGTCAAGGGTCTGAAGCACAACCTCATCAGCATAAGCCAGTTATGTGATGAAGGTTATCAGGTAACTTTTGTAAATTCCTTATGTCTTATAACCAATAATAAAAACATTAATGTGTTATCTGGTATTAGACATGGAAACATTTATTTAGTCAATTTTGACTATGCCAACTCACATATTTGTTTATTTAATTCTATAAGTAAAACAAATGAATTATGGCATAAAAAGCTTGGACATATTAACCTTAGAACTATATCTAAGCTTTCTAAGGACAATCTTGTTAGAGGAATGCCTTCTGGTTCATACAAGAAGGAAGGACTCTGCAGGGCTTGTCAATTAGGTAAGCAGACTAAGAGTAGTTTTAAATATTTATCCAAGAGTGATTCACCTAGGATTTTGTATTTACTGCATTTGGACCTTTTAGGACCTACTGCAATACAAAGTCTAGGAGGGAAGCATTACTCTCTAGTTATTGTAGATGACTTCTCAAGATGCACATGGGTGTTCTTTCTTAGGAACAAGTCTGACACCTTCAGTGTTCTGACAGACTTTCTCAGGTCCATCAAGATTGAGTACTCTACTCAAGTTGCATTGATCAAAAGTGATCATGGAACTGAGTTTGAATCTCTTCTGATGAGAGAATTCTGTGGAAAAGAAGGGATCCGACAGTGTTTCTCTGCTCCTAGAACTCCTCAACAAAATGGGGTAGCTGAAAGGAAAAATAGAACCTTAATTGAATCAGCAACTACATTGCTTGTTGATGCTCACTTGCCACTCTCTTTTTGGGCAGAGGCAGTGAACACAACAAATTATGTGTTGAACAGAAGCCTGATACATAAGCTTAAGGGCAAAACTCCATATGAATTACTCAAGAATAAAAAGCCTATGGTTAACTATTTTAAGATATTTGGCTGTAAATGCTATGCGCATAACAATGATAAGAAGTATCTCAGGAAATTTGAAGCAAAATCTGCTGAAGGTATATTCCTTGAATATTCTCTTTCTAGTAAAGCATACAGAGTTTACAACAAATCTACTCTTAAGATAGAAGAGTCCATGCATGTATCTTTTTGATGAGACTAACATGTTAAATGAGGAGAGGAACACCACCTCTACCAAAAATACTTTACAGGTACCAGCTCTATGTGAAGAGCTCAATGGACTAAATCTACATAATGAAGATTCTCTACTTCCATCAAATGAAATAATTGAAGACAGTGAAGAAGAGGATAATCCAGATCTTGCTGATCATTCAAATCAAGTGACAACTGAACAAGTCCCTTAAGAAGAAATTATTGCTGAACCAACTCCAACTGTTGATCACATCAAGTTAGAGATCATCCAATATCCCAAATCATTGGAGATATTTCAGCAGGAGTTCAAACAAGGCATCAACTACACCAAAATCAGATGCACACTTGTTTCCTATCACAAGTTGAACCTCAAACCATAAAAGATGCAGAACAAGAACTAAACTATATTCTTGCAATGCAAGAGGAGCTCAACCAATTTGAAAGGAACAAGGTTTGGGATTTGGTTCCAAGACCAAAAGGCCATCCAATCATTGGCACCAAATGGGTCTTCAGGAATAATCTAGATGATCAAGGATTAATCATCAGGAATAAAGCAAGATTAGTAGCCCAAGGATATTCTCAGGAAGAAGGAATTGATTTTGATCAAACATTTGCTCCTGTTGCTAGACTTGAAGCAATAAGTATATTCCTTGCTTTTGCTTCCTTCAAGAAGTTCAAAGTCTATCAGATGGATGTGAAGTGTGCTTTTCTTAATGGAGATATCAATGAAGAAGTCTATGTGGAAAAACCACCAGGTTTCATCTCTCCAACTCACTCTTCCTATGTATTTAAGCTTAATAAAGCTCTCTATGGTCTCAAGCAAGCTCCCAGAGCATGGAATGAGACCTTAGCTAATTTTCTTTTGGAGAACAAATTCTGTAGAGGCATTGTTGATAAAACCCTATTTTTCAGGATACATAAAAATCAAACTTTACTAGTTCAAATTTATGTAGATGATATTATTTTTGGCTCTACTGATTCAAATATATGCAAAATGTTTTCTGACCTAATGCAATCTAAATTTGAAATGAGTAGTATGGGTAAGTTATCTTACTTCCTTTGTCTTCAAGTGAAGCAAACTCCAAATGGCATATTCATATCACAATCCAAGTATGCTAAGAAATTAGTGAAAAGATTTGGTATGTATAATGCTTCCACAATGAAAACACCCATGCCCTCCAATGCTGTTGTTGATTCTGATGAATTAGGGAAACCTGTTGATCAGAAAGTATATAGAGCAATTGTTGGCTCACTACTTTATTTAATAGCTAGTAAACCAGACATAATGTTTGCTACATGTATTTGTGTTAGGTTCCAAATTAACCCAGATTCTGATTATGCTGGATGCAGAGTAGACAGGAAAAGCACATCAGGAACATGCTAGTTTCTTGGTGATAGGCTTGTGTCTTGGTTTTGTAAGGAACAAACATCTGTGTCTACATCAAAAGCTGAAGCAGAATATATTGTTGTAGGCAGTTGCTGCTCACAAATATTGTGGATACAAAATCAACTTCTAGATTATGGTATCAATCTAAATAAATCAATTATATTTTGTGACAACACTAGTGCAATATCTATTTCACAAAATCCAGTACTCCATAGTAGGACTAAACACATAGAAATTAGGCACCACTTTATCAGAGATAATGTCGAAAAAATAAAATTTGCCTATAATTCATTTCTACTGATTTGCAAAGGGCTGATATTTTCACCAAACCCTTGGATGAAAAGAAACATATCTTCTTTATAAATCAACTAGGAATGATAGATGGAGATTCAATTAATTGAAAAAAAATAATTAAATTTTCTACTTATCCCATTTTTTCATCGAACTGTGATCGACGAAATCTAGTCGTTCGTCGAACGGAGATCGACGAAGTCATCTAGTTCGTCGAACTGAGATTGGTGAAAATTTATTATTCGTAGAACCCAGTTTTGATGAAGCCTATGTTTTTTATCATTCTTTATAATCTAATCTTTTATTTCATTTTAACTTTATGCCTACATAATTGCTTCTCTTTCCAGTTCCTTTGCACTTGATCTCTATTTTTATTTTGCAGGAACAATAGCAATATTTCTTCAAAAAGATTGCATCCTTCCCTACCTCCTATTCAACTGTCCCTTCTTCTAGGGGCCTAGCTCCAGGTCTTCCTGAAACTAGGCAAGGGGAGATGTTTTGAAGAAGCTCCTTTTGACAGGGGGAGATGTTTTGAAGAAACTCCTTTTCGATAGGGGGAGATGCTCTCTTTTTTGATAGGGGAGATGCTTTTTGTAGAAGCTCAAGTTTCAAGAGGAGATGCTGTATGAAAAAGAAAAATTCGTTCTTTATGAAGAAGCTCACAGCAGTTTTGATTCAGATATGACCGATTCAAATGCAGATTGGTAGCAAAGCAGATTCAGTTATTGCTAAAGTTCAGATCAACAAAAGTTAAAACTGAAAAATGCAGATTCAGATTATAAATCTTTTCAGTTCCAGTTCCAGTTCAAGTTAATTTGGTGAAGTCACCTCCAACTTAAGTTCCAAAAATTTTCGGAAAGCAAGATTCAGTTCAGATAAACAAAGAAAAATGCTGAAGGCAAGGATTTCTAAGCAAAGCAAAAGATGCAATTGCAGATTTAGAAATATTGATTGATTTAACAGATACATCTCAGATAATCAAATTCAGAAAGTTGAAGGCAATGTCAGAATTCAGAAGACAAAAGGTTTTGATTATTTATTTTTATCATTTCTGTTTTAAATGTAAAATTTCAAAACTCAGAGTATCATATTTTATATCTGCTGAAATATTTAAAATCTATCAGATATATATGCTCTGTTGTTTTGTTGTTTGTTTTATTATTTGATTTTGTCAAATAGTGTCCTAACCCAAATAGGGGGAGATTATTGGAACAACCCTATTACTGATTTGGGCTAGGATCACTATCTACTGACTAGGACTAAGTTGACCCCAATGTATAGTCTAAAGGGTCAAGGATTTAGGCTATTAAGTTAGCTAGAACTCAAGGAAAAGTTAAGTTTCTGCGTTCGACGAAATGCATCTTGCGTTCGACGAACAGCTGCTGTAGGTCGACGAATTTGCCAAGTCTCTGCGTTCGATGAAATATCATTCAGTTCAATGAATTTCAGACAGATCATTTTATTCTATTCTCCGAACTCAGATCTATCAGCAACGGATCTATTCCTATCAGATAAGTAAGGATTATATCTTTCCTTTTATTACTCTCATATATCGAGAATATAGTCGTTGACATATAGCTGAAAAGGACACTTTCATGGAAAAGGAAAAGAAATAAAGCTTATAAGATTTGTTGTTCCAAGGATATATCTTCTGAATATTTTATTCCTTAATTCAAAAGATTTGAATTTAAAATCTGACGGAGATTTTTTTAAGGGAAAAAGAGATAAAGAAAAGTAATATATTATTACAGCAGTACATCAGGAAAAAGAAGAAGAGAGAAAGATACAGTCGTGCGAAAAAAGCAAGACAGGAAGAGAAAGAAAATTTCAGATCTTCATCTTCCTCAAGCAGCAGCTCTCAATCTCTGAGATCAACAACACCGATGTTATCTCAGATTTCTGCTGCAAGTTTCAAGATCTTCAAGAGCAACAAATAATCTGAGAAATCTTGGTCTCTCAGATTCATCAGCTATCAAGGAAGATCCACATTCAAGAGAAAGCTCCATCCTCAACTGTCAACTATTTTCTATCATACATGGTGAGCTTTACATCAACACATTGCACTAGTCTTCTCTCAGATTTTTGACAGAAAAAAACATCTTAACCCTCTTTATCCCATTATGTACAGGGTTATAACTCCCTTCAAAAGTTAAGCCCTTGGTGGCAGGGCACCTGAACAAAAACCTATAGTTTGGTTTGAGCACCTGATCAAAAGCCAAGTGGTGTTTTGGGCACCGGATCAAAACCCCATTAGTGATAGGGCAACTGAACAAAAACCTAGTTGAATCCTACCAAGGGCGGCAGAAGAGTATACGTACCCAGGTTTATTGGGGAACTACTATAAAATCCTTATGTCCTCTATGTCTTGTTTATTTTTCTGTATTGTGTCGTGTGATTTCCTTGTGTTTGTTTTTATTACTCACTCAGTATATATATACATATCACTATTTTAATTCCTCTATAAAAATAAGTGAAAAACTTTTTAATACTCTATTCAACCCCCCCTCTAAAGTGACTTTAAGATCTAACCTCACTTTCAGTAGGTATACCGCTGGCGGTAGATATACTGTTGGCGATTTATCGACGAGAAGTGATTATTTTATCATCGAAAAGGGTTAGCTTCTTGACGATACCATGTCGACTAGAAGAAAGATAATACCCAACGGTAGGTGTACCGCCGGTGGTAGCTTTGTCGATGAGAAGAGTTGCCTTGTCATCAAGAAGGAGTAACTTCTCAACGATACCATGTCAACTAGAAGAAGGCTAACACTTGGTGGTAGGTATACCACCGGCAATAGCTGATAGCCAGATAGAACATGGAAAATTGACCCCCATTAATGACAACACCTTTTTGCGGGTTCCCAAGGTTGAGAGGCAACATCTGGCTGCTAAGAGGAGACTTAGCACTTACTTGTCTTTCCAAAGCATAAGGGATTGACTCACCATTAACTCTAGCTAAAATCCTTTAATGGAGAATTAAAACCAGCCACCCCTCCAAACGTATCAAGCTTTCCCTTTAATTTCACCTCCTCACTAACCTTTTCAAACCTCAAGGAGAAAAATCTTCAGTAACCTAAAGTCTCGAACAAGGTGTGGAGCTTGGAGCAAGGTTGTCAGAAACCTCCATCACCAGGCATCCAAGAAGAAATAACCGCTCAATGGACTCTATTCAAGTGAGTTTCGCTCTTCTCCCCTAGTACTAGTATCTTAGATCAACTAAGAGAGTCATTGAGCTCAATTGAGCCTGATTTGAGAGCAAATAATGGAGTTTTGATTACAGATTTTAATGGACGAAATGGCGAGCGTGCCAAGTTGGAAACTAGCATTTCGACCACCATTCACCTTAGAAACTATCCTCCTCTCTTCTTCTACTCAAGGGAAAACTAATGCCCTTTATTTCAGGTAAAACGATGGTCTCTAGAGGGAGAAATTGAGGTTTGAAGATCTAGACATCTTAGCCATTATCTAGAGGTTAACGAGAACCAAATTTCATCCATTTTTCTTCAAGATATGTGCAGATCTGTTATTTGTAGACCAAACTGAATCTGTCCTTTTTACTTAGTCAGGTTCAAGACAATTTTTTGGCATGGTACACCCAAACATTGGGCTCAAGATGAAAGTTGTAGACCTTGGAAATACCTTTTGAGATTGGGGTGGCACATTTCTGGGGTGACCTGTACCTCGCCTAATGTTATTCCTAAGAACATATCTCTTAAATGTAAGAAAATATGTATTTTGTGTGAATACCCAAATATGTGACTCTTATGGCCGCGAAATTTTAACCATGCATGCTAGATTTATAGATACACCACCTCTAAAAGTTTGAGAATTTTTGGTGATTATTTTCTTACATATTTTGAGAATGTTTAAAATAAATACGCAAAGAATAATGTTGGAATTGTTTTCATTAAATCTCTTTAAAAAGTTTCATAATTTCTATGGATTCACTCTTAGACCATGTTAGATCCCTTGTAAAAATATTAGGGAATTTGGACTAATGATTTGTGATGTATGGCACTTTAAATGGTTTGCCCTAGGAAATGCACTTACATGCTAGTGGTGCATTTAGCAAAAAACATAGATCATGTATAACATTTTGAATACTCCCCAAAATGACTGGAATTTTTATACATAACAGTATTATCGGTCAGAAATTTATGAAATTTTTGAGATCAAAACACTTTGTAAAATGTCCAAACTTGGGATTTACACTTAGGCAATAATCTGTCAGAGGTAGAAAAATTGGGTCTTTTAGATTAGTGGATTGAAAGATTTATAAGTTTGAATATTTGATCTAGAAAAGAGTCATGTAGGCGGGTGCTAATAATAGAAATTAGATCTTGTGATTCCCATCTAGTTTCTCATTCAAATGACTTGAAAATTGATACATGATAGTACGACAATCTTAGGAAGAGCTCCAAAAATTTATAGCATTTTTGGAGCATAATCTTCATTAGTTTTGGAGTTAAAGTTAATATTTGTCACAAGTGGGTATTAATGGAATTAAAGGATCTTTTTGGTTCAATTAAATTTTTACAGTGAAATGACCATATTATAAGTGTTATCCAAAAACAATATTTGGAATTGATATGACTTTGTTTATGATGTTTGCTATCTTGCCCTAGTTCGTAAAACCGCATAACTTAATTATGAATTCTAACAAATATCAAATTTTGTATTTCAATTCAGAGTTTTGGATATTATCTTGCTGAATTATTACCTTGTATACATGCTATTTAGATCACTATAAAATGATTTGATATTAATTGAGAATACAATTGTATAAACATTATATTGGACTTGAAATCTTAGTAACCAATGGATCTAATTGAATATGATTATAATCAAGCATACACATATTATCATGACAACTTTAGTTGTTATGCATGAAGAGAACTATAAGTGGAGGAGAAGGAAGTATGTATTGGACAATTGGAGATTTATACTTAGTAAACTTCTTCCTCAATGGGAGATGGGAATTGTAGAGAATCCTTAGTCATTGGTATTCAAATATAGCTCGAGTACCATAAGTAATACTTAGGATCACAAATAAATTCACCCATGTTTTATACTCCCTTACACTAGAGTTGAACAATTCAGTTATAGGCTGATGTCAGCTCGAGAATAGAGGTAGTGGGTCCTGGATATGGTTGGATGGATATGATTATATCTTGGTAAGGACATGGTTGTTAGTCCTTCGTTGTTGGAGGCACGTAGTCTTGAAGGATATAATTATATCCTGGTAAGGAATTGATTGTTAGTCCTTGGGTGCTGGAGGCACCTTTTCTTTACATGGGTGTACTATGAGTGTTTATTTACATTGTTGCATATCGATCCTGGATGATAGGATTGCTTGTGGTGGGTCTACGAGCTTGTTGGTCATCTCACCGACGAAAGCTGTAGGATAGACTCTAGTTAGTGGGGTTGAGGTCTAATGGGCCAGTTTAGCTGGTGTCTTGGTGACGTTTTCCCAATGACCCTCCCCTTTTGCTTTGGAGACTCAACTGTTTATAACTGAGCAAATGTATGCAGGTTCTCCGCATGCTCACGCGTTGAGGTGTACGTAAGGCCTAAGTCTGATAGTGTGCATACCCACCTAGTAGGGGAGGAGCCTATTCCACTTCCTCTGTTGGGTCACGACGGGAGGTGCTTGAGAGGCTTGCTGCCCTCAAAAAGGGGAACTAAAGGTCTATGTCGACATAGATTTGTGTGAGTGAATAAACCATGGTTGAGTATGGATACATCATTCATAATATTGCATTGTACACATAAGTAGACCCTCGTCTTATAAATTAGTATGGGCTCTTTTATATGATGAGTTACATTTACTATTAAACCAAGATCCTTAACTTATAAATTTGTATGGGCATTTTTATAAGTTAAGTTACTATTGTACCTTGTGATACTTCTTATATATTGGTCTTACTTATTTAATTGCTTTAGTATAGAAATGCTTATGATGTTACTCTTAGATTATTAACTGTTATGATAATGATAACACCATTTTGTCACCTACTTATTTAGATATACATATATACTGTTTATATTGTAGCCTTCTTTTCAATCTCACCACCTAGTTCCTTAGAGTCATCGAGGGAGCGAACGCCAAAACCTCTTAGTCTTTTTCACAAATGGTGTTCGTACCACATCATTTTAGGAGATCAAGCAATTAGAGAAGCGCGGGAAGACCATCAGGTCAAGGAGACATGGCCAGACATTGCGTTACAACACATTACGACTCCTCCTATAGCATATTTCGCATTTGTCTTGTACTGTTTATAACATGGCATGTCTTGTATGAAATTGTTGGCAGGATAGACATCTTATAGTAGGAGATAGCCCGTGTGCCGGCTCTTCGCAATGCAGTTTTTCTGGGCATAAAACTCCCCTCGTTTGTGCCCAATTATCGGGAGGCGGAGTTTGACAATTGGTATTAGATGAAACACGGTCCTAGAATAAAGAAGTCCACTAAACCACTGGAACACACCGCTCAAAAGTTAGTTTGCGTACAATCTAATATAGCGGAAGCATTGGTGTGCCCGCATGTGAATTCACATTAGTACGTCCACTCTTCTTCTAAGATAAGGCTAACCTAATTATAAATTTGCCTTTTTGGTCCACAAGCTAGTTCCCACCTCCTCTGAGTGCTACTCCCTTCTAGCAGTGTGAGATCGGACAAACTCTGACGGCAATCTTGGATGCGTTCAAATCCCAGCAGGCTCCAATACAGTAGAAATTTTGGGGTCAAACTAGCTGTCTGCCTTCAAAGGACTCTCCCCTCCTATCTAGCATGGGGCAGAGTCAGTTGTGCGGACAGAGGAATGGCTTGACATCATACAGGACATGCTAGCCAGGATCTGATGCCCAGGAAACATGGCGGTCATCTTTGCAGTTTCAGTCTAGGATGCACATGTCAATATATGTTGGAAGTCCCTCATGGACTCCACTTTTGACAGACGTAGTTACTCCGACATCACTTGGGATGAGTTTAGTGAGGCCTTCTTGGAGCACATTGTGCCACCTACTAGTCGTGATGACCTGGAGGAGAGGTTCCTGCATTTAAAGTAGGGAAATTATTGTGTGCTTGAGTACCAATAGGAGTTCTCTCACTTTGCTAGATTTGCGGGCACCTACACCTTGGATGATCGAGGATTTGCAAAGAGGTTCTATAGTGGTCTTTGGGACTCCCTCAGGCAGGCTTTACTATTTGTGGCCCATTCCATCCTCTTGCTGATCATTGAGATGGCAAAAGAAGCTTGAAGCTGACCACCTCAGGGTCCAGAATAGAGGAAAGAGTTCAGCGGATTCCATGATGGAGGGAGATATCAATAGGGAGAGAGGCCCCCAAGGGGTGGGATTATGAATCATAGGAGAGTTGGAGGACATACTCATCCAAACATCAGGGCCAAGTAGCCAACACCAGCTGTACTAGCTCCACCCAGGGCATGCAGGCCCCTCCGAGGCTAGAAGGGAGAGGACCCTTTCAAGAGGTTGGCTATCAGTGCAACCGGTCGGGACACATGTAGAGCCACTGCCCATAGAGGAATGCCTCCATTTCATACGATATCTTAGCCAACACAACAAGGATGAGGTCTGGTCCTAGACAAAGGCTGAGGACATCAGGGTGGAAACCACAGGCCTTCCCAGAAATAGATGTATGCATTGGATTTGGCTCAGGAGAGAAACCCGCATGAAGTCATCAAAGGTACTCATGCATTTTAATTCCTCTTTTCTTGATTGATATGGCTCAGGAGAGGAACCTCATATTTAAGTATTCATAACTTAAAACCCTTGGTACATGCTCATTAGCGGTAAGCCCGCCCAAACACTCTTTGACACGGATTCCACTCATTCATTCATTCATTACGGAAGAATTCATGGAGGATCTAGATGGCGTGCAGCATTTCATAGAAATTACCAGGCGGGTATGCCTTTCAGATGGCTCATAGTCAGTATCCTCTGCCAAATGCAACATGGAGGTATCCATTAACGGGAAGGTATTCGACACACCTGCAATGGTACTGCAGATGGCGAACTTTGATCTCATTTTGGGCATGATATGGCTGCACTAGCATCCTGCGATGATCAATTGCATTGCAAAGCGGATCTATTGGATCTATAGGCTCTCTTAGAGGGGGGGGGGGGGGGAGGGTGAATAAGGGTTTAAAAACTTTTATCACATTTTGAATGACTTGAAAAGATAAGAGAACAAAATTGTTAAAAACCAAACAAATCAAGTGAAATAAAATAAGGACATGATTTTATTAACTTGAAATATAAGATTACAAAACATGATTTCTTATGCTGTTAGAAATCAAATGCGAAAAGTAAAATGTCTTTTCGTTTTTTATCCTGACTCGTATCCCCACGAACCGGTGGCTTTATCCTATTCTCCCCGGATATGGTCTCAAGCTGCTCTCGCCAATCCTGCCCTAGATACAGCCTCGAGCACTCCCTAGATTTACACCCTAGACCTAGTAGCCAACACGAGGCAAATTTCTGCCCTAAGTCCTAGCCAGACCTAGTCGCCAACATGTGGCAAATTTACTACACGAGTATAAGAGTAAAGAGATGAAATAAACAACAACAATATGAAAAACTCTCTCTAAAGAACTTCTGAATTTAAAGATGAGAGATCATCGTAGAATAAGCATGGTTGAAGTGATCGTCGGTAGAATGTGGCGTGATGAAGTCCTCCTTCAGAAAGTCTCAAAACTTTTGGTGGTAGATCAATTCTCGGCAGAATAGGGCTCTGGAATTTAGGCACTCAACCTCTCTCTAGCATGTGTGTTGAAAATGAGAGAAGAGGGATCCTTTTATAGGAGAGAGAGGTAGCGCTTGCGCTATTGCTACTGCCGGTGCTAGGATGAATTTTGAAATATTCCGCGCGTGCGTATCTTTCATTCCAAGGAAACCCTGTCGAAATTCCTCTTGTGTGTCGAGCTACTGCATGCGCTAGCAGCTACTGCCTATGCTACCGCCTTCTATAACTGCTTAACGGAATTTCTCTAATCAGGTATAGCGCCCGCGCTAGTGGATACTACTGGCGCTAGTGACCATGCTGTAATTTTGGCTTCATACTTTGGCGCAACCTTCTTATGTCATCCTTAAGTCATATGACATTATTTCATGCATACTTAAACACACAAGATCAAATACACATAGGATTTGTTATTCTCAAACCTAGGAGATGCGGAAGACCATGATCCAACAAACTCTCCTTTTGATAATAACAAATCCATTAATGATAAATCAGAGCATTAATATATAAAACATGATGAATCCTACTTGTGTGAGTGTGAGTGATGACATAGGATAATTGTCAATTTTTGTATTTATAAGTAGTCCTCCTAAATGCATTAACCCCCTATGTGAATATTCCCCTTATATGTAGGCTATCATCTTAATCATTAATCATGTTTGTTCTCCATATTTGATAGAGATTATTATTTATCATGTTAGTTCTCTTCCTTTTGTTATTAGCAAAAGTGGGTTACGGAAGCAAGAGACATACAAAGAATATTATTTGATAAAAAGATAAGGCATATTCGAGCTTTTAGAGGAAATGAAATGATAAGGAGTTTTTAGCATAAGAATTTTCACACAAATAATCAGAGTTTTTAGCATATAGATAATAAGCTAGTTAGAATAACCAATATAAACTTTACCAAGCAAGTCTACCACTTGTTGATGAAAAAGAATTTTGAGATTTATGTGATGATACACTCCAAAACTAAAGACTTTGAATAAGTATGAAAGCGCAAGGTAAAAAATATATATTAATGTTGCAGAAGGCTTATAGAAATACAACAAACATCTCTTTGTAATCATGACGATTCAGAAGAAGAAATATGAGTTAAATTCCAAAAAAATTGTTTTTATAAATCATTTTTCTTTTAAAATCTTTAAGGTTTACAATAAAGTAACCATGAAAGATATCAGAAGGAGACTACTACAATGTTATTTTAATTCACAAATTCAAGACATACTAAACATTGTAGAGAGCATACTAGGTTATCTAGTGCATTTATATATAAGGAGTAGTATAAAATTAGCATTAGGATCCAATACTCATGAGAAGAAGTGTTACGGAAGATAATGATGTGCACATAAGTGTATTTTGAAGAAAGTAAACAAATGTTGCAATCAAGAAATAAAAGACATATGGACAGTAAAGTCCACAATAAAACACAAATAATTTTATTTCCACACACTTCAATACACATCGAAAAAATGTACAACTACCAAGGAACTCTACACACACAATGCTCATGAAGACTTATCAGGGTGCAAAGTAGTGCTTGCGGGATCACACACTTTATTTTTCAATATAGATATTTTTGTGATCCGGTGTACTTAAGAATAAGTGGTGTAAAAAATGAAGGTTTGCACAAGTCACATTACTATTCTTTCCAAGGCGCTCAACCTCACAATGCTTATTATGACTTATCAGGAGATTTAAGTAGTGCTTGGTGGAGTTATCTTTGTCAATTTATTTCATGATTTTTTTATTTGTACAAAGTTCTTCGAATACAATTTTTTTACAAACCAACTTAATTTTGAAAGCACAACCACTTTTCATAATTTTTAAGAGTGCAAATAAATGTAGTGTAGGTAAGATACTTATGCATTTTTTAATTCATTGTACAATTACAATACACAAGCAAGCATTCTTAGATTAAAAATATGTATACACTTCCCACAAAGTGAGTGAAGAAATATCAATATCAATCATAAAACATTTACTCATACTTAGAGGCATGCTAAGCTTGATTCTACATAACACTTTTTCAATATAATTGATGCACAAGTGTTTAGATATATCAGAGAATGATAAAAAATAGTGTTCTAAGTAGTTTGAAAAGATGAATTCCAATGATGTAGAAGGTCTTAGTTACAAGACCCCATTTTTTTGCTACAAAACCGGGTCTTATGCCCAAAACCACCGCTTTGCAGTGACACCAACACTCGGGAAGGTCATTACTACAAAACGCCGATCCTACTGGTCATATCGATCACAAAAGAAGGAAAGTATAAATGAACAAATAGAAGTTCAAGTCTACAAATCACATGCTATATAAAACAATAAATCATAAATGTCCACAAAGAATAACTGAATAAAAATATTATAATAATAAAGGGCTCATGCCCTATACATCATGTCCTCACTACAAGGTCACTCAGGGAAGCAAACTACTAATCACTCATTGATCCTGAAACTGGTGCTCCTGAACTAGACTGTCCCGCCTCCATCTGCACTGGCCTCTAGTGCTGCTGCTTCTCCTCGATACCCTAAAATGATATGGTCCACCGACCGTTAGTCAAAAATACTAAGCCTTATGTTCCCCATCCCTCCCCCAATGGCTCCTAGGCACTGCGCGGGAGGATGAAGCGGAGGACAGCAAGGGTTATAAAACAAAGCAGATGATGATGGATCTTATCTATATGAAATGTGTACAATAACACATATGTACATAGATAATTGAAGCAGTAATAGAGCATGGTAAAGAGCAAGTAAAGAACAGTAAGTAAAGCTATGTACATAATAGAAATGTAACCAATGATTTATTGGATTGACCATACAAACCTATAGACCAATGGGTCATTTAGCAGGGCCAATAGTATAAAAAGTCCCATAACCAATTTATATGATAGGGGTAAGGGTTGAAATGCAATGCTTATGCCATGACATGTAGAGTTATGTAGTTTATGTTATATTCACACAAGTGCAACTCACACACTTTGACTCTATGCGCACATATCTTTAGTTACCCCTTTTTGGAGCTATCAAGACTCCCAGGATACTCCCGTAGTGGCAAACAGAAGCGGTGGGGTGGGCCTCGCCCACATCTAGGTTAGTATTCACTCTACCTAACCTAGAACTATCGTACGACTCAACGTAGAACCGCGGAGCATCTGCGTACTCTTATTGGCTAGACCACCAGACTTTCCTTGGCTAAGTGCAAATTCACACTTGCTGAGTCAGCGTATTAACGTCGGTGTGAACGACCGTCAATACCGAAGACCCACCACCTTTATGCACATTCATTTATGATAACCATCTATCTACGATCCTTAAGCTCCCCGGGCTAACCTACCCATCACCGGACCAACCCATTCGTACTAACAAACATTTACGAGTCACAAACTCACCGGACTAACTAGTCTGCTCCTACAACCACTGAGCCTACCGCTCGTAAAACCAAACCAACTAACCTCCCATAAGTATGGCGTGTGGATGTGTGTATTATTAAGTTAATCCTGTACGACATCTTACTCCTACAATTAATTGTTAATCTTGGACTTCCCAAGGTCTACCCTGTGAGGGGCTCACAGCGGTACTAGGAGGTACGATAGGATGATAGCCCAAATCTCCCTTTCTTAAGACACTTAGTGTTATTGGTATCTACCCATAAGAATACCCTTCTTATCATTACACTTGGATTACCCTAAGTAGTTTATGACCCTCTAAGGGTAAAGAGGATCTTTCATTGTTTCTGAGCATAACCTTGCACCTTAGCTTATTTGGCACATTCAACATATATGAATGTCCTCTGATATCAGTTGAAAGTAATCTCTGATATCAAAGGAAAGGGAGGTTAGATCTTAAAGTCACTCTAGAGGGGGGGGGGGGGGTGAATAGAGTATTAAAAAGTTTTCACTTATTTTTATAGCGGAGTTAAAATAGTGATATATATGTGTACTGAGTGAGTTATAAAAACAAACACAAAGAGATCACACAGCACAGTACGGCAAAATATACAAGAATAGAGGACACAAGGAAATTATAGTAGTTCCCCAATAAACCTGGGTACGTCTACTCTTCTACCACCCTTGGTAGGATTCCACTAGGTTTTTGATCAGGTACCCTATCACCAATGGATTTTTGATCAGGTGTCCAAACACCAATGAGCTTTTCATCAGGTGCTCAAACCAAACTACAGGTTTTTGTTCAGGTTCCCTGCCACCAAGGGGTTAATTTTTGAAGGGAGTTAGAACCCTGTACAGAATGGGATAAATATGGTAAAGATGTTCTTCTCTGTCAATAATCTGAGAGAAGACTAGTGGAATGTGTTGATGTAAAGCTCCCCTGTCTGATAGAAATGGTTGACAGTTGAGGATGGAGCTTTCTCTTGAATATGAATATCTTCCTTGATAGCAGATGAATCTGAGAGACAAAGTTTCTCAGATTTTTTGTTGCTCTTGAAGATTTTGAACTTGCAGCAGAATACTGAGAGAATAATGTTGATGTTCTCAGAGATTGAGAGAGCTGCTGCTTGAGGATGATGAAGATCTGAAAACTTTTGGCTTTCTGTATTTCTCTCGACTATTTCTTTCTTTGCTTCTTCCTATCTTGTTGTACTGATGTTGTATTATAATACTTCTTCTTTTTCTTTTTCCTTAAAGAAATCTCTGACAGATTTGAAATTCAAATATTTTAATTTAAGGAATAAAATATTCAGAAGAGATATTCTTGAAACTGCAAATCTGATACACTTTATTTCTTTTCCTTTTCCAAGAAAGTGTCCTTTTCCAAAATATTTCAACGGCTACTTTCTCAAAATAAGAGAATAATAAAAGGAATGATAAAATCCTTGACTTATCTGGAAGGAATAGATGGTGGGGCAAAACTATGATTGCAAATGACAACGACAAGTGTACAGTGTCGAATGTAGTATAGGTTATTAAAACAAGGTCGTATTAGACTCGGGGTGGTTGAGTACTCTTACTTCAAGAAAGTCTCTATTATTTTATCAATTAAAACTTGAGGTGGGTTTTGCAAATGGAAAATTAAAATAAGAATTAGAAGAATGATTAGCACTTAATCTTTGAATCACCTTGGAGATAAAAATAAGAACAAAGAATAAAAGCGCATTCTCTTAATAAAATAGCTTTGACCGTGGAGATTCCCAAATTATGAACGCACCTCTCTCGAGGATGCGCTCAACAGAGTTTAGGTTGATCAATCGAACCCTCGTTCTAGAATCGAAACCCCTAAAACACGCCTTATCGAAGTGAATCCCGTTATTGGCTTTTACTCCAATCCAGAAGGGTAACGTCGTCCTCTCTCGAGGATTGCATTCTACTCTTTTTATCCTTGAGTAATCGATTCGTCTTACGAGCCTCTCGGCTAACTAAAGAACGAAAACTAGAACAAGTATTATATATCGAAAATATAATCTCGTTATCTTAAAATCAAGGGTAAATCTTAAGCATTTTCGAAAAGAGAAATAGCAACTATAGATTATTTCATGACTTATATCATTCCTTGGATCATCTCGATCGAGTACTAATAATATTTTAGTTACTCATAGAGATGGAGGAATTGAAAGAAATAAAAGAGTTCATAATGGAAAAGAGAATAGAATATGAGAAAAGGGAACTAATTTTATTGATTTGCAAAATAAAGTACAAGCTATGAAATTGAGAATTACGACTATTGAAATGAAAATATAAATTGCAAGAGGAGGGATTACAAGACTACTAGAACATGAAAATAATACAAGAAATGAAAAATCTAATCCTAAAAATCGGTTCCCAAAATTTCTGCTGGAGCTGGCTTTATATAGCTGAAAAGTTAAGGTTACACGCCCTTGGTCACGCCCGTGACCAAGGGCGTGTAAGGGGCGTGATTGAAGAAGCAGCGGAGAGGGCATCTTCTGGAGTAAATGTGGGCGTTTCAGCCGTGTCACGCCCTAAGTCACGCCCGTTACCTGGGGCGTGTAATCTTAAAATCTGGCTTCTAGCGGGAATCTTTGGCGGGAAAGAGCGGGGGGGGGGGGGGGTGAGTCACGCACGTGACCTGGATGTCACGCCCCCTGGTCACGCCCGTGACCTGGGGCGTGTAACTTTAAATGACGTGGCAGGCGTGCTGGCAGCTGGTGGCGGGGTCCCGGCTGTGACTTGGATGTCACGCCCTTGGTCACGCCCGTGACCTAAGGCGTGTTCTTGGCGAAACTTCACGGAATGCTCCCGGGATGGCGGAATCGGGTCTGGGACACGTCTAGACTGTCTTGCCCCTAGGTCACGCCCGTGACCTTGGGCGTGTACTTGACATTTTTGCTCAAAGTGTCTAGAAAACCTGAAAAACATAAACTAAGCTTAAATTAGTGGCAAAAATAAAAAGGAATGAACTAGATAAGATAATACATATAATTTATATAAATTCATATTAAAACTATATTAAAATTATACTAAAAGATGAGTACAAAAAGTACTCATCAAACACCCCCATACTTGAGCTTTTGCTATTCCAGAGCAAAAGAGTGAGGAAAGAATTACAAGACATCGATATTATTTCTAATTGACTAAAAATTTATTAAACCAAGAATAAGTCAAAAGAAAATTTTAGGAATTCAAGAATTAAGTCATAAGTCATGTTGATAATTTAAAAAAAGAAATTTGTTTAGCAAACTACTTCTCAAGATAACTATTTAGCAATCGAAATTATAGAAATTTTCAAACAAAATTAGATTGAAATTATAGACACTATAACATAAAAGAATCTTAAGGAAAAGACACCTACCAAAATATTGCTCTCTTAATAATTTAGTTTAGGACTAGAAACAATGAAATTGGCTAGGGATGAGTTTAAACGGAATGGGAAAATGAAGACAAAGGATATGAAGAGGTTTTTGATTGGGGTGATGAATTTTATCCTCTCAACCCCTTTTTTCACTTTTTTTAGTATATGTAATACCTGAGAATGATAGACTATTATCCTATCATTTCCACGACATATACACATTTTTTCTCTCTTCATTTTTATTTTTGGGTTGCATATGTTTACCAGAGAATAAAGAACTAACATCTCTTTATTCCCATGACATATGATCTAACAATAGGGGAAAAAAGAAAAAATACTTATGTTTAACAAGGGTAAAGAAATACTTCTAGTTTATAAATTAAACTATTTTGAGAGAAACTTTTTTTGTTGAATGAAATTTACTAAGATCTTAAAGTTAAAAGAGAATATAATGGAAATCTAGAGATGTTTAGCCAAATTACCATAAAGTGAAGCTATTTAAAATTAAACGGAGAAGTAGTGATAAATTAATTCTCCAATCGAATTAAAAACATAAAATGTTTCTTAAAACCAAATTACTTCAAATTTAAATTTAACAAATTTTGATTAAACAAAATATTAGCTAAATTAAAAATGAAAGAGTACTTATAATCAAACCTCAAATTAAATTTCTAGAACAATAAAAACAATAAGGCTAGGCATATTTATTATTATTAATAATTTTTTTTATATAATATTTCTTGGACTTCCCGAGGGCTACCCGGTGAAGGGTTCGCAAGGTACTATGAGTTGTGATGGGAGTTCAAGCCCAAAGCACCCTTTCCAAGAAATTAGATTTTTTATAATTTTACATATATTTTTTTTCAAAGAACAATACTATGAATTCTAAGCTACACCCTCATACTTAAAATTAAACATTGTCCCCAATGTTTAAAACTAAGTATGAAGAATACTTGAAAAATAAACTTTTAAAAGAAAAATGCATAAAAATTAAAGATAAGCAAGGGGTGCCTCCCAAGAGCGCTTTCTTTTTCCCATCTTTAAGCTAGACGGTTAGTGTTAGCTAAACGGATATATAAATTTAAAATGTGCTGGCTGTTGAAATTGTTGAAGTGGAAGTTTGGTGGCTTTTTTTTGGATCTGGGCGGTCTGGGTGAGGTCGGGCGGTCTGGCGAGTTCGCGCGAACTAACGGTCTGATTCTGCGGTCAGGCAAGGTTGCCGACTTGGCGGTCTGGATCGGAGGTTTGGCTTGATCTGTGCCTAGTCGCGGTCTCCCGGGTTGACCGCTGGTCTGGTCCAAGGGCTGCTGGAGGCGGAGGTCGTGTGGTCTGGCTGTGACCGCATGACGGGTGATCTTCCTCAGGGTCGCGCGGTCTGTCTTTGACCGCGTGACAAGTTGTTCTCTTCAAGGACGTGCCGGTCTGGCGTGACCGCACGGGTTGGCTCTTGAATCCGGTCTGGTGGCTTTCCAGAGGGTTCTGAAGGAGTTCGCGGACTAAGTATTCTTAGTCGCGCGGTCTCAGTTCGCGGTCTCAGGAGGAGACCAGGAGGGCGAGCTGGCTGTGTTTGCGGTCTCAGGCGAACACAGGTGGTGGGTGACTTCTAGGCGGTCTGGCGATCTCCGTGTGGAGTCGTGTTCAGACCAAGGGAGTAGCGATCTCCCGCGGTCTGGAGTGAAGTCGGCGCTCACCAAAATGAAGCAGGAGGGTTGCAGTGATCGCGCGGGTTGACCGGTAAGGTCGCGCGATCTGATGGGTGGTGACTCTATCTCATAGGGTGGTGACTGGATCAGGTCTCACGCCTATAAATAGGGAGCCACTGTAGCAACAAATAGAACACACCAAGTGTAAGCCGAGTTCGCCTAGTTCCTGCGGTCTTGTTTATCTGACCGAGCGGTCTCTGATTGAATTCTTCTTTGTGCAGCTTCTGCGGATAGTGCAGGCAGCAGCGATCACCTCTTCCTTTGAAAGTGTTCGAGCGGTTTGCGGCTTGGAGTTGTGGTGTTGGAGTTCGGGTATCAGGAGGTCGGCAAAGGAGCGGTCTGGTGCAGCGGTCTGGTGGTGTTTCGAGATCGGGAGCGGTTGCGGTCTGGCAGCAGCGGTCTGGCGAGCTGCTGAGTTCGGCAAGAGACCGTGCGGTCTCAATTATCTTCAGTTTCTGTTTTTTCTCTTTGAAGGTTTGTGCTGACGAAATCATGTCTCGTCGAGCATGTCTTGCCCTGTAATTGAAGTATTGCTATCAATAAAGATCGTTTTTTGTTCGTCTAAGATTGTCTCTGGTTGTTTGGCTTGTATCTCTAGTTGTTATTCCTGCTTGCTCTCACAAGGTCCGGAAAATTTCACATGGTATCAGAGCTAGGTTGGAGTTGAAAGAGCAGTGAATAACTTAGAGTAGCCATCGCCTTTGTGAAGAAGGAACCAGAGGAAGAGCAATGGAAGGCGGATTTGCAAGAGGTCTTGGGATTGATATGCTTACTTCGACCAACTTTAAGAAGTGGAGGTCATGTATGCAGAGCTATCTTCTAGGGGAGGACCTATGGGAGGTTGTTGGAGGAGATGCAACTGAAGAGGTGAAGGCAACGGAAGCAGGTGATAATGGTCCGGCTGTGAGGGCGTGGAGAAAGACCAATGCTAAAGCCGAGTTCACCTTGAAGCGTGCCATTTCACCGGAACTATTTGATCACATCTTAGGGTGTGGATCAGCTGCCGAAATCTGGAGAGCCCTGGATGGGCTGTTTAACAAGAAGAATGTGGCGAGGCTGCAGTTCTTGGAGAATGAGCTGGCAAGGTCGGCTCAGGGTGATCTTTCTATCTCAAACTTCTTTCTGAAGATGAAGAACCTCTGCGCTGAGATATCAGCACTGGATCCTGATGAGCCAATTTCTGAGGCGAAGCTGAAGAGGCACATCATCCGCGGCTTGCGGAAGGAATATGTGGCCTTTGTGACGTCGGTACAGGGATGGGCAAATCAGCCGTCTCTGCTAGAGCTGGAGAATCTGCTAGCTTCGCAGGAAAGTCTGGCAAGGCAGATGGCGGGGGTGTCAGTGACTGGGGGAGACGGCGAGGTGCTCTTCTCAGGGAAGAAGAAGAAGTGGGAGAAGAAGAAAAAGATCGCGGGAGGCTATGGGCCTTCAACTTCTGGGCAGCAGGAAAGGGGGTATGCTCCCAAGGCTGACGGGAAGAAGAAAGGGGAAGGCCCGAGATGCTTCAAGTGCGGGAAGGTTGGGCACTTCAAGAAGGAATGCCCAGTTGTTACTCAATCGGGGCATGTTGCTGGAAAGGTGGAAGTGGAGGCCAGGCACATTGATGGAGGATGGGGAGGAGCCTTCTCGGCTTCGGTTGAAGCCTCGGCTACTATCAACTATCAAGAGGACTGGATCGTGGACTCGGGGTGTGGTCATCACCTCACCGGAGATGAGTCGAAGCTTTCATCAGCACAACCCTATACAGGTAACAATGCTATCATCACCGCTGATAATACTGTGCATCCAGTCGAGAAGGTGGGGGTTGTTTCTTTGGGCAGTGATAGAGGGCCACTTACCTTGAAGAGTGTCTATCATGTGCCCGGGATGAAGAAAAACCTCTTCTCCGTGACCAACGCTGTTGACACTGGGTATCACGTTCTGTTCGGCCCAACAGAAGTGAAATTTCTACGAAATGTAGAGGCCGTGAAGGCGGAGGTTGTTCATGTTGGGAGACGAGCAAAGGACTTGTTCGTTTTATCGACAAGTTCCTACGTCGACAAGATGAAGACGAATGATGGTGCCGTGATATGGCATGAGAGGTTGGGGCATGTAGGGATGGACAAGCTGAAAGCAATGGCGGTGAAAGGTCTTGTCAAGGGCCTGCCAAGTCTATCTTCCTACGGAGAAGGTCACGTCTGCGCGGGATGTCAGTTCGGCAAGTCTCATCGACTACCGTTTGACAAGTCACAGACAAGGTGTAGTCAGCCGTTGGAGTGCATCCATGGTGACTTGATGGGACCTACTGCTACCCCAAGCCTCGGAGGCAGCAGGTATATGCTGGTGTTGATCGATGATTACACCAGATATGTCTGGGTATATTTCCTGAAGGAGAAGGCGGAAGCGTTTGCCAAGTTTGTGGAGTTCAAGGAGCTCGTGGAAGGTCGGCTGAATCTGCGGATCAAGAAGCTGAGGACGGACAACGGAGGAGAGTTCATCTCTGCTGAGTTCTCCAGTTTTTGCAGGAAGGCAGGCATCCGGAGGGAGCTTACTTGTGCACATACTCCACAGCAGAACGGTGTTGCAGAGCGGAAGATCCGTCATCTGACGGAGACCTGCAAGTGTTGGCTGCATGCCAAGAGTATCCCAAAGTCCTTCTGGGCGGAGGGAATGTCTTGTGCTGCTTACGTCATCAACAGGATGCCTCTGAGCCCCATCAACATGTTGACCCTGCATGAGATGATGTTCAAGGAGAAGCCAAGCGTGGCACACCTTCGGGTGTTCGGTTCCACCTGTTACGTGCACATCCCTGATGCTCTTCGGACAAAGCTAGAAGCGAAGGCCAGGAAGCTAGTCTTTGTGGGATACGATGAGAGGAAGAAAGGGTGGAAGTGCATGGACCCAGAGACGCGGAGATTTGTTGTATCTCGCGACGTCGTGTTCGATGAGGTGACATCTTACAGGGGGTCCTCTGGAGAGGAGTTACCAGAGAGCAGGGTGGAGGAGCCGGAGCAAGCTGTGGAAAATCTTCAGGTGGAGCTACCTGTGTCACCAGGTGGTCCATCGCCTTCTAGTTCTGAGACGGGAGCTTCTGGTTCAGGGAGCAGGGGGAGCAATGCTCCTAGCACGTCTGGAAGAGGAGCTAGGGAAGAAGCAGCTGGAGATGAAGCGGTTCAGGGGAAGGAGCTGAGGAGATCGAAGCGATCTATCATTGCCCCTGATCGCTATACAGGAGGAAACACAGTGAGCTTTGTCTCATGTTTCTTCGCTGGTCCCTTAGATGAGAGGGAGCCGTCGAGCTTTGAGAAGGCCCAAGGTATGAAGGAGTGGGATGTTGCGATGCAAGAAGAGATGGCAGCTCTCGAGAAGAATGAGACCTGGTCTCTTGTGCCCAAGCCGAAGGGCATCGCTCCTGTGACATGCAAGTGGGTCTACAAGCTGAAGAAGAAAGCTGACGGCAGTATCGAGCGTTACAAGGCTCGTCTTGTAGCTCGGGGGTTCTCGCAGCAATACGGTGAAGACTATGATGAGACATTCAGTCCGGTGGCAAAAATGACTTCAGTTCGGTTCATCATTGCCTTGGCGGCGTTCAGTGGATGGAAGATTTGGCAGCTCGACGTCAAGAACGCCTTCTTGTACGGCGAGATTGACAAGGACATCTTCATGGTCCAGCCACCAGGTTTTGTGTCTGAAGATTTTCCGGAGCATGTCTGCAAGCTGAAGAAGGCCCTGTATGGGTTGAAGCAAGCGCCGAGGGCGTGGTACGGGAAGATCGCAGAATATCTCCTATTCTGTGGATTTGTTGCTTCAGACTCAGACTCGAGCTTGTTCGTCAAAAAGAGCGGGGAGCTTCAGGTCATCGTGCTGCTATACGTTGACGATATGATCGTAACGGGGAACTCGAAGGAGGATGTAGCACAGCTTCGGGCCGAGCTGGCTATCAGGTTCGAGATGAAGGATCTTGGTGAGCTTCACCATTTTCTTGGACTTGAGGTGCAGAGGAAGGAAGGTGGAGTGCTGGTGACCCAAGCCGGATATGCGGAGCGGATCGTGGAGCGGTTCGGCATGAAGGAAGGGAAGTGCACTTCCACACCTCTGGAGAAGGCTATGAAGCTTCGGAAGGATGAGGGAAGGATCATGCAAGATCCGTTGGTGTTCCGAGCTCTAGTTGGGAGCTTGATTTATCTGACGATCACGAGGCCGGATATTGCATATGCAGTTGGCAGAGTGAGTCGATATATGGCGGAGCCACGGGTACCTCATCTGCTAGCGGCCAAGAACATTCTGAAGTATGTCAAGGCGACCTCGGACATGGGTCTCCTATACAGGAGGGATGCGGGCTTCAAGGTGCATGGATACATGGATGCTGATTATGGGGGAGATTCGGATGATCGAAGGTCGACATCTGGATTCATCTTCATGGCGGGCCCTACGGCTATATCATGGTGCAGCAAGAAGCAGGATTCCGTATCGGTCTCTACCACGGAAGCGGAATACAAGGCTTCGGCCTTGGCAGCTCAGGAAGCCATCTGGCTTAGGAGGTTGGTTGGAGACGTCCACAAGGAGGTTCGGGAGCCGACTCTGCTACGCGGTGACAACGAGAGTGCTCTCAAACTGGTGACCAATCCAGTTTGTCACGCGAGGACCAAGCATATTGAGATCGAGCATCACTTCATACGGGAGAAGGTGCTGGAGGGATCTCTTTCGGTCGGGCATGTGCGGAGTGCGGACAATGTCGCAGACATCTTCACAAAGGCGCTGGCAAAGGGGCCGTTCACACGGCTAAGGGAACTACTTGGGCTGGTTTCAACTTCCCACTTCAAGGGGGAGTGTTGAAATTGTTGAAGTGGAAGTTTGGTGGCTTTTTTTTGGATCTGGGCGGTCTGGGTGAGGTCGGGCGGTCTGGCGAGTTCGCGCGAACTAACGGTCTGATTCTACGGTCAGGCAAGGTTGCCGACTTGGCGGTCTGGATCGGCGGTTTGGCTTGATCTGTGCCTAGTCGCGGTCTCCCGGGTTGACCGCTGGTCTGGTCCAAGGGCTGCTGGAGGCGGAGGTCGTGTGGTCTGGCTGTGACCGCATGACGGGTGATCTTCCTCAGGGTCGCGCGGTCTGTCTTTGACCGCGTGACAAGTTGTTCTCTTCAAGGACGTGCCGGTCTGGCGTGACCGCACGGGTTGGCTCTTGAATCCGGTCTGGTGGCTTTCCAGAGGGTTCTGAAGGAGTTCGCGGACTAAGTATTCTTAGTCGCGCGGTCTCAGTTCGCGGTCTCAGGAGGAGACCAGGAGGGCGAGCTGGCTGTGTTTGCGGTCTCAGGCGAACACAGGTGGTGGGTGACTTCTAGGCGGTCTGGCGATCTCCGTGTGGAGTCGTGTTCAGACCAAGGGAGTAGCGATCTCCCGCGGTCTGGAGTGAAGTCGGCGCTCACCAAAATGAAGCAGGAGGGTTGCAGTGATCGCGCGGGTTGACCGGTAAGGTCGCGCGATCTGATGGGTGGTGACTCTATCTCATAGGGTGGTGACTGGATCAGGTCTCACGCCTATAAATAGGGAGCCACTGTAGCAACAAATAGAACACACCAAGTGTAAGCCGAGTTCGCCTAGTTCCTGCGGTCTTGTTTATCTGACCGAGCGGTCTCTGATTGAATTCTTCTTTGTGCAGCTTCTGCGGATAGTGCAGGCAGCAGCGATCACCTCTTCCTTTGAAAGTGTTCGAGCGGTTTGCGGCTTGGAGTTGTGGTGTTGGAGTTCGGGTATCAGGAGGTCGGCAAATGAGCAGTCTGGTGCAGCGGTCTGGTGGTGTTTCGAGATCGGGAGCGGTTGCGGTCTGGCAGCAGCGGTCTGGCGAGCTGCTGAGTTCGGCAAGAGACCGTGCGGTCTCAATTATCTTCAGTTTCTGTTTTTTCTCTTTGAAGGTTTGTGCTGACGAAATCATGTCTCGTCGAGCATGTCTTGCCCTGTAATTGAAGTATTGCTATCAATAAAGATCATTTTTTGTTCGTCTAAGATTGTCTCTGGTTGTTTGGCTTGTATCTCTAGTTGTTATTCCTGCTTGCTCTCACAAGGTCCGGAAAATTTCACACTGGCAACTCCCTTAATTCATGTTGAGGTGAGTATGACGTCATCCGTTGCCCGACGACTCCTCCGTTTATCTTATGATTCTCCTCTTGTCCTTGAATTTGAATATATAAATCCAAATCACCTATACATACCCGAGGTGATTTGTAAAAATAAAGATGAGCGGCATATAGATCATTGATTATTTGGGGTGGCAACGGCTCATCCTTAACCTGAAAATTATTAAAAAAAAGAGAATCACAAATAAACGAGTCAGAAAATTTTTCGCAAGGAGGAGGTGCTTGCGAAAATATATGATTTAGCTCCGGTTGTTCCTTTTCCAAAATAAAATTTTCTTTTGAAAAATCTAGTGCGTTACCAAGCGGAATAAAATTTTGGACACAAAATTTTCGTCAATTTTTGGTTTGATAGAAGAAATTCGTGAATATTCATGACAAAGAAAATAAAATCTAGGAGGAGTAGGGGAAGAAACTTGTTCTTCTTTTACTTCGTCCGGGGTGCCCATAACCTTAAGAAATTCTTAGTATAATAAGTTTTCTTCATCCTTGGTAAAAGAAGTTATGTGATTACATGAAACCACATGTTCCTCCATAACTAAATTATCCAAAGATGGAGAAGAAACACTGGAAGAAATTATATTTTGCTCTAAATTTTGGGGGGAATTATCAAATTGAATCGGTGGAGTTTCCCCAAATTTAGAGAAAGGTAATTGCGGCGCAAAAGAAGAAGAACAAAAATTCGGATCTAAGTATTTATCTTCATCGCCCCGAAAACTATCCGGGTGACCTTGCCACCAAGAATAATCTACTTCGGAGGTAGAAGAACAATTATTAAACGCCGAAAAATTATTCTCATTAGAAAAAGCATTTTCATCAAAGTTTGGAAAATTATTTTCATGAAAAGCCGAGAAATTTTGATCGTAATTATTATCAAAGTTTGAAACATTTTGATCGAAAGATGAATTATTTTCATGAAAAGAGGAAAAATTATGATCGTAATTATAATCAAAATTATTTGCATTATATTGAAGATAATTATTTTCATAAAAATTATTTTGATAATAAGAATGTAAATAGCATTCCTCACTTTGATGAGGCGCCCCACAATAATGACAACTAAATTGGCGCCTTCGAGTGGCTTGTAAGAGATAAAGTTGGTTTTGAAGCTCGACAACTTTAACGACCAATTCAGATTCTTTCATAATAAAAAATAAAAATGGAACAACCTTTACTCAAAAGAATGGAATTTTTAAAAATATTTTTATTATATATATATTTTTTTCAAAAAGCAGATTAAATTAGTCCCGGACTTCCCAAGATCTACCGGTGAAGGGTTTGCAAGGTACTAGAGACTATGATGGGAATTCAAGCCCAAAGCGTCCTTTCCGAGAATTTAGATTGCGCTTTTTAAGATTTTATTTTTATAAAAAAAATTAAAGAGAAGGGGGAGAAGAAAGTGAACGATAAAATTAACAAATATTTCTTTTTTCGAAATATCAACCGTGTCCCCGGCAACGACGCCAAAAACTTGGTGGGGCAAAACTATGCTTGCAAATGACAACGACAAGTGTACCGTGTCGAATGTAGTATAGGTTATTAAAACTAGAGATTCCCGAATTATGAACGCACCTCTCTCGAGGATGCGCTCAACTGAGTTTAGGTTGATCAATCGAACTCTCATTCTAGAATCGAAACCCCTAAAACTCGCCTTATCGAAGTGAATCCCACTATTGGCTTTTACTCCAATCCGGAAGGGTAACGTCGTCCTCTCTCGAGGATTGCATTCTACTTTTTTTATCCTTGAGTGATCGATTCGTCTTAGGAGCCTCTCGGCTAACTAAAGAACGAAAACAAGAACAAGAATTATATATCGAAAATATAATCTCGTTATCTTAAAATCAAGGGTAAATCTTAAGCATTTTCGAAAAGAGAAATAGCAACTATAGATTATTTCATGACTTATATCATTTCTTGGATCATCTCGATCGAGTACTAATAATATTTTAGTTACTCATAGAGATGGAGGAATTGAAAGAAATAAAAGAGTTCATAATGGAAAAGAGAATAGAATACGAGAAAAGGGAACTAATTTTATTGATTTGCAAAAGAAAGTACAAGCTATGAAATTGAGAATTACGACTATTGAAATGAAAATATAAATTGCAAGAGGAGGGATTACAAGACTACTAGAACACGAAAATAATACAAGAAATGAAAATTCTAATCCTAAAAATCGGTTCCCAAAATTTCTGCTGGAGCTGGCTTAATATAGCTGAAAAGTTGAGGTTACATGCCCTTGGTCACACCCGTGACCAAGGGCGTGTAAGGGGCGTGATCGAAGCAGCAGCGGAGAGGGCATCTTCTGGAGTAAATGCGGGCGTTTCAGCCGTGTCACGCCCTAGGTCACGCCCGTGACCTGGGGCGTGTAATCTTAAAATTTGGCTTCTGGCGGGAATCTTCAGCGGGAAAGAGCGCGGGGTGAGTCACGCCCGTGACCTGGATGTCACGCCCCCTGGTCACGCCCGTGACCTGGGGCGTGTAACTTTAAATGACGTGGCAGGCATGCTGGCAGCTTGTGGCGGGGTCCCGGCCGAGACTTGGATGTCACACCCTTGGTCACGCCCGTGACCTGGGGCGTGTTCTTGGCGAAACTTCAAGGAATGCTCCCGGGATGGCGGAATTGGGTCTGGGACACGTCTAGACTGTCACGCCCCTAGGTCACGCCCATGACCTTGGGCGTGTACTTGACATTTTTGCTCAAAGTGTCCAGAAAACCTGAAAAACATAAACTAAGTTTAAATTAGTGGCAAAAATAAAAAGGAATGAATTCGATAAGATAATACATATAATTTATATAAATTCATATTAAAACTATATTAAAATTATACTAAAAGATGAGTACAAAAGTTACTCATCAATAGATCCATTGCTGATGATCTGAGTTTGAAGAATAGAATAAAACTGATCCTTCTAAAATTATCAAGCTGAAGAAAAACTTTCGTCGACCTGAGAGAAAAATTCGTCGAACTGAATGTTGATTTCGTCGAACTGAACTTTTGTTGCTGATTCATCGAACACAGTCTGGAATTCGTCGATCTCAAGCTGTAGTTCGTCGAACTGAAGAATAAACTGCTGGGCTGGCTGAAGAACTGAGTGTGTCGAGCTGAGATGATATTTCGTCGAACGCAGAGTGAAATTTGTCGAACACTGAGATAGCCTCAATTCGTCGAACGCTGAGACTTGGCATGTTTGTCGACCGCTGAGACTGGACAAATTCGTCGACCGCTGAAACTAGACAAATTCGTCGACCGCTGAGACTGGACAAATTCATCGACTGCTGAGACTGTGTTAAATTTTTTGATTTGAATCGTTTAGGAGTAAGCAGGAGTTGCATCAACTGAGTTATAGCCAAACAACCACAATGCCACATAGCAACATAATAGACTTTATTAAATCACAAAAACTTCATTGCATTTCGAGACATACATGGCGAGACATGATTCATAAGAATCACGAAGGAGAGAGGTACAAAACACACCAAAAACAAATCTGGCGACCTGACAAGCAGAGACCACACAGACCGCTGAACTCCAGAGACCGCCCGGCTTGTCCTGAGACCGCACGAACAGAAAACAGGCAAGATACCTGTACTGCAAGAACACCACCTCAGATCGCACGAACTGGAGCTTATTGAATTGAACAAAGAACAAAAGCTGTTGCCAAACCGCAACTCAAATCGCCTAACCGCAGAAGGTCGCCTGATCACTGAGCTCGCTGCGAACAGCACAAGAACAATATAAAGCAGGCCGCAGATAAGCCCTGCCGAACTATTTATTCAAGCCATTGGGAAATTACCAAGGAAGGAGACTGCAACCTGCTGACCGCAAACCTGCGAACACAACAAACAGTCAACTCGCTTCCAAGACCGCCTGACCTCAATGTTGAGACCGCACAAAACAACCCAGGCTCTAGTTCCTACAGTTCTCATTATGAATGATGGGCCCTACACCCCTATTTATAGGCGAGAGGACGGATGTAGTCACCGCTTCAAAAGAGGTACAATCACCACCCATCAGATCGCGAGCGGTCTCATAGAGCAGACCGCGCGAACACACCTCTTGGACAACATCCTATCCAAGACCGCAAGCTAGCAGACCGCGCACAAGCCTCGCGGACATAGATCACTCCTTCCTTAGACCGCCAAGAGCAATCCAAGAACATCTGGCCGACTTCAGACAAGTCGCCAGATCACCCAGCATAAGCCGCCCGGTCACAGCGGTTACTCAAGAACAGACCATCCTTCTCTCAACCTACATAAGCCACTCAGTCACAGTGGTTACTCAAGAACAAACCGCCCGGTCTTCTACAAAGCAGATAGACCAACCAAGCAGATCAGACCGGAAAGAGACCAGAACATACTAGAACAAACCGGCCGATCATAGCAGACCGCCAGAGCCAGACCAAAAGAGCCAGACTGGCAGAGCTAGACCGACAGAGAACCAGTGTAGAGACCACGCGGTCTCTGCGGTCACCAATATTCAGACTACCGGCCACCTTCCACTTCACTTCAATAATTTCAACACTCCCCCTTGAAGTGGGAAGTGGAAACTAGCCCGAGTAAACTCCGCAATCGAGTAAATGGTCCCTTCGCCAGCGGCTTTGTGAAGATGTCTGCAATATTTTCCACACTCTGAACATGCTCGACCATAAGAGATCCTCCTAATACCTTCTCACGAGTGTAATGGTGCTCAATCTCAATGTGCTTGGTCCTCGCGTGACAAACTGGATTATTAACCAGCTTGAGAGCACTCTCATTGTCCCTGCGTAGCATAGTGGGACCTCGAACCTCCTCATGAACATCCTCCACCAACCTGCTGAGCCAAACGGCTTCCTGAGCTGCCAAGGCCGAAGCCTTGTATTCCGCTTCTGTTGTAGATACAGACACCGAGTCCTGCTTTTTGCTGCACCAAGAAATAGCTGTGGGGCCTGTCATAAAGACATAACCATACGTTGATCTCCGATCATCCATGTATCCCCCGTAGTCAGCATCCATGTACCCATGCAAGTCTAAGCTTGACCCTCTCCTATATAGGAGACCCAGATCAGAGGTCGACTTCACATACTTCAAAATTCCTTTAGCCGCCAGAAGATGAGGCTTCTGTGGTTCCGCCATGTACCAACGCACCTTGCCAACTGCATAAGCAATATCTGGCCTTGTGATGGTCAAGTAGATCAAGCTCCCAACCAGAGCTCAGAACACCAACGGTTCAGATAGAACTCTCCCCTCATCCTTCCGAAGTTTATGATGCTGTTCCAGAGGTATAGAGCTGTTCTTCCCTTCCTCCATGCTGAATCGTTGAACGATTTGCTCCACATATCTAGCCTGAGAAACGAACACTCCGCTCTCTCGCCTCTGAACCTCGAGTCCAAGGAAATGGTGAAGCTCACCCAGATCCTTCATCTCAAATCTGATAGCAAGCTCAACTCTCAGCCTTGCTACCGCCTCCTTCGAGTTCTCGGTGAGGATCATGTCATCCACATACAGTAGAACAATAACCCAAAGCACCCCCTCCTTCTTGACCAATAATCTAGAATCAGAGTCTGAAGCAAAGAACCCGCAGAATAGAAGATACTCCGCGATCTTCCCATACCACGCCCGAGGCGCTTGCTTCAACCCATACAGGGCTTTCTTCAGTTTGCAGACGTAGTCCGGACAATCCTCCGAGATGAAGCCCGACGGTTGGATCCTGAAGATATCCTTGTCAATCTCTCCGTATAACAAAGCATTCTTCACGTCGAGCTGCCAAATCTCCCATCCACTGGATGCCGCCAAAGTAATAACAAATCGAACCGAAGTCATCTTTGCCACTGGCCTGAACGTCTCTTCATAATCTTCTCCGTACTGCTGTGAGAACCCGCGAGCCATAAGGCGAGCCTTGTATTGCTCGACCATGCCGTCAGCTTTCTTCTTGAGTTTATAAACCCACTTGCATGTCACAGGGGTAATGCCCTTGGGCCTGGGCACTAGAGACCAAGTCTCATTCTTCTTGAGAGCATCCATCTCCTCCTGCATAGCAATGTCCCACTGCTTCACGCCTTTGGCCTTCTCAAAGCTCGACGGCTCCCTCTAATCCAAGGGACCAGCAAAGAAACATGAGACAAAGCTCACCATGTTTCCTCCTGTGTATCGATCCGGTGGCTTGATAGTCCTCTTCGACCTCCTAAGAGGTTGCACCTGACTAACCACCTCCTCAGCTGCTTATTCAGTGCTAGCTCCTCTTCCAGGCGAACTTGGAGCATCGCTCCCCCTGCTTCCAGAACCTGAAGCCTCCATCTCAGAGATTGACACAGCTGGAGCTCCTAGTGAAACAGGCAACTCCACTTGAAGATTTTCCGTAGCCTCCCCTTTTTCATCAACCCTGCTCTCCGGTAGTTCAACTCCTGAACTCCCCTTTAGGAAGTCACCTCATTGAACACCACATCCCAAGATACCACTGATCTCCGTGTCTCAGGATCCATGCATATCCATCCCTTCTTCCGCTCATCATATCCAACAAAGACTAGCTTCCTTGCTTTCACATCTAGCTTTGTCCGAAGAGCATCAGGGATATGCACATAACAGGTTGACCCGAACACCCGAAGGTGTGCAACACTAGTCTTCTCCTTGAATATCAATTTGTGAGGGGTCTTCATGTTGATAGGACTTAGAGGCATCCTGTTGATGACGTATGTTGCACAAGACATTCCCTCCGCCCAAAAAGACTTTGGGATACTCTTCGCATGAAGCCAGCATTTGCAGGTTTCCGTTAGATGACGAATCTTCCGCTCTGCAATGCCATTTTTCTGTGGAGTATGGTCACATGTGAGCTCTCTCCGAACGTCGTGCTTCCTGCAAAAACTTGAGAACTCACCAGAGGTGAACTCCCCACCATTGTCAGTTCTCAATTTTTTCACCCGCAGGCCTAACCGACCTTCCACCAGCTCCTTGAACTCCACGAACTTCGCAAAAGCTTCCGACTTCCCATTCAGAAAATACACCTAGACATATCTGGTGTAATCGTCAATCAACACCAACATATATTTGTTGCCTCCAAGGCTTAGGGTGGTAGTCGGTCCCATCAAATCACCGTGAATGCACTCAAACGACGCTTTGCACCTTGTTTACGATTTATCAAATGGAAGTCGATGAGACTTACCAAACTAACATCCCGCACAAACATGACCGTCTCCATAGGAGGACAAGCTAGGCAAGCCCTTGACAAGGCCACTTACCGCCATATCCTTCAATTTGTCCATGCCAACATGCCCCAACCTTTCATGCCAGATAGCCCCGCTATCATTGGTCTTCATCTTGTCAACATAGGTACTTATCGATAAAACGAACAAGTCCTTTACCCGCTTCCCAACATGAATTACATCTCCCATTATCTCCGGTTGAGTTTTAAGAAATTTCACTTCTGTGGGGCCAAAAAGAATGTGATAACCGGCATCGACAGCATTGTTCACAGAGAAGAGATTCTTCTTCATACCCGGCACGTGATAAACACTCCTCAATGTGAGTGGACCCTTATCACTGCTCAGAGAGACAACACCTTCTTGTTCTACTGCATAAACAGAATTATCAGTCGTAATGATTGCATCGTTACCTGAGTAAGGTGCCAAAGAAGAGAACTTTGATTCATCCCCGGTCAGGTGATGCCCACACCCTAAATCCACGATCCAATCCACTTCGAAGTTGATGGCAGCCAAGGCCTTAACGGGCATCACCGTCATATTGGCCGCAAAGGCTCCTCCCCATCCAGCTTCATCAGACTTTGTCTTCTCCTTCTCCGCTGCATGTCCCGGCTGAAGATTAACATGGCAATCCTTCTTGAAGTGGGCAGTCTTATTGCACCTGAAGCACCTTGGTCCTTCTCCCTTCTTCTTCCCATCAGACTTAGGAGCATAACCCCTATCCTGCAGACCTGAAGTAGAGGGTCCATCATGACCTAGCTTCTTCTTCTCCCACTTCTTCTTCTTCTTCCCAGAGAATAACACATCGCTATCTCCCCTAGAGATAGAAGTCCCTGCCATCTGTCTTGCCAAACTTTCCTACGAAGCAAGTAAGTTTTCCAGCTCCAACAGAGATGGCTGATTTGCCCAACCCTGAACTGACGTCACAAAGGCAAGATACTCCTTCTGCAACCTGCGGATGATATGCCTCTTCAGTTTTTCCTCCGAGATGGGCTCATTAGGGTCCAATGCAGAAATCTCTGCTGTGAGGTTCTTCATCTTGAGAAAGAAGGTAGAGTTGGAAAGATCACCTTGAGAGGCCTTCGCCAACTCATTTTCAAGAAACTGTAGCCGAGCTACATTCTTCTTATTGAACAGCCCGTCCAAAGACGTCCAAATCACAGCAGCAGATTTACATCCAATGATGTGATCGAAAAGCTCTAGTGAGATAGCCCTCTTGAGTGTGAACTCTGCCTTTGCATTAGTACTCATCCAAAGTCTCACCTCTGCCATATTATCTCCTGCTAGCTGAACTTCTTGTATGTCTTCTCCTCCAACTATCTCCCATAGATACTCGCCAAGAAAGTAACTCTCCATACACGGCTTCCACTTCTTGTAGTTAGTCAATGTGAGGAGTTCAATACCAAGCCCTCTTGCGTATCCAGCTTCCATGGCAAACTATGTGGTTTCTTCTTCACAAAGACGATGGCAACTCAAGTTGAACACTGCTTATCCACTCCAACAACCTAGCTCTGATACCATGTTAAAATTTTTTGATTTGAATCGTTTAGGAGTAAGCAGGAGTTGCATCAACTGAGTTATAGCCAAACAACCACAATGCCACACAACACCACAATAGACTTTATTGAATCATAAAAAATTTAATAGACTGGACAAATTCGTCGACCACTGAGAGAAGAATTCGTCGAACGCAGAAGGCATTTCATCGAACACAGAACCTTAACTTTTCCTTAAGTTCTAGCTAACTTAACAGCCTAAAACCTTGACCCTTAGACTATACAATGGGGGTCAACTTAGTCCTAGTCAACAGATAGTGATCCTAGCCCAAATCAGTAATAGGGTTGTTCTAACAATCTCCCCCTATTGGGGTTAGGATACTATTTGACAAAAATCAAATAAAAACAACAGAAAAATAGCAGAGCATATATATCTGACAGAATGTAAATTAATTTCAGTATAGATAAAAGAAATATAGTGCTCTGAGTTTAGATACATTATATTGAAAATAGAAAATATACCAAAACTAAATAATCAGAACCTTGACTTCTTCTCTGAAGGAGGCTTGAATATGATTTCTCTGTTTGGATTTTCTGATTCTTTTTTACTCATATAAAGGTCTTGAGCTCCCAACATGGTTTGAAATTTAGCATGAGGAACCACTGCTGCTGGGTGCAACCTTATGTAATCTTCAGCATTAAATAGGTGCTTTAAACTGTACTTTTCAAATTCTTTCTTTCTGAACTCTGACATAGTTGAATACTGAGAATAAATCCTTTCCTTCTGCTTTAGCTTTTGTTGATCTGAGCTATAGCAATAATTGGAACTGCTTTGTTGAATCTGAATCTACATTTTTCAGCTTTTTCATTTGTTGATCTGAACTGAATCTGTCATATCTAAAACTGAAATAAAAACTGCTGGAGCTTCTTCATCAAGAACTGAAACTGCTTATTCATACAGTGTCTCTCCCTAAAACTTGAGCTTCTACATAAAGCATCTCCCCCTATCAAAAAGGAAAGCATCTCCCCCTATTAAATAGCAAAGCATGTCCCCCTATCAAAAAGGAGCTTTTTCAAATCATCTCCCCCTGCCTAGTTTCAGGAAGACCTGGAGCTAGGCCCCTAGAAGAAGGGACAATTGTATAGGAGGTAGGGAAGGATGCAATTTTTTGAAGAAATATTGCCATTGTTCCTGCAAAAGAAAAAGAAGATCAAGTGCAAAGGAATTGGAAAGGAGAAGCAATTTCTGTAGGCTTAAAGTTATGAAAATATAAGATTTGATTATAAGGAAAGATCAGAAACATAGGCTTCATCAAAACTACGTTCGACGAAAAATAAATTTTTGTCGATCTCAGTTCGACGATCTAGATGACTTCGTCGATCTCCGTTCGATGAACGACTAGATTTCGTCGATCTCAGTTCGATGAAAAGATGGGATAAGTAGAAAATTTAATTTTTTTAGTTGATTGAATCTCCATCTATCATTCCTAGCTGATTTATAAAGAAGATATGTTTCTTTTCATCTAAGGGTTTGGTGAAAATATCAGCCCTTTGCAAATTTGTAGAAATGAATTGTAGGCAAATTTTATTTTTATCCAAATTATCTCTGATATAGTGGTGCCTAATTTCTATAAGTTTAGTCCTACTATGGAGTACTGGATTTTGTGTTATAGATATTGCACTAGTATTGTCACAAAATATAATTAATTTATTTAGATTGATACCATAATCTAGAAGTTAATTTTGTATCCACAATATTTGTGAGCAGCAACTGCCAGCAGCAATATATTCTGCTTCAGCTGTTGATGTAGACACAGATGTTTGTTTCTTACAAAACCAAGACACAAGCTTATCACCAAGAAATTGGCAAGTTCCTAATATGCTTTTCCTGTCTACTTTGCATCCAGCATAATCAGAATCTGAGAATCCAGTTAATTCAAATTCTGATGCAGTTGGATACCAGAGTCCTAGAATTGGACAACCCTTTATATATCTCAAAATTCTTTTTAGTAAAATTAGGTGAGATTCTTTGGGGTTAACTTGGAACCTAGCACAAATACATATAGAAAACATTATATCAGGTCTACTAGCTGTTAAATAAATTAGTGAGCCAACAATTGCTCTATATACTTTCTGATCAACAGGTTTCCCTGATTCATCAGTATCAACAACATCATTGGAGGGCATGAGTGTTTTCATAGTGGAAGCATCAGACATACCAAATCTTTTCACTAATTCCTTAGCATACTTGGATTGTGATATGAATATGCCATTTGGAGTTTGCTTCACTTGAAGACCAAGGAAGTAAGATAACTCACCCTTACTACTCATTTCAAATTTAGATTGCATTAGGTTAGAAAACCTTTTGCATAGATTTGAATCAGTAGAGCCAAATATGATATCATCTATATATATTTGAACTAGTAAAGTTTGATTTTTATGTATCCTGAAAAATAAGGTTTTATCAACAGAGCCCCTACAGAACTTGTTCTCTAAAAGAAAATTAGCTAAGGTCTCATACCATGCTCTGGGAGCTTACTTGAGACCATAGAGAGCTTTATTAAGCTTAAATACATAAGAAGAATGAGTTGGAGAGATGAAACATGGTGGTTGTTCCACATAGACTTCTTCTTTGATATCTCGATTCAAGAATGCACTCTTCACATCCATCTGATAGACTTTGAACTTCTTGAAGGCAGCAAAAGCAAGGAATATCCTGATAGCTTCAAGTCTAGCAACAGGAGCAAAGGTTTGATCAAAATCAATTCCTTCTTCCTGAGAATATCCTTGGGCTACTAATCTTGCTTTATTTCTGATGATTATGCCTTGATCAACTAGCTTGTTCCTGAAGACCCATTTTGTGCCAATGACTAGATGGCCTTTTGGTCTTGGAACCAAATCCCAAACCTTGTTCCTTTCAAATTGGTTGAGTTCCTCTTGCATTGCAAGAATCCAGTTTGGACCTTGTTCTGCATCTTTTATGGTTTGAGGTTCAACTTGTTATAGGAAACAAGTGTACATCAGATTTTGGTGTAGTTGATGCCTTGTTTGAACACCTGCTGAAATATCTCCAATGATTTGGGATATTGGATGATCTCTAACTGTGATGTGATCAACAGTTGGAGTTGGTTCAGCAATAATTTCTTCTTGAGGGACTTGTCCAGCTGTCATTTGATTTGAATTGTCAGCAAGATCTGGATTATCCTCTTCTTCACGGTCTTTAATAATTTCATTTGATGGAAGTAGAGACTCGTCATTCTGTAGATTTATTCCATTGATTTCTTCACGTAGAGGTGGTCTTCCTCTCCTCATTTAACATGTTAGTCTCATCAAAAGATACATGCATGGACTCTTCTATCTTAAGAGTAGATTTTTTGTAAACTCTATATGCTTTATTAGAAAGAGAATATCCAAGGAATATACCTTAAGTAGATTTTGCTTCAAATTTCCTGAGATACTTCTTATCATTGTTATACACATATCATTTACAGCCAAATATCTTAAAATAGTTAACCTTAGGCTTTTTATTCTTGAGTAATTCATAGGGAGTTTTTACCCTTAAGCTTATGTATCAGGCTTCAATTCAACACATAATTTGTTGTGTTCACTGCTTCTGTCCAAAAAGAGAGTGGCAAGTGAGCATCATCAAGCAATGTAGTTGCTGATTCAATTAAGGTTCTATTTTTCCTTTCAGCTACCACATTTTGTGGAGGAGTTCTAGGAGCAGAGAAACATTGCATGATCCCTTCTTTTCCATAGAATTCTCTCTTCAGAAGAGATTCAAACTCAGTGCCATGATCACTTCTGATCAATACAACTAGAGTAGAGTACTCAATCTTGATGGACCTGAGAAAGTCTGTCAGAACACTGAAGGTGTCAGACTTGTTCCTAAGAAAGAACACCCAAGTGAATCTTGAGAAGTCATCTACAATAACTAGAGAGTAATGCTTCCCTCCTAGACTTTGTATTGCAGTGGGTCCAAGAAGATCCAAATGCAGTAAGTACAAAATCCTAGGTGAATCACTCTTGGATAAAGATTTAAAACGAATTCTTGTTTGCTTACCTAATTGACAAGCCCTGCAGAGTCATTTTTTCTTGTATGAACCAAAAGGTAGTCCTCTAAAAAGATTGTCCTTAGAAAGCTTAGATATAGTTCTAAGGTTAATGTGTCCAAGCCTTTTATGCCATAATTCATTTGTTTTACTTATAGAATTAAATAAACAAATATCTGAATTGGTAGAGTCAAAATTGACTAAATAAATATTTCCATGTCTAATACCAGATAATATAGTTATATTTTTATTATTGGTAATAAGACATAAGGAATTATTAAAAGTTACCTGATAACCTTCATCACATAACTGGCTTATGCTGATGAGGTTGTGTTCAGACCCTTGACATAAGCTACCTCTTTGAAGTGACTGCTCTAACTTTGATTTGTCCATAACGTTTGGTTTGTCCACAGTTGGAGTCTCCAAAGATCACTTTGGGTCCAAGCCTTGCCTTGTAGTTGCTTAAGTTGGCCTTGTTTCCTGACATATGCTTTGAGCATCCACTATCCAAGTACCATTGTTCTTTTATTTTTGGATAGCCCTGTACCTGCAAAACAGAAACATTCTAGTTGTTCTTGACCCAGACTACCTTGGGTCCTTTTGTTTTTCCACAAAATTCTGAAATGAAAGTCATGTCAGGCTGATCCTTATAACCTTGTGGATGATATCTCCTTGGAGGAATTATCCACTCAGTGAAAGGATTCTTAGTATGTGAAGAATAAAAATTCTTTAGATTTTCAGTATGTTTTTCGTTCGACGAATTCTGGTGAGTTTGTCGATTTATGTTCGACGAAGTGAAGTGCTTTCGTCGAGCGCCATTCGAATAATAACCTTACTGAAGGCCTGTCTTCAGAGTTCGTCGATCTCCATTCGATGAAATGAATTGATTTCGTCGAGCTCCGTTCGACGAATTCTGCTGAATTCCTTTATTCTTAACAACCTTGCTTGAAATGTTTTTATCTATTTCTACTGCCTCTTTGCCCTTGGCAGAAATGAATTTTACTGGTGTAGAAAGAATGTTTTTCTTAATCAGATGTGGCTCACTTGATGATGCACCCAAGCCCAGTTTGCCACTAAGTCTGGCATTCTCTGTGCTTGTGATGTCCATCAGATTGATACTTCTCCCATTTAGGGATTCTTCAAATTTCTTAGCATCAGATAACTTGTTCTCAATGAGAACAATGTGTTCTCTGGAGGCAGCCAAATCTTTCTTAAGATTGACATTTTCTTCACTTAGTTGGTTCATTTCAGCCAACTAATTTCTGAGAGAGATTATCTCTTAATTAGATTTGATTAAATCTAAACAAAGAGCTTTAAATTCATCTTTGAATTCCTTTGAATTGAAATCAAAGTTTGAGATTACCTGGTCACTGTCAGTTTCAGGCTCTAATTCATCTGAGTTGCTTCCTGAGGCATTGATAGCCATCATGGAGAAGTTCCTTTCATCTTCATCATCACTGGAGCTGGATGATGATGCATATTCTGACTCACTGCTTGAGTCATATATAGCCATCAAGCATTGGTCCTTCTCATTTGCATTTTGTTCATCTTCAGATGAGCTGGATGAAGATTCTGATTCTGTTTCACTCCATGTTTTAGCTACAAACCCTCTTCCCTTACGCTTGTGTTTGTGGGAGGAAGACTTGCTGGAGTGCCTTTTCTCTTCTTTCTTTTTTCTCTTCTCCTTCTTTTGGTTCTCTGGACACTCAGGTAGAATGTGTCCAGGTTTCCTGCAGCCAAAACAAATTATTTCTTTAGAATTAGATTTGTCATACCTTGGCTTTTCTCTTGATCTGGAATCCTTCTTTCTGAAATCTTTTCTAGCCATCTTTTAGAATCTTTTGGCTAGAAGACTCATAATCTCCACTTCTCCTGGAGCTTTATCTTCCTCTTCTGTTGCTTGGAAAGCAATGCTCTTTTCTTTCTTGGATGCTGGTGAGGAAGTAGATTGTTTAGCTTCTATGGACTTGATAAGCTGCTCATAGGATTTAAGCTTGCCTAATAAGGTCTCAGTAGAGATCTCATTGAGGCTTCTGGCTTCCTTGATTGGCCAGATCCTACAGTCCCATGTGCTAGGGAAGCACATTAGGATCTTATCAATGACCTCAGTGATGGAGATCACTTTGTCTAGATATTTCAGCTCATTGATTATGAGACTGAGTCTATTGTACATATCTCCAACACTCTCAGTTTCTCCTTTCTTAAAATTCTCATACTGAGAGATGAGATAAGATCTTCTATCTTTTCTCTCATCAGATCCTTCAACCATGTTGAGGGAAATCCAAATTTCTTTGGCTGGAGTGCATTCCAAAACTTTTTGAAAAATGTCATCAGACATTGTTTGAGCCAATATGTTCATACCTTTGGCATCAACACTTCTCTGCATCTTTTGAGCTTCTGTCCACTCAGGAGGTGGAACAACATTATTTGTTGTTGTTGTTTCAGCACTTGTTGCTGTAGGAGTAGGAGTTCCTGTCAAAATAACATTAAAAATATCTTCGTCAATAGAATTCATATACAACCTGATCAGTTCCTTCCATAGTGCAAACTTATTTAGATTACACATAGGAGGTCTTGTGCTTGAGTATTCTTTGTTCTGTGCCATGGATTTTTAGAAAAATAAAACTCTAGGAAAACTTAAGATCTAATTGATCTTTGGATTCAGGTGTTAGCTCGTAAAGAATCAACCGACCTCTGATACCAATTCAAAGTCCTCAGATATCATTTAAAAGTAATCTCTGATATCAAGGGAAAGGGAGGTTAGATCTTAAACTCACTCTAGAGGGGGGGGGGGGGGGTGAAAAGAGTATTAAAAAGTTTTTCACTTATTTTTATAGCGGAGTTAAAATAGTGATATATATATATATGTACTCAGTGAGTTATAAAAACAAACACAAAGAAATCACAGAGCACAGTATAGAAAAATAAACAAGAACAGAGGACACAAGGAAACTATAGTAGTTCCCCAATAAACCTGGGTATGTCTACTCTTCTACCACCCTTGGTAGGATTCCACTAGGTTTTTGACCAGGTGCCCTATCACCAATGGATTTTTGATCAGGTGTCCAAACACCAATGAGCTTTTGATCAGTTTCTCAAACCAAACTACAGGTTTTTGTTCAGGTGCCCAGCCACCAAGGGGTTAAATTTTAAAAGGAGTTAGAACCCTGTATAGAATGGTATAAAGAGGGTTAAGATGTTCTTCTCTGTCAATAATCTGAGAGAAGACTAGTGGAATGTGTTGATGTAAAGCTCCCCCTGTCTGATAGAAATGGTTGACAATTGAGGATGGAGCTTTCTCTTGAATATGAATATCTTCCTTGATAGCTGATGAATCTGAGAGACAAAGTTTCTCATATTTTTTGTTGCTCTTGAAGATTTTGAACTTGCAGCAGAATACTGAGAGAATAATGTTGATGTTCTCAGAGATTGAGATAGCTGCTGCTTAAGGATGATGAAGATCTGAAAACTTTTGGCTTTCTGTATTTCTCTCGACTGTTTCTTTCTCTGCTTCTTCCTATCTTGCTGTACTGCTGTTATATTGTAATACTTTTTCTTTTCTTTTTCCTTAATGAAATCTCTGACAGATTTGAAATTCAAATCTTTTAATTTAAGGAATAAAATATTCAGAAGAGATATTCTTGGAACTGCAAATCTGATACACTTTATTTCATTTCCTTTTCCATGAAAGTGTCCTTTTCCAAAATATGACAACGACTACTTTCTCGAAATAAGAGAATAATAAAAGGAAAGTAATAATCCTTGACTTATCTGGAAGGAATAGATCCGTTGTTGATGATCTGAGTTTGGAGAATAGAATAAAACTGATCCTTCTGAAATTAACAAGCTGAAGAAAAACTTTCGTCGACTTGAGAGAAGAATTCGTCGAACTGAATGTTGATTTTCGTCAAACTGAACTTTTGTTGTTGATTCGTCAAACATAGTCTGGAATTCGTCAATCTCAAGATGTAGTTCGTCGAACTGAAGAATAAACTGCATGACTGGCTAAAGAACTGAGTGCATCGAGCTGAGATGATATTTCATCGAACGCAGAGAAAAATTCGTCGAACGCTGAGATAGCCTCAATTCGTCGAACGCTGAGACTTGGCAAGTTCGTCGACCGCTGAGACTGGACAAATTTGTCGACCACTGAGACTGGACAAATTCGTCGACCGCTGAGACTAAACAAATTTGTCGACCGCTGAGACTGGACAAATTCGTCGACCGCTGAGACTGGACAAATTCGTCGACCGCTGAGACAAGAATTCATCGAACACAGATTGCATTTCATCGAATGCAGAACATTAACATTTCCTTAAGTTCTAGCTAACTTAACAACCTAAAACCTTGACCCTTAGATTATACAATGGAGGTCAACAGATAGTGATCCTAGCCCAAATCAGTAATAGGGTTGTTCCAACAATATAGACTCATGTTAGTGACCTCAAATCTCCTTAACCAGACTAAGTACACAATCTACCTTCATTTCCCACCTAATGTTCTACAAGTTACTGAAGCTTTAATGTTTTACTATACGCAGACCAAATGAGCTATATGATTTGCATGAGAGGAGGTACTCCAAATATTCATCTGAATGACCCAAGATTATTTTTGGGAGTCTATCATGATATTATAAGTCTAAATCCAAAAGGTCATAATTTTCCTTATTTATTTGGCATTTACTATAATTTCTCCAAAATTGGCCAAGTATGAATTTGAACAAGAAGTGTAAGATCTTCTTATGATATGACCTACTTAATTTTTTGGAAAATCTAGGATATCAAAATAACTGCAAATGCAGAATGTCACAATTTTATAGTAAGGTATTGGCCTCTAATTATAATATTGAACAGTTATCCAAAATTGGAGGCTAATGAAGGAACCACCAAAAATACTCATCCAAAAATTATGGAAAAATTACCAGACCTCTATACTGATCAGAAAAGTTTACTGACTGAGTTTCATAGTTTTTAAAATCCATCTAGTCACATAAATAAATATTTCAAGAAAATCTAAACTAGAATATATTGTGAAGTAACCTACTGATAATTACTTCCAAAAATTACACAAAAATTTATAGAGCTTTATAATGCCCTAAAAAGTCATATCACCAAGTTTCACAATTTTCTAGAGAATAATTTGCTCTTATTTATTTATCATAATCTTAAGGCAAAATAGTTGACTTATGAATGACGTACTAATTAAATCATTCAAAAATTACACAAAAATTACCAGAGGTTTATATTATTATTATTATATGAGCACTACCAAACTTTCACAATATCCAAGATAAATTGAGCATGTAAATTCCTCTTATAAGAAAGTGCCCTAAAAGGTTAAAACCTAATTCACATGGGGCAAATTGTTCCTAAACCTCTTATAAAATTACCTAGGGAATAATTACACCCTTTGAACTTATCTACCAAGTTCCATGACCATTCAAGGCCATGTGGCCCTATGTCCTTCACAAGGCTCAAAGTGCAACCCTAGGGTTAGAACTAGGGTTCTAGGGCACATCCACCCCAAACCACCCCAAACCACTCATGGGGGTGCTTTATGTAATTCTAAACCAGTGACCAGAGTTTCATCACTTTTGGATGAGGGTTGACCCCTCAATTCCATCATGTGCCCTCTTGACCTAAATTGACCTAGTTTGACCAAATTGGGTTAATGAATTTCCCAACAAAATCAATCCCAAATGGGATGAAATTTTTACCAGGGTCATATCATGACCCTAAGGACCACCCACCAAAATTTGGAGGGGTTTGGATGTCATTAGACCATACAAATAATTTATATATGGATTTTTGAATTTTTACAAAAACCTTAGAAAAAGTTCATCCAAAAATTCCCATTTTTGGATATGATTGGGGGTAGGTATAATTAGACTATGCTCAAAATTGTAGGACAATGGATGGCTGGTTTAGTGTGGGCACTTAGATCAATGTTTGGTCAACCCTTTGGACATGTTGCACCATTTTGGGTGCTGTGGTCAGACCACTAATCCTAATGGGCGAAAATAAATTTTGAAATAAAGTAGACTTCAAGGGCTACAACTTTGGTATTGGACATTTTTTCATCAGGGGGGCCTAAGTATTTTATATAATTAAATCATGGGACTGCATAATATATGACAGAATAATATAACACATTGCATTTATTATATAAGATTTTGCATAGATCTTGAAACAAAACCGAAGGTATCCGTTCATCTTCCTCCTCTAGCCAACGGTGGAGATTGCCCCGACCTGTAGCCTTTCTACCTTGGTTTTACCAGCCACCCATGCCCCTCCCTGGCCGGCCAATGCCACCACCACCTTCCTTGAGGTGGTGGCCGGCGATAGGAGGCCTCGGTCGGCCGGTGGTGGCAAGAACCGGCAGATTAGGCAAGAAGAAAACCTCCAAAAATGGAGATTTCAGCGGTTTTGATTGGGGACCAATTGGCCCCAATCTTGTCGGTTTTAGATGTAGATCTATCCACTGGAGAAGAGGAGAAGAACCAGGCCTGTGTGGAGCCTTGAAGCCTTGTTGATTGGCACATCATCATGGCCAGCCTTGGAGCTTGGAAGCCATGGCAACCTCCACACAAAGTTGCACGATTTCTTCAGGTAAGTGGGGGAAAATGGTTCTTTCTGTCCTCTGATGGAGTTATAAGGTTCAATAGGGGGAGAGGAAGTGTCATGACATCAATTTCCATGAAGGCCATTAATGTCCAATTTCGGCCATGGTGAAAATCCCCCAATTCAGACCCCATGTGGGCTGGAAAAACTCTTAAACTTCTTGTAACAGCCAGTGAAGATGAATCCCCATCAATTGGGAGATCAATTGGCCTCCCTTGGCCATGAATGCCATTACTCCTCTCTTTCTCTCTCCACCATTTTTGGGGAAAATGGTATTTTCTCTCTCCTAGTCAAATTCTCTGAAATTGAGTGCCAATTTAAGTAACTCCCAACCCCATTAGCTAGTGGACCACCTCAATTGGGTCTAGCCCAAGTGGATTGGGCTTGATTAGGTCAAAATAGGTCATTTTGACCTAAATTTAGGGTGGAGTTGACTTTGATCAATTTGACCATTTGGGTTAATCCCAATGGGTGGTTAGTGACCCATTGGCCTCTCCTAAGGGTCAGGGTGGAGTTGACTTTGATTAATTTGACCCACAAAAGGATAGTTTGACCAAAATTGGGCTAGAGTTGACTTGGGTCAAATTGGCCAAATTGGTGGCCCCATGATGGGGATTTTTGTTCCATTGGGTCCCTAATATCTTTATAAGGGTAGGGGCAAGGTCAATTTGGCATGGTGGAGGCGAATTGACCCTAATTAGGCTACTTTGACCAATTTAAGGTTATGGTTGACTTTGGTCAACTTGACCACTTTGGTTGACCCCAATGGGTCCTTAGTGCTCTAAGGGGACCCCTAAATGGTTAGGTATGCTATGGTGGGGTCAAGGGGTCAAGGTGATTCCATAAAGTCCAACCTTAGGCTTGTTAACTAGAAATTGCTTTTTGCAGACCATGGTGCTTTTCCCCTTCAAGACTAAGGCCAAGTGGTCTCTTCAAGCTTCCTAGGGTTTTGTCATGACTTAGTCATGACAAAACCACTCTAGGGCCTAGTTGTTTGGGGGATGTTACAAATCCCAATAAACAAACAAATAATAAGTTCATCCCCGAAATTTACGTTAGGCCTGCGAGGCTTCTACCGCAAGTGTTTGAATGTAACATCCCTTAAGGGATAAATTATACCTGACATGAAGTGCTCTGGGTAATTCTGCTGCATCAAGTACAATGACTCCCAGGTGTGATCCTCATGTCCATAAATTCTTCACAGGACCATTACCCACGGAACCTTCTTGCGCCGCAAGTCCCGAATCTTCGTGTCATCTATCCAGACCGGCTCGGCGCAAACTGATCGGTCAGAAGTTACTGGCCCATCCGTAATAGATATCTGCTGCTCCGGCCGTAGTAGAGCTCTCCTAAGGGAGGAGACATGGAAGACGTCATGCAAACCCGCTACCTCCGGTGGTAGCTCTAGTCTATAAGCCAACGGGCCGATCCACTCTAGGATCCTGTAGAGCTCTATTTATCTTAGACTGAGCATCTTTCGCCTGCATGCCCGCGAGACTCCATGCATCATACGTAGCTTTAGGGACACCCGATCTTCAACCTGGAACTCTACTGCACGATGCTGCGCTACGTAATACTTAGCCTGCCTGTTCTGGGCTTCCAACATCCTAACTCGAATCAGTCGCACTTGGGCATCTGTGTCCTTAACAAATTCAGAGCTGATTGTCTTTGAATCCTCATCCTGGGTCCCAGATGGTGGATTTCTATGCCTTCGTCCCTCTGAGGGTGGAATGTTGTGCTGAATGTCAACCAGGAGCCCAGATCTTCCTGGACTGATCTTCACTTCTTGGACGTAACCCGTCCATCCTGATCCGACACGATCATCATAGGCACACCATGATAATGGACAAACCTCTCAACAAATCTCATCAAACACCCTCTAGATTGTCCTTCCGGCCCGTGGTGACCCTAGCTACCTTGGTCAATCTATCCTCGATGTTCCAAATAACTTGTGTCCGGAGTGGGGATGTGGTAACCTGTGTATGAGATCCATAATTATATCCTCGAGCTTCCACTCTAACATAGGTTGTGACTGTGGTATTTCCCCAAAGACACTTGCACTTGGCTTTCACAAGTTGACAAACCTCACCGTGCATCACAAAACCTATGTCGACTTTCTTTATTATGGGGAAATACACGCTCCGGAATACACCATTTTTTCGGTGACTAAAGCTCTTGTTCGTGTGGGTAGATGACATCTCTATAAAGTTTTCTCCACATATTAAGATTCTTACTCCTTCAAGTTTGTCCGAGTAATCAATCAACTCCACTCTACAACTTATCCAGTTCTTACCATTGATGGAACTGATCAGATCGTCAAGCGTCCCAATCATTTTTTACGTGGAGTTTGATTCATAAGGTATGCGGGAAAAAATATTGATACCCTAAGATTTTTCTCAAGGAAATATCATTATGTTTATTTCACCAAATTCCTATCACTTCCATATATGCTAGTCTTGATCACTTTCGAATGGTCCATTGTAAGATAAACTTAGATCGCTCTTATCATAGCAAACTCAAACACTAGAGTCCAATAAGTCATCGTCTAAGATTCCTGGTTATTCATCATCATAGCTCCCAAGGTATAAGGGCTATTATTGTAGTTAAAGTTTTCTACCATGATAGGGAGTGATTTTTAATGAATCTTACGTCAGTCACTTTCGAAAGCCCCAAACCACACAAACTTCAAATGTAGTTATAACTTGTAAGACCTAATTTCCGTCCCCAAATTCCAGAATGGTCATCTACATCCCTATGTGACTAAACCTGACAACTTTAAATTTCTAAGGCTTCAACTAAGGTCAAATTATTGTTCGATGAATGATGTATATCTATTGTCTTGGTAATAGTACCAGTCACCATTCCAAATGTTCTTTCACAGCATCCCATCTTCGCCTAAGTAACATACAATAAGATCGACTTCAAAATCATTATGTTCACGACGTAACACTTTCTAAATTAAATCTAAGGGAAACCCAAGTCAGTAATTAATTAGCCCAATAAACCAAAGGTAAGCCCCAATAAACAAAAGATAAGCCATTATCCATTTTGGGCTAAGTATCTTCGGTGTCACCATTTTATATTTGTCCCATGTATGCAAATAATCCTTAGGGCACGCAACCTTAGACTTGGGGTTCTATCTTGAGGCTTGTTGGTACAGTTTAAAATTTAGACTCTTCAATGTACCTTCTACGACAACCTTATCGGGGTCAACATGTGACCCAATCCCAAACGGGTCTCTTCTGAACTTGAATTCTTATCCAACCCTCGATGTTTGTCATGGTATTTGTCTTAATGTAATCATGTCACTGATACGAGGGTTGAGTCTATGAGTCTCATACCATTCTGCCTATGTGTCAATATCCTTAAGGTGGTCCTATCCGTTTGGATAACCCTTTGTATGTGAAGTAGGGACATCAGAGTTTATGGCTTAGATGGTCATTTTCACGTTAAACTCCTCCTATAACCTCTTTAGGGAATCATCGTACCTTAACCAATTTTTATACCTACGGTCTATTTCAGACTAGGACATGGTATAAATTGTCATGGTGAGTCATGTGTCCTAGTGGGGTTGAGTCTAACTCATTGACTAAAGGACTATCTAAAGAGATCTTTACAACCAGAGATATTCCCTGCTGGAGTCAGGGTTCGCCGCAGGCTACAAAAGATAACTTGTCACTCGTAAGGAGATTTGGCTAAAAAAAATCAGCTAAAAGTCGACTTTTACATGTGATTTCCCCATATGGGCACACAATTGCTTCCGCTGCTTAGTTTGTCCTCAAACTAAACTCGTGCGGGGTGTCCCAGGGTTTGTGGACTTCTTTTCTTCGGATCGAGGTTTGCTTTGATACTAGTTTGTAAGACCCCATTTTTTGTTACAAAACCGGGTCTTATGCCCAAAACCGCCGCTTTGCGGTGACACCAACACTCGGGAAGGTCGTCACTACAAAGCGTCGATCCTGCCGGCCATATCGATCACAAAAGAAGAAAAGTATAAATGAACAAATAGAAGTTCAAGTCCACAAATCACATGCTATATAAAACCATAAATGGTAAATGTCTATAGAGAATAACTGAATAAAAAGATTACAATAATAAAGGGCTCATGCCCTATACATCATGTTGCGCCTCCTCGATCCCCTAAAATGATATGGTCCACCGACCAATAGTCAAAAATACTAAGCCTTATCTTCCCCACCCCTCCCTCAATGGCTCCTTGGCACCGTACGGGAGGATGAAGTGGAGGACAGCAAGGGGTATAAAACAAATCAGATAACGGCGGATCTTGTCTACATGAAATGTCTACAACCACACATGTGTACATAGATAATTGAAGCAGTAATAGAGCATGGTAAAGAGCAAGTAATGAGCAGTAAGTAAAGATAAGTACATAATTGAAATGTAGCCAATGATTTATAGGAATGCCCATACAAACCTATAGACCAAGGGGTCGTTTAGTAGGGCCTATCGGATAAAAAGTCCCATAACTAATTTATACGATTGTGGTAAGGGTTGAAAAGCAATGCTTATGCCATGACATGCAGAGTTATGCAGTTTATGCTATGTTCACACAAGTGCAACTCACACACTTTGACTCTATGTGCATAGACCATTAGTTCCCCCTTTTTGGAGCTAGCAAGACTCCCATGATATTCCCGTAGTGGCAAATGGAAGCGGTGGTTTGGGCCTCGCCCACCTCTAGGTTTGTATTCACACTACCTAACCTAGACCTATCGTACGCCTCAATGCAAAACCTCGGAGCATCTGCATACTCTTACTGGATGGACCACCAGACTTTTCTTGGCTAAGTGCAAATCCACACTTGCCGAGTCAGCGTATTAACGTCGGTGTGAACGATCGTCAATACCGAAGACCCACCACCAATATGCACATGCAATTATGATAACCATCTATCACCAAGCCATAAGATCCCCGGCCTAACCTGCCCGTAACCATAACCTTCCGAGCAACCGGCTAACCGGACAAACCCGTCCATACTAACAAGCATTTTTGAGTCACAAACTCACCGTACTAACTAGTCCGCTGCTACAACCACTGAGCATACCACTCGTAAATACAAACCAACTAACCGCCCGTAACTATGGGGGGTGGGGGGGGGGGGGGGTTGGGGGGGTGTATTATTAAGTTAATCTTGTATGACATCTTACTCCTATAATTTATGGTTAATCTTGGACTTCCCGAGGTCTACCCGCTGAGGGGCTCGCAGCAGTACTAGGAGGTATGATGGGATGATAGCCCAAACCTCCTTTTCTTAAGACACATAGTGTTATTGGTATCTACCCATAAGAATACCCTTCTTATCATTACAATTGGATTACCCTAAGTACTTTATGACCCTCTAAGGGGAAAGACGATCTTTCGTCGATCCCGAACATAACTTTGCCCCTTAGCTTATCGGGCACACTCAATATGTAGACTCATATTGGTGACCTCAAATCTCCTCAACCAGACTATGTACACAATCTACCTTCATTTCCCACCTAATGTTCTACAAGTTACTAAAGTTTTAAAGTTTTACTATACGCAGACCAAATGAGCTATATGAGTTGCATGAGAGGAAGTACTCCAAATAGTCATCTGAATGACACAAGATTATTACTGGGAGTCTATCATGATATTATAAGACTAAATCCAGAAGGTCATAATTTCCCTTATTTATTTGGCATTTACTATAATTTCTCCAAAATTGGCCAAGTATGAAATTGAACATTAAGTGTAAGATCTTCTTATGATAAGGCCTACAAAAATTTATGGAAAATCTATGATATCAAAATAATTTCAAATACAGAATATCAAAATTTTACAGTAAAGTATAGACCTCTAATTATAATATTGAGCAGTTATCCAAATTGGAGGCTAATGAAGGAACCACCAAAAATACTAATCCAAAAATTATGGTAAAATTACCAGACCTTTATAATGATCAGAAAAGTTTATTGACTGAGTTTCATAATTTGTCAAAGCCATCTAGTCACATAAATAAATATTTCAAGAAAATCTAAACTAGAATATATTGTGAAGTAACCTACTGATAATTACTTCCAAAAATTACACAATAATTTACAGAGCTTTTTAATGCCCTAAAAAGTCCTATCACCAAGTTTCACAATTTTCTAGAGAAAAATTGGCCCTTATTTATTTATCATAATCTTAAGCCAAAATAGTTGACTTTTGAATGAAGTACTAATTAAATTAATTCAAAAATTACACAAAAATTACGAGATGATTATATCATGATTACATGAGCACTAGCAAACTTTCATCAATATACAAGATATATTGAGCATGTAAATTCCTCTTAGAAAAAGTGCCCTAAAAGGTTATAACCTAATTCATGGGGGGCAAAGTGTTCCTAAAATTCTCATAAAATTACCTAGGGAATATTTACACCATATGACCCTATCTACCAAGTTCCATGACCATTCAAGGGCATGTGACCCTATGTACTTCACAAGGCTCAAAGTGCAACCCTAGGGTTAGAACTGGGGGTCTAGGGCACATCCACCCCAAACCACCCCAAACCACTCATGGGGGTGCTTTATATGATTCTAAACCAGTGACCAGAGTTTCATCACTTTTGGATGAGGGTTGACCCCTCAATTCCATCATGTGCCCTCTTGACCTAAATTGACCTAGTTTGACCAAACTTGGGTTAATGAATTACCCAACCATATCAATCCCAAATGGGATGAAATTTTTACCAGGGTCATATCATGACCCAAAGGACTACTCACCAAAATTTGGAGGGGTTTGGATGTCATTAGACCATACAATATATTTATATATGGATTATTGAATTTTTTCAAAAAACATAGAAAAAGTTTATCCAAAAATTCCCATTTTCGGATATGATTAGGGGGTAGGTATAATTAGACTATGCTCCAAATTTCAGGCCATTTGGATGTATTGTTTAGTGTGGGCACTCAGATCAAGGTCTGGTTAACTCTTTCGACATGTTGCACCATTTTGGGTTCTGTGGTCAGACCACTGATCCTATTGGGCTGAAATCAAATTTAAAATAAAATAGACTCCATGGGATACAACTTTGGTATCATTTTTTTATCAGGGGGGTCTAAGTATTTTATATAATTAAAACAAGGCACTGCATAATATGTGTTAGAATAGTATAAAACATTTCATTTATTATATAAGATCTTTCACAGATCTTGAAGCAAAACCGAAGGCATCCCTTCATCTTCCTCCTCCACCCGACGGTGGAGATTGCCCCGACCTGTAGCCTTTCTACCTTGCTTTATCCGACCACCCACGCCCCTCCCCGGTCGGTCAATGCCACCACCACCTTCTTTGAGGTGGTCGCTGACGATAGGAGTCCTCGGCCGACCAGTGGTGGCCGGAACATATGGATTAGGTAAGAAGAAAAACCCCAAAAAATGGAGATTTCAGCCATTTTGATTGGGGACCGATTTGCCCCAATCCTTGCCGATTTTAGATGTAGATCTATCCACTGGAGAAGAGGAGAAGAACAGACCTGTGTGGAGCCTTGAAGCCTTGCCGATTGGCCCATCACCATGGCCGACCTTGGAGCTTGGAAGCCATGGAAACCTCCACACCAAGTTGCACGATTTCTTCAGGTTAGTGGGGGAAAATGGTCCTCTCTGTCCTCTGATAAAGTTATAACGTTCAATTTGAGGAGAGGGAGTGTCATGGCATCAATTGCCATGAAGGCCATTATTGGCCAATTTCGGCCTTGGTGAAAACCCCCCAATTCCGCCACCATGTGTGCTGGAAAAACTCTTAAACTTCTTGTAACATTCAGAGGAGATGAATCCCCATCAATTGGGAGATCAATTGACCTCCCTTGACCATGAATGTCATTACCCCTCTCTTTCTCTATCCACCATTTTTGGGGAAAATGGTGTTTTCTCTCTCCTGGTCAGATTCTCTGGAGTTGAATGGCAATTTTAGTAATAGCTAGTAGACCACCTCAGTTGGGTCTAGCCCAAGTGGATTGGGCTTGATTAGGTCAAAATAGGTCATTTTGACCAAAATTTAGGGTGGAGTTGACTTTGGTCAATTTGACCATTTGGGTTAACCCCATTGGGTGGTTAGTGACCCATTGGCCTCTCCTAAGGGTTATGAAGGTCTAGGTAGGGTCAATTTTGCAAGGTGGAGGCCAATTGACCCACAATAGGGCAGTTTGACCAAAACAGGGCTAGAGTTTACTTGGGTCAAATTGGCCAAATTGGTGGCCCCATGATGTTTTGGTCCATTGGGTCCCTAATATCCTTATAAGGGTAGCGTCAAGGTCAATTTGGCATGGTGGACGCAAATTGACCCTAATTAGGCTACTTTGACCAATGTAATGTTAAGGTTGACTTTGGTCAACCTGACCACTTTGGTTGGCCCCAATGGGTCCTTTGTGCTCTAAGGGGACACCTAAAGGGTTAGGTATGCTATGGTGGTGTCAAGGGGTCAAGGTGATGCCATAAAGTCCAACCCTAGGCTTGTTAATTGGAAAGTGCTATTTGCAGACCAAGGTGCTTTTCCCCTTCAAGCCTAAGGCCAAGTGGTCTCTTCAAGCTTCCTAGGGTTTTGTCATGACTTAGTCATGAGAAAACTACTCTAAGGGTCTAGTTGTTTGGGGGATGTTACATAAATGATAGATTAAACCATGCTTGAAATTAACAAGAAAGTCCATACAATTTTTTTGATATTTTGAAAGAAACATTTGTTTTTAAATTTGAGCTCTTATTATTGATCTTGGACTTCCCGAGGTCAATCCTGTGAGGGGTTCACACCGGTACTAGGAGATGTGATGGAGTGACATCCCAAATCTCCCTTTCGCAAGATACATGTAAATAGAAAAGGTTAAGTTGAAAAATAATTTTTTGTTAATTTTTTTTTGTTTTATAATTTTGTATTTGATTATTTTTGCATATAGAGGTAGACATCAAACAAATAAACAAAGAAAGGAAGAGAATAAAATCAATTTTGTAATTTGTCTTTTGTAATTTTTATTTTAAATTTTCAAAAATCAATTAATGACAAAAATGCAAAAAAAAGTAGTACATATAAAATAATATATTTTTAGTGATTTTTCAAACATTTAAAATTACAGAAACTCAAATAGGTGAGCTAGCACCAGCGTTAGCGCTAGTGCGGCAAACAGTACACAAAATATGAAGATTTTGAAAATTCTATTTTTTGATATTGAATAAGTGTCCAAAGATTAGTTTCATGCAAAAATTTTAGAAGGTTTGGAGATGTTTAGATAAGGAAAAAAATGCATGAAACGATTGCATTTTTGAATGTGACTTTACCCAAGAGATCTAGGGCACCTAATTCTAGTCTTAGCAATCGAAATCTTGCATCGGGAAGAGGTTTAGTGAATATGTCAGCAAGTTGGGAGTCTACACCAATGAAACTTACTTTTACATGCACTTTCTTAATACGCTCCCTAAAGAAGTGATGGTGAATTTCTATGTGTTTGGATCTAGAGTGGTGTACTAGATTATTTGTAAGATCTATGACACTTTTGTTGTCACATTTGAGATAAATATTTTTGAGATGAAAACCAAAATCCTTTAGAGTTTGGCTCATCCATAAAGCTTGTGCACAACAACTCCTAAGAGCGATTTATTTGGTCTCCGTGGTGGAGAGTGCAACCGAAGATTGTTTCCTACTAGTCCATGCAACTAATGAGTGCCCTAAAAAGTGACATGTACTGCTAGTGCTTTTTCGATCTAGTGAACATCCAGCATAATCTGAATCGAATAGTTGTGTAATTTAAATGAATCAATGTGCGGGTACCATAATCCTAATCTAAAAGAAACTAATAGGTATCTAAAAACACATTTTACCGCTTTTAAATGAGATTCTTTTCGATTGGCTTGAAAGCGTGCACATAAACTTACGGCAAACATTATATTTAGTCTAGATGCACTTAAGTAAAGAAGAGTTCCAAATCATACCTCTATATAACGTTTGATCGATAGAAATTCCAGATTCATCTTTTCCTAGTTTTAATGAAGCACTCATAAGTGTATAAGTTTTTTAAAGATTTTCAAATCCAAACCATTTAAACATATTTTGTTTGGCAAATAAAAAAACCATCATTTCGTTGTGAAATTTGAAAACCAAGAAAATAAGAGAGTTCTCCTACAAGGCATTTCAAATTCACTTTTCATTATTAAGACTACTTCATTACACAACTCTTCATCAGTAGCTCCAAAAAATATATCATCAACATATATTCGTAAATTAATTAAATCGTTATTATTATGCTTAATGAAGAGCGTGTTGTCTGCACTTCCCATGACATAATCGTGCTTTAACAAAAACAATGTAAGTCTTTAATACCATGCACGAGGCACTTGTTTTACACCATAAAATGCTTTTTCTAGATTAGAAACATGATTCAGAAATTTTTCATTTATAAAAATGGGGGGTTGTTCTACAAAAACTTCTTCTTTTATAAACTCGTTTAGAAAAGCACTTTTAACATCCATTTGAAAAAAATTATTCTTTTAAAACTTGCAAAGGGCAAATAAATTCGTATAAATTCTAAGAGAGCAAGGGGTGCAAAAGTTTCTTCAAAATCTACCCCCACGATTTGAGAAAAATCTTGAGCGACTAAGCGAGCTTTATTTCTTGTAATTCTAGATTCTCCATGTAATTTATTTTTAAAATTCCATTTTATGCCAACAACAGGATGATTAGATGGACGTTCTACTAGATTCCAGACTTTGTTTCTTTCAAATTGATCTAACTCTTCATTCATAGCCAAAAACCAAAATTCGTCATTTAAAGTGGTGTTGAAACGTTTTTTTGGTTCAATTTCGGAACAAAACCAAAAATTCGAGAAAGTTTCATGAAGAGAAGATCGAGTTCTTACCCCAATAGATGGTTCCCCAATGACTAGCTCCATTGGATGATTATTTGAGAAGGTTAAGATGCTTGGAGGCATATATTCATCTTCCTTGGCCTCATTGATGAGCAAAACTATGCTTGCAAAGGACAACGACAAGTGTACCGTGTCGGATATAGTATAGGCTTTATAAAAACCAAGGTTGTATAAAAATCCGGGCGTGTTGATTACTCTTACTCAAGACGATCTCTATTGTTCTATCAAATAGAACTTTGAATTGATTGCAATAAGAAAAGTAACTTGACTAGAAGATTATAACTAATGAAAAGAGAAGTGGACAAGATAGAAGAAAAGGCAACATATTTTATTAATTCAAGAAAAAGGATTACAACTATTGAAAGGGAAATTACAAGTGCAAAGAAAAGCAAAGCTAGAATACTTGAAAATACCGAAATAAAGCAAGAAAAATGGAGGCTTGGACTCCAATACAATGTGTCAAAATAATCTGGAGGGGCTGCCTTTTTATAGCTGAAAAATTCTGGGTACATGCCCTCGGTCACGCCCGTGACCAAGGGCGTGTAAGGCGCGCGATCATCTCGGAGCAGAAAGGGCGCAGTCTGGCATTAATGCAGGCGATTCGGGCACGTCACGCCCTAGGTCACGCCCGTGACCTAGGGAGTGTAACCTTCAAAACGTGCTGCTGGCGGGAATCTTCAGCGGGAAGAAGCGGGGAGTGGCGCGGGTTGAGTCACGCCCGTGACATTGAGTCACGCCCCTGGTAACGCCCGTGACCTGGGGCGTGTAAATTTAATTGATGTGGCAGGCTGATTCTGGATGCTTGTGGCGAGTCGCAGCCGTGATATTGGGTCACGCCCGTGACCTGGGGCGTGTACTTGGCGAATTCTTCATGGAACGCACCCGTGGTGGTGGAAACAGGTCTGGAACACCGCGCAGGTTACACGCCCATGGTCACTCCCATGACCTTGGGCGTGTACTTGAAGTTTTTGTCCAATGCGTCCAAAAAAACCTGAAATATACAGAAAAAGCTTAAGTTAGTTTATAAAATTGAAAAGATAATAATTTTAATAAGAAAAGCATAAAAACTATATAATTTCATATTAAAAATATATTAAACTTATATTAAAAGATGAGTACAAAAAGTACTCATCAAACACCCCCATACTTACTCGTTTGCTAGTCCCGAGCAAACAACTTTTCATAGGAGTAGAAAAATTTAAATACTAGAAAAGAAATTTTAACTCAAGGAATAAAAACGCGAAGTCTTACGCCTACGTGTAGAGATCCTAGTTGAAAGATCTATTCAGCATAATGATTAGCTTATAATTTTCAGTAATGCGAATTAACAAATTGCTTTTACTTTTAAATTGAAAGTTCGGCAAATTCTTGAATGCTATTCAGAGAGCGGGCAGCGTGTTTTTTAAGATCAATATTACCCAAAATTGAGTTTCGGGATAGCCTCCAAAGAAATCCATCAATGACGATGGCCATAGGCTTGCCCGGTCGCACTCTCTCCACTACACAAGTATAATGTTATAGCTTAAAGATCAAAAGGGCTTTCATTAGGAGTGAAACTTGGCTTAGGTATGTGATTTGGATTTGGAAATCAAAAAGATAGAATATGACGGCTAAGGATCACACTAAACCAAGGTGAGACTTTCCCAAAATTATCAAAAAATTTAAACCTCGCATAAGAGTTGTTATGAAGCAAAACTCTCATATTTTTCAAAAATGAGGCCATGAATACTTTTTTATATTTTTTTTCACAGTTGGACAATAAATTTTCATATTCTTTTTTTTATATATCCCCTTTTTTTCTTTTCATAATAGCTCCGAATAAGAAGTTGTAATTTCCTTATTTTCACAATTGAACCCATTGCAGAATTTTAATAAATCTCAAATATTTAGTGTGATCATGGGCTGGATGTTTTGGCTTTGGTGAAAATGAAAGTTGGAGGTAGCAAAGGAAATAAGGTAAGGCCCAAAGTGTTTAAGCAATGAAAAATTTAAAAAGGTGGGCAAACAGGTACAAACGATCAAAAGGTGGCCTAAATCACTTCTAAAAACTATGACAAAACCTATGTAAAGCTTCGAGAATCGCTAGAGGCAAGTTCTAGCCGTCGGGAAATAATACCCTTCCGTTCAAAAATGTGTAATATTTATCTAGTAAGCTTCTACATACTCACTTGAATTTATTCACAGATTCTGCCGGATTCAAGGTAAAAGTAAAACAAGAATTGTTTTTTCGCAGTTAGAAAAACATAAATCTAATTTTATGTTGAATAGTTAATTTGACATAGAATTCTACAAACGCGTGCGTTTAACTAGAAACACTGCATGAGTCAACAATTTTATTCCAATTTTCAAAATCTAATGAAGTATAAAAATTCCCTACTACACTAAACAAAAGCAAATCTACTAAGGATTTTGCAAATGAGTAAGTATAAAAATTCAGCAAAAAAAATATTTATATAATTTTTTCTTCTTGGACTTCCCAAGGTCAACCCGGTGAAGGGCTCGCAAGGTACTAGAGGCTGTGATGGGAATTCAAGCCCAAAGCGTCCTTTCCAAGAAATTTTATTTTATTTAGATAGAAAATATTTATATAAATTTTTTTATTTTTTCAAATAAATAGAAATTCAAAGAAAGCAATGCTACACCCCCATACTTAAAATTAAACATTGTCCACAATGTTTAAAACTAAGTATGACGAACACTTGAAAGAAAAGAAACTTTAAGAAAAATACATAAAATTTAAGATAAGCAAGGGGTGCCTCCCAAGAGCGCTTTCTTTTTCCCGTCTTTAAGCTAGACGGTTAGTGTTAGGAAAAAGGAAAATAAAAAGAGAAGTGGACAGACAACTCCCCTAATTAACGCGTAGGTGAATGTGCCGGTGTCAGTCGCACGGCTACTCCTCCGCTTAACATGTGATTCTTTGTTTGTCTTTGATTTTGAATTTGCAAATCCAAATCACCTATACATACCTGAGGTGATTTGAATTCATACAGATGAGCGGCATATGGATCGTCGATTATTTGGGGTAGCAACAGCTCATCTTCAACCTGAAAATTGTTAGTGTATAAAGAATCACAAATAAACGATTCAGATAATTTTTTGCAAGGAGGAGGCGCTCGCGAAAATATAAAATTAAGCTCCGGTTGTTCCTTTTCTAAAATAAAATTTTCATTAGAGAAATCTAGTGTATTACCAAGCGGGATAAAATTTTCGGACACAAAATTTTCATGAATTTCCGGTTGACTTAAAATAGAAGAGATTTACGAAAATTCATGATAAAGAAAAGAAGATCTGGGTGAAGTAGGGGAAGAAACTTGTTCTTCTTCTATTTCATCCGGGGTGCCCAAAACATTAAGAATTTCTTGGTAAGAGAATTTTTCTTCATATTTGGGAAAAGAAACTATGGGAGTACATGAGCAATCATGTTCCTCCATAACTAAATTTTCCAAAGACGAGGAAAAACACTAGAAGAAAGAAAATTCTCATCTAAATTCTGGGGTGGAGTGTCAAATTGAAAAAGCAGAAATTCCCCAAAATTAGAGTACGAAAATTGCGGCGTAAAAGAAGATGAACAATAATTCGGATCGAAAGATTTATCTTCATCTCTCCGAGAGCTATCCGGGTGACCTTGCCACCAAGAATAATCTACTTCGGGGCTAGAAGACAAATTATTAGAGGCCGAAAAATTATTCTCGTGAAAATTAGAAAAATTATTTTCCTCTAAATTTTAGGGGGAGGTATCTATTTGATTCTGCGGAATTTCCCTCAAATTAGAGAATGAAAACTGCGGTGTATAAGATGAAAAACAAAAATTTGTGTCTAAAGATTTATCTTCGTCGCTTTGAGAATTATCCTGGTGAGCTTGCCACCAAGAATAATCAACTTCGGACCTATAAGAACAATTATTAAATGCCAAAATTTTGTTCTCATTAAAATTAGAAAAATTATTTTCATCAAAGTTTGAAAAATTATTTTCATTAAAAGATGAAAAATTATGATCGTAATTATTATCAAAATTATTTGCATAATATTGAGGATAATTATTTTCATAATAATTATTTTGAGCATATGAATGTAAATAACATTCCTCACTTTGATGAGGCGCATTACAATAATAACAGCAATTTTGGCGTCTTTGTGCTGCTTCTAAAAGATATACTTGGTTTTGAAGCTCGGCAACTTTTACGGCCAATTCAAGAGATTGCATAATAAAAAATAAAAAGGAAACAACCTTTACTCAAATGAATGGAATTTTAAAAATATTTTTATTATATAAATTTTTTTTTTCAAAAAGCGGGTTAAATTAGTCCCGGACTTCCCAAGGTCAACCTGGTGAAGGGCTCGCAAGGAACTAGAAGCTATGATGGGAATTCAAGCCCAAAGCGTCCTTTCCAAGAATTTAGATTACGCTTTTTAAGATTTTTTTTTTAATTTCAAAGAGAAGGGGGAGAAGAAAGAGAACGATAAAATCAATAGATATTCTTTTTCGAAATATCAACTCAGATCCCCGGCAACGGCGCCAAAAACATGATGAGCAAAACTATGCTTGCAAACGACAATGGCAAGTGTACCGTGTCGGATGTTGTATAGGCTTTATAAAAACCAAGGTCGTATAAAAATCTGGGCGTGTTGATTACTCTTACTCAAGACGATCTCTATTGTTCTATCAAATAGAACTTTGAATTGATTGCAATAAGAAAAGTAACTTTACTAAAAGATTATAACTAATGAAAAGAGAAGTGGACAAGATAGAAGAAAAAGCAACATATTTTATTAATTCAAGAAAAAAGATTACAACTATTGAAAGGGAAATTACAAGTGCAAAGAAAAGTAAAGCTAGAATACTTGAAAATACCGAAATAAAGCAAGAAAAATGGAGGCTTGGACTCCAATACAATTTGTCAAAATAATCTGGAGGGGCTACCTTTTTATAGCTGAAAAATTCTGGGTACACACCCTTGGTCACGCCCGTGACCAAGGGCCCTTGGTCACGCCCGTGACCAAGGGCGTGTAAGGCGCGCGATCATCTCGGAGCGGAAAGGGCACAGTCTGGCATTAATGCAGGAAATTCGTGCGCGTCACGCACTAGGTCACGCCCGTGACCTAGGGCGTGTAACCTTCAAAACGTGCTGCTGGCGGGAATCTTCGGTGGGAAGAAGCGGGGAGTGGCGCGGGTTGAGTCACGCCCGAGACATTGAGTCACGCCCCTGGTAACGCCCGTGACCTGGGGCGTGTAAATTTAATTGACGTGGCAGGCTGATTCTGGATGCTTGCGGCGAGTCGCGGCCGTGACATTGGGTCACGCCCTTGGTCACGCACGTGACCTGGGGCATGTACTTGGCGAATTCTTCACGGAACGCACCCGTGGTGGCGGAAACTGGTCTGGAACACCGCGCAGGTTACACGCCCATGGTCACGCCCGTAATCTTGGGCGTGTACTTGAAGTTTTTGTCCAATGCATCCAAAAAAACCTGAAATATACAGAAAAAGCTTAAGTTAGTTTATAAAATTGAAAAGATAATAATTTTAATAAGAAAAACATAAAAACTATATAATTTCATATTAAAAATATATTAAACTTATATTAAAAGATGAGTACAAAAAGTACTCATCACTCATCCTCCTCCTCTTTGGAAGGTTCCTCTTCGTCGTGCTCCAAAGATGGTAAGGATTCATCATTTGATTTTGTAGGAAGTTTTCTACACAAGGAATAAATTCATCAAATTTTACATTAGTAGACTCCTCAACCTTACTCATTCTTTTGTTAAATATTCTATAAGCTTTACTAGTTGAAGAGTATCCGAGTAATATTCCTTCATCGCATTTTTGATTGAACATCCCTAAAGCATCTTTTGTATTGAGAATAAAGCATTTACAACCAAAGACTTTAAAATATGATACATTAAGTTTCTTTTGAGAATACAGTTCATACGGTGTGAGATTTAAAGATGTGCAAAGCATGACTCTATTCATTACATAGCATGATGTGCTTACGTCTTCGGCCCAAAAATACTTAGCTAATTTATACTCAGATATCATAGTACATGCTAGTTCTTGAATGATCCTATTCTTTCTTTCTACAACACCATTTTGTTGAGGTGTCCGAGGAGCGGAGAACTCATGCTTAATACCTAACATATTGCAACAAGATTTAAAATTTTCATTATCAAATTCTCCTCCATGATCTGAGCAAATGCATTTTATTTTTAAATCTTGTTCATTTTGAATACGAGTACATAATTTTGAAAATTCGCAACACGTATCAGATTTGGAAGAGAGAAATAATGTCCAACAATATCTACAGAAATCATCTATTAGAATAAAAGAATATATTTTTTCACCAAGACTTGCGGTGCTAACCGGGCCAAAGAGATCCAGATATACTAATTGCAAAGGCCTTGTAGTAGAAATTTCATTTTTTTTTAAAAGAAGATTTTGTAATTTTTCTTTTTTGACATGGAGAACATAGTGAGGATAAATTTCCATTAAATCTAGGCAATCCTCTTATCAATTCCTTTTTGACTAGTTTTAAAATGAGCTTTGTACTTGCATGACCTAAATGTCTATGACATAGTTCTAACTCGTCATTTTTTTGTTATAAAACAATTTATAGATGATTAGGAAAGATCATAAAAGGAAACTAGTTAGTAAAACATCTTTTGTGTTAGAATTAAATATTTTGCAAAGATTTGTAGATGACTCAAATAAAACATCTAATCCTTTATCACACAATTTACTAATAGATATTAAGTTATGTTTTAAACCGTTTACATAGTGTTGGAACCGGGATTCGACACAACGAGGAGTTCAGACCCCCAAGATGGGCGCAACTCGCGCTTACTGATCCATCGGAGCAACCTGACTGAAGACTTAGAACTGAGACCCTTGGCGTCAGTGTGGAGGTCCCACCACACACCCGGAAGATCGTAGAGCGCTTCCCATCCTAAGCCAAGTACTGTAGCTGGGCACTTGGAGAGCTCTAAGAATGCTAACCAAAGATGACCTGAGGAGAGAGATGCCAAAAAGAAGTCCTCTCCAAAGGTACCCTTAGGGTCTTATTTATATTTTTACTGGACTGGTTTGCTAAAAGCGGAGTTCCACCTTTTGGATTTTACTAAGCGCACCCCAATTTGGCATGTTAACAGCCAAACTCTGTTGTTCGGAGGGCTAATTGCAGGCCACCAGGGGAAGATGGGTAATTTCCTTTAGCCCTGGGCAAGTGGCCTGTGAGAACCCCACTCGCGAGAGTTTCCCGCGAGTCTCCCCGTGAGTACCACTCGCGCACCCTCTCCAGGCGAGCTGCCTGCGAAGGCCCCGCTTGCCTTCCTTCTGGCGACAACCACCGAGGCCATGTCTCACGTTCTCCCCCATGAGATCGCCCTAGCTCGCACTGCATGGTTCTCGTGAGTCCTCAGTGACGATTTTTCCATTTCTAGCCTAATTGCACATTTTTGGGTCTTTCCTTCTCGAGCGATCACAGGGTTGTACATAATCCTCGCTCTTTGCAATATTAATCTAAGCTCGTAAAGAATCATCCAACCCTGGGTGTTCGTCGGTGACTGCTGATCTGTCGGGAATCTTTTCTGTGGGTCCCACCCCACAGCTATAAATACCACCCAAGTCGGGGTGCCGCGCTATATTTTTCTATATTCCTCCTTTTCCACCTCCTACTGTAGCTGACGTAAAATGCCCTAACTGAAGAACTCCAAGCTCGCCTGAGGGCATCCAAGGCGGGTGAGCTCTTCACGATGGCCAACACGGCCTCTTGGATGACCCGCAAGAACACGCCTCCTCCGCCCAAGATGAAAAAGGCGAAGCTAGTCCACCTACCCCCCCCCCCCCTGGGGGGGGGGGGGGGGGGGGGGGGGGCGGACGAGACGGTTCTACTGGACTCCTCTCCTGATAACAGACTCACCAGAGAGGTAAGAGCTATTCTCCTCGCTCAACTATTCATCTGATTTTTATAAACCTCGCCTGACCGCAGGACCTACCCCCTACCGATAAGGGTGTTGGCGACGACTTTACCGGGTCTCGCCCCGATCCTCTGGCAAAGACTGATCTTGCTAACGGTAAAGCTGCTGGTTAGTGACCAGCTCATACATGCAAAGATTAACATTCTGACTAAAGGCTTTTTTGCTCTCTTGCTTCTTACAGCCTCCCCCCATGCGACCCTAGGTCTCCAAAACTCGACCCCTCATACGTCGACCCCCCCCCCCCCTGTCTCAGCCCTCAATATCCTGGGGTTCAATCTCTTAAGGGGGGGGGGGGGTTCCGGTGGCTCGCGACCGGCCACGACCACCCCTACTGATGATGTGACGTACCGTAATGGTCTCACGAAGTCCGTCTTGCTCCCCTTCACTGCTCTTTTTCAGGGTTGGCCTAAAAGTTCTCGCCCGCCTCCTGGTAAGGAGTCTACTACTTCTTGCGATACAGACCACTCCATTCGTCAATAAGAGACGGCTTCGCTAACTGCTAACGTTGCATAGATTTTCTCGCAGGTGATTCTGAGACCCTCCCCACCGACTCTGACTTTGGGAAGGAAGAGATGTCGCCCGTTCCTTTGCCGGAGTAGATGGATCACTTCCTGGGAGACCAGCGAGACCCTGAAGCCATGAAGAGGCGAACCTAATAATTGTTTCAGAAACAAGGGCGAATGCTACAGGTCCTTCACCTCCAAGCGAAAAGGGAAAGCGAAATTGCTGAGGAGCGAAACGCCGCTTTACTGGATGAGTGCGCGTGGCTCCGCGCCGATATGCCGCAAGATATTAGCGAGATGGCCACCTCACCAGGGACACATCTCGCACGAGTGGAGGATTACGCTCGCTTAATTCAATGTGAGGCTCGCGTCGTCAACGCATATCACTACCCTAGGATTCCGCCGAGGTCAGGAGTGCGAGGTCGTGGTAGGTGGAAGTGGATACATTACTAAACCTCGCTCGTACTCTTCCTCTGCCCGGCAAGCCCCCTATAAAATTTGAACATTTGTTTAATCTCGCTGGACAATCTTGCGAACATTTTTACTCCCTTATTATTCACCATTTCTAGCCCGCTACTGGGGCTCTCCCGAACATATTTGTTATGCAACATATTTGTTAGTGATGCTCTCTTTATCTTTTATTTCCGCTCTTTCTTGTTGCTCTAGCATGGAAATTTTGCTTATACTAACTTCACAAGCTCGCCTCACTCGCTAATATAACTAGGGTTGTCTTACGTTCTCGCATGCAATCACACACGGGGTTTTGCTTAACCGCACCCTCCGTCGCTTTGACTTCCTTCCCGCGCTTTTCTTTTCCTATAAATAGGTCCCAGCGTTGAACTCACCCACCGCATTTAATGCTAGTCCTTCTTCTTCCTCTGCCTGCGAGATCTCGCAATCTCTCCCTTGCACTTCCTTCTCTTTTTCTCGCAGGCTTCAACAATGGTTGGAGACGCTAGCGAGGCTGAGGGTCGGTTGAAGTGTGTTAAATTTTTGAAGTGGAAGTGGATTTAAGCTGGGCGGTTTACGGGTTGGAGACCGTAGAGACCACGTGGATCTCTGGTCGGTTTTGTCTCAGTGGTTTGTTCTGAGAGGTCTAATCTGGGAGACCGCCTCTTCTGTCCGGGCGGCTTGCGTGGGTTGGTCTGGCAACTTGTCCTAAGTCGGCCAGATGTTCTTGGAAGGAGACCAGGCGGTCTACTTATTGAGACCGCAGTGACCGGGCAGTTTGTTTGTAAACACAAGGTTAATAAGGGAACTGTGAGCTTTGCCAAGCTCTGGCGGTCTGCTTTGCGAGACCGCTCGTGATCTGATGGGCGGTTATTGTATCCCGATTATACGATGACGACATCCATCTACCCGCCTATAAATAGGTGTGCATGGCCCATCATTAATAATGAGAACTGTAAGAACCAAAGTTGGCTTGATTGTGCCGGTCTCACTTTGAGGTCGTGCGGTCTGAGATCTTTGTCTGACCGGTTTCTGTGTTCAAAGGTTAGCGGCTTGCAGCTCGCGGTCAGCTTGTCTCTCTTCTTCCAGCTTTGAATAAACCTGTTTGGGAGAACTGTGTTTAGGTGTTCGCGGTCTGTACAATAGACTCTGTTGATCAGGCAGTCTTAAGTGGTTAGGCGGTCTTGAGTTGCGATCTGTCGCAGATAGCAGTTCTTTGTTCAGAGTTCGTGGGTTCTTCTTTGATCAAGACCGCGCGGTCTGGGCGATCAAGAAGTGCGAACTGTTTGTTTTCAGCAGAGGAATAAAGCAGCGAGTTGGCGGTCTGTGGTTATGTTTTGGCAGGTGCGGTCTGTACTCTGTTTGCGCGGTCTCACTGGCTTTCGTCCAGCTTGTCTATTCGCGCGGTCTGGCGGTCTCAAGTGCCAGGTCGCCGCAGCTTGTTTTACACTTGTGTTTTGTGATTATCTCCTCAGTGATTCTTATGAATCATGTCTCGCCATGTATACCTCGTATTGTAAAGAGATAGTTAATGCCATAGTATTATTCATTCTTCTCATTGTCACTGTTGTGCTACACTTGTGAAAGGATTTTGTGAAGTGTGTTCCTCTTTTTTTTACTTCACCTCCGGACCTCAAATTTTTCAACATGTTATCAGAGATAGGTTGCTGAGGTTGCAAAGCAGAAAGTGCTGATACTTCTCCCGGGTTTCTCAAGTGGTAGCAATCAGTGGGATAGCAATGAAAGGAGGATATGCTATAGGTCTCTGTATTGAGCTCCTTACGCAGACTAACTTCAATAAGTGGAAGTCTTGCATGGAGTGCTATCTTCTTAGCGAGGACTTGTGGTAGGTTGTTGGAGGAGAAGCTAGACAAGCTGTGGTTCCTGCTGATGGGAACGCTGAGCTCGTGAAGGCTTGGAGAAGAACGAATGCTAAGGCAGAATTCACTCTCAAGAGAGCTATCATTCCAGAGTTGTTTGATCACATCATCGGGTATGGATCAGCTGCTGAGATTTGGACAGCCTTGGATGGCTTGTTCAATAAGAAGAATGTAGCGAGGCTATAGTACTTGGTGAATGAGTTGGCGAAAGCAACTCAAGGGGATTTGTCCATTTCAACGTTCTTGTTGAAGATGAAGAACCTCTACGCAGAGGTATCGTCTTTGGAACCGGATGAGCCTATCTCAGAAGCTAAGCTGAAGAGGCACATAATCCGCAGCTTGCGGAGGGAGTATGCTGCCTTTGTTACTTCTATTTAAGGCTGGGCCAATCAGCCTTCGTTGCTGGAGCTGGAGAACTTACTTGCTTCGCAGGAAAGTTTGGCAATGCAAATGGCTGGGATGTCGGTCTCTGGGGGAGAAGGCGAGGTTCTCTTCTCTTGCAAGAAGAAGAGATGGGACAAGAAAAAGAAGAAGTCGTCTGGAGATGATGGTCCATCTACTTCGTATCAGCAGGAGAGGAGCTATGCTCCAAAGCGTGATGGGAAGAAGCAGGAAGGACCTAGATGCTTCAGGTGCAATAAGCTTGGTCATTTCAAAAGGGACTGCAAAGTCAATCTTCAGCTGGGGCATGCTGCAAGGAAGGAGGAGTCTGGTTCTAATTCAGAAGGTAGTTGGGGTGGTGGAGGTGCATTCATGACGGGCATGTGTGTTTGGGCCATGACTTCCATCAACTATCAAAATGATTGGATTGTGGACTCAGGGTGTGGTCATCACCTCACCAGGGATGAGTCAAAGTTTTCTTCGTGGCAGACATATACAGGTAATGACATTATCATTACGGTAGACGATACAATTCATGTAGTTGAGAAGGAGGGTGTGGTTTCATTGAATAATGATAGAGGTACTCTTACATTGAAGAGTGTCTATCATGTTCCAGGGATGAAGAAAAACCTCTTCTCGGTGACCAATGCGGTGGATGCTGGCTATCATGTTCTGTTTGGTCCAACAGAAGTGAAATTTCTCTGAAACGTTTCAGCCATGAAAGCTGAACTCACTCATGTTGGGAGACGGGTGAAGGACTTGTTTGTTCTTTCAACAAGTTCCTATGTTAATAAGATGAGGGCTAACGACAGCGCTGCTCTCTAGCATGAAAGGCTTGGGCATGTTGGAATGGATAAGTTGAAAGATATGGCGGGTAGAGGCCTGGTCAAATGTCTCCCTAGCTTGTCATCTTTTGGGGATGGTCATGTTTGTTGTCACAACCCACATTTTCTCCGAATTTAAGAATATCAGAGTAAGAGAAAATACGCGTCATGATGCCACGTCATGCAGGAGACAACTGCAGACGCTCAGGCGGAAACCTCTTACTTATTAATTCAAATCATGATCACATGGAAATTTATCATTTGGGAACCATTTATTAGAGTTTTAGGGGAAGAGCTGTGTCTCTCAGCTCGTGGATCAACTAGTCCACCAAGAAAAAATATATTATATTTGCAGCGGAAATACTTGATTTGACTCATTTTAAGGTCCTATATGCACGTGATGATAGGACACAAGGTAAATGATATGCTCATGTCTAGGCGTAGTATAAGTGTAGAAAATACCTTTAGGTCACTTTAAATATAAGGGTTTTGCAGTTAAAATGATGTGATATGGAGATGAAGAAAGTCATTTTATAACTCTAATGCACCTAGACATAAATCATCCCCAGAGATTAAGATGTATCAGATCATAAAGTAGTGGCATAAAACTGGCAAATAAACTATAAAGTACCAAAAGAGGCACAATGGGCGCCAACAAATTGACACTAACCCATTGGCCTAAACTAGTATGTCCGAACAAGAAGAAAGCTGACTACAACAACTACCTCGCAGCAGCGGGGTGAACAGCTACCAAAACTCTGAACTTCAGGCTACACCACTAGCCGTTACGGCTCTGAACCTGAGGCATTCAATAAAACAAAGAACGCCTCAGCAAGGAATTACAAGTGGCAGAAAACTAGCAGAAAAACAAGCAAGGCATAAGGGGTACCAACCCAAGCCAAATTTACCGAAAGAGAGCTCCAAACAAAGAACCAACAAGCATCGAGTGCACTATATACCAAAAGAGGAACAAACATGATCATTTATTTAGTTTCATCAATTAAAGAGACTGATCAGCTCAAATTATACGAGAGCGGTTAACTACCTCCGCTACCCAAAGCCCAAAACCAGGTGGGGGTACCACTAGACCCAACCACCCAAACACGACTACCGTGCAAGGCTATAACATTCCCCCACTATCCCCCAAACACGACTACCGTGCAAGGCTAAAGACAGTGGTTCTTAACAAATTTAATCTTTAATTAAAACACGGGGCGTAATCCGGAATAACAACACCATAACACTCTAAGAATAGGGTAATATATGAAGAAAATGGCCCAAAACTTCGATCAGAAGGTTCAGGGATTTCTTGATTTAAAGTCTGTATTTCATGAGAGGAAGGCTGTAATTTCATGAGAGGAAGTCTGTAATTTCATGAGAGGAAGTCTGTAATTTCATGAGAGGAAGTCTGTAATTTCATGAGAGCCAGTCTGTAATTTCATGAGAGCCAGTCTGTAATTTCATGAGAGCCAGTCTGTAATTTCATGAGAGGCAGAATGATTTCTCGAGAGGCAGAAAGGATTTCTCGAGAGCCAGAAATGCTTCCTCGAGAAGCAGAAAGGATTTCTCGAGAGCCAGAAATGCTTCCTCGAGAAGCAGAAAGGATTTCTCGAGAGCCAGAAATGCTTCCTCGAGAAGCAGAAAGGATTTCTCGAGAGCCAGAAATGCTTCCTCGAGATGCAGAAAGGATTTCTCGAGAGCCAGAAATGCTTCCTCAAGAAGCAGAAAGGATTTCTCGAGAGCCATAAATGATTTCTCGAGAGGCAGAAATGATTTCTCGAGAAGCAGAAAGGATTTCTCGAGAGGCAGAAATGATTTCTCGAGAAGCAGAAAGGATTTCTCGAGAGGCAGAAATGATTTCTCGAGAGGCAGATATGATTTCTCGAGAAATAGCAGAAACCAAAATTTTTGAGTAAAAACTGATGATTTTCTTGACAGCAATTTAATAGTTAAGTATATAAGAGAAAGTTTGATGAATCAGGGGAGAACAATAAGGAAGTTATAGGTTTTGCATGACAACAAATCAACACTCCAAGACTTAAGTTAAACCGTGTGACATGAAATCGACACAAGCGAAACAATGCTTCGAGAAACGAAAGAGAAGGAGGAGGAAGCCACTTGCCTTAAACCTCGCAAACTCGAAGATCTCCGCTCCGAAAGCTATGGATCGGCTAGGGAAACACACGAGCACAGATTCCTGAAACTTTTCGGATCAAAAGGAGGGGTTAGGTCACCACCAAAGCTCCCAAAACTCCACGAAACGAGAAAGGCTTACCGCTAGAACGAAGATCTCGCCGAGAGCTTTCCAAATCTTCAAACCAAACTCGATTCCGACCACTACAGCCCTAGGAATCGCCGGTTGAAGGCTCCACGAAGCTCCGCTCTCGCCCTAACCCTCGGCGGCTGCTTTTGATCGAGGAAGAGGATGAATAGGGAAAGGGGAAGGCTTTAGGCTTATATACAAACCTAAATTTATTATTTACTTAAACTGCGTGGGCGACCAAAACACCTCGGATTTCTATGAAACTCGCACCCTAGCTGAAAAACGGCGCTACGAATCCAACGGCTAAGTCAGAATTCCATTCCGACAAGCCAAACTCCGGATAAAGCCTTCCAAAGCTAAAATCTTGATATCCACTCAAAATCTTCACTTTAACTCGAAACGACGCGAAATCTCGCACGCTTGACCTAAATCACAAGCTTTAACTAAGCTAAAACTCGAAACACTACCAGACGAGCTGACATAACGCCCTTACGCCAAAATTACGTCACAGAGGGTACGTAAAATAATTAACAAAAATCAGGGGCGTTACAGTCACTCCCCCTAAAAGGAAGTTTCGTCCCGAAACTTGAAATCCAAGGATCAAGAAAGATACAGAAACAATTCTAAGGATACAGGAAAGAAGACTTACCCGAAGTCTAAGAGAAGAGGCTAGGATGAGTCTCTCTCATAGCAGACTCCAATTCCCAAGTTGCGCTTTCGACACCCTGATTCTTCCAAAGAACCTTAACCATTGGAATCGTCTTCCTTCGCAACACACGCTCCTGAGTCTCCAAGATTCGGACAGGCTCTTCGACATAAGAAAGATTGGGTTGCAAAATGGGCACTGAATCAAGAACAAGCCGATCACTACGCAAACACTTCCTCAACTGGCTTACATGAAACACATCGTGAACATTAGGGAAGGAAGCAGGCAAATCCAATCTATACACTGACACTCCGATGCGCTCAACAATCTGGAAAGGTCCCACATACCGGGGATCCAACTTGTGGTTCCTTCCAAACCTCTTAACACCAGGCATCGGAGAAACTTTCAAGAACACCCTGTCTCCAACGGTAAACTCTAAATCCACTCTTCTTCGATTCGCATACTTCTCATACCGCTCCTGAGCAATACGGAGCTTCTCGCGGATATGAGTCACAGCGACATTCATCTCTTCCAAAGCCTCTGGGCCTAGCAAGGGACTCTCACCAACCTCGGCCCAAAACAACGGAGTCCGACAATGCCTCCCATACAGAGCCTCAAACGGGGCCATTTGTAGGCTTTCCTGATAACTATTGTTATACGCGAACTCCATCAATCCAAGCCGCTTATCCCAAGCTCCACCATGATTTAAGATATAGCACCTTATCATATCTTCCAAAATCTGATTTACTCTTTCTGTCTGACCATTGGTTTGGGGATGATAAGCGGTAGAGTACCTAAGGTCAGTACCCAAGGCTCCCTGCAAACTCTGCCAGAAATGAGACGTATACCTTGAGTCTCGGTCCGACACAATGCTCACAGGCACACCATGCAATCTGATAACTTCGTCCAAATACAGCTCTGCTATTTTCTCCATCGAGTATCCAATCTTAAACGGCACAAAGTGAGCACACTTTGTCAAGCGATCTAATATAACCCACACCGAGTCATGACCACTGGGAGATCTCGGCAAACCGGTAATGAAGTCCATCGAAATACTCTCCCACTTCCAGCTTGGAATATCTAACGGGTTCAACTTACCTCCAGGCCTCTTATGATCTGTTTTCACGCGCTGACAAGTTAAACATTCAGACACATACTTCGCTATATCATTCTTCATACCCGACCACCAAATGATCTGCTTCAGATCTTTATACATTTTCGTGGAACCAGGATGATAGGAAACACTAGAATCATGCGCCTCGCTACAGATCTTTGTCCGAATTTCTCCCAACGCGGGGACGCAATATCTACCTCGGTACCTCAAAGTATCCTTATCATCGATTGAAAAATCTGGCAATTCTCCTCTTTCAGTTCTACATCGAAGATGCTGCAAGTCAGGATCTTCCTTCTGATGCAGCCTAGTAAGGGCAATCCAAGAAGGCTCTTCAACCTCTAAGCTTGAAGGTGCAGTACAACTACCGACTGAGATATCCATCAACATAAACTCCTCTACTAAGGACTGCACTGAGAGATTGAAGATATGTGCGGTTTTCCGGCTCAGGGCATCGGCCACCACATTAGCCTTACCCGGATGGTACAGAATATCCACCTCATAATCCGCCACATACTCCAACCACCTCCTCTGGCGCAGATTCAGCTCCTTCTGGGTGAAGACATACTTCAGACTTTTATGATCAGTGAAAATCTTGCATGACACTCCATATAATAGGTGTCTCCAAAGCTTCAAAGCATAGATCACTGCGGTGAATTCTAAGTCATGCGTAGGGTAATTCTTTTCATGGACTTTCAATTGTCTAGACCCATAGGCAATCACCTTTCCTTCTTGCATCAAAACACATCCTAAACCAATGTGAGATGCGTCCACATAAACGGCATACTCTAATCCTTCGATCGGTAAGGCCAACACTGGAGCACTACACAAACGCCTCTTTAATTCTTGGAAGGCCTCTTCGCACTTATCGCTCCAAACAAAAGCAGTATTCTTCTGGGTAAGCTTAGTCAAGGGTGCGGACAGCACTGAAAATCCTTGGACAAATCTCCTGTAGTACCCGGCCAACCCTAAGAAACTCCTTATCTCCTTAGGCGTCGAAGGCGTCTTCCAATCCAAAACAGCAGAAATCTTTGCTGGGTCTACAGAAATTCCATCTTTGCTTACCACATGACCCAGGAAAGACACTTGCGAAAGCCAGAATTCGCACTTACTCAACTTCGCATACAACTTGTGCTCTCTAAGAGTGGACAATACTAAGCGCAAATGCGTAGCATGCTCCTCAGCACTTCTAGAATATACCAGCACATCGTCGATGAAAACTACGACGAAATGATCCAGAAAATCCTTGAACACACGGTTCATCATGTCCATAAACGCAGAGGGTGCGTTTGTCAAGCCAAAAGACATAACCAGAAACTCAAAATGACCATACCGGGAACGAAAGGCAGTCCGGGGAACGTTCGACTCACGGATCCTCAACTGATGGTAACCCGACCGAAGGTTAATCTTTGAAAACACCGTGCTACCACGCAACTGATCGAACAGATCATCAATCCTTGGCAACGGATACCTGTTCTTGATGGTCACTTTGTTTAATTCTCTATAATCTATGCACAACCTCATAGAACCGTCCTTCTTTTTCACGAACAAAACTGGAGCACCCCAGGGAGAAGAACTTGGCCTGATGAAACCACACTGCAACAACTCATCTAACTGAGTTCGCAACTCTTCTAACTCACGCGGGGCCATACGGTACGGTGCCTTAGCAATAGGACGAGTACCAGGCTCAAGATCAATAACGAACTCCACATCTCTAACGGGCGGGAGACCAGGGAGATTAGCAGGGAAGACATCGGGAAACTCTCGCACCACCAGAATATCCTCGATACACGGCGAACCACTAACAGCTTCTACTACAGAAATAAGGTAAGCCAAACAACCGGAAATTAACAGTTTCCGAGCACATACCGCAGAAATTATCGAAGAACTCTGGTACGGAGAACCAAAAACGCTCATGGGTTGACCGTTGTCCATCACGAAGTCCAGACGCTTTTCCTTGCATCGGATGACCGCATCATAACTGGACAACCAGTCCATACCCAATATTACGTCAAAGTCTTCTAAGTCCAACACTTTGAGATCAGCAACAGCCAAGAAATCTCCTAAGAGAATGGGGCAACTTCAGACGCACTGGTTCGAGGACACCAGATCACCAGAAGGGAACTTAATGAGGAACGAATCGTTGCCCAGCTCAGGGGTCAAACGGTGACGCTCAACGAAGGCCCTTGCTATGAACGAATGGTTAGCACCCGAATCGAACAGAACACGCGCCCAATGATTCTTTACCTTAAATCTTCCTATAAGCGCAAAGAGAAACTAGTCTAATACAGCGAACTAAAAAGGAAACAAGACTAAACAGTTGTCTTAAGGTCTAACCTGCGATCACTTGGGTCGAAGACTGCGCTTGCTCCTGGGTTAACACGTTCAGCTTTCCTCTTCCCCTATCCTGATGCTGCGGCAGCGGCAAGGTTCGAAGCGGAACAGGCTGCAATGGGGGTTGAATTAGCGGGCATTGGAACTTCATGTGCCCCTTCTGCTTGCACTGGAAGCAGACTTTATCTTTGGTCCAACACTGGGTCACATCATGCCCTTTCTGCTTGCACAACTGGCAGAGCACCTCACCCTTCGGAGCACCCTGGATTGCTAGCACTTGCTGCTGCTTCTGAGCTCCCTTCCTCTTGAAACATTTCTCAACTGGATGGCCGGGGCGGCCACAGAAGCTACACACCTCTCCACTCCTTTTCTTTGGAGCCGAGCTAGATACCTTGGGGGTCTCTCCCTCTTCGACTTTCCTCTTGTCCTTTTTCATTAGAGCACCCCGATTCTTGGCATTGTCGATAGCCTCAACTTTCAGTGCTGCTTCTACCACTTCAGCATAACTTTTAGATTTATAAGCACTCGCCAACTGCTGAATATCGCTATGAAGACCTCCAAGAAATTGCTTCATTCTTCCTGCCTCAGAAGCCACTAAATCTGGAGCAAATCTGCTCAACTTACTGAACTCGATCTCATACTCACTAACTGTGAGTTGTCTTTGCTTCAGGTGCAGAAAATTATTCATTAAACGGTCTTGCTCGACCGACGGCAAGAATTTCTTTAACACCATCGCCTTGAACGACTCCCACGAACATCCACCCATGAGATTTTCCCTCTCCCTAATCCAGCAGCTCTTAGCAAGTCCTTTCAGTTGGTAAGCGGCGACCATCACCTTTTGGTCTGCAGAGATTCCTGAGTACGAAAACATCTCCTCAATGGCAACAAACCAGTCATCTAATGCCATGAAATCTGATCTTCCGTCAAACGTAGGAGGTCCCAACCTTTGAAAATGCGAAATAAAATTCATTTCCGGTGGTATCGCTACTGGGGTACCAAGGGAGCAGGAGGAGTAGGTACAGTCTGTCCTACTACTAGGTCCTGCACAACGGGTTGCTGCCTAGCACCGGCAGCCAACAACGCCTCAACCTGCGACTGCATCGCAACCATCTGCCTAGCCAGAGTCTCATTGCTCTGGCGCAGACTCTCGATCAAGGCTTCACTCTGCGCACCCGAAGACTCGCCCTCCGACTGGGGAGTCGACCTAGTCGCAACACGCCTCCAAGACATCTCTGCTAATACGCATAAACCTCTAATTAAAACTTAACCTTACACTAGAACTACACTGCTTGTTTCAGAACATACATGTACAGTTACTTGCCATTTCCACTACCTTTCTCTGGGATATTTTCATGATGATATGCTAAATTCAGGAACGATACTACATCGTCCCACTTGACTCATGTGCAAGGGGCATGAATGCATGAATTTTCTATTCGTTTTGAAATCATGTGTGTACGTGTGTCATCATATAAGTCTTTAACTTCGCACGTGTGCTTATGCAATGATATGTAAAGTATGTTGTGCTATGCATTCTAATAAAGGCCTTAATGCATGTTATGAGCGGCGTACACATGTAATATTATGCATCCCATACTACATAATATTGCATGTAACGAAAGAGAAAACGTGCTAATGGGCATCCATGTGATGATGGTTATGCATCCCATACTACATAACCGTCACATGTTGCAACCTATGGTGGATCCATATACAAACACATATTATGCATCCCATACTACATAATATGCCCCGTATACTTCTTATCATGCTATGAGTGTAGTGTTCATGCTTCGGCCAAGACGTACTGATGACACATCGGTGTGTGTATGCAATGAAACCAAAAAAAACTACTAAACTATATCAGAATTTGTTGCCCGGCCAACTTGTCGAACAACCTCGCTCTGATACCAACTGTCACAACCCGCATTTTCTCCGAATTTAAGAATATCAGAGTAAGAGAAAATACGCGTCATGATGCCACGTCATGCAGGAGACAACTGCAGACGCTCAAGCGGAAACCTCTTACTTATTAATTCAAATCATGATCACATGGAAATTTATCAATTGGGAACCATTTATTAGAGTTTTAGGGGAAGAGCTGTGTCTCTCAGCTCGTGGATCAACTAGTCCACCGAGAAAAAATATATTATATTTGCAGCGGAAATACTTGATTTGACTCATTTTAAGGTCCTATATGCACGTGATGATAGGACATAAGGTAAATGATATGCTCATGTCTAGGCGTAGTATAAGTGTAGAAAATACCTTTAGGTCACTTTAAATATAAGGGTTTTGCAGTTAAAATGATGTGACATGGAGATGAAGAAAGTCATTTTATAACTATAATGCACCTAGACATAAATCATCCCCAGAGATTAAGATGTCTCAGATCATAAAGTAGTGGCATAAAACTGGCAAATAAACTATAAAGTACCAAAAGAGGCACAATGGGCGCCAACAAATTGACACTAACCCATTGGCCTAAACTAGTATGTCTGAACAAGAAGAAAGCTGACTACAACAACTACCTCGCAGCAGCGGGGTGAACAGCTACCAAAACTCTGAACTTCAGGCTACACCACTAGCCGTTACGGCTCTGAACCTGAGGCATTCAATAAAACAAAGAACGCCTCAGCAAGGAATTACAAGTGGCAGAAAACTAGTAGAAAAACAAGCAAGGCATAAGGGGTACCAACCCAAGCCAAATTTACCGAAAGAGAGCTCCAAACAAAGAACCAACAAGCATCGAGTGCACTATATACCAAAAGAGGAACAAACATGATCATTTATTTAGTTTCATCAATTAAAGAGACTGATCAGCTCAAATTATACGGGAGCGGTTAACTACCTCCGCTACCCAAAGCCCAAAACCAGGTGGGGGTACCACTAGACCCAACCACCCAAACACGACTACCGTGCAAGGCTATAACATTCCCCCACTATCCCCCAAACACGACTACCGTGCAAGGCTAAAGACAGTGGTTCTTAACAAATTTAATCTTTAATTAAAACACGGGGCGTAATCCGGAATAACAACACCATAACACTCTAAGAATAGGGTAATATATGAAGAAAATGGCCCAAAACTTCGATCAGAAGGTTCAGGGATTTCTTGAGTAAAAGTCTGTATTTCATGAGAGGAAGTCTGTAATTTCATGAGAGGAAGTCTGTAATTTCATGAGAGGAAGTCTGTAATTTCATGAGAGGAAGTCTGTAATTTCATGAGAGCCAGTCTGTAATTTCATGAGAGCCAGTCTGTAATTTCATGAGAGCCAGTCTGTAATTTCATGAGAGCCAGTCTGTAATTTCATAAGAGGCAGAATGATTTCTCGAGAGGCAGAAAGGATTTCTTGAGAGCCAGAAATGCTTCCTCGAGAAGCAGAAAGGATTTCTCGAGAGCCAGAAATGCTTCCTCGAGAAGCAGAAAGGATTTCTCGAGAGCCAGAAATGCTTCCTCGAGAAGCAGAAAGGATTTCTCGAGAGCCAGAAATGCTTCCTCGAGAAGCAGAAAGGATTTCTCGAGAGCTAGAAATGATTTCTCGAGAGGCAGAAATGATTTCTCGAGAAGCAGAAAGGATTTCTCGAGAGGCAGAAATGATTTCTCGAGAAGCAGAAAGGATTTCTCGAGAGGCAGAAATGATTTCTCGAGAGGCAGAAATGATTTCTCGAGAAATAGCAGAAACCGAAATTTTCGAGTAAAAACTGATGATTTTCTTGACAGCAATTTAATAGTTAAGTATATAAGAGGAAGTTTGATGAATCAGGGGAGAACAATAAGGAAGTTATAGGTTTTGCATGACAACAAATCAACACTCCAAGACTTAAGTTAAACCGTGTGACATGAAATCGACACAAGCGAAACAATGCTTCGAGAAACGAAAGAGAAGGAGGAGGAAGCCACTTGCCTTAAACCTCGCAAACTCGAAGATCTCCGCTCTGAAAGCTATGGATCGGCTAGGGAAACACACGAGCACAGATTCCTGAAACTTTTCGGATCAAAAGGAGGGGTTAGGTCACCACCAAAGCTCCCAAAACTCCACGAAACGAGAAAGGCTTACCGCTAGAACGAAGATCTCGCCGAGAGCTTTCCAAATCTTCAAACCAAACTCGATTTCGACCACTACAGCCCTAGGAATCGCCGGTTGAAGGCTCCACGAAGCTCCGCTCTTGCCCTAACCCTCGGCGGCTGCTTTTGATCGAGGAAGAGGATGAATAGGGAAAGGGGAAGGCTTTAGGCTTATATATAAACCTAAATTTATTATTTAAATAATTAATTAATTCCCCAATTTACTTAAACTGCGAGGGCGACCAAAACACCTCGGATTTCTATGAAACTCGCACCCTAGCTGAAAAACGGCGCTACGTATCCAACGGCGAAGTCAGAATTCCATTCTGACGAGCCAAACTCCGGATAAAGCCTTCCGAAGCTAAAATCTTGATATCCACTCAAAATCTTCACTTTAACTCGAAACGACGCGAAATCTCGCACGCTTGACCTAAATCACAAGCTTTAACTAAGCTAAAACTCGAAACACTACCAGACGAGCTGACATAACGCCCTTACGCCAAAATTACGTCACAGAGGGTACGTAAAATAATTAACGAAAATCAGGGGCATTACATTTGTGCAGGTTGTCAGTTTGGTAAAGCTCGGCGCTTTCCATTTGACAAATCACAAAGCAGATGTAAAAGACCATTGGAGTGCATCCATGGTGATCTATTTGGACCTACCAACACTGCCATTCTTGGAGGTAGTAGGTATATGCTGATCTTGGTTGATGACTTCACCAGATATACCTGGGTATATTTTCTAAAGGAGAAGTCGGAGGGGTTCGAGAGGTTTTTGGAGTTCAAGGAGATGGTGGAAGGTCGGATAAACCTGCGGGTGAAGAAGTTCAGAATGGACAATGGAGGGGAGTTCACCTCCAAGGAGTTCTTTAACTTCTGCAGGAAGCATGACATCCAAAGGGAGCTTTCTTGTGCTCACACTCCACAACAGAACAGAGTTGCAGAGCGGAATATCCGTCACCTGACGGAGACTTGCAAATGCTGGCTTCATGCCAAGAGTATCCCAAAGTCATTCTGGGTAGAGGGAATGTCTTGTGCGGCATATGTTATCAACCGGATGCCTCTCAGCCCCATCAACATGAAGACCCCTCATGAGTTGATGTTTAAGGAGAAGCCAAGCGTGGAACACTTTCGAGTGTTCAGTTCTACCTGCTATGTGCATTTTCCGGATGCCCTTCGAACAAAGCTAGATGCTAAGGCAAGGAAGCTAGTCTTCATCGGTTATGATGACCGGAAGAAAGGGTGGAGATGCATGGATCCTGAGACACGGAGATATGTGGTCTCTAGGGATGTGGTATTCGACGAGCTGACGTCATACCAAGGTAACTCTTCTGTTGAGTTACAAGGAAGCAGGGTAGGTGGTGGACCAGAGGAAGATGCAAGGGAAGCTCTGGTGGAGTTGCCTGTTTCTCCAGGTGCTCTAGGGATTTCTAGCTCTGAGTCAGGTGCTTCAGGTTCTGGAAGCAGGGGGAGCTAGGCTCCATGTTTACCTGAGAAGAGAGCTAGTCCAGAAGCTGTAGTGGAAGAGGTGGTTCATAGTCAAGCTCTGAGGAGGTCCAAGAGGACCATTATTCCACCTGATCGGTATACGGGCGGGAACTTGGTGAGCTTTGTCTCATGTTTCTTCGCAGGTACCCTAGATGAGAGGGAGCCATCTTGTTATGAAAACTCCGTTGGAGTCAAGGAGTGGGAAGGATCCATGGATGAAGAGATGGATGCCCTCAGGAAGAATGAGACTTGGGACTTGGTGCCTAAGGTTGAGGGGGTTACTCCGGTGACTTGCAAGTGGGTTTTCAAACTGAAGAAGAAGGCTGATGGAAGTATTGAGCGATACAAGGCTCACCTTATAGCTCGAGGTTTCTCTCAGAAGTATAGGGAGGATTATGAAGAAACATTTAGCCCCATTGCCAAGATGACTTCGGTCCGGGAGGTGATTGCATTGGCAGCTTGCCAAGGGTGGAATATTTGGCAACTCAACGTGAAGAACGCTTTCTTATAAGGCGAGATTGACAAGGATATCTTCATGGATCAGCCACCTGGGTATGTATCCAAAGAGCACCCAAGATATGTTTGTAAGCTCAAGAAGGCTCTTTACGGCTTGAAGTTAGCGCCTCAGGCGTGGTACGGGAAGATCGCAGAATACCTCCAGTTCTGCGGATACTTTGCTTCTGATTCTGATTCGAGCTTGTTTGTAAAGAAGACGGGGGAGCTTCAGGTCTTGGTGCTGCTGTACGTTGACGATATGATCGTCACAGGGAATTCTGAGATGGAGGTAGCTAGGCTTCGTGCTGAGCTAGCTATCAGATTTGAGATGAAGAATTTGGGTGAGCTCTACCAGTTCCTTGGGCTCGAAGTGGAGAGGAAAGAGAGCGGTATGCTCGTTTCCCAGAAGGGCTATGCGGATCGAATCGTGAAGAGATTCAGCATGGAAGGATGGAAGAACAGCTCTACTCCACTAGAGGTTGGAGTTCATCTTCGGTGAGATGAAGGAAAGGTTCTTACTGATCCTTTGGTGTTCCGGGCTTTGGTCGGAAGCTTGATATAGTTGACGATCACGAGGCCAGATATTGCTTATGTAGTTGGCAGTGTGAGTCGGTTTATGGCAGAGCCTCGGAAGCCTCATCTTGTGGCTGCTAGGAGTATATTGAAATATGTCAAATCCACCTCGGATTTGGGTCTCTTCTATGGGAGAGATTTAGGCTTTTGCTTGCACGGGTACATGGATGATGATTATGGAGGTGATTCGGATGATCGAAGATTGACGTATCGATACATCTTTATTACGGGCTCTACAGCTATATCATGGTGCAGCAAGAAGTCGAATTCTGTGTCTGTCTGTACCACAGAAGCGGAGTACAAAGCTTCGGCTTTGGCGGCTCAGGAAGCCATTTGGCTTAGGAGGCTTGTGGAGGACATTCATAGGGAGGTGAGAGGTCCTACTCTGCTACGTGGTGACAACAAGAGTGCTCTCAAACTGGTGAACAATCTAGTTTGTCACACATGTACAAATCACATAGAGATTCATCACCATTTCATTCGTGAGAAGGTGTAGGAGGGATCTCTGATTGTGGAGCATGTACAGAGCAAGGAGAATGTTGCTGACATATTCACTAAGCCGCTGGCATAGGGACCTTTTGGTCGGTTGCGGAGTTTGCTTGGGCTGACTTCCACTTCCCACTTCAAGGGGGGTGTTAAATTTTTGAAGTGGAAGTGGATTTAAGCTGGGCGGTCTGTGGGTGGAAAACGCAGAGACCGCGCGGTCTGCATTAGTTTTTTGGTCGATTTTGTCTCAGCGGTTTGTTCTGAGCGGTCTGATCTAGGAGACCGCCTCTTCAATCCGGGCGGCTTGCGCGGGTTGGTCTGGCAACTTGTCTTAAGTCGGCCAGATGTTCTGGGAAGGAGATCGGGCGGTCTACTTATTGAGACCGCAGTGACCGGGCGGTTTGTTTGTAACCGCAAGGTTAATAAGGGAGCTGTAAGCTTTGCCGAGCTCGGGCGGTCTGCTTTGCGAGACCGCTCGCGATCTGATGAGCAGTTATTGTATCCCGGTTGTGCGGTGACGACATCCATCTACCTACCTATAAATAGGGGTGCAGGGCCCGTCATTAATAACGAGAACTGTAAGAACCAAAGTTGGCTTGATTGTGTCGGTCTCACTTTGAGGTCGTGCGGCCTGAGATCTTTGTCTGACCAGTTTCTGTGTTCGCAGGTTAGCGGCTTGCAGCTCGCGGTCAGCTTATCTCCCTTCTTCCAGCTTTGAATAAACCAGTCCGAGCGGACTGTGTTTAGTTTTTCGCGGTCTGTGCAGCGGACTCAGTTGTTCAGGCGGTCTTAAGTGGCCAGGCGGTCTTGAGTTGCTGTCTGTCGTAGATAGCAGTTCTTCGTTCAGAGTTCGCGGGTTCTTCTTTGATCAAGACTGTACGGTCTGGGCGATCAAGAAGTGTGAACTGTTTGTTTTCAGCAGAGGAATAAAGCAGCGAGTTGGCGGTCTGTGGTTGCGGTCTGGCAGGTGTGGTCTGTACTCTATTCGCGCGGTCTCAGCGGCTTCCGTCCAGCTTGTCTGTTCGCGCGGTCTGGCGGTCTCAAGTGCCAGGTCGCTGCAGCTTGTTTTACACTTGTTTTTTGTGCTTCTCTCCTCTGTGATTCTTATGAATCATGTCTCACCATGTATACCTCACATTGTAAAGAGATAGTTAATGCCATAGTACTATTCATATTCTCATTTTCACTGTTGTGCTACACTTGTGAAAGGATTTGTGAAGTGTGTTCCGCATTGTTGTACTTCACTCCGGACCTCAAATTTTTCAACAAAGTGCGCCTGGGCCTTTACCCACCACACTTTCTTCCACAACAACCTGGCCGAGGAGGAATACCTCGCCGCCGTCACTAATTTTATTCCACCGGGACTCTCCGCTCGCTACCCTAGCAGGGATGACGTAATCAAAGTCCCCATGCCGGATGAGCTCGCCATCCCTATAGCCTACTTTGGGGTCGGCCTGCGCCTGCCTCTGTGGATAGAGGTCCGCCAGGTACACGCCAATCTCGCTTACCTTCATCTGTCGGATTTCTAATTCTCTCTTGCTTATCCCAGACCTCTCCATTTTTGCTCGCCAGTTGCTCAAACACTATGGCTTGTGTTGGATCCTTAGGTTTGATTTGAGTTAGGATCCACCTTTAATGTCTATGTTTCTATCATAACATTTTCTGTTTTCTTTTATTCCTTCCCATCTTGTAAAGGGTTATAACTCCCTTCAAAAGTTAACTCCCGGTGACAGGCTACCTTAGCAAAAACCTGCATCTTGGTTTTTAAGCACCTTATCAAAAGCTTATTGGTGTGTGGACACCTGAACAAAAACACCTTGGTGTGAGGGCACCTTATCAACAACCTCTAGTGGATTCCTACCAGTGGGTAGAAGAGTAGATGTACCCAGGTTGATTGGGGAACTACTATATATCTTGTGTCATCTGGATGCTTACTTGTTTGTTTTGTTTTATTTCTTATTTGTGATGTATTACTTTGCCCTCTAGCTGTTTGTTATTATTACTCATTCAGCATACTTATATATATAAATATCATTATTTTGAAGTAAAACTTAAACAATATCTTTTAAAATATATAGGAACTAAAACACTCCTTTCAATTGGTATCAGAGGAAGTTGATTTTTTTAAAAAGGGTTTTTCTAAATGGCACATTCAGAATTTTCATTTTCAGATCCACCTATCTGTAATCTTGATAGATTCTCTTTATGGCAAGTTAGAATCAGATTATATATGAATGCCATAGATGAAGAAATCTACAATTCCATTTTGACAGGAATTCCATCTTCAATCTCTTCAACAGATGATCAAGATTAGTTGATCAGTGTTGATGCAAAGGCCATGAAGATATTAGCTCAATCAATGTCAAATGACATTTATCAAAGAGTTAATGACTGCACTTCAGCAAGGAGCATCTGGAACTCCCTCTCAAGGATGGTAAATGAGTCCACTTTTACTTCTTCCACTAACTGCATTTTTGATGCAGAACCATCATTCAGTCTAACTGAAGAAGAAGAAGAAGAAGAACAAAAGGCCAGAAATTTTTGCATGATGGCCATATATGGCTCAAGCTCATATCATAAATCAGATGCAGATGCAGAATCTGAAACAGAAAAGGTAACTGAGGTAACCTCCAACTTTACTTCTACCTCTGATCCTTTTAAATTTGTTTTCAAATCACCATGTACAGATTTAATAATATCTTAAAATAGAATCAGTAAAGAACTAATAATAAACAACTTAATTTCTGATAAAATTAAAGAAGATTTAAAATCATCAGAAGAACAAATTACCTATTTAAAAAATGGGTTAATTAAAGCAAAAGAAAAAGAAAAATTATATGATCAGCAACATCAAAGAAATTTTTCAAATTTATATTTTAATGAAATAAAGAGGCCAATATATCTAATTATAAGGCATTTATTTTTACCTATTTTAAAGTTCTATAATTAAACAACAGTTTTAAGATACTTTGGAATTTTCTATCTTAAAAACAAGTCAGATAACTTCTCATTCTTCCAGATTTTCTCCAAAATCAGTTTGAGCATTATACTTAGATTGCATAGATCAGAAATGATCAAAGCACTAAGTGCGAGTCTCTTCTAATTAAGGGGATTCTTTAGAAAGAAGGTATCAGGCATTATCTTTTTGATTTTAAAATTCCTAGAATCTAATAACAGCTAGCAATTCATCATTAAAATCCTATTTAAATTAAATCTAGGAAATCAGAATTGCTTAAATGAATTTTATAAGAAGAAAATAATCTCTGGCCTTAAAGCTTCAAAGACTTTTTATGCTTAGGAATCCTAAACCAAATAGGGGGAGATTGTTAGAACCTAGTCTTAATTTGGATTAGGATCCCAACTCAAATAGGGGGAGATTGTTGGAACCTTATGTTTGATTTGAGTTAGGATCCACCTTTAATGTCTAAGTTTGTATCATAACATTTTCTGTTTTCTTTTATTCCTTCCCATCTTGTAAAGGGTTATAACTCCCTTCAAAAGTTAACACCCGGTGACAGGCCACCTTAGCAAAAACCTGCATCTTGGTTTTTAAGCACCTTATCAAAAGCTTATTGGTGTATGGACACCTGAACAAACCCTGGTGTGAGGGCACCTTATCAACAACCTCCAATGGATTCCTACCAGTGGGTAGAAGAGTAGATGTACCCAGGTTGAATAGGAAACTACTATATATCTTGTGTCATCTGGATGCTTGCTTGTTTGTTTTGTTTTATTTCTTATTTGTGATGTATTACTTTGCCCTCTAGCTGTTTTTTTATTATTACTCATTCAGCACACTTATATATATACATATCATTATTTTGAAGTCAAACTTAAACAAGATCTTTTAAAATATATAAGAACTAAAACACTCCTTTCAGCGTGGTATTGGGTCAGCTGACCCCCAATGCCATGGCGGTCATCGTCGTGTTGGCTTGCTACATGCGAGAAGAACGCATTGAGTTCAGCTTGCCGATCTTTCGGAAGCTGTTCTCCTTCAGGGCCTACAAGGAGGGTACCGCCTACTTCTTGGACTCGGGTCTCAAGGTAGTCGAGATCATCAACAAGAGCCATTACTAGGCTCAGAAGTTCCTTTTCGCCAAAGGGAACTTCGGCAATGTCCCGTTATTGCCAATTCAGCACGGCGAGAGCACCTAGCGCCCCCAGCTCTCGGGGGCCATGACGCCGCCCTGTTTCAGTTCTTCAACAAGAAGAACTTCGAGGTGGTGCAACTCTGCTGAAACCTCGACTCGTTGTTACCAGTGCTCGCAGGGGAGGGTATGTATCGCGCTTGTTCGCCCTTTTCTTCTTAAAGCTCTCGCCGAATGTTTCTAATTGCTGAATTATTACAGGTAAGCTAGATCTCCCCATCCATCCTCCTTACGTGAACAACCAGACATTTCCTGCGGGCTTCGCTCTCGCGAAAATGGGAGCAGATGCCTGCCGCGAGACCCCCGTCCTACTGCCCCACTTACTAGGATGAGGGCTGAGTCATCTGGCCGCAAGGATCCCTCCTCGTAGCCCTCGCAAAAGAAAAACAAGAAGAATCCTCCCAACCTGAGAAGGGAAAGGGGCATGCCAAGGCCTCCCCGAGCGAGATCTTACCGACTGACCTCCCCGAGGAAAGGGAGTCCGGCGAGCTGGTCGAAAAGGTTGCCTGGATCTCCTCCGTGCCAGTGCCGATAAACCACTGGAACTTTGGTCTCGGCCAAAGGCATAATGACAAGGCCGGCGAGTAAAGACAGGATCTCCTCCCTGCCAGTGCCTTCGCCTACAAAGATTCCGTGGCCGAGATCACGAGTCTAAAGGAGAGGTTGCTCGCCTCCGACGAGCTTCTCTCCGGCCACCGAGATGGAGTGGTAAGTCTTCGAGCTCTCGCTTCCCTCCTCTCCTAACAACACTTCTCTGGCTTACCTACTCTCTTCTTTACAGGAAGTCGAGACCGCCAGGGAGCTTCACGCTTGCATCTCTAGCGTGGAGAATGAGGTCAACGAGTTGAAGGCTTATAGCCAAGAGCTGATTCGCGCCACCGTCCCCCCGTCTCCTCGCCATCTGAAGAATGACCAGCGAGCTAGGGAGGAGGAATGCCGATAAGCCTCCATCACCGCGGTGCAGTACATATTTCGGGCCATGCAAGGAGTCGGTCTGCTGTCCACCGAGGCGGCCGACCTGATGATCGAGGATGTAGTCCCGGAGATGTTCACGCGAGCCCCGCCTCCTGCAGACAGCAAGGACGAGCCGTCCGCCAGCGATTATTAGAACTTGTACTTTTTATTTTTTTTCCATATTCTTGGCTGGCGAGATCGCCGCGACACATGTAACTGATTTTAATGAAATAGATGATAATTTTGTCCACTTGTTCATTTTATTCTCATTCTCTATGTATGCTACTTTTTTCTCGCATTTATATTACTTACTCCCTCACCATTGCATTCTCCATGCTCATGCCCGCCTACCGTGTAATCGCCTAGCTTCGTCTTAGAACGCACACTCACCACATTTGTTCTTGCCCTTTTGCCTACTTTAGGGTCGCGGGTTTCGGGGTTAATCCTTCGAGTTTTTATCTCATGGGGAGTGAGCCCTTACCCCTTTGACCTCGGCGAGCGAGAACCTCTACCATGCCCTTCGCATTGCCTTCGGGGACACGTGATCCTTCCTACGCCCCTTTTTTGCTAGAGAGTAATCGGCCCGCTCGTCTGGGGTGGCCACTGCTCTTTTCCTTTGATCTTTTGTGAGGACCCCATTTTGCGAGGGACCTTATGCCCATAACATTTGGGATGAGCTTCTCCCTTCCTTATTGCGCAAGGTCATCCCCTCTCAATGAGCGAGATGATCCTTCTTTGGTAACCTTGTCGGCCTCTTTATGAGATTCCACCTGACCCACCGTCTAGTGGGAGAACGACAGCAGGATCTTCCGGGGCCTTCAGAAAACGAAGGATTTGTTACCCTGCCAGCCACTCCAGAGATCAACCTGACCCATCGTCTATGAGAGCCCAGCAGCAGAATTGATCTGGGGCATTCCAGCACCAAAGGACTTGTTACCCTAGCAGCCTCTCAAGAGATCAACCTGACCCACCGTCTAAGAGAGCCTGACAGCGGAATCGATTTGGGGCATTCTAGCACTGAAGGACTTATTACCCTGCCAGCCTCTCCACAGATCAACCTGACCCACCGTCTATGAGAGCCCGACAGCGGAATCGATCTGGGGCATTCCAGCACCGAAGGACTTGTTACCCTGCGAGCCTCTCCAGAGATCAACCTGACCCACCATCTATGAGAGCCCAGCAGCAGAATCGATTTGGGACATTCTAGCACCAAAGGAAGGACGCTTGAGGATTTCTGCTTAGAAACAAACTCAAAGTTAATCTAAGAAGATCAAAACCTACAATTTAATTACAAAAACTTTTATAGATAGAATCGTTTCAAGTTGTCCCCACTCCTGGCCCGGACGAGAGGTACCCCTTCCACATCATGGAGGTGATACCCTCCCGACTTGAGCATTTCACTTACAATGTAAGGCCCCTCCTAATTGAGGTCATGTTTACCTACCGCGATTCCTCTCCCAGTCGCATCGACCTTCTTCAGGACCAAGTCCCCTTTCTCAAACTATTTTATTCTGATATGCTGGTCAAAGTATCGGGCCATCCATCTCTTGACCTTCTCCTGCCGAATGGTGGCGAGATCCCGGAGTTCCTCCACCAGGTCGAAGGATAACCTTTGCTCCTCTTTGTTCTCCGTCCACCACTCGTCATCACCTTCTCTCGCGGTGACTACCCAAGGGAATTCACCTCGTATTCTGTGGGAAGCATAGCCTCTAACCCATGTGACAGTTTGAAAGGGGTCTCCCCTGTGGCCGTGTTTGGAGTAGTTATTAGGGCCCAGAGGATCGAGGGCAGCTGCTCTACCCAGTTGCCTCTGAGGTTCTCGACCTTCTTTTTGAGTAAGTTCACAATGATTGTGTTTGCCGCCTCCACCAGCCCATTGCTCCTCCGGTGGTGGACCGATGCAAATCGAAGATCTATTCCATGCTGAGTGCAGAAGCTGACGAACTCATCGCTGGCAAATTGCGGCCCTGATGAGTAATTTATTTACTCATCTTTTATTATAGTTTTATTATTATTTTAATATGAAATTATGTCTTTTATCTAAATTATATCATATAAATCTTTCATATTTTAATTTCATAAGCTAACCTAAGTTTATTTTGTGTTTTCAGGTTTTCTGGACATTTGGAGAAATAAGTACATTTACACGCCCCAGGTCACGGGCGTGACCATGGGCGTGTAACCTGCGCAGTGTTCCAGACCTGTTTCCGCCACTCCGGGGACGTCCCATGAAGAATTCGCCAAGTACACGCCCCAGGTCATGGGTGTGACCAAGGGCGTGACCCAATGTCACGGCCACGACCCTCCACAAGCATCCGGAGCACGCTGCCATGTCAATTAAAATTACACGCCCTCGGTCACGGGCGTGACCAAGGGCGTGACATCCATCACACGGGCGTGACTTTTCCAGCTCCAATTTCCCGTCGAAGCTTCCCGCCAGCAGCACTTAATTGAGATTACACGCCCTAGGTCACGGGCGTGGCCTAGGGCGTGACACGTCCGTAACGCCTGCATTGAAGCCAGACGGCGCCTTCTCCGCTCATAGCAAATCACGCCCCTTACAAGCCCTTGGTCACGGGCGTGACCAAGGGCATGTAACACCAAAGTTCTGCCTATTTAAAGGGAGCTTTTCCAGATGTTTGAGGACGAAGTTTGGGAGTTCTAGCCTATTTTCTTGCACTAGTTTTAATCTTGTATGTCCTTTTCTTCTTGCACTTTTATTTCCAAAACATGTAACTCTAAATTTTCTAGTTGTAATTTCTTTTGCTAAGTAATAAAATAGTTCTTTTTCTCTTACTTTTCTTCTTATTTTCATTATGCACCTCTTTCATTTCATCGTTTCCTCCGTCTCTATGAGTATCTAAATTCTATTAGTACTCGGCCGAGATGATCCAAGGGAAATATAATTCTTGTTCTAAATTCTAACTTCTCTTTCTCCTCCTTAGAATAACTTAGATTTATTCTTGAACTTTTATTGGATTGAGATTTTATTGTCGATATATAATTCTCATCTTTGTTTTCGCAATCTAATTACCGAGAGGTTTTGATTTCGAATCAATCATTTCGAGAATAAAGAGAGTTGAATGCACTCCTCAAGCGAGGATGACATAATTTTCCTGGATTGGGGTCAAATCCAATAGAGGGGTTCATTACGATAAGGCGAGTTTTAGATTTTGATTCTAGAACGAAAGTTCATTTGATCAACTAAACTCAGTTGAGCATATCCTCGAGAGAGGTGTGTTCATAAATCGGGAACCTCCACGGTCAAGTATTTTCTTAGGAGATTTTGAAGATTTTCTCTTTATATTTTATTTTCCCAAGGTGATTCAAGGTTGAGTACTAACCCTTTATCTCATCAATTTTAATTAAGCTATTTCTCTTTCTCGCAACCAACCAACCACAAGTTTTATTCGATAAGATAATCGAGATTTTCCGAAGTAAGAGTACTCAACCGCCCCGAGTCTAATACGACCTTGTTTTAATAACCTATACTACATTCGATACGGTACACTTGCCATTATAGTTTGCAAGCATAGTTTTGCGCATCAAGTTTTTGGCGCCGTTGCCGGGGACTACGGTTGATATTTCGAAAACCGAAATATCTATTAATTTTATCTTTTTCTTTTTCTTAATTTTAAGGTGCAACTTAATTCCTGGAAAGGACGCTTTAGGTTTGAATTCCCATCATAGCCTCTAGTACCTTGCAAACCCTTCACCGGATAGATCTTGGGAAGTCCAGGACTAATTTTAATTCACCTAATTAATTTCAAAAAAAAATCTTCATAAAAAAAAAGCTATTTTTATAAAAAAAATTATTATAAAATTTAATATAATTAAAATATCTATCTAAAATTTTATTTTATTTTATCTATCTTCTTCGCATCCTTTCCTCTTTTAATTTTGGTTTATGACCCGAGGAGACTCTTCAGCCAATCTAGAATTTTATTTTGATCCGAAAATCGAGCGCACCTTGCGGCGTCGTCTCCGATTTAGTGATCTACCAATAATTCGCGAAGAGTCAGTCAGAGAGACTAACGAAGATATAACGGGAGACCTCGACCATAATGAGGCTCCGCTACGGACTATGTCCTATTATGAGAGGCCAAATTGGGAGGGTACACAATCAAGTATTATTCGGCCGGCAGTGGCGAATAATAATTTTGAAATCAAAACGAGTATCATTCAAATGGTACAACAAACCGTCATCTTTGACGGGTTACCAGATGAAGATCCAAATTTACATTTATTGAATTTTTTGGAAATTTGCGATACGTTTAAAATTAATGGCGTCACCGATGACGCCATTCGCTTGCGTTTATTTCCATTTTCTTTGCGGACTAAGGCCAAGCAATGGTTGGGATCTCTTCCTAGAGGCTCCATCACTACATGGGCCGAAATGACGGAGAAAGTTTTAACTAAATATTTTCCTCCGGCGAAGTCCGCTAAATTACGTACGGACATTCTCTCATTTACGCAAATAGACTCGGAGTCTCTCTATGACACATGGGAGCGCTTCAAGGAATTATTGCGGAGATGTCCTCACCACGCCCTTCCTTTATGGCAACAATTTCAAACATTCTACAATGGTTTGAATCTCCAAACGAGGCAAATGATTGATGCAGCAGCTGGGGGAACTCTAAATAACAAAACCCCAGATGCCGCTCAAGAGCTTTTTGAGGAGATGGCCATGAATGCTTATCAGTGGAATGCGCCATGGTCGCGTCCTCACAAACCGACCGGACTCTTTGAAGTCGAGGCCACCCCGAATTTAGCACATCAAGTAGAATGGCTTACTAAGCAAATAGCGGAGATGTCTGCTTCCTCCGCCATTAACGGGGCTAACAATTATAATAATTATTATTATTATAATAATAATTATTATAATCAAGAACAAGTAGATTATATGGGGAACTCCTATCGTCCTCCTTATAACCCAAATAATAATATTCCTAATAATTATAATCCGGGTTTAAGGAACCACCCAAATTTTTCATGGAGCAACCCCAATAATGCTCAACGCCCCCACAAGCGAATCCTCCCGGATTCGCTCCACCACAACCACTAAAGGCCCCTTCACTTGAAGAAGTCTTCACCAAATACGTTGCCACTACTGACTCCAATATCCGGAACCTTTCTGGATCTATTAAAAGTTTAGAAAATCAAATTTGGCAGCTCGCCAAGATGTTCTCCGAACGCCAGCAGGGAGCTCTACCGGGCAATACTGAGCCCAACCCACGGGAGAGCGCCAACGCAATTACCCTCCTTAGCGGAAAGGAGGTAACTTCTTCAAAGTTGGTCGAGCCAGAGGTAAACGTTCCAACTTCATCTCCACAAGTTATTTCTTCTCCTACTCTACCTTCTTCTGCTTTAGCTTCGCGTATTCTTAAAAATCCTTCTATTCCTTATCCTTCACAATTTAAAGATGAACGCAATGAGGAGCAATATAGAAAATTTACTGAAATTTTTAAACAAATTCAAATAAACGTGCCCAAATACGCAAAATATCTAAAAGATCTACTTTCTAATAAAAATAAACTTTTAAAATTTTTCGCATATATCTTTAAATGCTGAATGCTCGGCAATTTTATTAAATAAATTACCGCAAAAATTAAACGATCCGGGACGGTTTTTCATCCCGTGCTTGTTCGGTAATTTCTTAATAAAACACGCCTTGGCAGATTGGGCGCTAGTATAAATTTGATGCCATTTTCATTATTTAAAAAGTTTGGTTTGCGCACTCCAAGCCCAACCAATATTAGCATCCAATTAGCGGACATATCTATTAAATACCCAATAGGGGTGATTGAGGATGTGTTTGTCAAGTTTGACAAATTTATCTTCCCGGTAGATTTTGTCATCCTAGACATTGAGGAAGACTCCGAAGTCCCAATTATACTCGGACATCCTTTCCTCGCCACCTCTCGGGCAATTATTGATGTTAGTAATGACAAACTTCTCCTACGAGTTGGGGATGAAGAAGTTACTTTTAGTATCAACAACTCTATGAGAAATTCATTTTCTAATGACGACTCCTGCTTTACTTTAGAATCAAATTTTGAAGAAGAAATAACGTCATTTTCTGAATTAATTTCGCCTTTATTTGAAAATCCGGAAATTGAAAATTTATTTTGTCTAAAAGAAATAACTCGGCCGCTCAAATTTGAAGAAGTAAAATTAAATATTTCTAAAATAAAAACATCTTACGAGGAGCCACCGAGTTTGGAATTAAAACAACTGCCGGAACATTTAAAATATGTATTTTTAGAAAAAGATTCAAAATTGCCTGTGATTATATCCTCCGCGCTTAACGATTCGGAAATTTCCGAATTAATTAAAATATTAAATAATCACCGCCATGCAATTGCATGGCAAATTTCTGATATCAAGGGGATTAACCCCTCCTTTTGCACGCACAAAATTAATTTAGAAAATAATTCTCGCAGTACTATTCAGCCTCAACGACGGCTTAATCCAAATACGAAGGACGTCGTTAAGGCCGAAATAATAAAATTATTAGATGCGGGAATTATTTACCCAATTTCTGATAGCACTTGGGTTAGCCCAGTGCAAGTCGTGCCTAAAAAGGGTGGAATAACGGTAATCACAAATAAAAATAATAAGTTGATCCCGACCCGTACTGTTACGGGTTGGCGTGTTTGCATCGATTATAGAAAATTAAATGATGCTACCCGCAAGGATCACTTTCCGTTACCCTTTATTGACCAAATTTTAGAACGCTTATCCGGTCACTCACACTACTGTTTTCTCGATGGTCTTTCGGGATATTTTCAAATCCCAATTGCGCCCGAAGACCAAGAGAAAACCACATTCACCTGTCCGTTCGGCACCTTCGCATATCGAAGAATGTCGTTTGGTCTTTGCAATGAGCCGGCTACATTTCAAAGATGTATGTTGGCAATTTTTAATGAACTTGTAGAAAACGTCATGGGAATTTTCATGGACGATTTTTCTGTTTTTGGCGAATCACTTTAAAATTGTTTAAATAATCTTGATCGTGTTCTTCAACGCTGCGAAGACACGAATTTGGCACTCAACTGGGAGAAGTGCCACTTTTTGGTCCAAGAGGGATTAGTCCTTGGGCATAAAATTTCTAGTAAGGGGATCGAGGTCGATAGGGCCAAGATCGAGGTCATAGAAAAACTTCCCCCTCCGACTAATATAAAATCGATTAGAAGTTTTCTAGGACATGCGGGTTTTTATAGGTGGTTTATAAAAGATTTCTCAAAAATTATGAAACTGCTAACTCATCTTCTAGAAAAAGAATCCGTGTTTAATTTTGATGAGGAATGTTCACAAGCATTTAATAAAATTAAAAATGAGCTTATCAATTCTCCTATCTTAATCGCGCAAAATTGGTCCCTTCCGTTCGAAATCATGTGCGATGCGAGCGATTTTACTGTAGGTGCAATTTTAGGCCAACGGGTGAATAAACCTTTTCACCCAATTTATTATGCAAGTAAAACGCTAACATCCGCACAAGCGAATTATACAACAACGGAAAAGGAATTTTTGGTAATAATTTTTGCGTTTGACAAATTTCGATCATATTTAACGCTTTCAAAAGTTATTGTTTTTACAGATCACTCCGCTCTCTGGTATTTACTACAAAAAGGAGATGTAAAGCCTCGACTGCTAAGGTGGATCCTCCTGCTACAAGAATTTGATTTGGAGATCCAAGACAAAAGGGGAGCGGAGAATGTTGCAGCCGACCACCTCTCACGGTTGGAGAATCCGGCGGCAGGTGCGCTAGTGGAAGCCGAAATTGACGACAAATTCCCAGAAGAGCGCCTCCTCGCCATCGTAAAGGTAACGACTTCTTCCACCCCTTGGTACGCGAATTTGGCCAACTATTTGGTGGGCCGGGTCCTACCAAAAGATTTTTCAAGTCAGCAAAAGAAGAAATTCTTTTCGGACTTGAAAAATTATTTTTGGGAGGACCCCTTTTTTATTTCGTGTCTGCGCGGACCAAGTGGTAAGAAGGTGCATTGCGAGCGAGGAAGGCGTCCAAATTTTACGGCACTGCAACGAAGGACCAACCGGTGGTCACTATGAAGCAAACCGGACTGCAAGGAAGGTACTAGAGGCGGGCTTCTATTGGCCCTCCTTATTTAAAGACGCTCACAATTTTGTGAGAAATTGCGATCGGTGCCAACGGTCAGGTAACATTAGTAACCGGGACAAAATGCCCCAAAAAATTTTTCTAGAATGCGAAATTTTTTATTTGTGGGGAATTGATTTCGTAGGTCCTCTACCCTCTTCCTGTAATAATAAAAATATTCTTGTTGCGGTCGATTACGTGTCTAGGTGGGCGGAAGCACAAGCTTTTCCCACCAACGACCCGAGAGTCGTCGTACAATTTTTAAAAAAATTATTTTCACGATTTGGCACACCCCGAGCACCAATTAGTGATCGGGGCATACATTTCTGTAACAACCAACTTGCTAAAATTTTAGCAAAATATGGAGTTACACACAAGCTGTCTACCGCCTACCACCCACAAGCAAATGGCCAAGTTGAGGTCATGAATCGTGAAATTAAAAGAATTTTAGAAAAAATTGTATCCGTTAATAGAAAGGATTGGGCTTTAAAATTAGACGACGCACTCTGGGCCTATCGAACAGCTTACAAAACCGCCATCAGATGTACGCCGTACCGGTTAGTCTATGGTAAAGCTTGTCATTTGCCGGTAGAATTAGAACATCGCGCTTTTTGGGTGCTAAAATTTTTAAATTTGAATTTAGATTTAGCCTCCGAACAAAGAAAACTACAACTTAATGAACTAGACGAATGGCGCGCGAACGCCTATGAAAATAATAAATTTTATAAGGAGCGAACTAAATTCTATCATGATAAAAAAATTAAACATCCAAAAACTTTTTCACAGGGAGATTTTGTCCTACTTTTCAATTCTAGACTTAGGCTTTTTCCGGGGAAATTAATAACCCGATGGTCCGGTCCCATCCGAGGAAAAGAAGTTTGGCCATACGGGACCGTGCTTATAGAGCACCCGGAAAAAGGATCTTTTAAGGTTAACGGACAACATTTGAAATTATACCACCCCGGCGACCCAGCGACCGGAAATATCGAAACAATGCACTTAACGAATATTTAAGTAAACGTCACTTAGTCAAGCTATGCGACGGTAAACAAAGCGCTCTTGGGAGGCAACCCAATGTTAACCTCTTTATTTTTGTATTTCTTTTCTTGTTTGTTTTTCTAATTTAACTCTGCAGGTGTTTGACCGGCAACCCCGACTACCATCCAGGGAAGCCCTCTTTACACTTTAGTAATTTATTTTGATTTTTCTTTATTGTCATTTTTTTTAGTTTTATCTTTCATACTTAGTTTTAAACATTGGGGACAATGTTTAATTTTAAGTATGGGGGTGTAGCATAGCTTTCTTTGTAGTTGTACTTGAAAAAAAAAATATATATATATATATATATATTAAAAAAAAATTGAAATTAAATTTCTTGGAAAGGACGCTTTGGGTTTGAAATCCCATCATAGCCTCTAGTACCTTGCAAACCCTTCACCGGGTAGATCTTGGGAAGTCCAAGAACAAAAAAAAATCTATTAGAAAATTTTCTTTTTATTCATCAAAACTCCCACTTACTAAATTGTAAGTTCTAAGTAGACTGTTTTTCATATGTACTAAAAATAATTTTGTGCTAGAATAGTTTTTGATTCTTTTGAGTAAAATTGTTGACTCATGTAGTTCTCCTAGTCATATGCTTGTCTTTGAGTAGTTTTGGTGTAAAATTAAATTCTTGGCATAGATCTAAAATTATGTTTTATTAATTTGCGTAGTAATAATTTATTTTACTTTTAAATTCGAATCCGGTCTTATCCAAAAGTAGTTTAGGTGAGTGTGTAGAAGATTGTTAGAAAGCTATTACTCGAATTGAACAAAAGGGTGTCCTTTCTCGATGTCTAGAACTTGCCCCAAGCTATTTTCGAAACATGTGCACTTTAGACAAATTAACTTTACGGAAATGATTTAGGCCTTTCTTTGGATAGTTTGAGACTTTGCACCCAACCTAGATTTACCACCATTGTTCACACAAATTTGAGCCTTACACCTTTATTTGATCCACCCTCATCATTTCGGCACCAAAGCTAAAAAGCCCAAAACCCAAATGAACACTTTGAAATTTTGAGCTAAAATGAAAAAAATATTTGGGTACGATTCTATGAAAGAAAAAATTATGGGTATCAATTCAAAAAAACTGTTTAAATCTCAAAAAGCAATAATCTCATAATGATATGCGGCCTAGGTATGTACATGCATACTTGGAATGATCCCAATTATGAAGATTCATGATTTAAATAAAAGAGTATGAGAGTGTTTCCCCTTTAAAAAAATATGAGTATGGGGGTAAAGCTTCATTATTTTGTGGTGGTCATCATTTTCTTTTAGCTCAAAAATTTTGTTTAAGTGGAATGCGCCTTCATGTTTATCATTGTTTACCTCACCCTTAAACCCAAGCCTTAAAATGTACCCTATTTAAGTCCTAAAGATCCATAGAGTCGATTTAGTTCGAAGTGTAGTGGAAAAAGTGCAAACTGGCAAGCCTATGGCCGTCGACATTGATGGATTTCTTTGGAGGCCACCCCGAGCGTCTACGTCTAGTAATTTAAATCTCAGCAATCACGCTATTTTCTCCCTTCACATAACTTTTCGATTGACCTTCGACTCATTTTTAAAGTAATGATAAATAATTATAACGCATTTTTGAAGTATTTCATAAATTAGTATTTATGCCAAGAACATCTTTTTACTAAAATATCTACGCATGCCAGCATAATACTTCGCATTTTACTCTCTAGTCTTCATAATTCTATCTTGCATTAATTTTTCTTACCCTTATGAAAAGTGGTTTGCTCGGGACGAGCAACGAGCAAGTATGGGGGTGTTTGATGAGTAATTTATTTACTCATCTTTTAGTATAGTTTTATTATTATTTTAATATGAAATTATGTCTTTTATCTAAATTATATCATATAAATCTTTCATATTTTAATTTCATAAGCTAACCTAAGTTTATTTTATTTTTCAGGTTTTCTGGACATTTGGAGAAAAAAGTACATTTACACCCCCCAGGTCACGGGCGTGACCATGGGCGTGTAACCTGCGCAGTGTTCCAGACCTATTTCTGCCACTCCGGGGATGTCCCGTGAAGAATTCGCCAAGTACACGCCCCAGGTCACGGGCGTGACCAAGGGCGTGACCCAATGTCACGGCCACGACCCGCCACAAGCATCCAGAGCACGCTGCCACGTCAATTAAAATTACACGCCCTCGGTCACGGGTGTGACCAAGGGTGTGACATCCAGCACACGGGCGTGACTTTTCCCGCGCCAATTTCCCGCCGAAGCTTCCCGCCAGCAGCACTTAATTGAGATTACACGCCCTAGGTCACGGGCGTGACCTAGGGCGTGACACGTCCGTAACGCCTGCATTGAAGCCAGACGGTGCCTTCTCCGCTCACAGCAAATCACGCCCCTTACACGCCCTTGGTCACGGGCGTGACCAAGGGTGCGTAACACCAAAATTTTGCCTATTTAAAGGGAGCTTTTCCAGATGTTTGAGGACGAAGTTTTGGAGTTCTAGCCTATTTTCTTGCACTAGTTTTAATCTTGTATGTCCTTTTCTTCTTGCACTTTTATTTCCAAAGCTTGTAACTCTAAATTTTCTAGTTGTAATTTCTTTTGCTAAGTAATAAAATAGTTCTTTTTCTCTTACTTTTCTTCTTATTTTCATTATGCACCTCTTTCATTTCATCGTTTCCTCCATCTCTATGAGTAGCTAAATTCTATTAGTACTCGGCCGAGATGATCCAAGGGAAATTTAATTCTTGTTCTAAATTCTAGCTTATCTTTCTCCTCCTTAGAATAACTTAGATTTATTCTTGAACTTTTATTGGATTGAGATTTTATTGTCGATATATAATTCTCATCTTTGTTTTCGCAATCTAATAACCGAGAGGTTTTGATTTCGAATCGATCATTTCGAGAATAAAGAGAGTTGAATGCACTCCTCAAGCGAGGATGACATAATTTTCCCGGATTGGAGTCAAATCCAATAGAGGGGTTCATTACGATAAGGCGAGTTTTAGATTTTGATTCTAGAACGAAAGTTCGTTTGATCAACTAAACTCAGTTGAGCATATCCTCGAGAGAGGTGTGTTCATAAATCGGGAACCTCCACGGTCAAGTATTTTCTTAGGAGATTTAGAAGATTTCTTCTTTATATTTTATTTTGCCAAGGTGATTCAAGGTTGAGTACTAACCCTTTATCTCATCAATTTTAATTAAGCTATTTCTCTTTCTCGCAACCAACCAACCACAAGTTTTATTCGATAAAATAATAGAGATTTTCCGAAGTAAGAGTACTCAACCGCCCCGAGTCTAATACGACCTTGTTTTAATAACCTATGCTACATTCGATACGGTACACTTGCCGTTATCGTTTGCAAGCATAGTTAAGCGCATCGGGCCCATTGTCCGTCACTAAGGCCAATGGGAGCCCGTGCCTGCAAATTATTTCACCCTATACAAAAGTTCTTACCACTTGGGATGTCACCTTGTCTAGCGCCTTCACCTCTAGCCACTTGGAGAAGTAGTCTATTATCACTAGCAAGAACCTTCTCTAACCACTCGCCTGGGGGAAGGGACCAACCAAGTCTAGACCACATATCACGAAGGGCCACAGAGCTGTGATGGTCCGTAGCTTCTGAGCTGGGAGAAGTTGGAGTGGAGCATAGATCTGACACTTGGAGCACTTCTTTGCGAACATAGCCATATCCTTGCTGAGGGTAGGCTAGAAATAACCTTGTCTCAGCACCCTTCCTTCCAATGTCCTCCTCCCCGAGTGGCTGCCACACTCTCCTTAGTGGATCCCCTACAAGATCCTCGGGACCTCCCCATCGGCTACACAACGGGCGAGGAGTCCCGAAAGGGTTTTACGATACATCCCACCTGCTTGCATGGAGTAATAGGCAGATTTGTACCTGAGCGATCGCTTGTCCACCTCCCCTTCGGGGATCTTCCCCGACGTCAGGAAGGTGACGATGGGACTAATCCATGACTCTTGCTGTTCTATCTCCACCAGCTCTCCTTCCTTGATGGATAGTCGAAAGAGCTCCGACACCGTCCCCCCTGCCCGGGGACTGGACTTCGACAGAAGGTCTATCGGAGTGCTCTCCTTCCTGGGCACAAGATTGATGGAGAAAGTGCGGAACTTCCCGATGACCCCCTTGACCTTCTCCAGGTAGCGCTGGAGGGTGGGATGCTTTGCCTAAAACTCCCCACTAATATGGCACGCCACCACCATGGAGTCCGTCGAGACCTCCACGTCTTGTACACCTAACTCCCAAGCCAGCCGCAGGCCTGCTATCACCGCCTCGTACTCAGCCTGGTTGTTGGTGATTGGGAAATGAATGCTGATGTCCTGCTCAATCCTTGTCCCTTGTGGGCTTACCAGGATTACCCCTCCCCCGAAGGAGTGCTTCCCAGATGCCCCATCCACTAATATCTTACAAGCCTCCGAGTGGAATGCCTCCTGCTCCTCCACCACGGTGACATAATCTGCTAGGAAGTCCGCCACCGCCTACGCCTTTATTGACAACCTTGGTACAAACGAGATATTAAACTCGCTCAGCTCCACGAACCACATGATAGCCTTCCTGAGTGCTCTACACCTTCCATGATGTTGCGAAGGGGGTGGCGGTTACCACCTTGATTGAATGTGCTTGTAAATAAGGCCGGAGCTTCCGAGCCGATACCACCAAGGCGAAGGCCAACTTCTCTAGGATGGGGTATCGGAGCTCCACCTTCCTTAGCACTCGGCTGACGTAGTAAATTGGAAGTTGCCTTCTGCCTTCTTCCCGGACTAACACTGAACTAACCGCCTTGGATCCTACCGCCAGGTATAAGGATAGGTCCTCCCCCTGCCTTGGCCCCTGGAGCAGGGGAACCAGAGTGAGTTGCCTCTTCAACGCTTGCAAGGCATCCTCACACTCCGATGTCCATTCAAATTTCTGATTCCCTCTCAACACCTTGAAGAAGGGTGCACAGTGTTCCCCCGCCCGGGAGAGGAATCTGCTAAGACGGCCAACTTCCCCGTGAGGCACTGAACCTCCTTGGCGTTTCTTGGCGATCCCCGTTCCATGATGGCCTTAACTTTATCTGGATTAGGCTCCACCCCGGCTGGGGTGAGTAAGTGACCTAGGAACTTCCCTCGACTAGCCCCGAAGACACACTTCTGGGGATTAAGTTTCATTTTATACTTCCACAAAGTCCCAAAGGTCTCATCGAGGTTCCGGAAGTGGGATCCCAGGTCTCGGCTTTTGATCATGATGTCATCCACATAGAACTCCAGGTTCCTTCCTTTATGTTATCGGAAATCCCTATCCATCATCCATTGGTATGTTGCCCCTATATTTTTTAGCCCAAAGGGCATCATTTTATAGCAGTAGCACCCATCCCCTGTGATGAAGGAGACATCCTGTTAAATTTTGGAAGTGGAAGTGGAATGGTGCTGGGCGGTCTGCAATTGGAGACCGCAGAGACCGCACGGTCTGCGCTGGTGCTCTGGCCAGTTTGGTTTCAGACATCTGTTCTGGGCTGTCTGATCTGGGAGACCGCATTGTGTCCAAGCGGCTTGCGCGGGTTGTTCTGGCAACTTATTCAAGTCGGCCAGATGTTCTTGTAGGTCTGCCTTCTTGTAGTGACCGGGCGGTCTGATGACTTGTTCTAGTCGGTCTGGTTTATTGAAGAAGTTTTTTGCTTTTGCAATAAAGAATGGTCGATCTGTTTTGAGGAGACCGCAGTAACCGGGCGGTTTGTATATAACCTATGTTTTAATAAGGAGTTGTTAGCCTTGCTGAGCTCGGGTGGTCTGTTTTGTGAGACCGCTCACGATCTGATGGGCAGTTATTGTATCCCGATTTGTGCGGAGACGACATCCATCTACTCAGCTATAAATAGGGGTGCAGGGCCCGTCATTCATAATGAGAACTATAAGAAACAAAGTTGTCTTGATTGTGCCGGTCTCATTCTGAGGTCGCGCGGTTTGAGTTTTGTCTGACCGGTTTGTTTTTTCGCAGGTTAGCGAGTGGCAGCTCGCGATCAACTTTCTCCTTTCTTCCAGCTTTGAATAAACTAGTCCGGGAGGACTATGTTTAGGTGTTCTTGGACTGTGCAGCTGATGAGTCCCATTTATATATATAATTATGGACTCATCTGGGCCGATTATCTAGTCTTGGCACCACACATTAGGCACGTTTTCATTCATATTTACTATTCCCTGCTAGGTGCACTATTAGGCCCGTTTCGGTGTGCAATTGCGCTCCTTGTTATTGGGGGTAAGCACATAGTGCTCCCATTCCATTTCTCTATATTTTTCTGGTGCTGGAGGTGTATTCCCAGCTTGTTTATCTTGTGTGCAGGTGGCCGGATTGTCTTGTACCCAGTTTTCTCCTAGATTTCATAACTGTGTGAAACGCACAGTCATGCGTTTTCCTTGACGCACGGTCTGCTGCGGTCGTGCGATCTCATCTGGGCAGAAAACTGGCGATCCGAGTTTACTCGTGCGTTTTGACGCACGGTCGGAATCGCCCGTGCGTGAGTAAAACGCACGGTCTCCCGTTTCTTCTGTTTTAAGACGTATCTGAATTTGTCTGTGCATTTTGACACACGGACGGATTTGCTCGTGCGTGTGTAAATCGCACGGGCGGCGTAGCTTCGTCTTCACGCCATTTTTATCATTAATTAACGCACGATCTAAGCACGGTCGTGCTTTCGACCGTGCGTGACCATTTTTCTGCCTGTTTAGTATTTAAACAGGAATTGTTGCTGCCATTGGTTTGACAGGACAGAGCTCGATCCCCCTCGCGGGAAAGACGGGGAATCCCGCCATTTTCACCCTTTTCGCTGGAGGAGACAAGAGGAGACCATCTCTTGTGATCTCCTTCATCATCCTTCCATCCGAGAGCGTTTGCAAGCTTCCGCCGCTGCTAGCTCAAGCAATCCTCGCCGAGGAGACCATAGAAGCACTGAGGATCGTTGGAGCGGTGACAACCTCCTTCGAGTTAGCACGCCATCTGAGTGTCGAGCCCGGAGAGAGCTTGACAACCTCTTATTCCAGCCGTGAACCCAAGACGCGGTGACATCTTCTTTGTGGTAATCTCTAACCCTTAATGCTTGTACTTGTTTATGTGTTGTATGAATGCTTGTTAAGTTAATCTTAAGGATTATTGCTTGTGTTCATGTCCAATATTGATGCGGTGGCAAGAATAGCCGTTGTTTGTTGTTGTGATAGCCTAGGTTGCTTGTGTGTGAAGCCACTTAGAGATTGCTAGTGGTGATTTTTGCGAAGAGGTGAGTACGACCCTCACGAACCCCGCACTGTGGCCACTCCACCCGCTTACCGAAGTGCGGCATCGCGGCCGCTGCACTCACCCACACGTTGCGAAGCGGTGCTTTTCGACCCGCATTTCTTTCCATTCTGCAATAGCTTAGGAACCCAAATCACAACCTCCCTTTGTTTCTTATTAATCCTTTTAACTGATATCCTAGTTTGAGCAAATCGTACTACCCAACTTGCGGTCCTTTGAGAACGATATTCGGGGAGTTCCTCCCTATTTTATTACTTGAGCGACTTGTGCACTGCCGTCGTATCGCATTTCGCGCTTGCTAATTAGCACCGCTGAAATAGCGCATCAAGTTTTTGGCGCCGTTGCCGGGGACTGCAAGCGTGTATGATTTGTTCTTCTTGGAAATTCGTTTTAAGGACTTTTTGTTTTTTTTATTACTTTTTTGTGTTGAAGAAGGTGTATGCATAGAAGGGATCCTGGTGAGTGCGCAGCATTTGACCCTGAAATAAAGCGTACCCTGCGGCTGCGTCTCCGTGCTGCTGCCACCATGGATGTTAATGGAAATCCGGCTGAACCTGGAGTGGGAAATGTACCGGTCGTGGGTCAGGAAGCTGACGAGAATGAAGTGGTCAGGCCGAGACCTAGGACCATGAGAGATTACACCACTCCTACAGCTGGGAGTGTGTATCCAGGATTTGGGCCTAACATCATGAACAACCAGTTCAAAATCAAGCCCGCCATCCTGAACATCATCTGTAACAATGCTCAGTTCTCTGGGATGTCCAGTGAAGACCCACATATTCACTTTGCAGAGTTCGTCGACATTTGCGGTACCTTCCGGTATGCTGGAATCACTGACGAAATAGTCAAGTTGAGACTGTTTCCATTCTCATTGTGTGACAAAGCCAAGGTATGGCTCCATTCTATCCCTCCAGGAACTGCTGCTACTTGGGATGTTCTTGCATCCAAATTCCTCGCCAAATTCCACCCGGTGGACAAGATTGTGAGCCTTCGGCGTGAGATCGCCACCTTCCGGCAAGCTGAGCAGGAAACCCTCGCAGAAGCTTGGGAGCGTCTGGGTGACCTCCTGCGCAAATGCCCAAATCACGAGCTCCGGCCGTGGAACATCGTGGAGACCTTCTACTTCGCCATCGAGCCCAACCATCGGGCGATGATTGACGCTGCTACAGGAGGAACCCTGATGAACCACACACCCGAGGAAGCTCTCAGAATTCTGTAAGACACCGCGTCCCACAACACATTCTGGACGGCGGGGAGAAATGCGCCTAAAAGCGCTCGGGGACTATTCATGGTGGATTCACCACCTCCCGCTGCTGCGCCCACATCTAGCATTACATGTGAAGGATGTGGAGGCGGTGGTCACCACTCATACGAGTGTCCAGGTAGCGAGCCATCAGGTGAGTTTTCTCAGCTTTGTTTAAATGAACCTGTAAATTTAGTTGGAAATCAAGCTAGGGGGGCACCCTACGGAAATGCTTATAATCCGGGTGTGAGAAATCTCTCCAATTTTTCATGGAATCAAAATGTTGCAGGCCAATGATGGCAACCGGGCCAGCATCAATACGATGCTCAAGCGTCCGGAAGTCAACCAAGGCCGCCTCAGCCGGGTTATAATCAAGGTGCCCCAGTCCCTAAGAAAAGTAATCTGGAAGAGTTGATGGAAAAGTTTATGGAAGTCGCCAACACTAATATGGTGAACCAAACCACGTCCATGCGTAACTTGGAGATGCAAGTGGGCCAACTGGCTCATGTGCTAACCGAGCGTGCGCAAGGGACCCTTCCCAGTAATACCGAAAAAATCCAATTAACCAAGGGAAGAGTCTCTCCGACGCAGAAGTTGGTGAACTAAGTGAGTTGGTAGTCTCATGCTCCATTAACAATATCGAAACGGCAGCCTTATGTGATTCCGGTTCATCTCGCAACGTCCTCGCTTTGCAGGACGTTGCTAAATTGCAACATAAAATGGATACGGATGAACGGAAGTCACTAGTGCTTGCTAATGGGACTGTAGTTAAGGCTGAGGGAGAAGTCAGGAATGTGGAAGTTACAATCGAGGGGACGGTACTTGTTGCCGACATCCAAGTCTTAGGACCAAGTCTGAATCAATCCATTCCCATCTTGGGAGTACCATTCTTACAAGAGAGTGGTGCCCCCTTAGACTTTTCTAAGGGGTTTGTTGTCTTACCCTGTAAGGTGACACCCTCCACTTGCCCCAAGATTGTATCTGAAGCAGTAATTCACTCTCCCCTTATTTTTACTAAGGAACCATCTAGTGATGCAGAAGCCGAGAAAAGAACAGAATCGCTAGAAGGAGCAAACAAAGAAGAGAAGTTGGAAGTTGTGACGGAAGATGGGAAGAAGGCAGAAGACAGCACTGCGACCAGAATATTGAATGACGAGGGAGAAAGCGGAATAAAGCGCCTTATGAAAATCTGCCCAAGTCAAAATAACAATTGTAAACATTTTAAGCAGGTCCATTGGCTGATCCGGTTGCCATGGCGGCAATGGAAGTGAAGCCACCCACCACCAAGGCGGGAATTTCTGCCAGTTATCAACGTTGGTGCTCTCCAACTGTGGAGAAGCTGAGGCAAGAAAAACTGCTGCGTGAAGCACGCTCTTTTGCCCTCTGGCGCGAGAAGGAAGAGGTTAGGGGCAAGGGGGAGACATGCTCCTTGGGCCCTAAAGCCTTCACCTCTCTCCCATCTCGCGCAGCTGGGGAGAACCACCACAAATCAGCATATAGTCGATGCGTGATGGGGTCTCGGGGTTGTGATTGTGCTGCTTCTTCGATCCGATTTTGTGCTCTATTTTGTCTCTTTGCTGTGTTGGTCGTTCTTATTTTAGTTTGGAACAATCTCTTTAACTGCTGCTATCGAACTTTAATACAGGTATTTGGTCCACCTTGAAGGACGTTAAACAAAAGGGCTTCTTGGGAGACAACCCATGGGAACCACCCGGTTCCTTCTGCTTTTTAATTCCATTTATGCACTACTATTTCTGTTTTGCTAACATTGTAGGCGGAAGCTCTCTTGTGGAGGATGAGGAAAGTATGAAAAATATTAATGTTGGAACTACCGCACTTATGGCATGCTCTTTTATGAGCATAGGTCAACTCTACCCCTCTCTTACTTATTTCTGAATTGGTTATTTTAGTTAGTTTTGATCAAGTCTGGGGGAGAGAGTGATCGGTGCACGTGCACACACTTTGCATGGCATGTTAGAATGTGATGAGTTAGGATTTGTATTTTGTTGCATATATTGCATACACTTGCACTAGTTCACGCACACTTGATCACGCGTACTTATTGGGTATCGCTGCAAGGTTCCCCGCTCGTAAGAATTGGATTATTAGCGTATAAGTGAGGAGTAGAGAAAAATGTTGACTCGAGTAGTGCTCTAGTCAAGTGCTCCCGTCACGCCTAGAAATTCAATTAGAGTAGAATTAAATTCAGAGTTATAATTTAATTATTTCTATTGTAGTAGCTGCAATTTACTTTACTTTAGTGGTGAATCCGGTGAATCCAACGGTAGCATAAGGTCGAGTGTAGCTAGACTAGTAATAGCTTATTACTAAGGTCAGAAGGAAGGACAACCTTTCTCGGTGGTTAGAACTTGCACTAGGCGACTCTCGAAATGATTGCGTTGAAGTACTCATCATAAAATGTGATATAGGCCATTTATTGATCCGGTTGTGCTTTTGAAATCCTTACCTACATAATCACCGTTGCAAGCCCACTTGAGCCTACCCCTCCTCCTTGTTTAGCTCCACTATAATTTAATCAAAGCCATACGGCCGAACCTATTTTCACACCAACCTTTGAGCTGAAAGAAATTTCTTTTTCGATCTCATTTGGTGTCATCTTTGTTGTGTATGGCAGTTTTGAATTAGCTAAAGGAGCCGTTTTATTGTACTTTCAAATGTCATTTTGTCAATGAGAGAAAAGAAAAGAAAAGAAAGAAAAGAAAAGAAGAAGAAAAAAGTGGTGCAAAAATAATATTCTCTCGGCAAATTCAATTTATATTTGGCTTAGCACACACCTAGTGTTCAGTTGAAGTCTGGGGGTGTTGTGTAATTCTTGAAAATTTTGTTTTGGTGATTGCAATTCTCTTGAGTGCTCAGGTTGTGTTGAATGCGATTCCCATCGTCCTTCTACGTACCTAACCTATACTCAACCTAAGCCCAATTCTAACCCATAAGTCCTATTGATTTTAGATACGAGTCGTCTCATACAGTAGAGAGAGTGCGAACGTGCAAGCCTATCTACACCGACTTTGATGGATTTCTTAGGAGTTTGTCCCGAGCTTCGATTCGAGTAATGCTCTACTCATTAGTCACGCTATTTTCCCTTTTGCGCGACCGAAAGATTCACCAGGACTCACCATCCAAGTAAAATAAATTTCAAACTACTGTTCTAGAAATAATTAGATATAATCTTGAGTTTAATTCTGTTCTAATGTATTTCTATGCACGTGCGCATGCGACTTTGCATTGGTCTCTACCGCTCACACTCACGCTAACATCCAATTGTTCCGACAGGAGGCCTGAGTAGTTTGCCCGAGACGTGCAAATGGTTAAGTCTGGGGGTGTGATGAGTCCCATTTATATATATAATTATGGACTCATCTGGGCCGATTATCTAGTCTTTGCACCACACTTTAGGCACGTTTTCATTCGTATTCACAATTCCCTGCTAGGTGCACTATTAGGCCCGTTTCGATGTGCAATTGCGCTCCTTGTTATTGGGGGTAAGCACATGGTGCTCCCCTTCCATTTCTCTATGTTTTTCTGGTGCTGGAGGTGTATTCCCAGCTTGTTTATCTTGTGTGCAGGTGCCGGATTGTCCTGTACCCAGTTTTCTCCCAGATTTCATAACTGTGTGAAATGCGCGGTCGTGCGTTTTCCTTGACGCACGGTCTGCTGCGGTCGTGCGATCTCTTCTGGGCAGAAAACTGGCGATCCGAGTTTACTCGTGCATTTTGACACACGGTCGAAATCGCCCGTGCGTGAGTAAAACGCACGGTCTCCTGTTTCTTCTTTTTTAAGACGTATCTGAATTTGTCCGTGCATTTTGACACACGGACAGATTTGCCCGTGCGTGTGTAAATCACACGGGTGGCGTAGCTTCGTCTTCACGCCATTTTTATCATTAATTAACGCACAGTCTACACACGGTCGTGCGTTCGACCGTGCGTGACCATTTTTCCGCCTGCTTAGTATTTAAACAGGAATTGTTGCTGCCATTGATGTGATGGGACAGAGCTCGATCCCCTCGCAGGAAAGACGGGGAATCCCGCCATTTTCACCCTTTTCGTTGGAGGAGACAAGAGGAGACCATCTCCGGCGATCTCCTTCATCATCCTTCCATCCGAGAGTGTTTGCAAGCTTCCGCCGCCGCTAGCTCAAGCAATCCTCGCCGAGGAGACCATAGAAGCGCTGAGGATCGTTGGAGCGGTGACAGCCTCCTTCGAGTTAGCACGCTATCTGAGGGCCGAGCCCGGAGAGAGCTTGACAACCTCTTATTCAGGCCGTGAACCCAAGACGCGGTGACATCTTCTTTGTGGTCCTCTCTAACCCTTAATGCTTGTACTTGTTTATGTGTTGTATGAATGCTTGTTAAGTTAATCTTAAGGATTATTGCTTGTGTTCATGTCCAATGTTGATGCGGTGGCAAGAATAGCCCTTGTTTGTTGTTGTGATAGCCTAGGTTGCTTGTGTGAGAAGCCACTTAGCGATTGCTAGTGGTGATGTTTGCGAAGAGGTGAGTACGACCCTCACGAACCCCGCACTGTGGCCACTCCACCCGCTTACCGAAGCACGGCATCGCGACCGCTGCAATCACCCACACGTTGCGAAGTGGTGCTTTTCGATCCGCATTTCTTTTCATTCTGCAATAGCTTAGGAACCCAAATCACAACCTCCCTCTGTTTCTTATTAATTCTTTTAACTGATTTCCTGGTTTGAGCAAATCGTACTACCCAACTTGCGGTCCTTTGAGAACGATATTCGGGGAGTTCCTCCCTATTTTATTACTTGAGCGACCGGTGCACTGCCATCGTATCGCATTTTGCGTTTGCTAATTAGCACCGCTGAAATAGCGCATCAGTAGCGAACTCAGTTGATCAGGCGGTCTTAAGTTGCCAAGCGATCTTGAGTTGCGGTCTGTGGCAGGAAGCAGTTTCTTTGTCAAGTGTTCGCAGGTACTTCTGTGATCTGTAGACTGTGCGGTCTTGGCGATCAAGAAGTGCGAACAGGTTATCTTTCAGCAGTTGAATAAGCAGCAGGTCGGGCGGTCTGTGTTTGCGGTCTGCCAGGTGCGGCTTGTGCTTTGTTCGCGCAGCCTTAGTGGCTATCCATCAGGCTTGTCTTTTCGCACGGTCTGGCGATCTCAAGTTGTCAAGTCACCAGCAGCTCGTAATCTCTTGTGTTTTGTGCTTCTCACCTCCGTGATTCTTATGAATCTTGTCTCGCCATGTATACCTCGAATTATAAATAGATAGTTAATACCAAAGCACTATTCATTCTTCCCATTGTCTTGTGTTTTGTGCTTCTCACCTCCGTGATTCTTATGAATCTTGTCTCGCCATGTATACCTCGAATTGTAAATAGATAGTTAATACCAAAGCACTATTCATTCTTCCCATTGTCATTGTGTTGTTATACTTGTGGAAAGATTGTGAAGTGTTCCGCAATTTTTACTTCAACTCCGGACCTCAAATTTTTTAACATGGTATCAGAGATAGGTTGCCGAGGTTGCTGAGCAATAATTGTTGTTACTTCTCTTAGGTTCCTCAAGGTGGTTAGCAATCAGTGAAATCGCAATGGAAGGAGGATAAGCTAGAGGTCTTGGAATTGAGTTCCTTACGCAGACTAACTTAAAGAAGTGGAAGTCTTGCATGGAGAGGTATCTTCTTGGCGAGGATTGTGGGAGGTTGTAGGACGAGAAGCAAGACAAGCTGTTATTCCTGCTGAAGGGAATGCTCAGCTCGTGAAGGCTTGGAAGAGAATGAATGCTAAGGAGGAGTTCACTCTCAAGAGAGCTATCATTCCGGAGTTGTTTGATCACCTCATCGAATGTAGGTCAGCTGCAGATATTTTGACAGCCTTGGATGGCTTGTTCAATAAGAAGAATGTAGCTAGGCTACATTTCTTGGAGAATGAGTTGGCAAAAGAAACTCAGGGAGATTTGTCTATCTCAATGTTCTTTTTGAAGATGAAGAACCTTTGTGCAGAGATATCGACATTGGACCCGGATGAGCCTATCTCAGAAGTTAAGCTGAAGATGCACATAATCTGCGGCTGCGGAGGGAGTTTGTGGCCTTTGTTACTTCTGTTCAAGGCTGGGCCAATTAGCCATCGTTGCTGGAGCTGGAGAACTTACTTGCTTCGCAAGAGAGTTTGGCTAAGAAAATGGTAGGGATGTCAGTCTCTGGGGGATAATGTGAGGTTCTCTTCTCTGGCAAGAAGAAGAGATGGGACAAGAAGAAGAAGACATCTCGAGATGATGGCTTATCTACTTCATATCAGTAGAAGAGGAGCTATGCTCCTAAGCGTGATGGGAAGAAGAAGGAAGGACCTAGATGCTTCAGGTGCAACAAGCTTGGTCACTTCAAGAGAGACTGCCAAGTCAATCTTCTGCCAGGGCATGTTGCAGGAAAGGAGGAGGCTGGTTCCAATTCTGAAGGTAGTTGGGGTGGTGGAGGTTCATTCATGACGGGAACGTGTGTTCGGGCTATGGATTCCATCAACTATCAAGATGATTGGATAGTGGACTCTGGGTGTGGTCATCACCTCACCTGGGATGAGTCGAAGTTCTCCTCATTGCGAGCATATACAGGTAATGACGCTATCATTACGGCTGATGATACTATACATGCAGTTGAGAAGGAGGGTGTGGTTTCTTTGAACGATGATAGAGGTACTCTTACATTAAAGAGTGTCTATCATGTTCTGGTGATGAAGATGAACCTCTTCTCTGTGACCAATGTTGTGGACGCTGGCTATCACGTTCTGTTCGGTCCAACATAAGTGAAATTTCTCTGAAATGTTTCAGCTGTGAAAGTTGAGGTCACTCATGTTGGGAGACGGGTGAAGGACTTTTTTGTTCTTTCAACAAGTTCTTATGTTGATAAGATGAGGGATAATGATAGCGCAACTATTTAGCACGAAAGACTTGGGCATGTTGGGATGGATAAGTTTAAGGAAATGGCGGGAAGAGGCCTTGTGAAAGGTCTGCCTATCTTGTCATCTTTCGGGGATTGTCACGTTTATGTAGGTTGTCTGTTTGGTAAGGCTCATCGTCTTCCATTTGACAAATCACAAAGCAAATGTAAAAGACCATTGGAATGTATACATGGTGATCTGCTTGGACCTACCAACACCGCCAGTCTTGGAGGTAGCAGGTATATGCTAATTTTGGTTGATGACTTCACCAGATATACTTGGGTATATTTTCTGAAGGAGAACTCGGAGGAGTTCGAGAGGTTTGTGGAGTTCAAGGAGCCGGTGGAAGGTCGGCTCAACCTGCGGGTCAAGAGGTTCAGAACAGATAATGGAGGGGAGTTCACCTCCAAGGCGTTCTTTAACTTCTGCAGGAAGCATGACATACAAAGAGAGCTTTCTTGTGCTCACACTCCACAATAGAACGGAGTTGCAGAGAGGAAGATCTGTCATCTGACGGATACCTGCACATTTTGGCTTCATGCCAAGAGTTTCCCAAAGTCCTTCTGGGAGAGGGAATGTCTTGTGCGGCCTATGTTATCAACCGGATGCCTCCCAGTCCCATCAACATGAAGACCCCTCATGAGTTGATGTTCAAGGAGAATCCAAACATGGAACACTTTTGAGTGCTTGGTTCTACCTGCTACGTGCACGTTCTGGATGCCCTTCGAACGAAGCTATATGCAAAGGCAAGGAAACTAGTTTTTGTCAGTTTTGATGACTGGAAGAAAGGGTGGAGATGCATGGATACCGAGAAACCTAGATATGTGGTCTCTAGGGATGTGGTATTTGATGAGTTGACGTCATACAAAGGTAGCTCTTCTGTAGAGTTACAAGGAAGAAGGGTAGATGGTGGACCAGAGGAAGCTGCAAGGGAAGTTCTGGTGGAGTTGGCTATTTCTCCAGGTGCTCCAGGTATCTCTAGCTCTGGGTCAGGTGCTTCAGGTTCTAGAAGCATAGAGAGCAATGCTCCATGTTTACCTGAAAGGAGAGATAGTCCGGATACTACAGTGGAAGATGTGGTGCAGGGTCAAGCTCTGAGGAGGTCCAAGAGGACCATTATTCCACCAGATCGGTATACGGGCGGGAACATGGTGAGCTTTGTCTCATGTTTCTTCGCGGGTCCCCTGGATGAGAGAGAGACATTTTGCTATGAAAATGCGGTTGGAGTCAAGGAGTGGGAAGGAGCCATGGATGAAGAGATGGCTTCCCTCAAGAAGAATGATACTTGGGACTTGGTGCCTAAGGTTGAGGGAGTTACTCCGGTGACTTGCAAGTGGGTTTTCAAACTAAAGAAGAAGGCTGATGGTAGTATTGAGCGGTACAAGGCTTGCCTTGTAGCTCGAGGGTTCTCTCAGAAGTATGGGGAGGATTATGAAGAGACATTTACCCCCGTTGCCAAGATGACTTCGGTTCGGGTGGTGATCGCATTGGCAGCTTGCCAAGGGTGGAAGATTTGGCAACTTGAAGTGAAGAACACTTTCTTATATGGCGAGATTGACAAGGATATCTTCATGGATCAGCCACCTCGTTATGTATCCAAAGAGAACCCAAGATATGTTTGCAAGCTCAAGAAGGCTCTTTACGGTTTGAAGAAAGTGCCTTGGGCGTGGTACTGGAAGATCGTAGAATACCTCCAGTTCTGCGGATACTTTGCTTCTGATTCAGATTCAAGCTTATTCGTAAAGAATACGGGGGAGCTTCAGGTCTTGGTATTGATGTACGTTGAAGATATGATAGTCACGGGGAATTCTGAAGTGGAGGTAGCTAGGCTTCGTGCTGATCTAGCTATCAGATTCGAGATGAAGGATTTCGGTGAGCTCCACCATTTCCTTGGGATCGAAGTGGAGAGGAAGGAGAGCGGTATGCTTGTTTCCTAAAAAGGCTATGCGGATCGAATCATGAAGTGGTTCGACATGGAAGGGGGGAAGAGCAGCTCTACTCCACTGGAGGTAGGAGTTCATCTTCGACGAGATGAAGGGAAGGTTTTTACCGATCCTTTGGTGTTTCGGGCTTTGGTTGGGAGTCTGATATACATGACGATCACGAGGCCAGATATTGCTTATGCAGTTGGCAGGGTGAGTCAGTTTATGGTAGAGCCTCGGAAGCCTCATCTTGTGGCGGCTAGGAGTATCTTGATGTATGTCAAATCCACCTCGGAATTGGGTCTCTTCTACGGGAGAGATTCGGGCTTTTGTTTGTACGACTACATGGAAGATGATTATGGAAGAGATTCGGATGATCGAAGATCGACATCTGGATATGTCTTTATGATAGGATCTACAGAATTATCATGGTGCAGCAAGAAGCAGGATTTTGTGTCTGTCTCTATCATAGAAGCGGAGTACAAAGCTTCAGCTTTGGCGGCTCAGGAAGCCATCTGGCTTAGAATGCTTATGGAGGACATTCATAGGGAGGTGCGAGGTCCTACTCTACGACATGGTGACAATGAGAGTGCTCTTAAACTTGTGAACAATCCAGTTTGCCACGCGCGTACGAAGCACATAGTGATTCATCATCATTTCATTCGTGAGAAGGTGTTGGAGGGGTCTCTGACTGTGGAGCATGTGCAGAGCAAGGATAATGTTGCTGACATATTAACTAAGCCGCTGTCGAAGGGACCTTTTGGTCCGTTGCGGAGTTTACTTGGGCTGACTTCCACTTTCCACTTCAAGGGGGAGTGTTAAATTTTTTATGTGGAAGTGGAATGGTGCTGGGCAGTCTGCGGATTGGAGACCGCAGAGTCCGCGCGGTCTGTGCTGGTGCTCTGGCTGGTTTTGTTTCAAACATCTGTTCTGGGCGGTCTGATCTGGGAGACCGCATTATATCCAAGCGGCTTGCGCGGGTTGTGCTGGCAACTAATTCAAGTCAGCCAGATGTTCTTGTAGGTCTTCCTTCTTGCAGTGACCGGGCGGTCTGACGACTTGTTATAGTCGGGCTGGTTTACTGAAGAAGTTCTTTGCTTTTGCAATAAAGACCGGGCGGTTTGTTTTGAGGAGACTGCGGTAACCGGGCGGTTTGTATATAACTGTATGGTTTAATTAGGAGCTGTTAGCCTTGCTGAGCTCCGGCAGTCTGTCTTGTGAGACCGCTCGTGATCTGATTGGCGGTTATGGTATCCCGGTTTGTGCGGTGACGACATCCGTCTACTCGCTTATAAATAGGGGTGCAGGGCCCGTCAGTCATAACGAGAACTGTAAGACCCAAAGTTGGCTTGATTGTGCCGGTCTCATTCTGAGGTCCCGCGGTTTGAGTTTTGTTTGACCGGTTTGTTTGTTCGCAGGTTAGCGAATAGCATCTCGCGGTCAGCTTTCTCCTTTCTTCCAGCTTTGAATAAACCAGTCCGGGCGGCCTGTGTTTAGGTCTTCTTGGACTGTGCAACAAACTCAGTTGATCAGGCGGTCTTAAGTGGCCAGGCGATCTTGAGTAGCGGTCTGTGGCAGGAAGCAGTTTCTTTGTCAAGTTTCGCGGGTACTTCTATGATCTGGAGACTGTACGGTCTGGGCAATCAAGAAGTGCGAACAGGTTATCTTTCAGCAGTTGAATAAGCAGCAGGTCAGGCGGTCTGTGTTTGCGGTCTGACAGGTGCGGCTTGTGCTTTGTTCATGCGGTCTCAGGGGCTATCCGTCTGGCTTGTCTGCTCACGCGGTATAGCGATTGATGAGTCTCCATTATATACATGTTTTAGGACTCATTTAGGCTTAGTATCACGCATAGGTACTGCATATTAGGTTGAGTATCGCTTATATTGGATTAGTTGTTTATTTGTGTAAATAGTACCTTCCTTAGCCTACTTCTGTGTGTTATCTCGGATGTTCCCTTTTATTCTCTTCGGTGCAAATTTTATGCCGCTGGGTGCTTTATTTCTAGGCCCCAACGGGTATGTTTGAGTTTGCTGCAGGTACCAGGAGCTGAAATGCATTCCAGGGGGGAAATCCATGTGATTCCATGAACATCTGAACCTGATCGTGCGATTTGTTCTCGCACGATCAGGCACACGATCACTATACCAATCGCACGATCAAATGTAGATGTTCGTCCAGGTTGCTGGTTGCTCACGCACGACCAATGACTATAGTGCGCATGACCACTGGTCATGCGCCACTGCTCGTGCGCTGTGTTTATTCTGCTCCATATTTATAGACCGGTTCCGCGATTTTAGGTCATTCAGCACTGTTTTGGGCGTGAATTCTTTCGCAAGCTCCGCCGTTTTCCCTCTGCAAGCTCCATCCATCCATCCCCTTCCTTGTGAAAGCTTCTTCCATCGATCCTAAGCTCCATCAAGGGTTCCGGAAGCATTCCCCGCCATCTACATCAAGTATTTCAAGGTGTGGCATCTCCATTGGGCTAAGTGGAAGAGACCCAACTCTGAGAAGAAGATAGATGATGTTTGGAGGTAGTGGCAGCCTCTGAACTCCGGAAGCAACCAAGGAATAAGCTCGAAGGAGGCTTGACAACCCCCCATTCCGGCCAAGATCTACGGCGAGGCTTCTCATCTCGTGGTTTCCTCTACCCTCTCTCTTTTGGAAATGTATGCTTAACTATTGTATTGAACTACAGTGATCTCTATTTGTCTATGAATGGAAGTATACTCTTGTTTTATTTCTTGCTTAATTCTTTGCTGTGATGCGCTCCACCCCCACTCCACTTCCACATACACGTTCTAGCTATCCATCTAGCAATTGCTAGTGGTGATGTTGGCGAAGAGGTGAACTCGACCCTCACAAAACCCCACACTGTGGCCATTTCACCCACATACCGAAGCGCGGCATTGCGGCCGCTGCATTCACCCCCCACTTTGCGAAGAGGTGTGTGCGACCCTCAATCGTCACAGTTACTTTCCGTCCACGCGCTTTCGAAAGCACAGCATCGCGGCCGTTGCATCCATCCCGCCTTGCGAAGTGGAGTTATGACCCGCATCTCATTTCTGTGTAGTAATTTAGGAAACCAAAATCAAAGCTCCGATTTTTCCTTTAATTTACTCTCGTAAATATTTTCTCAATCCGAAGAGTCAAACTAACCATGCGCATTCCTTGAGAAACGATATTCGGGGATGTACTCCCAACTTTCTTACTTGTGTGACCGGTGCACTTGCCGAACGCGCATCAAGTTTTTGGCGCCGTTGCCGGGGAATACAGGCGTAGTTTGATTTTGGTGTTTGAGTTAATAGTTACGGGAGTTGTTGTTTTTGTATTTTTACTGTTTTTGGGTTGTGTATATGCAGGAGCGATGTCATGTTCTTTACTCCTCCTGTCACAACATGATGAGGATACAACCTATTTGGAGGAGAAATTCTTCAAATTTGCTCAAATTATAATTCAAGACCTTGAAACACGGCAAGAGTATATTGATAGATTGACTAGGCAGGTTGAGACTTTGGTGTCTCTTGCCTCGGCCGTGTTGCAAGAACCTCCTCGTGATGTGATAGTGGTACAATCAGAACCTGCAGGGAGTGAAACCGGGATCACTCCCTCGACTAATGATTCTTTATGTTCTTCATCTACTTTGTTTCTTGACCCTCTTTCATTGGTTACAATTCAACAGGAAGAGTTAGCGTTGGTCATCCAGAATTTGTAATATGCTGACCCATTTTTGGGCAGTCGGATGATGCATTCCTGGCAGGATAAGCATGTTTCAGTGGCAGACGATATTGCTCTGTCCACTCCAGTGTCACCGCATGTGCTTCCCCTAAAGGACTGGCTACAGGGAGGAAAGCGATTTTTCTTTGAAGAAATACTCTTGGAAGAGAGAAAGAGAGCAAAAAATGAGGAGACTTGGGGATGGAGGCTAAACCTCTTACTTCGTTGCCATCAGTTGTGGGTCTCCGGACCTTTTTCTTCTATCTGCAGTTACTATTTTAAATCAACGTATAGTTGATTTCTCCATTTGGTTGTGTAATAATACTACGTAGACTTGGATGATCTCCTCTCTTTAATTTTGCGCGAACAATTCTATAATCTGCTAATACAGGTATTTGGTCCACCTTTAAGGACGTTAAACAAATGGGCTCTTGGGAGACAACCCATTGGGGACCGCTTGGTTCCGCTCCTTCGTTCTTTTTTATTTTCCTTATTATATTTTTGTTGTGCCTGGGTACTCTTTAATCGCAGGTGCATATTTCTTGGAGCAAGGCAGAACAACCGCATTCAGGACAAAATGCCAATTCTTCCGGTATGCTCACTTCTGAGCATGGGGTACACTCTCCCTTTTCTCCTTAGTTTAATGTTTAAAGAATCATATCTTAAATTATGCTTTCATGTAAGTCTGGGGGAGAGTGAGAACCATGCACTTGCACTTGCACGCACGCATTCCGATAATGTTATTATTTTAGCTTTCAGTTTATTTTAGTTTATCAATTTTTATGTGGCACGCACACACTGCACCCACTTTGCACGCACTTACTTGCGAGTGCTACCGTGCCAAATTTCTTTTTGGAATGGAGCAGGGAAGTCAATTGTGTTAGCTAGGAATTGTGGTTTGGAGTACGATGTTGACTCCAGTAGTGTTCTAATCGAATACTCATGTTGCGCATAGAATTTTGTGTAGAAGTTATTTCTATTTTCATGCTTTGTATCTTTATTCTTATCTAATCTAGTAATTAGAGTTTTATTTCACTCAAAGCATGAACCTGTGCCGATCTACCGGTAGTGTAGGTGAGTTGGTATCGAACGCTAGATTCGTATTTCTCGAGTCGGGAGAAAGAGTTATCTTTCTCGGTAGCTAAGAACTCACCCCTAGCGACTCTCGAAACATAGGCACCGGGTAGTTCTAACGCATTAGCATGATGTAGGCCATTCTTTGGACCGTTTGAGCTTTGAGCCAAAACCAGAAATTCACCCTTGCTAACCAATTTTGAGCCTATCCCTCCTTTTCTATTTAGCTCCACCGTTCTCGCTTAAGCCAAGATTACCAAACCTGTATGCGCACGTGTTTCGAGCTTTATAGTATAACTGATTATTGTGTTGTGCTGTTATTTATGGATACACATTTGGATTGCTTAAGTTGAAAAAAAAACTATTAGTGAGCTGTAAATTGAAAAGATTAGCCCTTCAAAAGAAAAAAAAAGAAAAAAAAAAGAAAAAAAATCCGAGCTTTATATTCTAATTCAGAAATTCTAAATTGTTTGATAAGAATTACTTTATATTGGGTGTTGGAAATGAACACATCAGCTTTATTGGTTGCCGGGGTTTACAATTTGTTTTGCTCAAATGCGTTAGGTGCGTTAACCTCCAAGTTTATCATTGTATATCCTACCGCAACCTAAGCCACATATTTACCCGAAAGCCCTATTGACTTGTGTGTAGTTTTACCTAATGTTGTGGAGAGAGTGCGAAAGTGAGAGCTTATGGCTCCCGACACCGATGGATTTCGGTGGAGTTAGTTCCGTATCCCGTATTTTTTTTGAAATACTCGTCTGAGCGCATCCCTACATTCTCCCTACACGTGACTGGCAGATCACACTTGGTTCAGCTTTTGAGTAAACTAATCTCTTATTAACTATTTTAGATATTTGTAAATTACTTTGCATAGTAGAAATTTCTTCTACGAGAATTTTATGAACATGATTGTTTGATTTCGCATATTACTCCTAGCCACAATCACCTTCCTAACCTTTGTTTTTCCCGTCCGCCGAGAGTAGTTTGCTCGGGACGCGCAAACGAGTAAGTCTGGGGGTGTGATGAGTCTCCATTATATACATGTTTTAGGACTCATTTAGGCTTATTATCATGCATAGGTACTGCATATTAGGTTGATTATCGCTTATATTGGATTAGTTGTTTATTTCTGTAAATAGTACCTTCCTTAGCCTACTTCTGTGTGTTATCTCGGATGTTCCCTTTTATTCTCTTTGGTGCATATTTTAGGCCGCTGGGTTATTTATTTCTAGGCCCCAATGGGTATGTTTGAGTTTGCTGCAGGTACAAGGAGCTGAAATGCATTCCAGGGGGGCAATCCATGTGATTCCATGAAAATCAGAACCTGATCGTGCGATTTGTTCTCGCACGATCAGGCGCACGATCACTATACAAATCGCACGATCAAATGCAGATGTTCGTCCAGGGTTCTAGTTGCTCGCGCACGACCAATGACAATAGTGCGCACGACCACTGGTCGTGCTCCACTGCTCGTGCACAATGTTTATTCTGCTCCATATTTATAGACCGGTTCCGCGATTTTAGGTCATTCAGCACTGTTTTGGGCGCGAATTCTTCCGCAAGCTCCGCCGTTTTCCCTCTCCAAGCTCCATCCATCCCCTTCCTTGGGAAAGCTTCTTCCATCGATCCTAAGCTCCATCAAGGGTTCCGGAAGCATTCCCCGCCATCTATAGCAAGTATTTTATAGTGTGGCATCTCCAATGGGCTAAGTGGAAGAGACCCAGCTCTGAGAAGAAGACGGATGATGTTTGGAGGTAGTGACAGCCTCTGAACTCCGGAAGCAGCCAAGGACTGAGCTCGGAGGAGGCTTGACAACCCCCCATTGCGGCCAAGATCTACGGCGAGGCTTCTCATCTCGTGGTTTCCTCTACCCTCTCTCTTTTGGAAATGTATGCTTAACTATTGTATTGTACTAGAGTGATCTCTATTTGTTTATGAATGGAAGTATACTCTTGTTTTATTTCTCGCTTAATGCTTTGCTGTGATGCGCTCCACCCCCACTCCACTTCCACACACACGTTCTAGCTAGCCATCTAGCAATTGCTAGTTGTGATGTTGGCGAAGAGATGAACTCGACCCTCACAAAACCCCACACTGTGGCCATTTCACTCGCATACCGAAGCGCGACATTGCGGCAGCTGCATTCACCCCCACTTTGCAAAGAGGTGTGTGTGACCCTCAATCATCACAGTTACTTTCCGTACATGCGCTTTCCGAAGCACGGCATCGCGGCCGTTGCATCCATCCCGCCTTGCGAAGCGGAGTTTTGACCCTCATCTTATTTCTGTGTAGTAATTTAAGAAACCAAAATCAAAGCTCCGATTTTTCCTTTAATTTACTCTCGTAATTATTTTCTCAATCCGAAGAGTCAAACTAACCACGCGCATTCCTTGAGAAACGATATTCGCGGACGTACTCCCAACTTTATTACTTGTGTGACCGGTGCACTTACCGAATGCCCATCATCGATCTCAAGTTGTCAAGTCGCTAGCAGCTTGTAATCTCTTGTGTTTTGTGCTTCTCTCCTCCGTGATTCTTATGAATCATGTCTCGCCATGTATACCTCGCATTGTAAAGAGATAGTTAATACCAAAGCACTATTCATTCTTCCCATTGTCAATGTGTTTTGCTATACTTGTGGAAAGTGTGTGAATTGTTCCGCATTTTTTACTTCAACTCCGGACCTCAAATTTTTTAACACATCCTTAATGTAGGGGGGGGGGGGTGCATGCGGATCTGATGATAACCTGAAAAAGCATCTAAAAAGGCATTACAGGGAAACCGACGGCTGAATCAACCAGCGCGTCGATTCTAGGAAAGGGATAGCAATCCTTGGGGTATGATTTATTAAGCAGGAAAAATCGATACATATCCTCCACTTACCTCTTCCCTTTTTCACCATAACCACGTTGGAGACCAAGCCTGGGTACTTGATCTCCAACACAAACCCTGCCTGGAGGAGCTTACGCACCTCCTCTCGGATGGGCCCTTCCAGCTTGTCTTCTATGACCCTCTTCTTTTGACGGATGGGGCGGGTGCCGATGTCGACGTTGAGGCGATGGCAAGCCACATCTGCATCGATCCCGGGCATTTTGCGGCACTCCATGTGAAGACTTCTACGTTCTCCTGGACGCATGCCAGGATTTGCTTCTGCTCCTCCAGGCTGAGTGATGAGTCTGATTTATATAGAATTTTTCTTACTCATCTGGACTTGTTTTCACGCATTTGCACTTCACTTTCTGCACATTATTGCTTATATTGCATTGATACTATGGATTACACGGAATGCACCTTTTAGGCCTATTGTGGTGTGCAATTGTGCACTATTTTGTTGGGGGAAAGCACATTGTGCTCCCCATTCTTCTTATGCTTTTATACTTGTGCTGGAGGTGTGTTCCCAGCGTTTGGGTGTGTTGTGCAGGTGGGCAGATCGTCCATATTGCCCAGAATTCATCCTGTATGAATCGCACGGTCGTGCGTTTTCTTGACGCACGGTCGGCTGCGATCGTGCGTTATGATCGGCTGGTCAATATGGTGATCTGCCCTGCTCGTGCGTTTTCTTCACGCACGATTGGCCTCAACCGTGCGCGAACAAAATGCACGACCTCCTATTGGTTGCCGGATTGGCTTCGACCGTGCGTGAGGATAACGCACGGGTGCACCTACGTCGTCTTCCTGGCATTTGTTCTCGATTAATATCGCACGGTTCACGCACGGTCGTGCGTTCAACCATGCGTGACCAAATTTCTGATTATTTTGTATAAAAGCTGCAGCTCTTGCCCTATTCTGGATCGACTTTCTTTCTCGCGCCCAGAGCTCTAGTTCCGCGCCATTTTCTCCGCTCCATCACCGCCACCATCGGGAGGAGCTCCGGCCGCCATTCTCTTGCAAATCTCAAGTCGGAGCATCCTCTAGGCCTCCTCCATTGTTCGTGCACCTCCAAAGCTATATTTTGAGGGATTCCATGCTGCACTTATGAGGTTCTCTGGTGAGATCGTGGCCAAAGAAGATTGACGGAGAAGACGGGTATAATAGAAGAAAGTGACAGCTCTTCCGGACCCTGGACGGCAGTTGGAGCCCGAGCTCGGACAAGGATTGACAAGCCTACATTCCAGCCGTGAACCTCCGATGAGTCTCCGTGCTTTGGTTGTAATCTCGACACCCTTCATTTTGTAGTACTGTTTTTCTTCTATTATTTGGGTGTATGAACAATGTTTGATAAACCTTGTATTGTCATTTAATATTTCATTTCTATGTGAAATCGTTATGTGTGGTTTATGCAAGTGAGGAGCGCCCCATTCCATCCTCCATCCCGCCATCATGTTCATGTGACACACTAGCAATTGCTAGTGGCGTGCTAGTCGACGAGGTGCTTGCGACCCTCATTCCACCTGCCTACTCGCCCATCCGCCTAGTGAAGCGTGGCATACTGGCATGTGTAATCCATTTGCCTAACGAAGCAGCGCACTCAAGGCCTGCACAGTTCGATTCCGCTTGCCTACTCGTCCATCCGCCCTTGCGAAGCAGCGCGCTCAAGGTCTGCCTAGTCTCCATCCCGCCAAGCGAAGCATTGCATAGCGGCATTGCATAGGAGTAGTTGTGGTATTTTCTTTTATTTCCACAAACCAAATCACCCCCCTTTTGTTGGAGCTTGCTTTCCGCATCTCTTGGTTTGAGAATAACAAATACCGTGTTGTATTTGATCTAGTCTTTTGTGTGTTTATAGTGGCCAGGTTGTATAGGTTCAATGAGGAGACAAGTCCTCGTTCATGGGCATGATCCGAGAACGACAAGTCTCAGGTTGGATGAGTTTTGTGTGCTGATCTTAAAATGGCCATAACTTTCAATCCAGGAAGAGTTACGGAATGTGCCACCCCATTTCGGAGATGAGAACGACTCAATCTACAGTCTGGAGAAGTTTCGGATGGCAAAAATGAAGAGGAGATGTCGGAAATCCGACATCGATGTCGCCCAGGCGACAGCTCCACGATTCCAGCAACTGCCCGCACGATGGCACGACGGCACGACAGCGACAGTTTAGCGCTGTCGGAAAATTCCGACAGTCACTGTCGGAAATTCCGACAGCGATTTTCTATAAAATGGTTCCTTTGGTTCGTGCATTCCATGCTCTGAAGATTCTAAGTCCCTTCCTGAGTGCATTCCATCCAGAGAGCTCCAGAACCTCATGAACTCCCATTTATGCTGAGAAGGTTTGAAATTGAAGACGAGATCGGACGCGCTTCTACATCAAGGATCATCTCGAGGCTTCAACCTTCATTTCAGAGATCTGAATTTCTAGGGAGTTGTCTTTTTTTTTATATTGTATTTTCATTTACTCATATTTCATTTTGTATTGGGGAAGAAATCGTCGTCTTGCGTGCGGCGTCTAAGTCCTTGCGTGGCTTAGGGGAAAATCGCTTCTTTGTGCGGAGCGTCCAAGTCCTTGCGTGGCTTGGTGGGAAATCGTGGCCTTGTGTGCTACGTCTAGATCTTGGGAAGATCTAGAGGATAGGCTTGGGCTTGGTCTAGGGAGAGACAAGTGATAGCCTTCCGATCCTTGGGAGAAGGATTGGTAAACAAAAAGAAATTTACATTTGTACGCCTCCGATTTCTAACGATATAGAAATCAAATTTATGTAAACACTTTTTCATATATATAATCATGTCTCTTTTGTGTTTACTTGATTTGTATCATTTGGCGTAATCTCTATTATATTGTGTTCTAAGTTTTCAATTCTAAATCTAAATTGTTTATTTCAATCTCCTTCATTATAAAACAATTTAGAAATTATCTTGAAAATTATAGAAAGAATTTTATTCCCTTATTCACCCCCCCTCTAAGGGCGCCGTAAGATCCAACACCTTTCGCACCCATCCGACCTAAAGTTCTTCAATCTCAAGTCCTTCCTCGATAGTTAACTCCACCTTACAGTGTTCCTTTGAGATTCGATACTCGGGGATTTGCTCCTCGTTTTATATTACTTGAAAGATCGCTACACTGTCATTTCGTACCGCAGTCTTGCTACCGCATATAGCGGTGTGCTAGATTCGTGAGTCAAGTTTTTGGCATCGTTGCCGGGGAACACAGTCGTGTGAGTTGCTGTAGAGGGAGACAAGAGAGAGTAGTTCTTCCAGTGTGTATAGCCTCTTTATTATTTTTGTTTGCTTTTTAATTATATATTATTTGTTATTACTCCTTCCTCTTCTGTTTTTAAGTATTAGGCAAGTTTAATCCAAGTAGTTTTATCAGTATGTGTAAATTTCCTTGCAAAGAATTTCAGTTTCGTTTTATTTGCTTTAATTATTGAAAATATCGTCATGGCATATTTCTCCTAGCACTTAAGATAAGATGGTTTATTATATAGACCAAATGAAGGAGTTAAATGCTAGGCAGTGTAGGAACGTTGTTTGCTTGTTGTGTCGAGGAGAGGGTCATGAATTGAGGGATTGTCCTAGTCTCTTCAATCCTGACCGTTGCTCCTTCACTCATGACAACATTGTCCCTATCACTCATTCTTTACCCATGGAGGCAATCGTGCCCTCTATCCCCGAGCTTATTTCGTGCATGGACTCCTCACTCCATGTGTATGGCTTCACTCCTAGTGATGAAGATCACTCATCTGTTGGCCAACAAGGAGAGGAATGGGAGCTCCTAGATGCACCTGAGTGGGATGAAGAAAGTATTCTCTCCATCGGGGAGGCATTAGCAGATCTTTTTGCGGAGGAACCAAATCTTTTTGTTCCTCCAATTTCTTTACAAGCTTTTTCTACACACATTTTTTATGATCCTGTCGAAGTAATTGAGCAGGGTGATGATTCTGTGCCTGAGGCTGCACCCCAATGGGATAATGAGGATGCTCTTTCTGATGAGGAGGCTTGCACTTCCTCATGGGACGAGGAGGTCCAACTCACCACCGAGGCCCTTGAGTTCACTGGCCCCCCTCGCTATGATACTTACGATGATGATAGTGATCTATCCTTGGAACTTGTCGGGAGTGAAACCGGGATCACTCCCCCGATTGATTTTTATTCATGTTCTTCTTCTTATTTATTTCTTGATCCCCTTTCTCTATCTGAGCCTGTGCAGGTTGAGTCTTCACAGGTACCCCAAGAGGACTTGGAGCATGATGCTTAAGTCAATGATGAGTGTATCCTCTCATGTGAGGAGGTTGATCCCTCCTCCATAGAGGAAGCCTCGTTCATTGCTTTCTCTTCCCGACGCCTCCCTGAAGACGACACCTTGCTGGGCAAGGATTTAGTTTGTGGCGAGATAAGTGAGGACCAGCTCTACTCCTTTTCTTACTTCCTATTCCCGCTACTTGTGTTCAGCAGGTATTTTTATTTAGGTAGGGGAGTAACTGTTCTGTCTCCGTATCGATATCCGCTACCGACACTCACATTAGAACAGTTGCATGTTCATTTTCTTTTTCATACTCTCATTAGCTAGAACTATTTTAAATTTGAATAAGTCGTGCTGGGATGACAATAACCCCAGTAGTTATCTAACCTTTTCCTGCATTCTTATTTCATCTTGTTTAGTTTAGTTAGCTGTATTTCATTTTTATGTTTATATATTGTCTTTTGTTTTTGCGGAGCTCACCCCTGCAGGTATACTTTTTATGGTTGGCGGATACTGCAGCTTTGTCTTGTTTACACGTCAATCTTCTGGTATGCTCACTTGCTGAGCATTGGGTACTTTCTTCCCCTAGCACTCATTTAAATTTCATGTTGATATTTTATGCTGGTTGGTTTAGTTTAAGTCTGGGGGAGAGATATTTATTGTACCCACTGCACGTGCACATCTCAGTACATGCTAGAAGTATTTTATTTCAGTTATTTTATTTGTTCATCTTCATCGCACACCACTACACCCACTTTAGCGCACACTCACTTGTGTGTGTGTGTTTCCGTTCGCGTTTATCTTGGTCTGGAATGCGAAATAGGATGTTAGCTTAGGAATTGCAAATCGGAGTGCGATGTTGACTCTTGTAGTGCTCTAGTCGCATCCGCATGCTCTAGTAGAAATTTGAGTAAAATTAGATTGTTTCTATGCATTTAATTTACGATTAGTGTTTTTGCGTAGTTTTAAATTTATTATACTCAATTGGTGAATGTGAATGAAATTGGCGGTAGCACCGTGTTGTGTGTAGGCAAGCGCTAGTTGTGTGTTGCTCGAGTCGGAAGGAAGGTTTACCTTTCTCGTGGGCTAAGAACTTGCCCCAAGCGACTCTTGAAGCATGGGCGAGATCAACTCATATTGTTAAACGTGATGTAGGCCACTTTTTTGGCTAGTTTGATCCTTGTTTTCCTTGACCTATGCGTTTACCTTTGCAAGCCAAGTTTGTGCCTACCCTTCCTTTGTTTCAGCTCTTCTTTCAATCACCAAAGCCGGAAACTTACCCTATTGTCGCAACCAAGTAGCGAGCTAACTAAAATCATATTTCTGGATTTGGTGTGATGTTTGGAACCTTTGTGATGTGAAAGAAAAAGTGTATTGTGTGCTGAACACATTATTGTAAACCAACCGGGGATAAAAGAAAAAGAAAAAAAAATGAAGTTAAAAGAAAGATCTGAAAAGAATTGGAATGAAAAGAAATCCCTTTGAGCGTAATAGAAAATTCAGTTGGTATTTGTTGGAGTAGGCTGTGTGCACACCCAGATTCCAAGCTAGGTCTGGGGGTGTGTCACACTAGCATCGTTCTTGGTCTTGTTTTGGTACAGCTATATCTTTTGACTCATTTGGGTTGCGTAGCCGTCTCGTTTATCATTGAATATCATACCGTAACCTAAGCCCCATTATAACCTGAAAGCCATATTGATTTAACTTGTGAGTTTGCTAGCGCCGTTGATGCGCAAAACTATGCTTGCAAACGATAACGGCAAGTGTACCGTATCGAATGTAGTATAGGTTGATAAAACAAGGTCGTATTAGACTCGGGGCGGTTAAGTACTCTTACTTCGGAAAATCTCTATTATTTTATCGAAAGAAACTTGGTTTGGTTGGTTGCAAGGAAGAGAAATAAATTGTTAAAACTATGATAAGAAGGATTAGCACTCAACCTCGAATCACCTTGGAAAAAATAAATAAATAAAGAAATAAAACTTCTAATTCTCTTTAGAAGAAAAGCTTGACCGTGGAGGTTCCCGATTTATAAACGTACCTCTCTCAAGGATACGCCTAACTGAGTTTAGGTTGATTAATCGAACTCTCGTTCTAGAATCGAAACCCCTAAAACTCGCTTTATCGAAGTGAACCCCTCTATTGGATATAACTCCAATCCGGGAGATTTATGTCGTCCTCTCTCGAGGAGTGCATTCAAATCTCTTTATCCTTGAAATGATCGATTCGAACTCAAACCTCTCGATTATTAGACTACGAAAACAATAATGAGATTATATATCGATAATATAATCTCAATCAATATAAATTCAAGGATAAATCTTAAGCGATCTAAATACGAGAAAAAGAAATTCTAAACTAAATTATGAATTATATTTTCCTTGGATCATCTCGGCTGAGAACTAATGAAATTTAGCTACTCATGGAGATGGAGGAATTGATGAAATACAAGAAGTGCATAATGAAGATTGAGAGTAGAATAAGAGAAAAAGAACTATTTTATTAATTGAAAAGAAATTACAACTAGGAAATAAGAAGTTACAAACCTGAAATGAAAGTGCAAGCTAAGAAGGAAGATTACAAGCTTAAGAATGACAAAAACAGTGCAAGAAAATAAACTTAGAACTCCCACAATTCGTCCCCAAACATCTGGAAAAGCTCCCTTTAAATAGCTGAATTTTTGGTGTTACACGCCCTTGGTCACGCCCGTGACCAAGGGCGTGTAAGGGGTGTGATTTGCTATGAGCGGAGAAGGCACCGTCTGGCTTCAATGCAGGCGTTACGGACGTGTCACTCCCTAGGTCACGCCCGTGACCTAGGGCGTGTAATCTCAATTAAGTGTTGTTGGCAGGAAGCTTCGGCGGGAAATTGGCGCAGGAAAAGTCACGCCCGTGTGCTGGATGTCACGCCCTTGGTCACGCCCGTGACCGAGGGCGTGTAATTTTAATTGACATGGCGGCGTGCTCCGGATGCTTGTGGCGGGTCGTGGCCGTGACATTTGGTCACGCCCTTGGTCATGTCTGTGACCTGGGGCGTGTACTTGGCGAAATCTTCACGGAGCGTCCCCGGAGTGGCAGAAGCAGGTCTGGAGTATTTCGTAGGTTACACGCCCATGGTCACGCCCGTGACCTGGGGCGTGTAATTTTAACTTTTTGCTCGAAACAGCCCAAAAAAACCTGAAAACACAAAATAAACTTAAGTTAGCTTATGAAATAACAATGGAAGGATTTATATGATAAAATTCCTAAAAATAACATAATTTTATATAAAAAAACATAATAAACCTAAACTAAAAGATGAGTAAATAAATTACTCATCAAATACCCCCATACTTGCTCATTGCTCGTCCCTAGCAATCCTTTTTTCACAAGGGTAAGAAAAATTAATGCAAGATAGAATTATGAAGACTAGAGAGTAAAATGCGAAGTATTATGCTGGCATGTGTAGATATTTTAGTAAAAAGATGTTCTTGGCATAAATGCTAATTTATGAAATACTTCAAAAATGCGTTATAATTATTTATCATTACTTTAAAAATAAGTCGACGGTCAATCAAAAAGTTATGTGAAGGGAGAAAATAGCGTGATTGCTGAGATTTAAATTACTAGATGTAGACATTCGGGGTGGCCTCCAAAGAAATCCATCAATGTCGACAACCATAGGCTTGCCCGTTTGCACTTTCTCCACTACACTTCGAACTAAATCGACTCTATGGATCTTTAGGACTTAAATAGGGTACATTTTAAGGCTTGGGTTTAAGGGTGAGGTAACAATGATAAACATGAAGGCGCATTCCACTTAAACAAAATTTTTGAGCTAAAAGAAAATGATTGCCACCACAAAATAATGAAGCTTTACCTCCATACTCGCATTTTTTCAAAGGGGAAACACTCTCATACTCTTTTATTTAAATCATGAATCTTCATAATTGGGATCATTCCAAGTATGCATCTACATACCTAGGCCGCATATCATTATGAGATTATTGCTTTTTGAGATTTAAACATTTTTTTTGAATTGATACCCATAATTTTTTCATAGAATCGTACCCAAATATTTTTTTTTTCAATTTAGCTCAAAATTTCAAAGTGTTCATTTGGGTTTTGGGCTTTTTAGCTTTGGTGCCGAAATGATGAGGGTGGATCAAATGAAGGTGTAAGGCTCAAATTTGTGTGAACAATGGTGGTAAATCTAGGTTGGGTGCAAAGGCTCAAACTATCCAAAGAAAGGCCTAAATCATTTCCGTAAAGTTAATTTGTCTAAAGCGCACATGTTTCGAAAATAGCTTGGGGCAAGTTCTAGACATCGAGAAAGGACACCCTTTTGTTCAATTCGAGTAATAGCTTTCTAACAATCTTCTACATACTCACCTAAACTAATTTTGGATAAGACCGGATTCGAATTTAAAAGTAAAATAAATTATTACTACGCAAATTAATAAAACATAATTTTAGATCTATGCCAAGAATTTAATTTTACACCAAAACTACTCAAAGACAAGCATATGACTAGGAGCACTACATGAGTCAACAATTTTACTCAAAAGTTTCAAAAACTATTCTAGCACAAAATTATTTTTAGTCCATATGAAAAACAGTCTACTTAGAACTTACAATTTAGCAAGTGGGAGTTTTGATGAATAAAAAGAACATTTTCTAATAGATTTTTTTTTTGTTCTTGGACTTCCCAAGATCTGCCCAGGGAATTTTTCCGGTAAAACTACAAAGAAAGCTATGCTACACCCCCATACTTAAAATTAAACATTGTCCCAATGTTTAAAACTAAGTATGAAAGATAAAACTAAAAAAAAATGACAATAACGAAAAATAAAGATATATTACTAAAGTGTAAAGAGGGCTTCCCTGAACGGTAGTCGGGGTTGCTGGTCGAACACCTGCAGAGTTAAATTAGAAAAACAAACAAGAAAAGAAAGATAAAAATAAAGAGGCTAACATTGGGTTGCCTCCCAAGAGCGCTTTGTTTACCATTGCGTAACTTGACTAAGTGGTAATTTTAAAGATTTTGGAAGTGAATGGTTTCGATGTGTCCGGGCGCTGGGTCGCCCGGGTGATATAATTTTAAGCGTTGTCCGTTGACTTTGAAAGAGCCTTTTTCCGGGTGCTCTATTAGCACCGTTCCGTATGGCCAAACTTCTTTAACTATGAAGGGACCGGACCATCGTGATTTTAATTTACCCGGAAAAAGCCTAAGTCTTGAATTAAATAATAGGACTAAGTCTCCCGGTGAAAAAGTTTTTGGATTTTTGATTTTTTTATCATGATAACATTTTGTGCGCTCCTTATAAATCTTATTATTTTCGTAAGCGTTTGCGCGCCACTCGTCTAATTCATTTAATTGTAGTTTTCTGTGCTCGGAGGCTAAGTTTAAATCCAAATTTAAAAATTTTAGCGCCCAAAAGGCGCGATGTTCTAATTCCACCGGTAGATGACAAGATTTTCCATAGACTAATCGGTATGGTGTACATCCGATGGCGGTTTTGTACGCTGTCCGATATGCCCATAGAGCGTCGTCTAATTTTAGCTACCAATCCTTCTTATTAACGGACACAGTTTTTTCTAAAATTCTTTTAAGTTCACGGTTCACCACCTCCACTTGGCCATTTGCTTGAGGGTGGTAGGTGGTAGATAGCTTGTGGGTAACTCCATACTTTGCTAAAATTTTAGCAAGTTGGTTGTTACAAAAATGTCTGCCCCGATCACTAATTAGTGCTCGGGGTGTGCCAAATCGTGAGAATAATTTTTTAAAAAATTTACGACGACTCTCGCGTCGTTAGTGGGAAAAGCTTGTGCTTCTGCCCACCTTGACACGTAATCGACCGCAACAAGGATATATTTATTATTAAAAGAGGAGGGTAAAGGACCTACGAAATCTATTCCCCAAAGATCAAAAATTTCGCATTCTAAAAAAATATTTTGTGGCAGTTCGTCTCGGTTAGAAATGTTACCTGATCGTTGGCACCGATCACAATTGCTCACGAAATTGTGAGCATCTTTAAATAAGGTGGGCCAATAGAAGCCCGACTCTAGCGCCTTTCTTGCGGTCCGGTTCGCTTGTTAATGGCCACCGGTTGGCCCTTCGTGGCAGTGCCGCAGAATTTGGGCGCCTTCCTCGCCCGAAATACACCTTCTTACCACTTGGTCCGCGCAGACACGAAATAAAAAGGGGTCCTCCCAAAAATAATTTTTCAAATCTGAAAAGAATTTCTTCTTTTGTTGACTTGAAAAATCTTTTGGTAGGACCCGGACCACTAAATTGTTGGCCAAATCCGCGTACCAAGGGGTGGAAGAAGTCGTTACCTTTTCGATGGCAAGGAGGTGCTCTTCAGGGAATTTGTCATCAATTTCGGCTTCCACTAGCGCTCCTGCAGCCGGATTCTCCAACCGTGAGAGGTGGTCGGCCGCAACATTCTCTGCTCCCCTTTTGTCTTGGATCTTCAGATCGAATTCTTGTAGTAGGAGGATCCACCTTAGCAGTCGAGGCTTTGCATCCCCTTTTTGTAATAAATACCGGAGAGCGGAGTGATCTGTAAAAACAATAACTTTTGAAAGAGTTAAATATGATTGAAATTTATCAAACGCAAAAATTATAGCCAAAAATTCTTTTTCCGTTGTTGTATAATTTGCTTGTGCGGATGTTAGCGTTTTGCTTGCATAATAAATCGGGTGAAAATATTTATTCACCCGTTGGACTAAAACTGCACCTACAGCAAAATCGCTAGCGTCGCACATGATTTCAAACGGAAGAGACCAGATTGGCGCGATTAAAATCGGTGATTTGATTAGTTCATTTTTGATTTTATTAAACGCTTTTAAACATTCCTCATCAAAATTAAACGCGGATTCTTTTTCTAGGAGATGAGTTAGCGGTTTCGTAATTTTTGAGAAATCTTTTATAAACCGCCTATAAAAACCCGCATGTCCTAGAAAACTTCTAATAGATTTTATATTGGTAGGAGGGGGAAGTTTTTCTATGACCTCGATCTTGGCCCTATCGACCTCGATCCCCTTACTAGAAACTTTATGTCCGAGGACTAACCCCTCTCAGACCATAAAGTGGCACTTCTCCCAGTTGAGTGCCAAATTCGTGTCTTCGCAGCGTTGAAGAACACGATCAAGATTATTTAGACAATTAGTGAAAGAATCGCAGAAAACAGAAAAACCATCCATGAATACTTCCATGACGTCTTCGATAAGTTCATTAAAAATTGCCAACATACATCTTTGGAATGTAGCCGGCGCGTTGCAAAGTCCAAACGGCATTCTTCGATATGCGAAGGTGCCGAACGGACAAGTGAAGGTGGTTTTCTCTTGATCTTCGGGGCAATTGGGATTTGAAAATATCCCGAAAGACCATCGAGAAAACAATAGTGCGAATGACCGGATAAGCGTTCTAAAATTTGGTCAATAAATGGTAACGGAAAGTGATCCTTGCGGGTAGCATCATTTAATTTTCTGTAATCGATGCATACACGCCAACCCGTAACAGTACGTGTCGGAATCAACTCATTATATTCGTTGGTGATTACCGTTATTCCTCCCTTTTTAGGCACGACTTGCACTAGGCTAACCCAAGTGCTATCAGAAATTGGATAAATAATTCCCGCGTCTAATAATTTTATAATTTCGGCCTTAACGACATCCTTCATGTTTGGCTTAAGGCGTCGTTGGGGCTGAATAGCGCCGCGAGAATTATTTTCTAAACTTATTTTGTGCGTGCAAAACGAGGGGCTAATCCCCTTTATATCCGAAATTTGCCATGCAATTGCATGCCGGTGATTATTTAAAATTTTAATTAATTCGGAAGTTTCCGAATCGTTAAGTGCGGAAGATATTATTACGGGCAGTTTTGAATTTTTTTCTAAAAATATGTATTTTAAATGTTCCGGCAATTGTTTTAATTCTAAACTCGGTGGCTCCTCGTAAGATGTTTTTATTTTAAAAATATTTAAGTTTACTTCTTCAAATTTGGTTGGCCGAGTTTTTTCTTCTAAACAAAATAAATTTGCAATTTCCGGATTTTTAAATAAAGGCGAAATTATTTCAGAAAACGACGTTATTTCCTCTTCAAAATTTGTTTCTAGGGTAAAACAAGAGTCGTCGTTTGGAAACGCATTTCTCATCGATTGATTTATATTAAAAATAACTTCTTCCTTCCCAACTAGTAGGAGAAGGTTTCCGTTACTTACGTCAATTATAGCCCGAGCGGTGGCTAGGAAATGCCGGCCAAGTATGAGTGGTACTTCAACGTCCTCTTCGATATCGAGGATGACAAAGTCTACCGGAAAGATAAACTTGTCGACCTTTACTAGCACATCCTCAATGATCCCGATTGGATACTTTACCGATCGATCCGCTAGTTGGATGCTTATATTGGTTGGGCTTGGGGTGCCCAAACCAAGCTTCTTAAATAAGGAGAACGACATAAGATTTATGCTCGCCCCTAGATCGGCCAAGGCGTTTTTAATTAGTAAATTTCCGAACAAACACGGGATGGAAAACCGTCCCGGATCATTTAATTTTTCCGGTAATTTATTAAGAACTATCGCCGAACATTCTGCATTAAGAGAAATACGCGAAATATCTTCAAGTTTCTTTTTATTTGATAGTAAATCCTTGAGATATTTCGCGTATTTAGGCATTTGAGAGAGTGCCTCGCAAAATAGTACATTAATTTGTATTTGTTTTAAAATATTTATAAATTTTTTATACTGTTCCTCGTTGCGCTCATTTTGTAATTTAGAAGGATACGGAATAGAAGGCGTTTGAATAATCCGCGGAGCTAAATCAGAAGAGTTTAAATGCGGAGTTGGAGTTAAAACGTTTACCTTAGGTTCGGCCAAATTTGAACTTTTTACCTCCTTTCCGCTGCGGAGGGTTATAGCGTTGGCGCTCTCCCGTGGATTGGGCTCAGTATTGCCCGGTAGAGCTCCCTGTTGGCATTTGGAGAACATCTTGGCGAGTTGTCCAATCTGATTTTCTAGGCTTTTAATAGATCCGGAAAGGTTCCGGATATTGGCATCAGTAGAAGCGACGTATTTGGTGAAGACCTCTTCAAGTGAAGGTTCCTCTGGTGGTTGTGGTGGAGCGAATCCGGGAGGATTCATTTGTGGGGGGCGTTGAGCATTATTGGGGTTGCTCCATGAAAAATTCGGGTGGTTACTTAAACCCGGATTATAACTATTAGGAAGATTATTATTTGGGTTATAAGGAGGACGATAGGAGTTCCCCATATAATCAACTTGTTCTTGATTATAATTATTATTATTATAATTATTAGCCCCGTTAATGGCAGAGGAAGCAGACATCTCCGCCATTTGCTTAGTAAGCCATTCTACTTGATATGTTAAATTCGGGGTGGCCTCGACTTCAAAGAGTCCGGTCGGTTTGTTAGGCCGCGACCGTGGCGCATTCCACTGATAAGCATTCATGGCCATCTCCTCAAAAAGCTCTTGAGCGGCATCTGGGGTTTTGTTATTTAGAGTTCTCCCAGCTGCTGCATCAATCATTTGCCTCGTTTGGAGATTCAAACCATTGTAGAATGTTTGAACTTGTTGCCATAAAGGAAGGGCGTGGTGAGGACATCTCCGCAATAATTCCTTGAAGTGCTCCCATGTGTCATAGAGAGACTCCGAGTCTATTTGCGTAAACGAGAGAATGTCCGTACGTAATTTAGCGGACTTCGCCGGAGGAAAATATTTTGTTAAAAATTTCTCCGTCATCTCGGCCCATGTAGTGATGGAACCTCTAGGAAGAGATCCCAACCATTGCTTGGCCTTAGTCCGCAAAGAAAATGGAAATAGACGCAAGTGAATGGCGTCATCGGTGACGCCATTAATTTTAAACGTATCGCAAATTTCCAAAAAATTCAATAAATGTAAATTTGGATCTTCATCTGGTAACCCGTCAAAGATAACTGTTTGCTGTACCATTTGAATGATACTCGTTTTGATTTCAAAATTATTATTTGCCACCGCCGGGCGAATAATACTTGATTGTGTTCCCTCCCAATTTGGCCTCGCATAATAGGACATAGTCCGTAGCGGAGCCTCATTATGGTCGGGGTCACCCATTATATCTTCGTTAGTTTCTCCGACTGACTCTTCGCGAATTATTGGTAGATCACTAAATCGGAGACGTCGTCGCAAGGTGCGCTCAATTTCCGGATCAAAACCAAATTAAAAATCAATTGAAGAGTTTCCTCGGGTCATAAACCAAAAGAAAAGAAAAGAAGCGGAAAAAGAAAAAGGGAAAATAAGATTTTAGATAAATAAATTAATTTTTATTTAATTATATTTTTTTAGATTTTTTTTTTATTATTAGGTGATTTAAAATTAGTCCTGGACTTCCCAAGATCTACCCGGTGAAGGGTTTGCAAGGTACTAGAGGCTATGATGGGAATTCAAACCCGAAGCGTCCTTTCCAGGAATTTAATTGCACCTTAAAATTAAGAAAAAGATAAAATTAATAGATATTTCGGTTTTCGAAATATCAACCGTTTCCCCGGCAACGGCGCCAAAAACTTGATGCGCAAAACTATGCTTGCAAATGATAACGGCAAGTGTACCGTATCGAATGTAGTATAGGTTGATAAAACAAGGTCGTATTAGACTCGGGGCGGTTGAGTACTCTTACTTCGGAAAATCTCTATTATTTTATCGAAAGAAACTTGGGTTGGTTGGTTGCAAGGACGAGAAATAAATTGTTAAAACTATGATAAGAAGGATTAGCACTCAACCTCGAATCACCTTGGAAAAAATAAATAAATAAAGAAATAAAACTTCTAATTCTCTTTAGAAGAAAAGCTTGACCGTGGAGGTTCCCGATTTATAAATGTACCTCTCTCAAGGATACGCCTAACTGAGTTTAGGTTGATCAATCGAACTCTCGTTCTAGAATCGAAACCCCTAAAACTCGCTTTATCGAAGTGATCCCCTCTATTGGATATAACTCCAATCCGGGAGATTTATGTCGTCCTCTCTCGAGGAGTGCATTCAAATCTCTTTATCCTTGAAATGATCGATTCGAACTCAAAACCTCTCGATTATTAGACTACGAAAACAATAATGAGATTATATATCGATAATATAATCTCAATCAATAAAAATTCAAGGATAAATCTTAAGCGATCTAAATACGAGAAAAAGGTGTTCTAAACTAAATTATGAATTATATTTTCCTTGGATCATCTCGGCTGAGTACTAATGAAATTTAGCTACTCATGGAGATGGAGGAATTGATGAAATACAAGAAGTGCATAATGAAGATTGAGAGTAGAATAAGAGAAAAAGTACTATTTTATTAATTGAAAAGAAATTACAACTAGGAAACAAGAAGTTACAAACCTGAAATGAAAGTGCAAGCTAAGAAGGAAGATTACAAGCTTAAGAATGACAAAAACAGTGCAAGAAAATAAACTTAGAACTCCCACAATTCGTCCCCAAACATATGGAAAAGCTCCCTTTAAATAGCTGAATTTTTGGTGTTACACGCCCTTGGTCACGCCCGTGACCAAGGGCGTGTAAGGGGCGTGATTTGCTGTGAGCAGAGAAGGCACCGTCTGGCTTCAAAGCAGGCGTTACGGACGTGTCACGCCCTAGGTCACGCCCGTGACCTAGGGCGTGTAATCTTAATTAAGTGCTGCTGGCGGGAAGCTTCGGCGGGAAATTGGCGCGGGAAAAGTCACGCCTGTGTGCTGGATGTCACGCCCTTGGTGACGCCCGTGACCGAGGGCGTGTAATTTTAATTAACGTTGCGGCGTGCTCCGGATGCTTGTGGCGGGTCGTGGCCATGACATTGGGTCACGCCCTTGGTCACGCCCGTGACCTGGGGCGTGTACTTGGCGAAATCTTCACGGAGCGTCCCCGGAGTGGCAGAAGCAGGTCTGGAGTATTTCGTAGGTTACACGCCCATGGTCACGCCCGTGACCTGGGGCGTGTAATTTTAACTTTTTGCTCGAAACAGCCCAGAAAAACCTGAAAACACAAAATAAACTTAAGTTAGCTTATGAAATAACAATGGAAGGATTTATATGATAAAATTACTAAAAATAACATAATTTTATATAAAAAAACATAATAAACCTAAACTAAAAGATGAGTAAATAAATTACTCATCAGCCGTGGAGAGAGTGTAACCGGGCAAGCTTATGGCTCTCGTCGTTGATGGATTTCAGCGGAGTTATACCTGAATTCTGGTCTTTTGCAACACCCTCCTTAGTGGCTTGTTTACTTTCACATCGGGCACGACCGCACAAATTCTTCATGATTCACCATATGAGTATAACTAAATCTCTATTTACGCTTTGATGTGCTATTTCAGCACTGCTAATTAGCAGGCACGAAAAGCGATACGACGGCAGTGCACCAGTCGCTCAAGTAATAAAATAGGGAGGGACTCCCCGAATATCATTCTCAATGGACCGCAAGTTGGGTAGTACGACTTGCTCTAAACAGGAAATCAGTTAAAAGGATTTATAAGTAACAACAGGGGGGTTTGATTTGGTTTCCTACTCTATTGCAGAATGAAGAAAGATGCGGGTCAAAACTCCGCTTCGCACGGCGAGATGGGTGCAATGGCCGCGATGTCGTGCTTCGGAAGGCGCGTGGACGGGAAATCACTATAACGGTTGAGGGTCACACACACCTCTTCTCAAAACATCACCACTAGCAATTGCTAGTGGCTTCACCCACAACGTAACTCATAAAATCACTAGGAACAAAAGGGCTACTCATGCCACCACAACAACAGTGCATATGAACGAAAGCAATAATCCTTAAGATTTACTTAATAAGTATTCATACAACACAAAAACGAAGTAAAAGCATTCAAGGTTAGAGAGGACCACAAAGAAGAAGTCACGTCTTGGGTTCACAGCCAGAATGAGAGGTTGTCGGGCTCTCTCCGGACTCGGCCCTCAGATGGTGAGCTTGGCTCGAAGGAGGCTGTCACCGCTTCTACGATCTTCAGCGCTTCCTTGGTCTCCTTGGCGAGGAATGCTTGAGCTAATGGTGGATGAAGCTTCCTAGTGCTCCCGGATGGAAGGATGGAGGTGGAAATCACTGGAAATGGCCTTGATGGTGGAGGAGATGAAGGGGAAGCCTTCAACCCTCAAGAGTAGCGGGAAGGAAGAGATTTCCCGCTCTCTGAATCGCTCCCGGTCGTCCTTTTTCGCTCCTCCTCGTGACTGCCTCGATTCCTGCTTTTTATAGGAAACAGGCTGAAAATTGGTCACGCACGGTCGAACGCACGATCGTGCGCAGACCGTGCGATATTAACGGATAAAATATGGCTTGGAGAAGACGCTGCTCCGCCCGTGCGATTTGTTCACGCATGACCAACGCTGCCCGTGCGATCAAATGCACGGGTAAAATCCGACGCTCTGAAATCACAAAGATATAGGTCGACCGTGCATTTTACTCACGCACTGGCGAATTCGCTCGTGCGTTAAAACGCACGAGTAAACTCCGACGCTCCATTTTCTTCCCAGACACAAACGCACGACCGCACAGACCGTGCGTCAAGGAAACGCACGACCATGCGATATGCACAAAAATTACTTTTGGGGGAAAACATGACGTCAGGTCCCCTGCAAACAAGATATACCAGCTGGGAATACACGTCCAGCACACAAATACATAAAAGAAGGGAAGGGGAGCACAATGTGCTTACCCCCAACAACAAGGAATGCAATCGCACACCGAAATGGGCTTAATAGTGCACCTAGCATGGAATAGTACATATAAATGAAAACGTGCCTAAAATGTGGTGCAAACACTAGAATATCAGCCCAAATGAGTCCAAAAATATATATTTAAATGGGACTCATCACACCCCCAGTCTTAACCATTTGCACGTCTCGGGCAAACTACTCAGCTCTCCTGTCGGAACAATTATGCGAAGTCGCATGCTCTCGTGCGTAGAAATACATTAGAACAGAATTAAACTCAAGGTTATAACTAATTATTTCTAAAATAATAGTTTGGAATTTACTTTACTTGGATGGTGAATCCTGGTGAATCTTTCGGTCGCGCAAAAAGGGAAAATAGTGTGACTAATGAGTAAAGTATTACTCAAATCGAAGCTAGGGACAATCTCCTAAGAAATCCATCAAAGTCGGTGTCCATAGGCTTGCACGTTCGCACTCTCTCTGCTGCATCAGACGACTCGTATCTAAAATCAATAGGACTTATAGGCAATTATTGGGCTTAGGTTGAGTATAGACTAGGTAAGTAGAAGGACGATGGGAATCGCACTCACACAACCGTCGCACTCAAGAGAATGACAATCACCAATACAACATTTTCAGTACTTACACGACACCCCTGGACTTCAACTGAACATTAGGTGCGCGTTGAGCCAGATCTATAAAAAAATTTGCCGAGAGAAAATTATTATTGCACAACTCTTTTATTTTTCTTTTCTTTCTTTTCTTTTTTCGGCAAAAGAACATTTTTAAGCGCAATAAAACGACTCTTTTAGCTAAATTAAAGCTGCCATAAACAACATAGATGACACCAAATGCGATCGAGAAAGAAATTTCTTTCATCTCAACGGTTGGTGCGAACATAGGTTCGGCTGTATGGCTTTGGTTACATTATTAGTGGAGCTAAACAAGGAGGAAGAGTAGGCTCAAATGGGCTTGCAATGGTGATTACGTGGGTAAGGATTTCAAAAGCACAAACAGATTCGGAGATGGCCTATATCACATTTCATGACGAGTACCTCAACACACTCGTGTCGAGAGTCGCCTAGTGCAAGTTCTAGCCACCGAGAAAGGTTGTCCTTCCTTTCGACCCTAGTAATAAGCTACTACTAGTCTGCTACACTCGACCTATTGCTACCATTGGATTCACCGGATTCACCACTAAAGTAAAATAAATTTCATCTACTATAACAGAAATAATTACATTACAACTCTGAATTTTATTCTACCCTAATTGAATTTCTAGGTGTGACGGGAGCACATGACTAGAGCACTACTCGAGTCAACATTTTTCTCTACTCCTCACTCAAACACTAACAATTCAATTCTTATGAGCGGGAAAACCTCGCAGCGATACCCAATAAGCACGCGTGATCAAGTGCGCGTGAACTAGGTGCAAGTGTATGCAACAAAATATAAATCCTAACTCAGCACATTCTAGCATGTCATGCGATGTGCGTGCACATGCACAGCTCGCTCTCTCCCCCAGACTTGATTGAGAACATCTAAAATAAGCAATTCAAACATAAGTAAGAGAGGGGAAGAGTTGACATATGCTCACAAAGGAGCATGCCAGAAGTGCGGTAATCCCAATTTCTTTAAAAATAAATCTCCTTCCACGCGAGAGCATAGCTTCACCTACAATGTTAGCAAAACTGAAATAACAATACGCAAAAGGATTAAAAAGATGGACGGAACCGGGTGGTTCCCATGGGTTGTCTCCCAAGAAGCCCTTTTGTTTATCGTCATTTAAGGTGGACCAAATACCTGTATTAATCATTGTTCAAATAGCAGAGAATCTGGAGAAAGGTTTCACAGACACAGATCACAGCATAAGAAAAAGGAACTCAGCTGTACGCGCTTTTGAAGTGCACGTCCCCAGTGGCTTGTAGGCAGAAGGTGAAAGCTTTAGGGCCAAAATTGGTATTACCCAATTTTCCCCTAGCCTCTGCCAACTTGCCACTGGAAGCAGTGGAGCGAGCACTACGCTCTCTTCTTTCAAGTTTCAGTTTCTCCATGGTAGGAGAGCGCCAGCGTTGGTAGTCGTCAGATTTTCCCCCCTTAGTGGTGGGTGGCGTCACTCCCGTTACCGTAGTGGCAACTGGGTCAGCCCAAGAGACCGTCTGTTTAAAAAGTTTATTACACAATTTATTGTTAGATAAGAATTGGATATTGTCCCGAGTTAAGTTCAGCTGAATGGGTTTAGACACCAGATCTTCCTTCCTTTTCGGGTCACATTCCTTTCTCAAATCTATTTCTTCTTCTTTTCCGCATGATTGTTTCTCCTCCTTTTCTTCGTCCAACAATACTATTTCAACCTTGATTCCTGCATCACTAAGAGATTTATCAGAAATACTTTGGGGAAAGCATGGCAATGTTTCAGTCGCAATTTTGGGGCAAGTAGGGATGATAACTTTCCCAGCGGAAAAATCCAAAGTGGCACCGCTCTCTTTCAAGAACGACACTCCCAAGATGGGGATAGAGTTATTCTCCTGGGGTCCCAACACTTAGAAGTCAGCGACCACCACCGTCCCCTCAACCATGATTTCAACATTCTTCACTTCTCCCTCCGACTGAATAATGGTCCCATTAGCGAGCACCAAAGACTTCCGATCATCCGGGTTAATCTCGAGTTGCAGTTTAGCCACGTCTTGCAATGCAAGGACGTTGCGGGATGATCTGGAGTCACATAAGGCAGCAGTTTGGAAATTATTAATTGAACAATTGATTACTAATTCATTTGGGTCAACCACATCCGTGTCGGTGAGACTCTTCCCTTGATTTATAAGATTTTTTTCTCTGTTGCTAGGAAGGGTCCCCTGCGACCGCTCGGTTAACAATTGAGCCAATTGGCCCAATTGCGTCTCCAAGTTGCGCATGGACACTGTTTGGTTAACCATGTTAGAGTTCGCGGCATGCATAAACCTTTCCATCATTTCTTCAAGGTTGCTCTTCTTAAGAGTTGGGTGATGGCGCAAATCTCGCACACCGCAATAGGCGGTAGCTCGACTGCGGCACGAAACGGCAGTGTACCGATCGTTCAAGTAATATAAAATGGGAATGAATCCCCAAGTATCGATCTCTTGAGGAACACAGTAAGGTGGAGTTAGGTTTCGAGGAAGGACTTGAGATCGAAGTCCAGCGATAGGTGAAATGCGGACGAAAGGGATTTGGGTTGTGAATAATAAAGTAAAATATTACAACTACTCCTATGCAATGCCGCTATGCAATGCTTCGCTCGGCGGGATAGAAGACTACGTAGGCCTTGAACGCGCTACTTCGTAAGGGCGGATGGACGAGTAGGCAAACGGATCGAACTATGCAGGCCTTGAGCGCGCTGCTTCGTTAGACGGGATGGAATACACGGGCCGCTATGCCACGCTTCGGTAGGCGGATGGGCGAGTAGGCTAACGGAATGAGGGTCGCCGGCACCTCTTCGACAAGCACGCCACTAGCAATTGCTAGTGCGGCACACGAATGTGACGGCGGGATGGAGGATGGAATGGGGCGCACCTCAAGCAACTCAAATAGATAAATTACACAATCACATAGACATGAAATATATATGTAAATATAACTAATTCAAGTGCCACTTCATCATCATGATTAGATCTAGCTACATATACATCAAAAAGAGAAGAATAAGGCAAGAAATCGACCGAATCCGAAGTCTCGTTGAAGATTCACGGTTGGAATCGCCGGGTTGTCAATCCGCGTCCAAGCTCGGTCCGCAACTACGTCCGGGGTAGAGAGAGCTGTCACGACTCTCCAATGGACCCGTCTTCTTCGTGTCACGATCCGGTAGAGGTTGCAAACTTCCTCTTGCTCGATGGAGATGGCGGCTAGATCTCTCTTTGAAGCTCTTGGATGAAGGAGGAGGCCGAGAGGAAACTCTGGCTCAAGATTGGCGTGAAGAACAAGCCCGGAGCACCTCTAGATGGTGGGCGGCGGTGGAGGGGCGAAGTCGGATGAAACTGGAGCAGAAACGGCGGAAAACAGCGAGCGATCTGACCTAAATCGCGAGCAGCGGAATTTATAGGCGCTGGAATTAAACAGTGCGCACGGTCATTGGCGCACGACCAGTGGTCGTGCGCACTAGAATTCGGTGATTGTGCGCTCTGCCTGGACGGAACCTGCAAAGGCAGAAATTATAAAATACAATGTTCGCACGACCAGTGGCGCACGACCGGTGGTCGTGCGCACTATCGTAGGTGGTCGTGCGCACTAGCTGAATCAGAACTCATAAAATTAATGCTAAGTGCGCACGCACAGTGGCGCACGACCGGTGGTCGTGCGCACTAGCGTAGATGCTCGTGCGCATTGCACCAAACAGAACTCATGAAAAAAGGGTTAAGTGCACACGATCAAGGGCGCACGACCAGTGGTCGTGCGCGATAGAACCAGTGATCGTGCGCAGTGTTCCTGTACAGATTTGTACCAGAAACACCTGCACGACTCCTGTTCCAGCATAACCATGAATCCTGCCACTGAAAGTGGCACTTAACGATGCATGAAAACTACTAGAGATGAATAGCAAGAAACAACACCAAAAACGGGCCTAGAGGTGCACTTAGCAAGGAGTATCAAATATGAGTGAAAACATGTCTAAAGTGAAGTGCATAGACTAGAAAACCGGCCCAGATGAGTCCATAAATGTGTATATGATCAGGACTCATCACACCCCCAGACTTACCTGTTTGCGCGTCCCGAGCAAACGAATTCGGCGGAGTGTGAAAATGGTAGTTAGCAAAGAAAATTACACAAAGGAGTACAATGCGAAGTAACAAAAGCATGCAAATAGAAATTTAGTAAAAAGAGATTCTAACTATGCTAACTAATTTACGGAAGTACTAGAGCGTAAATAAAGATTTATCAATACTCAGTTGGTGAATTGTGAAGAATTTGACGATCATGCCCGGTGTGAAAGTAACAAGCCACTAAGGAGGGTGTTGCACAAGATCGGGGTTCAGGAATAACTCCGCTGAAATCCATCAACGTCGGGAACCATACGCTTGCCCGGTCACACTCTCTCCACGGCGCTAGCAAACTCGCGAGATAAATCAATAGGACTTCTAGGATTAAGATGGGGCTTAGGTTGCGGGATGATAATCAAGGGTAAAAACGAAGGCTACGCAACCAACATGAGTCAACGGGACGCTGCACCAAGCAAAACCAAAAACAAAGCTCGTGTGCCACACCCCCAGACTTATTATGAAAACTAGGTGTGCACACGGACTACTCCACAAATACCAACAGATTTTCTAATATGCTCGGGAGGATAACTTTTCAATATACTTTTTTTTTTCAGATTTTTACTTCGATACCAAAATTTTCTTTTTCTTTTGCTTATCCTCCGGTTGGTTCAAAGTCAGCAAATAGAGTTTATTTCTCCTTCACAACACAACGATTGCAAACATCACACCAAATCTGGAACATGAGTGCATATAACATATACTTGGCTGCGATAGTGGGATAAGCTTTAGGCCTTGGTGAATGGAGGAGGAGCTGAACAAAGGGAGTGGTAGGCACAAGTGTTGGGTAGCAAAGGTGAGCGAATAGGATATGGAAAGCAAAGGCTCAAACTAGCCAAAAGGTGGCCTATATCACATTTATCTCAACGAATCGCCCGCACCCATGCTTCAAGAGTCGCTTGGGGCAAGTTCTTAGCCCACGAGAAAGGTAAACCTTCCTCCCGACTCGAGCAGCACACAACTAGTGCTCGTATACACACAACACCGGGCTATCACCAATTTCAATCACATTCACCACTTGAGTAGAATGAATCTAAAACTACGCAAAAATACTAGTCATAAATTAAATGCATAGAAATAATCTAGTTTTACTCAAATGCTATTGTAGCATGTGGATGCGACTAGAACACTGCTCGAGTCAACATCGCACTCCAAATAGTAATTCCTAAGCTATCATACCAATTCGCATTCCTAACCAAAATAGTTTATTCGGAACTAAACAAATAGATAAGCGCGCGCTCATGCGGGTGCGGTGGTGTGTAATGAAAATAAACAAAATATTTTAAATGAAATCTTCTAGTATGCAGTGCAATAGTGCACGTGAGCGGGTAAACAAAACTACTCTCCCCCAGACTTAAACTAAACAATCCGCATAATATATGACATGAAAATCAGCAAAGGCTAGGGAAAGAGAGTACCCAGTGCTCAGCAAGTGAGCATACCAGAAGATTGGCGTTTAAACCAAGACTAAGCTGCAGCATCCGCCATCCAAAAGAAGTACCTGCAGGGGTCAGCTCCGCAAAACAAAAGAAACAGAAAAAGATAAACTACAATAAACTACAGCTAACTAAACAGGATGGACTAAAATAAAATGCATGAAAAGTAAGATAACTACTGGGGTTATTGTCATCCCAGCACGACTTATTCTAAATTAAAACGGTTCTAGCTAATGGGCCTATGAAAAAGAAAATGCACAGGTAACTGCTCCATTATCCGTTTCGGTAGCTGGTACCGATACGGAGATAAGGCAGTCACCCCTCTACCTAAATAATAATACCTGCTCCTCACAGGTAGAGGGAAAAGAAAGTAAGAAGAGGAGGAGGCCTGGTCCTCACTCATCTCACCAAAACTATCCTTGCCCAGCAAGGTATCGCCCACAGCAGGTCCGCAGGAGGAGAAGGCAATGAGTGGGGCTTCCTCTACGGAGGGGGGGGGGGGGGGGTCAACCTCCTCACATGAGAGGATGATCTCATCATTGACTTGAGCATCATGCTCCAAGTCCTCCTGATGTACCTGTGAAGACTCAACCTGCACAGGCTCAGATGAAGAAGGGGGGTCAGGAAATAAAAGAGAAGAATGACATAAATAATCAAAAATCGGGGGAGTGGTCCCGGTCTCACTCCCATTAGGTTGGGGAAGTAAAATAATGTTTGCATTGTCATCAATGCTACAAGATTCGGCGGGATCAACGGTGGCCAAGCTTAGGATTTGGAATTCCTCCACCGGTGCTGAGGAAAACTCCTCTTCACCTAGAAGGTTGTCCTCCTCCATAGGAGTAGGCACAATACTAAGATCAACCGCCTCCTCTTGCGACACATCATCAACAATGTCGTCAGGGACGAGTGTAGTATGCACAACGGGGAGAGGAATAGTGCTCGGATAAAAGTCGAGCACCGATTCCTCACAAAGAATCGAATCCACTAGAGGTGGTGGATGCACTGGGAGAATGGGCTCAGCAATGTCGGTGCCCAGATCAGCCACACATTCGGTGACCGTATCCATGCCATACCCTTCAAGATGTGAAGGTGACAAAGACACATAACCGGATGTTGAAGGTGTGCCGCCAGAGTTAGGAGTTGGGACGATCCGGATGTCCGGCTCGTCATCCTCGTCCAATTGGCGAAAATACTCGGCACAGTCCTTCAAGACATAATCAGTGCTCTGACAAAACCGGCACTGCCTTGCGGGCTTCTTTGGCACAGCGGGGGCTGAAGCCGAAAAGAAGTAAGACGGTAAAGGCTCCGCAGAGTAGCCATAAGACTTACGCGCACCATATGGAGTACCAGACGAAGTCGGTGCTCCATATGCTGGGCTATAAGAATTATGCCTACTATTCTCCATAGGGCATTCATCACTAGAGTGGGAGGTATCTCTACACCAACGGCAACAGAAATTAAGATGTGCCCACATAGTGCGAAGATAATACGATTCAAAATAAAAATGCTATTGTGCAAAATACTACACCTAACAAAAATTACTAAAGCAACCTAATTATAAAACAAGAAAATGGAATAAAGAGAACAGAAATAAAATAAAAGATGCGATAAACAAATGGAAGGGCTTCTCTCTCAGATTCTCCCTCTCCAGAAAACTCACACGACCGTGTTCCCCGGCAACGGCGCCAAAAACTTGATGGCGCAAATCTCGCACACCGCTATAGGCGGTAGCTCGACTAGGGCACGAAACGGCAGTGTACCGATCGTTCAAGTAATATAAAATGGGAATGAATCCCCAAGTATCGATCTCTTGAGGAACACAGTAAGATGGAGTTAGGTTTCGAGGAAGGACTTGAGATCGAAGTCCAGCGATAGGTGAAATGCGGACGAAAGGGATTTGGGTTGTGAATAATAAAGTAAAATATTACAACTACTCCTATGCAATGCCGCTATGCAATGCTTCGCTCGGCGAGATGGAAGACTACGTAGGCCTTGAACGCGCTACTTCGTAAGGGCGGATGGACGAGTAGGCAAACGGATCGAACTATGCAGGCCTTGAGCGCGCTGCTTCGTTAGGCGGGATGGAATACACGGGCCGCTATGCCACGCTTCGATAGGCGGATGGGCGAGTAGGCTAACGGAATGAGGGTCGCCGGCACGTCTTCGACAAGCACGCCACTAGCAATTGCTAGTGCAGCACACGAACGTGACGGCGGGATGGAGGATGGAATGGGGCGCACCTCAAGCAACTCAAATAGATAAATTACACAATCACATAGACATGAAATATATATGTAAATATAACTAATTCAAGTGCCACTTCATCATCATGATTAGATCTAGCTACATATACATCAAAAAGAGAAGAATAAGGCAAGAAATTGACCGAATCCGAAGTCTCGTTGTAGATTCACGGTTGGAATCGCCGGGTTGTCAATCCGCGTCCAAGCTCGGTCCGCAACTACGTCCGGGGTAGAGAGAGCTGTCACGACTCTCCAATGGACCCGTCTTCTTCGTGTCATGATCCGGTAGAGGTTGCAAACTTCCTCTTGCTCGATGGAGATGGCGGCTAGATCTCTCTTTGAAGCTCTTGGATGAAGGAGGAGGCCGAGAGGAAACTCCGGTTCAAGATTGGCGTGAAGAACAAGCCCGGAGCACCTGTAGATGGTGGGCGGCGGTGGAGGGGCGAAGTCGGACGAAACTGGAGCAGAAACGGCGGAAAACAGCGAGCGATCTGACCTAAATCGCGAGCAGCGGAATTTATAGGCGCTGGAATTAAACAGTGCGCACAGTCATTGGCGCACGACCAGTGGTCGTGCGCACTAGAATTCGGTGATCGTGCGCTCTGCCTGGACGGAACCTGCAAAGGCAGAAATTATAAAATACAATGTTCGCACGACCAGTGGCGCACGACCGGTGGTCGTGCGCACTATCGTAGGTGGTCGTGCGCACTAGCTGAAACAGAACTCATAAAATTAATGCTAAGTGCGCACGCACAGTGGCGCACGACCGGTGGTCATGCGCACTAGCGTAGATGCTCGTGCGCACTGCACCAAACAGAACTCATGAAAAAAGGGTTAAGTGCACACGATCAATGGTGCACGACCAGTGGTCATGCGCGATAGAACCAGTGATCGTGCGCAGTGTTCCTGTACAGATTTGTACCGGGAACACCTGCACGACTCCTGTTCCAGCATAACCATGAATCCTGCCACTGAAAGTGGCACTTAACGATGAATGAAAACTACTAGAGATGAATAGCAAGAAACAACACCAAAAACCGGCCCAGATGAGTCCATAAATGTGTATATGATCAGGACTCATCATTGGGGCACCTTGATTATAACTCGGTTAAGGCGGACGCGGTTGGCTACCGGAGGCTTGAGCATCGTATTGATGCGAGCCTCCTTGCCATCGTTGGCCTGGAACGTTTTGTTTCCAAGAGAAATTCGGATGACTTCTCACGCCCGAGTTATAAGTGTTATTGAACGGTGCTCCTTGAGTTTGATCATTAATATAATTAACACTTTCATCAAAAGAAACTTCAGTAGGTTGCTCACCTGTGGGGCACTCATATGCATGATGCCCTGGGTTTCCACAACCTTGACATGAGATCATCATCACTGAGGAAGTAGAGAGGGTAGGCCTCTTAAGTAGCATGGTATGGTCAGCTGGTGTACTAGACGTGTTCACCTCCAAAAGACCGCGAGTGTTCCTTGGAGCGTTTCTTCTAGCAGTCCAAAAGGAACTATGAATGGCAGTGTCTTGGACGATCCGTAATGCTTCTTCAGGGGTGTGGTTCATCAAAGTTCCGCCTGCAGCAGCATCAATCATGGCCCTGTAGTTAGGTTCAATAGCAAAATAAAAATTTTCTACTATGGCCCATGGTTGCAGCTCATGCTGGGGGCATTTCCGGAGAAGGTTCATGAACCTCTCCCAAGCTTCTGAGAGAGCCTCCTGATCAAGCTGTTGGAAGGTTGTTATTTCCCTCCGCAAGTTCACAACTTTGTCAACAGGGTGATACTTTGCCAAAACATTTTCTTGCAGGGCGTCCCAAGTGGTAGCTGTACCGGCAGGGATCGTGTGGAGCCACGCCTTTGCCTTGTCACGTAGAGAGAAAGGGAATAGCCTGAGCTTCACCGTCTCTGTTGAAACCGATTTCTCGGCTTCTGTGGAGTTCGGGGCCCTCACCGAGATGAGGGGCGACCAACCCTTACTCCTCCCAAGGGAGAGCTCTAGGTTGAAGGTTGAGGAACTATGGACTGGACCAAGGGCTTAGTGGGGAGGTCCCACCACATACCCGGAAGCCCCTTAGGAACTTCCCCTCCCAAGCCACTACTAAGCTTGGGCACCACTGGAGGCTCTCCACACCCACTAGAGAGAGAAAGTGGGGACAGAGAGAGAGAGAGAGAGAGAGAGATAGCCTAGAATGAGCCTTCTCCAAATGGTGCCCCCTTGGTCCTATTTATAGGATTTCTGAAGTTGGGCTACAAATAGCCAAAAACTGGTCTGGCAGATTACCAAAATACCCTTGAACTGGGCTACAGATAGCCAAATCCCGCTGTTCTGGGGCGCAAAACGCAGACCAAACCCTCTCCCCGGAACTGGGCGGGAGGGGTTACCTCGCGGGGCTCGGCGAACCCCCCCCCTAAATAGGGCTGGGCGAGACCCAGCCAGGGTTGCCCCCCCTGGCTGGTCTCGCCCCCTTACTGGGGCGGGGGCAAGGGGGGCGAGGGCCTCCTCCCTTGCCCCCCCTGCTGGGGCTGGTGAGACCCAGCCAGGGTCGCCCCCCTGGCTGGTCTCGCCCTCCTACTGGGGCGGGGGCAAGGGGGCCGAGTGCCTCCTCCCTTACCCCCCTGCTGGGGCTGGGCGAGACCCAGCCAGGGTCGCCCCCCTGGCTGGTCTCTCCCTCCTACTAGGGCGGGGGCAAGGGGGCCGAGGGCCTCCTCCCTTACCCCCTACTGGGGCTGGGCGAGACCCAGCCAGGGTCGCCGCCCTGGCTGGTCTCGCCCTCCTACTGGGCTGGGGGCAAGGGGGCCGAGGGACTCCTCCCTTACCCCCCTGCTGGGGCTGGGCGAGACCCAGCCAGGGGCGCCCCCCTGGCTGGTCTCGCCCTCCTACTGGGGCGGGGGCAAGGGGGACGAGGGCCTCCTCCCTTGCCCCCCTGCTGGGGCTGGGCGAGACCCAGCCAGGGTCGCCCCCCTGGCTGGTCTCGCCCCCTTACTATCGGGGTGCATTTAGACCCTTACTGCCGAGGTCCCGCTGGGGTGCGTTTAGACACCCGTCCTGCTAAGGTCGGGGGCGAGAGGAGCTCGCCCCCCCTGCATGCCTGACTAGGGAGCAGGGGCGAGAGGAGCTCGCCCCGTGCTGCTGGGGGCGGGAGGCGAGAGGAGCTCGCCCCCCCCCCCCCCCCACCCCCCCCCCCCCCCCCCTACATGCCTGGGGTGGGACGGGGGCGAGACCGCAGGGGGACCCCCCTGGGCTCGCCCCCCTAGCTGGGAGCGGGTGCGAGTTCGCCGGGCAGTGCCCGGGCTCGCCCCTCTAGTTGGGAGTGGGGGCGAGTTCGCTAGGCAGCGCCCGGGCTCGCCCCTCTAGCTGGGAGCGGGGACGAGTCCGCCGGGCAGCGCCCTGGCTCGCCCCCTTAGCTGGGAGTGGGGGTTAGTCCATCGAGCAGCGCCTGGGCTCGCCCCCCTTAGCTGGGAGTGGGGGTGAGACCGCAGGGGGAGTCCCTGGGCTCGCCCCCCTTAGCTGGGGGTGGGGACTTGCCCCTCCACCTCTCGTCCCCCTACCCAGACTGGGCAAGCGGGAGGCCTCCTCCTTCACCGCTCGTCCCCCTTGCCTCTCCCTCTCTTCCTGCATGGGTCGATGCTACTGTGATGTTCCAATGAGCCTTTGGGAGTATATTCGGCAAATATCGGGGTTGTACACAATCCCCGCTCTTTTCGAGCGTGGCTCACGCTCGGAAAGAAATGTCCAGCCCTGCATATTCGACGAGTGTCGATGGGAACCCGGTTATCGGTGCTATCTCAGAAAAAACACAGCGCCTCCTCGAGAGGTCCTCCAACCTGCCGGCCAGTGAGATCCCGGCTAGCGAGACCACCTCGTGGAGAAAACACTTAACTTCCCGAGTGGCCTTCATACCCTGTCGGCTAGCGAGAGCCTGGCTAGCGGAGCCACCCCGGGGAAAAATACTTAGCCTCCCTGAGTGGCCTCCCTACCCTGCCGGCTAGCGAGAGCCCGACTAGTGGAGCCACCTCGAGGGAGATATACTGGAAATCTTCAAAGTCACCAAGCGATCCTCGGACCTGCCAGCTTGATGGGAGCCTGGTCAGCGGGCCAGCATTGGGACTAAGTACTTGAGACTTTCCTGTCATCGAGCGATCCTCGGACCTGCCAGCTTGATGGGAGCCTGGTTAGCGGGCCAGCATCGGGACTAAGTACTTGAGACTTTCTTGTCCCCGAGCGATCCTCGGACCTGCCAGCTTGATGGGAGCCTGGTCAGCGGGCCAGCATCGGGACTAAGTACTTGAGACTTCTCAGTCACCGAGCGATCCTCGGACCTGCCAGCTTGATGGGAGCCTGGTCAGCGGGCCAGCACCGGTACTAAGTACTTCTAGGAGCCGAGCTCTTCTAGTGGTGGTCATAGGGTCGACACACTTCTAGGAGCGAGCTCTACTAGTGGTGGACATTTTTCCTTCCTGCCTCCGAGCGGTTCCCGGCCCTGCCGGCTAGGTGGGAGCCTGGTTAGCGGGCTAACATCGGGGCTAAGTACTTTCCTTCCTGCCTCCGAGCAGTTCCCGGCCCTGCCAGATAGGTGAGAGCCTGGTCAGCGGGCCAGCATCGGGGCTAAGTACATTCCTTCCTGCCTCCGAGCGGTTCCCGGCCCTGCCTGCTAGGTGAGAGCCTGGTCAGCGGTCTCTGCTCGGGTCCTTAACCAACATGAATCTCCTGCCTCGCCGAGTGAATCTCCTGTCCTGCCAGCTAGATGGGAGCCTGGTCAGCGGTCTCAGCTCGGGGCCTTAACCAACTTGAATCTCCTGCCTCGCCGAGTGAATCTCCTGTCCCGCCAGCTAGATGGGAGCCTGGTCAGCGTTCTCTACTCGGGGCCTTAACCAACAAGAATCTCCCGCCGTGCCGAGTGAATCTCCTGTCCTACCAGCTAGATGGGAGCCTGGTCAGCGGTCTCTGCTCGGGGCCTTAACCAACATGAATCTCCTGCCTCGCCTAGTGAATCTCCTGTCCTGTCATTTAGATGGGAGCCTGGTCAACGGTCTCTGCTCGGGGCCTTAACCAACATGAATCTCCTGCCTCGCCGAGTGAATCTCCGTTCCTGCCAGCTAGATGGGAGCCTGGTCAGCGGTCTCTGCTCGGGGCCTTAACCAACATGAATCTCCTGCCTCGCCGAGTGAATCTCCTGTCCTGCCAGCTAGATGGGAGCCTGGTCAGCAGTCTCTGCTCGGGGCCTTAAGTATTTTTTTTTGAAAAACCTTCATCATATTGACAATCTGAGTACATATGAGAACATTAGGCATGAAAATGAAACATTACCTTACATGGGCTCAAGGGTAGAGAAAAAAAACTAAGTACGGGGACCCAACTTGGTCTCCTACTCTCGGGTCTGGTTTTCCTCCACCTCTCGTCCCCCTACCCAGACTGGGCAAGCGGGAGGCCTCCTCCTTCACCGCTCATCCCCCTTGCCTCTCCCTCTCTTCCTGCATGGGTCGATGCTACCGTGATATTCCAATGAGCCTTTGGGAGTATATTCGACGAATATCGGGGTTGTACACAATCCCCGCTCTTTTCGAGTGTGGCTCACGCTCAAAAAGAAATGTCCAACCCTGCATATTCGACGAGTGTCGATGGGAACCCGGTTATCGGTGCTATCTCGGAAAAAACACAGCGCCTCCTCGAGAGGTCCTCCAACCTGCCGGCCAGTGAGAGCCCGGCTAGCGAGACCACCTCGTGGGAAAAACACTTAACTTCCAGAGTGGCCTTCATACCCTGCCGGCTAGCGAGAGCCTGGCTAGCGGAGCCACCCCGGGGAAAAATACTTAGCCTCCCCGAGTGGCCTCCCTACCCTGCCGGCTAGCGAGAGCCCGGCTAGCGGAGCCACCTCGGGGAAGATATACTGGAAATCTTCCCATTCGCCGAGCGATCCTCGGACCTGCCAGCTTGATGGGAGCCTGGTCAGCGGGCCAGCATCGGGACTAAGTACTTGGGACTTTCCTGTCATCGAGCGATCCTCGGACCTGCCAGCTTGATGGGATCCTGGTCAGTGGGCCAGCATCGGGACTAAGTACTTGAGACTTTCTTGTCCCCGAGCGATCCTCGGACCTGCCAGCTTGATGGGAGCCTGGTCAGCAGGCCAGCATCGGGACTAAGTACTTGATACTTCTCAGTCACCGAGCGATCCTCGGACCTGCCAGCTTGATGGGAGCCTGGTCAGCGGGCCAGCACCGGGACTAAGTACTTCTAGGAGCCGAGCTCTTCTAGTGGTGGTCATAGGGTCGACACACGTCTAGGAGCGAGCTCTACTAGTGGTGGACATTTTTCCTTCCTGCCTCCGAGCGGTTCCCGGCCCTGCCGGCTAGGTGGGAGCCTGGTTAGCAGGCTAACATCGGGGCTAAGTACTTTCCTTCCTACCTCCGAGCGGTTCCCGGCCCTGCCAGCTAGGTGAGAGCCTGGTCAGCGGGCCATCATCGGGGCTAAGTACTTTCCTTCCTTCCTCCAAGCGGTTCCCGACCCTGCCAGCTAGGTGAGAGCCTGGTCAGCGGTCTCTGCTCGGGGCCTTAACCAACATGAATCTCCTGCCTCGCCGAGTGAATCTCCTATCCTGCCAGCTAGATGGGAGCCTGGTCAGCGGTCTCTGCTTGGGGCCTTAACCAACATGAATCTCCTGCCTCGCTGAGTGAATCTCCTGTCCTGCCAGCTAGATGGGAGCCTGGTCAGCGGTCTCTCCTCGGGGCCTTAACCAACATGAATCTCCTGCATTGCCGAGTGAATCTCCTGTCCTGCCAGCTATATGGGAGCCTGGTCAGCGGTCTCTGCTCGGGGCCTTAACCAACATGAATCTCCTGCCTCGCCGAGTGAATCTCCTGTCCTGCCAGCTAGATGGGAGCCTGGTCAGCGGTCTCTGCTCGGGGCCTTAACCAACATGAATCTCCTGCCTCGTCGAGTGAATCTCCTGTCCTGCCAGCTAGATGGGAACCTGGTCAGCGGTCTCTGCTCGGGGCCTTAACTAACATGAATCTCCTGCCTCAACGAGTGAATCTCCTGTCCTGCCAGCTAGATGGGGGCCTGGTCAGCGGTCTCTGCTCGGGGCCTTAACCAACAAGAATATCCTGCCTCGCCGAGTGAATCTCCTGTCCTGCCAGCTAGATGGGAGCCTGGTCAGCGGTCTCTGCTCGGGGCCTTAACCAACATGAATCTCCTGCCTCGCCGAGTGAATCTCCTGTCCTGCCAGCTAGATGGGAGCCTGGTCAGCGGTCTCTGCTCGGGGCCTTAAGTATTTTTTTTTGAAAAACTTTCATCATATTGACAATCTGAGTACATATGAGAACATTAGGCATGGAAATGAAACATTACCTTACATGGGCTCAAGGGTAGAGAAAAAAAACTAAGTGCGGGGACCCAACTTGGTCTCCTACTCTCGGGTCTGGTTTTCCTCGCCCTCCTCTGGTTGTTGATGTTGATGCCTTGGACCCCTTGCATTCTTTAGCTCTAAGAACTCAGGGCAGGCGGACGTCTCGTGACCCTCCTCATCGTGGAAGTCACAGTAAGGCAACTCTGCTCGGATGCCCTTTCTTCCTCCCGTGCGGTTCTTTCTTCTTCCTTGGCCTATCGCCCTAGCCTGCTGGGGCGGTGGAGGAGGTGTCATCTGCCCCTACCTCCACCTCAGGCGGTTGGATCTTTTCCTTTTGAAATCTCTCCCTCCTTGCTCTCGCGGAGTCGAATTTTTAACCTCCGTGCTCACCGGGCTATTGAGTAGCCGCCCCTCGGGGTGGCCTCGCCCAACAACATTCTGACTCCTTTCGGGGTGGAGCGAGTGGGGGCTGAATGCCTCCCCGCTCATCCCCCTTCGGGGCTGGGCTAGAAGGGGCGGGGCGAGCTGGGAGGGCGCCCCCCTCCTGAGCTCGCCCCCTTGAAGGGACGCGGCGAGCTGGGTGGGCACCCCCCTCCTGAGCTCGCCCCCTTGAAGGGGCGGGGCGAGCTGGGAGGGCGACCCCCTCCTGAGCTCGCCCCCTTGAAGGGGCGGGGCGAGCTGGGAGGGCGACCCCCTCCTAAGCTAGCCCCCTTGAAGGGGCGGGGCTAGTGGGGGCCTGGCGCCTCCCCACTTGACCCCTCCTTGGGATACGGGCGAGTGGGGGCCGAATGCCTTCCCACTCCCCCCTGCTTGCACCTCCTTCCTGGATGACTGGCCGGGAGTGCCCTCGCTCACCTACTGAGGCGAGACCTCCGGACCACTTCCTCTTCTTCCTCCGACTTTCATGGCGAAAGCAACCTTGAAGGTCTGCAGGACCTCCTGCTTGAAGTTTTCGAACATCTCCAACGTCACCCCGGCCACCGGGGGCTGCGAGTGACCTGGGTCAGAACTTCCTCCACCTCCGTCCATGGAGCTCATCTCGAGAGTTTTTTGAATCGGTCACACTCCATGCTCACCGCACCATAATGTTGAAACCGATTTCTCGGCTTCTGTGTAGTTCGGGGCCCTCACCGAGATGAGGGGCGACCAACCCTTACTCCTCCCAAGGGAGAGCTCTAGGTTGAAGGTTGAGGAACTATGGACTGGACCAAGGGCTTAGTGGGGAGGTCCCGTCACATACCCGGAAGCCCCTTAGGAACTTCCCCTCCCAAGCCACTACTAATCTTGGGCACCACTGGAGGCTCTCCTCACCCACTAGAGAGAGAAAGTGGGGAGAGAGAGAGAGAGCTAGCCTAGAATGAGCCTTCTCCAAATGGTGCCCCCTTGGTCCTATTTATATTATTTCTGAAGTTGGGCTGCAAATAGCCAAAAACTGGTCAGCCAAATTACCAAAATACCCTTGAACTGGGCTGCAGATAGCCAAATCCCGCTGTTCTGGGGCGCTAAACGCAGACCAAACCCTCTCCCCGGAACTGGCGGGAGGGGTTACCTCGCGGGGCTCGGCGAACCCCCCCCCCCCCCCCCCCTTAACAGGGCTGGGCGAGACCCATCCAGGGTCGTCCCCCCTGGCTGGTCTCGCCCCCTTACTGGGGCAGGGGCAAGGGGGGCGAGGGCCTCCTCCCTTGCCCCCCCCCTGGTGGGGCTGGGCGAGACCCAGCCAGGGTCGCCCCCCTGGCTGGTCTCGCCCTCCTACTGGGGCGGGGGCAAGGGGGCCAAGGGCCTCCTCCCTTACCCCCCTGCTGGGGCTGGGCGAGACCCAGCCAGGATCGCCCCCTGGCTGGTCTCTCCCTCCTACTGGGGCGGGGGAAAGTGGGCCGAGGGCCTCCTCCCTTACCCCTCTGCTGGGACTGGGCGAGACCCAGCCAGGGTCGCCCCCCTGGCTGGTCTCGCCTTCCTACTGGGGCGGGGGCAAGGGGGCAGAGGGCCTCCTCCCGTGCCCCCCTGCTGGGGCTGGGCGAGACCAAGCCAGGGTCGCCCCCTGGTTGGTCTCGCCCCCTTACTATCGGGGTGCATTTAGACCCTTACTGCCGAGGTCCCGCTGGGGTGCGTTTAGACACCCCTCCTGCTGAGGTCGGGGGAGAGAGGAGCTCGCACCCCCTGCCTGCCTGACTAGGGAGCAGGGGCGAGAGGAGCTCGCCCCCTGCTGCTGGGGGCGGGAGGCGAGAGGAGCTCGCCCCCCCCCCCCCTGCGTGGGGTGGGACGGGGGCGAGACCGTAGGGGGACCCCCCTGGGCTCGCCCCCTAGCTGGGAGCGGGGGCGAGTCCGCCGGGCAGCGCCCGGGCTCGCCCCCCTAGTTGGGAGCGGGGGCGAGTCCGCCGGGCAGCGCCCGGGCTCGCCCCTTTAGCTGGGAGCGGGGGCGAGTCCGCCGGGCAGCGCCCGGGCTCGCCCCCCTTAGCTGGGGGTGGGGGCGAGACCGCAGGGGGAGTCCCTAGGCTCGCCCCCCTTAGCTGGGGGTGGGGACTTGCCCCTCCACCTCTCGTCCCCTACCCAGACTGGGCAAGCGGGAGGCCTCCTCCTTCACCGCTCGTCCCCCTTGCCTCTCCCTCTATTCCTGCATGGGTCGATGCTACCATGATGTTCTAATGAGCCTTTGGGAGTATATTCGGCGAATATCGGGGTTGTACAGTCTCGTCAGCCAGTCCTGCATAACGAAATGTTCCACAAATTTCTGTGAATTCAATTAAGTGAAGATGGGGGTCTTCACTTGCTAATCCAAAGAACTGGGCTTGATTGCGGATCATGTTCAGGATGGATGACTTTATCTCAAAGTTGTTGTTGGTGATAGCTGGGCCAAATCCATGGTACACACTCCCAACAGTGGGTGTGGTGTAGTCTCTCATAGTCCTAGGTCGTGGCCTAGCCACTTCATTCTCGTCAGCAGCCTGAGCCACGACCGGTGCATTTCCCACTCCGGGATTAGCCTTATTTCCATTAACATCCATGGTGGCAGCAGAACGTAGACGCGCCCGCAGAGTATGCTTTATCTCAGGGTCAAATGTTGCACACTCACCAGGATCTCTTCTATGCATACACTTCTTCAACATGAAAGCAGATAATCAAAAAAAACAAAAAGACCTTAAAACGGATCTCCAAAGAAAAACAAATCACAAACGCTTGCAGTCCCCGGCAACGGCGCCAAAAACTTGATGTGCTATTTCGGCACTTGTAATTAGCAGGCACGAAATGCGATACGACGGCAGTGCACCGGTCGCTCAAGTAATAAAATAGGGAGGGACTCCCCGAATATCGTTCTCAAAGGACCGCAAGTTGGGTAGTACGACTTGCTCTAAACAGGAAATCAGTTAAAAGGATTTATAAGTAACAACAGGGGGGTTTGATTTGGTTTCCTACGCTATTGCAGAATGAAGAAAGATGCGGGTAAAAACTCCGCTTCGCACGGCGAGATGGGTGCAACGGCCGCGATGCCTTGCTTCGGAAGGCGCGTGGACGGGAAATCACTATGACGGTTGAGGGTCGCACACACCTCTTCTCAAAACAACACCACTAGCAATTGCTAGTGGCTTCACCCACAACGTAACTCAGAAAATCACTAAGAACAAAAGGGCTATTCATGCCACCACAACAACAGTGCATATGAACGAAAGCAATAATCCTTATGATTTACTTAACAAGTATTCATACAACAGAAAAACGACGTAAAAGCATTCAAGGTTAGAGAGGACCACAAAGAAGAAGTCACGTCTTGGGTTAACGGCCGGAAAGAGAGGTTGTCGGGCTCTCTCCGGACTCGGCCCTCAGATGGTGAGCTTGGCTCGAAGGAGGCTGTCACCTCTCCTACGATCTTCAGCGCTTCCTTGGTCTCCTTGGCGAGGAATGCTTGAGCTAATGGTGGATGATGGGCAAAACAATGCTTGCAAACGACAACGGCAATTGTACCGTATCGAATGTAGTATAGGTTATTAAAACAAGGTCGTATTAGACTCGGGGCGGTTGAGTACTCTTACTTCAAGAAAGTCTCTATTATTTTATCAATTAAACTTGAGTTGGTTTTGCAAAAAGGGAAATGAAAATAAGATTAAAAGAAGAGTAAAAAGGCTAGCACTCGATCTTAGAATCACCGCAGAAATAAGAGTAAGAAGAAACAAAATGGCATTCTCTAAATAAAATAACTTTGACCGTGGAGGTTCCCGAATTATAAACGTACCTCTCTCGAGGATACGCCCAACTAAGATTAGGTTGATCAACCGAACTCTCGTTCTATAATTGAAACCCATAAACTGGCTTTAACGAAGTGAACCCCTCTATTGGATTTGACTCCAATCCGGGAGATTTATGTCGTCCTCTCTCGAGGGGTGCATGCAACTCTCTTTATCCTTGAAGGTTCGATTCGGCTTACGAGCTGGTTCGGCTAACTAAAGAACGAAAACAGGAACGAGAAAATAATCTCATTTCATTAAAATCAAGGATAAATCTTAAGCGGTTTAGAAAAGAGAAAGAGCGATTCTAAATTGCTTCAAAACCAATATTATTCCTTGGATCATCTCGACGAGTGCTAATAAAATTTAGCCATTCATGGAGATGGAGGAATTAAAGAAATAAAAGAATACATGAAGAAGGGAGAAGAAAATGAGAGACATAAAACCATTTTATTAATTGCAATTGAAAAGAACTACGAGCTAGGAATTGAAAATTACAACTATTGAAATAAAAGAACAACTACAAGACTACTAAAACATGAAAATAAAACAAGAAAAGGAGAAATGAACTCCCAAAATTCGTCCCTTGAGTTGTAGAGGAGTGATGAGTCCTGATCATATACACATTTATGGACTCATCCGGGCCGTTATTTAGTCAATTTTCCGCACTTTAGCCTTGTTATAGTTTATATTTGATAATCCGCGCTAGGTGCACATCTAGGCCCACTTTGGTGTGATTTTCATGCTTTTTGTCATTAGTAGTATTCATGTGCTGTTAAGTGCCACTTTCAGTGGCTAGATCTGTGGTTGTGCGGGAATAGGAGTCGTGCAAGTGTTCCCGGTGCAATTCTGCACAGGAACACTGCGCACGATCGCCGGTTCTATTGCGCACGACCACTGGTCGCGCGCCACTGATCGTGTGCACTTAACCCTTTTTCACGAGTTCTGTTTGGTGCAGTGCGCACGGCCACCAACGCCAGTGCGCACGACCACCGGTCGTGCGCCACTGCTCGTGCGCACTTATCATTAAAATTCTGAGTTCTGTTTGTTGTATTGCGCACGACCATCAACGCTAGTGCGCACGACCACCGGTCGTGCGCCACTGGTCGTGCGAACATTTTATTTTATAAATTTCGTATCTTGCAGGTTCCACCCAGGCAGTGCGCACGAGCGCAGAATTCCAGTGCGCACGACCACTGGTCGTGCGCCAATGACCGTGCGCAGTATTTATTCCAGCGCCTATTTAAATGCCTGTTGCGATTTTTAGGGGATCATCAGCCGCCGGGAGCGGAGTTCCTGTTCCGTACGCCGCCGACCTCCACCTTGGGACGCCTCCACTTCATCTTCTACGCAATGGGAAGCCTCCTCCATCTATTCCAAGACCTCCTCCATTGTCCGTGAGTGTTCTCCATCGTCCGCAAGCCTCCAAGCAACCATTCTCTCATTCCGCCCGGTAAGAAGAAGAAGGAACCTGAAGTCGAAGACGACGGAGCTACGTAGGGAGATCGTGACAACTCTCTACGCCGGAAGCATAGTCCGCCCGAGTCCGGGGGTAGCCCGACAACCTACCATTCCGGCCGTGAACGGCCGCTAGTCTTCACCATCGGTTATTTCTTTCCTCTTTCCTCCATTGTACTTGTTGAACCGTGTAAACTCGAATATTATGATGATGTTTGTTGAAATGAATGTCTCCTTTTTGTTCTTCATGGTTTGCTAGTGATTCACTCCGTTCTCACTCACTCACTCGCACACGCACGCAAGGTGTTTGTTCCGTGTTAGCAAGAGCTAACGACGGTTGTGAAGAGGTGTCTACGACCCTCACCCTTTCGCCCCAGAACACACTCCATTCCGCCTCACGAAGCACGGCATCGCGGCCGTTGCATCCATCTCACCTTGCGAAGCGGTGTTTTCGACCCGCAACTCATTTTGTTGTTGCTAAGATTAGGACAAACCAACCAAGAACCCCTTTTTCATGTGTGTTTCGTTCGTATAACAAGAGTCACGCTACACGTCTCGTTCACCCAACCTGCATTCCTCAAGAGACCGACATTCGGGGAGGCCACTCTCCACATTTATCAATTGACAGCGACCGGTGCACTTGCCGACACGCATCAAGTTTTTGGCGCCGTTGCCGGGGAATGCAGACGTGATGAATTCGTCTGCGTACAGATTTGTTGCACGAGAATTTTCTTTTCTTTTACCTCTCTTGTTCACCCCTGGTATCTCCGTTTCTTTTCGATTCGCGCTTCTGACTACTTTTGCCTTTTCCACCGTTCGCTAATCGTTTTGTTTGCAAGTAGTCGCAGCATGACCTCCATTCAGGAACGCGTCTATCAGGGAAGCTTAAATGATTTAAGGGATCAAGCAGAAAGAAACAATCATGACTTCGGGATCTCCCCCGACGTCATTGAGTACATGTCTGGGAACTGCAAGTTCAGCGGGGATGAGCATGAAGACGCGTTGCAACACATGCAGGACTTTTTAGCAATCTATTACACATGTGTATTCAGTGGAGTTGAAAACGACCTGCAAAAGATTCTGGCATTTTCATTCTCCTTGCATAAAAAAGCCAAAAGCTGGTATTGGGATATCCGAAAAAGAGAGGTGAACACATGGAAACAATTCGAAGGGAGATTTTTGCAAGAGTTTCAACATCGTACCCAAGCCTTGGACAAGTACAGGGAACTTGTAACCTTTGGACAGGGGAAGGAGGAGACGTTAGTTGATGCTTGGGAGCGTTTCCAATCCTTGCATAGGGGATGCTACCGTGAAGATCTTTCAGAAGCTTTCTTAATTCAGATTTTTTATTTCGGAGTGCGGGATAATTTCCGTCTTCTATTTGATATGGCAGCTGGAGGGGCCCTGTTTAATAAATCGGGGAAAGACGCGTGGGAAGTGGTAGTGAATGTTGTTCACACCAGTCAGCACTGGAGTCATATCATTCGCTCCCCAAGTACTGCTGCAGTTAATGCCGTGACATTCAAAGGAGCAGCGGATCTTTCGCCGCCAGAGCAACCAGAACAGTTAGCAACTTTGGTGTTCGGGGTATTGAACAAAATGAATGACCAATCGGCTGCAATCCAACAGCTTCGCTCTACTATAGGGACTCTGTCCGATGTCGTTTCTGGGCTTGCAAGTCAGCATCCTGAGTCAGTGAACACCATGCGATTGAGAAGTGGGAGAAGTGTAGACAATCCTCCTCGACAGGAACCTCTTGCGTGTTCCACTGACAAGCATAATGAAGACACCCCCGAGAAGCTGACTCAGATTCATATTGAGCCGCATCCCGTGAGCGAGGCACAAACCTCGAAAAGTGCTGTTCACCCCCCATTCCCCCACAGGCTGCGAAACGGGAAATCCGAGAAGCAATTCCGCAGATTTTTGGAAATAATGAAAGGAGTGCAAGTGAGCATACCACTGATTGAAGCTATCTCTCAAATGCCGGGCTACTCCAAATTTTTGAAAGATTTGATCTCAAAGCGGAAGCAGTTGGAGGGTCTCAAAACTATCGACCTCACCGAGGAGTGCTCCGCCATCATTTCCAATATGCCCACTAAGTGCAAGGATCCGGGCAGTTTTACGATTCCCTGCAGGATCGGCCATCACCGTTTCAGCCAGGCACTCTGTGATTTGGGGGCATCAATCAACTTGATGCCGCTCTCTATCTTTCGTGAACTTGGTGCCGGGATCTTGAAGCCAACGCAGGTAATGCTGCAGCTTGCTGATCGGTCGATCAAGAAGCCGTCGGGAATCATCGAGGACCTCACAATAGTTGTAAACGGTCTCACCTTTCCAGCTGATTTTATCATTCTCGACATGAAGGTCGATACAAATGTTCCCATTATCTTGGGGCGGCCCTTTCTCGCTACTGCTCGTGCTATTATTAATGTGGAGTAGGGGGAGCTCACACTAAGACTGGGGGAGGATGCTATATCTTTCAACGTTCACAGCCCGTCGCAACTCTTTGAAATTACAGAGTGTGAACCAGCAGAGGCGCTTGAAGAATTCGATGGTCAGAACGATGTGGAGTTGGATGACCGCGAGGTGTGCTGGCAGCACGAAGACGAGGAAGAAGGGGGTGCACACTCAAATCACCCTGATTTGTCACATTCAAGCGGAGAGCCCTCCAACGATTCGGCTAATCCAAACCCATGTCCGGCTCTCAAACAACTTCCGGATTCTCTAAAGTACGTGTTTCTTGGAAAAAAAACACACATCCGGTGATTATTTCCGCAGCCCTGTCCGCCGCCAACGAAACTGCATTAGTGGGCGTGCTGAGAAGGTACCACAAGGTCTTCGGACGTTCTCTTGCTGACATTAAGGGAATCAGCCCCACGGTCTGCATGCATAAGATCCTCCTTGAAGATCAGTACAAACCGACAGCACAGCCCCAAAGGCGGCTGAAACCGAAAATGCAAGAGGTAGTAAAGGCTGAAGTGATAAAGCTTTTAGACGCTGGCATCATTTACCCAATCAGCGATAGCAAATGGGTCAGTCCAGTCCAGGTGGTACCAAAGAAGGGGGGGATTACCGTCGTTGCCAATGAAAAGAACGAGCTGCTACCGACCCGAATGATCACCGGGTGGAGAGTCTGCATCGACTATCGCAAGCTGAACGATGCGACGCGCAAGGACCATTTTCCGCTCCCCTTTATTGATCAGATGCTAGAAAAGTTAGCGGGGCAGGATTACTACTGTTTTTTGGATGGGTACTCTGGGTACAATCAGATTTTAATTGACCCATCTGATCAAGACAAGACGACATTCACATGTCCCTCCGGTACCTTCGCGTTCAAAAGAATGCCATTCGGACTGTGTAATGTCCCCGCAACCTTCCAATGTTGTATGCTCGCTATTTTTGCTGACATGGTGGGGGACTTCCTCGAAGTCTTCATGGATGATTTTACTCTATTTGGCAGTAGCTTCGACATTTGCCTGGCGAATTTGGCCAAGACCTTGAAGCGGTGTGAAGACACCAATCTTGTCTTGAACTGGGAGAAATGCCACTTTATGGTGCGCGAAGGAATTGTGTTGGGGCATAAAGTCTCCCGCAAAGGGCTCGAAGTAAATCAAGCGAAGGTAAGTGTCATCAGAAACCTCCCTCCACCCATGTCAGTGAAAGGCATTCGAAGTTTTCTTGGTCATGTGGGCTTCTATCGAAGGTTCATCAAGGACTTTTCCTCCATTTCAAAACCCTTATCTCGCCTGCTGGTTAAGGACGTCCCCTTCCACTTCGACGAAGCATGCATGCAAGCCTTCGAAACTTTACGGGGACAACTCATCTCATCCCCAATTTTGGTGGCACCCGACTGGACTTTACCTTTTATTATCATGTGCGACGCAAGTGATGTGGCCGTAGGTGTTGTGCTCGGTCAAAAGAAAGATAAGACCTTTCACACTATTGCGTATGCCAGTCAAACTCTCAACAGTGCACAAGCAAATTATACCAGCACGGAGAAAGAAATGCTAGCCGTGGTCTTCGCCTTTGAAAAGTTTCACTCATATTTGGTACTTTCCGAAGTGATCGTGTACACGGACCACGCCGCTCTCAGGTATCTTTTCAGTAAGAAAGAATCCAAATCGCGTCTGATTCGTTGGATTTTACTTTTGCAGGAATACAATCTGGAAATCAAAGACAAGAAGGGGGTGGAAAATGTGATTGCTGATCATCTCTCGCGTTTGGAGTACGACACTCCCAACAGCGTTGTGGAGGAAACGGACGACTATTTCCCGGATGAAAAGTTATTCACAATTACTACGTCCCCCCCAACCGCACCTTGGTACGCAGATATTGCTAATTACTTGGCTTGCAAAATGTTTTCCCCGAGTCTGTCTCCTCAGCAAAGATGGAAGCTTGCCTCTGACTCAAAATACTATTTTTGGGAAGATCCGCTCTTATTCCACACGTGCAGCGATGGGATTATTAGGCGTTGCATTCCGGAAGCTGAGTTTCATTCTATATTACAGCACTGCCATGACAGAGAAGCTGGCGGGCACTTCGGGGCCGCTCGAACAGCACGAAAAATCCTGCAATGTGGATTGTTTTGGCCGACCCTCTTCCGGGATGCCCATGCTTATGTTGCTAAGTGTGACGAATGCCAGAGGACCAGAAATATTTCCCGGCGTGACGAGATGCCCCTTAATAACATGCTGGTCTGCGAACCCTTTGATGTCTAGGGAATAGACTTCATGGGTCCCTTCCCGATGTCTCATGGTAAGCATTACATTATTGTGGCAGTTGATTATGTCTCAAAATGGGTGGAAGCTGAGGCGGTTGCCACGAATGATGCCAACACAGTGCTACATTTTATCCACAAGAATATCTTCTCCAGGTTTGGGACGCCGAGAACTATCATCAGCGACGGCGGTAGTCATTTTTGCAATAAGTAGTTTGTGCAGCTAATGAAAAAGTTTGGGGTCCATCATAAGATTTCGTTGGCATACCACCCCCAAACATGCGGGCAAGTCGAAGTTTCCAACCGCGAGCTCAAGCGAATAATTGAGAAATCAATACACTCAAATAGGAAGGAGTGGGCTAAAAAGGTCGACGATGCATTATGGGCTTACCGGACTGCGTTCAAAACACCCATTGGCATGACTCCGTTTCAATTGGTCTATGGCAAGGCATGCCACCTCCCTGTGGAGCTGGAGCATAAAGCACTATGGGCAACCAAACTGTTGAACATGGACATTGGAGCCGCGGCCGAGGTGCGTCGTTCCCAACTCAACGAGTTAGAGGAGCTCCGTCATTTCGCTTATGAAAACGCTCGTATCTACAAGGAGAAAACGAAGAAATGGCACGATCAGCATATCATTCCTAAGGAGTTCAAAATTGGGGACCAAGTGCTGCTCTACAACTCTCGTCTCCGCCTCTTCCTAGGGAAGTTAAAATCGAGGTGGAGTGGTCCTTTCTCCGTGACCGATGTCTCCCCCTTCGGTGCCATAGAAATATCTGGAGATAAGGGGGACAAGTTTAAGGTCAATGGACATCGGCTGAAGTTATACGATGGCGCCACTTTAAACAAGGAGTGTCAGTTGCTGACATTGGGAGAAGGACATCATACAAGCACCGGCAGCTGATTTTCCCTTCTTGTTTCTTTTTTTTTTGCGAAACTCTATTTTTGAGAACTCCTCTTTTTAAATTCCTGCACTCTTTAAACACTGCTAATACAGGTATTTGGTCCAGCTTAAGGACGTTAAATGAAAGCGCTACTGGGAGACAACCCAGATTTCCTGTTTTCATATTTCTTTTTTATCTAACTTCTTTTAGTTTAGCTTTTGCATATTTGTTGTTTTGAGTTTGTGCTTGCAGGTTTTGTGTTTGATAGTGCGGATGCTGCGGACTGCTTTTGATCGTAAACACCAATCGTCTGGTATGCTCAATTCTGAGCATTGGGTAACACTTCCTTCCCTCTTTTTGCTTCAAATTTCTAGATACATTGTTTAGCTTAAGTCTGGGGGAGCGTATGTTGTCACCCACTGTGCATGAGTTACACTGCATACTAGAAGGTTGTTTCTTATTTATTCCAGTCATTATCATTGTTTTCATGCTTCACACACCACTTCACCCACTTGAGTGCGTGCTATCTTTTTGTCGTTGTTCCGTTTAAACTATCTTGGTTGGAGTATGAAATAGGTTGTTAACGTAGGAATTATTATTTGGAGTGCGATGTTGACTCATGTAGTGTTCTAGTCACTTCGCATGTTATGGTAGAATTTGAGTAGAACTAGATTTTCTCTATGCATCTAATTTATGTGTAGTATTTCTGCGTAGATTTAGATTTGTTATACTCAATTGGTGAATTTGAATGAAATTGACGATAACCCGGTGTTGTGTGTGTGCGATTACTAGTTGTGTGTTGCTCGAGTCGGGAGGAAGGTTTACCTTTCTCGTGGGCTAAGAACTTGCCCCAAGCGACTCTCGAAGCATGGGTGAGAGCTACTCGTTGAGTTAAGCATGATGTAGGCCACCATTTGGCTAGTTTGAGCTTTGTTATTCCATGTCCATTTCGTTCACCATTGCAAGCCCATTTTGTGCCTACCATTCCTTTGTACAGCTTCTCTTCATCCACCAAAACCCGAAGCCTATCCTACTCCCGCAACCAAAATGTTTTTAACTGCGCTCATAAGTCTCAATTTGTGTGGTGTGTGGAATCATTGTGTCATGAAGGGAAATAATGTCTATCTGCTGATTTTGAACCAACCGGAGGATATTTAAAAGAAGTAAAAGATGGTAAAAGAAAGAAAAAAAGAGTATTTTGAAAAAAAAAATCCTTCCGAGCTAAATAAAAAAAAAAAATCTGTTGGCATTTGTGAAGTAGGCCGTATGCACACCTGGTTTCATGATAAGTCTAGGGGTGTGTCACACGAGCATAGTTTGTTGATCTTGTGTGGTGCAGCGTTCCGTTAGCTCACTTGGGTTGCGTAGCCGCCGTGTTTAACTTTGAATATCATACCGTAACCTAAGCCCCGTTTTAATCCTATAAGTCCTACTGATTTGACTTGCGAGAGTGCTAGCGCCGTGGAGAGAGTGTGACCGGGCAAGCGTATGGTTCACGACGTTGATGGATTTCAGCGGAGTTATCCCTAAGCCCCGATCTTTTGCAACACCCGCCTCAGTATCTTGTCACTTTCACCCCGGGCATGATCATCAAATTCTTCATAATTCTCCAACTGAGTATAACTAAATCTTTACTTACACTTTAATACTCATATAAATTAGTTAGCACAGTTAGAATCTCCTTCTGCTAGAATCTCTACTCGCATGCGTATGTTACTTCGCACCGTACTCCTTTGTGTAATTTTCTATGTTAATTATCGTTTTCACGCTCCGCCGGATTCGTTTGCTCGGGACGCGCAAACAGTTAAGTCTGGGGGTGTGATGAGTCCTGATCATATACACATTTATGGACTCATCCGGGCCGTTATTTAGTCAATTTTCCGCACTTTAGCCTTGTTATAGTTTATATTTGATAATCCGCGCTAGGTGCACATCTAGGCCCACTTTGGTGTGATTTTCATGCTTTTTGTCATTAGTAGTATTCATGTGCTGTTAAGTGCCACTTTCAGTGGCTAGATCTGTGGTTGTGCGGGAATAGGAGTCGTGCAAGTGTTCCCGGTGCAATTCTGCACAGGAACACTGCGCACGATCGCCGGTTCTATTGCGCACGACCACTGGTCGTGCGCCACTGATCGTGTGCACTTAACCCTTTTTCACGAGTTCTGTTTGGTGTAGTGCGCACGACCACCAACGCCAGTGCGCACGACCACCGGTCGTGCGCCACTGCTCGTGCGCACTTATCATTAAAATTCTGAGTTCTGTTTGCTGTATTGCGCACGACCATCAAAGCTAGTGCGCACGACCACCGGTCGTGCGCCACTGGTAGTGCGAACATTTTATTTTATAAATTTCGTATCTTGCAGGTTCCACCCAGGCAGTGCGCACGAGCACAGAATTCCAGTGCGCACGACCACTGGTCGTGCGCCAATGACCATGCGCAGTATTTATTCCAGCGCCTATTTAAACGCCTGTTGCGATTTTTAGGGGATCATCAACCGCCGGGAGCGGAGTTCCTGTTCCGTACGCCGCCGACCTCCACCTTGGGACGCCTCCACTTCATCTTCTACGCAAGGGGAAGCCTCCTCCATCCATTCCAAGACCTCCTCCATTGTCCGTGAGTGTTCTCCATCGTCCGCAAGCCTCCAAGCAACCATTCTCTCATTCCGCCCGGTAAGAAGAAGAAGGAACCTGATGTCGAAGACGACGGAGCTACGTAGGGAGATCGTGACAGCTCTCTACGCCGGAAGCATAGTCCGCCCGAGTCCGGAGGTAGCCCGACAACCTACCATTCTGGCCGTGAACGGCCGCTAGTCTTCACCATCGGTTATTTCTTTCCTCTTTCCTCCATTGTACTTGTTGAACCGTGTAAACTCGAATATTATGATGATGTTTGTTGAAATGAATGTCTCCTTTTTGTTCTTCATGGTTTGCTAGTGATTCACTCCGTTCTCACTCACTCACTCGCACACGCACGCAAGGTGTTTGTTCCGTGTTAGCAAGAGCTAACGACGGTTGTGAAGAGGTGTCTACGACCCTCACCCTTTCGCGCCAGAACACACTCCATTCCGCCTCACGAAGCACGGCATCGCGGTCGTTGCATACATCTCACCTTGCGAAGCGGTGTTTTCGACCCGCAACTCTTTTTGTTGTTGCTAAGATTAGGACAAACCAACCAAGAACCCCCTTTTTCATGTGTGTTTCATTCGTATAACAAGAGTCACGCTACACGTCTCGTTCACCCAACCTGCATTCCTCAAGAGACCGACATTCGGGGAGGCCACTCTCCACATTTATCACTTGACAGCGACCGGTGCATGATAGCTAAAATTTAGGATATAAATATTTTTCTCCAAATTCTACGAACTATAGGCAAGAGCACCTATCGTTCATAGCATAGGATATTCAAAACAAATAAATATCAAGTGTCGTATTCCACAGGTCTGTTGATTACTTCTACTCACGCAAATTATTATTATTTTATCGGCAGTAAAATAGAGTTTTGAAAATAATTAAATAAAAAGAAACATTTGATCGGGAATCCTTCTAAAGTAAAATATTTCGTAAATCTAGAATTCGAAAGAAATCGATTTAGACAAACTTGACCGTGGAGGTTCCCAAAATATGATAGAGCCTCTCTCGAGAGAACTACCACCTAACCTTAGGTTGATCGATTAAGACCCCTCGGCCAGTCGAAACCCCTAAGCTTGCTTTATGCGGTGAGCCCCACTATTGGATTTGACTCCAATCCGGAAGAATTTCATCACCCTCTCTCGAGGAGTGCAAACAATTCTTTTTACCGATGAGCGATCTACCGTATTTACGGATCTCTCGATACACTAAAATATGGATCAAACTTGATTTTCATACACTAGAAATATGAAACCAATAATTGCAAATCATCGGTAAATCTTAGTTTCCAAATCCAAACTAAGAATAAAAGATTACGAAATATAAAAACTTAGGAAATCATCCGATCAAATGCTATAAAATTAGTTAAACATGATTTAAAAAGAAGAACAATTTTATTTCTAAGAAAAGGAATAACACATACAAGAAATAAAATTCTAAACTAAGAATTAAGAAGTGCAAGACAAGAAGTAAATTGTATAAAGAAAATACAATAAGAAAATGCTGAAAAAACTAATCTAAAAATGACCCAATCTAAGCTAGGATCGGATTCCCATCACTTTGGCAGCAGCTGGCTTTTATAGGCAGAAAATTGCTGAGTCACGCCCTTGGTCACGCCCGTGACCAAGGGCGTGTAAGCTGCGTAATTGCGTCTTGAAAGACCGGGAACGTTGGGGAAGAAAAACCGCCAAAATTAATCATCTCGACGGGTCACGGCCTCGGTCACCCCCGTGACCTAGGGCGTGACTTGACCGAATCTGGAAACGGCGGGAAACGGCGCGATCTGGAGTTATTCTGGCAGTTGCGCGATGGGTCACCCCCTAGGTCATGGCCGTGACATGAAGTCATGCCCGTGACCTGGGGCGTGTAGGCTGGAAATGATGTGGCGGCGTGTTCTGGCAGCTGGAAGATGGCTGGGTTGAGTCATGGCCGTGACTTAATGTCACGCCCTAGGTCATGGCCGTGACATGAAGTCATGCCCGTGACCTGGGGCGTGTAGGCTGGAAATGATGTGGCGGCGTGTTCTGGCAGCTGGAAGATGGCTGGGTTGAGTCATGGCCGTGACTTAATGTCACGCCCTTGGTCATGGCCGTGACCGAGGGCGTGTACTGAAGATTTTTGCAGACTTGTTCCATTCTTTCCCCTGAACATGGCTGTGAGCTTGAATTTGCTATTAGCAGCCCTAGATTACCTGAAAACACAAAATAAAGCGAATTAAATATATATTAAACTAAAATTATATAAAACCTAATTAATTACTACTAAAATACTATATAAAAATAACTATAAATAATGCACTATCAAATACCCCCATACTTAAGCTTTTGCTATTCCAGAGCAAAAACTAATTTATAAGTATGAGAAGAATTTATAGGACATTTCCAAAAAGATTTACTTCAAATTATGCACTTCAAATCTCATAAAACTCATGTCAAAATAAGTTAAGAAATTAAAATTCAGATTTATAAGAAATAATTAATAATTCATAAATTGAAATGAGTAGAATAAATTTTAGTTTTGAAATTCTCTAACTAAATCTTCATAAACAAAATTGCATTGAATTAAGTAAAATATTCCAAGATTAAAATTATAAGAACTTTACAATCATGAGAAACTTTTAGAAAACTACAAAATATTAACTATGCTCTCTCAATAATATCTTGGATAAACAAGTGAACTTGGCTAAATGGGGTAAAATTGGCATTGAAGAAGTTACTTTGTATATGGGAAATGATGAATTTTATCCTCTCATTTCCATCTTTTTTTTTAATTTCTTCTTCTTTTTATATCCCAAATGTATATGTTTAGGAGTGATGAATTTTATCCTCTCAACTCCATGCCATATAATCTTTTACTGATTTGGGTGCATATGTTTAGGAATGATGAATTTTATCCTCTCATTCCATGACATATGATCTTTTCAAAATTTTTTTATGCCAAACAATGGGTTTAACAAAAAGGTAGGGGAAGGGCTAGGGTTTAAAGGCTAAACAAATTCCAAAGATACATTTTAAGAGCATAGAAAATAATTTGAGCAATCTACAAGAAACTATGAGTTCAAGTTAATATAAGTAAAATCTAGAGATATTTAACACAATTACTACAAAATTGAATTATGATATTTAAAGAGAGAAAGTAAAACTAAGAAATATTCTAAACAAATCAAAATAATGAAAAACTCATTAAATCAAATTCATCTAAAATTTAAATCTAACATATTTTGAAGAGAAATATATGATTTAAAAATTCATAAAAAGAAAACTCCTTAAAAAGCCTATAAAGACAACTCATAATTAAAATTAATTTTGCATAAATGAAGTTTGGAGAAATTTAATAATACAAAATTTATTTTATTAGATTTTTTTTGGATTTTTTTATATTAAAATAATTTTTTTTTAATATTCTTGGACTTCCCAAGGCCTACCCAATGACGGGCTCGCAAGGTACTACGCGGTTTTGTGGGATGAAAACCCACACGGCCCTTTCGCAAGAAATTAAATTTTTAAATTACTACATTTTTTTTTGTAATTTTAATTTGCAAATAAGAAAAATAAGACACAAAGACATAAAAATTTAAAACAAAACATTTTTTTGAATTTTGTAAATTTTTTCATAACAAACTCAAAAATAAGGAAAGAAAAATAGTTTTTTTATAATTTTGAAAAAGACTTTCTAATTTTTTTTGGATTTTAATAAGAACTAAAAATAAGAGAATACACCCCCATACTTAAAAATAAACATTGTCCCCAATGTTTATAAGCCAAGTAGGAGGGAAAAGTAAATAAAATGCATAAAAAGTAAATTGCAAGAAAAATAATGATAAGCAAGGGGTGCCTCCCAAGAGCGCTTTCTTTTTCCCGTCTTTAAGCTAGACGGTTATTGTTAGGAAAAAGGAAAATAAAATTGAAAATGCACAGGCAACTCCCTTAATTCACGCTCAGGTGAGCATGCCGAAATCCGTTGCCCGGCGACTCCTCCGCTATACTCTTGATTCTTCCGTTGTCCGTTAGCGTGAAATTGTGAATCCAAATTACCTATACATACCTTAGGTAATTTGGATTGTTGGAGATGAGCGGCAAATGAATCGGTGAAGACGTTTGGTTGCAACGGCTCATCCTCTACATGAAAATCGTTAGTATAAAAAGAATCAAGATTAAGCGAGTCAGAAAAATTTTCACAAGGAGGAGTTTCTTGTGAAAATACATGATTAAGCTCTGGTTGTTCATTTTCAAAAATAAAATTCGTATCCAAAAATTTATTTGAAATTCCAAGTGGACTAAATTCATGGGACACAATATTTTCATGAATTTCACTTTCAAAGTGAATAATTGGCGAGAGAGAAAATTCATGAAAAATAGGAGGAGATTCGGGCGGAGGAGGAGATGAAACATGTTCTTCTTTAATTTCGTCCGGTGTCTCCATGACTCTTTTAAATTCGTGGTAAAGAAGTTCTTCTTGAGCTTGGGTAAAGATATTTAAATTTTGACAAATAGAATCTGGAGAATACCCAAGAGTAGAAGAAAAAGAATTTTGTGCGGTAAAAGAGGAGTGAAAATCTTGATTGACTGGATTTCCTTCATCGCACCGAAAACTATCCGGGTGATCTTGCCACCATGAATAATTAATATCGGAGCAAGAAGATATATTATTAGAATCAGAAAAATCATTCGCATGAAAACTAGATGAATTATTTTCATCAAAGTTTGAATAATTGTTTTCATAAATAAACTCAAAATTATTTCCATAAGAAAAACTTTGAGGGTAAAAATTAATATAACAATCCTCACTTCGATGTGGTGCTCCACAAAAATTACAAATAATTTGGCTCTTTCGTGCGGCTTCCAAAAGATTGACTTTATTTTGAAGCTCGGCAACTTTGGCGGCCAATTGAGATAACATTTTTGAAGAAAGATAATTGAACAACCGTCACTTAATAGAATGAAATTTGAAAATAAATCAAAAGGAGAAATGGGGGCGGAGAAAGAGATTGATAAAAGTAATAAAATTCACGCTTTCAAAATATCAACAAAAATATTTCCCCGGCAACGGCGCCAAAAACTTGATAGCTAAAATTTAGGATATAAATATTTTTCTCCAAATTCTACGAACTATAGGCAAGAGCACCTATCGTTCATAGCATAGGATATTCAAAACAAATAAATATCAAGTGTCGTATTCCACAGGTCTGTTGATTACTTCTACTCACGCAAATTATTATTATTTTATCGGCAGTAAAATAGAGTTTTGAAAATAATTAAATAAAAAGAAACATTTGATCGGGAATCCTTCTAAAGTAAAATATTTCGTAAATCTAGAATTCGAAAGAAATCGATTTAGACAAACTTGACCGTGGAGGTTCCCAAAATATGATAGAGCCTCTCTCGAGAGAACTACCACCTAACCTTAGGTTGATCGATTAAGACCCCTCGGCCAGTCGAAACCCCTAAGCTTGCTTTATGCGGTGAGCCCCACTATTGGATTTGACTCCAATCCGGAAGAATTTCATCACCCTCTCTCGAGGAGTGCAAACAATTCTTTTTACCGATGAGCGATCTACCGTATTTACGGATCTCTCGATACACTAAAATATGGATCAAACTTGATTTTCATACACTAGAAATATGAAACCAATAATTGCAAATCATCGGTAAATCTTAGTTTCCAAATCCAAACTAAGAATAAAAGATTACGAAATATAAAAACTTAGGAAATCATCCGATCAAATGCTATAAAATTAGTTAAACATGATTTAAAAAGAAGAACAATTTTATTTCTAAGAAAAGGAATAACACATACAAGAAATAAAATTCTAAACTAAGAATTAAGAAGTGCAAGACAAGAAGTAAATTGTATAAAGAAAATACAATAAGAAAATGCTGAAAAAACTAATCTAAAAATGACCCAATCTAAGCTAGGATCGGATTCCCATCACTTTGGCAGCAGCTGGCTTTTATAGGCAGAAAATTGCTGAGTCACGCCCTTGGTCACGCCCGTGACCAAGGGCGTGTAAGCTGCGTAATTGCGTCTTGAAAGACCGGGAACGTTGGGGAAGAAAAACCGCCAAAATTAATCATCTCGACGGGTCACGGCCTCGGTCACCCCCGTGACCTAGGGCGTGACTTGACCGAATCTGGAAACGGCGGGAAACGGCGCGATCTGGAGTTATTCTGGCAGTTGCGCGATGGGTCACCCCCTAGGTCATGGCCGTGACATGAAGTCATGCCCGTGACCTGGGGCATGTAGGCTGGAAATGATGTGGCGGCGTGTTCTGGCAGCTGGAAGATGGCTGGGTTGAGTCATGGCCGTGACTTAATGTCACGCCCTAGGTCATGGCCGTGACATGAAGTCATGCCCGTGACCTGGGGCGTGTAGGCTGGAAATGATGTGGCGGCGTGTTCTGGCAGCTGGAAGATGGCTGGGTTGAGTCATGGCCGTGACTTAATGTCACGCCCTTGGTCATGGCCGTGACCGAGGGCGTGTACTGAAGATTTTTGCAGACTTGTTCCATTCTTTCCCCTGAACATGGCTGTGAGCTTGAATTTGCTATTAGCAGCCCTAGATTACCTGAAAACACAAAATAAAGCGAATTAAATATATATTAAACTAAAATTATATAAAACCTAATTAATTACTACTAAAATACTATATAAAAATAACTATAAATAATGCACTATCAGTGCACTTGCCGACACGCATCAAGGAGCTGGCTTTAAATAGGCTGAAATTTGAGGTTACACGCCCTTGGTCACGCCCGTGACCAAGGGCGTGTAAGGAGCGTGATCGAAGCAGCAGCGGAGAGGGCGCCTTCTGGAGTAAATGCGAGCGTTTCAGCCGTGTCACGCCCTAGGTCACGCCCGTGACCTGGGGCGTGTAATCTTAAACTCTGGCTTCTGGCGGGAATCTTCGGCGGGAAGGAGCGCGGGTCGAGTCACGCCCGTGACTGGATATCACGCTCTCAGTCACGCCCGTGACCGAGGGCGTGTAACTTTAAATGACGTGGCAGGCGTGCTCTGGATGCTGTGGCGGGTCGCGGCCGTGACTTGGATGTCACGCCCTAGGTCACGCCCGTGACCTGGGGCGTGTACTTGGCGAACTTTTCACGAAACGTCCCCGGAGTGGCAGAAACAGGTCTGGAACACTGTGCAGGTTACACGTGTTGGAGCAACCCTTTTACTGTTTTGGGCTAGGATCACTCTGTACTGATTAGGACCAGTTGACCCCATTGTATAGTTTAAGGGTCAAGTCTTAAGGCTGATAAATTAGCTAGAACCTAAGATAAAATCTAAGGTTCCCATCGGTCAACAAATGGCTAGCAGTGCTCGACAGATGGCTCCCAGCGTTCGACAGTTTTTGTTGCCAGCGCTCGACAGTTTCCATCCAGCGTTCAACATCTTCTGGACGGCGCTCGACAAATTATAGCCAGCGTTCTACAGATCATTTATTGAAGCCCAGATTTGTTATCAGCTACATTCTATTTATCCTAACAGCAAAACGACGAGAATAACGGATCTATTTAATATCTTTGGACGTATTCTGATAGATAAGGATGGATATTAAACTCAGTTAATATATTCCCTTCTTTCCTTTTTCCAAGACAGCAATAGTCGTTGACATTTAATGAAAAGGAATCTTTTCACGGCCAAGGAATTAAAGGACCTGCCAGAGTCGTTTGAGTTTTGTTGTTAATCCAAGAATGTCTTAAAGACTGATTATTCTATTCACAAATACAGAATACATTAAAGGCAGTTTGTTTATTTTTGGACATATATGAATCAGTCGACAGAATTCAAACATTATTCTATTACAGAATAAAAAGGATATATACAGCAGAAAAAGAAGAAAGAGATATAGATTTCTCAGCAAGTTTATTTCTCTCTTCTTCATCTTCCACAAGTAGCACAAAATTTCTTCTGAGAACATCTTCCTCAAGAGCATTCTCTCAGAATCTGCTACAAATTCAGATCTTCTAAAAGAGCAACAAGCAATCTGAAGAACCTGTTCTTCCAGATCAATCTGCTACAGTAGATCTTAGTTTTCAAGAGAAAGCTTCTCCATCTTCTGTCAAATACTTCAATCAGACAGGGGGAGCTTTACAACAACATCCACTAGAGTCTTCTCTCAGCATCTTGACAGAGAAGAACACTATAAACTCTTTCTTACCTCTCTTGTACAGGGTTAATATTCCCTTCAAAAGTGTACCTCCTTGGTGGCAAGACACCTGATCAAAAAATCTAGTTGGTTTTGAGCACCTGAACAAAAGCTCTGTGATGTGTGGACACCTGAACAAAAATCCCTTGGTGTGAGGGCACCTGATTAAAAATCCTAGTGGATTCCTACCAAGGGTGGTAGAAGAGTAGACGTACCCAGATTTATTGGGGAACTATTATAGCTCCTTGTGTCTTCTGTGTTTGGTTATTTTCTGTGCTTGTGCTGTTTGTTGTGTGATTTCATTTACTTAATTTTTCTGCTTACACTTATATATAATACTATTTTAATTCCGCTATAAAAACTAAGGAAAAGTTTTAATACTCTATTCACCCCCCTCTAGAGTAACTTAAGATCTAACCTCCACTTTCAATTGGTATCAGAGGGAGGTTGATCTCACTTACACACTAACATCTGGATCACAAAGATCAATTAGATCTTAATTTAATTTAGAGTTTCTCTTTATCTATTTTTTGTTTAAAACTCATGGCACAAAACAAGGAATACTCAAGCACAAGACCTCCTATGTGTAATCTTAGTAAGTTTGCACTGTGGAAAGCAAGGATTAGGCTCTACATGAATTCTATTGATGAGGATATATATAATTCTATTTTGACAGGACCTCCACCAGCACAAGAATAATCATCAACCAATGTTGTACCTCCTACAGGACACATAGATCCATTGAGGAAATACAAGAATGCAGATGCCAAAGCAATGAATATATTGGCACAAACCATGTCAGATGATATATTCCAAAAAGTTGTTGAGTGCACTTCAGCAAGAGATATATGGAATACCCTAACTGCAATTATTGCAGGTTCTGCTGATGAAAGGAAAGACAGAAGATCACACCTGATCTCTCTGTATGAGAACTTCAAGAAAGGTGATGAAGAATCAGTTGCAGACATGTACACTAGGTTAAGTGTAATTATAAGTGAACTCAGGACTCTGGACAAGGAAATCTCATTAACAGAGATTAATGACAAGATCCTAATGTGCTTCCCTAGCACTTGGGATTCAAGGATCTGGCCAATCAAGGAAGCCAGAAGTCTCAATGAGATCACCACTAAAACTTTGTTGGGCAAGCTCAAATCTTATGAGCAGCTCATCAAGTCCAGGGAAGATGAAGCATCCACTTCATCTCCAACACCAAAGAAAGAGAAGAGCATAGCTTTCAAGGCAGCTGATGCAGAAGAAGAAAAGGCTCCAAAAGATGATGAACTCATGAGCCTCATAGCCAGAAGATTCTACAAAATGGCTAAGAATGATTTCAGAAGGAAAGAATCCAGATCAAGAGATAAGCAAAGGTATGAAAAATCAACTCCTAAAGAAGTTATTTGGTTTGGTTGCAGGAAATCTGGACACTACTTGACAGAATGTCCAGAGAAGCAAAAGAAAGATAAGAAAAAGGATAAAGAAGAAAAGAGAGGCTCCAGCATGTCTTCCTCCCACAAGCACAAAAAGAAGGGAAGAGGATTTATAGCAGAATCCTGGAGTGACACTGAATCTAAATCATCATCCAGCTCATCTGATGATGATGAAGAAAAATCAAAGGAAAATGACCAATGTCTAATGGCCATTTATGACTCAGACAGTGAGTCAGGAAATGCTTCTTCATCCAGTGATGATGAATGCTATGAAGAAGATAAGAACTTCTGCATGATGGCAATCAATGCCTCAGCAAACAATTCTGATGAAGAAGAATCAGAATCAGAAGCAGGAGATAATGCAGACCAGGTAATATCTAGTTTTGATTTCAATTCTAGTGAATTCAAAGATGAATTCAAAGGTCTTTGCTTAGATTTAATCAAATCTGAGAAAGAGATAATCTCTCTCAGAAATCAGTTGGCTGAAATGAATCAACTGGTTGCAGAAAATGTTAATCTTAAGAAAGATTTAACTTCCTCTAGAGAACACATTATTCTCATTGAGAATAAGTTGTCTAAAGCTAAGGAATATGAAGAATTCCTCAATGGCAGTAGTGTTAAGCTGATGGACATCACAAGAACAGTGAATGCTAGATTTAATAGCAAGCTGGGTTTGGGTGCATCATCAAGTGATCCATACCTTCTTAAGAAAAACATCCTCTCTACTCCAGTGATATTCAATTCTACTAAGAGCAAAGAGGTTGTAGAAGTGAATAAAGATGTTTCAAGCAAGTTTGAAGAGAATAACAGAATTCAGAAGAATTCGTCGAACAAAGTTCGACAAAAAGATTTCAATCTGTCGAACGGCGATCGACGAAAACTGAAAACAGATGTTCAGTATAGTAATTACATAGACACTGTTTGACGAAATCAAGCACATTCGTCGAACGGCAATCGACAAATTTACTCAAATCTGTCGAACAAACACTATACACAGAATTTCAGGAATTCTAATTCTAAACACACTAAAAATCCTTTTACTGAGTGGACAATACCTCCAAGGAGATATCATCCCAAAGGATATAAGGATCAGCCTGAAATGTCGTTTATTTCAGATTTCTGTGGAAATACAAAAAGACCCAAGGTAATCTGGGTCAGGAACAAATAGATTTGTTTTGTCTTTGTTTTTGTAGGTACACAGCTGTCCAAGAACAAGTGAAAAATGGTATTTGGACAGTGGCTGTTCAAAACATATGACAGGGAACAAGTCAAACCTGAACAGCTTCAAGGCAAAGCATGGACCAAAAGTTATATTTGGAGACTCCAACTGTGGACAGACCAAAGGCTATGGAAAAGTCAAAGTTGGAGAAGTCACCTTCAAAGAGGTAGCCTATGTAAAGGGACTGAAACATAACCTTATCAGCATAAGTCAATTATGTGATGAAGGGTATCAGGTAACCTTTAATAAATTGAAATGCCTTATTAAATCTACTGATGGTATTACTATTTTATCAGGCATTAGACAAGGTAATATATACTTAGTAAATTTCAATTCATCTACTACAGAAGTCTGTTTATTTAGTGATACAAGCAAATCTAGTGATCTTTGGCATAAGAGACTAGGACATGTGAACCTTAGGACCATTGCTAAACTATCTAAGGACAAACTTGTTAGATGTTTACCCTTGGGATCATATAAGAAAGAAGGTTTGTGTAGGGCATGTCAACTAGGCAAGCAAACTAAAAATAGCTTTAAATCATTATCTAAAAGTGATTCACCTAGAATCTTATATTTGCTACATATGGACCTTTTTGGGCCTATAACAACAAAGAGTTTAGGGGGGAAGTCTTACTCTCTAGTGATTGTGGATGACTTCTCTAGATTCACTTGGGTGTTCTTTTTGAGAGAAAAGTGAGATAACTTTAAAGTTCTTACAGACTTTCTTAAGAGCATAAAGATTGAGTACTCTACTGAAGTTGCATTGATCAGAAGTGATCATGGCAGTGAGTTTGAGTCTCTTCTTATGCAAGAATTCTGTGAGATGGAAGGTATCAGGCATTGTTTCTCAGCTCCTAGAACTCCTCAACAAAATGGGGTAGTTGAAAGGAAAAATAGAACTCTAATTGAATCAGCAAGAACATTGCTTGCAGATGCTAATTTGCCCCTATCCTTTCGGGCAGAGGCTGTCAGCACAGCAAATTATGTTCTGAATAGAAGTTTGATACACAAGCTTAAGGGAAAGACTCCTTATGAATTACTTAAATGGAAGAACCCTAAGGTTAGCTATTTTAGATCACTTGGGTGTAGATGCTTCATTCACAATAATGATAAGAAATACCTTAGAAAATTTGACCCAAAATCAGATGAAGGAATTTTCTTAGGATATTTAATAACCAGCAAAGCATATAGGATTTATAATAAATCTACCCTCAAGATAGAAGAATCTATGCATGTTACTTTTGATGAGACTAACATGTTTTACAAGGAGAAGATTTCTTCTACCATAGAAAATCTGCAGGTACCTATATTACGTGAGCAGCTAGATCAATTAGCTCTACATAAAGAAGGAATTCTGAATCTTGAACAGCAGAATGCTGAGGAGAGTGAAGAAGAAAATCTCCCAGATTTTGCTGAAAGTTCAGAACAGATAACAACGGATAATCTTCCACAGAATATAGCAGCTGAACAAATTCCCCAAATGGAAATTATTACTGAACCAACTCCAACTGTTGACCACATCACAGTTAGAGATCATCCAATATCACAAGTAATTGGTGATATTTCAGCAGGTGTGCAAACAAGGTATCAAGTACATCAGAACTTGATGCACACATGTTTTCTCTCCCAGATTGAACCTCAAACTATAAAAGATGCAGAACAAGATCCCAACTGGATCATTGCTATGCAAGAGGAACTCAATCAGTTTGAGACAAACAAAGTATGGGATTTGGTTCCTAGACCAAAAGACCATCCAGTGATTGGCACCAAATGGGTCTTCAGGAACAAACTAGATGAACAAGGCAACATTGTAAGAAATAAAGCAAGACTGGTAGCCCAAGGATATTCACAGGAAGAAGGGATTGATTATGATCAAACCTTTGCTCCTGTTGCAAGACTTGAAGCAATCAGAATATTTCTTGCATTTGCTGCATACAAAAAGTTCAAGGTATATCAAATGGATGTAAAGAGTGCTTTCTTGAATGGAGAAATCAAAGAAGAAGTATATGTGGAACAACCCCCAGGTTTCCTCTCTCCAACTCAACCCTCTTTTGTATTTAAGCTTAAGAAAGCTCTCTATGGTCTCAAACAAGCTCCCAGAGCATGGTATGAAACTTTAGCTAGTTTTCTTTTGGAAAACAATTTCTGTAGGGGTTTAATAGATAAAACCTTATTTTTCAGGATACATAAAAATAAAACTCTGCTAGTTCAAATATATGTAGATGATATTATTTTTGGATCTACTGATTCAAATTTGTGCAAAAGATTTTCAAATCTAATGCAATCTAAATTTGAAATGAGTAGTATGGGTGAGTTATCATACTTCCTTGGTCTCCAAGTGAAGCAAACTTCAAATGGAATCTTCATATCCCAATCTAAGTATGCTAAGGAATTAGTGAAAAGATTTGGTATGTCAGATTCTTCCATCATGAAAACACCCATGCCCTCAAATGCTGCTGTTGATAATGATGAATCAGGGAAACCTGTTGATTCAAAAGTATATAGAGCAATTGTTGGCTCATTACTCTATTTAACAGCAAGTAGGCCTGACATAATATTTGCTACTTGTATTTGTGCTAGGTTTCAAGTTAACCCCAAGGAATCTCACTTAATTTTGCTAAAAAGGATTTTGAGATATATAAAGGGTTGCCCTAATCTAAGACTTTGGTATCCAACAACATCTGAATTTGAATTAACTGGATTCTCAGATTCAGATTATGCTGGATGCAGAGTAGACAGGAAAAGCACATCAGGGACTTGCCAGTTCCTTGGTGATAGGCTTGTGTCTTGGTTTTGTAAGAAACAAACATCTGTGTCAACATCAACAGCTGAAGCTGAATATATAGCTGCTGGCAGTTGCTGCTCACAGATATTGTGGATACAAAATCAACTTCTAGACTATGGAGTCAACTTAAATAATTCAACTATATTTTGTGACAATACTAGTGCAATTTCTATTGCACAAAATCCAGTTCTCCATAGTAGGACTAAACACATAGAAATTAGCAACCACTTCCTTAGGGATAATGTGGACAAAAATAAAATTTGCCTACAATTTATTCCTACTGATTTACAAAGAGCTGACATTTTCACCAAGCCATTGGATGAAAAGAAGCATATCTTCTTTATAAATCAACTTGGAATGATAGATGGAGACTCAATCTGCTAGTAAATTAAGTTCTCTATTTACCTCAAAAATTTGTCGAACGGAGAACGACGAATTTATATCATTTGTCGAACGATGGTCGACAAAACCTTATATTTTCAGAATCGATAAAGAAATGTTACCTGACGAACAGCTGTCGACAAAAAGGATATTTTTTGTCGAACGCTGTCTGACAAAAACTTAAAGTCTTTTCAACTTCTGTCTTTATCAAGGTTAGGTGCTGAACGCCACTCCACAAATGCGCCACTTTCTCTCTTATATATATTTACTACTTGTATTAATTAAGAGCGCGCCCAAAAATTTGATAGAGAAATTCATGTTCTCCAATCTATACTCGATTAAGGCAAGTGTACCTATCGAAATATTGTTGGGTTTTTCTAGAACCATACATCAAATGTAGGCGCAGCGGAAATGAAGAGAAACAACTCAAAAAATGCTTGGATCGGCCATGAATGTTGAATCAAGAAGTTAACAAAATGCTAGGTATGAAATTACCTTTACGAGATTGGATCAAATCCAACCTAGATGGTCCACGAGTTGATTCCTGTCGTCGGCTATGCGAGTCCTCACGTAGAATAATGTCTACGTCTCTACAGTGATCCACACGAGCCGGGAGAACGCCAAATCACGTCGCACGCAACTCGGAAGGAAGAACGGCTGCACCTTGCACTTCCACGGATTGCTAGATCCGCTTCAGGAAGAACAATGCCGGCGACAATCGACGGAGAGGAGGTCGGCGGAGGCGATTCAGACGGAACTCCTTTCGTCTAGGGTTCGAGCGAGAACTGAACACTTCCGTCGGCTGAACTTGTCGTGTGTTTATAAGAACCCTAAAGAAGATCTATTTATACCCAAAGAATAAACAGCTTCTAGAAGAATCGCTATCCGCAGATCACACATCAGAATAGGGACTTCTGTTACAATTCGTCGGGATTCCACGGAACAGCATTCGTCGAGATTTCACGGGACAATCCGACGAATTCCGACGAATCACAACAGACGGCAACAATTGCCTAGTCAAGGCTTTCTGTGATAATTGTTCGAGATTCCACAGAACAATCCGACGAATCCCGACGAATTCCGACGAATCCAGACAGACGACAACATTTTGCCGAGTGAAGGATCTCTGTCACAGTTGGTCGAGTTTCCACGGAACGACCCGACGAATCCCGACGAATCCGACGAATCCTATCCGTGTAAACCCGACGAATTCCGACGAATCATATCCGACGAATTCAGACAGCAACATTTGCTGGACTTCCCTATTCTATATGGTGATTGGTAACCTTTACCAACACAGTCAATCTTCCAACTTCTCCACATGCTATTATGTGCGACCCTGCAGGCTCATATCGCGTTGGCAGTGACATTACATGTTTGACCACTTCTAGATCACAATGGTAACTCCAACAGTCTCCCACTTGATCTTGAAAGTATCAAACAAAAACCTCACAAACAATGAGCGGCATCTAGCAATGCATCATTGCTCCCCAAGCAATAAGAGTTCATAACTCATAAGCCTTTATGACCAATGTTCCAACGTTGTCATTGTCCCTTTGTCCCTTACATCCGGAAAGAACTAGAGGCATGGACCGTGTCACCCTCATAATAGCTCAATCCAAGTTTCTTGATCTAGAACGAACTTCCAGAGAATGGTGAGCTCAATATCACATATTGACTCAACCAAGCATGGCCATGCATTTCTCAGTCCAATTCCATCAAGGGGCCCATGGATGCAACTCCTGTTATATAGGAGGACAAATCCCATATCTGCTCACACCCAAACACTCAAATGATTCGTAACGTACCCAACGACCACCCTTATCATCAACCTTCTTCAAGGAAGACTTTAGATGACATCAAAGCACGCTCTTCCTCACTTGATGAATGCTGTGACTTCAGGTCAAAGGACCACAACACCATTGTCAAATGAGACCTACTTGTGACACTTTTAAGTAACAATCCACAAAGTAGTCTCAGGTTGGGTCTGTCCAGTACAACTTGTTCACTAACAAGTACCCACGTGATGACTTGATATCACAATATCATGACCTGTGAGAACCGGTCATCAGTCAACACACATGCTAGTCTTAACGTATCATCATCACCCTTAGCTTCTACGATGATACATCGACCAGGGACCTTTTAAGAATGAAGCTTCGAAATCACAGGCTCTCACATTCAAGTCACGTACTTGATGTCCTATGGAAGCGAACATTCTAAGGGTATTTATCAAGAATTTTATTCTATCATATAGAAACAGTATATCGTAATAAAAGAACTTGCCATTAATTGTAAAAAGAAATAATTGGTACACAATTCATCATATGAATAAATAAAAACAGCCAACAGAATATTTATTTTACATGCAACCCACAAGACTCCCACTAGAGTTGATCACTCAGGTATCGTATACCCATTGATCTAGTATGACCATCATGCTTTCTCTGTGCGAGAGGCTTTGTCAGTGGATCTGCAATATTCTCCTCAGTCGGCACTCTGCAAATGTTCACATCTCCTCGTTCGACAATCTCACGAATAAGATGGAACCGCCAAAGTATGTGCTTGGAGCGCTGATGGGATCTAGGTTCCTTAGATTGTGCAATTGCACCATTGTTATCACAGTAGAGAACTACGGGACCAACAATGCTAGGAACTACATCTAGCTCGCCGATGAATTTCCTAATCCATACAGCCTCCTTCGCCGCATTAGCTGCAGCGATATACTCGGCCTCAGTTGTAGAATCAGCAACTGTCTCTTGCTTGGAACTCTTCCAGCTCACAGCTCCTCCATTCAGGCAAAACACAAACCCTGACTGAGACTTTGAATCATCCCTATCAGTTTGGAAGCTGGCATCCGTGTAACCACTTACAACGAGCTCTTCCTCTCCACCATATACCAAGAATACATCCTTAGTCTTTCTCAAGTACTTCAGGATATTCTTTACGGCTATCCAGTGACATTCACCGGGATCAGACTGATACTTGCTAGTCATGCTCAAAGCAAAAGAGACATCGGGTCGAGTACATAACATTGCATACATGATTGACCCAATTGCCGAAGCATATGGAATCAACTTCATGCGGTCCTTATCTTCACAAGATTTTGGACACTGGTCCTTAGAGAGATTCACACCATGAGACATGGGCAAAAATCCTTTCTTGGACTCAAGCATGTTGAACCGCTTCAACACCTTGTCAATGTACGTACTCTGGGTCAAACCCAGCAACTTCTTCGATCTATCTCTATAGATCTTAATACCGAGTATGTAAGTCGCTTCACCCAAGTCCTTCATAGAAAAGCAGTTCCCTAGGTTGTTCTTAACAACTTTCAGGGTAGGTATGTCATTCCCGATCAACAGTATGTCATCTACATACAATATCAGGAAGACAACAATGCTCCCACTGATTCGCTTGTAAACACACGGTTCATCCTCATTCTTGACAAAACCAAACTCTTTGATCTTCTCATCAAAACGAAGATTCCAACTTCTAGAGGCCTGTTTTAATCCATAGATGGACCTATTCAGCTTGCATATTTTAGTGGCTTCATTTGGGGATACAAAACCCTCGGGTTGTGTCATGTACACTTCCTCAAGGAGGTTTCCATTTAGGAAAGCCGTTTTGACATCCATCTGCCAGATCTCGTAGTCATAATACGCAACAATAGCAAGCAATATCCTAATGGACTTTACCATGGCAACAGGGGAAAAGGTCTCATCATAGTCAATACCATGAATTTGCTTGAAACCCTTAGCCACTAGTCGCCCTTTGAATGTCTGTACATTCCCATCCATGTCGGTCTTCTTCTTGAAGACCCACTTGCACCCTATGGGTCGTACCCCTTCAGGTGGTTCCACCAAGTTCCAAACTTGGTTTGTATACATGGAGTCCATTTCAGATTTCATAGCCTCAAGCCATTTGTCGGAGTCCGGTCCATTCATAGCCTCTTGGTAGGTCGCTGGTTCATCATCATGATCCATAAGCAACACATTACCTATTTGAGACACGAGAAATCCATATCTCTCAGGCTCAAATCTTGGTCTACCAGATCTACGTAGGACTTGTGTTTCGTGAGCAGGTTCTCTAGCTACAACATCTTGTAGTCCTGGCTCAGAATCCAACTCAGGTTCATTCACTACTTGTGGTTCTTGAACTTCTTCAAGTTCTACCTTTTTGTGTCTTTCTTGATAAGAACTCTTTCTCCAAGAAGACACCCGTCCTTGCGACAAACACTTTGCCCTCAGACGGTAGGTAAAAGTAATATCCCTTCATTTCCTTAGGATATCCCACCAGATAACACTTATCTGATTTGGGTTCCAGCTTGTCAGGCATTTGACGTCGAACGTATGCCTCACAGCCCCAAATTTTAATGAATGACATACTAGGACGCTTCCCAGTCCATATCTCATATGGTGTCTTTAGAACCGTTTTCGTCGGAGCGCGATTCAGTGTCAAAGCAGCAGTCTCTAAAGCAAAACCCCAAAAGGAAACAGGCAAGTCTGCATGACTCATCATCGACCGTACCATGTCTAACAGAGTACGATTTCTCCTCTCAGACACACCATTATGCTGCGGTGTCCTGGGCGGAGTGAGCTGTGATACAATACCACACTCTTTCAGATGATCACGGAACTCATGACTCAGGTATTCGCCACCTCGATCAGATCGGAGTGCTTTAACCTTTTTACCCAATTGGTTCTCCACTTCATTCTTAAACTCTTTGAACTTTTCAAAGGTTTCGGATTTGCACTTCATAAGATACACGTATCCGTATATACTGAAATCATCAGTAAATGTAACGAAGTAGAAATACCCACCTCTAGCCATGGAACTCATGGGCCCGCATACATCACTATGTACAACACCCAAGAGATCTTCAGCCCTCTCAGTATAACCAGTGAAAGGGGCTTTAGTCATCTTGCCTAATAAACAAGACTCGCATCGCTCAAATGATTCATAATCAAATGAGTCCAATAGTCCATCTTTATGGAGCTTGGATATGCGCTTCTCGTTTATATGGCCCAAACGACAATGCCAGAGATATGTAGGATTTGAGTCATTTGTTCTTAGTCTTTTATTATTATCTACATTATAGATCGGATGGTCCAGGTTCAAAACATAAAGACCATTAAACAATTGAGCTACAGCATAACAAACATCATTCTTAAATATAGAACAACAATTGTTCTTAATTATAAAAGAAAATCCAACCATGTCAAGGCATGAAATGGATATAATGTTTCTAGTTATGGCCGGAACATAATAACAATTATTAAGTTCTATTACAAGCCCACTGGGCAAAGAAAGACGGTAAACCCCTACGGCTACAGCAGCAACTCTTGCTCCATTGCCGACGCGCAGGTCCACCTCTCCTTTACTCAGCAATCTCCTCCTTCCTAGTTCCTGCACATTTGTACAAATGTGAGAACCACATCCGGTATCCAATACCCAAGATGAAGGAGCAGAAAGGTTTATCTCTATAACGTAAATATCCGAAGCGGAAGTCATACCTCCCTTCATTTTCTGCAGACCCTCAATGTATGAAGGACAATTCCTCCTCCAATGACCAGCCTTGCCACAGTGGTGGCATTTCCCTTCCTTCACGGTGCTCTTCTTTTTCAGTGCAGAAGATTTGGGCTCAAGATGTGACTTAGGTCCCACCTTCATCTTCTTGAAGCCCTTGGCCTTACCCTTGCCTTTATGTACCATCAATATGGGACTAGCAGGCTTGGCCTTCTTCATGTTTATCTCGGCAGTTCGCAACATGCCTAGGAGCTCGGGCAGTGTCTTGTCTATTTCATTCATGTTATAGTTCAAGACAAACTGCTCATAACTATCCGGCAACGATTGCAGGATAAGATCTGTGGCCAACTCTTGACCCAGAGGAAAACCCAGTCTCTCCAGGTTCTCTATATACCCAATCATCTTGAGTACGTGAGTACCAACTGAGTCTCGAGCTCCCATTTTGCACTGAAATAATGCCTTCGTGACATCGAACCTCTCTTGACGAGCTTGCCCTTGAAACATTTTCTTTAGGTGCTCGTCAATCTCCTTGCACCCCATGTTCTCGTGTTGCTTCTGAAGCTCAGAGTTCATGGTGGCAAGAATAAGGCACTCGACGTCTAAGGCGTCATCGGTATACTTCTTATAAGCATCCTTATCAACACGGGACGAGTTCCCGGTTGGCACCTCGGGGGCTTCTTCTTCCAAGACGTAGAGCTTTCGCTCTTGCCTGAGAACAATTCTCAGGTTCCTATACCAGTCCATGTAATTCGTCCCACTAAGCTTGTCCTTCTCAAGGATAGCTCTTAGGGACAAGGTGGAATGTGAACCACTTGCCATGGAATTCTACAAGAATTCATGCAGAATTTAATCAGTACCTTAATTTCAAAATACAATTTATTTTTAATTTGGACTTCAATTAAATACTCCCACTATTTTATTCAAATTGATAACCCTCACTACCAATTCGGAGAGTCCTTGCGAGCTACTCTCTTAGTGGACAAGATCCGTATTTCACCAACACCACGAGTCCGCTTTGGCGTTCCTCTCATAATGCGGTTATTTAGGTAGGCAACGCTTGCCAATTGCATCCTCATGCAATTCTTGTATGGCTGGTGAATAACTCCTTATTCGCATCCATCATATGGTGCATGCCAACCCTATGCCTCTAGGCACTCAACCTTTGAGGTCACCTAGTTAAGTTAGACCCGATGTCGACAGTGGGATATCACAATTATCCGCTCGCACCCTTACCAAGATAGATTAATGCACCTTGCTTTGGCAAGCCCACACTTCATCGATCGAGGCAGGAAGAGTGTCATCCAACGGAAGGCATCCGAACACTTAATATTTGATGAAGGGATTTTTAATAATAGGTTAACACTTAACCATGATCAACATTTGATCAATGTGCACATCCACAGAAAAACAAGCTTTCTAAAATCCTCATGCATCCCTTATGTGCACTACATAAGACTATCAACCTTTGATAGACGAAAGGGCTAAATCTGGACATTTAGAACTCTTCCAAATATTCAGATTTACATGCATTGGACAAAGGCAAAGGCAACTCGACTTAAAGCAGTAGACAAGCTCGTCTCTCATTGTTGGATTCAAAATCCAAAACAATACAAGGGTTCATTAACCACTTGAGGGACGGTTACTGCTAAGGAGATAACAATTTCTAACAATTAGAAATAACCACGAAATCCCAGACGTTCCTGGCGGGGTTCCAAGGGGCCGCGCAAAATCACATCTTATGTGATATTCCAAGAAGAAATCTTGACATTTAGAATGCTTCCAAATACCTAGATTTGCACGTACTGGAATAACCCAACTTCTGAAACAACATTCATGACCTGAACCTCGCTTTGATACCACTGTTGGGTTTTTCTAGAACCATACATCAAATGTAGGCGCAGCGGAAATGAAGAGAAACAACCCAAAAATGTTTGGATCGGCCATGAATGTTGAATCAAGAAGTTAACAAAATGCTAGGTATGAAATTACCTTTACGGGATTGGATCAAATCCAACCTAGATGCTCCACGAGTTGATTCCTGTCGTCGGCTATGCGAGTCCTCACGTAGAATAATGTCTACGTCTCTACAGTGATCCACACGAGCTGGGAGAACGCCAAATCACGTCGCACGCAACTCGGAAGGAAGAACGGCTGCACCTTGCACTTCCACGGATTGCTAGATCCGCTTCAGGAAGAACAATGCCGGCGACAATCGACGGAGAGGAGTTCGGCGGAGGCGATTCAGACGGAACTCCTTTCGTCTAGGGTTCGAGCGAGAATGAAACACTTCCGTCGGCTGAACTTGTCGTGTGTTTATAAGAACCCTAAAGAAGATCTATTTATACCCAAAGGATAAACAGCTTCTAGAAGAATCGCTATCCGCAGACCACACATCAGAATAGGGACTTCTGTTACAGTTCGTCGGGATTCCACGGAACAGCATTCGTCAAGATTTCACGGGACAATCTGACGAATTCCGACGAATCACAACAGACGGCAACAATTGCCTAGTCAAGGCTTTCTGTGATAATTCGTCGAGATTCCACGGAACAATCCGACGAATCCCGACGAATTCCGACGAATCCAGACAGACGACAACATTTTGCCGAGTGAAGGATCTCTGTCACAGTTCGTCGAGTTTCCACGGAACGACCCGACGAATCCCGACGAATCCGACGAATCCTATCCGTGTAAACCCGACGAATTCCGACGAATCATATCCGACGAATTCAGACAGCAACATTTGCTGGACTTCCCCATTCTATATGGTGATTGGTAACCTTTACCAACACAGTCAATCTTCCAACTTCTCCACATGCTCTTATGTGCGACCCTGCAGGCTCATATCGCGTTGGCAGTGACATTACATGTTTGACCACTTCTAGATCACAATGGTAACTCCAACAAATATAGCATAGGATATAAAATATATCAAGGTCGTATTTAAACTCGGGGCAGGCAAGTACTATTACTCACAACGATTCTATTATCCTACCGAACGGTTGGTGGATTTTGAAAATAAAAATAAACTAACTTAATTAAAAGAGAAAATAAAACTATTGCAAAAGAGTGCTCGACCAGCGATTCACTTTGAAATAAAATAACAGAATAAATTAGTTTAACATTCGTAATTCTATTAAGACCGTGGCGGATCCGAAAATAAGAAATAATCTCGCTAGAGCATTAAATCTCCTAACTTCTAGACGTTTTGACCGAAATCTCTTTGCAAATCAAAACGCCTAAAGTCGCATTATCAAAGTGAACCGCGCTATTGGATTTGACTCCAATCTGGAGGATTTACGTCATCCTATCTCTAGGGTTGCGTGCAACTCCTTCCTTCCTTGAGTGATCTTTCACATTCACGAGCCTCTCGGCTACTCGAATAGTAGATCGGAATCTACTACCGTATACTAGCAATACGGAGTCGATACGATGAAAATCAAGGTCGGATCAAAAATAAAAAAAGACAAACGTGAAACATAAAATGAAAGAAACGTTATTTCATTGCAAAGCTTATCGCGATCGAACACAAAAAGATTAGTTACGCATTATTAAAAGAGAAACAACAATAAGATAGAAAGAAAACATTTTCATTGATGATAAAAAAGGGAGTACAAGAAATGAAAAGAGAGACAATATTAAATTCAAACAAGAAGTACAATAAAAACTAACCAAAGAAACACTCTCTTGCACTTCACTTCCAACCTTTTCCCCCCTTCCTTGCTTGAGATATGGGGTCCTTATATAGGAGAGGGTGAAGGATCTAGAAAGAAGAGGAGATGAAGGGACACATGGGGTGGAGAGATGCATGAATGGATTTGATGAGGGAGAGAGAAAGGAAATGCATGATTGGAAGAATGCATGCATGGGTTTAATAAGGAGGAGAGAGAGGGTGGAAATGCAATGTATTTTATTTTTAAAAGGAATATAATTAAAATAGAAAATTGAAATAGAAGTATGGGGGATGAATGAGATTAAAAGAAGAAGAAAATAATAAAAAGGAGAGAGAAATAGGAGAGAAGAGAGAGGATGGCCGGCTATGCAATGATGCGGAAATGCATGCAAGGTGGCAGGTGGAATGAGGTGCATGCATTAAGTGGAAAGCAAGGAGCTCACGGTTTGGGCATTTCATGGAGCGGTCTACTATACTTGGTCAAGGTGGTCGACTACAATTCTTCAAACTGATGCGGCGATGGCGTGGACTTCATGCAAAGGTGGCGGCAATGGCGCGGACGTGGCGTTGCGGAGAGCACGACATTGCGGCATGAATATTGACGGCGCGGCGATGGCGTGGACTTCATGCAAAGGTGGCGGCAATGGCGCGGACGTGGCGTTGCGGCGAGCATGGCGTTGCGGCATGAATATTGACGGCGCGACGATTGCGTTGCGGCGACGATGGCAGCATGGACGGGCACACGATGGCGAACGCGACGACTTCATGCAAAGGTGGCGGTGACAACATTCCTACAAAATAAAATAAAATAAAACATTAGTTAAGACATAATAACAAACATAAAATATAAAACATAATTAACACTTAACAAACATAAAATAAAAAAGAACAAACATAAAGTAACATCATTAACACTTTAACAAAAAGAAAATCAACAAAATAAAAATAACAACATTACACTTAACAAACATTAGCACATAAAATAACAAATATAACAATATTATTTATAACAAACATAAAAACATAAAATAACAACATTAAAGCATAACATAACATAAAATAACATAAAATCATAAAATAACAATATTAAAGCTTAACAACCATAAAATGCAAAGAGAATATTAATTAAAACTAAGAAAATTTAAACTAAACTAACCTAAAAACGATGACTAAAAGCTAGTCATCACCTACAGAAATCGTTTCCCTCCAGTTCCCCTTTTGCACTTGATCTTTCTCTTCTTTTGCAGGACTCAATGGCGATTTCTCAAGCCTCGCTCTATTCCATGAAGTTCGATGCTGGGTTCGACATAGATATGGAATCCTTCGCAACATCTGATCAAATCTTCAAGGACATCCTTCAACTCTTTGAAGAGCAACAGTTGAGGAAGTTAATGAGCTTGAATATAAAGCTTCACACAGCTAAAATCAAAGAATGGTGTTTCACAGTTAAGCAGGAAGATGAATGTCTGACAGGCACAATCTCAGGACACCAGGTTTCTCTTACCCCTACCATTCTAACTGAAGTTTTTGGGCTTGTGAATGGTGATGCAGATATAGAAATTAGTTCTGATGAATTTGAAGCAGCTTTAGTCAAAATGGGTCACTCCTCTGGAAACCCTAATCATCTGCTTAAGAAAAATCTGTCTTTGGAATACAAATTCTTATCAGATATAGTTGGCAAAGTGTTGTTAGGAAAAAAAACAGGACATGACAATGTTAAAAGGCACCAATTTCTGTTGATGGTGGCCTTGATGGAGAAAAAGAAAATGAACTGGGGATCACTTCTGTTTAATTTGATTAAGAAAAAGATTTCCAAGGAGAATGTTAGCTTTGGAAGAATTTTAGGAATCGTTCTGCAGGAAAGGCATCCAGACCTTCTGGTCTCCCCAAAGGTAATAATCAATGCTAGCAAGAAGCTGACCTCAGCTCTCTTTGCTAAGTGGGAAAGGGTATTTCCAAAGAAGAATCCAAAGTCAGTCAAGCAAGCTTCTGAAGACATAAGGACTGATTCAGTCTCTTCCCTAACCCTTCCAGAAGTTCCTCCTTTGGTCTCCTCCCTTCCTCTCCCACCTCCTACTACTCAAAGTTTTTCCCCTGCACAATCTCCACCTAAAAATTCTTCTACACATATTGATGACATTCCCCCTCCTTCTTTTGATCTCCTCCCTCATCACTCTTCTCCACCTCCATCTCCTACTCATAATGATTCCCAATGCCCTATCCATCATTCTTCTTCTACTCATCAAGAACCCTCTCAACAAGGTGCAGATGTCTCAAACATCTTTGTACCAATTTCTATTCCTCCCTCTTCTGAGCCATCCTCCTCTCATTCTCACGAATTCACTTATTTAAATCTTTTCTCTGTAGCTGATCAGATACTTGGTCTCATCCTTCCCAAAATAGACCAGTTATTGGATGCAAAACTTGCTCCAATTGTTCAATCTATTTCTGCTTTATCTGAAAAGATTTCTTCCTTCCCTTCCTTTCAATCTGTCCCTTCTTCTAGGGGCCTAGATTCAGATTTCTCTGAAGCTAAGCAGGGGGAGATGTCTGATGAAGAAGCTCCAGATGCTCCAGATGCTCAAGCACTTGGAAATTCAGCTCTTCCAATTTCAGAAGAACCAGTTCTACCAGGTCCAGAAGAAATAAATAATGTTTCTATTAATCCCTCTATAGATATTATTTATTTGCTTTCTCAATTTAGTACAGTTCTACCAGTTTTACCTCAACAGCATAATTATTCTAGAGCAATTGTCCCATACACTGCTCCAGTTAATGAAGCTCTGTTAAATAAGATAATTAGAAGTTTTGGAGTTAAGATTACAGATACAGTTTTCATTCAAGATCAAGCTCTCAGTCAAGAAGAAAAACTAGTTGTAATGTCAGAAGAAGCAATCACAAATTCTGACTTTCCAACTTTTATCTTTGATGAAACTCCAATTCCAGACTTTGATGAGATCTGGAAAGCAGAAGATGAAGCTTATGAAGCTGAAGAGCAAAGGATCAAAGCTCTTAAATTGATATCAGATTTATATGATACACCAATCTCTTCTTCTGATTCTGATGAAGAAGATAATGATAGTGATTCTGATGATACACTGTCAAGGAAAAGAAAGAAAACAAACGCTAAGTCTAAAGCTATCCCCAAGCCTCCTAATCCAGATAATGATATCCCATATTATATTCTCCACAATATCTCTCTTGACAAAGTCTCACATCATTGGATGACACTCTCCAGAAATGAGCAGAAAAGAAGAAAGAAGTTCAAGAAAACTGGTTATATTCCTGATAGTCCAGTTAAGTTCAATCACCCTCCTCCTCCTCCTCCTCCTCCAGCAGTAGGATCAACAGGGATGTATTCCTCCTTCTCTAGATCTGCCCCCCAGCAGTCTAGGAGATATAAAGGAACTCATAAAAGCTCTAGTGGCTCTCAAAGTTCTACACCAGCCAGAGCTCCTCCCTCAAGTTCTTCTAGACCAATTTCAGATTACAGATATACTTTTTCAAATGGCTTATTTCACAGCAGAATGAATCGTCAAGATAATAAAACCTCAGATCAGGCAAATGATTCTGTTGAAAGGTCTCCTTCTCCAGAAATTCAAGAAACAGATAAAATAGCTCACATGGCTAGATTCAGAGAATCAGTAGCTATTGCTCAGATCAATAAAGCTAAGGCTGAAGGTGAGGACCATTCTCAATTTTCTACATTGTCTGAATTCAGAAAGCAAGAGCTTGAAAAGTATAATTCCAGAAAATTTTTCAATGCTGAAAGATTTTTAAAGAAGTATCCAGCAGCAGTAGTTCTTCCTACTACATCTCAAACAATCATAAGTCCAGAAAATTGCTACATGAGCAAGAAACAAGCTGAAGATCCCAACAGGGAAATCATCTTCAAGCCTTCCTCACAGTGAAAAAGTACAGTTTCAAATTCCTTCTGTCTTTGAACTACTTGGATTCAGTATAAATGTTTCTAAACTCAGAGCATTTTATTTCAATATTATCTGCTGAAGCATTTCAATTCTGTCAGATATATTTATGCTCTGTTGTTTATCTTTGTGTTATTTATTATTTGATTTATTTGTCAAATAGTATCCTAACCCAAATAGGGGGAGATTGTTGGAGCAACCCTTTTAATGTTTTGGGCTAGGATCACTATGTACTGATTAGGACCAGTTGACCCCATTGTATAGTTTAAGGGTCAAGCCTTAAGGTTGATAAATTAGCTAGAACCTAAGATAAAATCTAAGGTTCCCAGCGGTCAACAAATGGCTAGCAGTGCTCGACAGATGGCTCCCAGCGTTCAACAATTTTTGTTGCCAGCGCTCGACAGTTTCCAGCCAACGTTCAACATCTTCTGGACGGCGCTCGACAGATTATAGCGAGCGTTCGACAGATCATTTATTGAAGCCCGAATTTGTTATCAGCTACATTCTATTTATCCTAACAGCAAAACGATGAGAATAACGGATCTATTTAATATCTTTGGACGTATTCTGACATATAAGGAAGGATATTAAAATCAGTTAATATATTCCCTTCTTTCCTTTTTCCAAGACAGCAATAGCCGTTGACATTTAATGAAAAGGAATCTTTTCACGGCCAAGGAATTAAAGGACCTGCCAGAGTCGTTTGAGTTTTGTTGTTATTCCAAGAATGTCTTAAAGACTGATTATTCTATTCACAAATACAGAATACATTAAAGACAGTTTGTTTGTTTTTGGACATATATGAATCAGTCGACAGAATTCAAACATTATTCTATTACAGAATAAAAAGGATATATACAGCAGAAAAAGAAGAAAGAGATATAGATTTCTCAGCAAGTATTTTTCTCTCTTCTTCTTCTTCCACAAGTAGCACAAAATTTCTTCTGAGAACATCTTCCTCAAGAGCATTCTCTCAGAATCTGCTGCAAATTCAGATCTTCTAAAAGAGCAACAAGCAATCTGAAGAACCTATTCTTCCAGATCAATCTGCTATAGGAGATCTTAGTTTTCAAGAGAAAGCTTCTCCATCTTCTGTCAAATACTTCAATAAGACAGGGGGAGCTTTACAACAACATCCACTAGAGTCTTCTCTCAGCATCTTGACAGAGAAGAACACTATAAACTCTTTCTTACCTCTCTTGTACAGGGCTAATACTCCCTTCAAAAGTGTACCTCCTTGGTGGCAAGACACCTGATCATAAAATCAAGTTAGTTTTGAGCACCTGAACAAAAGCTCTGTGATGTGTGGACACCTGAACAAAAATCCCTTAGTGTGAGGGCACCTGATCGAAAATCCTAGTGGATTCCTACCAAGGGTGGTAGAAGAGTAGACGTACCCAGATTTATTGGGGAACTACTATAGCTCCTTGTGTCTTCTGTGTTTGGTTATTTTCTGTGCTTGTGCTGTTTGTTGTGTGATTTCATTTACTTAATTTTTCTGCTTACACTTATATATAATACTATTTTAATTCCGCTATAAAAACTAAGGAAAAGTTTTAATACTCTATTCACCCCCCCTCTAGAGTAACTTAAGATCTAACCTCCACTTTCAACACGCCCATGGTCACACCTGTGACCTGGGGCGTGTAAATGCATTTTCTGCTCCAAATGTCCAGAAAACCTGAAAATATAAGATAAACAAAAGTTAGCTTATAAAACTAACATAGGAAAGATTTATACGATATAATTTATAAAAATAACATAATTTCATAATAAAATTGTAATACTACTACACTAAAAGATGAGTAAATAAATTACTCATCAAACACCCCCATACTTACTCGTTTGCTAGTCCCGAGCAAACAACTTTTCATAGGTGTAGAGAAATTTAAATACTAGAAAAAGAAATTTGAGCTCAAGGAATAAAAATGCGAAGTCTTACGCCTACGTGCAGAGATCCTAGTTGAAAGTCCTATTCAGCATAACGATTAGCTTATAATTTTCAAAAATGTGATTTAGCACATTGCTTTTACTTTTAAGTTGAAAGCTCGGTAAATTCTCAAATGCTATTCAAGGAGCGGGTAGCGTGCTTTCTAAGATCAATATTACCCAAAATTGAGTTTCGGGATAGCCTCCAAAGAAATCCATCAATGACGATGGCCATAGGCTTGCCCGGTCGCACTCTCTCCACTACACAAGTATAATGTCATAGCTTAAAGATCAAAAGGGCTTTCATTAGGAGTGAAACTTGGCTTAGGTATATGATTTGGATTTGGAAATAAAAAAGATAGAATATGACGGCTACGGATCACACTAAACCAAGGTGAGAGTTTCCCAAAATTATCAAAAATTTAAACCTCGCATAAGAGTTGTTATGAAGCAAAACTCTCATATTTTTCAAAAATGAGGCCATGAATACTTTTTTGTAATTTTCTTTTTCACAGTTGGCCAATAATTTTTACATATTTTTTTTGTCTTTTTTTTTCTTTTCATAATAGCTCCGAATAGGAAGTTGTAATTTCCTTATTTTCACAATTGAACCCATTGCAGAATTTTAATTAATCTCAAATATTTAGTGTGATCATGGGGTGGATGTTTTGGCTTTGGTGAAAATGAAATGTGGAGGTAGCAAAGGAAATAAGGAAAGGCCCAAAGTGTTTAAACAATGAAATTTTTTTTTAAAGGTGGGCAAACAGGCACAAGCGATCAAAAGATGGCCTAAATCACTTCTAAAAACTATGATGAACCTATGCAAATGCTTCGAGAATCGCTAGAGGCAAGTTCTAGCCATCGAGAAAGAATACCCTTTCGTTCAAAATGTGTAATATTTCTCTAGTAAGCTTCTACGTACTCACTTGAATTATTCTTAAATTCTACCGGATTCAAGGTAAGAGTAAAACAAAATTGTTTTCTTGCAGATAGAAAATCATAAATCTAATTTTATGCTGAATAGTTAATTTGACATAGAATTCTACAAATGCGTGCGCTTAACTAGGCACACTGCACGAGTCAACAATTTTATTCCAAAATTCAAAATCTAATGAAGTATAAAAATTCCCTACGACACTATACAAAAGCAAATCTACTGAGGATTTTGCAAATAAGTATAAAAAGTTCAGCAACAAATTTTAATTAAATTTTTTTTTTCTTCTTCTTGGACTTCCCAAGGTCAACCCGGTGAAGAGCTCGCAAGGTACTAGAGGCTGTGATGGGAATTCAAGCCCAAAGCGTCCTTTCCAAGAAATTTTATTTTTTTTAGATATAAATTATTTATGTATTTTTTTTATTTTTTTTCAAATAAAAAGAAATATAAAGAAAGCAAAGCTACACCCCCATACTTAAAATTTAACATTGTCCCCAATGTTTAAAACTAAGTATGAAGGATACTTGAAAGAAAATAAACTTTAAAAGAAAAATACATAAAACTAGAGATAAGCAAGGGGTGCCTCCCAAGAGCGCTTTCTTTTTCCCGTCTTTAAGCTAGACGGTTATTGTTAGGAAAACAGAAAATAAAAAGAGAAGTGAACAGGCAACTCCCCTAATTCACATGTAGGTGAATGTGCCGGTGTTAGTCGCACGGCTACTCCTCCGCTTAACTTATGATTCTCCATTTGTCTTTGAATTTGAATATGTAAATCCAAATCACCTATACATACCTGGGGTGATTTGGATAGATAAAGATGAGCGGCATATGGATCATCAATTACTTGGGGTAGCAACGACTCATCTTCAACCTGAAAATTATTAGTTTGTAAAGAATCCTAAATAAACGATTCAGAAAAATTTTCGCAAGGAGGAGGTGCTTGCAAAATTATAAATTAACCTTTGGTTGATCCTTTTCTAAAATAAAATTTTCTTTAGAAAAATCTAGTGCATTACCAAGCGGACTTTAATTTTCGGACACTAAATCTTCATGAATTTTTGGTTGGATAGAAGAAATTCGCGAGTATTCATGACAAAGAAAATAAAATCCGGGTGAAGTAGGGGAAGAAACTTGTTCTTCTTCTATTTCATCCGGGGTGCCCATAACTTTAAGAAATTCGTGGTAAAGTAATTTTTCTTCATCTTCGGTAAAAGAAGTTATGGGATTACATGAAACCACATGTTCCTCCATAACTAAATCATCCAAAGGTGGAGAAAAAATACTAGTAGAAATAAAATTTTCCTCTAAAATTTGGGGGGTAGTATCTATTTGAATCGGCGGACATTCCCCAAAATTAGAGTACGAAGGTTGCAGCGCAAAAGAAGAAGAACAAGAATTCAGTTCTAAAGATTTATCTTCATCGCCCCGTAAACTATCCGGGTGACCTTGCCACCAAGAATAATCTACTTCGGGGATAGAAGAAAATTTATTAGAAGTCGAAAAATTATTCTCGTGAAAATTAGAGAAAACACTAGACGAAATGATATGTTCCTCTAAATTTTGGGGGGAAGTATCTATTTGGATCTGCGAAATTTCCACCAAGTTAGAGAACGAAAACTGCGGTGTATAAGAAGAGAAACAAAAGTTCGGGTCTAAAGATTTATCTTCGTTGCTCCGGGAACTATCCGGGTGAGCTTGCCACGAGAAATAAGCAACTTCGGAGCTAGAAGAACAATTATTAAATGCCGAAAAATTATTCTCATTAAAATTAGAAAAATTATTTTCATCAAAGTTTGAAAATTTATTTTCATTAAAAGATGAAAAATTATGATCGTAATTATTATCAAAATTATTTGCATAATATTGAGGAAAATTATTTTCATAATAATTATTTTGATAATAAGAATGTAAATAACATTACTCACTTTGATGAGGCGCACCACAATAATGACAACTAAATTGGCGTTCTCGTGCGGCTTGTAAGAGATAAAGTTGGTTTCGAAGCTCGGCAACCTTAACGGCCAATTCAGATTCTTTCATATTAAAAAAAATAAAAAGGAAACAACCTTTACCTAAATGAATGGAATTTTATAAATATTTTTATTATAATTTTTTTTTCAAAAAGCGGGTTAAATTAGTCCCGGACTTCCCAAGATCTACCCGGTGAAGGGTTTGCAAGGTACTAGAGGCTATGATGGGAATTCAAGCCCAAAGCGTCCTTTCCGAGAATTTAGATTGCGCTTTTTAAGATTTTTTTTTATATAAAAAAAATAAAGAGAAGAGGGAGAAGAAAGAGAATGATAAAATTAATAAATATTTCTTTTTTCGAAATATCAACCGTGTCCCCGACAACGGCGCCAAAAACTTGATGGGCAAAACTATGCTTGCAAATGACAACGGCAAGTGTACCGTATCGAATGTAGTATAGGTTATTAAAACAAGGTCGTATTAGACTCGGGGCGGTTGAGTACTCTTACTTCAAGAAAGTCTCTATTATTTTATCAATTAAACTTGAGTTGGTTTTGCAAAAAGGGAAATGAAAATAAGATTAAAAGAAGAGTAAAAAGGCTAGCACTCGATCTTATAAGAGTAAGAAGAAACAAAATCGCATTCTCTAAATAAAATAACATTGACCGTGGAGGTTCCCGAATTATAAACGTACCTCTCTCGAGGATACGCCCAACTAAGATTAGGTTGATCAACCGAACTCTCGTTCTATAATTGAAACCCCTAAACTTGCTTTAACGAAGTGAACCCTTCTATTGGATTTGACTCCAATCCGGGAGATTTATGTCGTCCTCTCTCGAGGGGTGCATGCAACTCTCTTTATCCTTGAATGTTCGATTCGTCTTACGAGCTGGTTCGACTAACTAAAGAACGAAAACAGGAACGAGAAAATAATCTCATTTCATTAAAATCAATGATAAATCTTAAGCGGTTTAGAAAAGAGAAAGAGCGATTCTAAATTGCTTCAAAACCAATATTATTCCTTGGATCATCTCGACCGAGTGCTAATAAAATTTAGCTATTCATGGAGATGGAGGAATTAAAGAAATAAAAGAATACATGAAGAAGGGAGAAGAAAATGAGAGACATAAAACCATTTTATTAATTCCAATTGAAAAGAACTACGAGCTAGGAATTGAAAATTACAACTATTGAAATAAAAGAACAACTACAAGACTACTAAAACATGAAAATAAAATAAGAAAAGGAGAAATGAACTCCCAAAATTAGTCCCTTGAGTTGTAGAGGAGCTGGCTTTAAATAGGCTGAAATTTGAGGTTACACGCCCTTGGTCACGCCCGTGACCAAGGGCGTTTAAGGAGCGTGATCGAAGCAGCAGCGGAGAGGGCGCCTTTTGGAGTAAATGCGACCGTTTCAGCCGTGTCAAGCCCTAGGTCACGCCCGTGACGTGGGGCTTGTAATCTTAAACTCTGGCTTCTAGCGGGAATCTTTGGCGGGAAGGAGCGCGGGTCGAGTCACGCCCGTGACTGGATGTCACGCTCTCGGTCACACCCGTGACCGAGGGCGTGTAACTTTAAATGACGTGGCAGGCGTGCTCTGGATGCTGTGGCGGGTCGCGGCCGTGACTTGGATGTCACGCCCTAGGTCACGCCCGTGACCTGGGCGTGTACTTGGCGAACTTTTCACGAAACGTCCCCAGAGTGGCAGAAACAGGTCTGGAACACTACGCAGGTTACACGCCCATGGTCACGCCCGTGACCTGGGGCGTGTAAATGCATTTTCTGCTCCAAAAGTCCAGAAAACCTGAAAATATAAGATAAACAAAAGTTAGCTTATAAAATTAACATAGGAAAGATTTATACGATATAATTATAAAAATAACATAATTTCATAATAAAATTGTAATAATACTACACTAAAAGATGAGTAAATAAATTACTCATCAGTGGATGAAGCTTCCTAGTGCTCCCGGATGGAAGGATGGAGGTGGAAATCACTGGAAATGGCCTTGATGGTGGAGGAGATGAAGGGGAAGCCTTCAGCCCTCAAGAGCAGTGGGAAGGAAGAGATTTCCCGCTCTCTGAATCGCTCCCGGTCGTCCTTTTTCGCTCCTCCTCGTGACTACCTCGATTCCTGCTTTTTATAGGAAACAGGCTGAAAATTGGTCACGCACGGTCGAACGCACGATCGTGCGCAGACCGTGCGATATTAACGGATAAAATATGGCTTGGAAAAGATGTGCGCCGCCCGTGCGATTTCTTCACGCACGACCAACACCGCCCGTGCGTTCAAACCCATGGGTAAAATCCGACGCTCTGAAATCATAAAGATACAGGTCGACCGTGCATTTTACTCACGCACGGGCGAATTCGCCCGTGCGTTAAAACGCACGAGTAAACTCCGATGCTCCATTTTCTTCCCAGACACAAACGCACGACCGCACAGAACGTGCGTCAAGGAAACGCACGACCGTGCGATATGCACAGAAATTACTTTTGGGGGAAAACGGGACGGTCAGGTCACCTACAAACAAGATATACCAGCTGGGAATACACGTCCAGCACAGAAATACATAAAAGAAGAATTTCTACTTGCATGCGTGTGATACTTCGCACCGCACTCCTATTTTGCAATTCCCTTCACAAACTACTGTTTTCATACTCCGCCGGATTTGTTTGCTCGGGACGTGCAAACAGGTAAGTCTGGGGGTGTGATGAGTCTGATTTATATAAGGTTTTTCTAACTCATTTGGGCATGTTTTCACGCATTTGCACTTCACTTTCAGCACATTATTGCTTATATTGCTTTGATACTCCGGATTACACGGAGTGCACCTTTTAGGCCTGTTGTGGTGTGCAATTGCGCACTATTTTGTTGGGGGCAAGCACATTGTGCTCCCCATTCTTTTTATGCTTTTATACTTGTGCTGGAGGTGTGTTCCCAGCATTTGAGTGTGTTGTTCAGGTGGGCAGATCGTCCATATAGCCCAGAATTCATCCTGTATGATTCGCACGGTCGTACGTTTTCTTGACGCACGGTCGGCTGCGATCGTGCATTATGATCGGTTGGTGAATATGGTGATCTGCCCTGCTCGTGCATTTTCTTCACGCACGGTTGGCCTCAACCGTGCGCGAACAAAACGCACGACCTCCTATTAGTTGCCGGATTTCGAGTTTTCTGAATTTACCCGTGCGTTTTTACGCACCGTCGGCTTCGACCATGCGTGAGTAAAACGCACGGGCGCACCTGCGTGGTCTTCCTGGCATTTGTTCTCGATTAATATCGCATGGTTCACGTACGGTCGTGCGTTCGACCGTGCGTCACCAAATTTCTGATTATTTTGTATAAAAGCTGCAGCTCTTGCCCTATTCCGGATCGACTTTCTTTCGCGCGCCCAGAGCTCTAGTTCCACTCCATTTTTGCCGCTCCATCGCCGCCACCTTCGGGAGGAGCTCTGGCCGCAATTCTCTTGCAAATCTCAAGACGGAGCATCCTCTAGGCCTCCTCCATTGTTCGTGCACCTCCAAAGCTCCATTTTGAGGGATTCCGTGCTGCACTTATGAGGTTCTCCAGTGAGATCGTGGCCAAAGAAGATTGACGGAGAAGACGGGTATAATAGAAGAAAGTGACAGCTCTTTGGACCCCGGACGACAGTTGGAGCATGAGCTCAGACAAGGATTGACAACCCTAGATTCCGGCCGTGAACCTCCGATGAGTCTGCGTGCTTTGGTTGTAATCTCGACCCCCTTCATATTGTAGTACTGTTTTTCTTCTATTATTTGGGTGTATGAACAATGTTTGCTAAACCTTGTTTTGTCATTTAATATTTCATTTCTATGTGAAATCGTTATGTGTGGTTTATGCAAGTGAGGAGCGCCCCATTCCATCCTCCATCCCGCCGTCATGTTCGTGTGTCGCACTAGCAATTGCTAGTGGTGTGCTTGTCGACGAGGTGCTTGCGACACTCATTCTGCCTGCCTACTCGCCCATCGCTCAAGGCCTGCACAGTTCGATTCCTCTTGCCTACTCGTCCATCCGCCCTTGCGAAGCAGCGCACTCAAGGCCTGCCGAGTCTCCATCCCGCCAAGCGAAGCATTGCATAACGGCATTGCATAGGAGTATTTGTAGTATTTTCTTTTTTTTCCACAAACCAAATCACCCCCCTTTCGCACCCATCCGACCTACAGGAATTCAATCTCAAGTCCTTCCTCGATAGTTAACTCCATCTTACTGTGTTCCTTTGAGATTCGATACTCAGGGATTTGCTCCTCGTTTTATATTACTTGAACGATCGGTACACTGCCATTTCGTGCCGCAGTCTTGCTACCGCCTATAGCGGTGTGCTAGATTCGCGTGTCACTGAGCTCGTCGTTGATGTTGACCTTTTCCACAACCCCACCTGGGTGATGACCTCAAGCTCCATGACCTCACCAACGGCCTCCAGTCGGGACTGCTCCCCCCGATATTCTTCCCTCTCCTCGTCGCAAGCTGGCGCTTCGACATTCACCTACATTCTTCCTTCCCGAACCTCCATCATCTCTTCCGCCCCTTCTTCCTGGGCCTCCGTTTCTTCCTTCTCCTTCTCCTCTATCGGCTCCTCTGACCCTTCCTCTACTCTCTCCTCCTCTCCTTCTCCGAGCCTCTCCGGCTCCTCCATCTCTCGATCCCATTCCTCCGCCTAGGCCATCCAAGAGATGGTGTTCACGACAGTCACATAGCACTATCGGGGCACCTTCAGATCTCCCCTTATCCGAACCTGGACTCCTCCATCATTGAACTTAAGGCACTGGTGGAAGGTGGAGGGGACACAGCGGAACGCACTAATGAGCGGCCGACCGAAGATGGCGATGTAGCTGTTGGGGGCGTCCACTATGAAAAAATGACAATTCCTAGATTGCCCCGCCAGGACTACATGGAGTCCCACTCCCCCTTCTACCTCCTTCCTCTCCTCGGAGAACCCAAACAACGGGCTGTCCGAGGCCAACACCCTTCGTGCCTCCACCTCCATGCCATCAAATGCCTTCTTGAAGATGACGTTGACCGAGCTCCCGTTATCCACAAGGATTCGAGAGACGATGAAGTTCTCGATCGCCGTCTGAATGACCAGCGCATCATAGAACGGGTCTTCATGACCCTGCATGTCCTTTTGGGTGAATGAAATCTTCTCCACTGGGGGTGGGGCTATGGATGTAGTAGCTATGCTACGACGGTACATTGCATGGAGGTTGGTCTTCCGGGTCGCCTCAATCCCTACCACCCCATGGATCACCCTGATCCCCTCGGGCCCCCACATCGGCCCGGTCTTTGCATCTCTCATCCTCCTCGTCCTGAGGCAGGATCACCTCGATCCTCACCGCCCGCTGCTCCCGTGGCGCCGATGCCCTGACCTCTCTCACTTCCAGGAACTCCGAGAAGGTGGTCGTTGCATGCCCTTCCTCCCGATAGAAGTCATAATACGGCAACGCCAACCCCTGTCTCGTCCTCCTCCACCCTATTCCCCCTTCTCCTTCCTGCTCCCGCTTCTACTCCTGCCCCTTCTCTCCTTCCTCTTCCTCCTCTTCCTTGCCTGATTGTCATGGCCTACTAAGGTGGGGGAGGCATCTGCCTTGGACCTTTCCTCCATCCCAAATGATGGGGTCTTCCCTGACCCCCATGGAAGTTAACCCTTCCCGGGGCGTAACCCCTCCCTTGAACCTACGCTCCTCTGCCTTGATGCCTCCACCCCACCTCCGGGTCCTTGGGCTCTTCTATTCTCCACACTTCCTGCTGCTTAAATTCTGGCTCACTGAGCTTTGCTAGCCTCTTGGTGAGCTCCGGGTTAGCCTCCTCCCCTTCAATCTCCTCTGCCACCCTCTCCATCAACTCCTCATAGGAGACGGGGGCCTTCCTCTTCAAACTCATCTTACAAAAACTCTCCCTCAGCCCCACCGTGAAGGAGAGCTGGAGGGCAAACCCAGGCATCTCTTGGGTAAGCAGAACCTCTTCCTGGAACCGGTCCGCGTATGGGCCAGTGACTCCCCCGCCTCCTGCTTGACCTTAAAGAGTGAATCAGCATCCCTCTTCCTCTTCTTTGAGGTCGAGAAGCGCAACAAGAAGCCTCTGTGCAAGTCCTCGAACTGGTAGATCGACCCGATTGGGAGTTGATGGAACCAGTCCCTAGCCTTTTCCTTTAGAGTGACGGCGAAGAGCCGACACTTGAATTCATCTAACATCGGCCGGATAGAGACTGATTCCTCGAATGACTGCAAGTGCTGGACAGGGTCGTCCTTGCCGCAATAGTAGACCCTGTCCCACTTCCTGAACCCTTCCGGGACTGGTGCGGAAAGCACTAGCTCGCAAAAAGGACTTCTCCCGCTCGCGGTTCTCTCCTTCTCGGCTCGTCCTACGACTTCTCTCGCAGGACCCGAGCTCACCAGAGCCGCGCTCGCTGGAACTGCTCTCGCTGGGCCGCACTCGTCGGGGAAGCGCTCACTGGAACAGCGCTCGCTGGGACCGGACCTGCCGGTGAGGTGCTCGATGGGATGTCAAAGAGCTCTCGCGCGAAGAGGTCTCGCCCTACTCCTACCACCTCCTTCCCTGCCCTTCCCCCCAGAGCATACTCGCGGACCCCCAGAGGGGGGAGAACCTAAGGTGCTGGGGTCTCGAACTCATTTCGCAACGTGGTGAAAGCGAGAATGATGATCTCGAGGACCCACCTCCTGAGGTGCGTGAACAGTCACAATGTCACTGCCGGCTGCAAGCCGCCAAACTCATCTCTCTGCTATTCATCTCCCACCATGCTGCTTCCTCGAAACTTTCCTACACTATATGTTATCCATGCTTACCGCACAAAAAATGTTGGAACCGGGATTCGGCTCAACGAGGAGTTCGGACACCCAAGATGGATGCAACTCGCGCTTACTGATCCCTCAGAGCAACCTGACCGAAGTCTTTGAATTGAGAGCCTTGGGGATAGTGTGGAGGTCCCACCACACACCCGGAATATCGTAGAGCACTTCCCCTCCTAAGCCAAGAACTATAGTCGGGCACCTTGGAGAGCTCTAAGAATGCTAACCAAAGATGACATGAGGAGAGAGGAGCCAAAAAGAAGTCCTCTCCAAAGGTGCCCTTAGGGTCTTATTTATAGTTTTTCGGGACTGGTCTTCTAATAGCGGGGTTCCACCTTTTGGATTTACTAAGCGCACCCCAATTTGGCCTGCTAACAACCAAACTCCGCTGTTCGGAGGGGCTAACTATAGGCCACCAGGGGCAGAGGGGTAATTTCCCTTAGCCCCTGGGCAAGTGGCCTGCGAGAACCCCACTCGCGAGAGTTTCCCGCGAGTACCAATCACGCAACCTCTCTAGGCAAGCTGCCTACGAAGGCCCCGCTCGCCTTCCTTCTGGAGACAACCACCGAGGCCTGGTCTCGCATTCTCCCCCACGAGATCGCCCTGGCTCGAACTGCCAGGTTTTCGCAGCTCCTCAGTGACGAGTTTTCCATTTCCAGCCTAATCGCACTTTTTTGGGTCTTTCCTTCTCGGGTGATACGGGGTTGTACACATAGAGAACGTTATTGATAGTAAAGGATTCGTTACCCACTATACCGACTCCCATGATCCTTCCTTTACCACTATCTCCAAAAGTTACGATCCCTCCCTTCTTCTTTTCTAGGCTAAGGAACTTTGCTTTGTTGACCATTAGGTGATTGGAGTAGCCCGAGTCCAATTGCCATACGTCCTCTGTATCCTTAGCCTTCCCGCAAATCTAAAAAGAAGATGAGAGTAAAGATCTAGATACCCAAGAGGTACCACCCATAGAATAAGTGGATGCCTTAGGTACCCAGATTTGCTATAGAGATCCCTATTTTATTTTCCTACAAGAGCTAGACGTGTGTCAAAACCTATGAAAGTTTGCGCACAAAATAAAGGGGGTTGAGACCTTATTATGAAATTCTACATTGCTCTTACCAGATGAAGTTTGTTTTTTGGAATAAATAAATGATTTTACATATGAGGGGCTACCGCCGGCATTAGTGTCTAGCGGTGGGCGATAGCTGTCACTTTGATATCCCAGCCCAAATTTTCCAGAACCATAACATTGATTACCCAAAATTAAGTCCAGAGATTTTTGACCGATCCCAAATTTTTACGTGGCCATATTGAGGTCATGAGTTTGTTTTTTAAGAGATGAGTTTTCTTTTACAAGCATGACACATTTACTTTCAAAACCTTTTTTGTAATTTTCAATATGTAGGAGAGGATTTTTTAGTTTTCTCTCTAAGTCCCCCTTTTCTCTTGTACGAGTTTTGATTTGAGAGAGGGCCTTAGAAAGAGAAACTTCAAGATCATTTACCTTACATAAGGAGTGTACACACTCTTGGCATGAAACCATTCTCTTTTCTAATGAAATTAATTTTTTAGTAAGCTTATGATTTTCTTTGATAAGAGATTAATTTTCATGATTTAAAATAATACTATCTTCTATACTTTTATCATAGGCTTTATAGGTTTGAACAAATTCATCATAAAGTTCTTCAAAGGTGGGAGGAGTTACCTCAGTGTCACTAAGAACACTGGTGTCGTCATCATTACCTTTTGCCATGAAGTTTATGTTTTCTTCCTCCTCGCTGCTTGACACAGATCCGCTTGATTCTTTAGAGGAAGAATCATCCCATGTGCGGCTTTCAACACCTTCTTTTTCTCCTTCCCTTTGTATCGTTTTTCTTTTTGCTCTTTTAGATACTTCGGGCACGGGCTCCGAATGTGTCCGGTCTTCCTGCAGTGAAAGCACTCTGGTGGTGGTCTTTCTTCTTCGTTGTCAGTTTCCTTTTCTTTCTTTGAAGAAAAGGAAGACCCTTTTCTTCGAGCATCCTTCTGGATGTATTTCCGGAAGGTATTCCTTCTTTTCGGATTTCTAATGAATTTTTTGAAATTCTTAACTAGGAGACCTTCCTCATCTTCATCGTCATCTACGTTTCTCTCCTTCTTTGACTTCAGTGCCAGCGCATTTTTCTTTGGCTCCTCATTGTATTCATCGTGCTGAATTTGGAGTTCTACCTCATATGTTTTGAGATTCCCAATGAGGTTCTCAATCAGGAGCATTCTCAGGTTGTGTGACTCTGAGATGGCTGTCACCTTTGTATTGAACCTCAATGGTAGTGAGCGAAGAATCTTTTTGAACAAGTCGCCGTTGGAGTAGATCTTTCCTAGAGCTTTTGAAGCATTGACGATCTTGGTGAACCGTGTGTACATCGAGTTGATGTCTTCTTCAGCATCCATCCTGAACTTTACATATTGCAACTCCAGTTGGAATAACTTTGCATCTTTCACCTGCGATGTACCTTCATGAGTAACTTCCAATTGGTTCCTGATGAGTCCAATATTTATAGTGTTTTATGGACTCATCGGGTTAGTTTTCTTGCATTTGCACTTCACTTTCAGTCTTGAATTGCTTATATTCTTCTCGTACATGCTTTCACTTTAAGTGCAATGTTTTGGCCCATTGTGGTGTGCAATTGCACACTTAGTTGTTGGGGGCAAGCACATTGTGCTCCCCATTCTTTTTGTGTTATTATACTTGTACTGGAGGTGTGTTCCCAGCATTTGCATTTGTTGTGCAGGTGGGCAGATCGTCCATATTGCCCAGAATTCATGTCAGCATGAATCGCACGGTCGTGCATATTAATAACGCATGGTCGTCTACGACCGTGTCGGCTGGCCAATATGGTGTTCTGTCCCTGCTCGTGTGATCCTACTCTTACATTCCGCAAGACAACTCTTCCATCCGCCAAGCTAAGCAATGCTAACGGCCCGTATAATCCACGTCACTTCCATCGGTGTGAACCATTCCATCCGCTTGCATTCTCGCCCATCCACCTAGCAATGCAGTGCATAGCGGCCTGCGTAGTCTCCATTCACCTTGCAAAGCAGTGCATAGCGTCCTGCATAGTAATTTAGTAACTTAGTTTTATTTTGCTTTTCCACAAACTATTTTGACCATTTCGCAATCCATCCAACCTAAAGGACTTCAATCTCAAGTCCTTCCTCAATAGTAAACTCCACCTTACTGTGTTCCTCAGAGATTCGATACTTGTGGATCACTCCCATTTTATATTACTTGCACAATTGTGTTTTTATTTTGAATCTTGTTATCTTCACGTAATGTGGGCCGCCTTTAATATTCGTTGCCATTGGTGTGGAGATATTTCTCATGCTAGTGATAGATGCCAATCAGGAGACAGTATTTCTAGTCCCCAAGGCTCATTGTATCGGGCACCGATACCATACGACACCTCATACACTCTGTTGGGAATCTTGCCCACATGATTCCTTATTTGAAGAAGTCACCAAATCAAGAAAACTTCACTTTGTATTTGATCACTTCTCTAGCTCATAATATCAGGAAGTTAAAGGAATGACGACGAGAAGAATAGGATATGTCGTCGACAAAGTATGCTTGTCATCATGATGATGAGCAAAGAAAACGCAAAGACTTGGCGTGTTCGTCGAACGAAGAATGGAGTTCGTCGAACAAAGAATGCAGTTCGTCGAACGCAAAGACTTGGCGAGTTCGTCGAACACAAAATGCTGTTAAAGGAATGAAGAATGCTATTCGTCGAAAGCAGAATGGAGTTTGTCAAACGCAGAGAAGACATGAAGATATAAAAGGAAGGGATGTCGTCGAAAAGATGCAGTATCGTCGACATCAACAAAGTATCCTTGTTGTCGAGAAGAATAGACATCGTCGTAAAGAAGGTGTGTCATCTAGAAGACTGAAGAAGGATTGCTGAAGACAAGCGGCTGCTAAGGCATAGTATGTCGACATGATATCGCTCATGTCGTCGAAAGAACAAAGTGATTACGATGACAGACTACAAGAAAGAAGATCATGACGACATAGTCAGAGATAACATATCGTCGTATATGTAGAAACGGCAGAAGTTCTTGTGTCGTCGAGATATCAATGTCAGAGGCAGAAGTTGGATGACTTGAAGATCTACCAAGGTCTAAGGCATCGACAAAGTCCCGTCGTCTAGATATTATCCATATCATCATAATAATGGAAATATCGTCGGAACATAATTCAAATGTTGCGGACACGGTGTCACCAATTAATGTCGCCGTCTGATTGTCCAATCTGTGCATGCTCTTAAGGTGTGTGGCGTCTAACACTTAAGGAACTTTTTCTGAAGACCGTTGGGGGCCTCGCACTCTTATAAAAGAGATAAGAGGTTGCCCTAGAAAAAGAGGGAGAGAATCGATCAGAAAGAACTTACGCATACAATAAATAGAACAGTAAAAGCGGCGCAAGGAAAGAAAGAGAAAAGCAAAAATCAGTCGTTTGATCGACTGATAAGAAGTCGTTCCTCATCAGGCTAAGAGAAGAGATTGAAGAAGATCTGCGCTTTCAAGATCTAAATCAGATACGTCTTTTTCAACCTCAAATTTCCGATCTCCATCAGGCTAAGTTGCCAATCTTCATCAGGCAGAAGAAACGGTTTTTCATCACTGTAATTTCATTGTTGTAAGGCTTGTGGGCCTGAGTGTCTAGCTTGAGGGCTGGAGAGGTGTGAGGCTTGAGGGCCAGGGCAGTGGACTTGCGGGTCCGATTTCGTCTAGCTTGAGGGCTGGAGAGCTGTGAGGCTTGAGGGCCAGGGCAGTGGACTTGCGGGTCCGACACCATCTAGCTTGAGGGATGGAGAGCTGTGAGGCTTGAGGGCCAGGGCAGTGGACTTGCGGGTCCAATCTTGTCAAGATTGAGGGCTTGGGTGCAGTAAGGACTTGTGGGCTTAGGTTGTAGGCACAGGACTTGCGGGTTTGTGTTGTGTAGGGCTTGAGGGCCTGAGTATCGAGCTTGCGGGCTCGGGTGCAGTAGGGGCTTACAGGCTTAGGCTGTAGGACTTGCAGGTCCGTGTTGTAAGGCTTTAGGGCCTGAAGTTTTCGGCAGAGTTTGTCGAGCCTAGCACATTGCTAGGTAGGCACAGAGGGACAAAGCACTACTCAAGACACCCGGTCTTGAGGAACCTCTATAGATCTTGTGTCGTCTGGTGCGATTTTCTTGTGCAATACTTGTGTGCTTTATTCGAGTAATCATAAATTGAGCTAATATTAAGAAAAGAAGCAAGATCACCTAACCCCCCCCCCCCCCTCTAGGTGAACATTCCATTAACAACAAGTGGTATTAGAGGGAGGTTGATTAAAAGAAGACTTAACCGTCTGATCTAGATCGTGGAACGACTCACCATGGCTGGTGGAGATCAGAATCGGGAAATGAGAGCCATGAAACTCCCAATTTGCACAAAGGAGAACTTTCCCATCTGGAAGGAAAGGGTAAGGCTTTTCATGGAAGCAGCTGACCCAAGAATTTACTTAACAATCCAACAGGGTCCCTTTATCCCCACAACTCCCTCCACCATTGATCCAACAAGGAAGGTGATAAAGAAATATGAGGACATGACCAAAGACGAGCTAGCCTTGGCAGGCCTAGACAAGAGGGCCCAAAATGTCATTGTGAGTGCCATAGATGACTCAACCCTCCAGAACCTGATTCACTGCAAAACGGCCAAGGAGTTGTGGGACTCCCTGATCGTGTATATGGAGGGTACTGATGAGGTAAGGGATGATAGGAAATCCCATCTCAACCAGGAGTATGAGGCCTTCAAACAAGGCAAGAATGAAACAATCTCTAACTGTTATGAGTGATTCTTCAAGATAGTGAATGGACTAAGAAACTATGATAGAGAGTTCACCAACTCTGATCTCAATGACAAGTTTCTTAGATCTCTCAAAAGGAATGGGACATCAAAATCTATGCCATCAAAGAGATGGGTCAGCTGGGCATCATAGAGCCCAAGAATCTGTATGGGAAGTTGTTGTCCCATGAACTTCAGCTCAACACTAGGAAGGCTGAAGAAGAAAGCTCAAAAGGGAGCTCAAGAGACAGATCTGTGGCTCTAAAAGCTGAGAGCACGAGAAGATCCAAGGGCAAGACCTCTACAACTCAGAATAGATCTGAGAGCAGTGAAGAATCAAAAGCCAACTCTTCAGGTTCTGATGATACTGACAGAGAGGTGGCCCTTCTATCAAAACAGTTCAGGAAGATGATACACAGAAGGAGAAGGGACAATCACAGAAACTCCTCCACAAGCTCCAGAAGATCTGATTATCATGACAGATCCAGAGCCCCCAGGGAGGAAAGGTGCAGATCTAACCCTGGTAAATATGATTTAAATAATATTGTTTGTTATTCCTGCAGCAAGACAGGTCACATGGCTGCTGACTGCCCCTCTAAGAAGGAGTCGAGGAACCATGAAGAAAGAAGAATCTAAAGAAGCAAGAGGAAATCTGAGGAAGGATTTGTGGCCAAGAAGGTCAAAACACTGAGTGACTCTGACTCAAGCTCCTCAGGTACTGAGGAAGATACACATATTGGCTTGATGGCCATAGGTGAAGATAACCAGGATGACATCTCTCCTGGGAAGGTAACTAACAAAACTTCTCTATCTGTCTCTGATTCTGAATCAGCAGCAGATTCCTTGCATGATGATGAGGGTGTGTCTGCTGCCAACAACACAGCCTCAAGATCCCAATATGATGTTGAATCTAAACTGATAAGGCAATATAAAGCCTTGTGTAAAGCTTTCAAAAGCTGTAAGAAACTCCTCAAAGTCCAGACCAAGGAGTTAGATTCCTTGATGCCTGTTCAATCGAAGCTCCAGGAGACAGCTGAGAAGTTGGCTACTATGAGCAAAGAAGTGGACAAATTCAAGGAAGCCATAAAGCTTAAGAATCCTTAATTAGGACAGAAGAACAAGGTCATCAAGGACCTTGAGGAAATACTGTTGGTTGAGAAGAAACTTGCATCCATCTTCTCTATGCCCAAAACTATCCTGCCCATCATTGACACCTTCACTGGACAGTTCAGAGATGGTATCGGTTTCAATCAGGAGACAGTTACAGGCAAAGATTATGAAGCTAGACCTTCCTATAAGAAGGTGCTGGTGTCAAGTCCTTCAGCACACAAACCTGTAGTAACAGCAGTCAAGGGCAGAGGAAAGGCTATTCCTACAAAGCCTGTTCCCAAGAAGGTGAACCAAAATGTGGTGAGACCAATTCCTCCCTAGACTCACACATATGAGGTTCAACCAAGATCTGTTAGGCAAGAAGCCTTCTCTCCTGCTCATCAACACTGCCACCCCATTCAGATGATGAAGCAGAAGAGAAGATATAATATATATGAGTGCTGGTGCTGTGGGAAAGTATGCCACTTTGCTTTGGAATGTTGGTTCAACCCAACAGGGCTCAATGCAAAGAGAGTGCAGAAACCTCAGAGGTTTGTTGTTCCATTATACCACCCTAACAGAAACCAAGGACGCAATCCACATTGGGTACCTAAGGGGAAGTGATTTGTTTTGTAGGTATGTCCAAATGCCAACCAATCTCCAATTTGGTATTTGGACAGTGACTGCTCCAGGCACATGACTGGAGTCAGAAAGTACTTAAGAGAGTTCATCCCTGTGGAGAATGGACCAACCGTGATCTTTTAAGGTTCAGAAAAGTGGTTGACTAGGGTCTATAGAACATCTCTAATGGGTTAGTTACCATCACAAGGGTAGATTATGTGGAGGGGTTGAAACACAATCTCATAAGCATAAGTCAACTTTGTGATTTAGGCTTTGTTATTACTTTCCACAAGGACAAGTGCCTAATTAAGAAATCCTCAGATTCTCAGGCTACCTTAACTGGCACTAGGAGTGGCAATATTTATTGCTTAAACTTTCTCAATACAAATTCTTCCATGCCCATATGTCTTGTAGCTGATAGTAAAGAGGCTCTATGTGTACAATGGCATAAGAGACTTGCACACATCAACTATAAGACAATAGGCAAGCTTTTCTCATAAGACCTAGTTAGGAATTGACCTAATATTAAGTGCATCAAAGATGGTCCCTGTCAAGCTTGCCAACTTGGAAAGCAGACTAGGACCAGCTTTAAAAGCATATCTAACAAAGAGTCCTCTAGGTGCTTGTTCTTACTGCATCTGGATTTGTTTGGTCCTATGTCAGTTCATAGCTTAGGAGGGAAGGCCTACACCCTTGTAGTTGTTGATGATTACTTAAGGTTCACTTGGGTATTCTTCCTCAAAAAGAAGTCAGATACCCTAAATATCTTGAGAAATTTTATCAGGCAGATCCAGAATGAGATGGACTGTACTGTGGTCAAACTCAAAAGTGACCATGGAAAAGAATTTCAGCCAGGGGCCATGACAGAATTCTGCCAAGAACTAGGTATCTCCTAAGAATTCTCCTCACCCAGAACCCCTCAACGGAATGGGGTTGGTGAAAGGAAGAACAGAACCTTGATAGAGGCATGTAGGACAATGCTAAGTGACTCCTCTCTACCAGAATACTTCTGGGCAGAGGCTGTCAACACTGCTTGTCATGTGATAAACAGGGCTTCAATCATCAAAGACCACAAGAAAACTCCCCATGAGTTAATGAAGGGCAGAAAACCAACCCTATCCTATTTTAGGATCTTTGGTAGCAAATGCTATGTTCTTAATAATGAGAAATCCAAACTAACCAAGTTTGCTGAGGAAAGCAGTGAGGGTATTTTTGTTGGCTACAACTCTCATAGCAAGTCCTATAGAGTGTACATCATCAATACCCAATCAATGGAAGAATCTGTACATGTGGTATTTGATGAGACTAGCGTTATACATAAGGTCTGGTCTAATTCTCTAGTGATTGCAGGTACACTGGAGAGAATAGAGAAGTTATCCATTGAAGACAATGCTGGTACCTCACTCAGAAATAAGAATCAGCCAGTGATAGTTGAAATCGAGGAAGAAACTGCAGAAAGTCCAGAAACAGCTGAAGAAATCCAACCTGAAGAAATGCCACCTGAAGAAGTTGCTAATGCAGAAGTGCCCAGAATACTACCAACCACCTTGAGACAAGTAAGGTATCATCCTCAGGAGCAAATTATAGGAGCTGTCAACCAAGGTGTGCTGACAAGAAGAAGAGCTGCAAATGAAGCATTGTACCTGAGTTTTCTCTCTCAAATTGAACCCAAGAAATTTGAGGAAGCAAATCAGGATCTATTTTGGATTACAGCAATGCAGGAGGAACTGAACCAATTCAAGAGATACAAAGTTTGGAAACTAGTTCCAAAACCCCAAGGATAGAACATCATAGGGACTAAATGGGTCTACAGAAACAAATTGGATGAAAATGGAATCATCACCAAGAATAAAGCAAGGCTAGTGGCAAAAGGTTACAGACAAGAGGAAGGGATAGATTTTGATCAGACATTTGCTCCAGTAGCCAGACTGGAAGCAATAAGACTATTTCTAGCCTATGCAGCCTACCAAGGGTTCAAGGTCTACCAGATGGATGTGAAGTCAGCCTTCCTAAATGGTGACCTCAAAGAGGAGGTATATGTAGAGCAGCCCTCAGGTTTTGTAGACCCTACTCACCCTGATTATGTTTACTTTCTTAGAAAAGCAAGCTATGGTTAAAACAGGCACCTAGGGCCTGGTATTAAACTCTATCAAGCTTACTAATTGAGAACAAATTCCCAAGGGGAAAGATTGATAAGACATTGTTACTAAGGGAAGTAAAGGGCAAGATCTTGCTAGTGCAGATCTATGTGGATGACATTATCTTTGGTTCTAAAGATAACAATCTATGCAAAAAGTTTGCCAACTTGATGAAGGGAAAGTTTGAGATGAGCAGTATGGGTGAGCTCAAATACATCCTAGGTCTCCAAGTGAAACAATCTGAAGATGGTATTTTCATCTCTCAGACCAAATTGATTAGGGAGCTAGTCAAGAAATTTGGATTGGAGAATGCTTCTTCAATGAAGACTCCAATGGGAACCAATGTGTCTCTGGACAAGGATGAGAAGGGCATACCCTTTGATGAAACCAAGTACAGATGCATGATTGGATCTTTGCTTTATCTAACTGCAAGTAGGCCTGACAAAATGTTTGCTACATGTGTGTTTGTGCTAGATATCAGGTGAATACTAAGGAATCTCATCATGTCTCTGTCAAGAGAATCTTAAGATACCTAAAGGGTACATCAAATCTTGGCCTATGGTACCCTGGGAACAATGGATGTAAACTGACTGGCTACTCAGATGCAGATTATGCAGGGTGCAAGGAAGATAGGAAGAGTACCTCAGGGACATGTCAATTCCTTGGTGGAAGACTGCTCTCTTGGAGCAGTAAGAAGCAAACCAGTGTGGATATCTCAACAGCAGAATCAGAGTATATCTCTGCTGGGAGCTGCTGTGCCCAACTGCTATGGATTCAGCATCAACTTGAAGACTACAATCTAAAGATGACCAAAACACCCCTATTTTGTGACTCTTCAAGTGCAATCTCAATTGCTAAGAACCCTGTATCTCACCACAGGACTAAGCATATTGAGATCAGGTATCACTTCATCAGGGAGCATGTGGAAAATGAAGATATCACCCTTGAATTTGTCCCAACGGACAAACAAGTGGCTGATATATTTACAAAGCCCCTGGATGAAGCTAAGTTTAACATTTTTTAAATTCCAATTGGGGATGTTAAACTTAAAGTAATCCTTCAATTATTTCACTAATCCCTTTCTGGATGATTGGTTAGAAAATCTCTAAGGATTTTGATGAACTATGACTGAGCAAGGGGGAGCTTGGACTATTGTCTACCTAAAGGAGAGCTTCAGGAAAGAAGTCAGAAAGGGGGAGAAATGGCATCAATATGTTCAAGACAAGATGCTTAAGAAGACCTCAAAGATAGGGGGAACAAAGAAGTAGGGGGAGCCACAAAAGAAGAGACATCAAATCAAGGGGGAGCCACAAGTTTGATGTACTCAAAAGAGAAGCAAAAGATAAGTAAAATCTTTCATTTAAGATTATAACATTTATTGTCAAGTGAAAGTAGTCTTGAATTGAGATTCCGACTTCTTCAAATAGGGGGAGATTGTTGGGAATCTTGCCCACATGATTCCTGATTTGAAGAAGTCACCAAGTCAAGAATACTTCACTTTGTATTTGATCATTTCTCTAGCTCATAATCTCAGGAAGTTAAAGGAATGTCGACGAGAAGAATAGGAGATGTTGTCGACAAAGTATGCTTGTCGTCATAATGATGAGCAAAGCAAATGCAAAGGCTTGGCGTGTTCGTCAAACGAAGAATGGAGTTTGTCGAACGAAGAATGGAGTTCATCGAACGAAGAATACAGTTCGTCGAACGCAAAAACTTCGCGAGTTCGTCGAACACAGAATGTTGTTAACAGAATGAAGAATGCTGTTCGTCGAACAAAAAATGGAGTTCGTCGAACGCAGAGAAGACATGAAGATATCAAAGGAAGGGATGTCGTCAAAAAGATTCAGTATCGTAGACATCAACAGAGTAGCCTTGTCGTCGAGAAGAACAGACATCATCGTAAAGAAGGCGTGTCGTCTAGAAGACTGAAGAAGGACAGCTAAAGACAAGCAGTTGCTAAGGCATAGTCTGTCGACATGATATCGCTCATGTCGTCGAAAGAACAAAGTGATTACGATGATAGACTACAAGAAAGAAGATCATGATGACACAGTCAGAGACTGCATATCGTCGTATATACAGAAACGCCAAAAGTTCTTGTGTCGTCGAGAAATCAATGTCAGAGGAAGAAGCTGGAAGACTTGAAGATCTACCAAGGTCTAAGGCATCGACAAAGTCCTATCGTCGAGATATTATCCATATCATCGTAACAATGGAAATATCGTCGGAACATAATTCAAGTGTTGCGGACGCGCTGTCAGCAATTAATTCCTCCGTCTGATTGTCCAATCATCGCGTGCTCTTAAGGTATGGGGAGTCTGACACTTAAGTAACTTTTTCTGAAGACTATTGGGGGCCTCCAACTCTTATAATAGAGATAAGAGGTTGCCCTAGAAAAAGAGGGAGAGAATCGATCAGAAAGAACTTACGCATACAACAAATATAATGGTAAAAGCGGCGTAAAGAAAGAAAGATAAAAGCAAGAATCAGTCGTTTGATCGACTGATAAGAAGCCGTTCCTCATCAGGCTAAGGGAAGAGATTGAAGAAGATCTGCGCTTTCAAGATCTGAATCAGAAACGTCTTCTTCAACCTCAAGTTGCCGATCTCCATCAGGCTATGTTGCCAATCTTCATCAGGCAGAAGAAACGGTTTTTCATCACTGTAATTTCATTGTTGTAACGCTTGCGGGCCTGAGAGTCTAGCTTGAGGGCTAGAGAGTTGTGATGCTTGAGGGCCAAGGTAGAGGACTTGCGGGCCCGATTTTGTCTAGATTGAGGGATGGAGAGTTGTGAGGCTTGAGGGTCAGTGCAGTGGACTTGCGGGTCCGACACCATCTAGCTTGAGGGATGGAGAGCTGTGAGGCTTGAGGGCCAGGGCAGTGGACTTACAGGTCCAATCTTGTCGAGCTTGAGGGCTTGGGTATAGTAAGGGCTTGCGGGCTTAGGCTGTAGGCACATGACTTGCGGGTCTGTGTTATGTAGGGCTTGAGGGCCCGAGTGTCGAGCTTGCGGGCTCGGGTGCAGTAGGGGCTTGCGGGCTTAGGCTGTAGGACATGCGTGTTGAAATTATTGAAGTGAAGTGGAAGGTTGCCGACGGTCTTAATATTGTGACCGCAGAGACCGCGCGGTCTCTGTGCTGGTGTTCTGCCGGCTTGGTTCTGGCGGTCTGCTATGTTGATCGGTTTGTTCTAGTGGTGTTCCGGTCTCTTCCCGGTCTGAGCTGCTTGGTTGGTATGTCTGCTTTGTAGAAGACCGTATGGTCTGTTCTTGAGTAACCTCTGTGACCGAGCGGCTTATGCAGGTTGAAAGAAGGGCGATCTGTTCTTGAGTAACCGCTGTGACCCGGTGGCCTATTTGGCGAATTGTTTGAAGTCGGCAAGATGTTCTTGGTTTGCACTTGGCGGTCTGAGGAAGGAGTGATCCGTGTTCGCGCGGATTGTGCACGATCTGCTGCTGATTTGCGGTTTTGGACCAGATATTGTCCAAGTGGTGTGATCGCGCGGTCTGCTCTGTGAGACCGCTTGCGATCTGATGGGTGGTGATTGTACCTCTCTTACGGCAGTGACAACATCCGTCCTCTCGCCTATAAATAGGGGTGTAGGGCCCATCATTCATAACGAGAACTGTAAGAACTAGACCCTGGGTTGTTTTGTGCGGTCTCAACTTTGAGGTCGGGCAGTCTCGGAAGCGAGTTGACTATTTGTTGTGTTCGCAGGTTTGCGGTCAGCAGGTTGCGGTCTCCTTCCTTGGTGATTTCCCAGTGGCTTGAATAAACAGTCTGACAGTGGCTTGTCTGCGGACTGGTTTATGTTGTTCTTATGCTGTTTGCAGCGAGCTCAGCGATCAGGCGACCTTCTGCGGTTAGGCGATCTGAGTTGCGGTCTGGCGACAGCTTATGTTCTCTGTTCTGTTCAATAAGCTCCAATTCCTGCGGTCTGAGGTGGCGGTCTTGCAGTGCAGGTATCTTACCTGTATTCTGTTCATGCAGTCTCAGGTCAAGCCGGGCAGTCTCTGGAGTGCAGCGGTCTGTGCAGTCTCTGCTTGTCAGGTCGCTAGATTTGTGTTTTTGGTGTGTTTTGTTCTCCTCTCCTTCGTGATTCTTATGAATCATGTCTCACCATGTATGTCTCAAAATGTAATGAAGTTTTGTGATTCAATAAAGTCTATTGTGTTGCTGTGTGGCATTGTGGTTGTTTGGCTATAACTTAGTTGATGCAACTCCTACTTACTCCTAAACTATTCAAATCAAAAAATTTAACATGTTATCAGAGCTAGGTTCTTGGAGTGGATAAGCAGTGTTCAACTTGAGTTTCCATCATCTTTGTGAAGAAGAAACCACATAGTTTTCCATGGAACCTGGATACGCAAGAGGGCTTGGTTTTGAACTCCTCACATCGACTAACTACAAGAAGTGGAAGTTGTGTATGGAGAGTTACTTGCTTGGCGAGGATCTATGGGAGATAGTTGGAGGAGAAGACACACAAGAAGTTCAGCTAGCAGGAGATAATATGGCAGAGGTGAGACTTTGGAGGAGGACTAATGCAAAGGCAGAGTTCACACTCAAGAGGGCTATCTCACCAGAGCTTTTCGATCACATCATTGGATGTAAATGTACTGCTGAGATTTGGACGTCTTTGGACGGGCTGTTCAATAAGAAGAATGTAGCTCGGCTACAGTTTCTTGAAAATCAGTTGGCGATGGCCTCTCAAGGTGATCTTTCCATCTCTACCTTCTTTCTCAAGATGAAGAACCTCACAGCAGAGATTTCTGCTTTGGACCCTGATGAGCCCATCTCGGAGGCAAAACTGAAGAGGCATATCATCCGCGGGTTGCGGAAGGAGTATCTTGCCTTTGTGATGTTAGTTCAGGGTTGGGCAAATCAACCATCTCTGTTGGAGCTGGAAAACTTACGTGCTTCGCAGGAAAGTTTGGCAAGGCAGATGGCGGGGACTTCTATCTATGGGGGAGATAGTGATGTGTTGTTCTCTAGAAAGAAGAAGAAGAAGTGGGAGAAGAAGAAGCCAGGTCATGATGGACCCTCTACTTCAGGTCAGCAGGATAGGGGTTATGCTCCTAAGTCTGATGGGAAGAAGAAGGGAGAGGGACCAAGGTTCTTCAGGTGGAATAAGACTGGCCACTTCAAGAAGGATTGCCGGGTTAATCTTCAGTCGGGACATGCAGCAAAGAAGGAGAAGCCAAAGTCTGATGAAGCTGGATGGGGAGGAGCCTTTGCGGCCAATATGACAGCGATGCCCGTTAAGGCCTTGGTTACCATCAACTTCGAAGAGTATTGGATCGTGGATTCAGGGTGTGGGCATCACCTAACCGGAGATGAATCAAAGTTCTCTTCTTTGGCGCCTTACTCAGGTAAAGATGCAATCATTATGGCTGATAATTCTTTTCATGCAGTAGAATAAGAAGGTGTTGTCTCTCTGAGCAGTGATAAGGGTCCACTCACATTGAGGAGTGTTTATCACTTGCCGGGTATGAAGAAGAATCTCTTCTCTGTGACCAATGCGGTCGATGCCGGTTATCACGTTCTGTTTGGCCCAACAGAAGTGAAGTTTCTTAAAACTCAACCAGAGATAATGGGAGATGTTATTCATGTTGGGAAGCGGGTAAAGGACTTGTTTGTTTTATCGACAAGTACCTATGTTGACAAGATGAAGACCAATGATAGTGCGGCTATCTGGCATGAAAGGTTGGGGCATGTAGGCAAGGACAAATTGATGGCTATGGCGGTAAGGGGCCTTGTCAAGGGCTTGCCTAGCTTGTCCTCCTATGGATACGGTCATGTTTGTGCGGATGTCAGTTTGGTAAGTCTCATCGACTTCCATCTGATAAATTGCAAACAAGATGCAAAGCACCGTTGGAGTGCATTCACGGTGATTTGATGGGACCGACTTCCACCCCATGCCTTAGAGGCAACAGATATATGTTGGTGTTGATCGATGATTATACCATATATGTCTGGGTGTATTTTCTAAAAGAGAAGTCAAAAGCTTTTGCGAAGTTCATGGAGTTCAAGGAGCTGGTGGAAGGTCGTTTAGGCCTGCGAGGTGAAAAAATAGAGAACTAACAATGGTGGGGAGTTCACCTTTGGTGAGTTCTCAAGTTTTTGCAGGAAGCACGACGTTCGGAGAGAGCTCACTTGCGCCCATACTCCACAGCAAAATGGCGTTGTAGAGCGGAAGATCTGTCATCTGACGGAAACCTGCAAATGCTGGCTTCATGCAAAGAGTATCCCAAAGTCCTTTTGGGCGGAGGGAATGTCTTGTGCGTCATACATCATCAACAGGATGCCTCTAAGTCCTATCAACATGAAGACCCCTCACGAACTGATGTTCAAGGAGAAACCAAGTGTTGCACACCTTCGGGTGTTTGGATCAACCTGTTATGTGCATATCCCTGATGCTCTTCGGACAAAGCTAAATACGAAAGCAAGGAAGCTAGTCTTTGTTGGATATGATGAGCGGAAAAAGGGATGGAGATGCATGGATCCTAAGACACGGAGATCAGTGGTATCTCAGGATGTGGTGTTCGATGAGGTGACTTCATACAAGGGGAGTTCAGGAGTTGAACTACCGGAGAGTAGGGTTGATGAAAAAGGGGCGGCTGCGGAAAATCTTCAAGTGGAGTTGCCTGTTTCACCAGGAGCTCCAGCTGTGTCAAGCTCTGAGATGGAGGCTTCAGGTTATGGAAGCAGGGGGAGTGATGCTCCAAGTTCGCCTGGAAGAGGAGATAGCACAGAAGAAGCAGCTGAGGAGGTGGTTAGTCAGGTGCAACCTCATAGGAGGTCGAAGAGGACTATCAAGCCACCAGATCGATACACAGGAGGAAACATGGTGAGCTTTGTCTCATGTTTCTTTGCTGGTCCCTTGGATGAGAGGGAGCCGTCGAGCTTTGAGAAGGCCAAAGGCGTGAAGTAGTGGGACATTGCTATACAGGAGGAGATAGATGCTCTCAAGAAGAATAAGACTTGGTCTCTAGTGCCCAGGCCCAAGGGCATTACCCCTGTGACATGCAAGTGGGTCTATAAGCTCGAGAAGAAAGTTGACGGCACGAACAAGCGATACAAGGCTCGCCTTGTGTCTCGCGGGTTCTCACATCAGTACGGAGAAGATTATGATGAGATGTTCAGTCCAGTGGCAAAGATGAATCTGGTTCAATTTGTTATTGCTTTGGCGGCATACAGTGGATGGGAGATTTGGCAGCTCGACATGAAGAATGCTTTCTTATATGGAGAGATTGACAAGGATATCTTCATGATCCAACCTCCAGGCTTCATCTCGGAGGATTGTCCGGGCTACGTCTGCAAACTGAAGAAATCCCTGTATGGGTTGAAGCAAGCACCTCGGGCGTGGTATGAGAAGATCGTGGAGTATCTTCTATTCTGCGAGTTCTTTGCTTCAGAATCTGATTCTAGCTTGTTCGTCAAGAAGGAGGGGACGCTTCGGGTTATTGTTCTGCTGTATGTGGATGACATGATTGTCACCGGGAACTCGAAGGAGGCGGTAACAAGGCTGAGAGTTGAGCTTGCTATCAGATTTGAGATGAAGGATCTGGGTGAGCTTCACCACTTCCTTGGACTCGAAGTTTAGAGGCGGGAGAGTGGAGTGTTCATTTCTCAGGCTGGATATGCGGAGCGGATCGTTCAACGATTCGGCATGGAGGAAGGGAAGAGCAGCTCTATACCTCTGGAACAGCATCATAAACTTTGAAAGGATGAGGGAAGAGTTTTATCTGAACCGTTGGTGTTCCGAGCTCTGGTTGGGAGCTTGATCTACTTGACCATCACAAGGCCAAATATTGCTTATGCAGTTGGCAAGGTGAGTCGGTACATGGCGGCACCACGAAAGCCTCATCTTCTGGCGGCTAAAGGAATTTTGAAGTATGTGAAGTCGACCTCTGATCTGGGTCTCCTATATAGGAGAGGGTCAAGCTAAGAGTTGCATGGGTACATGGATGCTGACTACGGGGGAGACGTGGATGATCAGAGATCAATGTCTGGTTATGTCTTTATGGCAGGCCCCACAGCTATTTCTTGGTGCAACAAAAAATAGGACTCGGTGTCTGTATCTACCACAGAAGCGGAATACAAGGCTTCGACCTTGGCAGCTCAGGAAGTTGTCTGGCTCAGGAGGTTGGTAGAGGATGTTCATAAGGAGGTTCGAGGTCCCACTATGCTACGCGGGGACAATAAGAGTGCTCTCAAGCTGGTTAATAATCCAGTCTGTCACGCGAGGACCAAGCACATTGAGATTGAGCAGCATTTCATTCGTGAAAAGGTGTTGGGAGGATCTCTTATGGTCGAGCATGTTCGGAGTGTGGACAATGTTGCAGACATCTTCACAAAGCCGCTGGCGAAGGGACCGTTTACTCGGTTGCGGAGTTTACTCGGGCTAGTTTCCACTTCCCACTTCAAGGGGGAGTGTTGAAATTATTGAAGTGAAGTGGAAGGTGGTCGGCGGTCTGTATATTGTGATCGCAGAGACCGCGCGGTCTCTGTGCTGGTGTTCTGCCAGTCTGGTTCTGGCGGTCTGCTGTGTTGGCCGGTTTGTTCTAGTGGTGTTCCGGTCTCTTCCCGGTTTGATCTGCTTGTTGGTCTGTCTGCTTTGTAGAAGACCCGACGGTCTGTTCTTGAGTAACCGCTGTGACCGAGCGGCTTATGCAGGTTGAAAGAAGGGCGGTCTGTTCTTGAGTAAAAGCTGTGACCGGGCGGCCTATCTGGCGACTTGTCTGAAGTCGGCCAGATGTTCTTGGTTTGCACTTGGCGGTCTGAGGAAGGAGTGATCCGTGTTCGCGTGGCTTGTGCGCGGTTTGCTGCTGATTTGCGGTCTTGGACCGGATATTGTCCAAGTGGTGTGATCACGCAGTCTACTCTGTGAGACCGCTCGCGATCTGATGGGTGGTGATTGTACCTCTCTTGCGGCGGTGATGACATCTGTCCTCTCGCCTAGAAATAGGGGTGCAGGGCCCGTCATTCATAACGAGAACTGTAAGAACTAGAGCCTGGGTTGTTTTGTGCGGGCTCAACTTTGAGGTCGGGCGGTCTCAGAAGCGAGTTGACTATTTGTTGTGTTCGTTGGTTTGCGGTCAGTAGGTTGCGGTCTCCTTCCTTGGTGATTTCCTAGTGGCTTGAATAAACAGTCCGACAACGGCTTGTCTGCGGACTGGTTTATGTTGTTCTTGTGCTGTTCGCAGTGAGCTCAGCGATCAGGCGACCTTCTGCGGTTAGGCGATCTGAGTTGCAGTCTGGCGACAGCTTCTGTTCTCTGTTCAGTTCAATAAGCTCCAGTTCGTGCGGTCTGAGGTGGCGGTCTTGCAGTGCAGGTATCTTACCTGTATTCTATTTGTGCGGTATCAGGTCAAGCCGGGCGGTCTATAGAGTGCAGCGGTCTGTGCGGTCACTGCTTGTCAGGTCGCCAGATTTATGTTTTTGGTGTATTTTGTTCTCCTCTCCTTCGTGATTCTTATGAATCATGTCTTGCCATGTATGTCTCGAAATGTAATGAAGTTCTGTGATTCAATAAAGTCTATTGTGTTGCTGTGTGGCATTGTGGTTGTTTGGCTATAACTCAGTTGATGCAACTCCTGCTTACTCCTAAATGATTCAAATCAAAAAATTTAACAATGAGGGTCCGTGTTGTAAGGCTTGAGGGCCTGATGTTTTTGGCGGAGTTTGCCGAGCCAAGCACACTGCTAGGTAGGCACAGAGGGACAGAGGACTACTCAAGACACCCGGTCTTGAGGAACCTCTATAGATCTTGTGTCGTCTGGTGTGATTTTCATGTGCAATACTTGTGTGCTTTATTCGAGTAAACATAAATCGAGCTAATATTAAGAAAAGAAGCAAGATCACCTAACACCCCCCCCCCCCTCTAGGTGAACATTCCATTAACAACAACTCCGCCTAAGTCATATGGCTACTCTTCTGCTCCACATGTGCCATTTTTGCATTCATCTCCGGCCCAATTTGAGCCGAAGAAAAATGCAAAATAGTGCTTGTTTTGTCGGAGCATGGATCATGCCTTGAAGGATTGTGCTATTTTTCTTCGCCAATTGGACGAGGATGATGAGCCGGATTTCCGGATCATCCATACTCCTAACTCTGGCAGTACATCACCTTGCATGAATTCGATTCTTTGTGAGGAATCGATGCTTGACTTTTATTCAAGCAGTATTCCTCTCCCTTTTGTGCATACCACTACACTTGTCGCTGACGACATTGTTGTTGATGCATCGCATGATGAGGCAGGTGATCAATATATTATGTCTATTCCTATGGAGGAGGACAACCTTCTATGTGAAGATGATTTTACCTCAGAACTGGTGGAGGAAGTCCAATTCTTGGGCAAGGTCACCGTTGATCCTGCTGAACATTGAAGCATTGTTGACAATGCCGACATTATTTTACTACCCCAACCTGATGGGAGTGAGACCGGGACCACACCCCCGATTAATGTTTATTTATGTTTTTCTTCTCTTTTATTTCCTGACCCCCTTCATCATTTGAGCCTACGCAGGTTGAGTCTTCATAGGTACTCAAGGAGGATTTGGAGCATTTTGCTCAGGTCAACAATGAGTGTATCCTCTCATGTGAGGAGGTTGATCCCTCTTCCATAAAGGAAGCCTTATTCATTGCCCCCTCTTCATGCTGCCTCCGTGAAGATGACACCTTGTTGGGCAAGGATATTTTTGGTGAGTTGAGTGAGGATATATCCTCCTCCACTAACATTCTCTTCCCTTTGCCTGTGAGGAGCATGTATTAATACTTAGATAGAGGAGTGACTGTTCAATCTCCGTATCAGTACCCGCTACCGACATTGATATTAGGCCAGTTAGCTGTTAACTTCTCCTTCCATACTCCCATCAGCTAGAACTCGTAAAGTTCTGAATAAGTCAAGCTGGGAGGACAATAACCCCAGTAGTTATATTACTTTTTCTTGCTTTTTTATTTTATCTTGTTTGTTTAGTTAGTTGTATTTTTTATTTTTATTTTAGTTTGTCTATTCTTTTGTTTTGGAGGAGCTCACCCCTGCAGGTTCATTTTCTGGAATGGGGATGTTGCAGCTTTGTCTATGTCTACACGCGTCTTCTGGTATTCTCACTTGTTGAGCATTGGGTACTCTCTTTCCCTAGACTTCATTTTGATTTTCATGGTTATATCTTATGTTAGATTGTTTAGTAAAAGTTTGGGGGAGAGCCGCTATGTGTTACCCACTGCACGTGCACATCTCAGTGCATGCTAGAAGTATTTTATTTCAGTTATATATTATTTCTTCATCTTCATCGCACACCACAACACCTACTTGAGTGCGTGCTTAACCATTAGCACATCACGAGTTTAACTCATTTCCTTTGTGCGATTTGGGAAAATTATTGTGCTGTCTTAGGATTGTAAGATAGAGTAAAATGTTGACTCCTATAGTGCTCTAGTCGAGTACTCGCGTCTTTCATAGAAAGTCATGTAGAATTAATTTTTTCTTATGCTTATAGTTTTATATTTTTCGATTTGCATAAATATTGTTTATTCTACTCAAAAGTTGTGAATCCGGTATGAATCAAACGGTAGCATAGGGATGTGTGTAGACGTTTGCTAAATTCGTATTGCTCAAGTCGGGAGGAAGGATTGTCTTTCTCGGTGGCTAAGAACTTGCCCCAAGCGACTCTTGAAGCATTCACATAGGTTAGTTTAGTGCGTGAGCATGACGTACGCCATCATTTTAGCCAGGTTGAGCTTTGTGTACCGTTCCTATCATTTATTCCTTGCTAGACCCTTTTGTTCCTACCCCATCTTTTGATTCAGCTCCACCGCTTCTCCACCAAAGCCAAAAAGCTGATCCCAGTCTCATACCCAAACCTAAGCTTTAGTTGTTTTCATATTTTTATTTTGGGAATGTTGATGTGGTAAATTAATTGTGTATATGTGGATGTGCTCCAATGATTAAATGTGTTGGAAATAGTAGAAAAAAGATGATGAAAAGAAAAAAAAGACTTGAAAAAAATGAAAAAGTTCAAATTGAATTTTTTTGTAAATACTTGTGTTGGGAGTAGGCGGTGCACACATCCATGTTGCAAAGTCCAAGTCTGGGGATGTGGTGCACTCGCGTGTTTTCTAGTGCGTGGGTAGTTTCTTTATGTGCTCATTTGGGTTAGGTGCGTTTTAGCCTTCTTGTTTACCATTGCTTACCTCACCATTACCCAAGCCCAATTATAAACCTAAAAGTCCTACTGATTCACATGTTGAACCAAACTAGTGCCGTGGAGAGAGTGCGAATGGGTGAGCTTATGGTCACCGACATTGATGGATTTCTTTGGAGGTTGTCCCGAGCTCTGATCTTAGGCAATGCCCATCTCAGCGCACAGTTTACTTTCTTCTTACGCATGACCAGATGATTCACCGTGATTCAGATTTTGAGTAATAATAATATATAGACACGCTCTTAGAAAAATATAGACTATGATGCATAATTAAATATTTCTTCTATGGAATTTTTATGAGCGTGAGCTTGCGACTTCGCATGGTAATCCGCCCTTGCAATTTCTAAGCCAGCTTGTTCTTTTTCTTTCCGCCGAGAGATGATTCGCTCGAGACGAGCAAATGGTTAAGTATGGGGGTGTGATGAGTCCAATATTTATAGTATTTTATGGACTCATCTGGGTTAGTTTTCTTTCATTTGCACTACACTTTCAGTCTTGAATTGCTTATATTCTTCTCGTACATGCTTTCATTTTAAGTGCAATGTTTTGGCCCATTGTGGTGTACAATTGCGCACTTTATTGTTGGGGGCAAGCACATTGTGCACCCCATTATTTTTCTATTATTATACTTATGCTGGAGGTGTGTTCCCGACGTTTGGATTTGTTGCCCAGAATTCATGTCTGCATGAATCACACGGTCATGCATTTTCTTCACGCACGGTCGGCTACGACCGAACGCGATGATTGACTGGCTAATATGGTGTCCTGTCCCTACTTGTGCAATTTGTTCACGCACGGGCAGTTTGCCCGTGCGTGAAGGAAACGCACGATCTCCTGGTTAGTGCAAGTCTTCAGGCTTTCTGGATTTGCTCATCCATTTTTACACACGGTCGGCCTCGACCGTGCGTGAGTAAAATGCACGGGCGCTCTGCTTCATCTTCCTGGGCTTTCTGTTTCATTAATAATGCACGGTCCATGCATGGTCGTGCGTTTGACCGTGCATGACCACTTTCTAACTATTTTACTATAAAAGCTGCAGATCTCGCCCTATTCCGGATCGCTCTTCAATCCATCTCCTATTCGCGGGCAGAGCTCCAGTTCCGCAGCTCCATCGCCTCCCACCTTCGGGAGGAGCTCCGACAACCATTCTCTTGCAAATCTAAAGCCAGAGCATCCTCTTGGCGTCCTCCATCATTTGTATACACCGAAGCTCCATTTTGAGGGATTTCTCGCTATATAAGTTATGTTCTCCGACAAGGTCAAAATCGAAGATTATTGACGGACAAGACGGGTACATTAGAAGAAGGTGATAGCTCTTCTGGACCCCGGACGGCAGTTAGAGCCCGAGCTCGGACAAGGCATGACAACCCTAGATTCCGGCCGTGAACCTCCGATGAGTCTCCGCCTCTTTGGTTGCAATCTCACCCCCTTCATTTTGTAGTATTATATTCCTTGAATATTTGTGTGTATGAATGATGATTGCAAAACCTTAATATGCATTTTAATGTATTTCATGTCTATGTGAAATTACTTTGTGGTTTATTGTAACACCCCAAATTTTACTGTTCTGTGAGCTAACGCGGCGTGGCAATGCTACGCTCGGAGTGGGGGGTTAGGCCAGTGATTTTAGCCATTTAGGCCACTGGTCGTGCATGATTATTCTTGCATGATCAGGCGCACGACCACTGGTCCTGCGCATTGCCCATTTTCCTACCCGAGTGGTTCGCACGGTCACATGCTTTGTTCTCGCATGACCACTGGTCGTGTGTCTTTGATCGTGCGCTATTTTTGGCTTGCCTTTCTGCTATAGGTTGCTCTCACACGATCAGGAGAATTCCTTCTCGCACGACCACTGGTCTTGCGCCCTGTTTGTTCTACTCCGTAATGAAAAGCTGAACCGGCGATCAGAGCGGTCGAATCCATTAGATTTTAATCCAACGGTTGAGAGCTGTTGATGGGGACTATTAGGTCTTAGCCTAAGACTATTTCCCTTCATAACTTTAGCTATTTTCTCTTTCCCAAGCTTGAAGAGGAAGAGAGGCAAGGAGGAAGAAGAAGCTGTTTCGGCCATTAACGGAGCTCTGAAGCTCCGAATAGCGAGGCATTTCCAGATCTGTAGAGAGAAGCCCAGTGCGGTTCTTTCTATCCGATTGGAATCTCAAATCTATGGCGCTGAGGAAATCTCCAAGGGTAACGATCCTTTCTCGCGGTCGTAGGACGCATTTTTGTCCTCTCATTCCATTTTCAATACTTGCATGAGGTATCCCATTCACCAAATGGGTGAAGTGTAGGATTTCCTTAAGTTCTTCAGAACTCCAGGTTGATTGTGTTCATCCCTGACACATTGCATATAGAGATCCGGTAGACGTACGGATTTAGGCATTTTGTGTGAAGCCTATTCGTGGTCGTGAGTCTGTATTTGTGATGCTTGAATTATGACGTTGAATTTAGGTTAAGCCTAGAATGCGTGCCGGAGAATGACACCTTGAGATTTGTCATTTCATTGCGGGACTTGTGCGTTATATGTCTTTCGGAGATCCCAATGGAAGCCCAATGCTTGGAGAGTGGTGGAAGGCAAACCTTCACCATGAGTTTTGAAGAGGAGTTGTCTTGTACTTCCTTCTTAGTTATGTGAAGCCTAGAGCCGCATGAAAGGATTAGGTGCGTAACTTAATTTTGTTGGCACTTGTTGTGCTAAACCCTTACGGGCGGAGGTGAAGCCGTACCCGCATTTGCGATAGATCACGACGATTAGAGCACGTGCAAAGCTGAACCTAACCCGTTTCCATGCAGATCGGTGAGAGGTCACTCCTCGTGTAAGTCGTGTGATCATGGGATAGGTCGTAGAAGGTGTTTTAGATAGACCGGCCAAATGCTCTTTTCCCACCTAAGGTGGTGTTTCTTAGGGTGGTGTTGATGTTGATGAATTGATATTATGTTAGCCTCATGCAGTTGCTTAGGCGGTTGTGGGAATCCTCTGGGTGTACCCAACCAACATCATGCGCATACCTACGTTCCCCTTGTTGGATCGTACGGCGGCCTTAGAGGGGGGGGGGGGTGAATAAGGGAATAAAATTCTTTCTATAATTTTCAAGATAATTACTAAATTGTTTTATGATGAAGGAGATTGAAATAAACAATTTAGATTTAGAATTGAAAACTTAGAACACAATATAGTAGAGATTACGCCAAATGATATAAATCAAGTAAACACAAAAGAGACATGATTATATTATATGAAAAAGTGTTTACATAAATTTGATTTCTATATCGCTAGAAATCGGAGGCGTACAAATGTAAATTTCTTTTTGTTTACCAATCCTTCTCCCAAGGATCGAAAGGCTATCACTTGTCTCTCCCTAGACCAAGCCCAAGCCTATCCTCTAGATCTTCCCAAGATCTAGACGTAGCACACAAGGCCACGATTTCCCACCAAGCCACGCAAGGACTTGAACGCTCCGCACAAGGAAGCGATTTTCCCCTAAGCCACGCAAGGACTTAGACGCTCCGCACAAGGAAGCGATTTTCCCTACCAATACAAAGTAAAATGTATATAAATGAAAATACAAGATAAAATGAGAACTCCCTAGAAATTCAGATCTCTGAAAGGAAGGTTGAAGCCTTGAGATGATCCTTGATGTAGAAGCGCGTCCGATCTCGTCTTCAATTTCAAACCTTCTCAGCATAAATGGGAGTTCATGAGGTTCTGGAGCTCTCTGGATGGAATGCACTCAGGAAGGGACTTGAAATTCTGAAGGGTTGGAATGCACGAATACAAGGTGTCTTTTTATAGAAAATCGCTGTCGGAAATTCCGACAGTGACTGTCGGAATTTTCCGACAGCGTTAAACTGCCGCTGGAGTGCCGTCGTGGGTGGAGTCGTGGGCAGTTGCTGTAACCGTCGAGCTGTCACCTGGGCGACATCGATGTCGGATTTCCGACAGTGCAAAACTGCCGATCGTGGGTGGAGTCGTGGAGGGAGGTAGTTGTAACTTCTCTGCTGTCGCCTGGGCGACATTGACTGTCGCCTGGGCGACATTGACTGTCGCCTGGGCGATATTGACTGTCGCCTGGGCGACAGTGACTGTCGTCTGGGCGACACCTCCTCTTCATTTTTGCCGTCCGAAACTTCTCCAGACTGTAGATTGAGTCGTTCTCATCTCTGCAATGGGGTGGCACGTTCTGTAACTCTTCCTGGATTGAAAGTTATGGCCATTTTAAGATCAGCACACAAAACTCATCCAACCTGAGACTTGTCGTTCTCGGATCATGCCCATGAACGAGGACTTGTCTCCTCATTGAACCTGTACAACCTGGCCACTATAAACACACAAAAGACTAGATCAAATACATCATGGTATTTGTTATTCTCAAACCAAGAGATGCGGAAAGCAAGATCCAACACCCCTTACTTTGATGCTCAACCTAGAAGATTGATTGTGCTTGAAACCTCACCTTGTGTATTGGTAGTTGCACTTTCTTTTATGATTACATGTTGCATGTACGGCTTGCTTGCAGGTTAGCGACGACACGCCCCTAAGCCGGCTAGATGGTCGGGGGGTGGGATCGTTACGCGGTTTGTGGTCAGCGCATAGCTGACCCTCGTTTACATCTTATTTGATGTTGGTGCAGGTGATGGTGAGCCAAATGAAAAGTAGCGGGCGGTGCCCCTTTTGCTGTGTTGGCCCTTGAAGGCCAACCTCCCTTTTTCTGCTTTCCTTATACTGTCGGCCTGCGTGCCAATGTATGTTTGTTATTGAGTTTGGTACATTTGTTTTTATGTAAGGCCTTAAGGTCGTAACTCTAACTATTGTTTCATTCTTGGGATAGTGGATAGTTCTAAAAGATGTTTTGAGTCAAATGCTTCCGCGTACGCTTTATGATTTTAAGATAACGAGATTATATTTTCGATATATAATTCTTGTTCTTGTTTTCGTTCTTTAGTTAGCCGAGAGGCTCGTAAGACGAATCGATCACTCAAGGATAAAAAAGAGTAGAATGCAATCCTCGAGAGAGGACGACGTTACCCTTCCGGATTGGAGTAAAAGCCAATAGCGGGATTCACTTCGATAAGGCGAGTTTTAGGGGTTTCGATTCTAGAACGAGAGTTCGATTGATCAACCTAAACTCAGTTGAACGCATCCTCGAGAGAGGTGCGTTCATAATTCGGGAATCTCCACGGTCAAAGCTATTTTATTAAGAGAATGCACTTTTATTCTTTGTTCTTATTTTTATCTCCAAGCTGATTCAAAGATCGAGTGCTAATCGTTCTTCTAATTCTTATTTTAATTTTCCATTTGCAAAATCAACCTCCAGTTTTAATTGATAAAATAATAGAGACTTTCTTGAAGTAAGAGTACTCAACCGCCCCGAGTCTAATACGACCTTGTTTTAATAACCTATACTTCATTCGATACGGTACACTTGTCGTTGTCATTTGCAAGCATAGTTTTGCTCATCAATTACTTGAACGATCGGTACAATGTCGTATCGTGTCACAATCTCGCTCCCACCTATAGCGGTGTGTAAGAATCGCGCAGCAGTTCCAAATATCATAAGCAGTTACACATGCAGAAATTATATTAAATTTAGTGTTATTTAAAGCACAATATAAAACATTTATTGCCTTAGCATTATTTTTGTACTTAAGTTTATCGTTATCATCCCATCTATCCTTAGGTTTTTCTACCGTAACCTCTTCTACTACCACTGTAGGAGGAGTGTACCAAATTTCCACCATGTTTCATACTTCAATATCCATGGTCATAAGAAAACACATCATCCCTAGATTTCCAATAGTTGAAATCTGACACAGTAGAAAGAGGTGGTCTACTAACACCCTAACCCTCTGTAAAAGCGAGATCATAAGACACCATTTATACCTAGTTGTTAGACCGTTTCGAATAAAACCTAGCTCTGATACCACTTGTTGGATCTATAGATGCCCTAAGAGTGGGGGGGGGGGGGGGGGTTCAATAAGGGTTTAAAAACTTATATTATATTTTGAATGACTTGAAAAGCTAAAAGAAAAAAATAGTCAAAAACCAAACAAATCAAGTTAAAAAAAATAAAGACATGATTTTATTTACTTGAAATATAAGATTACCAAACTTGATTTCTTAAGACACTAGAAATCAAAGGCGGAAAGTAAAATGTTTTTATGTTTTCTATCCCGACTCGTATCCTCAAGAACCGGTGGCTTTAGCCAATCCTCCTCGGATACGGCCTCAAGCCGCTCTAGCCAATCCACCCCTAGATATGTCCTGAGCACTCACTAGATCTACACCCTAGACCTAGTCGCCAACACGAGGCAAATTTTTGCCCTAAGTCCTACCCAGACCTAGTTGCCAACACGAGGCAAATTCATTGCACGAGTATAAGAGTAAAGAGATTAAATATACAACAACAATATGAAAAACTCCCTCTAAAGAACTTCTGAATTTAGAGACGAGAGATCACTGTAGAATAAGCGTGGTTGAAGTGATCGTCAGTCGAATGCGGCGTGAAGAAGTCCTCCTTCAGAAACTCTCAAAACTATTTGTGGGAGATCAATTCTTGGCAGAATAGGGCTCTCAAATTTAGGCACTCAACCTCTCTCTAGCAAGTGTGTTGAAAATGAGAGAAAAGCGCTCCTTTTAAAGTAGAGCGAGCTAGCGCCTGCGCTATTATTACCGACGGCGCTAGGTTGAATTAGGAAATATTCTGCACGTGGGTATATTTCATTCCAAGGAAACACTATCGAAATTCCTCTTGTGCGTCGAGCTACCGCCTGCGCTAGCCGCTAGTGCCTACGCTAACGCCTTCTATAACTGCTTCCCGGAATTGCTCTAATCAAGTCTAGCGACTGCGCCACTAGCTACCACCGACGCTAGTGAACAAGCTGTAATTTTGGCTTCAAACTTGGGTGCAACCTTCCTATGTCATCCTTAAGTCATATGGAATTGTTTCCTGCACACTTAAACAAACAAGATTAAATACTCATAGGATTTATTATTCTCAAACCTAGGAGATGTGGAAGACCAAGTTTCAACAGGATTGTCATGAGCCATGGTGATTCAAAGGTCATTTTTTAAAGTATTAGACCCATCTCCCATATTTTGTTATCCTCTATTCATAATGTTATGTCCCACAGTCATGTAGATGAGGTATACATGATCTCCTTTGAGATGAAGGAGATGGATGTCAGCATCTCAGACGTATTATTTGCACGGGACTTTTCAGATGTTTTTCCTGAGAAGTTGCCCAGACTATCACCACACAGAGAGGTGGATTTTTAGATCTAGGTAGTACCAGGAGCGAGTCCCATGTCTTGGGCCCATATTGGATAGAACCCAAGGAGCATGCATAGTTCAGGAGGTAGCTTCAGGAGCTAGTGGTATCGGTGTTCATCTGCCACAGTTCATCACCATGGGGAGCCCCGATGTTATTTGTGAAGAAGAAGGATGGCTCACTCAGATTGTGCCTTGACTATCGGGAGCTCAACCGGTTGACGGTCTGGAATACATATTTGCTGCCCAAAATTGATGAGCTCTTTAAACAGCTTGAGGGATCATACTGGTTCTCGAAGCTTGATTTATGGTCAGGATACTATCAGTTGAGGATTCAGGAGGAGGATATCCCGAAGACCGCATTTAGTTTGCGTATGGTCTCTACGAGTTCACGGTTATGCCATTCGGGCTCACGAATGCCCCCGCCAGATTCATGAGCTTGATGAACCATGTTTCGAGCCATATTTGGATTTCTTTTTCATCATGTTCATCGATGACATCATGGTTACTCATGGACATAGGAGGATCATGCCCATCATTTGACACTCATCTTGGGGAAGCTGAGGGAGCACAGTTTGTTGGCCAAGTTTTTAAATTGCCCATTTTGGCTCAGAAATGTCGCCTTCTTGGGATACATCATTAGCAGAGCCAGGTTGTCATTGGACCCGGCCAAGGTGCAAGCTGTCAAGGAGTGGCCATTGTTGAAGACAATATCTGACGCATGCAGTTTCCTAGGACTTATTGGGTACGGTTGGAACATGGTTTTCCGCATCCCTTTGATTCGAGAATAACAAATCCTACTTGTATTTGATCTTGTTTGCCATTGTGTTTTAGCATGCTGGTTTGAACAGATGTGACACTAGGTTGCTGCATTATTGGTCTGGAATTTCCCACAAGCAAAAATTATGATTGTGGTCTGACGCCAGGCATTAAGACTTAACGCTGGGCATTGATGATCGACGAGATGGCTTGTCGATCGACGAGATAGCATGCCACTGAGAATATGAAAGAGGTTTAATGCCAGGCGTTAGGACTTAACGCTGGGCATTGACTCTTGATTCCATCATGATGATTTTGGAAGGTGGGAAGCAGCCGTGAATCCAGGAGCACTTTAGGAAAGATCTAACCTAACGCCAGCATTAGCCTCAAGGCCAGCATTAGGGTTGCCTAAAATAAAAGTTTCCTAAAGTACAAAATCTCCTGCCCGTTTTGAAGATCTGATCCATCAAAACAATTCCAAATTGTGTCAACGCCAGGCGTTAGCCTTAATGTCGGCATTAGCTTTTAGTCCTATAAATTGGTGGACTTTGTCATCTCCAACTATTGAAAAAAAAAGAGCCCTATTCCAGCACTTCAGAAACTCTAAGAGGGCCGTATTTCCAGACCACAAAGGATCTCCCACAAAATTTCAAAAGGTGGAATCAAAGGAGGCTTGGATCAACTCGCTAACTCTATGCGAAGAACGCATGCTTGGACTTCAACTATCTTCAGTGATACTTCAGTGGCTCCTTCAGATTACCTCATAGGGAGATTTTATATTGGTATTTTATATTTATCTTTGTAATCGGTTCATAAATTTGCCTCGTGTTGGAGACTAGGTATGGGTAGGACGTAGGAAAGAATTCTCCTCGTGTTGGTGACTAGATCTAGGGACTAGATCTAGGGGGTGATCGAGGCCTTTCTGGGGATAGAAGGGCTAGAGCGACTTGAGGCCGTATATGGGGAGAGGTCGGCTAAAGGCAACCATGTATTGGTGAGAAAAGTCAGTATAGAAAACAAAAAGAATATTTCATATTTCGCTTTTGATTTCTAGGGTCATAGAAATCAGATTTTGTAATCAATTTTATAAATGATAATCATGTCTATTCTTGTTTAATAAAATTGATTTCATTCTCTTTACTTTTGATTTAACTTACTTCGAATAAAATATCAAAAGTTTTCTATAAAAATTTAAAGTTTTCAAAAACCCTTATTCCCCCCCCCCCCTCTAAGGGCTCCTCAAGATCCAACAAGTGGTATCAGAGCGAGGTCATTCCAAATCGTCTTAACAACCGTGAATAATGGTGTCTCTTGATCATGATCTCGCTTCTACTAGTGGGGAAAATTTTAATATAAATGAAAAAGTATTATCACTACCTTTATTTATGGGCAAAACTTATAAAGGGTGGAAAGTATTAATACAAATTTTTCTTAAAGCCTTAAATGAAAATGTTTGGAATATTACTATTAAAAAACCACCTAGCATACTAACTAGAAAAGAAATTGTTTTAAATGCAAAATCTCGCTTCTACTAGGGAACAATGATGCCCTAGAGAAGAACACTTCAAGATAGAGAAAAAGAACGAGAAAGAATCCCGCCGCTACACGTTAATAGAACAGTATTCTCGGCGGAGAAGAAGAAGATCAAGTAGAGAACAAGCATCAAGTGTTCTCTGAAGAATCAGTCATTTCCATCGACTGAAAAGTAGCCGATCAACACCAGACAAAAGAAGAGGAGGCTGAAGAAGATCCTGTGCTGAAACTCCAAATCAAGAAGCATCTTCTTCAACCTAAAGAAGCAGATCTTCATCAGGCTAAAGTTGTCGATCTTCATCCCGCAGAAGAAATAGTTTTTCTACTGTAATTTCCTGTAAGTCTTGCGGGCCTATTTGTCTAGCTTGAGGCCTGGAGAGCTGTGAGGCTTAAGGGCCGGGGCAATGGACTTGCGGGTCCGACATATTCTAGCTTGAGGGTTGGAGTGTTGTGAGGCTTGAGGGCCAGGGCAGTGGACTTGAGGGTCCAAAATTGTCGAGCTTGAGGGCTCGGGCGCAGTAGGGGCTTGCTGGCCTAGGCTGTAGGCACAGGACATGCGGGTCTGTGTTGTGTAGGGATTGAGGGCCTGATTGTCGAGCTTGTGGGCTCGGGTGCAGTAGGGGCTTGCGGGCCTAGGCTGTAGGACTTGCGGGTCCGTGTTGTAAGGTTTGAGGTCCTGAAGTTTTTGGTGGAGTTTGCCGAGCCTAGCACACTGCTAGGTAGGCGTAGAGGGAAAGAGGACTACTCAAGACACCCGGTCTTGAGGAACCTCTATACATCTTTGTGTGTTTTCTGTGTTATGCTTTATAACTTATAGATCTACTAATCAGAATTCAAGAACACCTAAAGGGGATAAAATAATCTGAAAAACCTATTCATCCCCCCCCCCCCCCCCCCCCTCTAGGTGATAAGTTGACACACAATAAACTACAAGTGGTATCAAAGCGAGGTTGTTCAAAGAAAAGCTTAACAGCTTGAACAGATCTGCCAGTGGGTGTCCAAGTATCATAACTATGGAGTCAAGGATAGCTATCTATTCCAGAGAAAACTTTGCCCTTTGGAAAGTTAGAGCAAGAGTATTCATGGAAGCAATGGATCCTAGAATGTTCCAAATTGTTCAAGAAGGGTCTTATGTTCCTAAGACAGTGTCCAAGAAAATGACTGAAGATGAGATCATCCTAGTCAACTTAGACAAAAAGGCCCAGGGCATTATAACTGATGCAGTTGATATTTCCATACTCCAGAAACTGATCCACTGCACTACAGCTAAGGAGATGTGGAACTCTCTAACAATCCTTATGGAAGGATCAGAAGAAGAAAGAAGTAAAGTAGCTAAGGAGAAAGTCTGAGCAGTGAGTGACAGTGACTCAAGCTGTTCAGACACAGAAGAGAAGACTCAATTTGGATTGACTGTCCTATCTGAGTCAGAGGAAGAAGTCCAGGATGAAGTCTCACCTGAACAAGTATGCATAAAATCTCCTCTATCTACCTCAGACTCAGATTCGGAGACGACCTCATCTGGTAATGATGACTGGTCCAAGTCATACAATGATCTCTTAGAAGAAGTCAAGATGCTCAAGATGTTGTGCAAAGGAGCAGGATGCAAAGATCTCCTCTCTTCAAGTAAGAAATCATGATCTCTCAGAGAAAGCAGAAAGGCTAACTCTAGAGAATGCAGAGTTTTTTCAACTCAAAAAGGACTTCAAGGCAAGCTCCAACCTTGACTTGATAGACAAATTTAGTAAAACTCTGAAGGCATTGATTGAGAGCAAGAAGTTGTGCTGCTCACTAACCAGAGAAGTAGTTCTTCTGAAGAAGGACAAATTTCAGCCCAAAGTCCTGAAATCTAAAAATGACAACATCAGAAGGGTGGAGAGTAAACTCCCCTTTGTAGTTAAGCCTATGACAAGCTCCTCCAAACTAGAGACCTCTCCTTTAATGGTAAATGGTTGCTGCTCCACTCAGAGAAGGGAGCAGGGATGCTTCAAGGAAGACATATCAGGCAGACCCTGTGGGAAGAAGGCTAGCTTGAGGAAGGTAATCTCACCCTCCAACAAGAATGCTGGGCAATCCAATCTTGGGTATTTCAAGATTGGGAGATCCACAAGTGGAGCAAAGAACATGCCAAAAACCACAAAGGCACCTAAGGAAGTTATGAGGAGGCAGAAATTTGCTGAGCCCAGAGAAGAGAAGAAATCCTTAAAGAAGACTGATTCCAGATGGAAAACAGTGAATGGTGACAGCAAACATCACATCTACCATCAGCACAGTTCCACTTCTTTGATTCATTCATTTATTCACACACAAAGAACTCCTGCTCATACAGTCAGCCAGAAAAGAAGATATAACAGGTATGAATGTTGGTGCTGTGGAAAGACTGGGCACTTTGCAATTGATTGTTGGTACAATCCAACTGCTCCAAGGGTAACAAATGCTAAATTGGCAAATAATATCTTTCATAATCACTATGCATACCCTAGGGCAGTTAAATTCAGTATGCTCGTCAGAGCTAACAATTTCCTAGGACCAAAATTCACTTGGGTTCCTAAGGACTTATAATCTTATTTTGCAGGTAGTCCAAGTGCCCACCAGAAGCAAATCTGGTCCTTGGACAAGGTGGCTGTTCTGACCCATTGGCAGAACAGTAAAGTCTATATACTAACAAAATTGAGGCAGGTCATCCTACTAAAAGAGGACTAAAAGCTGCATAGGGTTGGTGCCAAAGGATAACTCCCAACCAGGCCAAAAGAATGCCTTAGGTAGACATGTAAGGCCGATCTGCCCCTACCACACCAGATAAATATTACATGCCCTAGGTCACGGGCGTGTCTTGGGGGCATGTTCTTCAATTCACGGGCATGACTCGCCCGATAAGCATTCAATGCATGCCATTTTCGCCGTAATGCATTTCCAGCTTACACTCCCTAGGTCACCGGCGTGACCCAGGGCGTGATTTCTCCTGCAATTGCCAGAATTACTCTTGCTCCCACCGTTTTCACCCATTTTTTGACTCGGTTAAGACATGCCCCAGGTCACGGACGTGACCACGGGGTGCGTAATTCAAATTGATGAATTTTGGCGGTTTTTCTCCCCAACATTCCTGGGTTTTCAAGACGCACATTCCGCACCTTACACGGCCTATGTCACAGGCATGACCTAATGGCGTGACATCTGAAATTTATTCCGATAAATTCCCAGCTGCTGCCATTGTCAAGAGAAGCAAGTTCAATCTTCGATTGGATCACTTCTAGTTTAGATTTTCTGCATTTTCCTTAGTGTAACTTTAATACATAGTTTAGAATTTCCATTTCTCGTAATTGTAATTCTCTTTTCATAGTTATAAAATTATCTTTCCTTCAATTATGTTTAGCTAATTTTATAGCATTTGATCGGATGAATTCCTAAGCTTTTGTATTTCATATTCTCTTATTCATAGTTTGGATTTGAAAAACTAGGATTTACCGTTGGTTTTCAATTATTGGTTTCATATTTCTAGGGTATGATAATCAAGCTTTGATCCATATTTTAGTTGATCGAGAGATCCATGAATATATGTACTCATCGGTAGAAGGAGTTGCATCTGCCCCTCGAGAGTGGGGGATATAAATCTTCCCGGATTAGAGTCAAATCCAGTAGTGGGGTTCACCGCGTAAGGCAAGCTTAGGGGTTTCGTCTAGCTGAGGGGTCTTAATCGACCAATCTAAGGTTAGGTGGTAGTTCTCTCGAGAGAGGCTCTATCATATTTTGGGAACCTCCATGGTCAAGTTTGTCTAAATAAATTTCTTATGAATTTTAGATTTACGAAATATTTTACTTAAGAAGGATTCTCGATCAAATGTTTCTTTTCTTTCTGTTATACATTTCATTAAACCATTTCTTATTTTCGATAAAATAATATTAATTTCCGTGAGTAGAAGTAATAAACAGACTCGTAGAATAAAACACTTGATATTTATTTTTAAATATCTAATGCTATGAACCATAGGTGCTCTTGCCTAGAGTTCGTAGAATTTGGAAAAATTATTTATCCAAAGTTTTACCTATCAAGTTTTTGGCGCCGTTGCCGGGGAAATATTTTTGTTGATATTTTAAAAGCTTGAATTTTATTACTTTTATCAATCTCTTTCTCCGCCCCCATTTCTCTTTTTGATTTATTTTAAAATTTCATTATTTTAAGTGACGGTTATAACATTTTCTTTCTTTAAAAATGTTATCTCAATTGGCCGCCAAAGTTGCCGAGCTTCAAAATAAAGTTAATCATTTGGAAGCCGAATGAAAGCGCCAAGTTAGTTGTAATTTTTGTTGTGCGCCGAATCTAAGTGAGGAATGTTATACTAATTTTTACCCTCAAAATTTTTCTTATGGAAATAATTTTGAGTTTATTTATGAAAATAATTATCCAAACTTTGATGAAAATAATTCATCTAGTTTTCATGCAAATGCTTTTTCCGATTCTAATAATATTTCTTCCACCTCTGATGTAGATTATTCGTGGTGGAATATTCACCTAGATAGTTTCCGTAGCAAGGATGATTATTATTTAGGTCTGAATTTTTGTTCTTCTTCTTGCGCACCTCAAATTTTGTTCTCTAATTGTGGGGAATTTTCACAATTTTCAATTGATCCTACTCCCCAAAATTTAGATGCAAATACTATTTCTTATAGTGCTTTTTCTCCGTCTTTGGATAATTTAGTTTTGGAGAAACATGATTTTTCATGTACGCCCATAATTTCTTTTACCAAAACTGAAGAAAAATTGTTGTACCAACAATTTCTTAATGTTATGGGCACACTGGATGGAATAGCCGAAGAACAAGTTTCTTCCACTACTCCACCCAGATATTCTCTTGTTTGTTAGGAATTTTCACAAAATTCTTCTATTTTTGTTGAAATTCATGAAAAATTTGTGTCCAAAAATTTTATTCTGCTTAGTAATGCACTCGATTTTTCAAAAGAAAAATTTGTTTTAGAAAGTGAACAACGGCTGCTTAATCATGAATTTTCACACGAAACTCCTCCCTGTGAACAAATTTCAGACTCGCATAATCTTGATTCTAACAATTTTCATATAGAGGATGTGCCGTTGCAATCACACGTCTTCACCGATCCATTTGCCGCTCATCGCTAACAATCCAAATTACCTAAGGTATCTATGGTTAATTTGGATTCATAATTTCAAGCTAACGGACAACGAAAGAATCAAGATTATAGCGGAGGAGTCGTCGGGCACCAGCTCTCGGCATATTCACCTAAGCGAGAATTAATGGAGTTGCCTGTGCATCTTTCTTATGTTTATCCATTCAGCTAACCCGTAACTTCTAGCTGGTAAACAAAGCGCTCTTGGGAGGCACCCCTTGCATATCTTATTTTTCTTGCACTCTACTTTTTTCAGCATTTTATTTACTTTTCCCTTCTACTTGGCTTATAAACATTGATGACATTGTTTATCTTTAAGTATGGGGGTGTATTCACTTATTTTCTGTTATTATTAATAATCCAAGAAAATTAGATAATCTTTTTCAAAAATCATAAAAAAATTGTTTTTCTTTCTTTATTTTCAATTTTGTTATAAAAATTTACAAAATAAAAAAAAAATGTTTTCTTTTAAATTTTTATGTCTTTGTGTGTTATTTACTTTTTATGCAATTTAAAATACCAAAAAAAAATTAAAAAACACTAAATTCTTCCGAAAGGGCCGTGTTGGGCTTTCATCCCACATAACTGCCTAGAACCTTGTGAGCCCATCATTGTGCAGCCCTTGGGAGGTCCAAGAATATTAAAAAAATTGTTTTAATATACAAATTCCAAAAAATCTAATAAAATAAATTTTTGTAATATTAAATTTCTCCAAACTTCATTTAAGCAAAATTAATTTTAATCATGAGTCGTCTTTATGGGCTTTTTCAAGAGTTTATTTATTATGTATTTTTAATATTATATTTCTCTTCAAAATATGATAGATTTAGTTTTTTGATGAATTTGATTTAATGGGTTTTTCATTATGTTGATTTGTTTAGAATATTTCTTAGTTTTATTTTCTCTTCTTAAAATATCATAATTCAATTTTGTAGAAATTGTGTCAAATACCTTTAGATTTTACTTATATTAAAATTAACTCATGGTTTCTTAAAGATTGCTCAAATTGTTTTCTATGCTCTTAAAATATATTTTTGGAATTTTTGTAGCCTTTGAACCCTAGCCCTTCCCCTACCTTCTTGTTTTAACCCTTTATTTGGCATAAAAAAAGAGTTTGAAAAGATCATATTTCATGGAATGAGAGGATAAAATTCATCATTCCTAAACATATGCACTCAAATTAGTAAAAGATTATATGACATGGAGATGAGAGGATAAATTTTATCACTCAAAAACATATACATTTGGGATATAAAAAAGAAGAAGAAATTAAAAAAAAAGATGGAAATCGAAGGATAAAATTCATCATTTCCTATATACAAAGTAACTTCTTCAATGCCAATTTTACCCCAATTAACCAAGTTTATTTGCTTATCCAAGATATTTTTGAGAGAGCATAGTTAATATTTTGTAATTGTCTAAAGGTTTCTCATGGTGTTTAATGTTTCTATAATTTTAGTCTTGGATTATTTTGCTTAATTCAATGCAATTTTGTTTATGAAGATTTAGTTAGAGAAATTCAAAACTAATATTTATTCAACTCATTTCAATTTATGAATTATAAATTTATTCTTATAAATTTGAATTTTAATTTCTTAACTTATTTTGATATAAGTCTTATAAAATTATAAGTACATAATTAGAAGTAAATCTTGTTGGAAATGTCCTATAAATTCTTCTCATACTTATAAATTAGTTTTGCTCTGGAATAGCAAAAGATTAAGTATGGGGGCATTTGATAGTACATTATTTATAGTTATTTTTAAATAATATTTTAGTAGTAATTAATTATTTTTGTTGGAACATACTTTCCGCATATCTTGGTTTGACAATAACAAATCCTATTGTATTTGATCTTGCTTGTGTTTATAGTGTGCAGGTACTATAGTTATATAACCCTATGATCAATATGCTAATTGATGATGATTCTGTGAAAAAAGAGCTACCGCTCGCATTAGTTGTTAACGCCCCGCGTTAACAACCGCTGAGACAGAAACCACTGAGAAGGAAACTGCTGAGAACGGAACTGGCGTTCGACGAAATGAAAACTATGTTCGACGAACTGGCGTTCGACGAAATGAAAACCGCTGAGATGGAAACTGCTGAGAAGGAAACCGCTGAGAACGGAACTGGCGTTCGACGAAATGGAAACTGCGTTCGACGAAATGGCGTTCGATGAAATTGGGTTCGACGAACTACATGCTCTACCGCAGTGCTCGACCAAATGCATGCTTTAGAATGTTAGCACTATTGCTGGTTCTTGTGTTCGTTCGACGAAATGAAAGCAGCGATCGACGAAAAGGAGGTCGATGAAATGAATACGACGTTTGACGAAGATGAGTTCGACGAAAAGAGATGTGCTCTACCTCGTGAGCATTAGCACTACCTCTGGTGCTAGCATAAATAGAAACAATTTACGAGAAGGAAACTGTGGAGAAAAAGGAATGTCGATGGGATGCTATTTTGGAAAGTTCTATCGCGGCGTGTTAAGGACTAACGCCCGGCGGTAGCTTTTGGAATCTTTTCGTCTGCATGTAATTGAGGAGCAAATGTAGAAGGAGATATTTGCTGAAGAATGGATATCTCGCTATCGCGGTGTGTTAGCATTACCGCGATGCGCTAGTCGGTGATCTAAGTTTGGTGGTCAAAAGTTGACTAATCTGCCACAATCCATGTGCCTGGTCATTGCCTAATGTGGCTACCGTCGGGCGGTAGTACAACCGCAAGCGATAGCGGCTGATCCTATTTAATGACGTACACCTCCTTCATTGCGGCTTACTGAGACAGAATGAATTGAATCCTTATATTCAGAGCACTCGTGAGAGCCTTCTCCAAGCAGCCCGAAGAAATCTGTCAATGTTCGTGAACACAATGAACTTGAAGACCAATCCAGTCACATCTACATCGACATCAATTTCTTCCTTATTGAGGGAGTTTTCAGTTTCAGTTTTGTATTTGTCTTTTATTTTATCATTGTAATCGGTTCGTGAATTCGCCACATGGCGACTAGGTCTAGGTAGGACTTAGGGAGCAATTCGCTTCGTGTTGGCGACTGGGTCTAGGGAGTAAATTTAAGGGGTTCTCAAGGCCTTTTTGGTGATAGATTGGCTAGAGCGGCTTGAGGCCGTATCTGGGGAGAGATCGACTAAAGTCAACCGGTTCGTGGGGATACGAGTCGGTATAGAAAATAAAAGGGGTTTTCGCATTATTATCTTCGATTTCTAGCATAATTGAAATCAGATTTTGTAATCAATTGTATAAATGATAATCATGTCTTTTCTTGTTTAATAAAATTGATTTCATTTCTAATTTCATTATCTCTTTACTTTTGTCGACCAAAATATCAATAAGTTTTCTATTGAAGTTTAAAGTTTTTAAAACCCTTATTCACCCCCTCCCCCCCCCTCTATGGGCGCCTACAGATCCAACAAGTGGTATCAGAGGTAGGTTATTCCAAATCGGCTTAACAACCGGGAATAATGGCGTCTCTTGATCATGATCTCGCTTCTACTAGTGGGGAAAATTTTAATATAAATGAAAAAGTATTATCACCACCTTTATTTATGGGCAAAAATTATAAAGGGTGGAAAATATTAATGAAAATTTTTCTTAAGGCCTTAGATGAAAAAGTTTGGAATATTAATATTGAAAAGCCACCTAGCGTACTAACTAGAAATGTAATTGTTTTAAATGCTAAATCTATGAATAGTATATTTTGTGCGTTAGATCAAAATATTTTCAAACTTATTTATAATTTTCATACCGCATATGAAATTTTGAATTTTCATGAAAGAACTTATGATTCTCCTTCTGTAGGTATGGAACAATCACAAGAACTGGAGAATATGTAGGCCTGCACAATTTTTCAAGAAAACTTCTCACATAATGAATCCATGGAATGCACAACAAGCGGAAGGGATGATGATAACACATTATTGGAAGAGGAACATGAAGGTGACAAAGGAACTTTATATTCAAACCTTTCCTCATCCAACAGCAAAGTAAGGAAATCAAATTCCCTTGTTGTTTGCAATTCTATTTCTACATTACAATTGCTACAAATTACAAAGCGCAAAATTAAGAAATTGAAAAATGCGAATTGCAAATTGCGCTTAGAAAATAAAAGTTTAAAAGCAAATGTTAAAGTAGAATCAAATTCTGATTTATCTTTTTCCACCCATGTCTCTTCAATTGAAAATACAAAACCTTGTTTCGATTGCAATATTCTAAAAGAAAAACTCAAGGTATAAGAAAAAGAGCATCTTAAAGAACACAATGAAAACTTATCTTTAGAAAAGTCATCTATTACAAATAATTGTGCTGTGTGAAAGTTATAAAATTGAAATTAAAGAGATGGATGAAACATTTGAGGAATATAGAAATAACAATCAAACTCATATTGACTTTATTGTTTCCACTCTTAAAAAAAGCATAATTGATTATAATAAAGCTAGACATAATCTTAAGATAAAAATGAGGAATTAAAATAAAAAATCAACTTGCTTATGAAAATTATGAATAACAATTTACAACACATACATTCACAATCTCAGGGAATATGTAAAAGCAAGTTGAATATGAATATGAAGATCTCGAATAAACCTAATAATGGGAGTAAGGAACACAAAGCTTTTGTAAATCAAAATCTGAGACACTATCATTTACAATATCAATCTTCTCCCAACATAAAACTAAATGCAAACAAATTTCCTTTATATATTAAATTCAGAAGTCATTTTTATCAAAAAACTCAAGTAAATGACTATAGAAATTTGAAAAATAAAAATAATATTGTTCCAAGGTATGAATGGAGACCCATACTTAAGAATGATGCATTAATGTCAAATGAAAGGGTCCACTCATCCTTGTCTCCCCAAAAGCCAACTCGATGTATTTGGGTACCCAAAGGAACCACCACACTTGGTCCCCTTTGGATACCTACAACTCTTATTCACTAGGTATCGTCAAATCCATGAAGTAGAATCCTTTCAAAATGAAATATACAAATTTCTACTTTATGATATACTTCAATGTCTTTTTCTTTATTTTTCTGTTTTCGTATTTTTAAACTATCATGTCATGGTCACCTTATATATTATTGGAAATATGATTTTATCTTTTAAAAGCTTAATAAGTTTATAAAATAAAATTGATCAAAATTCAAAGTCATATTTTATTTTGGTGACCTATCTATCCCTCTTACATACACTGCCTATAAATATCTTATATTATCCATACACAATCATGTTTTTCTTGTCTGGCATATCCTATAATATTAAGCTTAAATGATTGTGCAAAACACAAGAATTAAGGTTGTTGTTGGAGACAATGATCTAAAAATTTAACTTCCGCAACTTTTTACAATTTTCTCGTTTTTTCAATTCATTAGACAGGTCATACATTATAAACATAATTGAGCAAAATTGGAAGTGAAATCGAAGAAAATATAGGTTAGATGAGTAAAATATGCACTCTCTGTGAGCTAACGCAGGCGCTAAGACCTAACGCCAGCGTTAGCTCGAATGTCCATTATTCTGTGATTGTTTAAAATTTTGAAAATCTCTATAAATATTTTCTTACTACCTATCTTTATATGTATGCCTTTGTGTGATCTTTAAAAAATCAAATACAAAATTATAAAACAATAAACTTATCATAAATTATTCTTTTACAAACTTAATTTTTTTATTTACATGTATCTTACGAAAGGGAGATTTGGGATGTCACCCTATCATATCTTCTAGTACCAGGCAAACCCCTCACAGGGTAGACCTCGGGAAGTCCAAGATCCCCTCAAAATTGTTAAGTTCAACTAAAGCTTAGCAAAGATCAAATTAATTATAGACTCATCTGTATTCATGCAATGACTGAAAAAGAAAATTATCATTATATTGTGATCTCACAAAATTATGTTTAAAAGGAAAATCACAAAAGACATACTGAAAGAACTCATTGTCATAACTCACAAGAATGAATATTGAATTCATACTCGGCACCATGATCTTGTGATATCCTATGATAAAATTCTTTATAATCATATATCATAATTCATGATCTATCAAAACTATCTTAAATCGACTACTTTTATCATACTTAGGAATTATGATTTATATGTTGGCTATTATAACTTCATATCATGGTAGGAGTATTATGAAAGAAGGTTCACAATTTTCTAATCTTACTTATCTGACCTTAGAATCACCTTGAAATCAATAAATCAAATCATCATTTAATTCTAGGTCTACAAATTGAATCTCTATCAATTAAAGAAACATGCATTATTCTTATGGCATAATATTAACTCATCATACTAACATTGTCACCTAATGAATATTATTTGTTATCATACTAATCTCATGCATTGTTAGTTTTGATATTCTTGCCAAAATATAAAAATAAAAAGTTTGGAACTTAAAATTCATGATAACTTTGAGTTTTTATATTTTCATTCCAAAATTCAAGCATTAAATATAACTACAAAAGATCCTTTTTGCTTTTAACATATGATTTGTGATCATGATAATTATATGAATGAAATATGTTTTGTGTGTGCATGTATCTCACCTATATGTAAGCCCTAAAATCATCTTTATACTAATAAGAGCTAATCATATAGAATCATCACTTTATTCTAAGTGTAAAAATTGAAATACTATTTTTCAATACATGCAACATTAACTCTATTAATCTAATGACGTACCGTTACATTCAAACTCATCATTCTAGAATTATCAATTAATATATATATTATCATTCATGCTAGTTGTCTAATAATTCCATAATGAATCCATCTTAAAGTAGAACAACTAAAAGTTAAAACTCATAATAACTATGTTGCTTTAAAATATAATTAGAAATCAATCACTCATAAGAAGCCATAGTTTACAAATTGTTTCGATAGTACAAAATGCTTAGGATGTCCATGATCATTCACCCACATTATGTGTCTCACAATAGCGAGGGTGTAGGATTGTGCGCATTAGAAGACCTAACCTCTAAGTCATGTCATGTCCTTAACCGGGGAGGGTTCCAGTGGGGCCTTGCGAGGTACTCAGGGGAAAGTGTCCTATGTTGAGCGTTATCTAGTGTGTGCATATGGGATTAACACCCCAACATATGGCATGTGTACAGCTCCACATGCCCATCCATCACTTAGTACAGGGCTAGTGTGTTGGCATATAGTTAGTGTATTATTATCTAGGACATACCTATATCATATTTTTGCATACACTCTTTATGATTATATTATTCATTCATTCTTGTTTTGATCAAACATGCTTATCTTGTGTTTTGCATATTTTATCATTTTTGAGCTTTAATGATAATATAAAACACAAATGTTTGAAACCAAATAAAAATATAAAAGCCATGTTTTAATAAAACATGTTTAAAAAGCCTTCTAATCATTTCTAAATTCTCTGAAATTTCTACACTAAGAAGGTCTATATGCATACTACCTATTACAAAGAATTCTTTTTTTCAAAAATCTCATGAAACAGTGGCTTGTTTGGGCGTTAAGTACTTAACGCCATGCGTTAGCTCCTTTTTGCAAAATTGAAATTCTGACTTCTCTGCACTGTTTCTGGTATTTTTATAATGATTTTTCTCAGTTTCTTTTCTCAGATTTGAAATTATTTTGTTATTAATTTGGTTGTTAATTTGGTTGTTTCGCTTTAAAATACAAAAAAAATTCAAATAATTCAAACTAATCAAAAATATGTTTTTATTATTTGTTTTTGCTTTAAACATTTACAAAACTATGGTTTGACAATAAGACTTCACAAGAGCAAACTTCTTAGTAATTTTGTTTTAAATTGGTCAAAATTGATTAGGCATACACTTAAAGGTTTTCTTCAATGTCTAATTTTAATTTCAAATTTCCTAAACATTGTTTTATTTTGTCATTCCTTGACCTTAATCTGATTATGTGCAATGAAATACTCTATAGAAAAATGTTTGTGATTGCCTAGCATGCCTCTATGTATGAGTAATGTTTTATGCTAATCAATGATTCCTACACTCACTATTTTGGTAATCTACTTATGCTCATAATCTTAGTATTGCATGATTGTGTAGTCTAATTGTTTTAACACATTAAGTTGTGTATCTAAATTACCTAAACCATCTTTCAAACAATAAATTTCTTGCACACATAGAAGTATTATTTCAAAATTGCTAATGTTTGCATAAACAAGTGAATTTGGAGACCTTTGGCCCAAACTTAAAAAATTATTATAATGAAATAAAAAGCAAAAGATAACTCCACCAAGCACTACTCACCCTCCAGATAAGTCTTAATGAGCATTGTGATGTTGAGCTCCTTGAAAAGAATTGTAAAATGTCTTGTGCAAACATACTCTTTTTATCACTTCTATTTGTACACTGGATCACTAAAAATAAAAAAAATTATAAAAATGCTTATGTGATCGCCCAAGTAATACTTCGCACCCTTATAAGTCTTAATGAGCATTGTGTGGGCGAAGCACCTTGATAGTTGTACTCCTTTTATGTTCTTTGAAATTTTATTCTAGATTTAATGTGTGAAAGTAATTATAAGATTACAATCGTAATGTTGTTGTTACTATTTCAGTACATATGTCATGTGTTTTGATTATTTCAATTGTATACTTTTACCAAAACACCTTATGCACACATCATTGTTTTTCATAAAGCTTCACTCATGAGAATTGGATCCTAATGCAAAATTACATAATTTTCTAAGAACCTAAGTAAAAGCACTAGATTGGAATGCATGATATCTACAATGTTTTCTTTTCTTGAAATACGAATTGGTTACATTGTAGCTATTATATTTTTGAATATGTTAAATCATGCTTGCCTATTAGTTATGAAAATTTTCAAAGTTAAATACTCAAATGTGAAGAGTTTAGAGATATTGTTGGAATGGTCAAACTATATCAAAAATACTACTCTTAATTGTTTTATTTTTGTTTTCCGCATTTCTATTATCATCTTGTCTTTCATTTACCATGGTTTATCATGCTTACTTTTAAAGGTTTTTCCTCACTTGTGCTTATCAAACAATATTGCATCTCTTTCAACAAGTAATATTCTTCTTTCAAAATTAATTTGCAAAGCAAGTGGTAGAATTCCTTTGGTAAAAAAATGGAATGTTGTTCTTTCACGCTTACCTTATCTTTTTACGCTGTGTTACTCTCTCCCTTAGATTGATCACGACTTACCTTATACTTAAACAAAACACTTAATCCTCTCTTAGTTATGTCCTCACTTTTGTCTTCTCTCTTCTAGTTTTATTTCAACTCCACCCACTTTTGCTAATAACAAAAGGGAGAGAATAAAGTGATAAATCTTATTGATTAAAGGAGTAGGATTCACTAGATTAAGGGGGGGGGCATAAATCTAGTCCATGGGAGCATACACTAAGGGGGAGCACTTATGTAGGGGGCGCACAACTTAAAAAAATATAATTCTTATTATTGTCTCTACATTGCTTAGTGTTATATATTCTTCTAAAAACACACCTCTCTTATATATGAATCTTATTTATTTATATTGGATATGTTATTATCAAAAGGGGGAGATTGTTGGAACATGGTTTTCCGTATCCCTTTGATTTGAGAATAACAAATCCTACTTGTAATGGATCTTATTTGTCATTGTGTTTTGAGCATACAGGTTTGAACAGATATGACACTATGTTGCTGCATTATTGGTCTGGAATTGCCCACAAGCAGAAATTATGATTGTGGTCTAACGCCGAGCATTAAGACTTAATGAGTGGAATTGACGATCGACGAGATGGCTTGCCGATCGACGGGATGGCTTTCCGATCTATAAGATAGCTTGCCGCTAAGAAAAGGAAAGAGCTTTAACACCAGGTGTTAGGACTTAACGCTGGGCGTTGACTCTTGATTCCATCATGATGATTTTGGATGCTGGGAAGCAGCCTTGATTACAGGAGCACTTTAGGAATGATCTGACCTAATGCTAGTGTTAGCCCCAATGCCAGCGTTAGGGTTGCCTTAAATAAAAGTTTCTTAAAGTACAAAATTGCCTTCCCATTTTGAAGATCTGATCCATCAAAACAGTTCCAAATTGGGTCAATGTCAGGTGTTAGCCTTAACACCGGCATTAGCCTTCAGTCCTATAAATTGGTGGACTTTGTCTTTTCCAACTACTGAAAAAAGGAGAGCCCTATTCCACCACTTCAGAAACTCTCAGAGGGCCATATTTCCAGACCATAAAGGATCTCCCACAGAATTTCAAAAGGAGGAATCAAAGGAGGCTTGGATCAACACGCTAACTCTACGCGAAGAATGAATGCTTGGACTTCAACGATCTTCAGTAATTCTTTGGAGTCTCCTTCAGATTACCATATAGGGAGTTTTTATATTTGTATTTTATATTAATCTTTTTAATCGGTTCGTTAATTCACCTCGTGTTGGCGACTAGGTCTGGGTAGGACTTAGGGCGAAATTTTCCTTGTGTTGGTGACTAGTTCTAAGGACTAGATCTAGGGGGTGCACGAGGCCTTTCTGGGGATACAAGGGCTAGAGAGGCTTGAGGTCGCATCTGGGGAGAGATTGGCTAAAGCCAACCGGTTCTTGGTGAGAAGAGTCGGTGTAGAAAACAAAAAGAATATTTAATATTTAGTTTTCGATTTCTAGCATCATAGAAATCATATTTTGTAATCAATTTTATAAATGATAATCATGTCTTTTCTTATTTAATAAAATTGATTTCATTCTCTTTACATTTGATTTAACTTACTTCGAATAAAATGTCAAAAGTTTTCTATAAAAGTTTAAAGTTTTCTAAAACCCTTATTCACCCCCCCCCCCCCCCCCTCTAAGGGTGCCTCAAGATCCAACAGGTACTACCGCAAGTTTGTGGATGGATTCTCAAAGATTTCTCTCCCCCTCTAAGCATTGACCAAGAAGGACGTGCCCTTCGATTGGTCACCCAAGTGCAAGGATACACACTAGGAGCTGAAGATCGCCTCACCTCAGCCTAATCCTTGCCCTTCAGTTTGATAAGGAAGGATTCCATATTTACAGTAAAGCCTTGTATCAAAAGATGGTGTTATACTGATGTAGAACGACCATGTGATCATTTACGCTTCGGGGAAGCTGAAGAAGAATGAGCAGAACTACCCTGTACATGATTTGGAGCTTAGAGCAGTGGTCTTCGCCTTGAAGATTTAAAGGCACTATTTAATACGGCATACACAACAAGATATTTTTAGATCACAAGAACCGGAAGTATTTCCACACTCAGAAGGATTTGAACATAAGCCAGCGATGATGGTTGGAATTCTTGATCGACTGAGTGTAAATTGGAATACCACCCCGGGAAGGCAAACTCTATGGCTGACGCATTGAGCAGACGAACATCCACATCTAGCCCAGAGTCCCGCCTGATGGACATGGAGCTGAACAAAATGCTCGAGGAGATGTAGATTACGCTTATGTCTATGGATGATCCAGAGGTTTATGCTGAGTACATGGACAATATGAGCTTAGTTTGTGATATTCGTGATCGCATCCGAGATGTGCAGAGGAAGGATGATACCATGTACCCTATATTTTGAGCTGTGGAGGCAGATTCTATGCAGAAGTATACACTACAGGAGGACCTCATTCATTTCCACGGACAGGAATATATACCCACAGGTGGAGGGATCCTGGAGGATATTTTGAGAGAGGCATATTGCACCAAGTATTCAGAGCATCCCAGGATCACTACGATTCTTGCGGACCTATGTAAGATGATGTTTTATCCGGGAATGAAGAGGGATATTTTACATTTTGTCACTCATTGTGAGAGCTGCCAGCAGGTGAAAGTAGAGTGCAATAGCCCTGGGGGATTACTGTAGCCATTGCCAATGCCTGAGTGAAAGTCTGAGGAAATTTACATGGATTTCGTACACGGTCTACCTCGTTCCTGCTTCTGGAGTTATTTTGTATGGTTGATTGTAGAAGGGATGAAGAAGGGCGCTAGGTTTATTCCAATAAGGAAAGATACACATGTCGATGTTTTGGTGCACCTCTTCGTGGAGCAGTTTGTCTGAAATCACAGGTTGCCCAAAACTATAGTTTCAGATCGAGATGGTAGTTTCACCTTCTGGGAGTGGAGGGCAATGCATGCATATTTAAGTTCATATTTAACTTTCAGCACAACCTTCCACCCTCAGACTGACGGCCAGTCAGAGAGGACTATCAGGATGATAGAGGATCTATTGCGACTATGTCTTGGATCTGGGAGAGCCGTGTGAGAGGCTTTTATCTTTGGTAGGGTTCTGCTGCAATAATATTCATCAGGTATGCATCGGCATATCTCCTATTGAGGCAATATATGGATGGAGGTGCATGATGCCTCTATCATTGGTCCAGGATGAGGATCCGAAGGCACTAGTGGTGCAATATATTCACGATGCATATGCGATGATTAGGCTGTTTTGGGATCATACACTAAAGGAACAGAGCCGACAGACGAATTACTATGAAGCGAGACACATAATGACAGAGTTCTAGGTAGGAGATGAGGTTCTCTTGAAAATCAGACTAATGCATGGCATATCTCGGGTCTGAGGGAAGAAAAAGCTCAGCCCTCGATATATGGGACCTTATACTATCTTGGAGCTGATCAGCCCTTTGGCTTATAGGATGGAGCTACCCCCGGAACTGGAAAACCTGCACGATGTCTTCCATGCATCCTCTATATGTAGGGCATCTCTTCTCTTTGACTAGTACGTCATGACTACATTTGGCCATATGACATTTGATAGATCCGTTCAGCTGGAACCCGTACTGATAGTGGATACCGAGACCCCGAGTGTTGCGTCAAAAGAGTGTTCCATTACTAAATGTCTTGTTGTCCAACCAGGGGCCAAAAGAGTACAACTGGGAGCCTATGGACCTTATGCAACTGCAGTATCTGGGATTATTTCCCTAAGGTTTGTCCTAAACTAGTTTCGCATACCTCATACATCCACACCCGTATCCAAATCTCAAATTTTGGGGGTGAAATTATTTTATTGTTTATTGGGTTTGTAACATCCCACTTTGGATTAGACCCCTTGAGTGACATGTGTAAGTTTGAGTGGCTTGGACAAGATAGTAGTTTTGATATCCTATGGTTAACATGTATATGTCATGTTCATCAAGGATGGGTGGAGCACTCCCACTCCCAAAAGATAGGAATTAAAAAGTGAAAAAATCTGGTAGTAGAAAGCTAATGCCCAACAGTAGTTAAAACACCGATGGTAGCTTTGTAGGGGAGAAGTGCTTCTTTGTCAACTAGAAGGGTTAGCCTCTCGATGATTCCATGTCGACTAGAAGAAGTCTAACACCCGACGGTAGGTATACCAACGGCGGTAACTTTGTCGATGAGAAGTTCAAATTTCTCATCGAGAATGGTTAGCTTCTCGATGATACCTTGTCAACTAGAAGATGGCTAACGCTCGACAGTTGGTATATCACCGCCGGTAGCTTTGTCGATGAGAAGTGCTTATTTAAAGTTGATAAGGATTAGCTTCTCGAAGATACATGTCGACTAGAAAGAAGCTATTGCCCGATGGTAAGTGTATCGCTGGCGATAGCTTTGTCGATAAGAAAAGTTGCCTTGTTATTGAGAAGGTGTAGCTTCTCGATGATACCATGTCGACTAGAAGAAGGCTAACGACCGACGGTAGTTATACCTTCGGCGGTAGTTGATAGTCAGACAAAACACGAGAAATTGACCCCCATTAATGACAGCACCTTTTTGTGAGTTCCCAAGGCTGAGAGGCAACACCTAGAATCTAAAAGGAGGACAATTGGCACTTACTTGCCTTTCCAAAGCATGGGGATGACTCCCCATTAACTCTAGCCAAAATCCTTTAATGGAGAATTAAAAGAAGCCACCCTCCACCCCTATCATGCTTTCCCTTTTATTTCTCCTCCTCACTATCCTTTTGAAACCTCAAGGAGAAAAGTCTTAAGCTACCTGAAGAATTCGAATAAGGTGTGGAGATTGGAGCAAGGTTACTGGAAACCGCCATCACCAAGCCCCCAAGAAGAACTAACCGCTCAAAGGCCTCCATTCAAGTGAGTTTTCACTCTTCTACCCTAGTGCTTGTATCTTAGATCAACTAAGATAGACATCGAGCTAAATTAAGCCTGATTCAAGAGAGAATAATAGAGGTTTGATTATGGATTTTAATGGCCAAAATGGCGATCGAGCTAAGTTGGAAACTTGGATTTCTGACACAATTCACCTTAGAAACTATCCTCCTCTCTTCTTCTTCTCAAGGGCAAGCTAACGCCCTTGATTTCATGTAAAATGAGGGTCCCTAGAAGGAACAATCCAAGTATGAAGATCTAGATATCTTAGCCATCACTTAGAGGTTAAAGACAATAAGATTTCTTCTATTTTGCTTCAAGATCTGCGCATATTTGTTATTTGTAGACCAAATCAAATCTATCATTTTTACTTGGTCAGGTTCAAGCTGAACTTTAGGCATGATAGACCCAGATCTGGACCTTGGACTCAACATGAAAGTTGTAGTCCTAGGAATAACCATTCCAGATTAGGGTGGCACATTTTCTGGGGTGACATGTAGCTCTCCCAATGTTATTTATAAAAAACATGTCTCGTAAATGTTAGAAAATATGTATTTCATGTGATTACCCCCAAAATATGGCTCGCATGGCTGCAAATTTTAACCATGCATGTTAGATGTATGGGTACACCACCTCTAAAAGTTTGAGAATTTTTAGTGGTCAATTTCTTACATATTTTGGGAATGTTTATAATAAATACGCAAGGAATAATGTTGGAATTATTTGCATTAAATCTCTTTAAAAAGTTTTTGAATTTCTATGTCTTTGCTCTTACCATTTTGGATCCATGGTAAAAATATTAGGGCATTAGGACTAGTGATTTGTGACGTATGGCACTTTAAATGGTTTGTACTAGGAAATGCAATTGTATGCTTCGGGTGCGTTTAGCAAAACCTTAGATCATGTATAACTTTCTGAATACTCACCCAAATGACTGGAACTTTTTTTACATAATAGTACTATCACCTCTGGAATGACTCCAAAATTACTAGGATTATTTTCCTATGTTTAAAGGAAAATACGATATTGGTCGCACTATGAAATTTCTAGAATTAATGAGATCAAAACACTTTGTAAAATGTCCAAACTTTTATCAATTTACCCTTAGGCAATAATAGGCCAGAGGTAGAAATATTGTGACATTTGGATTATAGGATTGAAAGATTTATCACTTTGAATATTTTATCTAGAAAAGAGTGGACTTTCTAAATGAAGAAAAGAGTGGACTTTCTAAATGAATATTTTATAGGATTGAATATTTTATCTAGAAAAGAGTGGCTCATGCTTACTATTCACTGTGTATGATTTGAGGGAGAAGTCCTATTTATAGTCGCGAGGTGGAGTGTGCTAACCGCCCATAGTGATAGGATAACCGCCCCAACTTGGCAGCGGATAGAAATAAACCGTACGACTTAAAGACAAGCCGCACCGGTCAACCAGAACACCAGGACATGAAATAGACCAAGTCCTAGAACAAGCCGGACTTGCAGACCGCCAGCCCGCTGCGGGTAGACAACCTGCGTGGTCTCAAGACAGACCGCCCGACCTCCACTTCACTTCAACATTTTCAACAGTCCCCCTTGAAGTGAGAAGTGGAAGTTAACCCGAGTAAACCTCGTAACCGAGTGAAAGGTCCCTTCGCTAGCGCCTTCGTTAAGATGTCAGCGACATTATCCTCGCTCCGCACACGCTCGACCATCAGAGATCCCTCCAGCACCTTTTCCTGAATAAAATGATGCTCGATCTCGATGTGCTTGGTCCGCGCATGACAAATTGGATTATTAACCAGTTTGAGGGCACTCTCGTTGTCACCGCGTAGCAGAGTAGGACATTGCACCTCCTTATGGATGTCTTCTACCAACCTCCTCAGCCAGATGGATTCCTGAGCTGCCAAGGCCGGAGCCTTGTATTCCGCTTCAGTGGAAGAAACAGATACCGAATCCTGCTTCTTGCTGCACCATGATATAGCTACAGGGCCCGCCTAAAAAACGTATCCAGATGTCGATTTCTGATCATCCGAATCTCCCCCATAATCAGCATCCATGTAACCATGCAGGTTAAAGCACGTATCTCTCCTATAACAGAGCCCCAAATAAGAGGTCGACTTCACATACTTCAGGATACTCCTGGCCGCCACCAGATGAGGTTTCCGTGGCTCCGCCATATATCGACTTACCCTGCCAACTGCATATGCAATATCTGGCCTAGTAATCGTTAAATATATCAAACTCCCAATAAGATCCCGGAACACCAATGGATCAGAAAGAATCTGCCCCTCATCCTGCCGAAGCTTTAGACCAACCTCAAGAGGAGTCGAACTACTCTTCCCTTCCTTCATGCCGAACCTTTTAAGGATTCACTCCGCATAGCCATTCTGGGAAATGAGCACTCCATTCTTCTGCCTCTCAACCTCGAGTCCAAGGAAGTGATGGAGCTCACCTTGATCCTTCATCTCAAATCTGATAGCAAGCTCATCCCCTAGCCTTGCTACCTCCTCCTCTGAGTTCCCGGTGACAATCATGTCATCCACATACAACAGCACGAGGACCGAAGCTCTCCGTTCTTCTTGATAAATAAACTAGAATCTGAGTCTGAAGCAAAGTATCCGCAGAAATGGAGATATTCTGCGATCTTCCCATACCACGCCCTAGGCACTTGCTACAACGCATAGAAGGCCTTCTTCAACTTGCAGATGTGTCCCGAATGAACTTTCGATACATACCCATGTGGCTGAACCATGAAGATGTCCCTATCAATCTCGCTGTACAAGAAAGCATTCTCTACGTCAAGTTGACAAATCTTCCATCCTTGGCAAGCTGTCAATGCAATCACCACCCGCACCGAAGTCATCGTGGCCACTGGACTGAACATCTCCTCATAACCCTCCCCATACTGTTGTGAAAACCCTTGAGCAACAAGGCGAGCCATGTACCGCTCGATACTACCATCTGCCTTCTTCTTCAATTTGAACACCCACTTGCAATTTATAGGAGTTATGCCATCAACCTTGGGAACAAGATCCCAGGTTTCGTTCTTCCTGAGGGCAGCCATCTCCTCATCGATGGAATCTTCCCACTCCTTGACTCCAGTGGCTTCCTCAAATATTGAAGGCTCTCGCTCGTCTAGAGGGCCAGCAAAGAAACATGAAATAAAGCTTACCATGTTTCCTCCTGTATAACGAGCTGGTGGAATTATAGTCCTCTTTGACCTTCTCAAGGTCGGTACTGGACTAATGATGCGCGTCGGCAAGTGCACCGGTCGCTGTCAAGTAATAATTGTGGAGAATAAATTCCCCGGATGTCGGTCTCTTGAGGAATGCAGGATGGGTGATCGAATCGCGCAGTGAAAATTGTTACACAAGCGTTTCACAAACACAAAGAGGGGTTTTTGGTTGGTTTTCCTAATTTTAACAACAATAAAAGAGATGCGGGTCGAGAACACCGCTTCGCAACGTGAGGTGGATGCAACGGCCGCGATGCCGTGCTTCGTGAGGCGAATGAAGTGGACTTAGGCGCGAGAGAGTGAGGGTCGCAAACACCTCTTCACAACCGTCATTAGCTCTTGCCAACACGGAGCAAACACCTTGCGTGCGTGTGTGAGTGAGTGCGCTTGAACGTGGTGAATCATAACCAACCCATGAATAAGAACACATAAACGTTCATTCTCATCAAATAAATATCACAATATTCATTTAGTAAAAGATTCAAAGGGGTACAATCAAGGAAAGAGGAAGGAGATAACCGGTGGTGAAGACTAGCGGCCGTTCACGGCCGGAATGGTAGGTTGTCGGGCTACCTCCGGACTCGGGCGGACGATGCTTCCGGCGTAGAGGGCTGTCACAATCTCCCTACGTGCTCCGTCGTCTTCGACTCAAGGTCTCTTCTTCTTCTCACCGGGCGGAAAGCGAAAATGATTGCTTGGAGGCTTGCGGATGATGGAGAACACTCACGGACGATGGAGGATGTCTAGGAATGGACCGAGGAAGCTTCCCCTTGCGTAGGAGATGAAGTAGGGGCGATCCAAGGGGGCGGTCGGCGGCGTACGGAACAGAAATCCCGCTCCCGAAATGAATAATCCGCCCTAAAATCGCAACAGGCGCTTAAATAGGCGCTGGATTAAACACTGCGAACGATCATTGGCGCAGGACCAGTGGTCGTGCGCACTGGAATCCTGCGATCGTGCGCACTGCCTGGACAGAACCTGCAAGAGATGAAATTATAAAATAAAATGCCCGCACGACCAGTGGCGCACGACCGTTGATCGTGCGCACTAGCGTCGGTGGTCGTGCGCAATAGGTGAGACAGAACTCATAAAATTACTATTAAGTGCGCACGGACAGTGGCGCACGACCGGTGGTCGTGCGCACTGGAGTTGATGGGCGTGCGCACTGCACCAGACAGAACTCGTAAAAAGGGGCTAAGTGCGCACGATCAGTGGCGCACGACCAGTGGTCGTGCGCACTAGAACAAGTGATCGTGCGCAGTGTTCCTGTGCAGAATTGCACCGGAAACACTTGCACGCCTCCTATTCCAGCACAAACACAGATCTAGCCACCGAAAGTGGCACTTAACAACATATGAGTACTATGAAAGGAAATAAACACGAAAACACACCAAAGTGGGCCAAAATGTGCACCTAGCATGGGTTATCAATTATAAACTATAATAAGGCTAAAGTGCGTGATATTGACTAAATAATGGCCCGGATGAGTCCATGAAGGTGTATATAATCAGGACTCTCACCCCCAGACTTAACTGTTTGCGCGTCCCGAGCAAACGAATCCGGCGGAAGTTGAAAAAGATAATTAAAATAGCGAATTACGCAGGGGAGTACAGTGCGAAGTAACATACGCATGCGAGTAGGAATTCTAGTAGAAGAAGATTCTAGCTATGCTAACTAATTTACGTAAGTACTAAAGCGTACTCAAAGATTTAATTGTACTCAGTGGGTGAATTATGAAGAATTTGACGATCATGCCCGGTATGGAAGTGACGAGACGCTGAGGCGGGTGTTGCAAAAGATCGGGGCTTAGGAATAACTCCGCTGAAATCCATCAACGTCGTGAACCATACGCTTGCCCGGTCACACTCTCTCCACGGCGCTAGCAAACTCGCAAATCAAATCAGTAGGACTTATAGGATTAAAACGGGGCTTAGGTTACGGAATGATATGCAAAGATAAACATGACGGCTACGCAACCCAAATGAGCCAACGGCACACTGCACCTTACAAAACCAAACAACTATGCTCGTGTGACACACCCCCAGACCTATCATGAAAACCAGGTGTGCACACAGCCTACTTTACAAATACCAACAGATTTTTCTCTTTAGCTTGGGAGGATTATTTTCAGGATACTCTTCTTTTGTTTTCTTTTATATATTTTTCTTCTTTCAAGCAACCTCCAGTTGGTTCAAAATCAGCGGAAAGACATTATTTTCTCTTCAAAACACAATGATACCACACACCACACAAGTTGGAAATTATGAGCACAGTTAAAACATTTTTTTGGTTGCGGGCGTAGGATAGGCTTCAGGCTTTGGTGGATGAGGAGGAGCTGAACATAAAAATGGTAGGCACAAATTTGGCTTGCAAAGGTGAATGAAAGGGGCATGGAATAGCAAAGCTCAAACTAGCCAAATGGTGGCCTACATCATGCTTGACTCAACAAGTAGCTCTCACCCATGCTTCAAGAGTCGCTTGGGGCAAGTTCTTAGCCCACGAGAAAGATAAACCTTCCTCCCGACTCGAGCAACACACGTTTAGCGACCGCACACACACAACACCGGGTTATCATCAATTTCATTCGAATTCACCACTTGAGTACATTAAATCTAAATTTACGCAGAGATACTACACATAAATTAAATGCATAAAGAAAATCTAATTCTACTCAGGTTCTACTATAGCATGCGAAGCGACTAGAACACTACATGAGTCGACACCGCGCTCCAAATAATAATTCCTGTGTTAATAGCCTATTTCACATTCCAACCAAACTAGTTTAAACGGAACAACACAAAAGAAAGCACGCACTCAAGTGGGTGAAGTGGTGTGTGAAGATGAACGATACTAAATAACTGAAATTAAAATACTTCTAGTATGCAAATGAGATGAGCATGTGCAGTGGGTGACAAAGAAATGGCTCTCCCCCAGACTTAATCAAAACCATACAACATAATGATATGACAGTGAAAATCAAAATTGAAAGCTAGGGAAGAAGTTACCCAATGCTCAGCACGTGAGCATACCAGAAGAATGGCGTTTAAAATCAAGACAATCCGCAGCATCCACCATCGAACACAAAACCTGCAAGCAAAACTCAAAACAACAAAAGCAAAAACAAAAACTGAACTAGGAAAGGTTAGATAAAAGGAAATATAAAAAAAAAACCGGAAATCTGGGTTGTCTCCCAGTAGCGCTTTCATTTAACGTCCTTAAGCTGGACCAAATACCTGTATTAGCATTGTTTATAAAGAGTGCAGGAATTTAAAAAGAAAAAGTTCAGAACTAGAGTTTCACACAAAAGATAAGAGACAAGAATAGGAAATCAGCTGCCGGTGCTTGTATGAAGTCCATCTCCCAATGTCAACAACTGACGCTCCTTGTTAATAGTGGCGCCATCATATAACTTCAGCCGATGTCCATTGACCTTAAACTTGTCCCCCTTATCTCCAGATATTTCAATGGCACCAAAAGGCGAGACATCGGTCACGGAGAAAGGACCACTCCACCTCGATTTAAGCTTCCCTGGGAAGAGGCGGAGACGGGAGTTGTAGAGCAGCACCTGGTCCCCAATTTTGAACTCCTTAGGAATTATATGCTGATCATGCCATTTTTTCGTTTTCTCCTTATAGATGCGAGCGTTTTCATAAGCAAAATGACGGAGCTCCTCTAACTCGTTGAGTTGGGACCGACGCACTTCGGCCGCGGCTCCAATGTCCATGTTCAACAGTTTGGTAGCCCATAATGCTTTATGCTCCAGCTCTACAGGGAGGTGACATGCCTTGCCATAGACTAATTGAAACGGAGTCATTCCAATGGGTGTTTTGAACGCAGTCCGGTAGGCCCATAATGCGTCATCGACCTTCTTAGCCCACTCCTTCCTATTTGAATGTATTGATTTCTCAATTATTCGCTTGAGCTCGCGGTTGGAGACTTCGACTTGCCCGCATGTTTGGGGGTGGTAAGCCAAAGAAATTTTATGATGGACCCCAAACTTTTTCATGAGCTGCACAAACTGTCTATTGCAAAAATGACTCCCGCCGTCGCTGATGATAGTTCTCGGCGTCCCAAACCTGGAGAAGATGTTCTTGTGGATAAAGTGCAGCACAGTGTTGGCATCATTCGTGGCAACCGCCTCAGCTTCCACCCACTTCGAGACATAATCAACTGCCACAATAATGTAATGCTTACCATGAGACATTGGGAAAGGGCCCATGAAGTCTATTCCCCAGACGTCAAAGGGTTCGCAAACCAGCATGTTATTAAGGGGCATCTCATCACGCCGGGAAATATTCCCAGTCCTTTGACATTCGTCGCACTTGGTGACATAGGCATGGGCATCCCGGAAGAGGGTCGGCCAGAACAATCCACATTGCAGGATTTTTCGTGTTGTTCGAACGGCCCCGAAGTGCCCGCCGGCCTCTCTGTCATGACAATGCTGTAATACAGACTGAAACTCAGCTTCCGGAATGCAACGCCTAATAATCCCGTCGCTGCATGTGTGGAACAAGAGCGAATCTTCCCAAAAATAGTATTTTGCGTCGGAGACAAGCTTCCGTCTTTGCTGAGGGGACAAACTCGGGGAGAGTGTTCTACAAGCCAAGTAATTAGCAATATCTGCATACCAAGGTGCGGTCGGGGAGGATGTAGTGATTGCAAATAACTTTTCATCCGGGAAATAGTCGTCAGTTTCCTCCACAACGCAATTAGGAGTGTCGTACTCCAAACGTGAGAGATGATCAGCAATCACGTTCTCCACCCCTTTCTTATCTTTGATTTCCAGATTGTATTCCTGCAAGAGTAAAATCCAACGAATCAGACGCGATTTGGATTCTTTCTTACTGAAAAGATACCTGAGAGCGGCGTGGTCCGTATACACGATCACTTCGGAGAGTACCAAGTATGAGTGAAACTTTTCAAAAGCGAAGACCACAGCTAGCATTTCTTTCTCCGTGGTGGTATAATTGGCTTGTGCACTGTTGAGAGTTCGACTGGCATACGCGATAGTGTGAAAAGTCTTGTCTTTCTTTTGACCGAGAACAGCACCTACGGCCACATCACTTGCGTCGCACATGATAATGAAAGGTAGAGTCCAGTCGGGTGCCACCAGAATTGGGGCTGAGATGAGTTGCCCCCGTAAAGTTTCGAAGGCGTGCATGCATGCTTCATCGAAATGGAATGGGACGTCCTTAACCAGCAGGCGAGATAAAGGCTTTGAGATGGAGGAGAAGTCCTTGATGAACCTTCGATAGAAGCCCACATGGCCAAGAAAACTTCGAATGCCCTTCACTGACATGGGTGGAGGGAGGTTTCTGATGACACTAACTTTCGCTTGATCCACTTCAAGCCCTTCGCAGGAAACTTTATGCCCCAAGACGATTCCTTCGCGCACCATGAAGTGGCATTTCTCCCAGTTTAAGATAAGATTGGTGTCTTCACACCGCTTCAATGTCTTGGCCAAATTTGCGAGGCAACTGTCAAAACTACTGCCAAATAGAGTGAAATCGTCCATAAAGACTTCGAGGAAATCCCCTACCATGTCAGCAAAAATGGCGAGCATACAACGTTGGAAAGTTGCGGGGGCATTACACAGTCCGAATGGCATTCTTTTGAACGCGAAGGTACCGGATGGACATGTGAATGTAGTCTTGTCTTGATCAGAAGGGTCAATTAAAATCTGATTGTACCCTGAGTACCCATCCAAGAAACAGTAGTAATCCTGCCCTGCTAACTTTTCTAGCATCTGATCAATGAAGGGGAGTGGGAAATGGTCCTTGCGCGTCGCATCGTTCAGCTTGCGGTAATCAATGCAGACTCTCCACCCAGTGATCATTCGGGTCGGTAGCAGCTCATTCTTCTCGTTGGCAACGACAGTGATCCCGCCCTTCTTTGGGACCACCTGGACTGGACTGACCCATTTGCTGTCGCTGATTGGGTAAATGATGCCAGCATCTAAAAGCTTTATCACTTCAGCCTTCACAACCTCTTGCATTTTCGGGTTCAGCCGCCTTTGGGGTTGTGCTGTCGGTTTGTACTGATCTTCAAGGAGGATCTTATGCATGCAGACCGTGGGGCTGATTCCCTTGATGTCAGCTAGAGAACGTCTGAAGACCTTGTGGTACCTTCTCAGCACGCCCACTAGTGCAGTTTCGTTGGCAGCGGAGAGGGCTGCCGAGATAATCACCGGATGCGTGTTTGTTTCTCCAAGAAAGACATACTTGAGAGAGTCCGGAAGTTGTTTGAGAGCCGAACAAGGGTCTGGATCAGCAGAAATGTTGGAGGGCTCTCCAATTGAATGTGCCAAATCGGGCTGGTTTGAGTGAACACCCTCCTCCTCCTTGTCTTTGTGCTGCCAACACACCTCGCGGTCATCCAACTCCACATCGTTCTGACCATCGAATTCTTCAAGTGCCTCTGCTGGCTCACACTTCGTTATTTCAAAGAGTTGCGAAGGGCTATGGACATTGAACGATATAGCATCCTCCCCCAGTCTTAGAGTGAGCTCCCCCTGCTCCACATTAATAATAGCACGAGCAGTAGCCAGAAAGGGCCGCCCCAAGATAATGGGTACATTTGTATCGACCTTCATGTCGAGAATGATAAAATCAGCTGGGAAAGCGAGACCGTTTACAATGATTGTGAGGTCCTCGACAATTCCTGATGGCTTCTTGATCGACCGATCAGCGAGTTGCAGCATTACCTGTGTTGGCTTCAAGATACCAGCACCAAGTTCACGAAAGATAGAGAGTGGCATCAAGTTGATTGATGCCCCCAAGTCACAGAGTGCCTGGCTGAAATGGTGCTGGCCAATCCTGCAAGGGATCGTGAAGCTGCCCGGATCCTTGCACTTTGTGGGTAAATTGGAAACAATGGCGGAGCACTCCTCGGTGAGGTCGATAGTTTTGAGACCCTCCAACTGCTTCCGCTTCGAGATCAAGTCTTTCAAAAACTTGGAGTAGCCCGGCATTTGAGAGATAGCTTCAATGAGTGGTATGCTCACTTGCACTCCTTTCATTACTTCCAAGAATCTGTGGAATTGCTTCTCGGATTTCTCGTTGCGCAGCCTGTGGGGAAATGGGGGGTGAGCAGCGCTTTTCGAGGGTTGTGCCTCACTCACGGGGTGTGGCTCGAAATGAATCTGAGTCGGCTTCTCGTGGATGTCTTCATTAGGCTTGTCAGTGGAAACCGCAAGCGGTTCCGGTCGAGGGGGATTGTCTACACTTCTCCCACTTCTCAATCGCATGGTATTTACTGACTCAGGATGCTGAATTGCAAGTCCAGAAACAACATCAGAAAGAGTCCCAATAGTAGAGCGAAGCTGTTGGATTGCGACTGATTGGTCATTCATTTTGTTCAATACCCCAACCACCAAGGTTGCTAACTGTTCTGGTTGATCAGGCGGCACCAAATCCGCTGCTCCCTTGAGCGTCACGGCATTAACTGCAGCAGTACTTGTGGAGCAAATGACATGACTCCAATGCTGACTGGTGTGAACAATATTCACGACCACTTCCCATGCGTCCTTCCCCGATTTATTAAACAGGGCCCCACCGGCTGCCACATCAAATAGAAGACGGAATTTCTCCCGCACTCCAAAATAAAAAATCTGAATTAAGAAAGCTTCCGAGAGATCACCACGGTAACAACCCCTATGCAGGGACTGGAAACGTTCCCAAGCATTGTCTAACGTCTCCTCCTTCCCTTGTTCAAAGGTCATGAGTTCCCTGTACTTATCCAAGGCTTGAGTACGATGTTGAAACTCTTGTAAAAATCTCCCTTCGAGTTGTTTCCATGTGATCACCTCTCGTTTCCGGGTATCCCAATACCAGCTTTTGGCTTTTTTGTGCAGGGAGAATGAAAATGCCAGAATCTTCTGTGGGTCATTTTCAACTCCACTGAAAATACAAGTGTAATAGATGTCTAAGAAATCCCGCATGTGTTGCCCCGCATCTTCATGCTCATCTCCGCTGAACTTGCAGTTCCCATACATGTACTCAATGACGTCGGCGGAGATCCCAAAGTCATGATTGTTCCTTTTTGCTTGATCCCTTAAATCGTTTAAGCTTCCATGGTAGATGCATTCCTGAATGGAGGTCATGCTGCGAATACAGAGGTGAACAAAAGAGGTGAAAGAAAGGGAAATTCTTGTGCAACAAAGCTTCACACAGACGAATTCATCACGTCTGCAGTCCCCGGCAACGGCGCCAAAAACTTGATGCGCGTCGGCAAGTGCACCGGTCACTGTCAAGTAATAATTGTGGAGAATAAATTCCCCGGATGTCGGTCTCTTGAGGAATGCAGGATGGGTGATCGAATCGCGCAGTGAAAATTGTTACACAAGCGTTTCACAAACACAAAGAGGGGTTTTTGGTTGGTTTTCCTAATTTTAACAACAATAAAAGAGATGCGGGTCGAGAACACCGCTTCGCAACGTGAGGTGGATGCAACGGCCGCGATGCCGTGCTTCGTGAGGCGAATGAAGTGGACTCAGGCGCGAGAGAGTGAGGGTCGCAAACACCTCTTCACAACCGTCATTAGCTCTTGCCAACACGGAGCAAACACCTTGCGTGCGTGTGTGAGTGAGTGCGCTTGAACGTGGTGAATCACAACCAACCCATGAATAAGAACACAGAAACGTTCATTCTCATCAAATAAATATCACAATATTCATTTAGTAAAAGATTCAAAGGGGTACAATCAAGGAAAGAGGAAGGAGATAACCGGTGGTGAAGACTAGCGGCCGTTCACGGCCGGAATGGTAGGTTGTCGGGCTACCTCCGGACTCGGGCGGACGATGCTTCCGGCGTAGAGGGCTGTCACAATCTCCCTACGTGCTCCGTCGTCTTCGACTCAAGGTCTCTTCTTCTTCTCACCGGGCGGAAAGCGAAAATGATTGCTTGGAGGCTTGCGGATGATGGAGAACACTCACGGACGATGGAGGATGTCTAGGAATGGACCGAGGAAGCTTCCCCTTGCGTAGGAGATGAAGTAGGGGCGATCCAAGGGGGCGGTCGGCGGCGTACGGAACAGAAATCCCGCTCCCGAAATGAATAATCCGCCCTAAAATCGCAACAGGCGCTTAAATAGGCGCTGGATTAAACACTGCGCACGATCATTGGCGCACGACCAGTGGTCGTGCGCACTGGAATCCTGCGATCGTGCGCACTGCCTGGACAGAACCTGCAAGAGATGAAATTATAAAATAAAATGCTCGCACGACCAGTGGCGCACGACCGTTGATCGTGCGCACTAGCGTCGGTGGTCGTGCGCAATAGGTGAGACAGAACTCATAAAATTACTATTAAGTGCGCACGGACAGTGGCGCACGACCGGTGGTCGTGCGCACTGGAGTTGATGGGCGTGCGCACTGCACCAGACAGAACTCGTAAAAAGGGGCTAAGTGCGCACGATCAGTGGCGCACGACCAGTGGTCGTGCGCACTAGAACAAGTGATCGTGCGCAGTGTTCCTGTGCAGAATTGCACCGGAAACACTTGCACGCCTCCTATTCCAGCACAAACACAGATCTAGCCACCGAAAGTGGCACTTAACAACATATGAGTACTATGAAAGGAAATAAACACGAAAACACACCAAAGTGGGCCAAAATGTGCACCTAGCATGCGTTATCAATTATAAACTATAATAAGGCTAAAGTGCGTGATATTGACTAAATAATGGCCCGGATGAGTCCATGAAGGTGTATATAATCAGGACTCATCAACTAACCACTTCCACTGCTTCATAAGAATCAACTCTGTTCTAAGGCGTACTTGGAGCATTGCTCCCCCTGCTTCCAGAACCTGAAGCATATGCCCCAGAGCTTGACGCGACTGGAGCTCCTAGTGATACAAGCAACTCCTCCTGAAGATCTCCTGCAGCTTCTCTTTGCCTTTCAATCTTGCTATCTAATAGTTCTACACCAGAACTCACCTGGTATGACGTTAGCACATCAAATACCACATCGTGAGATACAATAAATCTCCGCGTCTGGGGATCCATGCACTTCCAGCCCTTCTTTCGGTCATCATACCCAACGAACACTAGTTTCCTCGCCTTCGCGTCTAGTTTTGTTCTAAGGGCATCAGGGACATGCACATAGCAAGTTGAACCAAACACCCGTAAGTGTCCCACACCGGGCTTCTCCTTAAACATCAACTCATGTGGAGTCTTCATGTTGATCGTACTAAGAGGCATCCGATTGATAACAGAAGCAGCGCAAGACATACCCTCCGCCCAGAAGGACTTCAGAATATCTTGGCATAAAGCCAGCACTTCACGGTCTCCGTCAAATGATGGATCTTCCGCTCAGCAACTCCGTTTTGTTGTGGAGTATGCGCACAAGAGAGCTCTCTCCGGATGCCATGCTTCCTGCAAAAACTAAAGAACTCACCTGAGGTGAACTCACCTCTATTGCCAGTTCACAGCTTTTTAATCCGCAGTCTAAGACGACCCTCCACAAGCTCCTTGAACTCCACAAACATCCCGAACGCCTCTGACTTCTCCTTCATAAAATACACCCAGGTATATCTTGTTGAAATCGATTTCTCGGCCTCTTGTGAAGCTCGGGGCCCTCACCGAAATGAGGGGCAGCTAGCCCTTACTGATCCCTAGGAGAAGGTAGACTGAAGACTAGGAAAATGACTAAGACCTTAGTTACAGCGAGGAGATCCCTCCACTAACCCGGAAGATCGTTGAGCGCTTCCCCTCCCAAGCTAAAGCTGAGACTCGGGCACCTTGGAGAGCTCTGGAAATGCTAGCTAAGGAGAGCCTGAGGAGAGAGAAGCTGAAGTCAAGTCCTCTCCAAAGGTGCCCATTAGGTCTTATTTATAGGTTTTCTGATCTGGCCTGCAAATAGCAGGATTCCGCTTTTGATTTTACTATCCGCACCCCAAATGGGTCTGCTAACAGCCAAAATCCGCTATTTGGAGAGGCTAAAGGCATACCACCAAGGGTAAAAGGGTAATTTGGCCCTATCAACCTATGGGTAGGGAACTGCGAGAACACTACTGTCGAAGCTCTCGCGGGCCTTCTCGCGGGTCCTGCTTGCGATGCCTCTTCTAGGCGATCGCCCTGCGAGGACATCGTGAGTCCTGCTCGCGAGCCTTCCTGCGAGACCGCCTCTTGACTTTGTTGAACATAAAACTCATTGTGTTGAACACAGGGCACTTCGGCGATCACAGACGAACTCTATGAATGCAGAACGTTAAACTATTCATTGACCGCTGAGACGGGCGGTTCATCGACCGCTGAGATTGAAGCAAGCCATTCGTCGAACGCGGGAAGCAATTCGTCGAACATAGAATTGATCTCGCCGGACGCTGAGGCCCGGTCTCGCGAGCCTTCCTGTGAGACCGCCTCTTGACTTTGTCGCGCACTGAACACATTTCGCTGAACACCTCTTTACCGAACATAGGTCTCTTCTGCCAGCGGCTCGCGAGGTATTGGTTTACCAACCCTCGACTTCTGATGATTTCTCTGAACAGGGGTGCGCTCGACGACCGCGGGTGAGCTCGACAGACACGGGAGAGTTCGTCGAACACGGACCCCTTTCGTCGAGCTCAGAAAGCTTCCTCAAACTGCCTGCGAGTGTCTATCTCGCCGACCATTCTCGCTCGCCTCTCAGCGAGCCTTCAAAGAGAGATTTTTTCGAGGCCACTCTCACGATGTTTCTGGCCCTATGGCCTTCCTCTCTTATTACTTCCTTCGTCATATGGCCTTCTTAAACCGCGCCTCCTCGCCTGGCAAATATCAGGGCTGTACACAATCCCCGCTCTTTGCGAGGCTACTCAGGCTCACGAAGAAACATCCATCCCCTGGTATTTGCCAGCCCCATGATGATCTGTCAGGAATCTATGGTAGGGCCCACCCTCAGTGCTATAAATATCGTCCCGAGCCTCAGTGACGCGTGCCGTCACTATTTTTTCCTTTTCTCCCGTACTGTAGCTGCCAGGAGATGCACCTTTCCGAAGAAGCTGAGGCTCGCCTGAAGGCTGTGAGAGTTGGCTGGCTACCCTTCACGACCAGGGTCCCCGCCTGGATGAATCGGCTGCCTCCCGCTCAGTCATCGAAGACTAAAAAGGCGAAGGCGGCTTGCCGAACCGGGGACGACTCCGTGCTGCTGGACTCTTCCCCGGATAACCGTCCCCCCGAGAAGGTATGAGCTATTCCTCTAGCTAAGTCACTAAATTTGCCTGTGATTCATGCTTACTCGCAGGATATTTTGCCGAAAAAGGACATTGGCGAGCTTGGAGGTGGGTCTCGCCGAAGTCCTCCAGCATACACACATCTCGCTAGCAAAAATGCCGAAGGTACTGTTAAATTTTTTGATTTGAATCATTTAGGAGTAAGCAGGAGTTGCATCAACTGAGTTATAGCCAAACAACCACAATACCACATAGCAACACAATAGACTTTATTGAATCATAATACTTGATTACAGTGCGAGACATACATGGAGAGACATGATTCATAAGAATCACGAAGGAGAGAGAATCAAAACACACTAAAACAAATCTGGCGGCTTGAGAAGCAGAGACCGCACAGACCCCTCGACTCCAGAAACCTCCTGGCTTGACCTGAGACCGCTCGAACAGAAAACAGGCAAGACCGCAACTCAGACCACCCGACTTGACCCGCACTGCCAGACAGCTACCTCAGACCGCACGAACTGGAGCTTATTGAACTGAACAAAGAACTGAAGCTGTCACCAGACCACAACTCAGATCGCCTAACCGCTGAAGGTCGCCTGATCACCGAGATCGCTGCGAACAACACAAGAACAATCATAAACCAGTTCGCAGACAAGCCGTTGCCGAACTGTTTATTCAAGCCGCTGGGAAATCACCAAGGAAGGAGACCGCAACCTGCTGACCGCAAACCTGCGAACACAACAAACAGTCAACTCGCTACCGAGACCGCCCGACCTCAAAGTGAGACCACACGAAACAACCAAGGCTCTAGTTCTTACAGTTCTCGTTATGAATGACAGGCCATGCACCCCTATTTATAGGCGACAAGATGGATGTCGTCACCGCCACAAAAGAGATACAGTTACCACCCGCCAGATCGCCAGCTATCTCACAAAGCATACTGCGTGATCAGACCACTTGGACAATATCCTGCCCAAGCCCGCAGATCAGAAGCAGACCGCGCACAAGTCGCGCGAACACAAGTCCGCGCACAAGACACGCAGACACACGCACACTCCTTCTTTAGATCACCAAGAGAAAGCCAAGAACATCTGGCCAAATTCAGACAAGTCACCAAATCGACCTGTATAAGCCGCCCGGACAAGCAGTTACACAGAACAGACTGCCCGGTCTTCCAACAAAGAAGACAGGCCAACCAAGCAGAACAACTCAGGAACAAATAGCAGCAAATAAGAACAGACCGGTCGGTCACACCAGACCGCCACGGACAGACCGGCAGAGCCAGACCGGCAGAGCACCAGCGCAGACCACGCGGTCTCCGCGGTCACCAAAAATCAGACCACCGACCACCTTCCACTCCACTTCAACAATTTCAACACTCCCCCTTGAAGTGGGAAGTGAAAACTAACCTGAGTAAACTCCGCAACCGAGTAAACGGTCCCTTCGCCAACGGCTTTGTGAAGATGTCTGCAACAATGTCCGCACTCCGAACATGCTCGGCCATAAGAGATCCTCCCAACACCTTTTCACGAATGAAATGATGCTCAATTTCAATATGTTTGGTCCTCGCGTGACAGACTGGATTATTAACCAGCTTGAGAGCACTCTCATTGTCCCCGAGTAGCATAGTTGGATCTCGAACCTCCTCATGAATGTCCTCCACCAACCTCCTGAGCCAAACGGCTTCCGAAGCTGCCAAGGCCGAAGCCTTGTATTCCGCTTCTGTGGTAGATACGAACACCGAGTCCTTCTTTTTGTTGCACCAAGAAATAGTTGTGGGGCCCGTCATAAAGAAATAACCAGACGTTGATCTCTGATCATCCACGTCTCCCTCGAAATTAGCATCCATGTATCCAAGCAACTCAAAGCTAGACCCTCTCTTATATAGGAGACCTGAATCAGAGGTCGACTTCACATATTTCAAAATTCCTTTTGCCGCTAGAAGATGAGGCTTCCGTGGCTCCGCCATGTACCGACTCACTTTGCCAACTGCATAAGCAATATCTGGCCTTGTGATCGTCAAGTAGATCAAGCTCCCAACCAGAGCTCGGAAAACCAACGGATCAGATAGAACTCTTCCCTCATCCTTCCGAAGTTTATGATACTGTTCCAGAGGTATAGAGCTGCTCTTCCCTTCCTCCATGCCGAATCGCTGAACGATCCTCTCCGCATATCCAGCTTGAGAAACGAGCACTCCGCTCTCCCGCCTCTGAACCTCGAGTCCAAGGAAATGGTGAAGCTCACCCAGATCCTTCATCTCAAACCTGATAGCAAGCTCGGCTCTTAGACTCGCTACTTCCTCCTTCGAGTTCCCGGTGACAATCATGTCATCCACATACAGCAGAACAATAACCCGAAGAGCCCCCTCCTTCTTGACGAACAAGCTAGAATCAGAGTATGATGCAAAGAACCCGCAGAATAGAAGATATTCCGCGATCTTTCCATACCACGCCCGAGGCGCTTGCTTCAACCCATACAGGGCCTACTTCAGTTTGCAGACGTAGTCCGGACACTCCTCCGAGATGAATCCTGGCGGTTGGATCATAAAGATATCCTTGTCGATCTCGCCGTATAAGAAGGCATTCTTAACGTCGAGCTGCCAAATCTCCCATCCACTGGATGCCGCCAAGGCAATAACAAAACGAACCGAAGTCATCTTTGCCATTGGACTGAACGTCTCATCATAATCTTCTCCATACTGCTGTGAGAACCCATGAGCCACAAGACGAGCCATGTATCACTCGATAGTGCCGTCAGCTTTCTTCTTGAGCTTATAAACCCATTTGCATGTCATAGGGGTAATGCCCTTGGGCCTGGGCACTAGAGACCAAGTCTCATTCTTCTTGAGAGCATCCATCTCCTCTTGTATAGCAATGTCCCACTGCTTCACGCCTTTGGCATTTTTAAAGCTCGACGGCTACCTCTCTTCCAAGGGACCAGCAAAGAAACATGAGACAAAGCTTACCATGTTTCCTCCTGTATATCGATCTGGTGGTTTGATAGTCCTCTTCGACCTCCTAAGAGGTTGATCCTGACTAACCACCTCCTCAACTGCTTTTTCTGTGCTAGCTCCTCTTCCAGACGAACTTGGAGCATCGCTCCCCCTGCTTCCAGAACCTGAAGCCTCCATCTCAGAGCTTGACCCAGCTGGAGCTCTTGGTGAAACAGGCAACTCCACTTGAAGATTTCCCGCAGCCTTCCCTTCTTCATCAACCATGTTCTCCGGTAGTTCAACTCCTGAACTCCCCTTGTAGGAAGTCACCTCATCGAACACCACATCCCGAGATACAATTGATCTCCGTGTCTCAGGATACATGCATCTCCATCCCTTCTTCCGCTCATCATATCCAACAAAGACTAGCTTCCTTGCTTTCGCATCTAGCTTTGTCCGAAGAGCATCAGGAATATGCACATAACAGGTTGACCCGAACACCCGAAAGTTTTCAACACTCGGCTTCTCCTTGAACATCAGTTCGTGAGGGGTCTTCATGTTGATAGGACTTAGAGGCATCCTGTTGATGACGTAAGCCGCACAAGACATTCCCTCTGCCCAAAAGGACTTTGGGATACTCTTAGCATGAAGCCAGCATTTGCAGGTTTCCGTCAGATGACGAATCTTCCTTTCTGCAATGCCGTTTTGCTGTGGAGTATGGGAACATGTGATCTCTCTCCGGATGCCGTGTTTCCTGCAAAAACTTGAGAACTCACCAGAGGTGAACTCCCCACCATTGTTAGTTCTCAAATTTTCACCCGCAGGCCCAACCGACCTTCCACCAGCTCCTTGAACTCCATGAACTTCGCAAAGGCTTCTGACTTCTCGTTTAGAAAATACACCCAGACATATCAGGTTTAATCGTCAATCAACACCAACATATATTTGTTGCCTCCAAGGCTTGGGGTGGCAGTCGGTCCCATCAAATCTCCGTGAATGCACTCCAACGGTGATTTGCATCTTGTTTGCGATTTATCAAATGGAAGTCGATGAGACTTACCAAACTGACATCCCGCACAAACATGACCGTCTCCATAGGAGGACAAGCTAGGCAAGCCCTTTACAAGGCCCCTTACCGCCATAGCCTTCAATTTGTCCATGCCTACATGCCCCAACCTTTCATGCCAGATAGCCGCGCTATCATTGGTCTTCATCTTATCAACATAGGTAATTGTCGATAAAACGAACAAGTCCTTTACCCTCTTTCCAACATGGATAACATCTCCCTTTATCTCTGGTTAAGTTTTAAGAAACTTCACTTCTGTTGGGCCAAACAAAATGTGATAACCGGCAACGACCGCATTGGTCATAGAGAAGTGATTCTTCTTCATACCAGGCACGTGATAAACACTCCTCAAAGTGAGTGGACCCTTATCACTCCTCAGAGAGACAACACCTTCTTGTTCTACTGCATGAACAGAATTATCAGCCGTAATGATTGCATCGTTACCTGAGTAAGGCGCCAAAGAAGAGAACTTTGATTCATCCTCGGTGAGGTGATACCCACACCCTGAATCCACGATCCAATCCTCTTCGAAGTTTATGGAAGCCAAGGCCTTAATGGGCATCGCTGTCATATTAGCCGCATAGGCTCCTCCCCATCCAGCTTCATCAAACTTTGGCTTCTCCTTCTCCGCTGCATGTCCCGGCTGAAGATTAACATGGCAATCCTTCTTGAAGTGGTCGGTCTTATTGCACCTGAAGCACCTTGGTCCCTCTCCCTTCTTCTTCCCATCAGACTTAGAAGCATAACCCCTATCCTGCTGACCTGAAGTAGAGGGACCTGGCTTCTTCTTCTCCCACTTCTTCTTCTTCTTCTCAGAGAACAACACATCACTATCTCCCCCAGAGATAGAAGTCCCCTCCATCTGTCTTGCCAAACTTTCTTGCGAAGCAAGTAAGTTTTCCAGCTCCAACAGAGATGGTTGATTTGCCCAACCCAGAACTGAAGTCACAAAGGCAAGATACTCCTTCCGCAACCCGCGGATGATATGCCTCTTCAGTTTTGCCTCTGAGATGGGCTCATCAGGGTCCAATGCAGAAATCTCTGATGTGAGGTTCTTCATCTTGAGAAAGAAGGTAGAAATAGAAAGATCACCATGAGAGGCCTTCGCCAACTCATTTTCAAGAAACTATAGCTGAGCTACATTCTTCTTATTAAACAACCCGTCCAAAGATGTCCAAATCCCAGCAGCAGATTTACATCCAATGATGCGATCGAATAGCTCTGGTGAGATAGCCCTTTTGAGTGTGAACTTTGCCTTTGCAATAGTCCTCCTCCAAAGTCTCACCTCTGCCATATTATCTCCTGCTAGAAACACCTCTTGTGTGTCTTCTCCTCCAACTATCTCCCATAGATCCACGCCAAGTAAGTAAGTCTCCATACACAACCTCCATTTCTTGTAGTTAGTCGATGTGAGGAGTTCAATACCAAGCCCTCTTGCATATCCACCTTCCATGGCAATCTATGTGGTCTCTTCTTCACAAAGACGATGGCAACTCAAGTTGAACACTGCTTATGCACTCCGACAACCTCCCTCTGATACCATGTTAACATTTTTGATTTGAATCGTTTAGGAGTAAGCAGGAGTTGCATCAACTGAGTTATAGCCAAACAACCACAATACCACACAGCAACATAATAGACTTTATTGAATCATAATACTTGATTACAGTGCGAGACATACATGGCGAGACATGATTCATAAGAATCACGAAGGAGAGAGAAACAAAACACACCAAAACAAATCTGGCGGCTTGACAAGCAGAGACCGCACAGACCGTTCGACACCAGAAACCGCCCAACTTGATCTGAGACCGCTCGAACAGAAAACAGGAAAGACCGCAACTCAGAACAACCAGCTTGACCTGCACTACCAGACCGCTACCTCAGACCGCACGAACTGGAGCTTATTGAACTGAACAAAGAACTGAAGCTATCCCCAGACCGCAACTCAGATCGCCTAACCGCTGAAGGTCGCCTGATTACCGAGCTCGCTGCGAACAGCACAAGAACAATCATAAACCAGTTCGCAGACAAGCCGCTGCTGAACTGTTTATTCAAGACGCTGGGAAATCACCAAGTAAGGAGACCACAACCTGCTGACCGCAAACCTAGGAACACGACAAACAGTCAACTCACATCGGAGACCGCCCGACCTCAAAGTGAGACCGCACGAAACAACCCAGGCTCTAGTTCTTACAGTTCTCGTTATGAATGACGGGCCATGCACCCCTATTTATAGGCGACAAGACGGATGTCTTCACCGCCATAAAAGAGATACAATTACCATCTGCCAAATCTCCAGCGGTCTCACAAAGCAGACCGCACGATCAGACCACTTGGACAACATCCTGCCCAAGCCCGCAGATCAGCAGCAGAACGCACACAAGACGCGCGAACACAAGACCGCGCACAAGCCGCGCGGACACAAGCACACTCCTTCCTTAGATCACCAAGAGCAAGCCAAGAACATCTAGCCGACTTTAGACAAGTCGCCAGTTTGACCTGTATAAGCCGCCCGGTCAAGCGGTTACAGAGAACAGACCGCCCGGTCTTCCAACAAAGAAGACAGGCCAACCAAGCAGAACAACTCGGGAATAGACCGCAACAAATAAGAAAAGACCGGCTGGTCACACCAGACCGCCAGGGATAGACCAGCAAAGCCAGACCGGTAGAGCACTAGCGCAGACCGCGCGGTCTCTGCGGTCACCAAAAATTAGACCGCCGGCCACCTTCCACTCCACTTCAACAATTTCAACAGGTACGCCCTTAATCTCGCTCACTGACTCTCCTTTCGTTGACTATCGACCTCTTATTCCCTATTTTTCACAGTCTAGCCCCGGAAGACCCCGGCTCGCGAAGATTCATGGCTTCCATTTCCGTCCTTTCCTGACAAAACTATGGACATGCCAAGGTTCGATCTCTTGGGGAGCGAGGGCACTGGCGGCTCTCGACCGCCAAATATTCCCCCAATCAACAACGCAGCATACCCTCCTGGTTTAGGCGAATCCCTCTACCCATACTACGACAACGTCTTCCAGGGCCACCCTGAGGGTTCTCGCCCTCCTCTGGGTAAGCATTCTGGTGCCCGCATGCAATGCGCGAACTTAAATGGGTTATCCAACCTTTCCGTAATATTTTGCAGAGAATTCCGAGAATCCGCCCACCGATTCCGAGTTTGGGGATGAGGGGGTGTCCCCGCTCCCCGATCAAGGGGAAGACTTCTTTGGGGATCCGCGAGATCCCGAGATGATGAAGCGGCCAACAGCTGAGTTGCTTAAAAAACATGGTAGGATGCTGCTGGACCTTAATCATCAAGCGAGATGGGATAGAGAGGTCGCTGAGGATAGGAAAGCTGTTATGATGGAGGAGTGCGCGAGACTCCGAGCCGCGGTGCCTCGCGCCCAAGACAAGATGGTCACATCGCCGGAGGTGCACATCACGAGGATGAGGGATTATGCCTTCCTGATGGATCGAGAGGGCCGTGCGGCCCAGGATTACTATAATTCCAGGGTACCGCCGAGGTCCGGGTCGCGGGGTGGCGGCAGATGGAAGTGGTTGCCCCACGATCCTCACTGACTCGTATGTTTCTGCGAACTTTTATTGTCTGTTAACGCTCGCCGCTACTTTGAACAATCTCCTAATTACTTGCAACTTATATTTGTGAGTTCCCATTCAGAAGTAATTATTGATAGTCGTTTATTAGCTTTCGCTCGTGATTTGTATATTCGCACTTTCTTTGTTATGTTATTCTCGCAACGAGCCCTTCTGCTCCCGCTAAAACTGTCTTGCGCTGGGTTCTTTTCGCTATTCCATTTGCTCATGCTGCCCTTGCAAAGAATTTGCTTATGCTAACCTCGCTTGGGCTTCTTCCCGCTCTTTTACTTTTGCTATAAATAGGTTGTCATAACTTTGTTAACCACCGCATTTACCGTCGACCCTCTTCTCTCACTACTCCGGAGCTACCTCTGTGGCCAGAAGTTGGCCAGGTATCTACTAATCTCGCCTTCCTTTCCTAAGATGAGAATGGATTCTTCCTCGCAACTGACGGTCTTGCCATCTTGCTCGCCAGGTGTTAAGACACTACAGTGTGATACCGGGTCACTGACCCCCAACGCGATGGTGGTCATCGTCGCCTTCGCCTGCTATATGCGCGAGGAATGCATCGAGTTTAGCCTTTCGGTTTTCCGGAAGCGTATAAAGATGGGACCGCCTACTTTGTTGGCTCGGGTCCCAAGGTTGACGAGACCGTCAACAAAGCTCACTACTAGGCTCAGAAGTTCCTCTTTGTCAAGGCGAACTTTGGCAACATCCCTTTCTCTCCTGTTCAGTACAGCGAGACCACATACCATCCTCCTTCTCTCCGCGGCCACGACGCCTCCTTATACCAGTTCTTCTGCAAGAAGAACTTCGAGGTTGTGTATCTTCGCCGCAACCTCGACTCGCTACCCCCAGTGCTCGCCGGTGATGGTAATGATCTTGCCTGCTAACTTCCATGGTTTCAACATTTTCCGCGCTAGATGTCTAACCCTCACTTTTTCAGGTGAGCGAGATATACCACTCACCCCCCCCCCCCCCTACGCAAGCAACCGGAAGTCTTCCTCCACCCACGCTCTCGCGACCATGGGAGCGGAGGCCTGCCGTGATACCACCACCCCGGCTGAGCTCTCTTCTCGCAAGAGATCGGAGGCCTCCAGCAGCCGGGGCCCAACCTCAAACTCTCTGCCCAAGAAGAGAGGTAAGAAGAGCCAAGGCTCGCTCGCCCCCTCTAAGGGAATGGGGCACTCCGAAGCTGCCCATGGTGAGATCAATCTAACCATCCTCTCCGAGGAGAGGGGGTCGATGAGGAGAGCGAGGAGGCCGCGAAGACCTCTGACCCACCCATTCAAGTTAACCACTGGAACTTTGGGCTCGGCCAGAGACGCAGGGATGATACCGGCGAGTTCCTGGTGTATTGGAAACTGGAGGTTAACAAAGCTGAAGTCTCCACCATCCTTACTTCCTGGGTGGAGAAGCTAACCGTCAGCGGCCATGCCTATGAATTCTCCTTCGCGCTCTACGAGCTCGAGGATGTCCGGTCCTACAAGGACGAGACCTCAAAGTCCCTCGCCTATGAGAGCGCGAGGTCCCAACTGCACTCCGGTTAGCTCACCCATATGAAAGGAAGGCGATGCCTGCAACTAGAGCAACAGAATGTGGAGCTCGCAAGGGCTTATCAGGTGCTTCTCGCCGAGAATGCGCAGCTGAAGGAGAAGCTGCTCGCCGCAGCGAGCGGTGTGGTGAGTTACTTAGACCTCGCCACTTCTCTCTTTCAACCCTTTTGCTTTCTGAACTTGTCTTTGGCTTATAGGACACCGCAGCTGCCAAAAGAACTGACGCTCGCATTCAAGGCCTAAAAGGCGAGGTAGCCGGGTTGAAAGCTCTTAATCGCGAGCTGTCCCGTGCCGCCGTTCCCCCTTCCCCCCGCCGCCTGAAGGAAGAGCGGAGAGCGCGAGACGAGGAAATCTGCGAGGAGTCCACTGAGTCGGCTTGCTATATCTTCCAGACGATGAAGGAGGCCGGCCTCCTATCCGCCGACGTGGCCGACGTTACTCTCGAAGACATAGTCCCGGAGCTCTTCATTCCACTCCCGCCAGTGAAGAGTATTGATGACGAGGAGGGGTCCGCGAGTGATCTCTGATACTTATGATTTTTACTTTTTGTTCTTTTGCTTCATTTTGGCTGGCGAGATCGCCGCTTCATGTAATTCAAACCGTGAAATGCATATGTGCATATTTTTTTTGGCCTTGTACTGCGTTTGCTCTTTCAGCTATATTGTTTTTTTTTCTCATGTTGATATCTCATTCTCGCTTACCGCGATATTCATCTTCGCGAAGGTTGTTCTCGCGATGTTCGTTCTCGCACATTATGCTATCGGATAGATAGGTATAGGACGTTTTTGGCTGCACTGGCCTTTCGCTATTTACGTTAGGATTGTTGGGAAATGATTTCTCTTAACCCCTAGAAATGAGTTAAAGAAGAATTCTAAGAATGAAAAATAAGGCTAAGTAAATATGCGTCGAATAGTATTCGACGCAACGTCGAAATGTAGTCGACGTTTCCTTCAGATTGAGTCGAAGTAACTTTAGGAAGATTTCGACGTATGTGTTGTCGACGCTACTCTGATTTCTAGTCGACGCATCTAATGTAGTCGACGCACCTTTGTCGACGCACCTTCCTTATTCTCCTCTCGACGTCCAGACAAGATGTATTCGACGCTTGCGTCGAATAGTAATCGACGCACGTTGATCTTTATGACAGAATTCAAAATCGCCAGATCTCTTTCCTTATCTTATAGATCTGATTTATATGGAATCAATTTATGTCTTATAGCCGTTCTGAATCTTTCTTTTCCTCTATTAGATTCTTGGCTAAATTGATTGAATCCTTTATGGACATTATTTGAAATCATATTGAATACTTTCCTTCTATGGATATAACTGTTATGGAAATTTCTCTTTCTTTCTAATACTCTGCCTGCTAATTGATTACTCTCCTATAGTGTTATTTTAATGAACAGAGCTATAAATAACCAAGGAGGTCGGCAGAGAAATACAACAAGTGATTCACCATTTTACATTTGAAAAAGAGGAAGAGCTCCCAAGTGTAAAGAGAAAATTGAGAAATAGTGTTGCAGCAAAGAACAAGCTTCCTTCTCCTTCTCACTCTGAAGCCATACTGCTGCAACCTCTGATAGCTCTCACAAAAGAGAGAAAAGGGCTACAATCTCCTTCTCACTATAGAAGAGAGATTTCATTCACTACTTCTTGTGCTTTCAATCTTCTTGCTAGGAAGAAGATTCCTTCTTGTCTTGACATTATCTCTCTTTCTTCCTTACCTTTATTTTCACATATTGTAAAAGAGTTTTTAGAATCTCTCTTCAAAAAATTCAGTTGTACTGGTTCTAAGAGTCTCCTTTTCAAAAGACTCAGTTGGTTCTAAGAGTCTCCTTGTCAAAAGACTCAGGGTGGTTCTAAGAGTCTCCTTATCAAAAGACTCAGTGCAAGATAGTGAATTTCCTACCAAGGGGGTAGAAGAGTGGACTACCCAAAGTTTGGGGAACCACTATATCTCTTTGTGTTGTGCTGTGATTTTTCTTATTGCATTTATTTTTCTTTACTTGTCTAATTCTTGTTGGTGTGTGTGGGAAGCTCTAATCTGTGACCATACACATATATATTAACTTTGCACAAAATATTTTCAATCTCTATTCACCCCCCCCCCCCCCCCCCCCCTCTAGAGAATTCTAGTGAGGTTAACTGTGCACTTTCAATTGGTATCAAAGCGAGGTTGATCTAAAAAGGTTAACTCCTTGATCAAAAAGATCCTACCTCTTATTTATATATATATATATATATATATATATATATTTTTCTAACAATTATTTTTCACATGGCACAAATCAAAGATTATGCTTCCACCAGACATATATATATATATTTTTCTAACAATTATTTTTCACATGGCACAAATCAAAGATTATGCTTCCACCAGACCACCAATTTGCAACCTTGAAAAGTTTGCACTTTGGAAAACAAGAATTAGAATTTATTTAAACTCTATTGATGATGAATTGTTTAATGTTATCTTGACAGGTCCCCCCAAGCCATTCAGAAAGGACTCAAATGGAAAAGTGACTGAAACACCTGCTCCAAAAACTGAGTGGACAGAGGAAGAAAAGAAAGCCCAGGGATATGATGCCAAGGCTATGAATATCCTAGTCTCAACCCTCTCAGATGAAATCTTCCAAAAGATTGCTGATTGTGAGTCAGCTAAGGAAGTATGGGAAGCTCTCACCAAAATGGTAGAGGGAAGTGCTGATGAGAAAAAGGATAGAAAGGAACTACTCATCTCTCAATATGAAAACTTTTAGAAGAAAGAAGGTGAAAGTGTTGCTGACATGTATGCCAGATTCAGCCTCATAGTGAATGAGTTGAAGACACTTGAAAAGGACATATCTCTCACTGAGATAAATGACAAACTGCTTACCTGCTTCCCTAGCTCTTGGGATTCAAGAATCTGGCCAATTAGAGACTCCAGAAGTCAAAGAGAAATTTCAACAGATGTCCTGTTGGGCAAATTAAAATCCTATGAACATCTGTTGAAGATAAGAGTTGAGAAAGAAGAGAAAGAAAAAGCTCCTTCACTCTCAAAAGAAAAGAGTATTGCATTGAAGGCTGTTGAAGGTGAACCCTCTACAAGTGATGAGGAGCTGATCAGTCTGCTAGCCAGAAGGTTTAAGAAGTGGATTAAATCAGAAGGATCCAAAGGAAGAGACTCAAAAACCAGGTATAATAAAACACCTACTAAAGATATTATATGTTACTCTTGCAGGAAACCTGGACATATTGCACCTGAATGTCCTAAGGAGATCAGCAAAAAGAAAGATCTGAAAAGAACAGATCTACAGAAGAAAATGAAGAAAGAGAAAGGTCTCATTGCTCAATCATGGAGTGATTCAGAACCCGAAGAAAGCACCTCATCTGACAATGATCAAGAAGAGACCAAGCTGGAGGACCTATTTGATGGCCACTGAGAAGCATTATGACACATCTATGGTAAATATACTTGATGATGAAGATTTATCTTCCACTGACTTCAAAAACAATTTCAAAGAATTCTGTTTAAATTTAATCAAATCTGAAAAAGAAATAGATGAACTAAGAAATGAATTAAAATTCTCAAACAAGTGAACACACATCATAATAACTATGAGCTCAGTCTAGGACTCTTAGAAAAGGAATTAGACAAAATCTGTACAGAAAACCAAACACTAAGAAATGAGCTAGCAAAAGCAAAGTCCTTTGAAGACTCTCTAAATGGGAGAAGTCAGAAGCTCAAGAACATCTCTAACAACCTTACTAATAGATTTAAACAACTAGAAGATAATACTAACTTAGAACCAAAATCTCAATCACCTAGGAAATCTGTTTGGAGACATCCCATTCACTCCACTAGGGAAGGACATTTGACAGGAGAAAGATCACAGGAAAATCCAGAAACAACCACTGTCTTTAATAAAATTAATCCCATTATATATGAAGGAATCCTAGGAAGATATCCTCAAAAACAATTTAAACTTACGTCGAATACTTATCAACGTGCGTCGACCTCTAATCGACGCATACACCAAAGTGCGTCGACTTCTACCCGACGCAATCTCTCTCATGCTTCGACTGAAAGAAAACGCAGAATGGAGAAAGCGTCGACTTCATATCAACGCAACCATAAACCTACGTCGAATGCATATCGACGCAACCAATCAGACAGACATCTCTCCTCTATCAAACAGCAATCTCAATCCATCACATTTTACTATGTAAACTACTTCTGTAACATCACCAAAGAAAATTGGTATGATAAACCAATGCCCCTAAAGGAGGAAGGATATTCAGAAAAACCCACTTACTCTTTTATTAAATTTCATACTGATGGGAGAAAGGGACCCCAGCTCAGCAGGGTTCAAACTAATGTTTAAAATTTTATGTGCAGATGTATCACATCTCCAGGCTGGTGTGGTACTTGGACAGTGGATGCTCCATGCACATGACAGGATGCAAAAACCTGTTAATCAACTTTGAGGACAGACTTGGACCATCAGTAACTTTTGGAGACTCTAGCTGTGGCCAAACCAAGGGCTTTGGAGATTTCAAAGAAGGGAAAGTCACCTTCAAGAATGTGGCAGTAGTCAAAGGACTGAAGCACCATCTGATAAGTATAAGTCAGATATGTGAAAATGGTAAGTATGAGGTAAAATTCACCACACTATTCTGCCATATTATTGATATCAAGACTGGTGCCACAGTACTCAATGGAATTAGAAAAGGAAAAGTATATGTAGTGGACTTTAGTTCCTCACCCACAGAAGTCTGTTTATTCAACAATATTATTGATAAAAGTAAATTATGGCATAGAAGACCAGGTCATCTAAACAACAAAACAATTAGTAAACTAGCAAAGAATAACCTAGTCAGAGGCTTACCAAAGGGTAGGTACTCTAAGGATTCTCCTTGCAGACCTTGCCAACTAGGAAAACAAACCAAATCATCCTTCAAACAAATTGGTAAGGATGACTCTCCCAGGGTCCTTCACTTACTACACATGGATCTCTTTGGTCCCACCTCCACTCAGAGCTTAGGTGGAAAATCCTATACCCTAGTCATTGTGGATGACTACTCTAGATTCAGCTGGGTATTCTTTCTAAGGGCTAAGTTTGAAACCCACAAGAATCTCTCAAGATTCATAAAACAAATTCAATCTGAACTCAATAGTCAGGTTTCCATAATCAGAAGTGATCATGGGACTGAATTTGAAAATCAGTTTATGAGTAGTTTCTGTGAAGATATAGGTATCAAACAAAGTTTTTCAGCCCCTAGAACTCCTCAGCAAAATGGAGTTGCTGAAAGAAAGAATAGGACTTTAATAGAATCAGGAAGGACCTTACTTGTAGAATCAGGTTTGCCAAAAACTTTCTGGGTTGAAGCAGTCAACACTGCCAACTATGTTCTAAATAGAAGCCTAATACACAAAACTAAATCAAAAACTCCATATGAGCTCCTGACAGGAAAAACACCCATAGTTAAATATTTTAAGATCTTTGGATGTGCTTGTTTTATCCTAAATAATGGAAAAGATCATCTTGCCAAGTTTGACAAGAAATCTGATGATGGAATATTTCTGGGATATTCAGCATCTAGTAAAGCCTATAGGTGCTATAACAAGAGAACTCTTAAAATTGAAGAGTCTATGCACATTATATTTGATGAAACTAACATGCTGTTTAAGGGGGAGGTAACTCCCACTAGCTCTTTTCCACAGGAAAGCAGCAGCATAGAAACACAGCTTGAACAACTGGTTCTAGAGAACACAGATAATGGAAAAGAAAACAAGATAAAGGAATCAAGTGAGGAATATGAACAAGAACATGAAGAAGATTCAGAAAAGAGCATGCAAAACCAACTCCCACAAGAGAACATGGTTCAGGAAGGGCAGGTGGACATTGACCCTATCACCAATGAGGAAGAAGAACATCTGACAAGTCCAGGCAGGACAAGGGTCAATTTAAAAGATCATCCACAAACTCAAGTAATTGGAGACCCCAATACAGGAGTAAGAACAAGACACCAGGTCTCCAATGGGATGATGCTCCAATGCTTCCTATCACAAGTTGAACCAAAGAAGTTTGAGGAAGCAAATTGTGATCCTCACTGGATTATGGCCATACAAGAAGAACTAGGCCAATTTGAGAGAAACAAAGTATGGAATTTAGTGGAAAGACTAAGAAACTACCCAGTGATTGGCACAAAATGGGTATATAGAAACAAATTAGATTCCACTGGAGTAATTGTCAGGAACATGGCAAGACTTGTAGCACAAGGATATAGACAAGAAGAAGGAATAGACTACAATCAAACCTTTGCTCCAGTAGCCAAACTGGAAGCAATTAGGCTCTTTCTTGCCTATGCAGCTTTCATGAAGATGAAAGTATATCAGATGGATGTCAAGAGTGCTTTTCTGAATGGTGACCTTCAAGAAGAGGTATATGTGGAGCAACCACCAGGTTTTGTTAATCCCTCCTCTCCTAACTTTGTTTATAAACTCAACAAAGCACTATATGGTCTTAAGTAAGCTCCTAGAGCTTGGTATGAAACTCTCTCTAACTTTCTTTTGGAAAATTCCTTTGAAAGAGGAAAAGTAGACAAGACACGCTTTACTAGAACCCATAAAAACCAACTTCTTCTTGTTCAAATATATGTAGATGATATCATCTTTAGCTCAACTCACTCTAAACTTTGTAAAAGGTTTGCTGATCTAATGCAATCAAAATTTGAAATGAGTAGTATGGGTGAACTCTCCTACTTACTAGGGCTACAAGTAAAACAAAGTAGTGAAGGAATCTTTATCTCACAATCAAAGTACACTAAAGAGCTAATCAAAAAGTTTGGTATGGAATCAGCCTCCTCTTTGAAAACCCCCATGGCAACAAATGCCATTATAGAAAAGGATGACAAGGGAAAATCAATAGATCAAAAGACATATAGGGCAATCATAGGATCCCTTCTATATCTCACTGCTAGCAGACCTGACAATATGTTTGCAACTTGCATATGTGCTAGATTTCAGGTTGATCCAAAGGAATCCCATCTCACCTCTGTCAAAAGGATTCTTAGATACCTAAAGGGAACTCCTGAACTAGGTCTATGGTATTCAGCAGAAACCAACTTTGAATTAATAGGTTTCTCAGATGCAGACTATGCTGGATGTAGGGTTGATAGAAAAAGCACATCTGGCACTTGCCAATTCCTAGGTGACAGATTAATCTCATGGTTTAGTAAGAAACAAACCTCAGTCTCAACCTCAACAGCTGAAGCTGAATATTTAGCTGCTGGGAGCTGTTGTTCACAAATCTTGTGGATGCAAAATCAGCTTCTTGACTACAAATTGAAAGTCAATAACTCTAAGATTTATTGTGATAGCTCTAGTGCTATATCTATAGCATCTAACCCAGTCCTTCATAGTAGAACCAAACACATAGAGATCAGACATCACTTTCTTAGAGACAATGTAGAAAAAGATAAGATAACCTTAGAATATATACCCACAGAAAGTCAAAGAGCAGACATTTTCACAAAACCCTTGGATGAAACCAAGCACAACTACTTCATAAACACCTTAGGAATGCTTGATGGAAGCTTGTAAACACCATTGTTAGGGAACTCTAAAGAAATCAGACAATCTAAGAAAATTTCTTGAAGATACGTCGAATACATCTCGACGCTCTGTCGAGACAAACTCGACGCTGACACCGATTTCCATCAGACAAAGCTACGTCGATCCTTTATCGACGTACCGTCGAATTCATATCGACGCAAGATTATGATCACGTCGATAGAACACCAGGCTGGCCAATCTCCACGGAGCGCCGACTCTATATCGACGTAACGTCGACTTCAGGTTATAATTAGAATCAAATCCTTACTTCCTCTTTTGACGATTGGATTACCTTGATTTCTGTTTCCTTTCTCGACGTTTCATCTTCTTTAAATAATGCTTCTTATTTCATAACATATACCTTTCTGAACCCGCCAAAACTTTGTCTTCTACCTCTCTCTCTCTTTCTGCATCAATGGCGCCTACTCCTGTTCAAGCTGCCCTCATCAAAGCGATGAACGATGCTCTGGAAAATCTTCTCAACGACTTCCAGACACGTCTAACCAACTTCTCCAATGAATGTGCCAATATGACCACCACCTGTGAAGCCAAATTGGCCACCCTATCTGCCTCTCTTCCTGAGCTTCATGCTCTTCTTCGAGAAGAACCTCTGTCGCCACAAAGGTTTACATCCTTCCTGAAAGATATAAACCAGGGGGAGAGTTGCTCCAGAAACCCCTCTTGCCAGGTCTTTGATCTCACTTAAAGCTCAAGTTTAACTCTCTTCTCTCCAACTCTAAGTATTCTCTCTAAATATTACTCCAATTCCATTATAGGCTCCACTCCTCTCAAATCACTCTGACTACACCTTCATCAAACATTTTGGTGAATCCTCCTCTTACAACACTGAAGGGGAGCATGATGTGGATTCAGCATTCAGAGTTGATGACCCATATAACCAGGGGGAGATTCCTGTAGTAAAGAACCCAGAAATCCAGGGGGAGGAAGAAGCAGCCACCTCTGATGATTGGAATGGGCAGATGTGGATTGATGCACCCTTATGTAAGGAGGAACTTCAACATCACTCCTCTGGCTTCTCTGCCAGTTACATCAAGCTGAAGACACCTCTACTTGAGGACATCCCTACAAAAGAGCCTGGAGGAGACAATCATCCCTCAGTAGAGATCATTCTACCTGAAGTCATTCTGCCTTCTATTGCAGAACAGACTCCTCTTCTTGATATAGTTCCCTCTCCACCCAAAGAGAAAACTCATTCTCCTTCACCTCTACCTCCACCTCCACTTCAACCTTCTTCTCTACCTCCTCTGCTACCTCTACCTCCACAAGCAGCAAGACTCCCTAAACAGATCATACCTAGGCAAAGTCCAGGAGGACAGATAAAAAGAAAAAGGGAAGCCATTCCCTACTGACAAAACTTCTCTAAAGAAGAAAGGAAGGAGTATGCAAAAGAAAAGAAGTATACAAAAGCATGTGAGGAAATAAAAAGATTTGAAAAGATGCCTATTATCTTTCCTAACAGCCCTGTGAAGGAGTACCATGATCCTGACATGGAAAAGAGGCATGAAGAAATGAGAGAAAGAGAGCTGTATGAATATGAGGCAGCCATGAGAGAAGCAGAAGATAAAAGGAAAGTCTGGATGGAAAAGATCAAGAAAGGGATGACCAAGGAAGAGATTCTTGCTGAGTCAGTCATTAAAATTCCAAAGAAGTTATTTGATGCTGAGGCTTATCAAAAGAAAAATCCTCAGGCAGGGATTATCTTAGAAAAAGGTCAAAAGGACAAGAAGGGTATAGGATGTATAGAAGATACATATATTCCCTATAAAAAGCCTACAAGACCTGCAAAGTTAGACTCATGGCATGGTTCTTCCTGGAAAGGGAAAGGAAAGATGTCTGAAATTCCTATGAAATAGGAATCAGAAAAGAAAACAAAGTTTAGGCCCAAAGTTGATAACAAGGGACCACCTGAGCTCAAGTCCAATCAAAAGAAAACTCAAGACATCACAATTGAGATGATTGATGAAAAAGCTGTAATAATAATCAGCAAGGGCTATTCCATAGATGATACTCTTCCTGATGGTAGCAGGACACTGAACAAACTGCACACAATCATTGCCAATATCCAGAAGCATCCTGACAGAGCCAGAGGCTATATGTTTGATGCTATTGAAAACTTATCTAGGAAGCTCTATTCTGCATTTGTCAACTTCATGTATAACCATAAGTTTTTAGTTTAATCCTGTGAAAGACAACTGCTTATTTATACATGATTTCCTCTAATACTATTGCTGTGGTGATTTTATGCTAATACAATTTCTCTCCAAAAGGGTTAAGACAAATAGGGGGAGATTGTTGGGAAATGATTTCTCTTAACCCCTAGAAATTAGTTAAAGAAGAATTCTAAGAATGAAAAATAAGGCTAAGTAAATATGCGTCGAATAGTATTCGACGCAACGTCGAAATGTAGTCGACGTTTCCTTCAGATTGAGTCGAAGTAACTTTAGGAAGATTTCGACGTATGTGTTGTCGACGCTACTCTGATTTCTAGTCGACGCATCTAATGTAGTCGACGCACCTTTGTCGACGCACCTTCCTTATTCTCCTCTCGACGTCCAGACAAGATGTATTCGACGCTTGCGTCGAATAGTAATCGACGCACGTCGATCTTTATGACAGAATTCAAAATCGCCAGATCTCTTTCCTTATCTTATAGATCTGATTTATATGGAATCAATTTATGTCTTATAGCCGTTCTGGATCTTTCTTTTCCTCTATTAGATTCTTGGCTAAATTGATTGAATCATTTATGGACATTATTTGAAATCAGATTGAATACTTTCCTTCTATGGATATAACTGTTATGGAAATTTCTCTTTCTTTCTAATACTCTGCCTGCTAATTTTGATTACTCTCCTATAGTGTTATTTTAATGAACAGAGCTATAAATAACCAAGGAGGTCGGCAGAGAAATACAACAAGTGATTCACCATTTTACATTTGAAAAAGAGGAAGCGCTCCCAAGTGTAAAGAGAAAATTGAGAAATAGTGCTGCAGCAAAGAACAAGCTTCCTTCTCCTTCTCACTCTGAAGCCATACTGCTGCAACCTCTGATAGCTCTCACAAAAGAGAGAAAAGGGCTACAATCTCCTTCTCACTATAGAAGAGAGATTTCATTCACTACTTCTTGTGCTTTCAATCTTCTTGCTAGGAAGAAGATTCCTTCTTGTCTTGACATTATCTCTCTTTCTTCCTTACCTTTATTTTCACATATTGTAAAAGAGTTTTTAGAATCTCTTTTCAAAAAATTCAGTTGTACTGGTTCTAAGAGTCTCCTTTTCAAAAGACTCAGTTGGTTCTAAGAGTCTCCTTGTCAAAAGACTCAGGGTGGTTCTAAGAGTCTCCTTATCAAAAGACTCAGTGCGAGATATTGAATTTCCTACCAAGGGGGTAGAAGAGTGGACTACCCAAAGTTTGGGGAACCACTATATCTCTTTGTGTTGTGCTGTGATTTTTCTTATTGCAATTATTTTTCTTTACTTGTCTAATTCTTGTTGGTGTGTGTGGGAAGCTCTAATCTGTTACCATACACATATATATATATATATATTAACTTTGCACAAAATATTTTCAATCTCTATTAACCCCCCCCCCCCCCCTCTAGAGAATTCTAATGAGGTTAACTGTGCACTTTCAGGATTATAAACCTTTTGGTACGCACTTCCCTTTAGGTCTTGCAAGGTATGCTCCTTCCCGGCGAGAGCTCGCCTCCCACTTTGGGCCGGCGACTTTTCCGCCGAGCACCAGGTACCCCGGATTGCTTAGGGATAATTCTCGTCACTCATATACTATCATGAAAAATCTTTCTTCTCGCCGAGCGAGAAGGCCCTGGTTAGCGCCGAAGGCTTGCCAACCTGAGGCTTACCAACCTGCCCTTATGAAGAACTCATCTCCTTGCCAGCCTCTCTAGAGATCATCCTGTACCCCCCCCCCCCCCCCCCCCCCCCGTCTAGTGAGAGCGCGGGAGCGGAATCGATCTAGGGCATTCCAGCACCAGTACTTTTCACCTTGCCAGCCTCTCCAGAGATCAACCTGTACACCCCATCTAGTGAGAGCCCGGGAGCGGAATCGATCTGGGGCATTCCAGCACCAGTACTTGTCACCTTGCCAGCCTCTCCAGAGATCAACCTGTACCCCCCGTCTAGTGAGAGCCCAAGAGCGGAATCGATCTGGGGCATTCCAGCACCAATACTTGTCACCTTGCCAGCCTCTCCAGAGATCAACCTGTACCCCCCGTCTAGTGAGAGCCCGGGAGCGAAATCGATCAGGGGCATTCCAGCACCAATACTTGTCACCTCTCCAGGAGCGGAATCGATCTGGGGCATTCCAGCACCAATACTTGTCACCTTGCCAGCCTCTCCAGAGATCAACCTGTACCCCCCGTGTAGTGAGAGCCCAGGAGCGGAATCGATCAGGGGCATTCCAGCACCAGTACTTGTCACCTTGCCAGCCTCTCCAGAGATCAACCTGTACCCCCCGTCTAGTGAGAGCCCGGGAGCGGAATCGATCTGGGGCATTCCAGCACCAATACTTGTCACCTTGCCAGCCTCTCCAGAGATCACCCTGTACCCCCCGTCTAGTGAGAGCCCGGGATCGGAATCAATCTGGGGCATTCCAGCACCAATACTTGTCACCTTGCCAGCCTCTCCAGAGATCAACCTGTACCCCTCGTCTAGTGGGAGCCTTGGAGTGGAATCGATCTCGGGCATTCCAGCACCAGTACTTGTCACCTTGCCAGCCTCTCTAGAGATCAACCTGTACCACCCATCTAGTGAGAGCCCGGGAGCGGAATCGATCTGGGGCATTCCAGCACCAATACTTGTCACCTTGCTAGTCTCTCCAGAGATCAACCTGTACCGCCGTCTAGTTAGAGCCCAGGAGCAAAATCGATCTGGGGCATTCCAGCACCAATACTTGTCACCTTGCCATCCTCTCCAGAGATCAACTTGTACCCCCCGTGTAGTGAGAGCCCGGGAGCGGAATCGATCTGGGGCATTCCAGCACCAATACTTGTCACCTTGCCAGCCTCTCCAGAGATCAACCTGTACCCCCCGTCTAGTGAGAGCCCGGGAGCGGAATCGATCTGGGGAATTCTAGCACCAATACTGGTCACCTTGCCAGCCTCTCCAGAGATCAATCTGTACCCACCGTCTAGTGAGAGCCCGGGAGCAGAATCGATCTGGGGCATTTCAGCACCAATACTTGTCACCTTTGTTATTCTCGCACAGCAGTTATAACCATCATACAAAGAAGGTAAGATATTCAACAAACAATATAGTAAAAAACTTTCAAGGGTAGAATCGCTTCATATCATCTCCACTTCTGGCTCGGCCGAGAGGTGCCCCTTCCACATCCCGGAGGTGATACCCCCCCCCCCCCCCCCCGACTTGAGCACTTCTTTTACAATGTATGGACCCTCCCTGTTGGGGTTAAGCATACCCACCGCGGCACATCTTCCGGCAGCGTCGACCTTCTTCAGGACCAAATCTCCTTTCTGAAAGTGCTTTATTTGGATGTGCTTGTCGAAATATCGGGCCATTCGTCGCTAGACTTCCTCCTGCCTGAGGGTGGCCAGGTCTCAGAGTTCCTCCACCAGGTCCAAGGATGGCCTTTGTTCTGCGTCATTAGCCACTAGCCACTCTCCATCCCCCTCTCCTGCAACGATCACCCTGGGTGTATTTACTTCGAATTCTATGGGAAGTACTACTTCGGATCCATGAGAAAGTTTGAACGGGGTCTCCCCGGTGGCGGTGTTTGGAGTAGTCCTCAGGGCCAGATGACGGATGATAGTTGCTCCACCCAGTTCCCCCGGAGGTTCTCTACTTTCTTCTTTAATAGGTTGACGATTATCTTGTTTGCCGCCTCAACCTGGCCATTACTTCTCGAATGTCGAACCGATGTGAACCTGAGGTCAATGCCAAGCTGGGTGTAGAAGCTAACAAATTCTTCACTAGCAAATTGTGGCCCATTGTCTGTCACTGAGGCCGTGCCTGCAAATTATCTCTCCCCACAAGAAATTCTTTACAACTTGAGATATTACCTTGGCCAGCGCGTTCACTTCTATCCATTTGGTGAAGTAATCGATCATGACTAGTAAGAACCTCCTCTGGCCACTAACTTGAGGGAAAGGGCCAACTAGGTCCAACCCCCATATGGCAAAAGGCCAGGGAGCTGTGATGGTCCGGAGCCTCTGGGCTGGGAGGAGTTGGAGTGGAGCATAGAGCTGGCACTTTGTACATTTCCTTGCGAACTCTGCTGCATCTTTGCTGAGGGTAGGCCAAAAGTAGCCTTGTCTCAACACCCTCCCCTCCAGAGTTCGGCTCCAGGAGTGACTGCCACACTCCCCGGAGTGAATTTCTTCTAGGACTCTCAGAACCTCCTCCTCGTAGACACAACGAGCCAGGAGTCCCGAGAGAGTTTTCCTATATAGCCCTCCTGCATGCAAGGAATAATAAGCTGACTTATACCTGAAGCATCGTCTACCTATGTCCTTTTTAGGGAACTTTCTTGATAATAGGAAGGTGATGAAGGGATCCATCCACGAGGCCTGCTGATCTATCTCTATCAGCTCTCCTTCCTCGATGGTTGGTCGGAAGAGTTCCGAAACCGTTCCCCCTGCTCGGTGACCGAACTTAGCTAAGAGGCCTGCTTGACGGAGAAAGTGAGGAATTGCCCGATGACCCCCTTGACCTTCTCCAAATACCGCTGGAGGGTCGGGTCCTTTGCCTCAAACTCTCCCTTGACTTGGCATGCTACCACCATGGAGTCCGTCGAGACCTCCACATCTTGCACTCCCAGCTCTCGAGCTAACCGTAGGCCCGCTATCACCGCCTCGTACTCTGCTTGGTTGTTGGTAATCGGGAAGTGAATTTTCAAAGCTTGTTCGATCCTTGTCCCTTGGGGGCTCACCAGGATGATTCCCCCTCCATAGGAGTGCTTTCCTGATGCACCATCCACCAACATATTCCATGCCATTGGGGGGGGGGCGATTCATGCTCCACCACTTTGGTTGTGTAGTCAGCCATGAAGTATGCCATTGCTTGGGCCTTGATCGACATCCTGGGCACGAACGTAACATTGAACTCACTCAGCTCCACGGACCACTATGCCAACCTTCCCGAGTGCTCCACCCCTTCCATGACTTTGCGAAGTGGGTGATCAGTCACTACCTTGATCGAATGTGCCTGAAAGTAAGGTCGGAGCCTCCGGGCCGCCACTACCAATGCGAAGGCCAACTTTTCCAGAATCGGGTACCGGAGCTCCGCCTTCCTCAGCACTCGGCTGATATAGTAGATGGGGAACTGTTTTCTCCCTTCTTCCCGGATCAGTACTGAGCTTACTGCCTCGGACCATACCCTCAGGTATAGGGATAGGTCCTCTCCCGGTCTCGGCCCTTGGAGTAGAGGAGGTTGAGTGAGTTGTTCTTTCAAAGCCTGGAAGGCTCCCTCACACTCCGAGGTCCATTCGAATTTTTTGTTTCCCCTTAACACCTTGAAAAAGGGTGCACACTTTTCTCCCGCCTTGGAGAGGAACCTACTGAGTCCGTCCAGCTTTTTAGTGAGGCTCTGAACCTCCTTCGAATTTCTGGGCGATCCCAACTCCATTATTGCCTTGACCTTGTCCGGGTTTGGCTCCACCCCCGCCGGGGTGAGCACGTGACCTAGGAATTTCCCTCGGCTAGCCCCGAAGACACACTTCAAGGGGTTGAGCTTCATCTTATACTTCCGCAAAGTCTTAAAGGTCTCTTCAAGGTCTCGGAGGTGGGCTTCGAGGTCCCGACTCTTTACCATGAGATCATCCACGTAGACCACCAGGTTTCTCCCCTTTTGTTCTCAGAATATCCTGTCCATCATTCTTTGGTACGTAGCACCTGCATTCTTGAGCCCGAAGGGCATCATCTTATAACAATAACACCCATCCCCCGTGATGAAGGAGACATCCTTGATGTCAGGGGGGTGCATGCAAATCTGATGATAACCTGAAAAAGCATCTAGAAAAGACATTATAGGGAAACCGACGGCTGAGTCAACCAGCGCGTCGATTCTAGGCAAGGGGTAGCAATCCTTAGGGCATGATTTATTAAGCAAGGAAAAGTCAATACACATTCTCCACTTACCTCCCCCCTTCTTCACCATGACCACGTTAGAGACCCAGCCTGGATACTGGATCTCTGATACAAACCCTGCCTGAATGAGCTTACCCACCTCCTTTCGGATGGGTCCTTCCAGCTTGTCTGCTATGTCCCTCCTCTTTTGACTGATGGGATGGGTGCCGGGGTCGAGATTGAGGTGGTGGCAAGCCACATCCGCATCGATCTCGGGCATCTCCGTGGCACTCCAAGCGAAGACATCCACGTTCTCCTGAACGCATGCTAGGATCTGCTTCTGCTCCTCCAGGCCGAGCTCCCCGCTGATCCTGACTTTCTCCACCACACCGGCTCGGGTGGTGACTTCGAGCTCCACGACCTCCTCCACGGCCTCCAACCGGGATTTTTCTCCCCAATCTCCTTCCTTCTCTTCGCCACTAGCGAGTGCTTCGACCTCCCCCTCCTTTCTTTCTTGCCCAACCACCATCAATTCTTCTGCCCCCCCCCCCCCCCTCCCTGGGCCTGACCCTCTACCTCTTCCTCCTCCATCGACTCCTCTGACCTCTGCTCCATCTCCTCCTTATGGCCCTCTCCTCCAAGCCCTGCCGGCTCACCCACCTCCCGGTCCCATTTCTCTGCCTCTCCCATCCAAGAGATGGTGTTGACTGCCGTCACGTAGCATTGCCTTGCTTCCTTCGGATCTCCTCTGATTCGGGCTTGGACTCCTCCTTCATTGAACTTAAGGCACTGGTGGAAGGTGGAGGGGACACAGCGGAACGCGCTGATGAGCGGCCGTCCGAAGATGGCGCTATAGCTGCTGGGGTCATCCACTATGACAAAGCGGCAGTTCCTTGACTGCCCTCCCAAAACCACATGGAGTCCTACTCCTCCCTCTACTTCCTTCCTCTCCCCGGAGAATCCAAACAATGGACCATCCGAGGCCAACACCCTTCGCTCCTCCACCTCCATACCATCGAACGCCTTCTTGAAAATAACGTTAACCGAACTTCCATTATCCACCAGGATTCGGGAAAAGGTGAAGTTCTCGATCGTCGTCTGAATGACCAACGCATCGCAGAATGGGTCCTCATAACCCGGCATGTCCTTCTGGGTGAAAGAAATCTTTTCTGTCGGGGGCAGGGCTAGGGATGTCGAGGCCACGCTACGGCGATAGATGGTATGGAGGCTCGCCTTCCGGGTGCCTCAATCCCAACCCCCCATGGATCACCCCGATCCCCCCTCGGGACCCCAAATCGGCCCGGTCCTCGCACCTCTCCTCCTCTTCCTCCCGAGGCTCGTCCTCCTCAATCCTCACCGGTTGCTGCTATCGCGGCGCGGGCACTCGGGCCCTTTTTGTCTCCAGGAACTCCGGGCAGGTGGCCGTCGCGTGACATTTAACATCATGAAAGTCACAGTACAGTAGCGCCACCTCTCCCATATCGGCCTCCGCCATCCTATTCCTTCTTCTCCTTCCTGCTCCCGCTTCTTCTCTCGCCTCTTCTCTCCTTCCTCTTCCTCCCCTTCGCCTCCTGATTGCCATGGCTTGCTGGGGTGGAGGAGGCATCGGCCTCGGACCCTGCCTCCATCCCAACTGATGTGGTCTTCCTTGACCCCCATTGAAGTTACCCATCCCTGGGCGTAACCCCTTCCCTGGCCTTGCATTCCTCCGCCATGATGCCTCGACTCCCCCTCCGGGGCCCTGGGCTCTTCCCTTCTCCTCACCTCTTGCTGCCTGACCTCCGGCTCACTGAGCTTTGCTAGCCTCTTGGTGAGTTCTAGGTTGGCCTCCTCACTCTCGATTTCCTCCGCCACCCTCTCCATCAGCTCCTCGTAGCAGACGGGGTCTTTCCTCTTCAAAGCCATCTTGAAGAAACTTTCCATCAGCTCGAGCGTGAAGGGGAGCTGGAGTGCAAACCCAGGCATCTCCTGGGTGAGCAGCACCTCCTACTGGAACCGGTCCGTGTAGCGAGCCAACGACTCCTTCGGCTCCTGCTTCACTTTTAAGTGAGACTCGGCGTCCTTCTTCCTCTTCTTTGAAGTTGAGAATTGCAACAGGAAATTTTGGTGCAAATCTTCAAAGGCGTAGATCGATCCTATAGGGAGTTGATGGAACCAGTCCCTGTCCTTTTCTTTAAGGGTGACAGCGAAGAGCCGACACTTGAAAGCATCTGACACCGGCCTGATAGAGACCGAGTCCTCAAAAGACTGGAGGTGTTGGACAGGGTCATCCCTGCCATTGTAGTACACCCTATCCCACTCCCCGAACCCTGCCGGGACAGGTGCAGAAAGTACTAACTCGCAGAAGGGACTTCCCCCCTTTTGCCATCCTTTCTCGCTCCACACGCCCCCCGAGCTCTCTCGCCAGACTCGGGCTCGCGGGGACTGCCCTCACGAGAACGGTGTTCTCCTGAACCACTCCCACAGTCGCTGCATCCTCCAGGCACGCGCTCGCATGCGCCACGCTTGCCGGCACAGGGCTCGCCAGGCTGGCGAACAACACTCACCCCTCCAGGTCTTGCACTGAACCTCCGGCGATTTCCTTTCCGTCCCTTCCCCCCAGGGCATTCTCGCTGACCGCTGCTGGGGGAGGGGTTACCTGAGGTGCTGGAGTTGCAAACTCACTTCGCAGCACCGCGACCGTGAGTCCGAAAGTGTCGAGCACCTCCCTCCTGAAATCTGTGAACATCCTCGGCGTTACCACCGGTGGTGACTCGCTGAACTCCTCGCCTTGATCCTCGCCTCCTACCATATCTGCTCCTTAGAACTTTCTTGGACCAGCCGCGATCCACGCTCACCGCACCAAAATGTTGAAATCAATTTCTCGGCCTCTTGTGAAGCTCGGGGCCATCACCGAAATGAGGGCAGCTAGCCCTTACTGATCCCTCGGAGAAGGTAGACTGAAGATTAGGAAAATGACTAAGACCTTAGTCACAGCGAGGAGGTCCCTCCACTAACCCAGAAGATATTTGAGCGCTTACCCTCCCAAGCCAAAGCTGAGACTCGGGCACCTTGGAGAGCTCTGGAAATGCTAGCCAAGGAGAGCCTGAGGAGAGAGAAGATGAAGTCAAGTCCTCTCCAAAGGTGCCCATTAGGTCTTATTTATAGGTTTTCTGATCTGGCCTGCAAATAGCAGTATTACGCCTTTTGATTTTACTATCAGCACCCCAAATGGGTCTGCTAACAGCCAAACTCTGCTGTTTGGAGAGGCTAAAGGCAGACCACCAAGGGTAAAGGGTAATTTGGCCCTATCAACCTATGGGCGAAGAACTGCGAGAACACTACTGCCGAAGCTCTCGCGGGTCTTCTCGCGGGTCCTGCTTGAGATGCCTCTTCTAGGCGATCACCCTGCGAGGACCTCGCGAGTCCTGCTCGCGAGCCTTCCTGCGAGACCGCCTCTTGACTTTGTTGAACATAAAACTCATTGTGTCGAACACAGGGCACTTCGCCGATCACTGACGAACTCGACGAATGCAGAACGTTAAACTGTTCGCTGACCGCTGAGACGGGCGGTTCGTCGACTGCTGAGACGCTGAGATTGAAGCAAGCCGTTCGTCGAACACGGGAAGCAATTCGTCGAACATAGAATTGAGCTCGTCGGACGCTGTGGCCCAGTCTCGCGAGCCTTCCTGCGAGACCGCCTCTTGACTTTGTCGCGCACTAAACACATTTCGCTGAACACCTCTTTACCGAACATAGGTCTCTTCTGCCAGCGGCTCGCGAGGTATTGGTTTACCAGCCCTCGACTTCTGATGATTTTGCCGAACAGGGGTGAGCTCGACGACCGCAAGTGAGCTCGACGAACACGGGAGAGTTCGTCGAACGCGGGACCCCTTTCGTCGAGCTCAGAAAGCTTCCTCAAACTGCCTGCGAGTGTCTATCTCGCCGACGATTCTCGCTCGCCTCTCAGCGAGACTTCAGAGAGAGATTTTTCTGAGGCCCCTCTCGCGAGGTTTCTGGCCCTATGGCCTTCCTCTCTTATTACTTCCTTCGTCATGTGGCCTTCTTAAACCGTGCCTCCTCGCCTGGCGAATATCGGGGTTGTACATATCTAGTGTAATCATCAATCGAAACCACCGGTTGCCTCCAAGACTGGCAGTGTAGGTCAGGCCAAAAAGATCACCGTGAATCAACTACAACGGCTTCTTGCACCTACTCTGTGACTTGTCAAATGGAAGTCGATAAGACTTGCCATATTGAAACCCCGCACAGACATGACCCTCTCCCATGGACGATAAACTATGCAAGCCTTTCACAAGGCCTTTTGCCGCTACAGTCTTCAGCTTCTCCATGCCAACATGCCCTAGCCTTTCATGCCAGATAGCCGCGCTATCATTTGTCTGCAACTTATCAACATAGGAACTTGTTGATAAAACAAACAAATCCTTTACCCTTCTCCCAACATGAACTGTGTCAGCTTGCACCGATGACACATTCTTAAGAAACCTCACTTCTGTTGGACCAAACATAACGTGATATCTGGCGTCTATAGCATTAGTCGCAGAGAAGAGATTTTTCTTTATACCCGACACGTGACAAACACTCTGTAATTTGAGTGGACCCTTATCACTGCCTAAAGAAACCACTCCCTCTTGCTTGACTGCGTGAATAGAATCATCAGCGGTAATAATAGTATCATTACCTGAATAGGTCTGCGCATGAGAAAGCGTTGACCCATCTCCGGTGATGTGATGACCACACCCCGAATCAATAATCCAGTCCTCCTTGTAGTTGATAGAAGAAAGAACACCAACAGACGCCGCCGTCAGATTTGCCGTAAAGGCACCATCTCCTCCCCATTCAACTTCCTCATTCCTGGACCCAACTTCCTCCTTGCCAGCAGCATGCCCAGCCTGAAGATTCAACCGGCAATCCTTCTTAAAGTGACCAAGCTGGTTACACTTGAAGCACTGAATTCCTTCCTTCTTCTTTCCATCAGACTTAGGAGCATGTCTCCTCTCCTGCTGACCTGAAGTAGAAGAACCATCGCTTCCAGATGATTTTATCTTCTTATCCCACTTCTTCTTTTTCCCAGAGAAGAGCACCTCATTATCTCCCCCAAAGACAGAAATCCCAGCCATCTGCTTTGCCAAGCTTTCCTGCGAAGCAAGCAAATTCCCCAGCTCAAGCAACGATTGCTGATTGGCCCAGCCTTGGACAGAAGTGGCAAAGGCAACATATTCTCTCCGCAATCCATGGATAATGTTCCTCTTCAGCTTTGCCTCAGAAATGGGCTCATCCGGATCCAATGCAGAAATCTTTGCACAGAGGTTCTTCATCTTTAAAAAGAAAGTAGAAACAGAATGATCATCTTGAGTGTCCTTCGCCAACTCATTTTCCAAGAACTGTAGCTGCGCTACATTCTTGTTATTGAATATCCTATCAAGAGAAGTCCAAATCTCAGTAGCAGATCGACATCCTATTATGTGATCAAATAGCTCCGATGAAATTGCCCACTTGAGAGTAAACTCAGCTTTCACATTTGTTTTCTTCCAAGCTTTCACGAGCTCAACATTCCCTTCAACAAGAACAACTGCTTGTCTCGCATCTCCTCCGACAACTTCCCAAAGATCCTCGCCAAGAAGATAGCTCTCCATACAAGACTTCCACTTCTTAAAGTTAGTCTGTGTAAGAAGCTCAATACCAAGACCTCTTGCAATTCCACCTTCCATTGCAGTACTACTGATTTACTCGTGCTCCAGAAATCCAAGCAAGATAACTATGGCTGATTCACTACTCAAACCTCTGTCCCTCTGAAACCATGTGAAAATTTCTATTTTGGTAAAAACTATCAGACACCAAGTTAAGGTTCTGACAAGCGGAAATATGGGAACTAGGTCGCGGGAACACTTTCAACCAAACTGAGCACAATAAACTATAAACAATGAAAGAACACGAGGACTAGTATTCAAAACTCTTCTTTACAACTTGAGGTACACATGGCGAGACATGCTTCACCATTACATTTGAAGAAGAATAACAACAAGTCAAAGCAGAAAAAGCCCAAGCCGCCCGACTAGCAAGCTGCCCGACTTAACAAGGCTGTCCGCGCAAACTGCCAAGCAGTCAAACCTCAACTCAACATGCGGAGTACCCATTATTCCAATGCTGACACTGTCCACCCGAGCAAGGCCCCCTGACCGCAGTCACTTAGCCGCTCCTAACCGCGAGCACTACTGCTGACAAGCTGAACAGAAAACAGACTGGCAAGGCAAGCCGCCTAACGACACGGTCTGACTTTATTGAAAGCAGAAACACAAGCCGAAGAGAAAAGCTACAGCAAACCGCGACCACCTACTGCTTCCCGCCACTGAGTACCACTGACTAACTACTGCGGTCTCCTCTGATCAAGTCAGAACCACACACAAGACGCGCAACCTGCGAACACAACATAATCAATTCTCAACCCGAGCGACTAGAGAAAGTCTAACCGCACAAACGACTTGCGAGCTCACACTAACTATTCATTGTGTAAGAACTGAGGGAGAGGTCCTATTTATAGGTGCGAGGTGGAGTGTGGTAACCGCCCATAGTGATAGGATAACCGCCCAAACTCGGCAGCGGATAGAAATGTTGGATCTGTAGGTGCCCTTAGAGGGGGGGGGGGTGAATAAGGGTTTTAAAAAACTTTAAATTTCAATAGAAAACTTTTGATATTTTGGTCGAAGTAAGTTAAATCAAAAGTAAAGAGATAATGAAATTTGAAATGAAATCAATTTTATTAAACAAGAAAAGACATGATTATCATTTATAAAATTGATTACAAAATCTGATTTCAATGACGCTAGAAATCGAATCGAATAATATGAAAACCCTTTTTGTTTTCTATACCGACTCGTATCCCCACAAACTGGTTAGCTTTAGCCGATCTCTCCGCAGATACGGCCTCAAGGCGCTCTAGCCAATCTATCACCAGAAAGGCCTTGAGCACCCCCTAGATCTACTCCCTAGACCTAGTCGCCAACACGAGGCGAATTCCTCCTTAAGTCCTACCCAGACCTAGTCACCAACACGCGGCGAATTCACGAACCGATTACAAAGATGAAATAAAGGACAAATACAAAATACAAATATATAACTCCCTATGAGGTAATCTGAAGGAGACGCCGAAGAATCGCTTAAGATCGTTGAAGTCCAAGCGTGCGTTCTTCGCGTTGAGTTAGCATGTTGATCCAAGCCTCCTTTGATTCCTCCTTTTGAAATATGAGTGGGAGATGTGTTTGTCTGGAAATACAGCCCTCACAAAGTTTATGAAGTGCTAGAATAGGGCTCTTGACAATCAGTAGTCGGAGACGTCGAAATCATCCATTTTATAGACTTCGAGCTAACGCCGGCGTTAGGTGCTAACGTCGGGCGTTGGCATGTATAGCAACATATTGATGGCTCGGATCTTCAAAAGAGGAAGGAGATTCTGCACTTTAGAAAATGTTTTATTTTAGGCAATACTAAAGCTGGCATTAAGGTTAACGCGGGGCGTTGTGCAAATCATTCCTAAAGTTCCTCCTGCAATCACGACTACTTTCTCCTTGCCAAAATCGTCGACCGTAAAGCCCCCATCGTTAAGACTAACGCCTGGCATTGAGTTTCTTTCTTTAATCAGCTGGCACGCCATTTCTTCGAACAACATCTTCGTCAAACGTCTCATTTCGTCGAACTCAAGTTCATTTCGTCGAACGCCACTCATTTCATCGAACGGCAATTTATTTCGTCGAATTCCATTTTCGCCGAACGGCCTCTCATTTCGGCAACCTCCATTCCGTCGAACAAAAAATTCGTCGAACGTATTTTGTCAAACGGGCTTCTTCTTTCTTCGAACATAATTTCATCGAACGTCTTTTTCGTCTAGCGCTAACGCCCAACGTTAAGCTTAACGCCTGGCGTTAAACAATTTTCAATCAATCAGCTTGTGATCAGTGCCAAACCATTGTTGCAGCAACCTGGTTTCATAAATGTCCAAACCTGCATGCTAAAAACACAATGGCAAACAAGATCAAATACAAGTAGGATTTGTTATTCTCAAATCAAAGGGATGCGGAAAACCATGTTCCAATAATCTCCCCCTTTTGATAATAGCAAATCCAATAGAGATAAATCAGATTCATAGATAAAGAATTTGTGTTTTTATAAGGATATATGACACTAAGCAATTATAAGATAATGATAAGAATTATAGATCTTAAAAGTGCTCCCCCTACAAAAATGCTCCCCCTTTATGTATGCTCCCAAATACTAGATACATGCTCCCCCTTAATCTAGTGAATCCTACTCCATTAATCAATATGATTTAGCATTTTATTCTCCCCCTTTGTTATTAGCAAAAGAGGGTGGAGTGAAACAAAACTAGAATAAAGAAGACAAAAGTTGGGACATAACTAGAGAGGATTAAGAGTTTTGTGTAAACATAAAGTAAGTCATGTTCGAGCTAAGGGAGAGAGTAGCACAGCGGAAAAATATACGATAAGCGTGAAAGAACATCATTCAAAGATTATACCACAGGAATGTAATCACTTGCTTTGCAAATTAATTCTTAATGAAGAATATTACTTGTTGAAAAAGATGCAATAGTGTTTGACAAGCACAAGTGAAGAAATACCAAAGAAGTGAGCTTGATAAACCATGATAAACGAAGTTCATGATCAAAAGAGAAATGCGGAAAACAAAAACAAAACAAATAAGAGTAGTATTTTTGTTATAGTTTGACCATTCCAACAATAAGTCTAGACTTTTCACGTTTGAGCATTTTAACTTTGAATATTTTCATAACAAATAGGCAAGCATAAATTAACATATTCAAAAAGATAATAACTACAATGTAACCAATTCATATTTCAAGTAAAGAAAACATTGTAGAAATCATGCATTGCAATCAAGTGCTTTTACTTGAGTTTTTAGAGAATTATGTAATTTTGCATTAGGATCCAATTCTCATGAGTGGAATCTTTATGAACAACAATGATGTGAGCATAAGGTGTTTTGATAAAAGTATACAAGTGAAATAATCAAAACACATGACATATATAATGAAATAGTGACAACAATATTAAGGATGCAATCTTATAATTACTTTCACAAATCAAATCTAGAATAAAGTTTCAAGGCACAAATAATGAGTACAACAACCAAGGTGTTTCGCCCAGACAATGCTCATTAAGACTTATCAGGGAGCGAAGTATTGCTTGGGGGATCACATAAGCAATTTTATTGATTTTTATTTTTAGTGATCCGGTGTGCAAATAGAAGCGATAAAAAGAAATATGTTTGCACAAGACACTTCACAATTCTTTCTAAGGTGCTCAACCTCACAATGCTCATTAAGACTTATCAGGAGGGTGAGTAGTGCTTGGTGGAGTTATCTATGGCTTTTTATTTCATATTTTTATTTTAGGCCGAAGGTCTCCGAATTCACTTGTTGTTGCAAACATTAATATTTTGGAAATAACACTTCTATATTGTGAATGAAATTTATTATTGAAAGACGGTGTAGGTAATTTATACATACAACTTAATATGTTAAAACTATTACACTACACAATCATGCAAGACTAAGATTATGAGCACATGTAAATTACCAAAAATAGTGAGTGAATGAATCATTGATTAACATAAAGCATTACTCATACTTAGAGGCATGCTAGGCAATCATACACAATTGTCTATAGGCTATTTCATTGCACATAATCAGATTAAGGTCAAGGTATGACAAAAACAATGTTTAGAAAATTTGAAATATAAATTAGATATTGAAGCAAATCCTTGTGAGCATGCCAAAATCAATTTTGACCATTGGAAACGAAATAACACAAATGTATGCTCTTGTGAAGTTTTATAGTCAAACCATAATTTTGTAAAGAGTTAAAGCAAAACAAATAACAAAAATATATTTTTGATCATTTTGAATTATTTGAATTTTTTTGTATTTTGAATTAAAAACAACCAAATTAATAATAAAATAATTTGAAATCAGACACAATAAACTGAGAAAAATCATTAGACAAATACCAGAAGGATACTAGTGAACGCAGAATTTTCATCTGGAGAAAAAGGCTAACCCCTGGCGTTAAGTAGTGAACGCCGAAATAGTACTCGATTTTTGAGGTTTTTTGAAAAACTTTTCTTTGGCATATATAGTATGTATATAGTCCTTCTTAGTGTAGAAATTTCAGAGAAGTTGGAAATGATTAGAAGGCTATATAAGCATGTTTTATTTGTTCAAAAATGATTTTTATATTCTTATTTGGTTTTCATATATTTGTGACTTTACAAGATCATTAGAGCTCAAAAATGATATAGAATGCAAAACACAAGATAAGCATGTTCGATCAAAACAAGAATGCATGAGCATGTGCGATCAAAAACAAGAATGCATGAATAATATAATCATAAAGAGTGCATGGAATGTGTATATGATATTTGTATCTCCTAGATTATAATTCCCTAACTATATGTCTACACGCTAGCCCCGTACTAAGTGACGGTTGGGCATGAGGAGCTGCACACATGTCGTAGGATGGGGTGTTAGTCCCATATGCACACACAAGAGAACGCTCAACCTAGCACTCTTCCCCCCCAGTGCCTCGCAAGGCCCCACTGGAACCCTCACCGGTTAAGGACAAGACATGACTTAGAGGTTAGGTCATCTAATGCATACAATCCTACGCCCTCGCTTTTGTGAGACACATAATGTGAGTGAATAATCATGGACATCCTAAGCATTTTGTTCTATGGAATCAATTTATAAACTATGGCTTTTATGTGTGATTAATTTCTTATTATATTTGATATTAAAGCAACAAAGTTATTATGAGTTTTAACTTTCAATTGTTCTTCTTTAAGATTGATTCTTTATGGCAATAATAAGATATCTAGCATGGATGATAATATTTATTAGTTGATAATGCTTGATATGATGAGTTTGAATGTAGTGTTATCCCATAAGGTTAATTGATATAATGTTGCATATATTTAACAATAGCAATTCAAATTTTAGACATAGAATAAAGTGATGATTCTAATTGATTTATTCATATTGATATAGAGTTAATTCTATGGTCTAAACATAAATGAGATACATGCAAAATATAATAGAATCATATACTAATCATGATCTCAAACTATATGTTGAAAGCAATAAGATATATTGATTTTGCATGATCATTAATTTTATCTCATAGAAATTTAGGTACTCATTATAATGATGTAAGTGAGATATAAAAAACAATTCATATTCAACCTTTTCAAAATATTAAAGAGAAAGATTCCAAGATGAATGATGAATACAATGAGAAACTATTTTTTGGTCATTTTTGAAAGGTTTTATAAATTTTCTCTTTGGTTTTTGAATATTGGAGGCAATGTTTATAAAATTTCAAGGCCATACATCTAACATGCATGGTTAAATAACATTGCGAGAGCCTTATTTTGGTGGTGATCACAAAATATACATATTTTCTACCATTTACGACACATGTTTTTAGAAATAACATTGCGAGAGCTACATGTCACCCCAAAAAACTTGCCACCCCAATATGGAATGGTCATTCCAAGGGATACAACTTTTGTGTTGAGCCCAAAGTCTAGATCCGGGTCTATCATGCGTAAAAGTCAGCTTGAACTTGACTGAGTAAAAATGACAGATTTGATCTGGTCTACAAATAACAAATCTGCACAGATCTAGAAGCAAAATGTATGAAATCTTGTTGTCTTTGACCTCTAGGCGATGGCTAAGATGTCTAGATTTTCATACCTAGATTGCTCCTGTTGAAAAAGTTGAAGTGAAGTGGAGGTCCGGCGGTCTATCTTAAGACTGCGCGGGTTGTCTACCCGCAGCGGGCTGGCTGTCTGCCAGTCCGGCTTGTTCTTAGACTTGGTCTATTTCAAGTCCTGGTGTTCTGGTTGACCGGTGCGGCTTGTCTTTAAGTCGCACGGTTTATTTCTTGTTGAAACATGGTTTTCCGCATCCCTTTGATTTGAGAATAACAAATTCTACTTGTATTTGATCTTGTTTGCCATTGTGTTTTTAGCATGCAGGTTTGGACAGTTATGACACCAGGTTGCTGCAACAATGGTCTGGCACTAACCATAAGCTGAAGGATTGAAAACTATTTAATGTCAGGCGTTAAGCTTAATGCTGGGCATTAACGCTAGACGAAAACGGCGTTCGACGAATTGTGTTCGACGAAAGAAGCCCGTTCGACGAAATACGTTCGACGAATTTTTTGTTCGACGAAATGGAGGTTGCCGAAACGAGAGGTCGTTCTGCGAAAATGGCATTCGACGAAATAAATTGTCGTTCGACGAAATGAGTGGCATTCGACGAAATGAAACTGCGTTCGATGAAATGAGACATTCGACGAAGATGTTGTTCGATGAAATGGCATGCCAGCTGATTAAAGAAAGAAACTCAATGCCAGGCGTTAGTCTTAATGATGGGCGCTATCCGGTCGACGATTTTGGCAAGGAGAAAGCAGCTGTGATTGCAGGAGGAACTTTAGGAATGATTTGCTCAACGCCCCGCATTAGCCTTAACGTCGGCGTTAGTATTGCCTAAAATAAAACATTTCCTAAAGTGCAGAATCTCCTTCCTCTTCTGAATATCCGAGCCATCAATATGTTGCTATACATGGTCAACGCCCGACTTTAGCACCTAACGCCAGTGTTAGCTCAAAGTCTATAAAATGGATGATTTCGATGTCTCCGACTACTGATTGCCAAGAGCTCTATTCCAGCACTTCAGAAACTTTGGGAGGGTCGTATTTCCAGACAAACACATCTCCCACTCATATTTCAAAAGGAGGAATCAAAGGAGGCTTGGATCAACACGCATACTCAACGCGAAGAACGCACGCTTGGTCTTCAACGATCGTCAGCGATTCTTCGGCGTCTCCTTCAGATTACCTCATATTTCTACTTCATGCAAATGATAGGATACTATTGAATGAGAGATTTAGGTATCCAAAGAGGATCGGGTGTGGCGGTTCCTTTGGGTACCCAAATATATCGTGTTTGCTTTAGGGGAGATATGATTGAATGGGCCCTTTTGATTTGAGTCTGTGTTTCATCTTTAACTTTGGGCCGCCATTCAAACATTGGTTAAATATTATTTTTATTTGTCAAATTTCTATGATGAGTTTGCAAAACAATATTTATTGGTAATTTGACTGTCTTTAAGTTTATGTTGGGAGAAAGATGATGTTGTAAATGATAATGATTTTGAATTTCATTTTCACGCATTTGATATTTTTCATTTCCTTTGTTAAGCTTAGACATATAATGAAAATTCACATTTAACTTGCTTTTGGAATTTGCTTGAAATTGTTGATTTATGTGTACGTTGAGAATTTTTCTTTATAATTTCCTTAAGCAAGTGCAAGTTAACTTTAGTTTCCAATTCATAATTCATAACTTTAAGATTATGCCTTGCTTTATTATAGGCTATTGTGCTATTTTTAAGAGTGGATACGATAGACTCAATATGATTATTATATTCATTTCTAAAGTCATCAAAAATTTCATCCATCTCTTAAATTTAAATTTTATAGTCCTTACACTTAGCACAATCATTTTTCAAGGATGAGTTTTCTAAACATAATCTTTCATTTTGTTCTTTTATAAAAAGAAGTTCCTTTTCAAGTTCCTTGTGTTTTTCTTTTAATTCATTATATTCTACACAAGGTGTAGTGTTTTTCTATGCGCAAATGTTTATTAGCATTTTTTAATTTCTTAATTTTGCACTTTGTAGTTTGAAGCAATTGTAATGTAGAAATAGAATTACATACAATAAGAGATTTTAATTTCCGTACAACGCTTGTGGATGAGGCAAGATTTGGACATGTTGTTCCTTTGTCTTCTTCATCTTCCTCTTCCAAACAAGAGTTTCCATCATCCTTTCCGCTTGATGAGCAATCTATGGATCCATCATTTGAGTAGCTTACTTGAATATTTGTGCAAGCTTGTATGTTCTCCAATTCTTGTGTTTGTTCCATACCTATAAGAGAAAAATCATACATTTCTTCAAGAAATTTCCATACTTCGTATGCACTAGAAAAACAATATATTAATTTGAAGATATCTTGAGATAAAGCACAAAAAATACAATTCAAAGCTTTTGCATTTAGGTGACGCTCTTGTTTATTTGATTCATCCGCTGGTCTTGTTATTGCTATATCCCATGCGTTGATATCTATTGTTTTAATAAACCTCTCCATTAACAATTTCCACCCTTTATAATTTCTTCCTTCGAATAAATGTGGTGCAAGAGATTTTTCTTCTTCATAAAAATTTCCCCCACTAATAGAAGCGAGATCATGATCAAGAGACACCATTATTCACGGTTGTTAAGCCGACTTGGAATAATCTGGCTCTGATACAACTTGTTGGATCTGTAGTTGCCCTTAGAGGGGGGTGAATAAGGGTTTTAAAAAACTTTAAACTTTAATAGAAAACTTTTTATATTTTGGTCGAAGTTAAGTTAGTGCAAAAGTAGGCCTATTTTGTTGGATTTCCACTTGGGAATGTTGATGTGCTTGATGAGGAGCTATTCAAAAATAAGACTTGACTGTAGTGTTTGCACTACGTGGGTTTATATAAGAAGTTTTCGCAAAAATACCTTGCATGTTTAGGAGTTTTATTGTAAGACTATGACATGCTCATCAATTTGATTGAGTTTTGGTTATTTGGGGGAAAACATTGCCTGAGTAGGGATTTTATTTTTGGACTATGACTTGCACATGATATTGATCGAACTTTTGGTTAATTAAGGGTTAATTAATTTCACAAGGTCTCGACTTTAACTAATTAATGAGAGGTTTTTGCATACTTGACATCGAGTCCCAATAATTGGAAACCTACAATCCTTTTGTTGGATGAGCTCATGACTCCGTCAACATGAAATCAATATACTTTTACTATACTATTCTCAGATTTTTCAAAGTAGAAGGATTAAATTAAACATGCATGCATACCCCATAATTAAAGAATTTGTCGGATGAGTTAGCTTCAATGAAATTGAATTATTCCACCATTAAATCCTTTCGGATGAGGTGAAATTAATCATTTTGTTATAGCTTTTTCTCAGATTTTTACACTACATGTTTTAGGTTTACAAATACAAGTGACACATGATTTTTATTATATGTGTGTGAGTGTACATATGCTGAATTCCTGCTATTGTTTAAAACTGCAGCAAACTTTCTTTTAGATATTTAGGCCTTAATTGGTAGTGATCACCTTATGAACCCTTTATCAATAATGTAGGTAATGTTTTTACATTTCCAGATTGTACTTATATGTGAATTTTGGACATCGTTTGATGGGTCAAATCCCCAATACGGTGCTGCCAAGATCTTGCAATTCCTGCTTTATTGAAAACCGCAGCACTCACTTTTACGTTATCTAGGCCTTTTTGAATTGGTGTTCAGATCTTGAACCCGACGATGGATTTGGTGGAACACGTTTATAAGTAAATATTAACACCAAAGAGGCTGTGAAGCTTACATTGCCGAGCCTAGGAAATGGTGGCAAGACATCGATATAATTTGCTTTTGTTTTCTCTTTTATAGTAAGTTACTTGACTATGGGCCGATGACTTAATGGAGGTCCTGCCGATTTATAAAAGCGCTCTAAATCCTAAATCCTGCATACGCTATAAGCTTGGAATAATGTCATTACAAATGCATATTCTTTTCATGTTTTTCACACGGAAATATGAACCATTATTATGATAACAAAAATGTTGCCCCTTCGAGAAATATATCCCGTCGGGGATAAATGTTGCCTTCGAGTTATATATTCCTTCGGGAATAAATTGTTGCCTTTGGAAAATTTAGGATGGCCTTCGAGTGATACTCTAAGGCAACCCGCATCGAGGACGGCCTAGTTCCAGGCAACCCATGCGACAATCATAGAACTACGTGGGTCTGAGGCCATATGTAGGATGATAGGGAGTACGTAGGTGGTGGTCATGGGAAGACTGCTGAAGCACAAATCTTAGCACAGGGCTATAGGCGGTAGTAGGACTGCGGCACAAAACGGCAGTGTACTGATCGTTCAAGAAATATAAAACGAGGAGTAATCCCCGAGTATCAAATCTCTCAAGGAACACAGTAAGGTGGAGTTAACGTTCGAGAAAGGACTTGAGATCGAAGTCCTTTGGTCGGATGGAATGCGGGAGAGTTGATTTGGTTGTGGAAAATAAAAGAAAAGAGCTACAACTACTCCTATGTTATGCCACTATGCAATGCTTCGCTTGGCGGGATGGAGACTAGGCAGGCCTTGAGCGCGCTGCTTCACAAGGGCGGATGGACGAGTAGGCAAGCAAAATCAAACTGTGCAGGACTTGAGCGCGCTGCTTCGTTAGGCGAATGGATTACACGGGCCGCTATGCCACGCTTCGCTAGGCGGATGGACGAGTAGGCAAGCGGATAGAGGTCGCAAGCACCTCGTCGACAGGCACGCCACTAGCAATTGCTAGTGCGGCACACGAACGTGATGGCGGAATGGAATAAAAATGTAGGCGCTCCTCGAGCAACTTAAACACCAAAGCATTTCACATAGACGTGAAATATAGAAATACAAACAAGTTTAAGTGGCACTTCATCATAATATAAAGATCTAACTACATACACACATCAATAAGAGAAGAACAAGGCAAGAAATCGACCGAATCTGAAGGCTCGTCGAGGAGTCACGGTTGGAATCGCTAGGTTGTCAATCCGCGTCCAAGCTCGGTCCTCAACTACGTCCGGGGTAGAGAGAGCTGTCACGACTCTCCAATGAACCCGTCTTCTTCGTCTCATGATCCGGTAAAGGTTGCAAACTTCCCCTTGCTTGATGGCAATGGCGGCTAAATCTTCCTTTGAAGCTATAGGATGAATGAGGATGCCGAGATGATCTACGGGCTCAAGATTGGCGTGAAGAACAAGCCCGGAGCACCTCCTGAAGGTGGGCGGCGATGGACGGAGAAAAGGGCGCGGAACTGGAGATCTGGGAGTGGGGAAAAATGATCTCTCCGAATAGGGCAAGACCTGCGGCTTAAATAGAAATTCTGTCAGAAAATGGTCACGCACGGTCGAACGCACGACCGTGCGCAGACCATGCATTATTAACTCATAAAATGTGGCTTGGGGAACGCTGCGCCGCCCGTGCGAATTGCTCACGCATGACCAATACCGCCTGTGCGTTCAAACGCACGGGTAAACTCTGAAGCTCTGAAATCAGGAAGACACTGGTCGACCGTGCGTTTTTGCTCACGCACGGGCGAATCCGCCCGTGCGTCAAAATGCACGAGTAAACTCCGACGCTCCATTTTCAGCCCAGACACAAACGCACGATCGCGCCCGACCGTGCGTCAAGGAAACGCACGACCGTGCGATATGCACAGACATTACTTCTGGGGAAAACGGGACGATCCGGTCACCTGCATACAAGATACAATAGCTGGGAATACACGGCCAGCATCAGAAAAACATAGAAGAAGAGAAGGGGAGCACCATGTGCTTACCCCCAACAATAAGGAGCGCAATTGCACACCGGAATGGGCTTAAAAGTGCACCTAGCATGGAATAGTTGATGAGTATGGTTTATACAGTGATTTCCGGCCTCATCTGGGTTTGTTTTAGTGTCATTGCACTTCAATTGATGTTCATATATGCTTATATTGATATCACGGCGTATCTGCGCCTTTTATGCAATCCTTCCCCCTTTGTGGCATGTTTTTCTTATATATTACTGTATGCCTGTGTTATGGATCCGGTGGTGTGCACGGAACGGGGTCATATGTATTTTTCCTGCAGGTCCTGGGATCGCGTGAACGTTCGGGATGGTGCGGGGCAATTTTTGGCCTAAAAAGCCTCTGATCGTTCGCATTCCTTCGCGCACGATCAGGCGCACGACCAGTGGTCCTGCATTAATTCCCTTCCCAGATAGAGCGACTGCGTATGATCAGAGGATTCCTTCGCGCACGACCACTGGTCGTGCGCCCCTGACCGTGCGTTATTTTCCATCTTTTTCTTTGCTACAGGTTGACTGCGCACGATCACAGGCATTCCTTCGCGCACGACCATTGGTTGTGCGCCACTGACCGTGCGCAGTGTTTATTCTGCTCCTTATTTAAACCGCTGCTCCGCGAAATTAGGGGATTCAGCACTGTTTTGGGCGCGATTTCTCCGCGCCAGTCCGCCGTTTCACCTCTCCAAGTTCCTCCCATCCATTCTCCCCTTTGGGAAGGCTTCATCCATTGATCCTATGGTCCATCTAGGATCCCAAAAGCATTCTCCGCCATCTACAGCCAACATTCCATGAGGAGGAAATCTCCATTGGGCGAAGCAGAAGTGACCCAGCTCTGAGAAGAAGACGGGCAACGGTTGGAGGTAGTGACAGCCTCTAAGCCCCGGAAGCAACCAAGGACTGAGCTCGGAGGAGGCGTGACGACCCCCCATTCCGACCAAGATCCACGACGAGGCTTCTCATCTCGTGGTTCCTTCTACCCCTTCTCCTTTTTTTGATATGTACTCTTCATTGCTGTAATGAACTAAGTGAACCTCTATTTGTCTATGAATGGGAGTCTGTTTATGATCTTGTTCTTTACTTGATGCTGTGTTGTGATGCGCTCCGCCCCCGATCCACTTACACACACACGTTCTAGCACTCGCCCTAGCAAAAGCTGGAAGCGATATCGAAGAGGTGCCTTCGACCCTCAACTCTCGCATTTGCACTCACCTCATCCATTTGCTCACCGGCCATCCGTTAAGCGAAGCACGGCATCGCGGCCTGCACTAAATCCATCCACCAAGTGACGCGGTGATTGCGACCCGCATAGTTTGTTTAGTTTTCTCATTCCTGTTCTATAAAACCAATCAAAATCCCCCTGTTTTTGTTAAACTTAGAAACCCTCATAATTAATCTCCTAACAAGCAAATCGTACTACCCAACTTGCGGTCCTTTGAGAACGATATTTAGGGAGCTACTCCCTACTTTTATTGCTTGACAACGACCGGTGCACTACCGTCGTACCGCATTTCGTGCCCGCTAATTAGCGGTGTGGAAATAGCGCGTCAAGTTTTTGGCACCGTTGTCGGGGATTGCAAGCGTTATATGAAATTGTTGTTAGGAAAATTAATTGTGAGGATTTTTTGTTTCCCAATTTGTTCCTTCATCCTTTCTCTTGTCTAAATGATGGGTTGTTTTATTCATTCATTGTCAAGCGTAGTGTCGCGCATAAGGGTGTTTTTCTGTTGAATCTGGTTATCTTCATGCAATGTGGGATGGATTTAACATCCGCTGCCGTTGGTGTGGGGATACATCCCATGCTAGTGATAGATGCCCATCGGGAGAGAGTAGCTCTAGTCCCCAAGGCCCATGGTATCAGGCATTGACATCATACGGTACCACATACACTGTGCCTAAGGCTTATGGCTGCTCTGCCGCACCGCATGTACCGTTTTTGAATTCATCTCCGGCCCCACTTGGACCAAAGATGAATGCAAAAAAGTGCTTGTTTTGTCGATGCACGGATCATGCTTTAAGGGATTGTGCTGAGTATCTGCGCGAAATGGACGAGGACGACGAGCCGGACATCCGGATTGTCCCAATTCCTATCTCTGGCAGCACCCTCCCATCCTCTGGTTTCGTATCCATATCACCTTCATGTTTTGAAGGGTTTGATGCGGATGCGCAGATCAAAGTTATTGGAGATCTATGCCCCGACATGGTTGCGCATGTCTCTCCCGTTCATTTATCACCACAAGTTGATTCAATTCTTTCTGAGGATGCGGTGCTTGATTTCTCTTCAAGCACTAATTCTTCTAGTCTTGTGCGTGCTACTACAATTGTTTTTGACAGTATCGATGAGAATGTCTTGCAGGAAGAGGCAGCGAGTTGCAGCTTTGTGCCCACTCCGAGAGAGGAGGATGTTCTTCAAGGTGCGGAGGTGGAGACTTCAGCATCATTTGAGGAGGCCCAAGTCGTGGAAGTGGCCGCTGACGATTCTGCTAGATCTTGCAGCGTATTTGTCGATGCCGACAATTCCTCGCCACCTCAACCCATCAGGAGTGATTCCGGGATCTCTCCTGAAGAGGAAAGTCTTTTGTGTCATTCGTCTAATTTGTTTCTTCACCACATTCTCGTGTCTGATTCACTGCAGGATTATACATTGGATCTGATCCTGGATGTAATCGAGCCTGCTATGCGGGCCGGAGATGCCTTGGATCATCTGCATGTGGAAACAGATACTGAGATTCCTTCATCTTATTACCTACCCCTACCTGACAATCAGTGCAGGTATCTTTATTCAGGAAGTGGGGTGACGACCCTGTCGCCTTATGGTTACCCGTTACCGAAACAGACAGTGGAACGGCTTCCTGTTCACTTCATTTTCCATAGACCGATTAGCTAGCATATGCTAGCAGCTGAATAAGTCTAGTTGGGAGACATAAAACCCCAATATTTATCTTCGTTAGAATTACTTTAAATTGTGGTGTTCATTTTCGTTAGAATTACTTTAAATTATGGTGTTCATTTTTTGTGGTGTAATGAATTTTTTTTTAGAACTTTTTATTGGTCCACCTTCAAGGACGTTAAACAAAAGGGCTCTTGGGAGACAACCCATTGGGGACCATTTGGTTCCGTTCTTTCTTGTTATCCTCTTTGCTATATTTTTGTTGTGCTTGGGATCTCTTTAATCGCAGGTCCGCATCTATTGGAGCACGGCGGGATCACCACATTCTGAACAAAACGCCAAATCTTTTGGTATGCTCATTTCTGAGCATGGGGTAATCTCTCATCCTAGCCCTCTTAACCTTATGCCGCTATCAAACATGCTTTTTGCTTAGTTTAAGTCTAGGGGAGTGAGAGTTATCGTTACCACGTGCACATGCACAGTGCACATCATACTAGGATTTATAATCTATGTTATATTGTAGCATTGTTCATCTCATGGCACACCACGACACCCACGTGAGCGCACTTAACTGTAGGTGCGCGACGAGTCTAACTCGTCTCAGTTGTGTGAATGGGAAATCACGGTGCTGGGTTAGGAGTGCGAGACGAAGTACTTTGTTGACTCGTGTAGTGCTCTAGTCATTTATTCATGTCTCGCATAGAAATTGGTGTAGATTAAACTTTTCTTTATGCTTTTAATTTTTCATTTTATTCTGTCAGCGTAATTCTAGTTTATTCTACTCAAAAGCGGTGAATCCGGTGCGAATCAATCGGTAGTATAGGGATGTGTGTAGAGGGGTGTTAGGCTCGTATTGCTCGAGTCGGGAGGAAGAATCATCTTTCTCGGTGACTAAGAACTTGCCCCAAGCGACTCTCGAAGCATGGGTATGAGTTAGTTCAGTGCGTGAGCATGACGTAGGCCATCATGTTGGCCAGTTTGAGCTTTGTATTCCGGTCCTAACTTCTTATCCTTGCTAGCCCCTTGTGCCTACCCGATCCCGTTGATTCAGCTCCACCTTCAATTCACCAAAGCCAAAATGACTATCCTAATCGCACACCAAATTCTGAGTTCAAGCAATTTCTGCATTTTAAAAAATTGGGTGTTGATGCGGTGTATATTTGTGATTGTGGTGGAAATGCGTTATTGAAGATATAGCGGTTTTGTATCTAATTGTGCAAAGTTATGAAATTTGAAAAAATGAGAAAAGAAAAGAAAGTAAAAAAAGAGAAAAAAAAATGTATAAAGAGATATATTTGGGAATAAGTGGTGTACACATTTTTATTATTGCTGGGATAGTGTTTCTTTTGCAAGCTCATTTGGGTTATGTGTGCTAAGCCCTCGCATTTATCATTGTTTACCGCACCGTAGCCTAAGCCTAAATCATAACCTAAAGTCCTATTTATTTGCGCATCGAATCGTACGAATGCCGTGGAGAGAGTGCGAACGGGTGAGCTTATGGTCATCGACACTGATGGATTTCAGTGGAGGTTGTTCCGAACTCCGGTGTTGAGTAATGTTCGCCTCAGCAGCCTTTCTACTTTCTTCCTACACATGACCGAGTGATTCCCTATGATTCAACTTTTGAGTAGAAATAATATATAGTTACGTTGTTAGAATTATGTAAACTATTTTGCATAACTAAAAATTCTTTTTACTAGATTTCTATGCACATGTGTATGAGACTTCGCATATTACTCCGTCCTTGCAATTTCTAACCCAGCTATGTCTTTTCTCGCTCCGTCGGATTTGTTTGCTCGGGTCACGCAAACAGGTAAGTCTGGGGTGTGATGAGTCTGGTTTATACAGTGATTTCTGGCCTCATCTGGGTTTGTTTTAGTGTCATTGCACTTCAATTGCTGTTCATATATGCTTATATTGATATCACGGTGTATCTGCGCCTTTTGTGCAATCCTTCCCCCTTTGTGGCATGTTTTTCTTATATATTACTGTATGCCTGTGTTATGGATCCGGTGGTGTGCACGGATCGGGGTCATATGTATTTTTCCTGCAGGTCCTGGGATCGCGTGAACGTTCGGGATGGTGCGGGGCAATTTTTGGCCTAAAAAGCCTCTGATCGTGCACATTCCATCGTGCACGATCAGGCGCACGACCAGTGGTCGTGCGTTAATTCCATTCCTAGACAGAGCGAATGCGCACGATCCGAGGATTCCTTCGCGCACGACCACTGGTCGTGCGCCCCTGACCGTGCGTTATTTTCCATCTTTTTCTTTGCTACAGGTTGACTGCGCACGATCACAGGCATTCCTTTGCGCACGACCATTGGTCGTGCGCCACTGACCGTGTGCAGTGTTTATTCTGCTCCTTATTTAAACTGCTGCTCCGCGAAATTAGGGGATTCAGCACTGTTTTGGATGCGATTTCTCCGCGCCAGCCCGCCGTTTCACCTCTCCATGTTCCTCACATACATTCCCCCTTTGGGAAGGCTTCATCCATTGATCCTAAGGTCCATCTAGGATCCCGGAAGCATTCTCCGCCATCTACAGCCAGCATTCCATGAGGAGGACATCTCCATTGGGCGAAGCAGAAGTGACCCAGCTCTGAGAAGAAGACGGGCAACGGTTGGAGGTAGTGACAGCCTCTAAGCCCCGGAAGCAACCAAGGACTGAGCTCGGAGGAGGCGCGACGACCCCCCATTCCGACCAAGATCCACGGCGAGGCTTCTCATCTCGTGGTTCCTTCTACCCCTTCTCCTTTTTTTGATATGTACTCTTCATTGCTGTAATGAACTACGTGAACCTCTATTTGTCTATGAATGAGAGTTTGTTTATGATCTTGTTCTTTACTTGATGTTGTGTTGTGATGCGCTCCGCCCCCACTCCACTTACACACACACGTTCTAGCACTCGCTCTAGCAAAAGCTGGAAGGGATAGCGAAGAGGTGCCTTCGACCCTCAACTCTCACATTTGCACTCACCTCATCCATTTGCTCACCGGCCATCCGCTAAGCGAAACACGACATCGCGGCCTGCACTAAATCCATCCACCAAGCGACGCGGTGATTGCGACCCTGCATTGTTTGTTTAGTTTTCTCATTCCTGTTCTATAAAACCAATCAAAATCCCCATGTTTTTGTTAAACTTAGAAACCCTCATAATTAATCTCCTAACAAGCAAATCGTACTACCTAACTTGCGGTCCTTTGAGAACGATATTTGGGGAGCTACTCCCTACTTTTATTGCTTGACAACGACCGGTGCACTGCCGTCGTACCGCATTTCGTGCCCGCTAATTAGCGGTGTGGAAATAGCGCGTCAATAGTACAAATGAATGAAAACGTGCCTAAAATGTAGTGCATAGACTAGATAATCGGCCCAGATGAGTCCATAAATGTATATATAAATGGGACTCATCACACCCCCAGACTTATCTGTTTCCGCGTCCCAAGCAAACAAATCCGGCGGAGTACGAAAATGGTAGTTAGAGAAGGGAATTGCAAAATAGGAGTACGGTGCGAAGTATCATACGCATGCAAATAGAAATTCAATAAAAGGAGATTCTAACTATGCTAATTAATTTACAAAAGTATAAATGCGTAAATAGAGATTTATTTGTACTCAGATGGTGAATCATGAAGAATTTGTGCGGTCGTGCCCGGTGTGAAAGTAAACAAGCCACTCAGGAGGGTGTTGCTAATGACCGGAATTCGGGGATAACTCCGCTGAAATCCATCAACGTCGAGAACCATAAGCTTGCCCGGTTACACTCTCTCCACGGCGCTAGCAAACTCAAAAGTTAAATCAATAGGACTTTCAGGTTATAATGGGGCTTAGGTTACGGTATGATATTCAACGATAAACGAGATGGCTACGCAACCCAATTGAGTCCAAAGATAACGCTGTACCAAAACAAGACCAAAAACGATGCTAGTGTGACACACCCCCAGACTTGGCTTGAAAACTGGGTGTGCACACAGCCTACTCCAACAAATACCAACTGAATTTTCTATTACGCTCAAAGGGATTTCTTTTCATTCCAAATCTTTATAGATTTTTCTTTTAACTTCATTTTTTTAACATCATTTTTTTTCTTTTATCCCCCGATTGGTTTACAACAATGTTTTCAGCACACAATACACTTTTTCTTTCGCATCACAAAGGTTCCAAACATCACACCAAATCAAGAAATATGATATCAGTTAAATCGCTACTTGGTTGCGATAATAGGATAAGTTTCAGGCTTTGGTGATTGAAAGAAGAGATGAAACAAAGGAGGGGTAGGCACAAATTGGCTTGCAAGGGTAAGCGAATGGGTCATGGACATCAAAGCTCAAACTAGCCAACTAGATGGCCTACATCACATTTAACAAAATGAGATGCTCTCGCGCATGCTTCAAGAGTCGCTTGGGGCAAGTTCTTAGCCCACGAGAAAGGTAAACCTTCCTTCCGACTCGATCAACACACAACTAGCGCTTGCCTACACACAACACCGTGTTACCTCCAATTTCATTCACATTCACCAATTGAGTATAATAAATTTAAAACTACGCAAAAACACTAATCGTAAATTAAATGCATAGAAATAATCTAATTTTACTCAAATTTCTACTAGAGCATGAGGATGCGACTAGAGCACTACAAGAGTCAACATCGCACTCTGATTTGCAATTCCTAAGCTAACATCCTATTTCACATTCCAAACCAAGATAAGCATGAACGGAAACACACACACAAGTGAGTGCGCGCTCAAGTGGGTGGAGTGGTTTGCGATGAAGATGAACAAATAAAATAACTGAAATAAAATACTTCTAGCATGTACTGAGATGTGCATGTGCAGTGGTTACAATAAATATCTCTCCCCCAGACTTACACTAAACAATCCAACACAAGATAAAACCATGAAATTCAAAATGAAGTCTCGGGAAAGAGAGTACCCAATGCTCAGCAAGTGAGCATACCAGAAGACGCGTGTAAACCAAGACAAAGCTGCAGCATCCGCCAGAAGAATGACCTGCAGGGGTGAGCTCCGCAAAAACAAAAGAAAATGTACAAAAATAAAATAAAATACAGCTAACTAAACTAAACAAGATGAAATAAGAAATGCAGGAAAAAGTAAGATAACTACTGGGGTTATTGTCCTCCCATCACGACTTATTCAACTTTAAAGCAGTTCTAGCTAATGGGTCTATGAAAAAGGAAATGTACAGGTAACTGTTCTAATATGCGTGTCGGTAACGGGTACCGATACGGAGATAGAGCAGTTACTCCCCTACCAAAATAAAAATACCTGCTCATCACAGGTAGCGGGAATAGGAAGTAAGAAGGGGAGGAGAGCTGGTCCTCACTCATCTCACCACAAACAAAATCCTTGCCCAGCAAGGTGTCATCTCCAGGAAGGCAGCAGGAGGAGAAGGCAATGAGTGGAGCTTCCTTTACGGAGGGGGGATCAACCTCCTCACATAAGAGGATGCTCTCTTCATGGACTTGAGCATCATGCTCCAAGTCCTCCTGAAGTACCTGTGAAGACTCAACCTGCACAGGTTCAGATGAAGAAAGGGGGTCAAGAAATAAAGAAGAAGATGAACATAAATAAAAATCAAGCGGGGGAGTGATCCTGGTCTCACTCCCATCAGGTTGGGGAAGTAAAATAATGTCGGCATTGTTGACAATGCCGCAAGGTTCGGTGGGATCAATGGTGGCCATGCCCAAGATTTGGACATCCTCCACCGGTGCTGAGGAAAGCTCCTCTTCACCTAGAAGGTTGTCCTCCTCCATAGGAACAAGCACAACACATAGATCGCTAGCCTCATCCTGCGACACATCCTCAACAATGTCATCTGAGACGAGTATAATAGTATGCACAACAGGGGGAGGAATAGTGCTTGGATAAATGTCAAGCACCGATTCCTCACAAAGAATCAAATTCATGCATGGTGATATATGGACAGGGGAGATGGGCTCAGTCATGTCAGAGCCTAGATCATCCACACATCTGGTGACTGTGTCCACATCATACCCTTCAAAGCTTGAAGGTGAAATGGGCACATAACAAGATGTTGAAGGTGTGCTGCCAGAAGTAGGAGTCGGGACGATCCGGATATTCGGCTCGTCGTCCTCGTCCAATTGGCAAAGGAATGCAGCACAATCCTTCAAGGCATGATTCGTGCTTTGACAAAACAAGCACTGCCTTGCGGGCTTCTTTGGCACAGCGGGTGCTGAAGCTGAAAAGAGGTATGAAGGTAAAGGCGTGGCAGAATAGCCATAAGACTTCCGCGCACCATATTGAGTACCAGACAAAGTGGGTGCTCCATATGCTGGGCTGGGAGCGCTAGGGCTACTATCTCCCTTTGGACATCTATCACTAGCATGAGAGATATCTCCACAAAAACGACAACGAATATTGATTAAAGACCACATAGTGTGAAGATAAAATGATTCAAAATAAAGACACGATTGTGCACAACACTACACCTAACAGAAATTTACTAGAGCAACCTAATATAAACAGTAAAATAGAATAAGAGGAACTGAAATAAAATAAAAGATGCAATTTACAAATGAAAAGGGCTTAAATCTCAGATTCTGCCTCTCCAGAAAACTCACACGACTGTGTTCCCCGACAACGGCGCCAAAAACTTGATGCGCAAATCTTAGCACACCGCTATAGGCGGTAGTAGGACTGCGGCACGAAACGACAGTATACCGATCGTTCAAGTAATATAAAACGAGGAGTAATCCCCGAGTATCGAATCTCTCAAGGAACACAGTAAGGTGGAGTTAACGGTCGAGGAAGGACTTGAGATCGAAGTCCTTTGGTCGGATGGAATGCGGGAGAGTTGATTTGGTTGTGGAAAATAAAAGAAAAGAGCTACAACTACTCCTATGCAATGCCGCTATGCAATGCTTCGCTTGGCTGGATGGAGACTAGGCAGGCCTTGAGCGCGCTGCTTCACAAGGGAGGATGGACGAGTAGGCAAGCAGAATCGAAGTGTGCAAGCCTTGAGCGCGCTGCTTCGTTAGGCGAATGGATTACACGGGCCGCTATGCCACGCTTCGCTAGGCGGATGGACGAGTAGGCAAGCGGATGGAGGTCGTAAGCACCTCGTCGACAAGCACGCCACTAGCAATTGCTAGTGCGGCACACGAACGTGACGGCGGAATGGAATAAAAATGTAGGCGCTCCTCGGGCAACTTGAACACCAAAGCATTTCACATAGACATGAAATATAGAAATACAAACAAGTTTAAGTGCCACTTCATCATAATATAAAGATCTAACTACATACACACATTAATAAGAGAAGAACAAGGCAAGAAATCGACCGAATCCGAAGGCT